>JAPCYP010000078.1:1255203-2510406 GCA_035048595.1 Echinosophora koreensis
CTCTTCAACTGAGTTATGCATGTGACCAGGGGACTGAGATCCAGAGAAAGAAATAACTGCAGCAACTGAGTTTTTTGCCTGCTGGAAATTCCACAGCTTACTCTCAAATCTACATTGATTTCTACAATGCCAAATCACCCAAATAACATTGATGACAGCAGATAGCACCAAGTCCTGCATTTGAGGGCTCCAATACAGTTGGCAAATTGCAAAAAGAGAGATAAAACTAGAAGTGTCTATAGCGTGACTTAAAACAGAAGCAAGCCAAAGCCATAGTTGCTTTGCAAATTTGAAGTGCAGAAATAAATGTTGAGTACTCTCCTCAGCTTCACCACAAAGACAGCACATGGAAGCAACCACTTGACCAATCAGTTTCAAGTTCTCATCAGTAGGCATCTTAGTATGAAATATTTGCTAGACTAGACAAGACCTTGAAGCAGGAACAACCCAATTCCAAAGCAATTTGAAATGAGGAACAGTATTGCTAGCAGGGTTCAGAAAAAGATAAGCCTCTTTGGATGACAGACTTACCCGAGACTGAGCTAGTCCAGACTGCTTTATCTGAACATTGATAAATAGGAAGGTGAATATCCTCAATCTCAGTAACAACCTAAGGAAAAAGATTTTGAAAAAAGGGAGGGAAACACCACTTTCCATCAATAATAAAATCCTTCACCTTAACTCCAAGGTATTTGTGCCAAACTGGACAAATATTTAAAGTCTCAACCAAAGGATTCTTTAACCATCTATCAGTCCAAAAGTTGACCGAAGCACCATCTCCAATTACCCAAGTGCTGCTATCTTTCACCACATCAAACCAATTCTTCAATGCTGGCCAAATTGATGAGTTAACATAGTGAGTGACAGGCTTATAATGCCTTAGGAATCTGCCTCTAAGGACTGCCCACTGCTATGTAGATGTAAGCGATTACCAACTGAGTTTGAGCATTGAAACCTCATTAATTGATCTAATAGACCTAATGCCAAGACCTCCCTCAGCTGTAGGAGCACACATTTTCTTCCATGATACAGTAATGTACTTCATTTTGTAGATATCCCCCGACCAAATGAAGTTCCTTATCCAACCATCTAGCTTCTTAATCAAGGAAATTGGCCAAACATAGATGTGAAAACTATAGGACAGCATGCCATGAATTACTGACTTAACTAGTTGAACTATTCCCATGATGGAAAGAAGAGCTCCTTTCCAAGAAGACAGCTTGGTTTTAATTTTTTCTATGATAGGCTGCAAGTGGAGGGCCTTAGGTTTCCCTTTGAACAAAGGGACTCCTAAATAAGAGAAAGGCAAAGAGCCTGCTTGAAAGCCAAGGAAAGACATAATTTCAGCAACTTTTCTAAAGGACATAGCACCTGCATAAAATCTGCATTTCTCCAAGCTGAGATATTGTTCAGAAACCTGACCATAAAGCTCAAACAAATTCATCAAATTACTGAGACTTCTTCTTGTGCCTTTGCAAAACACCAAGATATCATATGCATATAAAACATGTGTGGGAGTTGCATACTCTCTAGAACTAGCCATATGCTGCAATCTGCCAGATTCCACCAATTTGGAAATGCTCCTACTAAGGACTTCCTCAGCCAAACAGAACAAAAGGGGAGAAAGTGGATCTCCCTGCCTCACACCCCTCTTACAAGAGAAAAAAGCAACCACATGACCATTCACATTGATTGACAAATGAGCTGAATGCAGAATGACACTTATCCGCTGACAAAATTTAGAGTCGAAACCAAATGCTTTGAGAACATTATGGAGGAATTGCCAATCTAAGGTATCAAAAGCTTTCTTTATATCAAATTTGAGAGCTACATTGCCTCCAAACTGCTTGTTGTCTAGCATATTTATGGCCTCAGAAGCAATCAATATACAGTCTGAAATATGCCTACCTTTGATGAACCGTCTTTGCTGATCAGAAATGATTTTGGGAGCAATCAGAGACAGCCTATCTGCAAGAACTTTGGAAATGATCTTGAACTGAAAAATTGGCCAGAGCTATTGGCCTATAATTTTCAATTCTATCTGCACCATCAAACTTAGGAATCAATGTGATAACATTAGAGTTCATATTAGGGAAAATCCAGCCCTGGACAAAGAACTGCAAAACTGAACTATGCACATCCTTGCCAATTATGTCCCAAAAAGCATGATAGAAGCTACCACCAAAACCATAAGGACTTGGGGCATTGTATCCAAGCAAACATTATCTGAAGCATTTAAATTGGAATAAAAATCTAGAACATGCCTCTCAATGTCCTATTGATTCTCTAGAACATAATTGCCATTCTTTAAAATTGACATTTGCTTGGAGACATGTCTAATCTTAGTTACCTTGTGAAAAAAAAAGCTGTGTTTCTATCCCCATGAGAATACCATTTCATTCTAGCTTTCTCCATCCATAAGGCCTCTTGAAAGGACAAGGCTTGATTCAAATCCAATTGAGCATCCAATTCCTGCTAATGTAAGGCTTCTGAAAAACCAGATTGGTCAATATGTTCTTGAACCAAATCCACCTTAGCAATAGCAGCCTCAACTCCAAGTTGTACATTACCAAAAACCTGCTTATTCCAAATCTTCAATTCCTGCTTCACATCTTTTAATTTTCGAATGAGAATGTACAATTGACAACCATGAAAAGGCCTACACCAAGCCTCAACAACCAGCCTCCTACAGTCCAAATGATCCAGCCACATGCTATGGAATTTAAAAGAGGAAGGATGTGATTGAGAACATTTCTTCATAACCAAAAGAATGGGATAATGATCCTAATGACTCCTTGTTAAAGTGTAACAAGACACACTATCGCAAGCATTAAAGCAGTCATCATTACACACAGTCCTATCCAACCTTAGCTCAGTATAATTGGCATAATCTCTCATATTAGACCAGGTAAAAGAAGCTCTTCGAGTCATGATATGAGTTAAGTTACATGAGTTAGACGAAGCTTGAAATTGCTCACGAGAAGCGGCTAAAGGCAATCTTCCTCCTCTCTTTTCATTAGCTCCCAAAATAGCATTGAAGTCCCCAATATAACGCCAAGGACCATTGTGAGATTGTTGCAAAGAAGCTAAATCCAACCATAACCTTCTTCTCTCAGTATATGAGGTAGAGGTATAAACTGCTGAGACATACATCAACTGGTTATTATGAACCACTGAAAAAGAAACATGCTGCTGAGAAGATTCAATCACTGAAGGGGAACAAGTTTGCAGCACAGAACCCCCATAAATTAGGAATTAAAGGATCTCTATTGTTAGCTACAAAAAACTTAAGATTCAGTCTTCTTAGAAAATTGACAGGAAAGTGATCAAAAGCTATTTTTGGCTCAGCAATAAACACAAAATCAGGCTTATAGGAAACACACAAAATAGCCAAAACTAATCTAGTTTCCGAATTACCAATTTCCCTAGCATTCAAATAAAGGATTTTCATCTTAAAACTCCAAAGACTGGGAATCTGCCCTGTATCGGGTGTTATAAGCTGAAAAATTTTGTGCTTGCCTTCTGGCCTTCTTTTGCTTCTTTTTCTGGGAATTAGACAAAACTTTTGTACAATTATCTGTTGAATTATCAACATTCACTAGATCAGAATTAACTTCCATTTCTTGAACCTCAGTGACTTCATCACTCCAAAGCCTACCAATGATTCTCATATCCTTGGCCACTTCGACATTTTTGTTATTCAAAACCATCTTAATGTCCATTCTAGAGGCTGAAGAATTTGGAACAAAGCTATAAAAATCTGAAGAAGCATTCCTTTGACTGAGGACCATGTGATCAAGAGGGGTAAAAGACTGAGATGTTGTATTTGGAACAAAACTAGGAGAATCAGGATGAATAGATTCATCATATTTTGTTACCACATCCGAGTCTTCCACTAAATCAACTGTTTGAGATTGCAATCCCAAAATAGGATTTAATTGCACTCTCCTACCTGCAGAATTTGCAGTTTGTAATTCCTAAAGATTCTCAATTGCTATATCACAAGCCACATCTTGATCTTTATGAAGAATTTATTGAGGCCGATCATTGGATTGATCCTGACAGTTAGCAACAGAATTTCCTCCAACAACCTCATGAGCCTTTTCTTGATTATCTATCATAGAATTAACATCCTCTCCATTCACCTTGTCATCAAGAAATTCACAGTCATTATTTATCTTCTCATCAGGTTTTTGCTTTGGAACAAAAATAGTCCTTCAATTCCCTGCAGTGGCTTTCTCCTTCGAAGAGGCTGATATTGACCATCAACCTTAAAGAACTGTTTCTTGCAAACATCTATAGAATGACCGATGAATTGGCAATGAGAACAAAATGGGGGAAGTTTTTCATATTCTAATCTGACAAAGAAAGCAAAACCCTCCCTCTCCACCAATATTTGATCATGTAAATTCTTTTTAAGGTCAATATCCACTAGAACCTGATCAAAGTGCCTAAAGGTCCTCTTGCTTGTTGCATCGTCTAGACAAATTAGAATGCCAATGCTTCCAGCAATTGCAAAGATTGTCCTTGGCCTCCAATACTCTTGTGAGAATCCAAATAACCTCACCCAGCATTGAGCATTTGAATTCCGCTGTAAATCAGGATTGAAATCCTTAGTACAAGGGGATAAGCGAAGGTTTCCTGGCTTCAAGTTCCAAACTCCAATGACCTGCACACTGTGCAAATCATCCATTAAGGAGATAGAAAATTCATAAAACCCTTTTCCAAGCGAAATCATCTCCCATTGTCCTATCGGTTTCCAGGACCGCAAGTCATGGTTCTTGATAGGGGTATCTCCTTTTGACAAGATCAATCAGCCATAAAGATGCATCTTACACTCTTCCAGACCAGCTTTGTATTCCTCTTCTGGAATTTTAATGGAATGAGCATCTCCTTTGAGGCATGGCCTAGGCAATTGGCTGTAGGGGACATCACATGGGTTTTGCAAAGCCTGCACAAAGGACTTTTGTTGCACCGGAATGGAATGTAGTGAAGTAGGAGGAGAGGAAGATGATGGAGACTGAGAAGGATGAGAAGAAGGAGGAGAAGGGGGAGGAGGAGGAGCAAAGGATTCGGGAAACATGAACTGCCATGAAGCAATGTCGGCCATGGAACAAGATCAGGTCATGCAAACCCTAAACCCTCATGCAATTAGAAACCCTAGCAGAGCTCATTACAGTTGTATTAGAGTGAATTTTAACACTAATCTCAATTTATTAGCTAGTTAAGGCTATTTAAGTTTAACTAATCACTAACTAGGAATAATTAGCTATGTTTCATGGTGACATAAATTTAATGAACTAAATTTGTAATACCACAAGTTGAAATATTATTTAAACTAATTGAATTTAATTAAAACAAATGCCTTAGTTTTATATGTACCCAAATTATTACTTAAGCTAAACTAACTAAAAGAAATTCTAGTTCCATAAGCTAACTAGTACGTAACCTGCATGATAGAATGATGACCAGCTTGTGGTAAAGAATGAATAAGTATTATATATATTAGATTAGCATGAAATCCTAGCAACACACCTTCTACTTGCAAGGTTGACCAGCTAACCATTTAACACCTCATTCTTGTAAAAAAAAAAAAAAACTATGATAAGCTTCATTTAAAGGACACATCCTACTTGAAACATTCTCACCTTTTCTCACCTTTTTGCAAACCGTATAAGCCTAGTCAAAATCCTTGATGAATCACCTAACCTAAAGCTAGATATTGCTGTGAACAAGTTGTCTTGGATATTAAAGAAAATTTCAAGTTTCCTTATGCTTAAGTAACTTAACATAGTCATGAAATAGAGAGGTTTGAGATGTGAGAATAAAGAGAGAAAGTAACTTAACATTTACAGAGAATAAAGAGAGAAATACTAGATATGTGAGAGAGATTTGAGAACTTGGTTCCTTTGATCCAGCTAGCGAAACTCAAAACTGACAGTGTCGTTGAGATTGTAGCTTCGTTTGCTTCGATTCTGTACCTCTGTTTCTTCGATTAGGCTAAAGGTAAGCCTATGCTCATAGCATGTTGACATGCCGACGATATCAGTATTGACTTTTTCTTTTCGTTCATCTATCCGTTTCAAGTTTTGTTTACGTATTAGGGTTACCGACGACGTCTTCTTTGTGTATATGTGTTCAGGAGAATTTTGGGAGCACCGGGGACCTTGGAACTGCGTGTGGAAGATTTGGGAGAGTAAGGAGAGTGTCCGGATTATGAGCCCAGAGACATCTATGCTTAGCTCAGGTGGGAGAAAGAAGCATCCTATTGTCGGAAATGGCAAAATAGCGTAACGTACAATAATGGTTTTAGGGTGACCTAAACCCTACTAGTTAGCTAATAAAATATCGACAATGCCAAAGTCATGATGGCAACTACCTAGTAGTACCACTAATGACTTGGGGATTGTAGGTTTATCGCCTTTAGGTTGATTTTGTGAATATCGAGGATGTCTGATTTTACTATTGAGCTGCTTGCTATGTGCTGATTAAATTGACATGCTTAACATGCGGTATTTACCTTTATGTGATAACATGCTACTTTAATATTATTTTAATATGTGCAACATGCTCTGTCTGATAACATGTTATATATGTGATTTTATGCATAGTTAAGCTTTAGGCGATGATATATGTTGTTTCGAAGATATGCATGTTGGGAAGAGTACGCGATGAGACTTTGATGTGCCTAGCCTAAATAAATATAATTTTATATGAATGAATTTGTATGACATGACTTGAGGATTTATACGAGTTTCTGGTGTAAGGTTAAGGCACTGGGTAATGACCCGGTAAGAGTCGGTGAGACTCATACTAGTTTGCATGTGTTGTTCACAGCCGTGTGGATGGAACACACGAGGTCAGAGTATCTGATTATAGATACCGGATATCACGGGACAGTTGATTCATGATGCTACCGTGATACTCTTGTAGTCTTTGCCGAGCGGTTCCTTGTGTAGCTTCGGGCTACTTATGTTACTATGTGTAGTTTTAGGCTAGTTATACTATTCTATGTAACTTCGGACTACTTATATTACTATGTGTGACTTCGGGTCTATATATATATTGGGCGAGTGCTCGCTAGGGCGACTGACTAACTTCCTTAAAATGAATGGAGGATGTGTGACAGGATTATAGGTGGCCACATCAGCATACAGGCATAGTTGCATGAGAGCAAGGGTAGAGGATGATAACTTAACTCGAGGATGATTGCTATCTATATGTGCTGCATGTCTTTGTACTAGTATTGTATATTATGCTATATATCCTTTTCCATTGCATGATGACAGAATAGTTACTTATATCCATTTCCTTTTCTCTGTATATTTCCTCATCGATCGTGGACTAGACTCACTTCAGCAGGATAGCGTGTGGCGTTCAGCCATCATCCATGGATGACGAGACCACCGAGGGTCCCGGTGATGGGCACGTTTGAGTTCAAGTTATAAGTTGATCGGGGGTGGAAGATTGACCCAGTGACCTTTCTCTCGGTATACACTGGGCCAGTCGGTGTGTACATACGTTTTGGCAAGTCCCCGACATCGACTTTTATGGGATTTTTCAGGTTTGGGATGAGGCTCCCTTTTCATTAGTTTTGGCATCCGCGCTCAGCAGCATCCACATCCTTGGGACCTATCTCACAGCTCCGAGTTGTTAGGTCTTGTAGTCGTAGTTCCCCGAGATGATGTCCGCCACAGCTCACATTACTGGCGGTTGTTCCAGTGCCGTCGTGTGTTCATATCGGGCAGCAGTGAGGTGACACCATTGACACCACCACCACAGCGACGTCCGTGGAGAGTTTACCAGTGCAGACGTAGGGAGAGTCAGGGTAGTAGTAGGTATCCACGTTAGTTACGTGGATAGGCCAAAGTTTTGTTGTACATAGGTATGTGGTGAGAAATTTTGATGTATCTTGAGAGGGGATGAGTTTTGAGTGGAGTGTAGTAAGGATGTTGTCTGTCTCTGATCTTATGATGTATTTTCTTTCAGTTTCTTATGTTAGTAGGTATCTTTTGGGGCCCTACTGATGGGGTACCCTAGACTGATGTTATATATCTATATGTATATATATGGTGTGTTGTTTATATTCACGTGTTTTAGGTTTAAGTTTTTAATATCTTCGTTTTTATGTTATATATGTTTAACTCTAATATCACGATTAAGTTTTAGTTAATTAGGTTTTTCTTCAATGCCACCACTCTCACTTGCTTAAGCACTAGATAAGGCCTATAGTATCTTGGAGAGCTTAGGGTGGAGCTTAGTGAGCATAGAAACCTGTCTATGGGGCCTGATTTTCAGATAAACTCAATCCCTGAGTTGGATATTGGCAGGTTTTTTATGGGCATTTGCATACTTAGACATCTGATCCTGGGCTCTGCTAAGGTGATGTTTCAGTTGCTTCAAAGCTTCATCCTTATCCATAAGATCTTGAGCTACTGCCTCAACCAAGGTTTCCCTGGGCATATCTTTGGATAGAGATAGAGGAGCTCTTCCATAGACAACCGCAAATGAGGTGCAATTTTCTGCACTTTGGAAACTGGTATTGTACCAGTACTCTTCCTAGGGTAAGAAATCTGCCCATGCCTTTGGCTGTTCAGAAATGAAACACCTCAGATATGTCTCTAAGGTTCTGTTGAGCACCTCGATCTGGCCATCTGATTCAGGGTGGTATGCAATGCTCATCCTGAGTGTAGTACCCTACAATCGAAATATTTCTTGCCAGAAATGACTGACAAATGTAGGATCTCTGTCAATAATAATGGAACTAGGCACCCCATGGAGTCTTACCACCTCTTTTACAAAGATTTCAATAATTGACCTTGTCGAATATAGATGTTTAAGAAGGATAAAATGCCTGTATTTACTCAACCTATTCACTACCACCAATATAGCATCAAATCCCTTGGATTTGGGCAACCCTACAATGAAGTCCATGCTTAGTTCTTCCCATATAACATTTGGAATGGGCAATGGCTGTAGAAGTCCTACAGGGGATGATGCCTGGTATTTACTCCTTTGGCACACATGACAACTAGCTATAAAGGTTGCACCCTTCATTCTCAGCTAGTAGAGTGATTGAGCCATTCTCATGCATGTCCTATAGATGCCTGAGTGTTCCCCAATGGGAGATGTGTGAAACTCCTGTAGTAATTTAGGAATCCAAACCGAGGAGGCAAATAACACCAACCTCCCCTTGTAATACAGTCTTCCATGCTGCAAAGTGTTATGTGGATGAGAGCCTACTTTTTGCTGCAACTCTTCAATTAGCTTGAATAAGTTTGGATCTTTCCTTACTTCCTCATCAATCTCAGTAATGGCCTGCCAATGTGGCTGCGAAATCACCCTAAATTCCATATCCTCTTCTCTGCAAGACAAGGCATCTACCACTTTGTTGGAGGCCCATACCTTGTAAACAATATCAAACTCATATCCCAGCAACTTGGCAAGACAATTCTGTTGGTTCTGTGATTCGTTGTTCCAGCAAGTGTCTTATACTCTTTTTGTCAGTATAAACAATGAACTTTTAACCTAGGCGATACACCTCCAATGCCGGATGGCTAGCACCAGAGCCATAAACTCTTTCTCATACACGGATTTAGTGAGGGAAGCTTCAGACAATGCCTTACTAAAGAAGGCTATGGGTCTTTTGTTTTGTGTCAGTACTGCTCCCAATTCTTTCTCTGAGGCATCACACTCTATGGTGAAGGGTTGAGAGAAATCAGCTAAGGCCAATACGGGTGCAGTAGTGATGGCTCTCTTCAATTGGTTGAATGCTTCTACACTTGCCTCGTTCTACTTGAACTTACCCTTCTTAAATAGATCGATTAAGGGTCTGGCCATTTTCCCATAATTCCACACAAACCGCCTATAGTACCCAGTTAAGCCTAAGAACCCTCTCAATGCTTTGATGGATTTAAGTTCATTCATGCCACTGCACTATAGCTTCTATCTTTTGAGGATCCATTGGCACTCCTTCCATTGAGATAATGTGTCCAAGTACCCAATTTGCCTTTGGCCAAAACTGCATTTCTTCTTATTGGCTTCAAATGGATGTTGCTACAGAATGTGTAAAACTAGCCTCAAATGGTCCATATGCTATGCCTATGTCTTGCTGTTGTTGATGTGGAAATTTGCTTTCACTGTTTTCTAATAAGACACTCAACAAATATATTTTATCAGGTGGTTATAGACTCTCTCCTTTCTGATGGTAATTCAATACGAGGGTTCTGTCAAAATGCCCCTTAAATACGACGAACAAACAAACTAAAGGCAACAAACGTTAATTCCGACAGAAACATAATTAAGAAAGAAAAAACTACAGGAAACAGATCAAATACTGCTAAAGCTACGTAAAATTAAATGAACAGAAATAAAAGTGTAGGAAATATGTGCGATTAAATGAAAAGAGTTTGCAAGTCGCAAATACATTTCGAGTTACCAAAAGTTCACCAAGTCAAAAATGATTTCAAGTTCAAAACTAATCAAGTTCGCAAAGAGCTCAGAGCAATGAGAGTATAGAGAAAGAGTTCAGAGAAGAATGGGGATGAAGAAGAAAGAACTTGCATTAAAAGTAAAAATGCATGAAAATTAAATGTGGGAAGGCATACTTGATGTAACTCCATTTTAATCCGTTATGAGTGTGAGGATGTTGTGGCAGTGTGATTAAAGTATCCAACTGTTTGTACATCAGACTAAGCACTATTTATCGGAAAAGTAAATAACTGCCTAGCTCCTAATCTACTGTCATCTGTCCTATTGACACATGTGTTTATCAAATCTACGGCTAATATCTAATGTCCAATACTCCACTAGCTAGATCGTGGTTCTTGAGCTGCTTCAGAAGGTAACTCCCCACTCCACCATATTCTCACGTCTGGGTTGGCCCACCTTGATGTTAGTGGCTGGAGTGGGAAATCTCCTTGACACGTCGTTCCTCTGATTTTCATGGCTTATTGTCGAATCGTTACTCTGGTTCGATGACATTCTCTCTTGTTGATTTGACACTTCTGTTCTAGAATGCATGTCTGTCGATCAAGATGTTTTGCGTTGTTGTATCATTCCCATGAAAACCTTATGACTTCCATTTGCTTGTATCATGACATCCTTGTTTTCGACATTCTGCTCAAGTGAGTCTCCGTCAGAATGCCCTTTTTTTCATAATTAGGCAAATTTTCATGCATTCCTTTCGACAACTCACCTTCCAGACACCAGAATTTCTCTATTTCGACCAAAATCTTATTTTTGGTCCCAACAGCTATATAATAGAATATCATAAAAAAAACACTAGGACCCACTTCCTTAGGAATGCCTTCAAAGCTGAATTCATAGCACAATGAAACTTGGTTGGGGCATTAGTTAGCCCGAATGACATAACCAAGAACTCATAATGTCCTTGATGAGTCCTGAATGCCATTTTTGGAATGTCAACCATATCCATCCTAATTTGATGATAACCAGCCCTTAGATCAATTTTAGAAAAGTAAGCAACTCCATTTAATTCATCCAGTAACTCTTGTATGACTGGAATAAGAATCTTATCTGGTATAGTTGTATTGTTGAGTGTCCTATAATCAACACAGAATGGCCAACTACCATGCTTCTTTTTCACCAATATTACTGGGCTAGAATAAGGGCTATTGTTGGGTCTAATGATGCCTGTAGAACACATTTCTGTTAAGTCTCTAAAATGTCTGTGTGCATTTCCCTAAGTTTTGATGAAAACTAAACATTGGGTAATGATTTAATTAACCTATTTTGTGGTTGCTAACCTGTCTAATTAGTGTACAGATCAGAAGATTACAAAACTCACCTGTCTGTCTACCTAAGTCTCACCTGTCCGTATAAGCCAAGAAGTCAACCTGTCTGCTGACTAGGATTGTTGACTATGTGCAAACTGATTTTACAACCTGTCTCTACTCTTCAACTTGTCTAAGGTTCTTCGTTAAAGAACTCGAAGTACAGGAAGCTTTTGCAAGCTGTCCCCTCATGAAGAATACTCTGAGAACTCTCTCACGCTTATCAAGAAACTCAGAAGTGCTCTCTCTCAAGCAACCTAGGAAGTCAGAGATAAACTTCCAGTTAAAGAATGTTTCCAACATGCTTTATTCCCTAGTACTTTTAGTTATTACACAGAAAGGGAAATGTACTCTGCAAAAGTACAAAAGCACTCTGCACAACTCTGAGTTAATTTCTACACGATGCATAAAGCTATTATCCCTCATGTTAGAGTACAACCAACGTCTTCATTGCATTAATAGCTGCCCAGAACGACTATATTGCATTTAATGAAGCTCTTCTTGAAGCCATAGTTGCAAGGAATGTCTCTAACGGATATTAAATGTTTGAAGGCTATAAATACAGAAGTCATTGAAGATGAACACATCAGAGTTTTACAAAGCATTAAAGAGCCATTACTCTGTTCATTTATTCATTCTGTATTCTTCAATCATTTGAAGTTATTACATAGACTTTCCTAAGCTTTATATTTAAACCACTCTCTGAGTGTTAGTGAGAGGTCTGTAAGTGTATTTATTACAAACCAAACTCTCAAACAAATCTGAGTGAGCCTGAAGAGGCTAGGTGTGCAAAGAATACTTGTGTTGGAGCCTGAAGAGGCTAGGTGTGCAAAGAATACTTGTGTTGGAGCCTGAAGAGGCTAGGTGTGCAAACAATACTTAGAGTCTGTAACCTGATCAGTTATAGTGGATAAATCTTGGTGCTGCCAAGGACTGGACGTAGCTCTTTGTGTTAAAGAGTGAACCAGGATAAATCTCTGTGTTAATCTCTCTTCCCTTAATCTCTTTAGTTGTTTTCATTATATATATCATCTGCTTTCTAACAAAGGGGTCAAAACTGTTTCTGTCAAGTCTGTTTTCTTATCTCTTCGTGTGTTGTTTTTCTGAGAAAACTACAACAGACAGGTCAGGTGACCTGTCTGTATATCTTTTTACACCCGTCTGTGCTTAGCTTCTGCATGCAAAAAGTTTTTAACTTTATTTTAAATTCTAATAAACACAATTCAACCCCCTTTCTCGTGTTTATAGTTGTCTATTTCAGTTGGTATCAGAGCTCAGCCTCTGGGTTGAGCATCTAACAATGTTGAGGTAAAAGATCCTGAAGAATAGACATGACTGCTGGAGCTAGTGGAAGTAACCAGACTGAAGGAGCCTCCTTAACCAGACCTCCATTCTTCAATGGAGAAAACTACAACTATTGGAAAGATAGATTTCAATGGTTCATTCTATCTACAAACTCTGATCTTTGGGATGTCATCACAGATGGTCCTTTCATCCCTAAAAATGATGACAACACTGACAAGCCAAAAGCTCAGTGGACCACTGCAGAAAAGGCAAAATGGGAGCTGAATCACAAAGCCAGATACAACATTATTTGTGCGCTCAGTCCTGATGAGTTTGAGAAGGTCTGTGCCTGTGATTCTGCCAAAGAAATATGGGACACCTTAGCTGTCACACATGAAGGAACCGCCAAGGTCAAAGAATCAAAAATTGCCATACTTGTCAGAAAGTATGAACTATTTCTCATGGAAGAAGGAGAATCTGTTGCTCAAATGATTGGGAGATTTCAAACTATCATCAATGGTCTAAAGTCTCTTGGCAAAGTTTACTCCAATGCTGAGAAGGTTGGAAAGATACTTAGGAGCCTACCTAAGCAGTGGAGACCTCTGGTAACTGCTATCTCTCAAGCCAAAGATCTTACCACCTTGACTATGGATGAACTCCTTGGAACACTTACTGTTCATTAGCAAGAACTTGGAGATGAAGTCTCAACAAAGAAGGGCAAGTCAATTGCTCTGAAGGCTGATCAAAAGTCTTCCAAAGCCTCTAAAGCTTTAAAGGCAGACGAGTCATCCAGTGATGCTGACCTGTCTGAATCTGAGGATTCTGAAAGTCATGAAGAACTATCTCTCCTAACCAGAAAGATAAAGCTTCTCCTACAGAAAAAGAAGTTCAGAAAGGATAAGCCATTCAGAAGATTCAACAAGGACAAGAATTTCAAGGATTCCACTTCAACAGACAAAAACTCAATTGTCTGCTATGAGTGCAAGAAACCAGGACACATCAAAGCAGAATGTCCTCAACTCAAGAAAGCCCCATTTAAGAAGTTCTTCAAAAAGAAGAAGAAAGGAATGATGGCCACTTGGGAAGATCTAGAGTCAACATCTACTGATGAGGAGACAGAGGAAGAAGCAAATCTCTGTCTAATGGCTAACACTGACTCTGATTCAGATAATGAGGTAAATTCTGATTATGAGGAATTATTTGATGCCTATGAAGAATTGTTGGAGGAATCCAACTGTTTGTCTAAGGCTTTCAAATCTCTCAAGAGAGATCATGTTAAGCTCCTCAGTGAGCATAAACAGAAATCTCTAGAGTGTGAGAAATTTGCCAAGGAGAACAGTGAGCTGAAGACTGAAAAGTCTAATGAAGCTAAGATCTCTAGTGAAATATCACAGTCTGAAGAAGTTGAAAAACTTCAACAGAAAGTGGAAAAGCTCACTTCTGATCTTGCCAAATTTGTTAATGGTAGAGATAATCTGACAAAGCTGCTTGGCTGTCAGAGGCACTCCCTTAACAAAGAAGGTATAGGATATGTCCATCAGATACATCATAAAGTATCAACTAAGCACTCTAAAGTGTCTGCTACATCTACTTCTATTAAATCCATACCTGTCTGTAATTTCTGTGGAAAGACTGGACTTGTTATGTCTAAGTGTCTCCATAAGAAAAGAAGGAAGTCTTCACAGACTCCTAGAACTAACAGAAAAGGACCCAGAAAACTATGGGTACCTAAAGATCAAATAATCTCTGTTGCAGATGTCCTCAACAGCATAAAGAAAACACCACTGCTGGTACCTGGACAGTGGCTGCTCGGGACACATGACAGGAGAAAGGTCTATGTTCCTAGACCTCCAACTTAAGAAAGGAGGACATGTGGCATTTGGTGGAAATCATAAAGGGAAGGTTATAGGAATTGGTACTATTGGTGGTAAACCTCCTCTTCCCTCTATATCAAATGTTCTTATGGTTAAAGGATTAAAACACAATTTGCTTAGCATAAGTCAATTATGTGACAGTGGATTTGATGTCTCCTTTACCAAAGATTTCTGTATAGTTAAAGATCTTAGTGGCAAAACCCTCTTTTCAGCTAAAAGGCAACAAAATCTGTATAAGATTGAACTGACTGATCTCTCAGATCAAAGTGTAACATGTCTAATGTCTAAAGAGGATGAAAGATGGTTGTGGCATAAGAAACTAGGACATGCTAGTATGAAATTAATTTCAAAACTAAAAAGGGATGACCTTGTGAGAGGATTGCCTGATATTAGTTTTAAGAAAGATGTTTTGTGTGATGCATGTCAGAGAGGTAAACAGATAAAATCAAGTTTCAAATCTAAAAACCAAATATCAACCTCTAGACCTCTTCAGTTGTTACACATGGATCTGTTTGGACCAGTTAGTGTTGCTAGCTTGCCTGGAAGGAAATATGGATTTGTCATAGTTGATGACTATTCTAGATATACATGGGTACTCTTCTTAACCCACAAGGATGAGTCTTTTAAGGCTTTCTCAGTATTCTGTAAAAGAGTACAAAATGAGCAGGGTTTCTGCATTTCTACTCTTAGAAGTGACCATGGGGGAGAATTTGAAAATGAGCAGTTTAGTCAGTTCTGTGAGGACAATGGGATCTCTCACAATTTCTCTGCACCTAGAACTCCTCAACAAAATGGAGTGGTTGAGAGAAAGAACAGATCTATACAAGAGATGGCTAGATCTATGCTCAATGAGAATAATCTCCCTAAGTACTTCTAGGCAGAAGCAGTAAACACAGCTTGTTATGTACAAAACAGAATACTCATTAGGCCTTTTCTAAAGAAAACTCCCTATGAACTGTGGAAAGGAAAAAGCCCCAACATTTCTTACTTTCATGCATTTGGTTGTGAATGCTACATATTAAACACCAAGGATCAACTTGGAAAATTTGACTCTAAGACAGACAAAGGTATCTTTTTGGGATACTCTGAAATGTCTAAAGCTTTTAGAATTTACAATTCTAGAACATCTGTTATTGAAGAATCTGTTCATGTCAAATTTAATGATAACTTAAAGACTGATAAGGAATTGTCAGATCTAGAAGATGATCTTGCAGGTCTTGATATAAACAAGTCAGAAGATCAACAACCTGACTTAACCAAACCAGAACCTGAAGCAGAACCAGACAGACCAGTGGAACAGACACAGACAAGTCAAGGTCCTCTTGAAAGAGACTGGAAATTCAAAACTCATCATCCTAAGGATCTCATCATTGGTCATCCCTCAGAAGGAGTAAGAACCAGATCTACCTTAAGAGAATCAAGCAATGTGGCCTTTTTGTCAGAAATAGAGCCAAAGCACATTGAAGAAGCTCTTGATGATGAAAGCTGGATTCTTGCTATGCAGGAAGAACTCAACCAGTTCACCAGAAATGATGTCTGGACACTTGTCTCCAAGCCCAAAAACAAGTCTGTCATTGGAACAAGATGGGTCTTCAGAAACAAGTGAGATGAAGATGGCAAAGTTGTCAGAAACAAGGCAAGGTTAGTAGCTCAAGGCTATAACCAACAAGAAGGTATTGACTATACTAAAACATTTGCACCTGTAGCTAGAATAGAAGCTATTCACATACTAATGTCATATGCTGCACAACACCAAATCACTCTTTTTCAAATGGATGTGAAAAGTGCTTTTCTCAATGGAATAATTGAAGAAGAAGTTTATGTTAAACAACCCCCTGGTTTTGAAGATACTGATAAACCAGATCATGTTTTTAAACTTAAAAGGGCATTATATGGTTTAAAGCAAGCACCTAGGGCATGGTATGATAGACTAAGCTCTTTTCTCATGCATAACGGCTTTACAAGAGGTCAAGTAGATACTACTCTGTTTAAGAAAAGCTATAAAGAAAATTTCATTGTAGTCCAAATATATGTTGATGATATTATTTTTGGAGCAACTAATGAAAAGCTGTGCAAGGTTTTTTCAAAAATGATGCAAGCAGAATTTGAGATGAGCATGATGGGAGAATTGAAGTTCTTCCTTGGTCTACAAATCAAACAGACAAGTGATGGAATCTACATCCATCAACAAAAGTATATCAAGGAAATGCTCAAGAAATACAAAATGGAAAATGCTAAACTTATGAAAACTCCCATGGAAACCAATGCAAAACTTAGTAAAGATGATGAAGGTAAAAAGGTAGACCAAACTGTCTACAGAGGTATGATTGGATCTTTGCTGTACTTAACTTCAAGCAGACCTGATATTCAGTTTAGTGTCTGTATGTGTGCTAGATTTCAATCTGACCCAAGAGAATCTCATCTTAAAGCTGTTAAGAGAATATTTAGATATTTGCTTGGTACTACTAATCTTGGTTTGCTGTATTTAAGAACTAATGAATACAGATTAGTTGGATTCTGTGATGCTGACTTTGCTGGAGACAGAATAGAAAGAAAAAGCACCAGTGGAGGATGCCACTTCATTGGAACAAACTTGGTCTCTTGGTCAAGCAAAAGACAAACAACTATAGCTCTATCTACAGCTGAAGCAGAATATATCTCAGCTGCTAGTTGTTGCTCTCAGCTTTTATGGGTAAAACATCAACTTGAGGATTACTCTATTTTTGAGCATAATATATCTGTATGGTGTGATAATTCTAGTGCTATCTGCTTAACTAAAAATCCAATTCAGCATTCTAAGGCTAAGCATATAGAAATCAAACATCACTTCATTAGAGATTATGTTCAGAAAGGTATCTTTGATATTAAGTTTGTTAAAACTGAAAATCAATGGGCTGATATCTTCACTAAGCCTTTAGCAGAAGAAAGATTTTTATTTATTAGAGATAATTTAAACATGCATTGTATTGTTGAATGACATGTCTGAGTTTTTTTTAAAAAAAAAACTGTCTGTGATCACCTGTCTGACTCTGCTGAGTCACTATGCTGAAACCCAACAGTTTTATTGAAATGGTTATTATTTATTTATTTATTTAATACCATTTGTTAATCTGAAGCTAATCATGAACACGGCAGTTTTTACCTCTAAACCATGTTTTCATTATGTCTTAGTGGGCGCTACAGTTCCCCACATAAATCGTGCCATTCCTAATTAAAAATGTCTTTTTTTTTCTCTCTCCTGCTTTTACTTCTTTAAAAGGCAAATCTTCAGAAAGTTTCAAACTTTATCCTTCTCAAAAAGCCCTAAGTCTTTTCGTCTTCGTCTTCCTCTCGTTCAAACCCTTCTCTCTTCCAAAAACTTTCACTTTCTCTCTTTTCTGAAAAATGGCATCTTCAAAGCGCCTGTCTCCAAAAGAGATTGCTGAGAAATACGAGATGAGATTAACTGATGTAGAGAAGATTCTACCTGGAAAGACTGTTGATCTTCAACAGATGAAGAAATGGGGAATGGATGTCACTGAGGAGTTGGAATACTCTAAGTGGACAGCCTTCTTTGATATCAAGGAGCTGGTCCATCCCAAGCTTGTCAGAGATTTCTGGAGGAATGCTGTGGTCATCACCAATGTGGTTGATGGAACCAAGAGCTTCAAGGCTCAAATGTCAGCTGATGTGACTCTTCAGTTTCCTATAAGCTCTCTGGAACTGGCAACCAGATGTCCAAGGATTGGAACTGCCTTCAGACCTGACTGGGAAGATCAGGTGGGAACTGAAAGTATCAATATTGCTATCTATGGAGTTCCCAACCCTGAGAACAAGAAGCCTGTCTGCATGGTGCCCAAGTGCAGGTTCTTGCACAAGCTGCTTCTGGAGTGTGTGATGCCCAGAAGAGGGTCAAGAGACAATGTGACCAAGTTGGACAGATTTGCTCTGTACCACTTGATTCACAAAATCAAGATAGACATCAATGATCTCATCTACATGTATCTTGAGTCTCTGATCAGAAGGACAAATATGCCTACCTACCCTTATGGAATGTTGCTGACAAGGGTTTTTAGGAACAAGATATTTGTTCCAACTGATGTCCACTTTGTGGACATGGCTCTGCCCATAGACAAGAAGGTCTTGTCTATGATGGGGATTGAAGGAATCCCTCTGGAGGATGAGGAAGAAGAAGAGGAAGAAGAAGAAGAAGAAGAAGAAGAAGAAGAAGAAGAAGAAGAAGAAGAAGAAGAAGAAGAAGAAGAAGAAGAAGAAGCCTGCTGTTGAGCAGAAACTGAAGGAAATGGCAGAGGAGCCTGCTGATTCCACTGGTGAATCAGAGTATCCTATCTCTGAAAGGATTTGGAAAGCTGCTGGAAAGGTTGCCAGACAGGATCAAAGGCCTGAGGAACCCACAGCTTCTGAAGGATCTGCTGAGACAGTAGAGCCTCTCAGATTCAAGCTGAAGAAGCCCTCTCCCAAGAGGAAGACCAGTGAGGCTGGAAAATCAGGTGTGGTTTCTACACAACCCACCAAGAGAAGAAGACTGGTGAAGACCTTTACCAAGGACAGACGAGTGAAGTCTGTTCCTAGTAAAGAGGAAGCACCTGCTCAGGGGGAGCAGACTTCTCCACCTGCAAAAGAGCCTAGGGAGATCAAATCTCTTGATCTGGGTTTCATTCCCAGAAAAAGAAGGTCAGGCTACCCTATGCCTGTAGTGGCTGTTGCTGAAAGGGAAGCTGTCCCTGCAGAAGAGCCTGCTGCTGCTACTACTACTGCACCCTCTACTGACCTGTCTGCTGGAACACAGACAGTTGGTCATCATGAAGAAGTTTCTCTGTCTCCTTCAAGGAAGAAAGCAAGGCTTCTTGAAGAACCACTCTTCACCTTCCCTTCTGCACCATCCTCTCCCCTTCATCTAGGTATTCCAGATTCTGTTGTTTCTTCCCCCTCTGCTCTCTGTGTCAACCCTTTATCTGTTGCCCCCCTTTTCACTCACCTGTCTCCTCTCACCCTTCTCAACCATCTTTTGATGTCGTGTCTGATGTATGTCAATACACAGTTGTTCACAGGGACTCAACTCCCAGAGAACAATCTGGCATATCATCTAGACTGTTTGTGAGTGATTTGCAATCTCTGATGACTGCAAGTATATCTCACTTATCTGTCATCCCTTCTCCACCACCTCACATTCTGAACCCATGTAGGGAGATCTTCTTTTATCCCCCTATTGTGTTGTTCATTAGAACATTGGAAGGATCTAACTATCCTGCCTCTGTTGTAATGTTACCCTCTAGGTCTAGATATTTCTTTCTTTTAGTCACAGGGTCTAATTCATTCTTTTCCCACATAGACTCTCTCCTACCCCTACTTCCATCTGTCTTAGCCAATCAACCTCTTCCCCCTCCTATTCCAATAAGAGTCACTCGACTGTCTCTTTGTGAAAGACTCTCTTATGTCTTTCCCTCTCCTGATTTTGACATAGTCAGAATCACCCCTCTGTTTAAAATAGTTTTTCTTCCTTTATTTTATTTCAGAACCATTCATCAACTTTTCTTTCCCCGTGTCTCCTCACCTTTCTCTGTACCTAAGGCACCCCCAGTTTTAGCCTTACCCTGGTATCCATCCCTGTCTGATGCTTCAACCAGCCTGTCTACAGAAGTCTCCTCCTCTCAGATGGTGGATTCGGTGAGCTTCAATCTCCTTAAGACTGAGCTAGAAGAAGTCAGAAGACAATTGGATGCAGAGAGGCATGCTAGGCTGCTGTTAGAACAGAAAGTTGATTCCCTGTATCTTATGTTTAATCAGCCTAAATAAGTAGTTGTAGGAACTGCCTTGTAATTGAATTGCTTATGATGAATACAAATCAAATTTTACTTTATTATTTTCTCTCCACTGCTATCTTTTAACTCTTTTTGTTGCTGACAAAAGGGGGAGAAAAATGTTAAGATGTTTAATGTAAAGAAAAATGTTAAGATGTTTAAATAGAGAAAAATGTTAAGATGTTTAATGTAAACAATATATGCTAAGTGTTCATTCTCTGATATACTCTGATACTATTAACTTAAACCTGCTGCATATTACTCTGATGCTCTTTATTGAACACTAATGCATCTGTCTGCACATATAGAAAATATCAACTTGTCTACTGTCTGTACTCTGATATTTTCAAAGGTTCATTAAATCATCTGAATGTTTGTCATCATCAAAAAGGGGGAGATTGTTAAGTCTCTAAAATGTCTGTGTGCATTTCCCTAAGTTTTGATGAAAACTAAACATTAGGTAATGATTTAATTAACCTATTTTGTGGTTGCTAACCTGTCTACTTAGTGTACAGATCAGAAGATTACAAAACTCACCTGTCTGTCTACCTAAGTCTCACCTGTCCGTATAAGCCAAGAAGTCAACCTGTCTGCTGACTAGGATTGTTAACTATGTGCAAACTGATTTTACAACCTGTCTCTACTCTTCAACTTGTCTAAGGTTCTTCTTTAAAGAACTCGAAGTACAGGAAGCTTTTGCAAGCTGTCCCCTCATGAAGAATACTCTGAGAACTCTCTCACACTTATCAAGAAACTCAGAAGTGCTCTCTCTCAAGCAACCTAGGAAGTCAGAGATAAACTTCCAGTTAAAGAATGTTTCCAACATGCTTTATTCCCTAGTACTTTTAGTTATTACACAGAAAGGGAAATGTACTCTGCAAAAGTACAAAAGCACTCTGCACAACTCTGAGTTAATTTCTACACGATGCATAAAGCTATTATCCCTCATGTTAGAGTACAACCAACGTCTTCATTGCATTAATAGCTGCCCAGAACGACTATATTGCATTTAATGAAGCTCTGCTTGAAGCCATAGTTGCAAGGAATGTCTCTAACGGATATTAAATGTTTGAAGGCTATAAATACAGAAGTCATTGAAGATGAACACATCAGAGTTTTACAAAGCATTAAAGAGCCATAACTCTGTTCATTTATTCATTCTGTATTCTTCAATCATTTGAAGTTATTACGCAGACTTTCCTAAGCTTTATATTTAAACCACTCTCTGAGTGTTAGTGAAAGGTCTGTAAGTGTATTTATTACAAACCAAACTCTCAAACAAATCTGAGTGAGCCTGAAGAGGCTAGGTGTGCAAAGAATACTTGTGTTGGAGCCTGAAGAGGCTAGGTGTGCAAACAATACTTGGAGTCTGTAACCTGATCAGTTATAGTGGATAAATCTTGGTGCTGCCAAGGACTGGACGTAGCTCTTTGTGTTAAAGAGTGAACCAGGATAAATCTCTGTGTTAATCTCTCTTCCCTTAATCTCTTTAGTTGTTTTGATTATATATATCATCTGCTTTCTAACAAAGGGGTCAAAACTGTTTCTGTCAAGTCTATTTTCTTATCTCTTCGTGTGTTGTTTTTCTGAGAAAACTACAACAGACAGGTGACCTGTCTGTGTACCTTTTTACACCCGTCTGTGCTTAGCTTCTGCATGCAAAAAGTTTTTAACTTTATTTTAAATTCTAATAAACACAATTCAACCCCCCTTCTCGTGTTTATAGTTGTCTATTTCAATTTCTGCCACCAATTTCTCTATTTCATTCTTCTGCAGATGTGGGTACCTATATGGTCTCACATTTACAGGGTCAATCCCAGCTTTGATGGGGATCAGATGATCTACTTACTTTCTAGGTGGCAGCCCCTGAGGTACTGTAAATACTCGATTAAACTCCCGCAACACTTATTGGAGCTGTTTTTATGTTCTACATTGATCCCCTCCTCCTCTCCTTGATCCTTCCTTTCACTGCTAATGCCCATTACCCACAACATTTACATAGCCTCAATCTCAGACACCTTTAGCAAGGCCTTGGGTGAGATCACAGTTTTCACCAGACTCGGGTCTCCCTTCACATCCATTATTTTTTCTTGACTCATAAAGCTCATAGTTAGTGTCCTCCAATTCATCTTCACTTCTTATTAGTCTCCCATTCTCACCCCTATTTGCTTAACACTCCCTTGAGTTCTTCTCTGGTGGCCATCTTCCGATCTCACATTATATGTTGCAGCACGATCAACTTCTACTCCTCATTTTTGTACAGGTTTGGTGGATATTAAGTTGTGGCTAGCCCCATTATAAATCAAAATTACAACATTCTCATCTTGAACCGCACCACGTAGTTTCATAGTCTGGGGTTGAGTCAATCCTCCAACAGAGCACAATGACAGATCTAACCATTGGCAGGTGGCCTCGGGTGGTTCCTTATCTACTATCTCGTCATCCTCAATTCTAGTCTCCATGGCTACTATCTCCCCTTCGTCATTCAACTCCTCATCCTCAGCTAAGATAACCATTCTCAAACTTTCTCCGGGCACCTACAACCTGGGCCAAATGCTAACCCACACTGATAGCAGCGAATTTCGTCCCTCCTTTTGACAAATTCGGGATATGGAAGGTGTCTGGTTCCCTTTCCCATCGATCCAGAGGCATTACTATCTCCCGGTTTGGCTACTAAGGCGATCAATGTAACCCTACTCCCTTCTTACGAATTGTGACTTCCCCCAATCGAGTGTTGTGAACTATTGGTACTCCCAAATGCACCCACTCGCTACACGATTCCCCCACCTCCTGGGTACTTGAATCTCGTGCATGTGCTCCTGATCGAGTTCCCTCCATAACTCCGAGCTCCTCTCATTGCTTCCTCCACATCACGCACCACCTCCATTGCTCGTAACATATCCTGAGGATCATGAGGATGCACTTGTCCCTGGATTTCTTGGTGGAGCCCAGTCAAACAATACCCTAGCATTTGATCCTCCGAAGTATTTGTGGCTTGCTCGACTAGAAACTCAAGTTCTTGGACATAGTCCTCCAACGATTATGTTTGCCTTAGAGAGGCTAACTTCTCGAACATTGTACCGTGCCCTAATCCACCATATCAACGATTACGTTTCCTTCCATGCTGATGAACACCAGACGTAATTTCTCCGAAGGCTTGATTTTATGCACTTCAAAGAATTTCTCGGCTCGGACTATCCATCCTAAGGGATCACAATCTTCGAATAAAGGTAATTCCACCTTCTTCATCCAAGAACGATGGGTTTCTCCTTCATCCTCGGAACATCCACCTTCAGTACGAGTTTCTATCTCCTTTTCATCCCTGATTTCTCCCTCCTCAGGTGAATCGATCGAAATTCCTTATTTCTTCATGAATTTCTCAAGCAAATCCCTGATTACGCCCATTCCACTCACAGCCTTCTGAATTTCCCATTCCACTCACAGTCTTCTGAATTTCTGTGATACTAGAGCTTTGTTCTCTGGTTACCTTCTTCAAGAACTCGACTGAGGATTCCAAAGCAGCAATTCCTTTCAGTTTCTCTAAGGAAATGCAATAGTAGTTCATACTAGGATAGTGCTTACTGTAAGAAGCGCTATCTTAGGGTATGTTTGGGAGTTTAAAAGGAGTTGGAGTGGGGTGGTTAAGAATGGAGTGGTTAGTAATAAAGTGGAGTGAAGGAAAATCCCAAACCCCCCAATTTGGAGGGTATGAAAATGAGAGGGTTTGGGTGGGATGGAATGGAATGTTTTGGGTTACCCCTCATCCATCCCACTCCATTAATGAAGGAACTCCCAAACAATGGGTTAATATTTTTTCACCACTATATTTCATCCTCCCAAACAAAACCTTAGTTACCTGTGAAGATAGCTTTTGTTCAAGAAAGTGCTATTATAAATGGGCCTACGATATCGTTTCCTTGGAGAAGCGCTATCTATCCCCCTTTTTCTAAGGTGTCTAGGGTGGACAACCTTACAAATAGTTCATGTGTGGACCACAGGTTATCAGGTAATGTTTCCGGTTTTTTAATTTATTTTATTTTTCAAATTTAATTCCTACCCTAACCACCACCACCATTGTTCTTGATTTGATTATTTTGTTCATAACAAAAAAAGAAAAAAGAAAAAACTCAATCCACCTTGTCTCTCTGATTGGTGCTGGTGGTTTGAACAAGATGATTAACAAAACCATATATGGAACCAAGAACATAGCCATCACTTAATGCTTTTGGGTCAAAAACCATAGCCCCAATTAAATTTCAAACCAAAAAGTGAAATCCACTGGAACATAAAAATAAAATACAAAACAGAACACAAAACTACCCAGAAAATGAAACACATCACTACCCAGAAAATAGAACAAAACATTAACCAAAAAAGTGAAAACCATAGCCCCAACTAACACCACCTCATGCTGTCGTATAACCCGCCAACAAGGTGCAAATGGAACACAACACTACCCAAAAAATGGAAACCTTGCAATCAAATTAAAGAAAGCAGCACTACCTAGAAAACCCAAATTGCAAAAAACTATCTGTAATATAAAATTGGAAAAATTAGATGCAAGGCACAACGACGGTATTCACACCATTTTCTAATCTGCACTCCACCAATAATCACATTTGCACACCCCATCGAAAGCCCCAACTCCTCAGATTCTGCTTCATCATCAAAGGTTGGTGATTCCAAACGCTACAAAAAATTGAGAGTTGGAGCTAAGTACGAGGACGAACAAGCTCGCGTGCTCAAAGCCTCACTCCCTTACATAAGCAGCAGAATCGAACCTGACGAAATGCTTCACCGTCCTCACCGACAATTTCATGATGATGGCACTTTTGGTTGGTAACTCCAGCTTGGGGACGGCGCTGCCATTGATAGGGAATGGAGTGTGTGACACCCTTCTACCCCGCATGTTATAAAGCATTTAATATAAATAAATTAAATGGAAAACATGCATTTACTGAAAAATATAAAATATTGTCCATGGGTAGAAAAGTCCCACATGAACCAGTTCTTAATGCGGAAATAAAAATAAGTTTAAAACAATTAAAACATCACAAAGAAATAAACATATCCCAACCCCGACGTCACATACAGAGCTGGTATAACCGTTCCGGAATAAAATCCATGGAATTACAACTGGAAACTATAAAACTAACTGAACATAAACTAGCCCTAACTATGAGTGGCGGCTCATCAGAGTCACTCCTCTCCGGGCTGCTCGTCATCCTCTGCAAGGTGCCAATCAGGTCAAACACAAACAAACAAACAAATATAGGGAGTAAGAATCATGTCAACATATTAGCAAGGAAGTAGGAAGTAAAGTAAATACAAACAGACATGGCACCAACATACACAACAACATCAATATTCAACATGTTATGTAGTGCAATGCAATCCTACTCCGCTAAACCAACAATGCATATAGATCCACTAAACTCGGGATGGACGACTTCGGAGTTAAATATCCACATTGAGAATCTACTCAACGCTGGAGAATCTACTCCTTGGATAGCCAACGCATCAAACCAACAAATGCCTTGTCACGGGGGCACTATGAGAATCTACTCCAACCGTGGATGGCCAGATTGCCGTACTCTAGGACGATCTCCCCTATGTCGAGCATCCCTAAACAACATCTCCGATGCAATGCGTATGCAACACAACAACAACGGCAACACCACCTCCATAACTCCAACGGAATCGACCGAAGATAACAGTGGAATCAACCGCAACAACTTACCTCGTGGAATCTACCTGAGGGCTTAAGCGGAATCAACCGCAGTACCTGGGGCAAACTCTCGGCCACCAAGGTACATAACAACAACACCTTAGACCCAGACCGTGGGGTCGAGGCTTCCTTGGCCAAGAAGCACCAAGGCACAGTTCACCAGCTTGCGGTACCCAATGGGCACCGACTTAACAAACTTAACACCTCACCATCTTGTCATCTTTAATTAACTTTAGAAGTCATTAGCCAAATTGTCTAATCAACTTATCGTTATTGGGGAATGGGGGTGTGAAACCCCTTAAATTCCTTTTAATTACGTTCTGTCGGTTGAGAACGGCCGTGCTTAACCCCCAGCACGGTCGTGCTTAAACACGTGAGGGCATGTTGCCCTTTAAGTGGAGCACGGTCGTGCTTCTTATTGAGCACTGTCGTGCTTAACCCCCAGCACGGTCGTGCTCTTTGTCCTGCACGGCCGTGCTAAACAGCGCGGCCATCTTCCCAGAATGCAACTGGGAGCACGGTCGTGCTCCCTGTTCAGCACGGTCATGCTCATTGCGCGACAGTGCTGTTCTGGGAAGGAACTGAGACTGAAACTTAACCAAATTCAAGTATTTAATCCGCTAATCACCCTAAATCAATTATCAACATGTTTTAATTAAGGATTAAACACATCAACATTCTCAGCAACAATCCAACATTGTTATCAACCTAATAATATCATCATGTTCATAGTCATCACAACAACATAAACATAAACAAATACCATGAACATAGGCATATAAGGAACATGTTAGCCATCACAGACATACTATCGTAATAGTTAACAAATCAATCATACAAAACAATTATTCATACAAACAAGTCGGGGTTATGGGAACCCCTTCACTTTACTCTAACCCTGAGCCTATGAGTACACTACCATTCTCCCCATACCTGGATTGAAGATAGCTCTCTAACAGTGTCCTAACAGCAACCGGTTCCTCCCCTAAGACGGCTCAACCTCAAACAAAAACCTTGGATCAATAGAAACACCAACAATTAGTTCCCCGTTCAAAATAATGAAAAGAAACTAAGAAAGGGGAAAGAACGTTACCTATATAACTGACACGGATATGCTAACGGTCTCCCAAGGTCTCCAACGCTCATGAAACTGCTCAAGAAGGAGGGAAAAGGAATAAAACTCGTTCTGGCCGCACAAGGTGGCTGCTGCTACCAAAATTTAGGGTTAAACGTTAAACCCTCGATTCTGCTCACGTATATAAAACTCGGACCCGAGCACGGTCATGCTCTCCCTTGAGCACGGTCGTGCTCGACTTAGCGTCACGAGATGCGGTCAGCACATTGAGCACGGGCGTGCTCACTATTGAGCACGGTTGTGCTCAACTTAAAATCAGAAACACGCTTCTGACTTTAAGCACGGGTGTGCTGGCTAATGAGCACGGGAGTGCTCATGTACCAGAAAGGGACTTTTAAGCCAAAAACCCCCACTAAGCCCTTAACTAACCAAACAACTTAATAAAACCAGCTTTAAGAAAATACTTCTGAAAAATGGGGTGTTACAATTCCACCCCCCTTATAAAAAATTTCGTCCTCGAAATTTACACGTACCTCAAACGAAAAGATGCGGGTACGCCTCCATCATCTTGCTCTCCAACTCCCAGGTAGCACTTTCCTCAGTCGCCCCACTCCAAACCACTTTGACCAAAGGAATTTCCTTGCCTCTTAACTGTTTCACCCTCCTATCCTCGACTCGAAGAGGTAACACCTCAAACGTCAGGTTCTCTTTCAACTGTATAGCGTCGGGTACTATCACGTGACTAGGGTCATGAATATACTTTGAGTTGAGACACATGAAAAACATTGTGGAGATTTGACAAGAACGGGGGTAAGGCTATTTGATAAGCGACTTCGTCGACTCTTTTAAGGATCTGGTAAGGACTAATGAACCTCGGAGTAAGTTTCCTCGCCTTCATCACTCTACCAACCCCAGTCGTCGGGGTAACTCTCAAGAATACATGATCGCCTTCCTGCAATTCGAGTGCCTTCCTCCTTTTATCATGATAGCTCTTCTGCCTACTCTGTGCAACTCTCATCTTTTCCTGAACCAACTTAATCTTTTCTGTTGTTTCCTGGACTATCTCTGGCTATAGCACTACACTATCACTAGGTTCACTCCAACACAAGGGTGTCCTACATCTCCTCCCTTACAGAGCTTCATAAGGTGCCATCCCAATGCTGGAATAGAAGCTGTTGTTGTAGGTGAACTCTATCAGGGGCAAAAACTTGTCCCAACGACTAGACTGCTCTAACACACAAGCCCTCAACAAGTCCTCTAAGGACTGGATGGTCCACTCAGACTGCCCACCAGTCTGTGGGTGATAAGCTGAACTAAGCCTAAGCTTTGTCCCTAAAGCCCCTTGCAAACTATTCCAAAACCAAGAGGTAAACCTCGGGTCTCTATCTGAAACTATGCTAGAGGATACACCATGAAGCCTAACTATCTCTTTGATGTACAGCTTAGCCAACTTCTCTAAAGGATACTCCATGTTCATCGGAATGAAATGGGCAAACTTAGTCAGTCTATCCACAACAACCCATATAGCCTCAAAACTAGCAGGAGTCCTAGGGAGTCCAGACACAAAATCCATGGAGATGCTATCCCATTTCCATTCTGGGATACCTAAAGGTTGCAACTTACTCGAAAGCCTTTGATGCTCTATCTTAGCCTTCTGACAAACAAGACACGCATAAACAAACTCAGCTACATCCTTTTTATCCTAGGCCACCAAAACATCCTCTTAAGGTCCTGATACATCTTAGTGGCACCAGGGTGCACACTCAATCCACTCCTATGTCCTTCTTCAAGGATCAACTTCCTAAGCTCAGGAACATCAGGTATGCATACTCTATCCTTAAACCTCAAGATACCATCACTGTCATCCTTAAAACTTAGGTCTCTACCCTGAGTGAGCAACACTCGCTGGTCTAAGAGAAACTTATCTAACTTCTGACCCTCTCTAATCTGATCCATCAGACTGTTAGTAACCTTTAAGGTTCCAAGCCTAATACTCTTAGGGGTAAACTCACAAGCTAGACTAAGGTCTCT
Organism: Echinosophora koreensis; assembly: GCA_035048595.1. NCBI lineage: Eukaryota > Viridiplantae > Streptophyta > Magnoliopsida > Fabales > Fabaceae > Echinosophora > Echinosophora koreensis. The sequence continues at coordinate 1,284,792 of JAPCYP010000078.1, forward strand.
AAACTTCTCAATCAGATCCATCTCCCTAACCATCAAAGCGGAGACATGCAGGGTTTTCCTACTGAAGACATCGGCCACCACATTGGCCTTTCCTGGGTGATAGGTCAGCTCGAAGTCATAATCCTTTAAGAACTCCATCCACCTACGCTACCTCATATTCAACTCCTTTTGATCAAAGAGGTACTTCAAACTCTTATGATCACTAAAGACCTCAAACCTCGCTCCATACAAGTAATGCCTCCAGATCTTCAAGGCAAATACCACAGCTCCTAACTCTAGGTCATAGGTAGGGTAGTTCTTCTCATGGGTCTTTAACTGGCTAGAAGCATAAGCTACTACCTTACCATTCTGCATCAGCACACCACCTAACCCTTGCTTAGAAGCATCGCAGTAAACTATGAAAGGTTCACTATGATCTGACAAAACTAATATTGGTGCTGATGTCAACCTATTCTTAAGGGTTTGGAAACTCTCTTCACACATAGAGTCCCACACAAACAACTGTCCCTTTTTCGTGAGACAGGTTAAGGGTAACGCTATCTTAGAGAAACCTTCTATGAACCGCCTATAGTACCCGGCTAACCCCAAGAAACTCCTAATCTCGGTTACAGACTTTGGCGCTTCCCACTGGAGCACCGTCTCTATCTTAGCTGGGTCCACTACTATGCCACCCTTAGAGATGACATGTCCTAAGAAGCTCACTTCCTCTAACCAGAACTCACACTTAGACAACTTAGCGTACAACTGCTTCTCCTTAAGGGTCTACAAGACAACCCTCAGGTGTTCCTCATGTTCCTCCTTACTCTTGGAGTACACTAAGATGTCATCTATGAACACCACCACAAACTTATCCAAGTAAGGGTGAAAGGTCTTGTTAATGTAGTCCATGAACACCGCAGGAGCATTGGTCACACCGAAGGGCATAACCAAGTACTCATAGTGACCATATCGCGTCCTAAACGCTGCCTTCGGGATGTCCTCAGACTTAACCCGAATCTGATGGTACCCTGACCTCAAATCTATCTTTGAAAAGACGCAAGCGCCCATCAATTAGTCCATAAGATCATCAATCCTAGGGAGGGGATACCGATTCTTTTTGGTCACCTTGTTGAGCTGCCGAAAGTCGACACACAACCTCATACTACCATCCTTCTTTTTCACCAAAAACACAGGTGCTCCCCACGGAGACACACTCGGCCTAATGAACTGCTTCTTCATCAGGTCCTCCAACTATTCTTTCAACTTAGCTAGCTCTAGAGGAGACATTCTATAAGGTGCTATGGAGATTAGCCAAATGCCAGGCACTAAGTCTATGGTAAACTCAACATCTCTCTCTAGGGGTAAGTTATAAACATCCTCTGAGAACACTTCAGGAAATTCCCGCACAACAGGCATGCTGGCGACATCAGGAGGGCTACTCTCTACATCCAGGGAAGCTATCATCATGTATACTTGGGCTTCGTCTCTCATCGAAGCTTGTACTTGGCTGGCAGAGAGAAGGTCCGGATTCTTAGACTCCTTTAGAGTTCCAAAAATCAAGGTTTTATCGAAACAGTTCAGGAGGACATGGTTGGAAGATAACCAGTCCATGCCCAGAATAATGTCCAGGTCTTTCAAAGGTAAGCATACAAGATCGACAATAAAAGTTTTATCATTTATGACTATATGACAGTTCTTGCATGCATAAGAAGTGGAAACAGGTTTATTTGTGGGTGTTTAAACCAACAAATCAAACTCAAGGAAAGTAACAGGCAATTCAAGACTCTTGACCCTATCATGCGATATAAACGAGTGAGTAGCACCCAAATCATACAATACAGTTAATCGAGTCCCATCAATGAAACACGTACCTTGGATCAAGTCATCAAACTCGGAGGCTTCAGCTCCACTAAGAGTAAAGACTCTTCCAGTGGTCATCAGTCTGTTGGCCTGAGACTTCTGATTCTTGCTAGTGCTAGGAGGCTCGGCCTTAGCTCCATCGTACTCGTGGCTGATGTGTCCTGGTTTGCCATAATTGAAGTAGATGACTTGTGTTTCCTTGCCCTGGGACGAATAATGGTCCGGTGCTCCACACTTACCACACCTCATAGCTTTAGGGGCATCAAAGAACCCACCCCTGAAGCTATTCTGCTGAAACTGTGGCTTCCTGCCACTCTGCTTGAAGTCCTTGCCCGTCGGGGCATACCGCTGCTTGCCCTTGTCTCTTTGATCAGTCCTCTTGCCACTCTGACTATCCGATCCTTTGGAACTGGCAACTCTGAACTGACTAGCATCCTCGTAAATCCGACATTTGTTGACCAGAATCGGAAAAACTCGGATCTCTTGATAACTGATGGCCTGTTTGATCTCAGGTCGGAGTCCCGCTTCAAACTTCACATACTTGGAGTGATCGTCTGTCTCATGCTGGTAAGGAGTGTAGTACCTAGCCAGCTCCTCAAACTTGGCCGCATAATCACCAACTGATAGTGACCCCTGCCTCAGAGACAAGAACTCCGTATCTTTCTTGTCCCTGATATCCGCTGGAAAGTACTTCTCCAGAAACCTTTGTCTGAACACAGCCCATGTAACTGCTGTGCCCTCAGCCTGTATCCTCTGTCTGCAGTTATCCCACCAGTGCTCCGCCTCCTCAGTCAACATGAAGGTGGCGAAGATGAGCTTCTGCTGATCATTACAGTCCATCGCATGGAAGATCTTCTCTGTCTCCCTCAGCCACAACAGTGCTCCCTCTGGGTCGTACGCTTCCTTGAACGACGGAGGGTTGTTCCTCTGGAACTTATCCAGTCCCTGGATCTCAGTCGGCCCACCGTTGTTGTTAGGGTTGACCTGTCTGATAGCATTGGCCAGAACCGCCAATGCATCCGCAATCGCCAGATTGTTGCGTCCTCTACCGGCCATTAGTTCCTGTACATGTCCAACACAACTCTTAATACAGAAACTTAAGCGAGTAAAAGCTACAGGCAACTAACTTAAAACACCATTATCTATACAAGTATAGACAATTCAAACCAGAGTCACACAATAGACTCACAACAAACTCATACCACGTTCGAACAAGGTCGAACTACTCTGATACCACTAAATGTGACACCCTTCTACCCCGCATGCTATAAAGCAAAAAATATAAACAAATTAAATAGAAAATATGCATTTACTGAAAAATATAAAATATTGTCCATGGGTAGAAAAGTCCCACATGAACCAGTTCTTAGGGCGGAAATAAAAATAAGTTTAAAACAATTAAAACATCACAAAGAAATAAACATATCCCAACCCCGATGTCACATATAGAGCTGGTATAACCGTTCCGGAATAAAATCTATGGAATTACAACTTGATGAAATAGACAACTATAAACACGAGAAGGGGGGTTGAATTGTGTTTATCAGAAATTAAAATAAAGTTGAAAACTTTTTGCACACAGAAGCTAAGTTCGAACAGGTGTAAAAAGGTTACACAGACAGGTCACCTGTCTGTAGTATTTTTCACAGAAAACAACACAAGCATACAGATGAAAACAAGCTTGATAAAAATAGTTTTAACCCCTTAGTTAGAATGCAGATGATATATAATCAAAACAACTAAAGATATTAAGGGAAGAGAGATTAACACAGTAATTTATCCTGGTTCACTCTTTAACACAAAGAGCTACGTCCAGTCCTTGGCAGCACCAAGATTTATCCACTATAACAGGTCAGGTTGCAGACTCCAAGTATTGTTTGCACACCTAACCTCTTCAGGCTCCAAGACAAGTATTCTTTGCACATCTAGCCTCTTTAGGCTCCAAGACAAGTATTCTTTGCACACCTAGCCTCTTCAGGCTCACTCAGATATGTTTGAGAGTTTGGTTTGTAATAAATACAATTACAGACAGACAGATCTTTCACTAACACTCAGAGAGTGGTTTAAATGTAAAGCTTAGGAAAGTCTGCGTAATAACTTCAAATGATTGAAGAATACAGAGTGAATAAATGACCAGAGTAATGGCTCTTTAATACTTTGTAATCTCTGATGTGTTCATCTTCAATGACTTCTGTATTTATAGCCTTCAAACATTTAATATCCGTTAGAGACATTCCTTGCAACGATGGCTTCAAGCAGAGCTTCATTAAATGCAATATAGTCGTTCTGGGCAGCCATTAATGCAATGGAGACGTTGGTTGTACTCTAACATGAAGGATAATGGCTTTATGCATCGTGTAGTAGCCAAATCAGAGTTGTGCAGAATGCTTTTGTACTTTTGCAGAGTACATTTCCCTTCTTGAGTAATAACTGAAAGTACTAGGGAATAAAGCATGTTGGAAACATTCTTTAACTGGAAGTTTGTCTCTGACTTCCTAGGTTGCTTGAACGAGAGAACCTCTGGATTTCTTGATAAGCGTGAGAGAGAGAGATTCAAGTCTTCTGCATGAGGGGACAGCTTCCAAAAGCTTCATGTACTTTGAGTTCTTAACAAAGAACCTTAGATGAGTATGAGAGCAGAGCAGAGACAGGTTGAACCCGATGTGCACAAAGTCAACAATCCCAGTCAGCAGACAGGTTGACTTTTTGCTTATCCAGACAGGTTGTTACTTAGGTAGACAGACAGGTGAGTTTTGCTATTTTCTGATCTGTATACTAAGTAGACAGGTTAGCAACCACAAAGTAGGTTAATTAAATCATTAGCTAATGTTTAGTTTTCATCAAAACTTAGGGAAATGCACACAGACATTTTAGAGACTTAACAATCTCCCCCTTTTTGATGATGACAAGCATTCAGATGATTTAATAACCCTTAGAAAAATATCAACTTTAAGAATAACAGAAAGTAGACAGGTTGTGATTTTCTATCTGTGCAGACAGGTGCATTTGAGTTTAATTAACAGTATCAGGGCAATATGCAGCAGTCCTAAGTTCAAGATATCAGAGTATCAGAGATTAAAAGTTCAATTTTAACCAACTTATATTTTCTCCAGAACACTTAGCATTTAGCAACCATCTTAATCATCTCATACATTTTTCTCCTAATCATCTTACATTTTTCTCCCCCTTTTGTCAGCAACAAAAAAGGACAGACAGATAACAGTAAGGAGAGAAGAGACAGCAAAGAGATAAAGTAAAATTTATTTTTATTCATCATAAGCTTCTCATTTACAAGGCAGTTTCTACAAAAACATCTACCTAGACTGATTAAAAAGAAGATACAAAGAATCAACTTTCTTCTCTAACAGCAGCCTAGCATGCCTTTCTGCATCCAATTGTCTTCTGACTTCTTCTAGCTCAGCTTTAAGAAGATTGAAGCTATATAAATCCACCATCTGAGAGGAGGAGGCTTCTGTAGACAGGCTGGTTGAAACAGTAAACGAGTTTGGATACCATGGTAAGGCTAATACTGGGGTGCCTTAGGTACAGAGAAGGGTGAGGAGATATGAGGAAAGAAATACTGATGAATGGTTCTGAAGTAAAATAAAGGAAGAAAAGCTAACTTAAACAAAGGTTTGATTCTGACTAGGTCAAAATCAAGAGAAGGAAAGACACAGGAGAGTCTTTCACATAGAGACAGACGAGTGACTCTAATTTGAATAGGAGGGGGAAGAGGTTTATTAGCTAAGACAGATGGAGGTAGGGGTAAGAGAGAGTCTATATAACAGAAAAATGAATTTGACCCTGTGACTAAGAGAAAGAAATACCTAGACCTAGAAGGTAACATTACAACAGAGGCAGGATAGTGAGATCCTTCCAATGTTCTAATGAACAGAATGATAGGGGGATAGACGAAAATCTCCCTACATGGGTTCAGAATGTGAGGTGAAGGAGAAGTAATGACAGATAAGTGAGAGACACTTGCAGTCATCAGAGATTGCAGATCACTCACAAACAGTCTTGATGATATGCCAGATTGTTCTCTGGGAGTTGAGTCCCTGTGAACAACTGTGTACTGACATATATCAGACACAACATCAAAAGATTTTTGGGTGGGGTGAGAGGAGATAGGTGAATGAAAAGGAGAGGCAGCTGACAAAGGTTTAACAAAAAGGGCAGAGGGGGAGGAAACGACAGAACTTGGAATACCTTGGTGAAGACGAGAGGGTGGTGCAGAAGGAAAGGTGAAAAAATGATCTTCAAAGAGTCTTGACTTCTTCCTTGAAGGGGACAGGGCAGCAGCTTCAGGATGATCAACTGTCTGAGTCCCATCAGACAGGTCAGCAGAAGTTGCAGCAGCAGCAACAGCAGGTTCTTCTGTAGGGATTTCTTCCCTTACAGCAATGGCCACCACAGGCATAGGGTAGCCTGACCTTCTTTTTCTGGGAATGATTCCCAAATCAAGAGGTTTGATCTCCCTTGGCTCCTCTAAGGGTGGAGATGTCTGCTCCCCTTGAGCAGATGCTTCCTCTTTACTAGGTTCAGACTCCACTTGTCTGACCTTGGTAAAGGTCTTCACCAGTCTTCTCTTCATGGTGGGTTGTGCTGGTGCAGCACCAGATCTCCCAGCCTCACTTGTCTTCCTCTTGGGAGAGGGTTTCTTCAGCTTGAATCTGAGAGGCTCAACAGTCTCAGCAGACTCTTCAGAAACTGAGGGTTCCTCAGGCATCTGGTCTTTTCTGGCAACCTTTCCAGCAGGTTTCCAGATCCTCTCAGAGATTGGAACCTCTGATTCACCAGTGGAATCAACTGGTTCTTCTATTTTCTCCTTCTGCTTCTGCTCAACAGCTGGCTTCTTCTTCTTCTTGTCTTCCTCTTCATCCTCCAGAGGGATTCCTCCATCCCCAACATAGACAGGACCTTCTTGTCTACGGGCAGAGCCATGTCCACGAAATGGACATCAGTTGGAACAAACAGCTTGTTCCTGAACACTCTTGTCAGCAGCATTCCATAAGGATAAGTAGGCATGTTTGTCCTTCTAATTAGAGACTCAAGATACATATAAATGAGGTCATTTATGTCGATCTTGATTTTGTCAATCAAGTGGTACAGAGCAAATCTGTCCATCTTGGTCACATTGTCTCGTGATCCTTTTCTTGGCATCACACACTCCAACAGCAACTTGTAAGAACCTGCACTTGGGCACCATGCAGACAGGCTTCTTGTTCTCAGGGTTGGGAACTCCATACACAGCAATATTCACATTTTCAGCTCCTACCTGATCTTCCCAGTCAAGTTTGAAGGCGGTCCCAATCCTTGGACATCTTGTTGCCAACTCCAAGGATCCAATAGGGAAATGGAGGGTTACATCAGATGACATTTGAGCCTTGAAGCTCTTGGTTCCATCAATCACACTGGTGATGATTACAACATTCCTCCAGAAGTCTCTGACAAGCTTGGGATGGATAAGCTCCTTGATGTCAAAGAAGGCAGTCAACTTAGAGTATTCCAACTCCTCAGTGACATCCATTCCCCATTTCTTCATCTGTTGAAGATCAACAGTCTTACCAGGAAGAATCTTCTCAACATCAGCTACCCTCATTTCGTATTGATCAGCAATTTCTTTTGCGGACAGACGTCTTGAAGATGCCATTTTTCAGAGAGGAGTTTACGAGGGTTTTGGAAGAGAGAAGGGTTTGAAAGAGAAGAAGACGAAGATAGAAAGACTTAGGGATTTTGAGAAAGATAAAGTTTGAATCTTTCTGAAAAATTGCCTTTTAATTTAAAGCAATAAAAGCAGGAGAGAGAAATAAGACATTTTTAATTCAAAACGGCACGTTTTATATGGGGAACTGTAGCGCCCACTTAAGACATAAATAAAAACTTGGTTTCGAGATAAAAACTGCCATGCTCATGATTAGCTTCAGATTAACAAATGGTATTAAATAAATAATAACCATTTTAATAAAACTGTTGAGTTTCAGCATAGTGACTCAGCAGAGTCAGACAGGTAATCACAGACAGGTGATATAAAACTGTAAGACAGGTAGCATAGACAGTTCACAGACCTCAGACATTTTATTCAAAAATACAATGCATGTTTAAATTATCTCTAATAAATAAGAATCTTTCTTCTGCTAAAGGTTTAGTGAAGATATCAGCCCATTGATTTTCAGTTTTAACAAACTTAATATCAAAGATGCCTTTCATAACATAATCTCTTATGAAGTGATGTTTGATTTCTATATGCTTAGCCTTAGAATGCTGAATTGGATTTTTAGTTAAGCAAATAGCACTGGAATTATCACACCATACAGATATATTATGCTAAAAAATAGAGTAATCCTCAAGTTAATGTTTTACCCATAAAAGTTGAGAGTAACAACTAGCAGCTGAGATATATTCTGCTTTAGCAGTAGATAGAGCAATAGTTGTCTGCCTTTTGCTTGACCACGAGACTAAATTTGCTCCAATGAAGTGGCATCCTCCACTGGTGCTTTTCCTTTCTATTCTATCTCCAGCAAAGTCAACATCACAGAATCCCACTAATCTGTATTCTTTAGTTCTTAAATATAGCAAACCAAGATTAGTAGTTCCAAGCAAATATCTAAATATTCTTTTAACAGCTTTAAGATGAGATTCTCTTGGATCAGATTGAAATCTAGCACACATACAGACACTAAATTGAATATCAGGTCTGCTTGAAGTTAAGTACAGTAGAGATCCAATCATACCTCTGTAGACAGTTTGGTCTATCTTTTTACCTTCATCATCTTTGCTTAGTTTTGCATTGGTTTCCATGGGAGTTTTCATAAGTTTAGCACTTTCCATTTTGTACTTCTTAAGCATTTCCTTGATATACTTTTGTTGATGGATGTAGATTCCATCACTTGTCTGTTTAATTTGTAGACCAAGGAAGAACTTTAACTCTCCCATCATGCTCATCTCAAATCCTGCTTGCATCATCTTTGAAAAATCCTTGCATAGCTTTTCATTAGTTGCTCCAAAAATAATATCATCAACATATATTTGGACTATAATGAAGTTCTCTTTAGAACTTTTCTTAAACAGAGTAGTATCTACTTGTCCTCTTGAAAAACCATTATGCATGAGAAAAGAACTTAATCTATCATACCATGCCCTAGGTGTGACACCCTTCTACCCGGCATGTTAATATAAAAAAAAACTTGGATAAAAAGGTTTCACATCTCAATGAAAACAACGCGGAAATAACATATTTTTAAAACAACAAAACATAAACAAGACAGATAAGGAAAAACCCAACCCGATGTCACATACAGAGCTAGTATAACCAAAATCCGGATACATCACGGAAACAAACTGAAATAACTGAAAACAACTAACAACTATAACTAAGCATCCTAACTAGAGTCGCGGCTCCTTAGAGTCACTCCTCCACTGGTTGCTCACCGTGCTCTGCATAAAGAGATACATGCAACAATAGAAAACAGGAAAACAGGGAGTAAGAAATCATGTAAACACAATGGCATGGGAATAGGGAATAAGATGAACATACATCATATCAGGCATAGCAACAACCATCATACATCATCATTTAATATCAGAAGAGCATGTTAATCATCCAACATATGCTATGCAATACAATGCAACCCTACTCCACTACTCCATCAATACATGTGGATCCAACTAACTCAAGAAGTCAACTTCGGAGTTACATATCCACATTGGCCATAAAAGCACCAACGCCGGCAGTTCACCAAACCATGGGTGAACCCCTTGGATAGCCGACGTACCATAACGGGGTACGCCACCTCGGGGGCGCACGGTTCACCAAACCATGGGTGAACCACCCGAGACTTGGGCCAGATCATCATAACAGGATGACCTCCCCTATGTTGAACATCCCCCACTAACCAACTTCAATGTATGAATGCGTGAGCACAACAACACACAAGTCAACCACCTCCTTTGCTTGGGCCAACAAGCACCTAAGACTTATCACCAACATCAACATCAACACGTTAGACCCAAACCGTGGGGTCAAGGTCCCCTAGCCAAAAAGCACCAAGGTCCAACTTAACAATACCTCGACCGAAAAGCATCGAGGTTACTTTGGCCAAAAAGCACCAAAGCGTAACAACGTGCAGTAACCCAAAGGGTACCGGCTTAACCAGTTTATTACTCTTTGTTATCTTAATTATTATTTAATTAAGTTGTCTAACTCATCATCGTTCGGTTGGTGTTTTATCACATTATTGGGGATATTTAGGGTGAAACACCCTTTAGTTCCTTTAATCTCAGATTCTAACCAGTAAGGGGAGCACGGGCGTGCTCACCCCAGCATGGTCGTGCTGCCACTTAAGTGGAGCACGGTCGTGGTCACTGTCCTGCACGGCCGTGCTCAATGCGTGGCCTGCCTTCCAGAATGCAACTGGGAGCACGGTCGTGCTCCCTGTTCAGCACGATCGTGCTCCTAGAGCGGGTCGTACTGTTCTGGGCAGATATCAAATGTGTTCTTTGAGTTTAAACTCCCTAATGCTCTCAAATCAGATCCTAGGGTCCTGACTAACCCAATTGGCCTCAATCCTCACCTCTCACTAACAGTTCATGTCTTATGAAACTTAATGGGAATTAACCCATTAATTATGATGTTAATTAAGAGTCCTATTAAACCAATTAGAATCTTATTAACATAGTCAACGTATTAACAACATCGGTCAATCAACATTCAACATAATCCATATCATAACAACAACATCCATAATATAGGCATTCATACCAAACTCATGGCATAAGACAATTCAATAGGCAAACCACATCATGGACAACTCAACAATTATAATAAATGAGAATACCAATTAACCCAATTAAACATACAAACAACTAAATCATACAACTAGGCAGATCATGGCATCAATAACATTATAACAACAATAAACGGGGCTATGGGAACCCCTCATCTTACGCTACTCCCTAGCCTAGTGCATACACTATTCTTCTCCCATACCTGATATGCGGTTCGCGTTTCAAAATAAGAAAGAAGATCCACTAGGGTCCCGTTTCACTAGCGCTTGTCTACGACCTCAAGAACGCCAAAGAGACACTTTGGTTCAACTCTAAGATCAAGAAATCAAAAGGAAGAGATCAAGAACTTGAAAAAAAGAACACAAGGGACAAGGTGCACGAATTTTACCTTTTCTAAAGTCCCAAACAGCAAGCACAACGAACCCCTATTCATAGCGATGTTCTCCTATCAAGAAGCAGTGAAGAACGGTGCAAGAATGGGTTCCCTAGAGAGAGTTTTAGGGAGAAAAGACATAAGGATTCAAAGAGGAAGGAGGGAGGCAGTTTTCTGAGTGTTGGGGTCATGTAAACTAGGTTTAGGTCGAGTCTAATGGTATATATATGAGTTTGGGTCATAACGGGTTCCTATTTCAGTCCAAACTGTATAGTTCGGTATGTTGACCATAACATGAGCTACAAGTTTCCAATTGAGGCGTTCTTGGTGTCGTTAGGAAGCTCAGAGAAATATCTACAAATTAATGTTTGATGATCGAATCCTAAATCGGACTCTAAGATGGTCAAAAGTTCGATGGAAGTTTAGCAACAGATTTGGTAGCTATTCCTAGATAGGATCCTTAGGAGATTATGATAAGATCTTAAGATATAAACAAAAAGATGATGATCCTATATTGATAAGGACTCAAATCTGATTGGTTGAGGGGCTAAAATCTAATAATAACACTATCTCTATTTAAATACTAAATCACACGATATTGTATCATATCATTCTTAATCGCTTATTATTAATAAAATCACATATCATATAAAATCAAAAAATAAGAGACACAATATCATATTAATGAAAATAATCATATATTAATATACATATTATCATATGCATTAATATATAAACATATATATATATATATATATATCAAACATATTAATACCAAAACTAACACATATAAACATAAGGGTGAATCTTGAGGTGTTACACTAGGTGCTTGTTTCAAACCATATAATTCCTTTTTAAGTTTAAAAACATGATCTGGTTTATCAGTATCCTCAAAACCAGGGGGTTGTTTAACATAAACTTCTTCTTCAATTATTCCATTTAGAAAAGCACTTTTCACATCCATTTGAAAAAGAGTGATTTAGTGTTGTGCAGCATATGACATTAGAATGCGAATAGCTTCTATTCTAGCTACAGGTGCAAAGGTTTCAGTATAGTCAATACCTTCTTGTTGGTTATAGCCTTGTGCTACTAACCTTGCCTTGTTTTTGACAACTTTGCCATCCTCATCCAACTTGTTTCTGAAGACCCATCTTGTTCCAATAACAGACTTGTTTTTGGGCTTGGAGACAAGTGTCCAGACATCATTTCTGGTGAACTGGTTGAGTTCTTCTTGCAAAGCAAGAATCCAGCTTTCATCATCAAGAGCTTCTTCAATGTGCTTTGGCTCTATTTCTGACATAAAACCCACATTGCTTGATTCTCTTAAAGTAGATCTGGTTCTCACTCCTTCTGAGGGTTTTCCAATAATGAGATCCTTAGGATGATGAGTTTTGAATTTCCAGTCTCTTTCAAGAAGATCTTGACTTGTCTGTTGACTTGTCTGCTCCACTTGTCTGTCTGGTTCTGCTTCAGGTTCTGATTTGGTTAAGTCGGGTTGTTGATTTTCTGACTTGTTTATGTCAAGACCTGCAAGATCATCTTCTAGATCTGATAATTCCTTATCAGTCTTTAAGCTATCATTAAATTTGACATGAACAGATTCTTCAATAACAGATGTTCTAGAATTGTAAATTCTAAAAGCTTTAGACATTTCAGAGTATCCCAAAAAGATACCTTTGTCTGTTTTAGAGTCAAACTTTCCAAGTTGATCCTTGGTATTTAGAATGAAGCATTCACAACCAAATGCATGAAAGTAAGAAATGTTGGGGCTTTTTTCCTTTCCACAGTTCATAAGGTGTCTTCTTTAGAAAAGGCCTAATGAGTATTCTGTTTTGTACATAACAGGCTGTGTTTACTGCTTCTGCCCAGAAGTACTTAGGGAGATTATTCTCATTGAGCATAGATCTAGCCATCTCTTGCAGAGATCTGTTCTTTCTCTCAACCACTCCATTTTGTTGAGGAGTTCTGGGTGTAGAGAAATTGTGAGAGATTCCATTCTCCTCACAGAACTGTCTAAACTGCTCATTTTCAAATTCTCCCCCATGGTCACTTCTAAGAGTAGAAATACAGAAACCCTGCTCATTTTGTACTCTTTTACAGAATACTGAGAAAGCCTTAAAAGACTCATCCTTGTGGGTTAAGAAGAGTACCCATGTATATCTAGAATAGTCATCAACTATGACAAATCCATATTTTCTTCCAGCCAAGCTAGCAATACTAACTGGTCCAAACAGATCCATGTGTAACAACTGAAGAGGTCTAGAGGTTGATACTTGACTTTTAGATTTGAAACTTGATTTTACTTGTTTACCTCTCTGACATGCATCACACAAAACATCTTTCTTAAAACTAATATCAAGCAATCCTCTCACAAGGTTATCCCTTTTTAATTTTGAAATTAGTTTCATACTAGCATGTCCTAGTTTCTTATGCCATAACCATCTTTCATCCTCTTTAGACATCAGACAGGTTACACTTTGATCTGAGAGATCAGTCAGTTCAATCTTATACAGATTTGTTGCCTTTTAGCTGAAAAGAGGGTTTTGCCACTTAGATCTTTAACTATACATAAATCTTTGGTAAAGGAGACATCAAATCCACTGTCACATAATTGACTTATGCTAAGCAAATTGTGTTTTAATCCTTTAACCATAAGAACATTTGATATAGAGGGAAGAGGAGGTTTACCACCAATAGTACCAATTCCTATAACCTTCCCTTTCTGATTTCCACCAAATGCCACATGTCCTCCTTTCTGAAGTTGGAGGTCTAGGAACATAGACCTTTCTCCTATCATATGTCACGAGCAACCACTGTCCAGGTACCAGCAGTGGTGTTTTCTTTGTGCTGTTGAGGACATCTGCAACAGAGATTATTTGATCTTTAGGTACCCATAGTTTTCTGGGTCCTTTTCTGTTAGTTGTAGGAGTCTGTGAAGACTTCCTTCTTTTCTTATGAAGACACATAGACATAACATGTCCAGTCTTTCCACAAAAATTACAGACAAGCATGGATTTGATAGAAGTAGATGTAGCAGACACTTTAAAGTTTTTAGTTGATACTTTATGATGTGTCTGATGGACATATCCAATACCTTCTTTGTTAAGGGAGTGCCTCTGACAGCCAAGCAGCTTAGTCAGATTATCTCTACCATTAACAAATTTGGCAAGATCTTAAGTGAGCTTTTCCACTTTCTATTGAAGTTTTTCAACTTCTTCAGACTGTGATGTATCACTAGAGATCTTAGCTTCATTAGACTTTTCAGTCTTCAGCTCATTGTTCTCTTTGGCAAGTTTCTCATACTCTAGAGATTTCTGTTTATGCTCATTGAGGAGCTTAACATGATCTCTCTTGAGGGATTTGAAAGCCTTAGATAAGCAGTTGGATTCCTCCAGCAATTCCTCATAGGCATCAAGTAATTCCTCATAATCAGAATTTACCTCATTATCTGAATCTGAGTCAGTGTTGGCCATTAGACAGAGATTTGCTTATTCCTCTGTCTCTTCATCAGAAGTGTTGACTCCAGATCTTCCCAAGTAGCCATCATCCCTTTCTTCTTCTTTTTGAAGAACTTCTTAAAAGGGGCTTTCTTGAGTTGAGGACATTCTGCTTTGATGTGACCTGGCTTCTTGCACTCATAGCAGACAATTGAGTTCTTGTCTGTTGAAGTGGATTCTTTGAAGTTCTTGTCCTTGTTAAACCTTCTGAATGGCTTATCCTTTCTGAACTTCTTTTTCTGTAAGAGAAGCTTTATCTTTCTGGTTAGGAGAGATAGCTCTTCATCACTTTCAAAATCCTCGGGTTCAGACAGGTCAGCATCACTGGATGACTCGTCTGCCTTCAAAGCTTTAGAAGTTTTTGAAGACTTCTGATCAGCCTTCAGAGCAATTGACTTGCCCTTCTTTGTTGAGATTTCATCTCCAAGTTCTTGCTCATGAACAGTGAGTGTACCAAGAAGTTCATCCATAGTCAAGGTGGTAAGATCCTTGGCTTGAGAGATAGCAGTTACCAAGGGTCTCCACTACTTAGGCAGGCTCCTTAGTATCTTTCCAACCTTCTCAGCATTAGAGTAAACTTTACCAAGAGACTTTAGGCCATTGATGATAGTTTGGAATCTTCCTATCATCTGAGCAACAGATTCTCCTTCCTCCATGAGAAACAGTTCATACTTTCTGACAAGTATGCCAATTTTTGATTCTTTGACTTTGGCTGTTCCTTCATGTGTGACAGCTAAGGTGTCCCATATTTCTTTGGCAGAATCACAGGCACAGACCTTTTCAAATTCATCAGGACTGAGAGCACAAATGATATTGTATCTGGCTTTGTGATTCAGCTCCCACTTTGTCTTTTCTGCAGGGGTCCACTGAGCTTTTGGCTTGTCAGTGTTGTCATCATTTTTAGGGATGAATGGACCATCTGTGATGACATCCCAGAGATCAGAGTTTGTAGATAGAATGAACCATTGAAATCTATCTTTCCAATAGTTGTAGTTTTCACCATTGAAGAATGGAAGTCTGGTTAAGGAAGCTCCTTCAGTCTGGTGACTCCCACTAGCTCCAGCAGTCATGTCTATTCTTCAGGATTTTTTACCTCTACACTGTTAGATGCTCAACCCAGAGGCTGAGCTCTGATACCAACTGAAATAGACAACTATAAACACGAGAAGGGGGGTTGAATTGTGTTTATCAGAAATTAAAATAAAGTTGAAAACTTTTTGCACACAGAAGCTAAGTTCGGACAGGTGTAAAAAGGTTACACAGACAGGTCACCTGTCTGTAGTATTTTTCACAGAAAACAACACAAGTATACAGATGAAAACAAGCTTGATAAAAACAGTTTTAACCCCTTAGTTAGAATGCAGATGATATATAATCAAAATAACTAAAGAAATTAAGGGAAGAGAGATTAACACAGTGATTTATCCTGGTTCACTCTTTAACACAAAGAGCTACGTCCAGTCCTTGGCAGCACCAAGATTTATCCACTATAACTGATCAGGTTACAGACTTTAAGTATTGTCTGCACACCTAGCCTCTTCAGGCTCCAAGACAAGTATTCTTTGCACACCTAGCCTCTTCAAGCTCACTCAGATATGCTTGAGAGTTTGGTTTGTAATAAATACAATTACAGACAGACAGATCTTTCACTAACACTCAGAAAGTGGTTTAAATGTAAAGTTTAGGAAAGTCTGCGTAATAACTTCAAATGATTGAAGAATACAGAGTGAATAAATGAACAGAGTAATGGCTCTTTAATGCTTTGTAATCTCTGATGTGTACATCTTCAATGACTTCTGTATTTATAGCCTTCAAACATTTAATATCCGTTAGAGATATTCCTTGCAACGATGGCTTCAAGCAGAGCTTCATTAAATGCAATATAGTCATTCTGGGCAGCCATTAATGCAATGGAGACGTTGGTTGTACTCTAATATGAAGGACAATGGGTTTATGCATCGTGTAGTAGCCAAATCAGAGTTGTGCAGAATGTCTTTGTATTTTTGCAGAGTACATTTTCCTTCTTGAGTAATAACCGAAAGTACTAGGGAATAAAGTATGTTGGAAACATTCTTTAACTGGAAGTTGTCTCTGACTTCCTAGGTTGCTTGAACGAGAGAACCTCTGGATTTCTTGATAAGCGTGAAAGAGAGAGAGATTCAAGTCTTCTGCATGAGGGGACAGCTTCCAAAAGCTTCATGTACTTCGAGTTCTCAACAAAGAACCTTAGATGAGTATGAGAGCAGAGCAGAGACAGGTTGAACCCGATTTGCACAAAGTCAACAATCCCAGTGAGCAGACAGGTTGACTTTTTGCTTATCCAGACAGGTTGTTACTTAGGTAGACAGACAGGTGAGTTTTGCTATTTTCTGATCTGTACACTAAGTAGACAGGTTAGCAACCACAAAGTAGGTTAATTAAATCATTAACTAATGTTTAGTTTTCATCAAAACTTAGGGAAATGCACACGGACATTTTAGAGACTTAACACTTGAAACTATAAAACTAACTGAACATAAACTTGCCCTAACTATGAGTGGCGGCTCCTCAGAGTCACTCCTTTATGAGCTGCTCGTCATCCTCTGCAAGGTGCCAATCAGGCCAAACACAAACAAACAAACAGATATAGGGAGTAAGAATCATGTAAACATATTAGCAAGGAAGTAGGAAGTAAAATAAACACAAACAGACATGGCACCAACATACACCAACAACATCAACATTCAACATGTTATGTAGTGCAATGCAATCCTACTCCGTTAAACCAACAATGCATGTGGATCCACTAAACTCGGGATGGACGACTTAGGAGTTAAATATCCACATTGAGAATCAACTCAATGCTGGAGAATCTACTCCTTGGATAGCCAACGCATCAAACCAATGAATGCCTCGTCACGGGGGCGCTAGGAGAATCTACTCCAACCGTGGATGGCCAGATCGCCGTACTCTAGGATGATCTCCCCTATGTCGAACATCCCTAAACAACATCTCCGATGCAATGCATATGCAACACAACAACAACGGCAACACCACCTCCATAACTCCAACGGAATCGACCGAAGATAACAGCGGAATCAACGGCAACAACTTGCCTCGCAGAATCTACCTGAGGACTTAAGCGGAATCAACAGCGGTACCTAGGGCAAACTCTCGGCCACCAAGGTACATAACAAAAACACCTTAGACCCAAACAGCGGGGTCGAGGCTTCCTTGGCCAAGGAGCACCAAGGCACAGCTCACCAGCTTGCGGTACCCAATGGGCACCGACTTACCAAACTTAACACCTCACCATCTCATCATCTTTAATTAACTTTAGAAGTCATTAGCCAAATTGTCTAATCAACTTATTGTTATTGGGGAATGGGGTTTGAAACCCCTTAAATTCCTTTTAATTCTGTTCTATCCAGTAGGGTTGAGCACGGTCATGCTAAACCCCCAGCACGGTCGTGCTTAAACACGTGAGGGCGTGCTGCCCTTTAAGTGAAGCACGGTCGTGCTTCTTATTGAGCACGGTCGTGCTCAGCAGCACGGTCATGCTCTTTGTCCTGTACAGTCGTGCTAAACAGTGCAGCCATCTTCCCAGAATGCAACTGGGAGCACGGTCGTGCTCCCTGTTCAGCACGGTTGTGCTCATCGCGCGACAGTGTTGTTCTGGGCAGGAACAGAGACTGAAACTTAACCAAATTCAAGTATTTAATCCGTTAATCACCCTAAATCAATTATCAACATGTTTTAAGGATTAAACACATCAACATTCTCAGCATCAATCCAACATTGGTATCAACCCAATAATATCATCATGTTCATAGTCATCACACCAACATAAACATAAACAAATACCATGAACATAGGCATATAAGGAACATGTTAGCCATCACAGACATACTATCGTAATAGTTAACAAATCAATCATACAAAACAATTATTCATACAAACAAGTCAGGGTTATAGGAACCCTTTCACTTTACTCTAACCTTGAGCTTATGAGTACACTACCATTCTCCCCTTACCTGGATTGAAGGTAGCTCTCTAACAGCGTCCTAACAGCAACCGGTTCCTCCCCTAAGACGGCTCAACCTCAAACAAAAACCTTGGATCAACAGAAACACCAACAATTAGTTCCCCATTCAAAATAACGAAAGGAAACTAAGAAAGGGGAAAGAACGTTACCTATATAACTGACACGAATATGCTAACGGTCTCCCAAGGTCTCCAACGCTCACGAAACTGCTCAAGAAGGAGGGAAAAGGAATAAAACTCGTTCTGCCCGCACAAGGTGGCTGCTGCTACCCAAATTTAGGGTTAAACGTTAAACCCTCGATTCTGCTCACGTATATAAAACTTGGACCCGAGCACGGTCATGCTCTCCCTTGAGCACGGTCGTGCTCGACTTAGCGTCACGAGACGCGGCACATTGACCACCGGCATGCTCACTATTGAGCACGGTCGTGCTCAACTTAAAATCAGAAACACGCTTCTGACTTTAAGCACGGGCGTGCTGGCTAATGAGCATGGGTGTGCTCATGTACCAGAAATGGACTTTTAAGCCAAAAACCCCACTAAGCCCTTAACCAACCAAACAACTTAATAAAACCAACTTTAAAAAAATACTTCTGAAAAACGGGGTGTTACAGAGTGAGGGTAGGATAGGGACAAAGTTGTCAAGTGATATGTTCTTTTACCTATTCAGCCCTTAGCCTGCTCTAATCTGAATCGTTGATTTATTTTATTAATTTATCTAAACGCTTATAATGGTGGTCTGCACATGGACCACTTGTAAGGTGGTTCACCCTAGACAGCACCTTTTTCTAATAATTTTTTCATTGCTTTTTGAACATTGCCCTGCATTCAACATTCAAAAAATAACATTCAGCTTATCAATTCAACATTCATAAAAACTGAATGAAATCTTAAATATACCTTATATGCAAGCAACACCAAATTTTATGAAACAAAATCAATCATGCAAAAAACATAGAATCTTTCACGAGTATACCATAAAATCAAGAATTGTCTCACACCATGCACTAGCACATTAACATTTGAGATTTCAAAGAAGATGCGCATTCACAGGCAATACACTCAAATTTTCTAAATAGATATTGTATCCATGGATGAATTTGATAAATTAAATAGAGGAGTATGTATCACCAAAATTTCATGGGCCCTGTGCCAGCTAAAGTCGACCAAAGTGATGGATTACTCGACCCTATGCCTGTTAAAGGTAGACAAATGTGATGTAATGATGTTGATTTTGCTTATGAAATGATGTGATAATGTAAGTACAGGATATGCTCATTGTGATTGATGATGAGGCAAGAGATGCTTTTTATAATTGATGAAAACTTTGATCCTTTTTGCAAACCACTATTTGATCCTTGGCCCCTTAATGTTATGATCACAGTCAGATTTAGGGATGAATTAGAACGAAACTCGTTAATCTGATTCGTCGCTTGCTTTCTCGCTTGATGCTTTCCTTCTTGTGAGAGACATGTTTCTTTCGTAATAATTATCTCAATGGACAAGAGTGTCGGATTGCTCTTTCTCTTTAGGAGTGTCCTTGATCAAGAGACCCTATGTTGCCATGATCTTTTGAAATCTTACGGAAATCAATGTTTGGTTCACGATTGGGATATTCCCAAATGAAGATGATGAGATAAAATTCATGTTTCCTTTAAGATGATCATTGTTAGTCTCTCATGCATATAATCTCGGAAACTGCCTCAATCAGGGATATGACTTGCTGCCTTCATGCATTGGGGGCATTTCATGACCTACCCTAGTAAAATTAAACGGCCCCATTTTGTCATATTGAGAAAACTTTTGTCCTTTGTTTGCATGTAACCCTAACTTTTGTGTAGGTCGTTCTTTTTGAGTTTTCAACCTATCGGGTTGCTTTAACTTTTGTCTAGGCCGTCTTTTCATGTTTTCCACCTAGTGAGCCATTTTCTCTTTCTTTTTTCCTTCTAATTTTTTTTTTTCTCTTTCTCATTCTATTTCTTTTTTCTTTTTTTCCCCTTTTTTTTCTCTTTTTTCTCTTTTGACTTTTCTTCTTTTTTTCTTTCTTTATTTTTTTGGTCAATGCTGTCAAGCATAAATTTTTTATTACATTTGAGTTTACAAGAAGTGGTGATCTTTGTCACCCTTGTTTGTGACGATAAATGATCCTCCTAAAAGAACTTTATTCACATCATATGAACCCTCATAAATCTATTTAAGCATAGCATTTCAAAGACCTACCAAGATGGATTCTGGCTTGTGAGCCAACCCGGCCAAGGCCAACTCATTGGTGGGTTGGGTTGGAAATATGCTCTCTTTTATCTCGAGTTATTTTGACCAACTAGGTTGGCCCACTTTGAGACACACACACACTTACACTTAATAAAAATTATTTATATACAAATATATTATTGAAAAGTTATCTAATTTTATCTAGACAAATTAATACTATTGAAATTTAAGTTCATTCTTTATTCTCCCTACACTATAAACGGTGGTGGTTGCAACTGCGACAAATTCCAATGTTGTCATTAACTTAAGTATGAATAGAATGAGAATTTTGCTTGAAAATTTATAAGTTGAAGGCTTTCAATGATTTTGTCCCAAATTTTAGAGTTTTGAAGTGAAAGTGAAACTTTAAAGAGACGCTAATATGCTTTCAAGAACTTGGAAGCAAGATGTGGCTCTAATTTTGGTTGAAAAATCTAGGAAAGAGTGACTCTCATTTTTAGTTTTTGGTTTTTGGATGAAAAAAACTGGTAGAAGAAACCATGGTGGTGGTGGAGAGTCGGGAGTGAGGGTAGTCGCATTTGGTGAACTCAACAAACTCGTATTGACCAAAGACGCCAACGGAGATGGGGTGGTTGGTCTTGGCGATGGATTTGTGGAGGTCGTCGAGACATTTGGAGGTTTGGCTTGATCTAGGGAGAACTATGAGAATCAAGTTGTAGCTCAAGGACCACTTAGGACTTAAATGAAATATACAATCATCATTAAATTTTTTTTTTTCAAATAACATAAAATTTGTAAAATATAAATATATATATATATATATATATGGGGACATATTAAGTGAGGGGTGAATCATAGCCATTAGATCAAACCTTGAATGGTCAAGATTAAAACATGAAGTCATGTGACTTTTTTAAGTGGTCATGTGACCATTAAATAACTTTCAATCTTGACCATCCATATATGGTTGTATGGCTAAGATTCACCCCTCTCACTCTCATATAAGAAGAGCCATCTCACTAGATATGACCCCTATATATATATATATATATAATCTGACTTTAAACTGTACAACATCCAACCAGTGGCGAATCTTGAGTATAAAATTTAGGGGAGCCATTAAATTGTTGGAACCAAAATAATTTGGATTAAATAATCTCTAGGTTTTGATGTTAACAATAAGAATTAATTTTGTGTAGCAAAGTGTTAATGCTTTAAATCTAACAAGTGCCTTTAGTCTTAAAGAATCTCTATTCTTATAAGCTAAAATGTTAAAGTCTATTCTCCTTGCAAATCCGCGTCCATTTGCTTTATATTGAATATTTTATATTGAAAGAGTGGTCGAGTCCACTCTATCAAGGATCTCCTTTAAACTCAAGTGCCACGTCAGTAGACGAGCGCTTAAATGCTTTCAGTAGACGAGCGCTTGAATGCTTTTAGTGGACGGAGAATTTCTCTTCGTGTAGACGAGAGCTTCTCTCTAATAATAACCTTAGTCTGCTATTGCCACGTCACTGGACGGAGACTTTAGATATCGCAAGTACTGGCAAGACCGATGTTTTATGTAGACGAAGTTTTGGTTGCCACGTCAGTGGACGAAGCCTTAAAACTCTCATTGCTTATCTTGCCTTTACTCTCGTTTGTTGGACGAAGATTTTCTTAAGCTTTTATACCAATCTGAATCAAAGCGAATTTATTTCTTATGATTGATATTCATTTCATTTATTATGGTTCTTCTCATTTTCTATTAACGATTCCTTTTGCCTTGTTTCATTGAGAGAGACATAGTACAAGTCAGGACTTGCAAAAAGCAGAATAGTACAATGCAAAACGTTTTTGTACCCTGTCACCTTTTACGCTGATATAGTTGGAACTTGTACAAAGGAGGCAAAACTATTTTGCAAGCTGCTTTTGCTCAGAGGTGTGCTTTTTCATGCAAGAATTTGTCTCACAGTACAAAGGCCTCGAGCAAGCTGAGTCACAACGGATATTTACCTAGTTGACTCTATTACTAAACGGGAATTTCAAATACAACCGTTGAAGACTCTGAAGAGAAGATCAAGGACCCTATAAATAGAAGACTAAAGCTTTTGAAGAAATAACTTTTTGCGCATACAAAGAAATCTCAAGAAATCTCTTGCGAAGCAAATATTTTCTTATTCATTCAAAAAGCAAAAGTCTGTAATATTATAGTTTGAATATTGCTATAATATTTATCTGATCTTAAACTTTCATACTCTTACATATAGTGAGTTAGAAGATCAAAGAAATCAAAACTCTTTATTAGAGGTAGAGCCTGAAGAGGCTTGGTAAGAAAGAAATACTTGTGAGCCTGGAGAGGTGTTGAATACTTGGTGTAATCTATTTGAAAATAGTGGAAAAATCCTTCAAGTAGAAGGGACTGGACGTAGCTCTTGGTTGGAAGAGAGTGAACCAGGATAAAACATCTTGTGTAAATCTTCTTATCCCTTATCTCTTTGGTTTTACGTATTTATACTAACTGTGGGGATTTGAACTTGAATTTGTTAATCCTTCAAAAGACTTCTTTTCTGTGTGCTTTATTCTGTCTCCTTAACTTTGTGTGAGAAAATCTTTTTGAAAAGGCTGTTTTCGAAAAATATTAACAAACACAATTCAACCCCCCCCCCCCTTCTTGTGTTTGCCTGTGTCAACTTCATAAATTACTAGCCAAAATAGTGTACTTAAAATTTATAATTAATCATACATATTTTTATCACTCAAATATGTACAGTGAGTAAACATCTAATATGTAAAATCCTAACAAGTGTTTGCTTATCTTGCAATGGTGCAATGCATGCAAAAGAGATTGAGAAGTTTGACAATGAAGGAGAAGAAACATTGTTGGTGAGCCTTAATGGTGTTGAGTTTCAAATAATGCCCATTTTTTATGGAGTTGTTTATCTATTTTATTATTTTTAATCAATGGAGTCTACTAATAATGTTTATAAAATAAAATATATGATTGTTTTGTAGGCTTTACATGTAATATATGTTGCATAGATTATTTTGAGGTGTACATTATTTTTTATAAAAAAAAAATTGGTGGGGGGGTCGGGGGGAATTTGGGGGGAGTTGTGGCTCTCCCCTGCTCATATTAAGGTCCGCCCTTACATCCACCGTAAGTTAAAGGAATGTAGAATCCACCTTAATGAAGAGGATCATTGCATGGTAGCTTTGACGATTCTTCAATTAGGTATTGAAATAAGTCTTACACAAATTTATAACTAGCTCTTAACAAACAACTTTGTCTTTAAATTTAAAGCTCTTATTTTCAGCTTCAGTTTTTAAGTAGCTTTTAAGTTCAAAAAAGCTAGACAAAATGCTACATGTGTGTGTCTATCATAGCTAGATTATTTGGATTTAAGCTTCTTTTGAGGGAAATCAATGTTTTATAATTAAGCTAGCTTGTTTAACAAATTAGATAAAAAAAATTGAAATAGACTTTTTAACCTTGAAAAAAGTTGTTTCTTCTCCATCTCATGTCTCCAACATCATTATGGAAGATTGTGATTATATTTCTCTCAAATGTTTTCCCCATATTTACCCTCATGAAAAGAACATACTTTTGTTTGTGTTATGTGTTGATTTATATCTTTTTGTCATCATTTACAATGTAAAAGTGTTTTTTCACATAATATAAATGTATTAAATTATCTTAATTTTTTTTCAACAAACATACTCAAACAAAGCAAATTATATTGTAATCAATTATATAGGAGTGTTCGTGGATTGGATTGGATCGGTTTTGAGTTAAAAAGTCATCCGATCCAATGATAAAAATAATGTGCGGTTTGGATTGGATCGGTTTGCTTCTTTAAAAAAATACGATCCGATCCAATCCAATAAAAATGCAGTTTGGATTGGATTGAATAATTCGGTTTTTTGTCGTACTTTATTTTTTTTTCTTATTTCAAGTGTCTTTTCTACTTATATTTAATAATGCACAAAATATAATCTTCATTTAAATGAGCTAGTTTAGGGTGCCCAATTTTATTTTAACCTCTTTTTATATTAGAATAGTAAAACCTTTATGAAAGACAACAACTATTTATTCCTTATTAACCATCATTTGATTCGATGACGTGTGAGGAAACTTCTTCGGAATTATTGGCAAAATTTTAAGTTAGGAGTTTGAGAAAAAATAATTATTGATATTTTTTAACATGTTCTTTTACGTTAATTCTCTATCTCTACACTCACTTATACTTTTTTTTTTCCCTTGAATCGGCTACAAATAAATTGTAGTTAATTATTTTTCAAAGTTACTTAATTGATTTCCTATTTTTCATGTTTACTCAATCAAGTATATATGTGTCATGGAACAAAAAATTTAGCAAAATATAACTTCAAGAAATTAATATTTGTTCTAAGTAGCCTCATATATATCATTCCAATAAAAATATAAGAGAGTGAAGGACATAAAAATATGAAAAACAATGTTTAAATATGAGTAATACTATAATTTCAAAAATAATAATTCATGTATATAGTAGATCGGTTTGGATTGGATTGGATTGGATTTCACTAAAGGATCCAAAATCCGATCCAATCCAATGAAAAAATGTGGTTTTTGCGGTTTTCGGTTTTTTCGGTTTTCGGTTTTCGGTTTTTCGATTCGGTTTTTGCGGTTTGAATCGATTGATGAACACCCTTACAATTATATATATATATATATATGAGGCAGGATCCGTTGACACCAGGTGTCAAACCTTTCTTTTCTACCAATTTTCAATCATTGATTTTAATTTGATCTAATGGCTTAAATTTACCCACTTTATTGAAGAGAGAAAATAATTAAAAGTAACATAAATGTGAAGACAAAAAATAGAATATACTTAATGAAAAAAGATTTTAAGTATCTTGAATTTTATTAAAATTATAATATTTATTTATTAAATATTTTATATTTTAATTTAGAGATATTATTATTGTATTAACTAAAAATGGATACAATAATATTTTACTTAAAATGCATATTTATTTTTTTTAAGTGCAACGTTGTCTTTAAAAAACTACAGATTATTTTATTAAAAAATTTATAATATTTTTTCCACAGTTAAAATTTAATAATATTTGCAAAAAAAAAATTTTAATTAGATAATAATAAAATTAACTACAGTTTTATCTATAGATTTTATATAAAAATATTATATTTGGTCAAAAAAAATCTGTAGATATTATAGAAATTAAAAATAAATAAAATTATTTAATAATAAATGATATCTAATATCTAGAAATTAAAATAAAAATTATTTAATAAATAAATACTATGATCAACACCACCCAAAAGAAAAAGAAGAGCACCCAAAAAATACTATATAATTTTAACGATAAATACTATATTTTAATAAAAATTTAAGATATTATAATTTTAAGCAAAACAATATCTTGTTATTAAAAAAAAATTAGATTTGTATCAGTAGTAAACTATTCTTTCATCCATTTTTATTTAATAAAATAATTTTTCAGTGATGTAAATTATAGTATTTATTTATATTTATCAAATTTTTTTCACGAAAAAAAGGTATTGAGTTTTATATGCGGAAAAAATATCATAAAAATTTTAGTAAAACAATTTGCATTTTTTTCTTTGTAAAATAACATTGTACTTAAAAATAAAAATAAAAAGATATGCATTTTCGGTAAATATTATTTTATACATTTCTAGTTAATAAAACCATAATTATTCAAAAAATTTAATAAAACAATAACAATATATCTATAAATTAAAAGATAAAATATTTAATAAATAAATATTATAATTTTAATAAAATTCAAGATACTTAAAATCTTTCATCATTAACTACATTCTTTTTTTCTCCTTACATTTATGTTACTTTTAATTATTCTCTCTCTTTAATGAAGTTGGTAAGTTTAAGCCATTAGATCAAATCAAAATCAATGGTTGAAAATTGGTGTAAGAGAAAAGTTTGATACCTGGTATCAACGGATCCTATCTCATAATATATATATATATATATATATATATAATTGAAATTATCTATTTTTTTTGCAATTAATCCACGTGCACATGTTTCATTAAACGCAAGCACAACATTTTCCTTCAATTTGACAACCTATTAGCAGGTAGAGGAGTTCCATTCATTTTAAAAGACACAAGCACGAACAGGCAGTGAAGAACACAAGGAAGCAAGGGAAAGTCAAGTTTGGAAGGGATGATTTGGCTGGTGCTAATGTTATCATCAACAACATAGCAAAGGGTGTGGAAGCTTGGAAGGGGGCGGTGGTGGCAGAGGGTGAACTGTAAAGGGGATAAAGGTGGCACATGGGAATGTGTGATTGATGAAAGGATTCACTGAGAGATAATGCGTTGGGGTAGGCTAATGGATTTGAGTTAGTAGGAAATTGAATAAAGAGAGGAAGAAAGTGGTCAAATGTTACCTCAAACCACAGGAAAAGTTTATGAAATTTTCCTTTTTGTTATGAAAATTCCTATGGTACCATAAGATTTCCTGATATCCACATCATAAAATTCCTCTTTTCTTAATGAGGAGTATTATGAACACACCCTCTAACACACTCTCTCCTATTGGTTGAAATTTATGTAAGTCCCACTATTTTGGAAATGGGTCCCATTAATTTTTGTAGGTCCAACTTGAATTTTGTAGGACCCACATGAATTTCAACCAACAGGAGGGAGTATGTTGGAAGAGTGTGTTAGAGAGTGTGTTACTAGCATTTCTCTTTGTTAATTATCAAAAAAATATTACTTAAAAACATTCCTAAAATCCCGCTGCCCCTTGTCACTCCCAAAACATAGAATAAGCACACTTAACTATCTCAAGATACATCTACAAGGTTTCAGAGTGAAATCCGGTCCAACTTTCAGCTTCTTGTCTCAATATCAGTTAGTTTTCAATTTTATGAATTTCAGTAATTCGATCTTATAGTATATACACAAATTCAATCTCATAGCAAACAAAATTAAGCATATAAAGCAGCAAACATACAGGCACAAAAGTCCATAAGAACAAATCTTTTCTTCCGAGGTATGAGTTCTTGGTCCACTTCATTTTAGAAATTGCATTGATTTTGGGAGGCAAACACACAACACATACCGGTCACTTAACTGCAATTTCTTTTCTCAGTTTTTGTTCCCTTTTGCTAGACTAATTAAGCAATAGAAGACATCACATCTCAGCAACCAGATTTTCCCCATCAGCTCTAGATTCAGAAAGGGTGCCCTGAGTCCACTTTTTCAGCATCTCTAATGAAGCCTTGGGCTGGTCCATTGGAACCATGTGACCCGCATCATGGACCTGTTTTAGTTACACACAATACTGAACAGCATAAGTATTTTCAACTATGACAAAAGCTATAAGGGATTGATAGATAAATGGTGTGTCTATTTATGAATTATATTGACTGTTATCACAGCACAATCACAATGTGTATTTGATTATGGCAGTTTTTTACTTATTTAGAAGCGTAAATTAGATTTACCCCTCCAAATTTACTCTCTGTAAGTCACCCTGAAATCTTTCAAGGTGTACAAATTTAGCCTCACATTATATAAGTATTCAGTAAGGTTAATCACTCCCAATAACAGTCTGTTCAAATCATTTACAGAAAAAAGCACCAGTATTCTTTTTGGCCTTCCTTACCATTAATGATTTGAATGTAATGTTAAAGTTGGGGGTGGTTTACACTTCTGAATAGTGTATGAGGGTAAATTGTACACTGAAGTTTTGGGGTATTTCATAGAGTGTAATGTTGAAGTAGGTAATCTATAATTTACCCCGTTTGCCACGTAGATTATGGCTTATTCGAGATGATATCCATAGTTTTCACCACACATGCATGTCTGTGAGAAGAGAGAGACAGAGACCTTAAGGAAACTTAAAGGTCCATAACTCTTCAATAATCCGCCTTCTGATCCATCAACAACAAAAGGAACTTCAGGTGAGGCAACAAATTCTTTCTGACCAGACCATTCCATGGCATGAACCCATCTTGAATTACCTGCCCATTGAAATCATACCACCAGGAAAAGGTCCACCAATTCATGCATTGGAAGTCTTAAAAATGAAATATTAAATTTTGAAACAGATATTAACTATGGCTTAGTAGTAAAAGCATACCAAGCCAGTTGCAGATGAGATCATATTCCCCGGCATAAACAAGCAAATTGATTCCATCCTCAAGAAGAGCAGGAATACCAACTTCGAGATTCCTCATCCAATCCATTAGCATAGCCATGTAAACTTCTGTACTACAAGAAACAAAATGAATTTTCCCAACCCCTAGTGAATCCCGAACAGACTTTTGGTTCAGGAACTTCTCCATGTTTGAAAAATCATAGCAAAGGCTCCCCTCACACTTCTTTCTGATGTCATAGTACTGCAGCATAAGTATGTAACTGCGGGTCAATTATTGAATATGCTTATATTGCTTCAAGATTGCAAATTCCATAAATATCAAAACATGGATTTCTTCTGACCAACTAGAAGTGTAAAAGGTTTTCTTAACATTTGCTATAACATTTCTCAATTAAAATATCCTTACCAAGAAAGAGTTAAATAAGGTGCTTATAAAACAGACCTTCGGTTTGGAAAATGGCCAATTATCTACATGCCTACTTGTGGCGTGGGGAGTGCTTCATCAATTTAACTGTGTACTAGAACTTGATAAACTGGTTCCTTAGACTTATCCATATGGTATGGTATTTAGTATCCTTGCTCTCTCCCAAAAAAAAATTTGGGAAACAAGGACCAAATGTATCAGACATCAACAATTTGTTTAAGACTCTTAGAATTTGCGAAACAGTCCTCAAATCAGCATTACGGAATCGGCGTATGAATTTAGGACAAGGGAAGGCATCCTATTTAATAAGATGAGGTTAGGACAGCTTCGCCCCACATTGAAGAGAGGAACAA
Source organism: Echinosophora koreensis (assembly GCA_035048595.1). Lineage (NCBI taxonomy): Eukaryota > Viridiplantae > Streptophyta > Magnoliopsida > Fabales > Fabaceae > Echinosophora > Echinosophora koreensis. The sequence goes on from JAPCYP010000078.1 coordinate 1,314,440, forward strand.
TCATTTTCCCTGAAATCTGGTCCTGAAACACACAATGGGAGCCTGAAATTGTTTTCAGCAATTAGTGTCTCAACAAAGTTTACCAACAGACAAAAGCTTGCAAGAAGCTTAGGAACATGAAGGACAAATTTTAAGTCGATAGTAGTAAATATAGTGATGATACCTTTTCCTACAATAGAAGAGACACTGCCATCTGCAATTTTAACTTTTTTATTACGGCAACAAGGATAATAATATATTTTAAACATAGATGAAAGGATGGTCTAGTGCCCCTGAGTCAATGATCCAAGGGACTTATTCTATGGCACAAGAAAAACCACTAGAATTACTAAAGATTCTTGATTGTGCAACAGAAGCACTAAGAACACCAGATGATGTACTGGACTGCATGAGTTTAATGACTTGATCAACCTGCTCCTTGCTGAGAATGTTTTTGCTTGCTTCATGTGCCACATCAATGGCTCAACCAGCCTTATTGCCCTTTAAATGAGCTGGTCGATCATGGAGTTTCCAGTATGTCTCTCAGGTAGGACGAGGCTTGTTGCGGTAATCACATCATGCCTGACTTGTTTCATCAGTTTGCTTTTGGTGGAAATTGGTGCTTTTGTTGGCAACAAAATCCACAGCAACAAGGGCAGTAGTATCAGTGGTTACAAACTCCAATTTTTTGTTCTTTCCCAGCATGACACTCCTCCTTGTCCCCTCTCTTCTTACCTCTGAGAACACATTCCCGAAGGATAGTAGAGTCCCCTTACCAATGATCCTTGCTCGAACCTCATCTATTTCATCATCCAGTCCAGTTGGAAACTTAAAAATCCTACCTTCCTCAACTACTTAATTGTGGTATTTCGCATCTTGAGGTGATTTCCATTCATAATTGTTGTGAACATCTAGGTCTTGTCAAATCCTCTTCAAAGTGTTGAAGTACTTCGTTACACTTTCTCCTCCTTGCTTGAACTCTCCAAGCTTCAACTTCAGTTCATACACTTGAGATGCCCATATCATAGTAGATCGCATTGACATTATCCCAAAGTTCTTGGCTGTTGAGTAGCACATATTATTGGAGCCAATGTCTTCTTCCATGGAGTTGACTAACCATGTCATGATCATGGAGTTTTCGGCATCCTATATAGTATATCGAGGGCTGTCCTTGGCGGTTGGCTTAGTGTCACCAGTCAAATAACCAATTTTGGCTCTACCGCATATATACTGCTGGAATCAGAATAAGAATTAATGACTCCAGTTTCCAAGTAGTATAGGTTCGTTGTACAAAGAGTAGAATAGATGCAATGCATCATAGGGAATAATGTTAGTTTAATTACTCTTGTAAATTGCATTTAGCATTCATTTCTTTGTAATTCTAATGCATATAAATAGATCATTCAGCAGATTGGAAAAATCACTCTAGGACATTCAGAAATTCTGTGTTAGACACCTTTTCCTACCTTTTCGAGATGGTATCAGAGCTCCCGATCTAGAGGGCTCTGCTTCTATCGTGTTTTTTGGTTGCCTTCATTGCAACCCTTTTAAACCCTGTTCTGAGCACCTTATTGTGTTGCTAGTACCCTTCTTTGGCCTTTGTTGACCACTGTTGACCATCGTTGACCACCGCCGTATAGCCTGAAAAATCCACCAGACAGTTCGCAGCTCCTAGATCGGTCATAACCCAGAATATCGCCATCAGAAGCCTCCGCACATGCCGTCACGCTCGCACTCTTCTTCCGGTGCATGTTGCTCATGCACCACCGTACAGTCGTCGTTGATCATCGTCGCTCACTTTTTTTCGAACCGTCAGCCTCTCTTGAACCCATTTTGGGGGTTGTTTTTGGCTTTTAACCACTCGATTTTGTGGGTCCAGATTCAATCATCCCTGTGTTTTGTTTCTAGATCTGTGACTTTTACCCCTGAACGTGTTTCAAGCCTTCCAGGGTGAAACTGATATTTTTTCATCTCTTGTTCGGTTGCTGTTCCTGGTTCCATCATGTCAAACAAGGACCAAATTGTGAATCCAATCAACAAGGGAGAGAAATCAATTGATGAAACCTCCTTCGGCTGATAAATCTAGTCCTACTGGAAGACCTTGGAAAGGGCGGGTGTTTAGAAGAAAGCTAAAGGTCATTCCTGAATCAACACACATCCAAGAGTCCAACTCAATTCCTTCAACTCAGGTAACAAATTCTAATCTTCCAGCATTACAAAATATTTTTCCAGCTTTACAGGAAGAAACAGAAACCCAAACAGTTGAAGACTTAGACCTCCCCATTGCAATCAGAAAAGGAACCCGAAAGTGTAACAAATAGCCATTATATCCTCACTCAAATTATCTCTCATTTAAAAAATTCTCACCAGCCCACAAGACCTTCCTTGCAAACCTAAATAATACTTCCATACCAACCAATGTTTTTGAGGCATTATCTGATAAAAAATGGAAGCAAGCATGGATATTGAGATGGAAGCTTTAAAAAAGAATAGAACCTGGGAGTTTGTTGCTTTGTCGGAAGGGAAGAAACCCGTTGGGTGCAAGTGGGTGTATACAGTAAATGAGTAAAATATAAGGCTGATGGGTCAATTAAGAGATACAAAGCAAGGATGGTTGCTGAAGGTTTTACACAAACTTATGGGATTGATTACTCAGAGACCTTTGCTCTAGTTGCAAAGATGAATACAGTCCGGGTAATATTATCTCTTGCGGCCAATTATGGCTGGGAATTACAACAATTTGATGTAAAGAATGCTTTCTTACATGGGGATCTTGAGGAGGAGATTTATATGGATGTGCCACCAGGATATGGTAAAAGTGCTCCAGTCAATACTATTTGCATGTTAAGAAAGGCATTATACAGGTAGAAACAATCAACCCGAGCATAGTTTGGAAGGTTCACTAAAGTTATGATAGCCCTGAGATATAAACAGAGTCAAGGAGATCACACATTGTTCATTAAACACTCCACTTCAGGGGGAGTGACAGTATTGTTAGTGTATTTGGATGACATTATAGTGACCGGAAATGATTGGAGGGAGCAGCAAGTCTTAAGTCAGTGTTTGGCAAAGGAGTTTGAGAACAAAACTCTTGGGAAGTTGAAATACTTTTTGGGGATTGAAGTAGGTCACTCCCGGAAAGGTATTTTTATATATCCCAGATTTGCTCAAGGAGACAGGAAAGGCAGCAGGGAAACCTGTGAGTACTCCCACAGATCTGAGTCTAAAATTGGGAAATGCGGAAGATGTAACAATAGATAAGGAAATGTATCAGTGTCTGGTTGGAAAATTAATTTATTTGTCTCACACAAGACCAGACATTGCTTACATTGTAAGTTTGGTTAGTCAATTTATGCATAGTCCTAAAGAAATTCATTTACCGGCAGCTATAGAATTCTGCAATATCTCAAAGGAACTCTAGGAAGAGGAATCTTATTCAAAAAGAATGGTAGTATGACTCTTGAGGCACATACTGATGCGGACTATGCAAGATCAATTACTGATAGGAGATCCACTACCGAGTATTGTAAGTTCCTCGGGGGAAATCTAGTGACTTGGAGGAGTAAGACGCAAATTGTGGTGGCCCGTTCTAGTGCTGAAGCTGAATTTCGAGCTATGGCACAAGGTATTTGTGAATTACTTTGGCTCAAAATTATCCTAGTAGACTTGAAGATTAAGTGGGAAGGACCTATGAAGCTCTATTGCGATAATAAATCTGCAACAGCATTGCACATAACCCTGTTCAGCATGATCGAACTAAACATATCGAGGTTACGTACCGTCACAGCAACAACTTGCAGATATTCTAACTAAAGGACTGTGCAGCCCGGCCTTTGAAAGAATTATATCCAAGCTGGGAATAGAGAATACCTATTCACCAACTTGAGGGGGAGTGTTGGAATCAGAATAAGAATTAATGACTCAAGTTTCCAAGTAGTATAGGTTCATTGTACGAAGAGTAGAATAGATGCAGTCCATCATGGGGAATAATGTTAGTTTAATTACTCTTGTAAATTGCATTTAGCATTCATTTCTCTGTAATTCTGATGTATATAAACAGATCATTCAGCAGAGTGGAAAAATCACTCTAGCACATTCAGAAATTCTGTGTTAGACACCTTTTCCTACCTTTTCGAGATAAACACGCAGACAAATTGGGACCAGTGGAGGAAATTCGCTCCATTTAGGTAAATTGTGGTAACTTGAACCAAATGGTAGTCACCTAAAGTCGGTTTGGGAATTTGGTTCCGTGATGGAGCTGATCCTGAATGGGGAGCGGTTGCGGTAGCCAAGGCATTGTCTTGAGAAACGGTAGACATGCCTTAAAGGCTAGGGCCGACAGAGCATATCTTTGCTCTGTTCTGATACCAACATGAAATGCTTGTATTTCTTCTAAATCATCAAAACATACAATACAGCTCCTCTTTTAGAAAGGAAAAGCAAGGAGAAAATAGGGTGTCATAATGGCAAATCTCTACTCTACAAAGTTGGAAACTAGTAATTAGTTAGCTGTCTTAGGAAACTAGAGAGCTGGTCTCTTGATTATAAAATGTTCACATCCTAACAGAATATTTACAATACTTGAGAGAGATAAAACTAAATTAATATCATTTATTGGTGAGTTTCAACACAAACCAAACCCAGACTTATAGAGGGATCAAAACGAAAAGGTGTTATACTTTCAGAGACCAAGAACATATTTATGCCTAAGAATTAATGGTCATTCTTTTACCCTCATTTATGTTAGTTTAAACCTTAAACTTTTAGGTCATCTGGATTCTGTCAACATAAAGTACTACTGACATGTCAACCACATAGAAGAGGAAGAATTTGTTCTACCCACATTTGTATCACCAGCATGTAGCATGATGTCACTGAATATGGCATTACAAAGCACAAATGCAGGCAAACAGGCGATCTTCCCATCAGTGCCTGAAAGGGTTAAAGCAAATATTAATCAGACAGGTAAAAGTAGCCAACTGGAAGAAGCCTCCAAACAAGTGAGAGCACTGCTTTCCTGTGAGAATCAGGGAGGGATTCTCGAACCTTATACATTGTATGAACAAGCAGGACAACAAAATCACTTAAAGATTGCCTGATCTCTGAAGATCAACAAACTAGTGCTCTCACAGTCTCACTACATAGTATATTCTTGAATATCTAAAATTGCATATGAACTTCGCAAATTTCAAATAATTTAGAATATACACACAGTAATTCAAATTTTATGCTAATTATCGACATAAAAAATAACAGAGTTTATAAAAAGGTAGATAATATGGAATTATATATGCAGTTTATATACAGCTTGTTAGAAAATCAGAGAAATATCTGATAATATCTTTTCATATTTTAGAGTATTTTAGAGTATCCTAGATGATCTCTAAAGATTTATTTATTTAATCAAGACTGGGATTATACTTTTAGTATAAATAGGACTATTAGGGTTGTCTTTTGTAATCACATCATCACTACATCAAATCAATATCAGTGTTATTACTTGTTAGTTTATTTCTCTCTTTTCCGCCTTCCCTACCTAAAACCTTCCAATTCAACATGGTATCAGAACGGAGCGGTATCATCCTCCGTAACCTGTCCCATCACTATTCCGTTGCGGAGTTCCGCTAAGTATGAAGAAACTCTTATCATCTTCTTTGCCATGCCAAAAAAAAAAAAATTAATAACAAAATTCCTATCATTTTTCTCTCCTCCGTTGTGTTCTTCTTTTCCGGCGCGTCTGACCACCTCTCCGGCCGCTGTTTCCTTCGCCGTGACCACTGGTCAGCCCTTTTTCCGGATCTGTTCATGGCTTCTTTTCTCACTAATGGATCATATTAGTGGTGAGTTCAGTTCCCACCGACGATCATTCTGGTGGTGACTTTTCCCACATATGAATCAGATTAGTAGTGACTTCTATTTCCGTCGATGATTGACTTATGTTGGCTATGACCCACACTAGCCCAACTCATTGTCCCAAATGCTCTGGCTAGGCTCTTTTTCCTATATGCACTGGCCCGTCTTTCTCCCAAATACACTAGCCTTGGCCCCTTGTCCCAGATGCACTGGGCTCGTCTCAGTTCCGAAAGTAGTTATCGCCTTAATTTCAATTTTAAATAATTTGGGTCTCCGATATTGTTATTGAAGCTTCCAAATGTGGTTTTGAGGAGTTCGGACCTTGCTTTGTTAGATTGCTTGCCAAGAAATTTCTGTCAGGCTGATGATCATTCCAGCAATCTTGCGAAGTTATCTTTCCAGCAATTCTTTCCGGCCTCTCTAACATCCTTGAGTTGCCTTCCAACCATTATTTTCATAGAGCTCAGTTTATGTTTTTATCTTAAATTTTAATTTGAGGGGAAATGCATTGTTTTCGTGTAGCAAGCTTAAAGCTTAGTAAATTTTAGCTTGAGGGGGAGCGTTAGAAAATCAGAAAAATATCTGATAATATCTTTTCATATTTTTTCATATTTTAGAGTATCCTAAATGATCTCTTAGGATTTATTTATTTAATCAAGACTAGGATCTTACTTTTAGTATAAATAGGCACTACTAGGGTTGTCTTTTGTAATCACATTATCACTACATCAAATCAATATCAGTGTTATTCCTTGTCAGTTTATTTCTCTCTTTTCCTCCTTCCCTACCTAAAACCTTCCAATTCAACAAGCTAAATAACATGCAAGATATAATGTTTGTGACTATGTGTAATATAGCAAGGTCACAAACACGCAGAGAGCTTTATAACTCTGTATATATACTAACTTGATTTATATATTTTGTTCATATATATATTGGTAAAAAAATCATTACACCTAAACACATGTTATTTCATTAATTATACATACAAGTAATTTTTTAAAATAAAAATGTAGTTTTATCATTCTAAATTGAATTAATTTTTTAAATTACATTTTAGAAACAATTAAAATTTTATTAAAACCAAGCTCAAACCTGATTATTTTATCCATTATTCAAACTCAAGTTTCAAACTCAACTTTAGTAGTGGAATTGATCAGGAGGTTGAACTTAAGCTTCAAAAATCAATTAAACATATTCAAACATTGGAATATTTGACTCAGTTTGATCCGTTATAACCCTCACTCCAAACATACAAACATGACAAGGAAAGAAGCACAACATTTGCTGAAAGGAAAAATGACAAATGCAATTTACCACATAGCTTTATCGCCAATTCACAGGCTGGAACCAACACTTTGTCAAGGCGGTCATGTGTTGCCTTCTTAATTATGCCCATGTCCAGTGCATAATCCGTGTAAGCTTTATACTGAGTTGCAGGATCAGTAAGCCCATCACCAATTGCGAATCCCTATTCAAACAATCAAAATAAGATACGCAAGTATTCTTACCCTTCGGTAAAATTCTAGCACTAAGAAAGTTAGAATGGATCAGTATTTAATGTAACATACCTTCAGGTTTATATGAATTCCTTCATTAGCTTGGTTTCCCCTGTGGATACGAGCTGCAAAAGCAGGAATATAGTGCCCAGCATATGATTCACCTGTAATAAAAAGGTTGTTCTTTGCATATTGGGGATGCTCTGCAAAGAAAGCCTGAGGGAAAAAGAAAGAACTGTTAAGAGGGTATTTCAGTCTTTCCAATTTTTTTGTGCTACACCGTTACGTCTGTATTACTCATAAGTCATTCTACATTGTACTGTGATATAAATATACAAAGTTGCACCTACATTTGGGCACAGCATCCAAAATTCTTTCTCTAACATGATACCAAGACCTTTTTCCTAAATTTCTCCTCTTTTCTACTAAGATTGTTTCTCTTATAGTGCCCGTGATGACATAAGGTCAGTTTCCAGCACCAGGGTAGCCTGTCAGCTTGGCTGCTGTTCAGCATTTCAATCTTCAAGTGACCCAAAGGTGGTCGTCGTTGCTTGTAGACAAGTCATGGTTAGGTTCCCTGGTGGCCAGCAGTGGCATCTGCAATATTTCTGCGGCACACTTGCGACAGCGCATTTCAATTCCAGTGATTGGGAGATTATTCTAATGTAGATTGGCAAGAATGTTCCATACATTGAAGATTAGTATCTGGCAATTGGGTTTTGGCAAAACCGTTTTGCTTGGTGGAAATTTGAATTTTTGGAGATACAAGTATTTGTTTTGGGGGGGGGGGGGAGCCGCCGTAGAATCAGAATATCAAGCTGTGACACCGGACACTTGTGACCTATTGTGGGTGCATTATTTACTTGACAAGATAGGCATAGCTCAAGTGTGACAAATGACAATCAAGCTGAAATTCAATTTTAAAATGTCCTAATGTCATTGTGATAATTTACCATTTCAGCCCACATTGTCTTCCGAACTTTTACGCATCATCATCAATGTTGATGAGTGAGTAACTTCTACCAAACTATTCTTTATTATAAGAGAGAGATATTGGCCTTGACCTTAGTCCCACAACCCTATATCCCTAGTAGGTTGCATGTACAAAATAGTAGCCAAGCTACTTGCAGGAAGGCTAAGCAAGGTAATGGATTCAGTGATCTCAGAGAACCAGACGGCGTTTTTGAAAGGGAGAAACATCTTAGACGGGGTGGTGGCTATCAATGAAATAATAGATTATGCCAGGAGGAAAAATAAACCGTGTATGTTGTTCAAGGTGGACTTCGAGAAAGCGTACGACTCGGTGTGTTGGGAGTTCCTGGATTATATGTTGTCTAGAATGGGGTTCCCAAACAAGTGGAGAGGGTGGATTAGAGAATGCCTAAAATCGGCCTCAATTTCAGTTTTGGTTAATGGTAGCCCAACAACGGAATTCACGATGTCAAGAGGGATTCGTCAAGGGGACCCAATGGCACCGTTCTTGTTCCTAATTGTTGCGGAAGGCTTAGGTGGGCTAGTACGAAGTGCGGTTGAGAAGAGATTGTATAGTGAATTTGTGATTGAAGGTAGGGAGCAGAAAATTGGAGTATCACATATCCAATATGCCGACGACACAATCTTGGTGGGAGAGATGACTTCTTCAAATATGAGGGTGGTCAAATGTATTTTGAGATGCTTTGAACTTGCAGCTGGGCTAAGAGTTAATTTCCATAAGAGCGGTCTCATAGGCATCAAGGCGAATGGTGGGACTATAGAGCAAGGGGCTTACATCCTCAACTGTAAAGTAAGTAGTCTTCCGTTCAAGTTTCTTGGCATTTTGGTGGGTGCAAACCCAAGAAGATCCACAACATGGGAGGCTCTAATCAAATCTTTACAAAAAAGGCTATTGGGTTGGAGGAACAAATACCTCTCTTTTGGTGGTAGAGTTATTCTCATAAACGCTGTCCTCTCTGCTCTTCCAGTATATTATCTTTCGATGTATAAGGCACCAAAGAGGGTTTTGAACCAAATAATTAAAATCCAAAGAAAATTCCTTTGGGGTGGGAGTGATGAGTGCAGAAAAATATGTTGGGTAAAGTGGGATTTAGTGTGTAAGGCTAGAGAGGACGGGGGTCTAGGAATTAGAAACATAAAAGCTTTCAACCTTGCTCTTTTAGGGAAATGGAGATGGCGTTTTTTCACAGAAAAAGAGTCGTTATGGTCTAGCATCCTTAGGGTAAGGTATGGGGAGCCGTCTAGTTGGGGTAAAAATTGGTGTGAAAAAACAACAAAGGGTGGAGAGGTTTCATCTTGGTGGAGTGACTTGGGAAAACTAGAGGGGGGGGAGTCGCAAAAGGAGGGGTGGCTAACAAATAATATTAGGAGAGTCCTAGGATGTGGGAAGAGCATCTCTTTTTGGAATGAACTTTGGGTAGGTCCGGATGCACTGTCTTTCTCTTTCAATAGGTTATACAACATTTCCTTGATGAAGGATGCAAAGGTAGAACAAATGGGTTTATGGAGAGATGGAGTATGGTCATGGAACCTCACTTGGAGAAGGAGGTTATTCGTTTGGGAGGAAGAGCTACTAGGAACTATGCTGGAAATTCTGAACCAGAAAAGTTTAAAAGCAAATGTGGAGGACAGCTGGTGTTGGGTGGGAAATTCAGGTGCAACTTACACAGTTAATGCAGCATACAAGGTTATCACGGTTTTGGAAGGTGTTTCTGACAGAGATTTATATAGAATCTTGTGGGAAACAAGAGTGCCACTCAAGGTTGCGGCTTTTTGTTGGAGATCCATTCAAGATAGAGTTCCAAGTGCTGTCAACCTGTTCAAGAGAGGAATCACTACTGGCACAGGATCTTTGCTGTGCTGTTTTTGTGAGCAGGAGATGGAAACTTGCAATCACTTGTTTTTGACTTGCAAATTCTCCTATGCTGTCTGGTTATTCATCTATAATTGGCTGGGAATAGTCACTGTCTTAGCAAGGGATTTAAAGGAACTTTTACTACAACATGATGGCCTGTTCTACAAAAAGGGATGCACATTTGGGTGGAGGATGTTTTGGTTCGCTACGATTTGGTCGTTGTGGCTGCATCGTAATGACATTATCTTCAACCAAACTGCTGTGGATTTTGAAAAGGTGATAGAGATAATAAAGGTGCGGGTATGGACTTGGTGCAAATCTACAGTAAAGATGAGCAGCTTTTCTTTTACGGATTGGTGTCTAAACCCATGCGATTGTTTGCAGTCTTTAGGCTAGGAGTTCTATAGAAGGCTCTGTTTGGAGTATCTCTAGGCTGGGCTTAGTTTTCATATTTGGCTATGATTTATCTTCATATCCTATAAAAACTATGCTATTAGAGTCTGTCACACAGAACTGTTAGGATAGTTTGGTGTTCCTAATCACGTGTTTTGTATGTAATACTGTATCTACTCATGTATATGGGTTCAGGGTACCCCTTGTACTCTATCTAATATACTTTTGGCTTACCAAAAAAAAAAATACTTTTAATTTGGCACTTAATGGAAATATAGATAATGTTTGTAACAAGTTGGGCATCATTAGCATCTATAATCCAACTTCAGGAGGGTGTTAAAATAGTATTTCAGCCTTTCTTAATTAGTTGTATCACTCGTACTAGACTATACTGCAACTGTATTTAGCTGTATAGAAGTATACAGGCCTGCACCTAAATTTGAGAAGGGCTTCCAAAATTCTTTATCTAACAAGAACTTCCTAAGTCAAGAAATTACTGGCAAAGTTTAGCCCGGATATCTGAGGTAACAAGAAATTTTAACATATAGTAATTTAGAAATATAACTTCCATCCCAAAAATAATAAATTTAGGTAATAAAGGAACATTGCACTAAAGTTCTACAAATAATACTTAGGGGCTTAGGGCAAACATAAGTACCTGTAAAAAGTCATACAGGTCATTACTAACACCCTCTTCATTATGACGAATGTCACGCAAATCAGTACTGTAACTAAAGCCAGTTCCAGTTGGTTGGTCAACATACAAAAGGTTTGATACCTACAAGATTACCAAGAAATTTAATTCCCACAAATATGTCTCAGGGAAATAACTATACGGAAGCAGTTGTCAAGTTTATAACAATTTGAATATCAAGTTCATTTGCATTCTTATTAAGACATTCACAGTTAGACAACTCTCAAAACAATACTTTATTTTACAGATTAATTTTGAGCTAAAACATAAGTGAATTAATTTAGTTTCCTTAAGTAAGACAGTTTAACCTTTCAGTAAGATGTGAAGCATGATAAACAGCAAGTGGTTGCTTCTGCTCAGATCAGTTTGTAGCTACAATTACATGGTAGTATTATACAGATGAAAATCATTCGAAACAACTGGTCACCATAGACAAAGAGACCCCATTATGAGCACTAACATGACAGCAAATAACAACATACAAATGAGTATATTATATATATATATATATATATATATATAAACCATCAATTTAATACCCAAATCATACAAAAATTATATCAATTTAGTCTTTCAGACATAGAAATTTCTATCAATTTTGTGCCTAAGTGTCAGTGTGTGCACAAAAGGATTACTTTGATGTCACTTTCCATGATTGAGGGACTAAACTGATGTCAAAATTCTTTGAAGTATCAAAGTGAGGACATGTAGGATACCTTGTCCCAACCATACTCATTCCACACAAGAGACAAGTTGTCAGTAATTTTGAAAGGGCCATTTTCATAAAACAAAGCCAATTCACTGCCACAACCTGGTCCCCCAGTCAACCAAATCACAACAGGATGATCCTCCTTGTGGCTGCGTGATTCAAAGAAAAAGTAGAACATCCTGCCACATCCAATCAAATGTGAGAAATGAATAACAAAATTATATTAATGACCCAATTCTCAATAATACTATTCTATGAAACTGCAAAACATTATACTATCTCTCGCAATGAATTTTTTGAACACATCGCCAGTTATTAAATAAGAAAAATACTTTTAATTTGCTAAACTGATATTATCACACCCGTCCAAGGTTGTGAGATATTAAATGAAAAGAAACTGAGAAAGAGATAGAGATAGAGAGAGAAGATAGATCTGAAACTTTGTATTTCTTATACTGATCGAAAACTGATTACAATAAGCTTAATATAGAGCTTTCTAACAACTGTCATAACCGAATGATGCTGACTCAGCACATTCGGTTATGATTACAACAGATCATATAGCTAGCTAATGCTTATACTCTATTAGCCCCCCTTCAAGGTCAAGGTAGTTGCTGAGAAGGAACCATATTGAGCTTGGTCCTGAGTGCTGCAAATTGAGATGATGATAGAGGTTTAGCTAGTGAATCTGCGAGCTGGTCAGCACTTGGAACATGGTGAATAGTGAGTGCTTTGGAGAGGACCTTCTCACGCACGAAGTGAATGTCAAGTTCAATATGTTTCATGCCAAATGGGATTCCCAACTCAGTGAGCAATGATTGGATCCAGGAGAGTTCAGCAACAGTGTTTGCCATACTGTGATACTCTGCTTCTTGCAGCACCACGAAACCAGGTTGGGGACAAAGAAGACACACGAGCCCGATGTTAATCTGCGGTCATCTGGATCGCTTGCCCAATCGACATCACGGTAAGCATTTAGAGAGAAAGGTGTGGAGATAGTGGGTGGTCGCACTAGTAGCCCATGAGATATAAAGCCTTTCAGATAGCAAAGAATCTGCTTAACAACTTGCCGATGTGTCTCAAGAGGGTTAGACATGAATTGGCATACCTTATTCACAGTAAATGCAATATCGGGTCTAGTTAAGGTAGCGTACTGTAGAGCACCAACTACAGACCTGTATAAATGAGGATTGGACAAAGAATCAGTGCCAAACTTAGTGGGTTTACAATTACTCACCATGGGGGAGGAAATCCCTTTGGTCTTAGACATACGAGCCTTGTCTAGTAAGTCCCGAATATACTTAGTTTGAGTCAACAATAGTGCACCCGATGACAAATGCTTAACCTCAACTCCAAGGAAGTCATCAAGAGATCCAAGCTCCTTGAGAGCAAATTGGGCATTAAGTTTCTGGATCAGTTCAGTGATAAGAGTGGTAGAAGAACCTGTGAAGATGATATTATACACGTAGACTAGCACATAGATAGAGGTGCTGCCTTTGGTGTAAACAAATAGAGAAGGATAACAGCGGCTTGTAGTAAATCCAAACTGAACTAGAGTGGCTGCAAGTCTTTCATACCATGCCCAAGGTGCTTGTTTTAAACCATAAAGAGCCTTATTAAGATAGCATACTACAGATTTATCATTAGCCTCAAACCCGGGCGGTTGAACCATGTAAATTTTCTCTTGCAAGAGTCCATTAAGGAAAGCATTGTTGATTGTTCACAACAATTTGCTGAATGGCCCATTATGTGTGAGAGCCAAGGTTAGGATAATGCGAATAGTTACAGGTTTGACAACCGGAGAGAATGTCTCATGAAAGTCAAATCCATGTTGTTGATGAAAGCCTTTGGCCATAAGCCTGGCTTTATATTTATTTATAGTGTCATCATGATTTTCCTTAATTCTGAAAACCCATTTACAACCAATGGCATTCCTATTTGGAGGCAAAGGGACAAGAGTCCAGGTGTTATTTTTTAGGAGAGCAGTGTGCTCATCCTTCATGGCTGAAAGCCACTGTGGGCTGGACAAGGCTGCCTTAACTGAAGTTGGTTCAAGGTGAGCAAGGAGAGCTCGGGGAGGTAGGCTACCAGTTTTGAAACGTGTCAACATGGGATATGTGTTGACTGGAGATGTAGGACTGAGATGATCAGAAGAGGAATTGGACAGAGTAGTGGACATGGAGGGTGCTGCTGGAGAGGAAGCAACTGGGGAGGGCGGAGACTGAGAGTGTTGAGGTGTACCCGAGTGAGAGGGAACAGGGGAGTGAGATGGGGGTGATGAGTTAGTTGGAGAAGTCAGGGGTTGAGAAGAGCTGGAAGAATCAAAGTAAGGAGAAGACGCAGGACAAGGAGGATATTGAGTGATGGGAACATGGGAGAGTAAGGGATAGTGATGAGTGGGAATTGATGCAGGGTAGGAAGCATTAGGAATTGGGATAGGAGGAGCAGTATTGAAGAGAACCAGGTAGGGAAATTTACATTCATTGAAGAGGACATCCTTAGAAATGTAGATTCTTCCGGTGGGTGCAAGACACTTGTTTCCCTTGTGTTGAGTAGATAGACCAAGATACACACATTCAGCAGAACGAAATTGAAGTTTGTGTTGATTATAAGGTCTAAGGAAGGGGAAACATGCACATCCAAACGTTTTTAAAGTTTTGTAGTCAGGAAGTGTACCATAGAGAGCATGAAAGGGTGAGGAAAAGGATTTTAGTGCCTCTGTGGGTAGTCTATTTATAAGATAGACTGCTTGAGTGAAGTTGTGATCCCAATATGAGAGAGGGATTGCAGCATGGGAAAGGAGAGTGAGTCCCATTTCTACTATTTGGCAATGCTTCCTTTCAACTGTCCCATTTTGGTGGGAAGTGTGAGGGCGAGTTAACCTATGAGTGATGCCTAGCTCAGTTAGATATTTGGTGAAGGGATGAAATTCCCCTCCCCAATCAAATTGAATGGCTTTAATTTTAGCCGAGAACTGAGTTGAAATAAGCATTGAAAATTGCTTAAATGCACTAAGTGCATCAGATTTCTGTTTAAGGAAATAAATCCACGTGAAGCGTGTGTACGCATCTACAAATGTGATATAGTAAGTGAAGCCACATGAGGATTGAAAGGGTGTTGGACCCTAAAGGTCAGTGTGAACTAATTCAAAGGATGCATGATAAATGGTAGTGGATGGAGGAGCATGCAGTCAGTGAGCCTTGCCCATACAACAAGCATTACAAAAATCACTCTATTATTTAACAAGGGAACATTACACAATTGTAGGACAGTCTTCACAGCATTGAAATGGGCATGTCCTAAGCAACAATGCCAAGTATTGTATGAGCTAGGACTAGTAGACAACACACTAGAGTTTACAGAGATAGGAAAATTAGGACATTTGGCTAAGGGTGATGTCGTAGTAGCTTCACAATGAGACTGATAAGCTGTTGATGATGAAGGTTCCTAAAGAATTTGGAGATTGTTGAAACAATAGAGGCCATCCCTCTCAAAATAACCTTCAAGTAAGACTTGACTAGAGTCCTGTGATTTAACAAAACATGAGTTGGATGAAACTCAAAATAGACATTCTTGTCTCCAGCAAATTTTGAGACAAAAACTAAATTCTTAGCAATTTTAGGAACAAGAGATTATTGAGAGAAAAGTGGTGTGTGGATTAAAAGAAGACTAGAGTTTAGAGGAACCTATGGAGTTGATGGGAAGACCTTGTCCATTACCCATTAGAACCTGGTCTTGACCACCAAAAGGAGTGCTATGGTTCATGTTTTGGGAGTCTGTTGTAATATGGTGTGATGCACCAGAGTCAGCGTACCAGTTTTGCCCTTCAAATTGGCGTGAGCCATGAAATTCAGGTGTAGCATTTGTGTATTGAGGGGTCAGGGTGGCAACATATGCAGTTGGATGAGGGCTTTGAGGAACTGGTGGTCGAGGCATAATACCTTGTCCTGGATTAGCCGAGTAATTTCCTTGCATCATGTACTATCCTTGATTATTGGGAAAAGAATTGGGAGCAACAAAGGTTTCATCAAACCTGTACCAGCAATTGAATGAGTCATGGCCATATTTTCATCAAAGTTGGCACGTAGGTTTAGGTCCACGGCTACGACCTCTACCTCTTCGACCACGTTAGGCACCTTGAAAACCACCACGTTGTGCATCAAATTGTGCATTAGCAGCAACATTAGGGTTTGCATCTGAAAGGTTTGGGGCTTGCGCAACATTAACCGAAACTGAACTGGTAGAAGACAATTCTTTCCAAAACTTTTCAAATTGAGAGTCCTGAATTAGAAGAAGAGCTTCGATATCATCAATAAAAGGTGAATCACTGCGAGCATAGATCATCATCCCAGACAAGTTTTACTCTTCGGGAAGCCCTTCCAGAACTGTATCTATATGATCTTGCTCAGAAATTGGATCTCTCATTGCTTGAAGAGAGTCCACTATTGCTCGAATTCGTAGCAAGTATTCGGAAAATGGATCTATTGCCTTTCTTTGTGTTCTTCAATTCAGAATGAAATTGCCTCACCTTTGCTCAAAGATGTGAGTAGAAGAACTTGTGGATTTTGTCCCAAACTTGCCAAGATTGTTTGCAACCTAAGAATCGAGGAAGGATCGAAGGAGAAAAAGAACTGAGAAGCCAAGTGAACAACATTTGGTCTTGAACGATCCATAGCTGATAAGCTTCATATTTGATTCCAAGCTTGCAATTAGCTTCGGAGGTGAATTGTGATGGAATAGTAGGATTAACAATGAATCGATGAAGCTTGTGAGCAATAATCACAGCTTCAACTTGTTGTTTCCAGAGAAGAAAATTTTGATCATCAAGCTTTACCGAGAGAGAAGAATTGAAGCTAGCCGTGGTAGACGACAATGCCAGAGTTATGACAGTTTCAAAGAAGGGATTGCCGCCGCCGTTACCTGCGCCGAAGGTAGGTTGCGGTGATGCGGCCATTGAAGAGGAGGCCCAGAATTTAGCTCATGATACCATAAACGAAAAGAGACTGGGAGAAAGAGAGAGAAGATAGATCTGAAACTTTGTATTTCTGATAGTGATTGAAAACTGATTACAATAAGCTTTATATAGCTTTGGAACTTTTAACAGTTCTTAACAGCTTTCTAACAACTGTCATAACCGAATGATGCTGACTCAGCACATTCGGTTATGATTACAACAGACATATAGCTAGCTAATGCTTATATTCTATTAGATATTACAGCTTATCATATAGTTTAATTGACAATTACAAAATTATATATTATTATTTAACATGTATAGGGACTATAAGCTAAGAGATTATTAGGATAAAACTCCTCTAAAGTGAGCTTTAGTTCATTTAGTTGGTTGAGTTCTTGATGCACTTTAGCTATACACTTTTAGTTGCTCACTTTAGAGACAAATCACTTTAAATTAAGAGATTATCTACCATATCTAAAATAAGAATTTTCCTTAATTTGTGTTCAAAATGTATTAAAAATAAACATTATTGAGAGAAACTAAAAGAAAGGTAATTTATTACTAACATGTAGTAATATCAGTTAAAATTTTAAAAACTCGAAAGGAATAATAAGCGTAAAATGAGGGAAAAGAACCAAACCTTGCGGCATGAGAATGCTTAATCTTGTAATACCCAGCATGATGACCCAAATCCTCAACAGTAACCCCAGAATCGGAATCGGAATCAGAATGATAGCCAATTATGTTGGGGAACCTAAGGCGCTTCTCGACGATGTTGCGGGTTTGGAGAAATAGCGAAGAATTAGCGTCGCGAACAATGTTGAGATCGTCTTCGGGGAAGAGATTGAAGTCTCTGATGAGCTTCTTCGCGTGAAGCGCCATGCGGGGATCATCATCGGTGGCGGAGAAGAAGGGAAGAAGAAGGACAATATTACAGAGGAAGAGTATCGTGGAAATGGAAGGATGAAGGATTTGCATTTTGATGGTCTGGTAGCTAGATAGAGTTAGTTGAATATGGGTAAAGTATGTTTGAGTCACTGGTAGTTACAACTGGTGAATGGTGATTATGCTTTGGCACAGTGTTGAGTGTTGACCCTGCAATTGACTCCAGCGGCATACATTGTTTTGATGAATTTTCAGTTTTTTTTTTTTTCCTTGACAAATGATGAATTTTCAGTTTGTCTTTCTAATAATATTTTGAGTAATTTTATTCGGACACCCGGGATTGACACTCGGGTGTGACACCAAAACACTGTAGCGCTATTATAGCACCCTTTTTTTTTTCAAATTTTGCCTTTTTTGTTTAAAATAAAAATTTAGTTTTTTTGAATACTAATATTTTTGGTTAATTACGTACAAATTTCTGGTTAATTCATTTTATTATATGGTTAATGGGTCTTTTTTTTTTTGGACAAATTTCGAATTTTTTTTAAAAAAAAAACACGTGGTTAATCCTTTGAAAATGGTTGGTTAATTCAGTGTATTCTGTGGTTAATCGATTACCCTGAAGCTTACAATCATTTTTCACAACCATGTAAATTTTTGATTAATCACATGCAAATTTCTGGTTAATTCATTTTATTATATGGTTAATGGGTCTTTTTTTTTGGACAAATTTCGACTTTTTTTTTAAAACAAAAACACGTGGTTAATCCTTTGAAAATGGTTGGTTAATTCAGTGTATTCTGTGGTTAATCGATTATCCTGATGCTTCAACAATCATTTTTCACAACCATGTAAATATTTGATTAATCACATGCAAATTTCTGGTTAATTCAGTTTATTATATGGTTAATAGATATATTTTTTTTGGGACAAATTTCGACTTTTTTTTAAAACAAAAACACGTGGTTAATCCTTTGAAAATGGTTGGTTAATTCAGTGTATTCTGTGGTTAATCGGTAACTCTGATGCTTCAACCATTCTATATGAGATATATCTCATATAGAATGAATTGAATTAACCAAATATTTGCACTGGATTAACAAAAAAATGTTAGTATTTAAAAAAACTAAAATTTTTTTTATAAAAAAAGTCAAAATTTGTATAAAAAAAAAAAAAAACTCTACTGTAGCACTACAGTAGCGCTACAGTACCCCGGGTGTCCGAATATCACTACTCTAATATTTTAGAGGTCAAATGAATGGTGGGTCTTACATGAGTTTGGATATTTAAATAGTGTATTTGCTATTTGTTTATTTTGTTAAAAAAAATTCTTAACTAAATAATATTTTTTTTAAAAATTACTGTGTTTCATTTTGCTTTTAAAAATAATAAAAAATAGGAAAAAAAATCATTAATAAAAAAAAATGAGAAGTTATTTTGAATAATTTTTTATTATAGGCGCTTGCAAATAGAAGAGGAAGAATATAAAAAAAATGATTTTTATGATTATAAACAAACACAAATTAATTTTTGTTATTCTTTAAAATCTTTAAAAAATAATCACTAATGGTAAGAGATTTTGGATTCATCTTACTACTGGAATTGAAATGGTTTTATTTTATTAATTTTTCTATGTATAACTTTGTATTAAGATTGAATTAGATGATTAACTTTTTTGGGAGTCATAAGGTGGTCAAGGTGGTTTGGGTAGGGGACTTAAGGAGTAGAGTGATAAGGAGGTTGAGGGTCCAAACCCCACCCACTAACAAAAATACTAACATTAACATACTAACATTTTGCCTATATTAAAAAAAAAAACTTCAAGGTATTAAAGCTATTTCTGATGAATTATCTATCATTGACAATCCTCTTGATAGCACTGATCTTGTTATCCACGCTTTGAATGGTTTGAGTGGTGGGTATCGTAAGATATCAGCAGCTCTTCGTAGCAGAGAAGCCCCTATTGACTTTGCTGAACTCCATGAAAAACTTATGGACTTTGAAACCATCATGCATAGTGATGATGCTTCCAATTCTTCTATCATAGCCACTGCTCATGCTGCTACCCGAAGTCATGGACAGGAATAATTCAATGCTCCTATCAATCGAAATGCTTCTCCATCTTCCAACAATTCTTATCAGAAACCAGCTTGTCAGTACTGTGATAAGCCTGGCCATATTGCACGGGTATGCTACAAGATAAATGGTTATCCCAAACGCAATGGAAATCATAGATCAGCTAATATGGCCACTCGTCAGCCTCCAATGCAAAACTCCAGTTGGATAATGGACACAGGAGCATCTCATCATATTACTCAGGACTTACAGCAACTCACCCTTGCTAATCCTTATCCAGGATCTGACCAGGTCATGGTGGGTGATGGTTCAGGTTTGAATATTACTCATATTGGTCATACTTCACTTCACACACCAACTAAATCTTTACATCTTGATCAAGTTTTGCATGTACCAAATAGTCAAACCAATCTCCTATTTGTTTCCAAATTATGCCAAACTAACCATTGTTCTGTTGAATTTTTTCCTCATTGTTTTGTTGTTAAGAACTTGAAATCGGGTCGGGCTCTGCTGCAAGACCTCTTAAACAAGATCTCTATCATATGCCTACACCACCAACCACATCTGCTTCACCACATGCATTCACCATTAGCATTCAACCTTACTCCACATGGCATCATAAGTTAGGACATCCTTCTTCCAAAATAATCAAGCACTTGGCTGACAGTCATCATATTCTAATAAAGCTCTCCTCTTCCTTTGAATGCAGCTCCTCTCATTGTACAAAGAGTCACAAGCTTCTATTTTCAAATCATAGTCTCACTAGCACCAGACCTTTAAAGCTATGGGGCCCCGCTCCTATTAGGTCCTTAGATGGTTTCCTTTATTATTTGATTTTTGTTGATCACTATTCCAAATATGTATGGTTGTATCCTATGAAAAAAAAATCAGATGTGTTTTCCATCTTCATTCAATTCAAGGCTATTGTTGAGAATGATTTTAACTTGCCAATTACTACACTCTTTTCTGATAACGGTGGAGAATTTGTCAAATTAAAATCTTTTCTGTCCAAACATGGTATTTCCCATCTCACCACACCACCACATACACCTGAAATAAATGGTACTGCAGAAAGAAGACATAGACATATTGTTGAAACCGGTCATGCACTCCTTCACCATGTAAACTTACCTTCAATTTTTTGGAGCTATGCATTCCTCACGGCAACATATTTAATCAATAGGATGCCAACTCCAAATCTCAAACTCAAATCACCACATGAAATATTCTTCAACCAATCCCCAAATTATAACAAACTGCATTCCTTTGGTTGCTTGTGCTTTCCCTGGCTCCGACCTTACACCAAAAACAAACTCCAGAGCCGATCCCTTCCATGCATCTTTCTTGGATATTCACAATCCCAACATGCTTTTATATTCCTAGAACCTATATCTAATCGGATTTACACATCTAGACATGTCAACTTCATTGAAAACTCCTTCCCCTATATAACTCTCACTCAACCACACCAACAATCCAATTCTATTCCTATCACAGACACTACACCACATTCTATCATTCAACTTTAATCTTCCACCCAATGTTCATCCACTGCACCAGCAGCTACTCCACCCGAGAACTCCACTTCAACAGCACCTTCAGCTTTGGATCTTTCAGCAGTGACTGTCCTATTTCAAGCACTTCCGCAGCAACTCAATCAGGTAATGATTCTTCCACTCAACCTTCCCATGATTCCATTTCCACTAATCCCTCTCTTAGTCATCCCATGCTTACCAGGTCACAAAATAATATTTTCAAACCACAGAAAATATTTGTTGTCACCAAACATGACATTCCTGAAAACTTGGAGCCATCCACTGTGACTCAAGCACTCAAAATCCCGCACTGGAGGAAGGCATGTTCGACAGAGTTTGATGCATTACTAAGTAATGGTACTAGGTCACTTGTTCCTAGAGATTCTTCTAAAAACTTGGTGGCTTGTAAGTGGCTGTTTCGGATTAAAAGACATCCTGATGATAGTGTGGCTCGTTACAAAGTCAGGTTAGTTGCAAAGGGGTTCACTCAAACATCAGGAATTGATTTTAAAGAGACGTTCTCACTAGTTTTCAAACCTCAAACAATCAAGGTTGTTCTCACTCTAGCTCTTGCTTCGGGTTGGTCAATGCACCAATTGAATGTAAACAATGCTTTTCTACAAGGGCAACTTACTGAGGATGTTTATATACAACAACCACATGGTTTTGTTCACAAGGAATTTCCTAACTATGTTTGCAAATTAAAGAAGGCAATATGTGTTTTAAGGCAAGCACCTCGGGCTTGGCATGATGCTTTGAAATCTTTTGTTGTTTCTTATGGTTTCACAACCAGCTGTAGTGATTCTTCATTATTTATTTACATTAAGATGGTGTTAAAGCTTTTTTTTACTTGTCTATGTTGATGATCTTTTACTCACTGGCAGTCACAATTCTATCCTGCACAAATTTATGGAAGAGTTGTCTAACAAGTTCTCTCTTAAATATCTTGGCTTCCCTCATTATTTTCTTGGAGCTGAAATCATTCCACACAAGCAGGGTCTTCTTCTTTCACAACATGGTTACATTCGTGATTTGCTGGAAAATTTTCATATGGCGGGGTCGAAGCCTAATAGCACTCCACTGTGTTCTTCTACACCATTAAAATTGCATGATGGTACTGCATCTGAAGCTGTCAAACAGTTTCAAAGTATAATTGGTGCTCTCCAGTATGTGACCCTTACTCGGCCAGACTTGTCTTTTGCTATCAACAAGCTGTTCCAATTTATGCACCAGCCATCACAAGTCCATTTTCATCAGCTCAACACACTCTGAGATATCTTAAGCTCAATCATGGTTTGATGCTTAACAAACCTCACCATCTGCACTTACAAGCATACAGTGATGCGGATTGGGGTGGCAATCTAGATGATCGTACTTCTACTGAGCATATGTTATATATCTAGGTGGAAATCCGGTTTCTTGGCTATCCAAGCGCCAACGGACAGTGGCTAGATCATCCACGGAAGCCGAGTATCGATCAGTTGCTCATACTTCAACAGAGGTCATGTGGCTTACTAATTTTGTAGCACCCCCCCTTGGGCATTAGCTCCTAATCACATTCGGAAATAAGTTAAAAGGAAAGTATATTGGTTGCTTTCGAAAAACTTCCATTAACTTCATAAGTCTGAAAATATGGGGGCAAAATTTTTTTTTTCTTCACTGTGGAATATTTTCAAAAGGAATAATCCACACAACACAAACATAATATCATACCCTGCTTAATGGCACATAAAAGTTGGATTTATTTATGAATCAAAACACTTCAACATGTAAACTTTTATAAGGAAATCTTTCCTACGGAAAGTAATAAGTTCATTACAAGGTTCTCCAACTACAACAATTTTCTTAAAACACCCGTCTCAACGAAACATCCTAAGCTGGTCGTTCTAATAGACAACTACTGGAAAGAACTCTGTAGTTCTCACCATAAAATTTTCACCAACCTCTTCGAGGATTCGGGATTAAAATCCCCATGCGAGGTTAGAACATCCCGGCACCTCTTGCCCTTGTGCACTAAGGTACTTCAGCCATAACTAGGAGAACCTGATATATTGTAAGGGTGAGATATCGTCATACGGATAATTATGATAAACTACATACTTGCAATACAAACAGCATATACAACAGATATCATCATGTTTACAGCATGTGAAAGATTAAACAAAATATAATGTCACACCAATCCATCATCAACTTTGAAAAACCATGATGTTCATGAAAAATTCAACTTTGATGCAAGACTCCGGAGTTTTCAACTTTTTTTAAAAAGGAGCTGATCAGGCTCGATTGCCATACAAGGCTCAACGTGAATTTCCACTTACACTGTCCAAACTCCTGGAACAGTGTACAACGTGCGTGGAATGTCCATAGCATACTGTCCAACACAAGGCACAGTAATCCGGGCTAATGGACTTCATTGTCCATCAAGGCACAATGAAACACCGTAGCATGAAATACCTGGCCCTCCAGATATTCACACGAAACAACGTAGCATGAGATATCTGACTCTTCCAGATATTCATACAAAAACAACGTGGGCACGTCTGCCAAAAATGAATGCATGAGAAAAACCACTTTTGTTTTCAACTTTTCTTTGCACATCATTCTTTTCTTTTTGTCGAGGCACAAGGCTCACGACCTTTCAACTTTTTCGATATCTTACAAACTTTTATTAATAACACAGGACTTTAAGTCCGAGTGTCGAATCACAACAGTTCCAGACTTATGCATCAGCCATGGAACTTTGTGGTCGTAGAAAATCAACTTTCACCTTCTTATCATTTCCATTCAACGCATATGGAACCGCAGTCCATAGCAACATTCACTGGAACATAGTCCACAACAACGTAACACGGATCATAGATCAACGTGCTTCTAAAAACACTAGTTACCCGACGTTTCGGTCACTAGGTTCAACTTTTCAACTTTTCTTCCTTTTCGCTCAGTGAAAATACAAAATCCAAAAACAAAACTTCCGTAACTTATCCAAGTTATCGGATATTTTTATTTCAATAAAATTTTTTTTTTCGAACAACGTTTTCTTTTGAAATTCATTTTGAAATCATATAAAAAAATCTTTTTGTTCTAAAAGTATATCTTTATTTTGGAAAAGATCCTCCTTTTCTAAAATAAAGGCTTTTTAAGAAGGATTTAGTGTAATATAAAGAGGACTAAAATCTTTCGGCAAAGAAACAAAATTTTAATTTTTCACTGTAACGAGTTTTTGAAATTTCATGTTTTTATGGAAAACATCCCTAACAGCTTCCTAAAATAAAATTTTCTCATCTTTGTAAAGAAAATTTTTATTTTTAAAATTCTTAAATTTTTCACTAAAGATTGATAAAAATATTAGCCTTCCCTTCAAAGAATAGTTGTCAACTTGAAAACATTTTCTCTTTTTACTTTAATACATGTTTTATTAAGGCTTTTATCTTTACTTTAAGGATTGGGCTCTAACCAATGGTTAGGCTACTATGCAACACACATTCAACAATTCACAACATGACAACATAATATATTCAATGATACATTTTAATTCAACATGTTATCAATGGCACATGAATCAGTCAAAGTAACAACAACTTTATCACAGCATCATAAAATTAAACACACAAACACATCACAATTCATCTTTTTCACACATCAACGACAACAGTCAACAAAATCAAACAATCCAAACACACAAGCATATAGTTACCATAATTATATCATCCCTCAGGCTATCTCCCCTTACCTAATTCGACGGGTAGACAAGGTCTTTGTTTCCGTGTTGCCCAGAGCGAACTTCCTTTTTCTCACCGTGTGCCGCAAGTCTACGAATTAAGCGAACGACTTAAGTTAAACCGACAAAGTTGTCTTATCTGCCTAAGCATATGTTTTGGCTATGGCTGGAAAAATGATGCTAGAGATGTCCAATCTTTTTCAATTTCTTAGATTGTATTTTGTTCAAGACTTACTTTTATAAATCCCATATTTTTATATATTTACATTAACACTTGTTTATAGTCCATTTTATACCAAAGTCTTTACTTGAAGACATTATTATAAAAAAAAAAACATATTTTTCCTTCAAAAATTTGAGTGAACTCTTTTATAAAATTATTTTCAAAACAGCTGTGGGTTTTAAATTGTGAATGATTATTCAAATGACCTTCAAAATCCTTGAAAATTTAATTGGAGGTACCCAACTCACATATAAACATACGGTAGTTGGTCCCATGTCAAAATTCGAAAGCATTAATTTATTAAAAATCCCACACTGCCTCTATTTGTACAGGATTTTCCAGAAATCCAAGTTCACCCACTTGCAAATTTAAGAAATTGTTTCTCTTTACATACATATTTAAAAATTCTAAAACTTCAAAAGAACTTTAGTTATACTTTGGCAATAACCCAGAAAATTTTATAAAGGTTTTTAACTTTCAAAATCATATTTAAAATCATCATGCAACCAACTATGTTCTTATCTTCGCAGTCAGAATTTAATTCTACTTTGAGAGGTGTTTTAACCCAGTAAATATTATCCAAATACTTACATATTATATATCAAATTGAAGCCCCAGAAGTCTGCTTTCCAAATATGTATTTATTTTCCAGACATACATTTTGTATAAAAATTTATGGACTTACGAAAAATATATATCATGCTGCCAGAATCAAAATCTACACAAGTTTATCCACATCAAGTTACAATCTTCACTCTAGCATCATCCACAAGCCATAGAACCAACAAGCAAGGGTCCTAGACCCTCAAAAACATACATGCAAACATACAATATAAGGAAAATCATTAAAACACTCTATCTCTTTCTCATGCATGTCATCAAAATAGTGATTTTTAATTAAGTGTTCTTCTTAAAAATACAAAACATGGTCTTTTCAACTTTTTGCCAAGATACATGAAATCTATATGAAATTCAAAGTACTTTATCTTCTCAAAAACTTAAAACCAACCATTTTCAATTTGGTACCTCATGCATGTAAAAACTTAGGATCAAAACAACATGCTTGTGAAACTCTTTGAAAAAAAAATCATCATCCTTCCTCCATTAGGGTTTCGGCCACCCATAAAAATGATCATAGGAAATTCTTTTTCAACATGCAAAGGTTGAAGAAAATTGTAAAGATGTTAATAAGCTTAAATCAATTGATTTCATGTACATGCACTTAAAGAAAAACCAACTTTCAATAGAACTTAACATGCAAGTTGATTGTAAGAACTCAAAAGAAAAGAGCAAAGATTTAGAGTTTATACCCTCTAAATGATGATGATGAAGAGCAAGAGATGAAGTTGAGTATGAATGTTAGCTTCCAAGTTTAAAGTGTAGAGGTTGAAGATGATGAATAGTATAGCTAGAAAATTGGCAAGAGTTTGGCTAGGAAATGGAAAAAGAGATGAATGAATGAGAAAGGAGGGGGTATTTATAGGGGAGAGGGGGTGCAGCCCTCTCTAAATTTTCTGCAAAATTTTTTAATTTTTTAACATTAATAAATTCATATTTTAATTTAAATGTATTAGGTTTCTAGGAAATGTAAAATAATTATTACATTTGACATAATTATTGTTGAATAGTGACATAAGTCACTATTCACATCAAATAAAATCTTTCCAAAATCTGGGAAAATCAGATTTAATTATTTCGGGTTCGTTCCGGTACCAATTGTTATGTAACGGTAAAAACCGATCGTATTTTTATTCATAAAATTTCACCCGAAAAATTCATATAAAAATAAATAATTTCTAAGATCATAAAAATAAATATAATTGGGTTAAAAAAAATAAGATTTTAAATTTTCGAATTTTTAAGATTATTTTCGGGTCAGTAGGGTTTTACTGACTGCGAAAACTCAAACCGTAAACGTCGGAAATTTTCTACTGAAAATTCAACTGTATATATATATATATTATTTTTTTAATATAAAATAAATAAAGATGACTTAATTTGGTCTTATCAAAATAATTTATCACCAAAAATAAAATCTTAAATATTCACATAATCACAATTTTACAGACAAGCAGAAAATCAGGTGTTACATAACTTGTGTAAATGACTAAAATGATGAAAAGCATTTAATGGAAATACTATTTACATCAACCTTTTAAGGGTTTCCTTATCAAGTCATTTCAAAAATCTTCACCAATGAAAATTGGACAAAATTTGTTTCATTCCGGTTTCATTTAGTTCTTAACGGTGAAAATCGATCGTATTTTACTTCTTAAATTTTCTACTAGAAAATTCATATTAAAATAATTCTTCCAAGATAATAAACACACATATACATTCATAATCATAGAGTACGAAGAAACGGACAAAATTCGGGGTGTTACAAATTTGCTAGGAGAAGTTGGTATTTCAATCTCAGCACTTGCCTTGTTCTGTGATAATATAGGTGCTACATATTTGTGTGCCAATCCGGTCTTTCATTCACGAATGAAGCATATAGTGCT
Source organism: Echinosophora koreensis (assembly GCA_035048595.1). Taxonomy (NCBI): domain Eukaryota; kingdom Viridiplantae; phylum Streptophyta; class Magnoliopsida; order Fabales; family Fabaceae; genus Echinosophora; species Echinosophora koreensis. The sequence continues at coordinate 1,342,316 of JAPCYP010000078.1, forward strand.
TGATTATCACTTTGTGCGGCAATTAGTTTAGAGTGGTCAAATTCGTGTCTCTAATATTTCCACTAAGACTAGCTTGCTGACATCCTCACCAAGCCTCTTCCTCGTGCACGATTTACTCTTCTTCGGGACAAGCTTGGTGTCATCGATGGTGACCCCATCTTGCGGGGGCGTAATGGATAGAACCGAGACTCAGCTCTCTATCAGTTCAAATGTTTTTATCTAGATAGGATTTGCTGTAAATGATAAGATTGTATCTTTGTAACTTCCTGTGTATCTTCCGGTTGCTCAGCCAATCTTCTCCTAGTCTTTAGGCTTTAGTTAGTATATTCAAATTCATTTAAACTCATTTTGTATCTATTTAAACTCTTGTAACTTGCTGCTATTCAATCAATAAAATATCTCTTTATCCTTCTGTGCATAAATGTAATGCGTAAAAGAAACCAAGTGCTATGTTCTAATGAAAGTTGAGAAATGCTAAAAAGTACATAATAGTATGGTACGACATTCATGCGAAGTTTTTATATGGGAAAAGTTAAAACCAATTTACCCCTTGGGTATGATAATGAGCTACTTTGATTGGTTAAAAAGCCTAATTCCTGATTTTCCTACCATCCCCTTACCTACTAGATGAAAGTTTATGTGAAAAGAACTGTACATGGACCCTATCTACATAGATTGCCAACCCATCAATGTATTCCTGACAGCCTCTTCAATCTTCTTCCGTGGAACAAAAACACTACCATCAGATTCCTCAAGTAGAATTCTATACACTTCCCATTCTCGATCCCTTATTGTGTGCCTTCCAATCTCCACCTAAGAACATAGATGTAAAAAAAAGAAAAAGAAAAAGAAAAGAAGCCATAACTTGTAAGACTATTGAGTCTACCATTCGTATAATGATTTTTTTAACCCGTATAACCTTGCACATGCTAATATATCAAAAATAGAAATATTGTATTAAAAGTTGTGTATTCAATTTTTTGAAAGTTTAAACATTACTCTTTCTAATACAATATTTTTAAAATTTTGATTCCTTAATACATGTAAGGTTGCGTCGGTTAAAAAAATGGTTGATATAAAAGCAAACCAAGTTTGGATTGAGGGAAGTACCGAAAATATGCTTATGTTAAGAAACTTCAAAGCACGTGTTATATCATGGAATACAAGGGGCCTACCCTTGCCAGAAAGCTCAACAGGGTTCGCTACAAAAAGCTCAGTATCAGGTCCCCTGCTACCTATTGCTACTCTAAGAGGATATGAAAGCTCCATCTTCAACCTAGCACATAAAGCATTTTGCTTGTTTGGATCCATTAGTTTCTTTCCATCTGCTTGTGTTATGAATTGCTCCACTTCACAGTTGCCATTTGGTTTTACACAGAATCGTCCATAAGAAACCTGATACAAAAAGTGATTTTTATGTGTTAAGTGTAAACTACATATATATAACCATATAAAATTTGCAAATTAGAGAGGACCTGAGCTAAGATCCTTAATTGAACTCATCAGTGTCATATAATCATTCATATTCTTCACCTTCATTAAATGTCTGGACAAGGATTCCAAACTTATGATGATAGTATTATATAATATAAATCTGGGATTCTAAAAATACTCATATCATTTAAGTTTTGCCAGAGGTTTAGCACAGTAGGATATGGAAGAAAATATGCAATATTTGGGTAAAACTTTGTTAAACGTTTCCTCCCAGAATTGGATAAAGCCCAATTCCTTGGAGGCAAAGTCAAATTGGACCTCTATCTTCCAAAAAACTCACCAAAGAGACTATACAAGGAGAGTTCTAGTTATGGAAGGGGAACTAACTCATTCTTAATTCACTAACATAGGACATCTGTAATACATCTCTTATTGTTTCTATTCTGACGAAACAACAATGAGATTGTATCAAAAGTAAAATTCTCTCTTTATCAAGAAAATTTTTCAAGTCATGTGTCCACATGAGACCAGAAAATGGAAAGAAAAGGGCAAAGAACATGCATGATAAAAAGTACTTCAAGATCCAAATAACTCACCTGAATGTTGTAGTCCTTCAGGGTTCTTAAGATATCATAAGTAAGACCTTTGTGATCCCAACATCGGATCTGAAAAAGTGTATGTGAAGGGCTCATGTTGTTGTGAAAAGCAATGGAAACAGGATAAGAGGCAAGAGACCTGCTTTGGGATCCCTTAGGTGACTCAAGACTGAATATGTCCTCAGTAATTCCAGAGGGAAGATGAAGGGAACCATGCAAGCTTGCCATAACTTCTGGGCCAGCCAATTCAATTTCACAATCTTTAAACTTGTCTCCCAAGACAGTTTCTAAATGGAGTTTTGTTTGTTCCTGTCTATCTGCTGTATGAAGCTCTTTTCTGATAAGAAAAAAAACACAGAATATGTAATCTTAAAATGTAGAAATAAGACTTGGCTTTCTCTCTTGGCTCTATTCTCTTTCAAACAAACACACCAAAACATACACAAAGACACACTCATAGTCCAACATCCAGCACCTTCAATTTGCCAAAAGATGTGGAATTCACCCATGCAAGTAAGCATTCCACTTAGAAAGTGTTTTATATCAATTTAACAAAACCATATTCATTCTAACAATTCAAACATACTGGAAAAGAGACCACTTACATACTTCACACCCATTAGATTTCAGTTTCTAATAAAATTTAGAAAACAATTTGGTTAGCTTCCATTGAAAATTGATATTTCTTTAAGAGGGAAAAACATATTACAGAAATATTGTAGTGCACACTTGGACCAAACTTTATGCATAAACACTAAATGATGGTGTTAGCAAAAAACTGGTGAAGGAGATAGTGACTCTAGCAATACATATTGCTTGAGGAAAGCTATAAGGTTTATTTAGTTTTGCAGAGAAAAAAACAAGTCACAATTTGAGATATACATCCCAGGTTGTAGGCTTGGATATTAACACCATTGACTTTCATTGCTTTATTTATTCCATTAGGTTGAATATAAATGCTTGTAAAGGGAAAAGCTGAAGAGGTTTAGAACTTCTCCTTCATCATCAGTGGCTGAACTAGATCGATTTCTACCAGAAACATAGGCACTGATTTGATGATAAGATTGTAAACAATAGAAAAAATATCAACAAGAACAAGGAATTAGAGATTCAATACTATAATAAGAGTGATAAATAGCAACCTTGTATCTGTTACAAAAACGAGGTGCATCTTCCTCCCATCTGGTGCAGTAGATATCTTTACTCTCTTTATTGTTAGTTCTAGCTGACAGAGAGCCCGAGTTACATCTGCATTGAAGAGTAAAATAGTTGACAGATGAAAATTTAGATACCAACATCAAGATAAAATACAGAGGAAGCAGGAATGGGCAAAGATACAAGGAGCATACACAATTTAAAAACTTAAAAGAGAGAAGGAATTGTTGTCTTCAATGTTCTTTAAAGTAAAGAAAGCAACATTGATTGAATGCCAATTTCTATTTCAATTGTCATATCTTTTCAATGTTCTTCTCCTCCCCACACATCAAATATTTTCCCAGTTTTATGTCCAGGGTCCATCTCCTTTGAGAATAGGAAAAATAAGTTGTCATTACTAGAAATCACAATACTGCTCTGAGAATGATTACAAGTTTGTAACCAACATATGCATCTCCTACTTAATTAAACAAATTAACAAAACAATCAAAAATATTTCACAGCTTTTCACGCCAAGTAAAAGAGAAACAATATATACTATTTCTTAAATACAAGACATACTAAAAAATTATACCATTATTTGGGAACTTGAACAAAGACCAAAAATCCCTATTTTTAGAACAGTTTGTTTATCTAGATCACATTCTCAAGAAACTAATAACAAAAGCTAAAGGAAATTTTACCATGCAATAAACCATTCCCATCATAAGAGCACCAAAACTTCAACAGGAAAACATCAAATGGCCTTGACTGTTGAAGTTCATCAGGGGTGTGATAGTCAATTCCACATGTTGAAAAATGGGATGGACAAATCTCTGACAGCCTCTTCTTCAAAAGATTCCAGCTAGTGTTTGGTTCACCCACAACCCAGAACACTATATAGCACCATTTTCCATCTGTGGTGGTGTCTTTACCAAAAGAAGTAACAATTTGTCAATTTCAAAATGAGAATAATCAAAAAGTCAATCATCATTCAAAAAACAATTTGCCAACATTCAGATAATGTAACATTCACCTTTTAAAGTTCAAATACTCAAATTTCTTTAACCAAGAGTCCCAAATTTTTTATTTTTTTTTTTAAATTTATCATATCACATGCAAGGTTTTTCTGGGAAAACAATTAAACAGTAGATTGAAGTTCAAATTATTCTTAAGCCAATAAGGCAAATAACCTTACCTCCTTTAGAAATGTAACATTCAGATAAATATTTGCCAACATTCAGATAATGTAGCATTCACCTTTTAAAGTTCAGATTCTAACACCAACTACACTCAAATTTCTTCAACCAAAATTAAAAAAGAAGAAGAAATCATATCACATGCATGATTTTGTGGGGAAAAATAATTTCCAGCAATGAAACAGTAGATTGAAGTTCAAACTATTCTTAAGCCAATAAGTCAAATAATACCCTTACCTCCTTTGGAAATGCTCAAGCCAAACAAGAATATTATCCTACACACATCACATCCAAGTCCAATCCTATCTGGGCAGTTCACAGTAATCATAGTAGGATCACCTTCCTTCTCAGCTTGACTAATGATTACCACATCATCATTCAGAGTACCCATTTCTCCCACTTTCTACCTGACACTATATATTATACTTTTGACCTCTTTGTCATGTCTTCAGAGTTCAAAGTTCCACTCTCTCAGTGTCACACAAATTGTGACATTAAGATGGTGTAGATGAGACACTAATGTGGTAGGGGAATATATGATAGGCTCTTTGTCTGCTTTGATTTTTGTCCTATACGTTTTCTTGGTCCTTCTCTATGTACTTATTTTAAAAAAAATTCTTGCCTCTTTTGGTTCTGTTGATGTCACGTGTTATTAAACGTTAATAGATAAAAATGGAAGTTGGAAAATGATTGATTTGTTTGATTAAGATGATATCAGAAGAGAATGAAGAAGACACTTAAATGTATGGATTGACAATTGAGATTTACATATTTTCCAAGATTGTCAATCTTATAACAATCTAAAATTAAATGAATTTATGCATGGGAATCATAGTATGACCGATTTTAATAGTCCTTATGTATCCCGTGGTTTTTATTCGAAATTTAATATGTTTATGGGAGCGTTGATTACTCTCGAAAAAAGAACTTAATTGACTGCACAATAATAGATTTCTTTATGGCAGAAAGATATGCTCCTTTAAAATATCTCTCCTTACTAATATTAATCGACACATCTGTTCGTTATAAAAAGACTCACCCATTGGAATATGGAAATATGAAAATTTATGTCTATTGATTGATAGAATATGTCCCTTGCTTATACGAAATAATGAGCCCGTTCGGATGAGCTTATTTTTTAGAGGCTAAATTATATTTTTGATCCCCAAATTATTATTAAATATTTAATTTGATCCCCAAATTTTTAAAATGTTCATTTTGGTCCCCTAATTTCTTAAACTTGTTCAAATAAGTCATTCCGTCAAGTTGACTAACGACGACGTCAAGTTGACTCAGGGACGACAATGAATATTTTAAAAACTTGAGGACCAAATTGAATATTTTAAAACAATTTGGGGACCAAAATGAACACTTTAAAATAATGTAGGGACCAAATTGAACATTAAAATATTAAATTTAATGTCACGTGGCACTAAAATATTAAACTTAATGCCACGTGGCATTAGGTTTGAGTCGTTACTCGCTAGTCAACTTGACGGAATGACCTATTTGAACAAGTTTAAGAAATTAGGGGACCAAAATGAACTGTTTAAAAACTTGGGGACCAAATTGAACATTTAATAACAATTTGGGGACCAAAGTGTAATTTAGCCTTTTTTAGAAAAAACACTTATTTTTAAAATAAAAGTGTATTTATAAAAAAATTGAGTATTTGGATAGATTTTTGAAAAAAAACAAAAGCAGAGAAAAAAACGTACTTTGATGCTTTTTTTTAGAAGCTACACTTTCTAGAAACCTTTATACGTTGTATGTGCTATGTATAGTTGTATGTTATGTTAAGTTTAAATAGAAATGTGCCTTAGGAATGTTTGAATGGGGTCAAGTGGGATTTTCTAGTGAAAAATCCCTTTCTAACACATAAGCACGACCGTGCTCATGTTCAGCACGACCCTATGCTCAAAAGCTTGCTCAATGGCTGAGTGAGCCACGAGCATGGGAAATCAGACGCGAGTGACGTGAATGTTGATGACCCCGTGCTTAGTTAAGCACGACCCCGTTCTCGGTGTTGAGCATGATCGTCCTTAAGGTGAGCACGCCCGTGCTCAGGGTCTGACAGCTTAAATAGGTGAGTTTCGGGAAGATTGCGACCCAAACCCTCATTTTGGCACTTTCTGCAACCCTAGTGCAGCAGAAACATCTCCCTTTTCCCTTTTCTCTGAACCCATCAAGTTCTTGGTGTTCTTGTCATTGTTTGGGAGTGAAGTCGTGTGCTTGTGCCAATTAAGGTAACGTAGTTATCCTCTATTAATCTCATTTCCTGTTTCTTGGATTTAGAGATTAATTGGTTATCCTTTTTGTTGTTTGTTGTTGTTGCTTATGCATTCACGTGTTGGAGATCTTAGTGGGGGAAGTACATCATAGGGGAGGTCGTCCAAGAGTAAGGCGATCTGGCTGTCCAAAGTGATCCATCTGAGAGTTAGGTGAATCATGGCGCCCCGTGGTGGTGCATCCTAGAGTACGGTGCATCTGCTATCCAAGGGGTTCACCTATGGTTTGGTGAACTGTCGGCGTTGGTACTTGTTGGCCAATGTGAATATGTAACTCCGACGTTATCTTCCTAAGATAGTTATGGATCCACATGCATAACGAAGTAGTGGAGTAGCATTACATCGCATAGCATACTTGATTGAGATGATTTGAATGTTGTTACTATGTTATGTTATTATGTTATAACATGCCATATTTGTGATTTATGCTCATCTTGCTAACTGCTCCTTTGCCATTATGTTTGTACAACGGTTTCTTACTCCCCATCTTTGTTGTTTCTTGCATGTACCTTTTTTTGTTATGCAAAGGATGGTGAGCATCCAGTTGAGGAGTGACTCCGAGGAGCCTGCTCACTTGTATTTTAGGATGTTTCTTTAGTTTAGTTTGTTTATCCAATGTATTTCCGAATTTTGGTTATACCAGCTCTGACATGTGACATCGTTGTTGGGTTTATGTTATATTTTCATGTTATGTTTTTAGTTTATGACTTGTTTTATTTCCGCGTTGTTATGTTTGTTAATGTCGTACTTTCTACCCATGGTTTTATATTATTATAAAATAATAAAATAATAAAATAATATGCATGTGTTTTATTTTAAATTTATTCCTTTAGTTATGACGTTATAAATAAATATGGGGTAGAGGATGTCACATTTAGTAGTATCAGAGCCGGTCTATCCTATCAGGCCGTGGTATGAGTCTATTATGTAACTTCTGTGTGCTATTGTTTGAATTATCTATATTTATTACAGACAATAATGCGTAGTAATAAGAACCTATAGTTCTTTCTGCTTGGTTCTATGTATTTAATAGTTGTCTTGGGCAAGTGCAGGAACCAATGGCAGGAAGAGGTAGGAACGATCAGGCTATCGCTGATGCTTTGGCACTGCTTGCCAATACTATAGGATAGAACCAGAACAACAACAATGGAGGACCAGCTGAATTTCAGGATCTGGATAAGTTCCGGCGGAATAATCTGCCTTCTTTCAAAGGAGCTTATGACCCTGAAGGTGCTTTTCTGTGGATGCGGGAGATTGAGAAAATCTTCCGGGCTATGGCATCCAACGACATTCAGAAAGTCATTTTTGGGACTTTCATGCTAATAGAGGAAGCTGAGCATTGGTGGGAGAATTGTCGCCAGCGTATGGAAGCTAAGGGTACAGTTGTTACTTGGAATGCCTTCAAGGACAAGTTCTTGGAGAAGTAATTTCCAGCTGACATCCGCGACAAGAAGGAGATGGAGTTCTTAGCATTGAAGCAGGGGATTATGTCCATGGGAGAGTATGCTACAAAGTTCGCGGAGCTTGCTCACTATTGCACACTTTATCAATATGTGAATGATGATAGCTCTAAGTGTGTGAAATTCGAGGATGGTTTGCATTCAGAGATCAAGCAAGCCATCAGCTATCAGAAGATTCGGGGCTTTCCTGTCTTAGTGAACAAGTATAGGATCTACGAGGATGCCTATAGATCAAGAGTGGCAAACTATAGGAGTTCAGATGTTCAGGGAAGCTGGAAGAACGATCAAAAGGATAAGGGAAAACAGCATCTAGCTCCAGTCGTTCGAGACTTCAAGCAGAGTGGCAAGAAGCCACAGTTCTCTACAAACAGGTTCAGAAATTGGGATTCTTCTGCTCCTAGGCCCATCAGATGCAGCAAGTGCAGGAAGGATCATTTCACCACTCAGTGCAAGGAGACCGATGTCATCTGCTTCAATTGTGGCAAGTCTGGCCACATCAGCCAAGAGTGGGAGGGACAAAGTCAGAATCGCAGAGTGCTAGCAAGAATCAGAATTCCTAAGCCAATCGACTGAAGACCAGCGGAAGAGTCTTTACTCTTAGTGGAGCTGAGGCCTCCGAGTCCGAGGACTTGATCCAAGGTATGTGCCTAATCGATGGAACTCCTTTAGCTGTTTTGTTTGATTCGGGTGCAACTCACTCGTTTATATCACATGACTGTGTCAAGAGTCTTAAATTGCATGCGACCCTTCTCGATTGTGATTTAATTGTTGCCATACCCACAAATAAAAATGTTCTTATTTCAAATGCATGCAAGAATTGTCTCATTACCATTGATGGTAAGAATTTTGTAGTTGATCTTGTATGCTTACCTCTAAAACAACATGATGTTATTCTTGGTATGGACTGATTATCTTCCAATCATGTCCTCTTAAATTGCTTTGACAATTGTTTTTGGAACTCCTGTGGAGTCTATGGATCCAAGGTTTCTCTCTGCCAACCAAGTTAGGGCTTCTATGAAAGAAGAGGCCCAAGTTTACATGATGTTTTCTTCCCTGGAAGTAGAGAGCAAGTCTAATGTTGGGAATGTGCCAATAGTGAGAGAGTTTCCTGAAGTATTTCCAGGGGATGTTTATAACTTACCCCCTGAGAGAGATGTTGTGTTTACCATAGACTTAGTGTCGGGAACGGGACCCATATCTATAGCATCTTATAGGATGTCTACTCTAGAGCTAGCAGAGTTGAAGAAACAGTTCAAGGAAATTATTCAGAAACAGTTCATTAGGCTTAGCGTGTCCCTACGGGGAGCGCCAGTGTTGTTGGTGAAGAAGAAGGATGGCAGCATGAGGTTGTGTGTCGTCTATTGGCAACTCAACAAAGTGACCATTAGGAATAGGTATCCCCCCCTAGGATTGATAATCTTATGGACCGATTGATAGGAGCTTGTGTTTTCTCCAAGATAGATTTGAGGTTAGGATACCATCAAATTCGGGTTAAGTTTGAGGACATTCCAAAGACTGCATTTAGGTCGCGTTATGGTCACTATGAGTACTTGGTTTTGCCCTTTGGTGTGACTAATGCTCCTGCTGTGTTAATGGATTATATGAACAAGACCTTTCACCCTTACTTGGATAAGTTTGTGGTGGTTTTCATAGATGACATCTTAGTGTACTCCAAGACCAAGGAGGAACACGAGGAACATTTGAGGGTAGTTTTGCAAACCCTTAAAGAGAAGCAGTTGTATGCTAAGTTGTCTATGTGTGAGTTTTGGCGAGAAGAGATGAGTTTCTTAGGACATCCATCTCCAAAGGTGGGATAGTCGTGGATCCGGCTAAGGTAGAGACTGTGCTCCACTGGGAAACACCAAAGTCACTAACCGAGATTAGGAGTTTCTTGAGTTTAGTAGGTACTATAGGAGGTTTATAGAGGGTTTCTCTAAGATAGCTTTGCCTTTGACCCGTCTCACCAAGAAAGGACATCTTTCTGTGTGGGACTCTAAGTGTGAGGAAAGTTTCGGAGCTTCAAGGAAAAGTTGACATCTTCACCAGTTTTAGTTTTGCCCAATCCTAGTGAACCTTTCATTGTGTACTATGATGCTTCTAAGCAAGGTTTAGGTAGTGTGTTGATGCAGAATGGTAAGGTAGTAGCTTATTCTTCTAGGCAGTTGAAAACCTAATGAGAAGAACTACCCTACCCATGATTTGGAATTAGGAGCTGTAGTGTTTGCCTTAAAGATCTGGAGGCATTATCTTTATGGACCAAGGTTTGAGGTCTTTAGTGATCATAAGAGTTTGAAATATTTGTTTGACCAAAAGGAGCTTAATATGAGGCAACGTAGGTGGATGAAATTTCTTAATGATTATGATTTTGAGTTGGCCTACCACCCAGGAAAAGCCAATGTAGTGGCAGATGCTTTGAGTAGAAAGACCTTGCATGTTTCGGCTTTGATGGTTAGAGAGATGAATCTGATAGAAGAGTTTAGAGACTTGAGCCTAGCATGAGAAGTTACCCCTAAGAGTATTAGGCTTGGAACGCTGAAGATTACAAACAGTTTGATGGAACAGATTAGAAAAGGTCAGAAGATAGATGCATACCTTTTAAGTCAAAGATAGTTGCTTGCTTAGGATAGGAACCTTAGTTTTAAGGAAGGAAAGGATGGAGTTTTGAGGTTTCTGGACAGAGTTTGTATACCTGATGTTCCAGAGCTTAGGAAATTGATCCTTGAGGAAGGACATAGAAGTGGTTTGAGTGTTCACCCAGGTGCCACTAAGATGTAACATGATCTGAAGAGTATGTTTTGGTGGCCTAGAATGAAAAAGGATGTAGTTGAGTTTGTCTATGTGTGCTTAGTGTGCCAAAAGCCTAAGATAGAGCTGCAAAAGCCTTCAGGTAAGATGCAGCCTTTGAGTATCCCATAATGGAAATGAGATAGTATCTCTATCGATTTTGTGTCTGGACTCCCTAGGACTCCAGCTGGTTGTGATGTTATCTGGGTTGTTGTGGACAGGTTGACTAAATCTGCCCATTTCATCCCTATGAACATGAAATACCCTCTAGAGAAGTTGACTAGATTGTACATCAGGAAGATAGTTAGGCTACATGGTGTGCCCTCTAGTATAGTGTCAGATAGAGACCCTAGATTTACCTCTAGATTTTCGAATAGTTTGCATGAGGCTTTAGGGACCAAGCTTAGACTGAGTTCAGCTTACCACCCACAGACTGATGGTCAGTCTAAGAGAACCATCCAGTCCTTAGAGGACTTGTTGAGAGCTTGTGTGCTAGAACAGTCAGGTAGTTGGGACAAGTTTTTGCCCCTAATAGAGTTCACCTACAATAACAGTTTCCATTCCAGTATTAGGATGGCACCATAAGAAGCTTTGTATGGGAGGAGATGTAGAACACCCTTGAGTTGGAATGAACCTGGTGAGAATATGGCGCCAGGACCTTGTTAAGTCTCTAAAATGTCTGTGTGCATTTTCCTAAGTTTTGATGAAAACTAAACATTGGGTAATGATTTAATTAACCTATTTTGTGGTTGCTAACCTGTCTACTTTGTGTACAGATCAGAAGATTACAAAACTCACCTGTCTGTCTACCTAAGTCTCACCTGTCTGTAGTAGCCAAGAAGTCAACCTGTCTGCTAACTAGGATTGTTGATTATGTGCAAACTGATTTTACAACCTGTCTCTACTCTTCAACTTGTCTAAGGTTCTTCGTTAAAAGAACTCGAAGTACAGGAAGCTTTTGCAAGCTGTCCCCTCATGAAGAATACTCTGAGGACTCTCTCACGCTTATCAAGAAACTCAGAAGTGCTCTCTCTCAAGCAAACTAGGAAGTCAGAGATAAACTTCCAGTTAAAGAACATTTCCAACATGCTTTATTCCCAAGTACTTTCAGTCATTACACAAAAAAGGGAAATGTACTCTGCAAAAGTACAAAAGCACTCTGCACAACTCTGAGTTGGCGTCTACACGATGCATAAAGCTATTATCCCTCATGTTAGAGTACAACCAACGTCTTCATTGCATTAATGGCTGCCCAGAACGACTATATTGCATTTAATGAAGCTCTGCCTGAAGCCATAGTTGCAAGGAATGTCTCTAACGGATATTAAATGTTTGAAGGCTATAAATACAGAAGTCATTGAAGATGAACAGAATCAGAGTTTTACAAAGCATTAAAGAGCCATTACTCTGTTCATTTATTCATTCTGTATTCTTCAATCATTTGAAGTTATTACGCAGACTTTCCTAAAGCCTTATATTTAAACCACTCTCTGAGTGTTAGTGAAAGGTCTGTAAGTGTATTTATTACAAACAAAACTCTCAAACAAATCTGAGTGAGCCTGAAGAGGCTAGGTGTGCAAAGAATACTTGTGTTGGAGCCTGAAGAGGCTAGGTGTGCAAACAATACTTGGAGTCTGTAACCTGATCAGTTATAGTGGATAAATCTTGGTGCTGCCAAGGACTGGACGTAGCTCTTTGTGTTGAAGAGTGAACCAGGATAAATCTCCGTGTTAATCTCTCTTCCCTTAATCTCTTTAGTTGTTTAGATTATATATCATCTGCTTTCTAACTAAGGGGTTAAAACTGTTTTTATCAAGATTGTTTTTGTTTTATACGTGTGTTGTTTTCTGAGAAACTATAACAGACAGGTGACCTGTCTGTGTAACCTTTTTACACCCGTCTGTGCTTGGCTTCTGCATGCAAAAGTTTTTAACTTTATTTTAATTTCTGATAAACACAATTCAACCCCCCTTCTCGTGTTTATAGTTGTCTATTTCAGTTGGTATCAGAGCTCAGCCTCTGGGTTGAGCATCTAACAGTGTTGAGGTAAAAGATCCTGAAGAATAGACATGACTGCTGGAGCTAGTGGAAGTAACCAGACCGAAGGAGCCTCCTTAACCAGACCTCCATTCTTCAATGGAGAAAACTACAACTATTGGAAAGATAGATTTCAATGGTTCATTCTATCCACAAACTCATATCTCTGGGATGTCATCACAGATGGTCCTTTCATCCCTAAAAATGATGACAACACTGACAAACCAAAAGCTCAGTGGACCTCTGCAGAAAAGGCAAAATAGGAGCTGGATCACAAAGCCAGATACAACATCATTTGTGCACTCAGTCCTGATGAGTTTGAGAAGGTCTGTGCCTGTGATTCTGCCAAAGAAATATGGGACACCTTAGCTGTCACACATGAAGGAACCGCCAAGGTCAAAGAATCAAAAATTGCCATACTTGTCAGAAAGTATGAACTATTTCTCATGGAAGAAGGAGAATCTGTTGCTCAAATGATTGGGAGATTTCAAACTATCATCAATGGTCTAAAGTCTCTTGGCAAAGTTTACTCCAATGCTGAGAAGGTTGGAAAGATACTTAGGAGTCTACCTAAGCAGTGGAGACCTCTGGTAACAGCTATCTCTCAAGCCAAAGATCTTTCCACCTTGACTATGGATGAACTCCTTGGAACACTTACTGTTCATGAGCAAGAACTTGGAGATGAAGTCTCAACAAAGAAGGGCAAGTCAATTGCTTTGAAGGCTGATCAAAAGTCTTCCAAAGCCTCTAAAGCTTTAAAAGCAGACGAGTCATCCAGTGATGCTGACCTGTCTGAATCTGAGGATTCTGAAAGTGATGAAGAACTATCTCTCCTAACCAGAAAGATAAAGCTTCTCCTACAAAAAAAGAAGTTCAGAAGGGATAAGCCATTCAGAAGATTCAACAAGGACAAAAATTTCAAGGATTCCACCTCAACAGACAAAAACTCAATTGTCTGCTATGAGTGCAAGAAACCAGGACACATCAAAGCAGAATGTCCTCAACTCAAGAAATCCCCATTTAAGAAGTTCTTCAAAAAGAAGAAGAAAGGAATGATGGCCACTTGGGAAGATCTAGAGTCAACATCTACTGATGAGGAGACAGAGGAAGAAGCCAATCTCTGTCTAATGGCTAACACTGACTTTGATTCAGATAATGAGGTAAATTCTGATTATGAGGAATTACTTGATGCCTATGAAGAATTGTTGGAGGAATCCAACTGTTTGTCTAAGGCTCTCAAATCTCTCAAGAGAGATCATGTTAAGCTCCTCAGTGAGCATAAACAGAAATCTCTGGAGTGTGAGAAATTTGCCAAGGAGAACAGTGAGCTGAAGACTAAAAAGTCTAATGAAGCTAAGATCTCTAGTGATACATCACAGTCTGAAGAAGTTGAAAAACTTCAACAGAAAGTGGAAGAGCTCACTTCTGATCTTGCCAAATTTGTTAATGGTAGAGATAATCTGACAAAGCTGCTTGGCTGTCAGAGGCACTCCCTTAACAAAGAAGGTATAGGATATGTCCATCAGATACATCATAAAGTATCAACTAAGCACTCTAAAGTGTCTGCTACATCTATTTCTATTAAATCCATACCTGTCTGTAACTTCTGTGAAAAGACTGGACATGTTATGTCTAAGTGTCTCCACAAGAAAAGAAGGAAGTCTTCACAGACTCCTAGAACTAACAGAAAAGGACCCAGAAAACTATGGGTACCTAAAGATCAAATAATCTCTGTTGCAGATGTCCTCAACAGCACAAAGAAAACACCACTGCTGGTACCTGGACAGTGGCTGCTCGCGACACATGACAGGAGAAAGGTCTATGTTCCTAGACCTCCAACTTAAGAAAGGAGGACATGTGGCATTTGGTGGAAATCAGAAAGGGAAGGTTATAGGAATTGGTACTATTGGTGGTAAACCTCCTCTTCCCTCTATATCAAATGTTCTTATGGTTAAAGGATTAAAACACAATTTGCTTAGCATAAGTCAATTATGTGACAGTGGATTTGATGTCTCCTTTACCAAAGATTTCTGTATAGTTAAAGATCTTAGTGGCAAAACCCTCTTTTCAGCCAAAAGGCAACAAAATCTGTATAAGATTGAACTGACTGATCTCTCAGATCAAAGTGTAACATGTCTGATGTCTAAAGAGGATGAAAGATGGTTGTGGCATAAGAAACTAGGACATGCTAGTATGAAATTAATTTCAAAACTAAAAAGGGATAACCTTGTGAGAGGATTGCCTGATATTAGTTTTAAGAAAGATATTTTGTGTGATGCATGTCAGAGAGGTAAACAGATAAAATCAAGTTTCAAATCTAAAAACCAAATATCAACCTCTAGACCTCTTCAGTTGTTACACATGGATCTGTTTGGACCAGTTAGTGTTGCTAGCTTGGGTGGAAGGAAATATGGATTTGTCATAGTTGATGACTATTCTAGATTTACATGGGTACTCTTCTTAACCCACAAGGATGAGTCTTTTAAGGCTTTCTCAGTATTCTGTAAAAGAGTACAAAATGAGCAGGGTTTCTGCATTTCTACTCTAAGAAGTGACCATGGGGGAGAATTTGAAAATGAGCAGTTTAGTCAGTTCTGTGAGGAGAATGGGATCTCTCACAATTTCTCTGCACCTAGAACTCCTCAACAAAATGGAGTGGTTGAGAGAAAGAACAGATCTCTGCAAGAGATGGCTAGATCTATGCTCAATGAGAATAATCTCCCTAAGTACTTCTGGGCAGAAGCAGTAAACACAGCTTGTTATGTACAAAACAGAATACTCATTAGGCCTTTTCTAAAGAAGACTCCCTATGACCTGTGGAAAGGAAAAAGCCCCAACATCTCTTACTTTCATGCATTTGGTTGTGAATGCTACATATTAAATACCAAGGATCAACTTGGAAAATTTGACTCTAAGACAGACAAAGGTATCTTTTTGGGATACTCTGAAATGTCTAAAGCTTTTAGAATTTACAATTCTAGAACATCTGTTATTGAAGAATCTGTTCATGTCAAATTTAATGATAACTTAAAGACTGATAAGGAATTGTCAGATCTAGAAGATGATCTTGCAGGTCTTGATATAAACAAGTCAGAAGATCAACAACCCGACTTAACCAAACCAGAACCTGAAGCAGAACCAGACAGACCAGTGGAACAGACAAGTCAACAGACACAGACAAGTCAAGGTCCTCTTGAAAGAGACTGGAAATTCAAAACTCATCATCCTAAGGATCTCATCATTGGTCATCCCTCAGAAGGAGTAAGAACCAGATCTACCTTAAGAGAATCAAGCAATGTGGCCTTTTTGTCAGAAATAGAGCCAAAGCACATTGAAGAAGCTCTTGATGATGAAAGCTGGATTCTTGCTATGCAAGAAGAACTCAACCAGTTCATCAGAAATGATGTCTGGACACTTGTCTCCAAGCCCAAAAACAAGTCTGTCATAGGAACAAGATGGGTCTTCAGAAACAAGTTAGATGAAGATGGCAAAGTTGTCAGAAATAAGGCAAGGTTAGTAGCTCAAGGCTATAACCAACAAGAAGGTATTGACTATACTGAAACATTTGCACCTGTAGCTAGAATAGAAGCTATTCGCATACTAATGTCATATGCTGCACAACACCAAATCACTCTTTTTCAAATGGATGTGAAAAGTGCTTTTCTCAATGGAATAATTGAAGAAGAAGTTTATGTTAAACAACCCCCTGGTTTTGAAGATACTGATAAACCAGATCATGTTTTTAAACTTAAAAGGGCATTATACGGTTTAAAGCAAGCACCTAGGGCATGCTATGATAGACTAAGCTCTTTTCTCATGCATAACGGCTTTACAAGAGGTCAAGTAGATACTACTCTGTTTAAGAAAAGCTATAAAGAAAATTTCATTGTAGTCCAAATATATGTTGATGATATTATTTTTGGAGCAACTAATGAAAAGCTGTGCAAGGATTTTTCAAAGATGATGCAAGCAGAATTTGAGATGAGCATGATGGGAGAATTGAAGTTCTTCCTTGGTCTACAAATCAAACAGACAAGTGATGGAATCTACATCCATCAACAAAAGTATATCAAGGAAATGCTCAAGAAATACAAAATGGAAAATGCTAAACTTATGAAAACTCCCATGGAAACCAATGCAAAACTCAGTAAAGATGATGAAGGTAAAAAGGTAGACCAAACTGTCTACAGAGGTATGATTGGATCTTTGCTGTACTTAACTTCAAGCAGACCTGATATTCAGTTTAGTGTCTGTATGTGTGCTTAGATTTCAATCTGACCCAAGAGAATCTCATCTTAAAGCTGTTAAGAGAATATTTAGATATTTGCTTGGTACTACTAATCTTGGTTTGCTATATTTAAGAACTAATGAATACAGATTAGTGGGATTCTGTGATGCTGACTTTGCTGGAGACAAAATAGAAAGAAAGAGCACCAGTGGAGGATGCCACTTCATTGGAGCAAACTTGGTCTCTTGGTCAAGCAAAAGACAAACAACTATAGCTCTATCTACAGCTGAAGCAGAATATATCTCAGCTGCTAGTTGTTGCTCTCAGCTTTTATGGGTAAAATATCAACTTGAGGATTACTCTATTTTTTAGCATAATATATCTGTATGGTGTGATAATTCTAGTGCTATCTGCTTAACTAAAAATCCAATTCAGCATTCTAAGGCTAAGCATATAGAAATCAAACATCACTTCATTAGAGATTATGTTCAGAAAGGTATTTTTGATATTAAGTTTGTTAAAACTGAAAATCAATGGGCTGATATCTTCACTAAGCCCTTAGCAGAAGAAAGATTTTTATTTATTAGAGATAATTTAAACATGCATTGTATTGTTGAATGACATGTCTGAGTGTTTAAAACTGTCTGTGATCACCTGTCTGACTCTGCTGAGTCACTATGCTGAAACCCAACAGTTTTATTAAAATGGTTATTATTTATTCATTTATTTAAATATCATTTGTTAATCTGAAGCTAATCATAAACACGGCAGTTTCTACCTCGAAACCATGTTTTCATTATGTCTAAGTGGGCGCTACAGTTCCCCACACAAATCGTGCCATTCTTAATTAAAAATGTCTTTTTTCTCTCTCCTGCTTTCACTTCTTTAAAAGGCAAATCTTCAGAAAGTTTTAAACTTTATCCTTCTCAAAAAAGCCCTAAGTCTTTTCGTCTTCGTCTTCCTCTCGTTCAAACCCTTCTCCCTTCCAAAACTTTCACTTTCTCTCTTTTCTGAAAAATGGCATCTTCAAAACGCCTGTCTCCAAAAGAGATTGCTGAGAAATACGAGATGAGACTAACTGATGTAGAGAAGATTCTACCTGGAAAGACTGTTGATCTTCAACAGATGAAGAAATGGGGAATGGATGTCACTGAGGAGTTGGAATACTCTAAGTGGACAGCCTTATTTGATATCAAGGAGCTGGTCCATCCCAAGCTTGTCAGAGATTTCTGGAGGAATGCTGTGGTCATCACCAATGTGGTTGATGGAACCAAGAGCTTTAAGGCTCAAATGTCAGCTGATGTAACTCTTCTGTTCCCTATAAGCTCTCTGGAACTGGCAACCAGATGTCCAAGGATTGGAACTGCCTTCAGACCTGACTGGGAAGATCAGGTGGGAACTGAAAATATCAATATTGCTGTTTATGGTGTTCCCAACCCTGAGAACAAGAAGCCTGTCTGCATGGTGCCCAAGTGCAGGTTCTTGCACAAGCTGCTTCTGGAGTGTGTGATGCCCAGAAGAGGGTCAAGAGACAATGTGACCAAGTTGGACAGATTTGCTCTGTACCACTTGATTCACAAAATCAAGATAGACATCAATGACCTCATCTACATGTATCTTGAGTCTCTGATCAGAAGGACGAATATGCCTACCTACCCTTATGGAATGCTGCTGACAAGGGTTTTTAGGAACAAGATATTTGTTCCAACTGATGTCCACTTTGTGGACATGGCTCTGCCCATAGACAAGAAGGTCTTGTCTATGGTGGGGATTGAAGGAATCCCTCTGGAGGATGAGGAAGAAGAGAAGAAGAAGAAGAAGAAGAAGAAGAAGAAGAAGAAGAAGAAGAAGAAGCCTGCTGTTGAGCAGAAACTGAAGGAAATAGCAGAGGAGCCTGCTGATTCCACTGGTAAATCAGAGTATCCTATCTCTGAAAGGATTTGGAAAGCTGCTGGAAAGGTTGCCAGACAGGATCAAAGGCCTGAGGAACCCACAGCTTCTGAAGCATCTGCTGAGACAGTAGAGCCTCTCAGATTCAAGCTGAAGAAACCCTCTCCCAAGAGGAAGACCAGTGAGGCTGAAAAATCAGGTGTGGTTTCTACACAACCCACCAAGAGAAGAAGACTGGTGAAGACCTTTGCCAAGGACAGACAAGTGAAGTCTGTGCCTAGTAAAGAGGAAGCACCTGCTCAGGGGGAGCAGACTTCTCCACCTGCAGAAGAGCTTAGGGAGATCAAATCTCTTGATCTCGGTTTCATTCCTAGAAAAAGAAGGTCAGGCTACCCTATGCCTGTTATGGCTGCTGCTGAAAGGGAAGCTGTCCCTGCAGAAGAACCTGCTGCTGCTACTGCTTCTGCACCCTCCACTGACCTGTCTGCTGGAACACAGACAGTTGGTCATCTTGAAGAAGCTTCTATGTCTCCTTCAAGGAAGAAAGCAAGGCTTTTTGAAGAACCACTCTTCACCTTCCCTTCTGCACCATCCTCTCCCCTTCATCTAGGTATTCCAGATTCTGTTGTCTCTTCCCCTTCTGCTCTCTGTGTCAACCCCTTATCTGTTGCCTCCCCTTTTCACTCACCTGTCTCCTCTCTCCCCTCTCCACCATCTTTTGATGTCTTGTCTGATGTATGTCAATACACAGTTGTTCACAGGGACTCAACTCCCAGAGAACAATCTGGCATATCATCTAGACTGTTTGTGAGTGATTTGCAATCTCTGATGACTGCAAGTATATCTCACTTATCTGTCATCCCTCCTCCACCACCTCACATTCTGAACTCATGTAGGGAGATCTTCTTTTATCCCCCTATTGTGTTGTTCATTAGAACACTGGAAGGATCTCACTATCCTGCCTCTGTTGTAATGTTACCCTCTAGGTCTAGATTTTTCTTTCTTTTAATCACAGGGTCTAATTCGTTCTTTTCCCACATAGACTCTCTCCTACCCCTACCTCCATCTGTCTTAGCCCAACAACCTCTTCCCCCTCCTATTCCAATAAGAGTCACTCGACTGTCTCTTTGTGAAAGACTCTCTTATGTCTTTCCCTCTCCTGATTTTGACATAGTCAAAATCACCCCTCTGTTTAAAATAGTTTTTCTCCCTTTATTTTATTTCAGAACCATTCATCAACTTTTCTTTCCCCGTGTCTCCTCACCCTTCTCTGTACCTAAGGCACCCCCAGTTTTAGCCTTACCCTGGTATCCATCTCTGTCTGCTGCTTCAACCAGCTTGTCTGCAGAAGTCTCCTCCTCTCCAATGGTGGATTCAGTGAGCTTCAATCTCCTTAAGACTGAGCTAGAAGAAGTCAGAAGACAATTGGCTGCAGAAAGGCATGCTAGGCTGCTGTTAGAACAGAAAGTTAACTCCCTGTATCTTCTTTTTAATCAGCCTAGATAAGTAGTTGTAGGAACTGCCCTGTAATCAAAATGCTTATGATGAATACAAATCATTTTTGCCTTATCATTTTCTTTATTGTCTCTTTTTCTCTCCACTGTTATATCTTTACACTTTTTGTTGCTGACAAAAGGGGGAGAAAAATGTTAAGATGTTTAATGATTGAATGTTTAAACAATATATGCTAAGTGTTATGATAAGTGTTCGTTCTCTAATATACTCTGATACTATGAACTTAAACCTGCTGTATATTACTCTGATGCTCTTTTTTGAACTCTAATGCATCTGTCTGCACATATAGAAAATATCAACTTGTCTACTGTCTGTACTTCTGTACTCTGATATTTTCAAAGGTTCATTAAATCATCTGAATGTTTGTCATCATCAAAAAGGGGGAGATTGTTAAGTCTCAAAAATGTCTGTGTGCATTTTCCTAAGTTTTGATGAAAACTAAACATTGGGTAATGATTTAATTAACCTATTTTGTGGTTGCTAACCTGTCTACTTTGTGTACAGATCAGAAGATTACAAAACTCACCTGTCTGTCTACCTAAGTCTCACCTGTCTGTAGTAGCCAAGAAGTCAACCTGTCTGCTGACTAGGATTGTTGATTATGTGCAAACTGATTTTACAACCTGTCTCTACTCTTCAACTTGTCTAAGGTTCTTCGTTAAAAGAACTCGAAGTACAGGAAGCTTTTGCAAGCTGTCCCCTCATGAAGAATACTCTGAGGACTCTCTCACGCTTATCAAGAAACTCAGAAGTGCTCTCTCTCAAGCAAACTAGGAAGTCAGAGATAAACTTCCAGTTAAAGAACATTTCCAACATGCTTTATTCCCAAGTACTTTCAGTCATTACACAAAAAAGGGAAATGTACTCTACAAAAGTACAAAAGCACTCTGCACAACTCTGAGTTGGCGTCTACACGATGCATAAAGCTATTATCCCTCATGTTAGAGTACAACCAACGTCTTCATTGCATTAATGGCTGCCCAGAACGACTATATTGCATTTAATGAAGCTCTGCCTGAAGCCATAGTTGCAAGGAATGTCTCTAATGGATATTAAATGTTTGAAGGCTATAAATACAGAAGTCATTGAAGATGAACAGAATCAGAGTTTTACAAAGCATTAAAGAGCCATTACTCTGTTCATTTATTCATTCTGTATTCTTCAATCATTTGAAGTTATTACGCAGACTTTCCTAAAGCCTTATATTTAAACCACTCTCTGAGTGTTAGTGAAAGGTCTGTAAGTGTATTTATTACAAACAAAACTCTCAAACAAATCTGAGTGAGCCTGAAGAGGCTAGGTGTGCAAAGAATACTTGTGTTGGAGCCTGAAGAGGCTAGGTGTGCAAACAATACTTGGAGTCTGTAACCTGATCAGTTATAGTGGATAAATCTTGGTGCTGCCAAGGACTAGACGTAACTCTTTGTGTTGAAGAGTGAACCAGGATAAATCTCCGTGTTAATCTCTCTTCCCTTAATCTCTTTAGTTGTTTCGATTATATATCATCTGCTTTCTAACTAAGGGGTTAAAACTGTTTTTATCAAGACTGTTTTTGTTTTATACGTGTGTTGTTTTCTGAGAAAACTATAACAGACAGGTGACCTGTCTGTGTAACCTTTTTACACCCGTCTGTGCTTGGCTTCTGCATGCAAAAGTTTTTAACTTTATTTTAATTTCTGATAAACACAATTCAACCCCCCTTCTCGTGTTTATAGTTGTCTATTTCAGACCTAAGATAGTGCAAGAGACTACAGAGAAAGTGAGAATGATCCAGGATAAGATGAGAGTGGCACAAAGCAGATAGAAGAGTTATCATGACAAGAGGAAGAAGGCTCTCGAATTCCAGGAAGGTGATCATGTGTTCTTGCGAGTTACTCCGACAACTGGGGTTAGTAGAGTGATGAAAGTGAGGAAACTTTCTCCTAGATTTACAGGTCCTTACCAAATTCTGAAAAGAGTTGGCGAAGTCGCTTACCAAATAGCCTTACCCCCTTTCTTGTCCAACCTTCATAATGTTTTCCATGTGTCTCAACTTCGAAAGTACATTCATGATCCTAACCATGTGATAGTACCCGATACAATTCAGTTGAAAGAGAACTTGACTTTTGAGGTACTATTGCTTCGAGTTGAGGATCGAAGGATGAAGCAGCTAAGAGGGAAGGAAATTCCCTTGGTTAAAGTCGTTTGGAGTGGGGCTACTGAGGAGAGTACTACAAGTGAGCTGGAGAGCAAGATGATGGAAGCGTTCCCGCACTTTTTTACCCGAGGTGAGTAGAAATTTTGAGGAAGTAATTTTTATTAGGGGGTTGGAATTGTAACACCTCGTTTTTTGTATAGAAGCCTTTATATGTTGTATGCTATGTATAGTTGTATGTTATGTTAAGTTTAAATAGAAATGTGCCTTAGGAATGTTTGAATAGGGTTAAGCGGGATTTTCTAGTGAAAAGTCCCTTTCTGACATATGAGCACGGTCGTGCTCATGTTCAGCACGACCCCATGCTCAAAAGCGTGCTCAGTGGATGAGTGAGGGAGCACGACCGTGTTGGAAATCGGATGCGAGTGACGTGAATGTTGAAGACCCTGTGCTTAGTTAAGCACGACCCGGTGCTCGGTGTTGACCGTGCTTAAGGTGAGCACGCATTTGCTCAAGGTTTGACAACTTAAATAGGTGAGTTTTGTTAGGGTTGTGAGGCAAATCCTCATTTTGGCACTTTTAGCAACCCTAGTGCGGCAGAAACCTCTCCCTTTTCCCTTTTATCTGAACCCATCAAGTTCTTGGTGATCTTGTCGTGGTATGAGAGAGAAGTCACGCGTTTGTGCCAATTAAGGTAACATAGTTATCCCTCTATTAATCTCTTTTCCTATTTCTTGGATTTATAGATTAATTGGTTATTCTTTTTGTGTTTGGCCAAGGCTTGAGGAGTTCGTCGAGCCGCTCGAGGGAAATAGAGTAGAGTTGTTTACGCTTGGCGTTAGTAGAACCTTCATACCAGGTATGGGGAGAAGGGATTAGTATAACATGTAGGCAATGGGGTAGCGTAAGATGAAGGGTTAACCCATGACTCTGTCCCGTGCTAAATGTTAATTGATGCTGTTTGTTATTGGAATATCTATGTTGCTATATGTTGACTGTTTTTAATTATGAATCTATGATTAATGATATTGTTATGCCATGAATGAATGTATTGATGACGATGTTGCCATGCTATGAATGAGTGTTTGGTTGTTGATGTTGTTAATGTTGATGCTAATGTTATAACACATTAATTAAATACATGAGAATGTTAATAATGATGTATAAGAATAAAGGGATAATTTCCCAATGTTCATAAGACTTGAATCATAGTAATGAGAGGCAAGGTTATTGCTCACTGGTGTAGTCAAGACCCTAGGCTTGATCCATGAGTGCTTTAGGGATGTTAACAATACAAGAATTAAAAGATTAACCCCCAAAGATCATAAGACATAAAGATTAAATAAGAGTAGCGAGACTAATACTTGATGATGTAGTTAAAAGACAATAGGATTGATCCACGAATGCCCTAGGAAGTTTGGCAAGGGTCCTAAACCTTCTGCCCAGAACAGTACATCATGCTCCAGTAAGCACAGTCGTGCTCAATAAACAGCACACCCGTGCTTGACTTGAATGCCAACACGCCCGTGCTGGGGATCAGCACGACCGTGCTTCCCAAAACAGAACAGGCGTTAAGTAGGAACAAGGGTGGTTTCACCCAAATTGTTCCCTATGATGAAATAAGACACCAAATGAAGATAAGATAAATAAACATGAAACGTTAAGATGGTTAAGACGGTAACGATGAGTTACCGCACGATGTTAACCTTGGTGCTTATTGGCCATGGTAGCCTCGAAGCTCATTGGTCAAGATGTTGACGATGTTAAACTCTGATGCTTAATGGTCAGAGTAGCTTTGAAGCTTATTAGTCAAGGTGTTGATGGCGTTAAACTTTGGTGCTTATTGGCCAAAGCGGAGGTGGTGGTTCGTTGTTTGTTGTTGTTGCTCATGCATTCACGCATTGGAGATGTTAGTAGGGGAAGTACAGCATAGGGGAGGTTGTCCAAGAGCAAGGTGATCTGGCAGTCCGCAGTGATTCATCAGAGAGTTAGGTGAATCGTGGCCCCCCGTGGTGGTGCATCCTAGAGTACGGTGCATTTGCTATCCAAGGGGTTCACCCATGGTTTGGTGAACTGCAGGCATTGGTGCTTGTTGGCCTATGTGGATATATAACTCCGACGTTGTCTTCCTAAGATATTTATGGATCCACATGCATAACAGAGTAGTGGAGTAGAACTGCATCGCATAGCATACTTGATTGAGATGATTTGAATGTTGTTATTATCTTAAATGTTATCATGTTATAACAGACCATATTTGTGATGTATGCTCATCTTGCTAACTGCTCCTTTGCATAATGTTTGTACAACGATTTCTTACCCCCCATCTTTGTTGTTTCTGTTGGGTTTTCATGAGATAATCCTCTTCGAAAATCATATCTCAAGGTGGAAGAAAACCATCCACATGGATCACGCATTACAAACATCAATCACATAGGGCATTAGCGTTTACCTCTTGAAGTGTGCTTTACTTTTAAATCACCAGTGCCGCGAAGGGGCATCACCTCTTCTCAGTCCACGCGAGCAAATGGGCGTCGGAGCTATGCGTCTTGTGCTAGCTGACGGCTACGGGGAGGCATGATTAGCAAGACTAGGTTAGAGGGAAGAGCACTAGCCTATTTATAGTCTGGTAGCTCCCTTTGACCTAACTGCTTACCCTATTGGGCTTTTTACACTATAAGCCCAATTGTCCATATATTAATTAAATCTTATTTAATTAATATAACTGCTCCGCATTTGCTCTATGTGTGTGACCTTATAGGTTCCCACTAAGTTGGCAATAATATTAAATATTATAATAATATCAAATATTAATTATAATATTCAATATTATAAATAATGAGAGGCATCTAGCAATGCATCATTACCACCCAATTAGTGAGAGTATCGGTGATCCGATTTTATCCTTACCGCAACCATAATTTACCATGCAGTAAATTTTCCTTCGTCCATATGTCTTAATTGAACACAAGGCATAAGAGTGTCATCATTGTTATGTTCAATTATTTATTCCTCGATCTCTGAGTAGACATGTAATTACAAACAGGCCCAATATCACATGTTGGCCCACTTCCACGTGGTCATGCATATTTCACGTCTCAATCTATCGAGGGGCTCAAGACACATTACTCCTGTTATGTAGGAAGGACGAATCATATCTACATCACTCACACTCCTCAACATGATTTATTACAGGTCCAATAATTACCTTTATGATCACTCTGTTACACGTGACGTTTGATAGCATTAAAGCCTACAACTCCTCAAGTAGGAATCGTAGTAAATTCAAATAGAATGACTACTTCACTATGGTCGTCATGAGAATACTTATGACACATACATAACTATTATGAAGTATTCTCATAGTGGGTCATCCGGTATAAATATTACTCCTAATATTTCTACTTGTGTGCCTACTTGATATCACATATCCATGACCCGTGAGATGTGGTCATCTGTCTACTCACACAATAGTCTCTATGTATTATTGTTATCCTAATTAACAATAATAATCGACTGTGGATATTTAAGAATAGCATTATATTATTGAATGAGGTCTAACGATTAAGTTACATACTTAATATCTCATTGAATGAACTGCATATTCTCAGGACTTTATTAGGCTATAAGCTAATAACATAATAAATGAATGCCTTATTCATATAGCAAATATATGATCAAATTCACGATACAAATGATGATCTATTCAAAATAGATTGACCAGTGCTTACACCAATAGTTTCTTGCATGTACCTTTTCTTGTTATGCAGAGGATGGTGAGCAAGCAGTTGAGGAGTGACTCTGAGGAGGTCTCTCACTCGTAGTTTAGCATGTTTCTTTAGTTTAGTTTGGTTATCCGATGTATTTCCGGATTTGATTGTACCAACTCTGACATGTGACATCGGGGTTGAGTTTATATTATGTTTTCATGTTATGTTTTTGGTTTATGACTTGCTTTATTTTCGTGTTGTTATGTTTGTTAATGTGGTACTTTCTACCCATGGTTTTAATAATATGCATATGTTTTTATTTTAAATTTATTCCTTTAGTAATGATGTTATAAATACATGCGGCGTAGAAAAAAAAATATTTATCTATCATATTATTATTTTTCTTCTATCTCAAAAATCTATTAGATTTAGTTGTTCTCTACTTCTCTTTTCCCGTACACGTCAACCATTTTTTCTAAAATATATTTATCGATCATATTAATTTTTCTTCTTTTTTTGAAAATTTATTTGATTTATTTCTCATTTTATTCCCTTGAAAATTAACCATTTTTATAAAATATAGATAATTATCTATCATATTAATCTTCTTCTTCTCTCAAATGAGCAAAAAAAATATATATCTATACTTCTTCTTCTCTCTTGAAAGTCTACTAGATTTTTTTTTTCTCTTTGCATGGTGTAAATTAAATTTTTTTAAAAAAAAATATATTTATCTATCATATTGTTTATTTTCTTTTCTCTTAAAAATTTATTTGATTTATTCTCCTCTTTTCACTTGGAAGTTAACCATCTTTACAAAATATATTTATCTATCATGTTATTTATACTCTTTTATCCATATAAGTTAAGCATTTTTAGAAAATATAATATTCTTCCATATTATTTTTCTTCTTCTCTCTTGAAAATCTATTCGATTTATTTCTTCTCATTGTCCTGTGCAAGTTAACCATTTTTAGAAAAAATATTTATCTTCTATAAAAAATAATTATCTATCATATTATTTTTTATTCTCTCTTGAAAAACTATTTGATTTATTTCTCCTCTTTTCTCGTCCAAGTTAACCATCTTTAGAAAATATAATTATCTACCGCATTATTTCTTTCTTTTCTCTTGAAAATATTTTTGAGTTAATTCTCCTCTTTTCTCCGTGCAAGTTAACCATTTTTAGAAAATATATTTATCTATCATATTATTATTTGTCTTCTCTCATAAAATTTATTTTATTTGTCAAAAAAAATGAAATTTATTTTAAATTTATTTCTTCTCTTTTCCTATGAAAGTTAACTATTTTTAAAAAATATATTTATCTATCATGTTATTTTTCTCTTCTCTTTTCCCTTATGAAAAGCATCTTTCCTTGTGCTTCGCACCAGACGTTAAGCATATTTGTTTAATAATATAATTTGTATATCTTTAAATTAGAAAATGTTGATTTCTATTCGTTATTATTATTGGATGCAATTTGTATATATAAAATATCAAATAATATCAAGTATGTCATAAAAACAATTATGAAAATTTACCACGTTATAATTGAATATATAATTCACTTTGTTTCAAAACCAGCAATATTTGCATTAATATTTATATTTGATTTGCATTTGTTTTGCTGTTTATCTACTATTATTACATTGATTATTCCCACCATTTTTTGCTTTTTTCACATTTGAATGGGCGGTCCCATCTTGAAATGAAAAATTAGAACTTAGCAGCAAATTCATAATACGAATTAAAACATAGCAACAAATTCATAATGAAGAATTAAAAAATTCCATAAATGCAGTAAAAACCCAAAACTTTCCCCCTAATAGGCTGACTGCAGCTTCCTCGGAAGCTGACAATGTCGTTTTGCCTTCGAGAGTTTGTCATGAGATGACACCCATACATTTTTCTATAAATTAGAGTCTCAGATATATTATTATTATTATTATTATTATTATTATTATTATTATTATTATTATTATTGAAGCTGCAATCCTTATTTGATATATATAATTTCATTACAATTTTGTTCGTTTTGATCATATCGGTTTTAAATGATAAATTGCTTTGAATTGTTGAAATTTTAAATAATACTTTTAACTTGAATTGCTGTCTTAAATTGCTTTAAATTGTTGAAGTTTTGACTTTTAAATTGCACTTTTCGTTTGAATTGCAGTCTTAAATTGCTTTAAATTATTAATATTATATCAATTTTCATTAGGGATACATTTATATAAGTTTCCCTACACGATTTGGGGTTCAAAAACCTTCCTCATAGGATATTTGTGAGACATTTCCTTGACGTGCTTCATGTGACATTCTCTACCCCTGCATGTATTTATAAAGCTATAACATAGAAGAGAATACAAGAAAGACATGCATATCATTCATTATAAAATGAAAACCAACGGGTAGAAGATACCATATTATAACAAAGGTTCTCAACCGCGGAAAATAAAACTTGTTTTAAAAAGAAACATAACATAAACAAAACGAACCCAACCCCGATGTCATATTACAGAGCTGGTATAACAATAGTCCGAAACATCTCGGATAAACATCATAAACTAAGAAATCCTAGACTACGAGTAGCGACTCCTCAGAGTCACTCCTCAGCAAGCTGCTCACTGTCCTCTACATAACCAAAGAGATACATACAAAGGAAACAACAAAAACGGGGAGTAAGAAACATATATATGAACATAACGGCAAGGAAGCAATTAGCAAGATGAGCATACATCATAAAAACATAGCATGTTATCACAAATCATCATGTATAACACATATACATCATCCATAACAGTTCAATCAATGTATGCTATGCGGTGCAACTCTACTCCACTACTCCATTATGTATTTGGATCCAGTCTACCTCAGAATGTCAACTTCGGAGTTACATATCCATATTTACATTTAGCATCAACGCCGGTAGTTCACCAAACCATGGGTGAACCCCTTGGATAACCAACGCACCTTACTCTCGGATGCGCCACCGAGGGGGCCAGATCACTTAGATCACCGCGGACGGCCAGATCGCCTTATTCTCGGACGACCTCTCCTATGCTGAACACCCCCCACTAACATCTCCGACCCGTGAATGCATGATCAACACAACACACAATCAATAATCACCACCTCCGCTTGGGCCACTTGGCTACCCAAGTTTTATCACCATCACACCTCGACCACTTGGCTATCGAGGCCCCCTTGGCCACTAGGCTACGAAGGTTCAACATTATCTTTAATCTTTTATCTTTTATCTTTTAACACCCTGGCCCTTAAGCACCAGATCAACACCTCGACCACTCGGCTATCGAGGCTCCCTTGGCCACTAGGCTACCAAGGTACAACATTAATAACACCTTGACCATTAAGCATCAAGGGCCTCTTGGCCACTCGGCTACCAAGGTACAACATCATTTTTAAGTTATCTAGCTTGTCTTTACTTCGTTTGGTGTCTTATTATATCATTGAGGACATTTGTGGTGAAACACCCCTGTTTCATGTTTCTGCGTTCTATTCTTCTAGGGGAGCACGGTCGTGCTGACTATTGAGCACGGCCGTGCTCATTAGAGCATGGCTGTCCTGATCTGGGCATAAAGGGTTCATGAACCCTTGCTATGTTTCCTAAGGCATTCAAGGATCAATCCTATTGGCTTTTAACTATCCATCAGTCCTCAGTTTCATTATTCTTAATTAATCTCCATGTCTTATCATTATGGGGAATTAATACTTTAATTCCAGCTTCATTATTAATGTCCCTAAAACACTCATGGGCTAGTCCTAAGGTCTTAACTAAGCCTTTGAGCATTAATATTGCCTCTCATTACTATCGTTCAAGTCTTATGAACAAACTGGGAAAACATCCCTTAATTCTTAAACATCATTATTATCGTCTTTAACTGTCTTATTAACCTTATTAATAAGTCCTATTATTTAATTAGAGTCTTATTAATATCAACGTTCATCTCACAACATCAACCAAACAGACAAATCAATCATCCATGGCAATATCATCATCACATCATAACAGTGCCATTATCATCATTATGAACATCCATTCATGGCATCGTTGAACATCATTCACAAATAGGCATACCAATAACAAATAATCATACATAATCATGAATAGGATAACGAACAACAATTAACAAACAAGTACCATCTAAACAAATAACAAACAGATAGGGTCATGGGTTAACCCTTCATCTTGGGCTACCCCCAATGCCTACATGTTCATACTATCCCTTCTCCTTATACATGGTATGAAGATTCCTAACAACGATGATGTGGGAAAACTAAACACGTTCCCTCGAGCGGCTCGATGAGTTCCTCAAGCCTTGGCCAACACAAAAGGGCAAATATTAATATCAGATCCAAACAACAATGAATAAGAGATTAATAGAGGGACGAAACACATTACCTTAAAGGCACTAGGATGTGTGACTTCTCTCTCAAACGGACTCAATAACACCAAGAAATTCAAAGGGTTAAAGGGAAGGGAAAAGGAAGAGGTTTCTGTCACACTAGGATTGCCCAAAGGGCTAAAACGAGGGTTTTCACTCGAAACCTTCGCAGATTGCTTTCTATTTATAACTTCAGACCTGAGAACGGCTGTGATCACTTTAAGCACAGTCGTGATCAATCTCTTAGCTTTCTAACGCATCAAAGATCACCTCAATCGGACATCTAGAACTCAAGATATGGCCAAAACGGTGAAACATGTTACTAGGACTCCAAATGATTGAACCTTTCTAAGGCTAAACTTCCCCAAACATAAACTTAGACATCAAAAACAAACATAACAAGTATATAAAAACATATATATAACATATATAAACGCATTAAGCTTATTTACGAAAAACGAGGGTGTTACATTTCACACTGAAAAAAAAAATATTTGTGATAGTCTCATTGGAATGTTACTCAATGTGCTAGAAAATATAAGTATGAAAATAAGAAGAGAATTGAGACCGGTAAAGAAGAGAAAACATACCTATCTACTTCCGGTGACTCATACTCTATCTAGAAAAGAGAGAATTTCTTTCAACAGGTTTCTTCATGGGGTTAAAGTTCCAGAGGGGTACTCTTCAAACATAATGGACCTTGTATCAATGAAACATTTGAAGCTAAAAGGTCTAGAGTCTCATGATTATCATATTCTCATGGAGGATTTGCTGCCAATCGGGATATGATCTATTTTCCCCAAAAAAGTGTGATTGTTCGTGTTGGGTTTTAAGTTTTGATGATGCATTTATGTTATTGAGCATGCGAGTATTTTGGAAGATTTGATTTGCCTCTATTTGTAGTTGCTACTGTTATTAGGTCTCTGTTGGAATTGTTTGTGTCATCAAATTCTCAGGACATACTTGGTATTTATCTTTTTTATTAAAGACTTTTTCGTCTTTTTGTTTTTTCATAATTTCTTTTTTTTTTTTCTTCCCCTCTTAGTCGTTTTCTCTCTTGTTTCTTTTTCTCTCAGTCTCGTGACTCATTCTTCTTCTTCAAACTGCTTCAATTTTTTCTTTCTAAGCTTCTAATCTTCTATTTATTTATTTTTTTTGCTTTCTCTCTGTTTTTTGTTTGCATCTCTTTCTTCTCACTGGTCTATACGTTTTCAACTCCAAATTCTTTCTTTGATCCCTAAAAATTAGCTTCCTCAATTTTTTTAAAATTTTTTTCTTTCATAAAAAAAAACTTTAAATTCCTCATCTTTTTCCTCACAAATCCTTCACCCACACACAATTTGCATCATGCTTGCTCAAGATTTGAAGACATATCCAGGTTATTGTTCAAGTAGCATCATTAACACTATAATGGTATATCTGTGCTTATGTGAATTTGCTCTTCCCTGGTGTTTTCCTAATATGGTTGCTTTGAGGATGGGTGTTCTTGTTCTGACGAAATTTAGTGGCATTGGGTGTGTCCCATTTGTGTTCTTGTTGACAATTAGTGTGATTATGTGTTGGTACTCTTGTTATGGCTTCAAGAAAGAGTGGAAAATCTTCTAGGAATTGCATCACCTTTAATGGCATGAAAAAAAATTGTTTCAGAAAACTAAGGAACGTTTCCCTATGATATGGTTGTGATCAAGATTCAACTTACTCAATCTTGAAGCAACTATGATTCTGAATGGATGAAATACATTAAATTTTAAGAAATTGGATAAATGGTAAATAGGTCCGATTTGGGTCTCAAGAAAAGAAAGAAGAAATTAATGCCGAACTTTTGGAGCATCTTCACTCACTTCCTCATATAAATACCATTGTTGATGCTTCCCATAACTCAGTATTGCAGGCTTTTGGTGAATCAAGTGATGATCATACTGCATTTAGTGGTGAACAAAACTGCATTTCTATACCTAGTTTGCTGCAAATGATGATGACTTTTTTCACAAACTTGCAATCGTAGATCATCAACTTAGTGTGCTCGAAAAGATATTGGGATTCTTTTGGAAAATCAGCAGTACGTGCAAGCTCATCGAACACACATGGAGGAACTCTTAGAAAAAATTCTTCACAAACTTGCATATTTTTTTATTTTGCTGTTTTTATCCTTTGTTTTCATTTTTGAAAACTTCTAATTATGGACATGGTGTTAGTTACCTTGGCATATTATCT
Source organism: Echinosophora koreensis (assembly GCA_035048595.1). Lineage (NCBI taxonomy): Eukaryota > Viridiplantae > Streptophyta > Magnoliopsida > Fabales > Fabaceae > Echinosophora > Echinosophora koreensis. The sequence continues at coordinate 1,375,348 of JAPCYP010000078.1, forward strand.
TAACCATAACATTCTCTATTTTTCTTGTTGTTTATCGAACCTCATCTCTTATCTTAGATCATTTTGTTTGCTATCCAATATTACATCCATTTTGTATGCTCTTCATATATACATATTGGACTATTTGTATTGTGCTCTACATCTTTCTGATGCTGAAGGGGGAGAAAAGAAAAGGACATATATTCAAGTATTTTGTCAAAGTCATGCATGAGTTTAGGGGGAGTAAGATGAGTTGCAAGGCGCGTCATGGATTAAGGGGGAGTTTTCTTTAACTCTTACTCTTTTAAGTTTTTATTTGGCATGAGTTTAGGGGGAGTAAGATGAGTTGCAAGGCGCGTCATGGGTTAGGGGGGAGTTTTCTTTAACTCTTACTCTTTTAAGTTTTTATTTGCTGCCAACTCTGATAAAATGCATACTTGTTATCAACTTATCATGCTCAAATCATTTATTGTTTCATCATCAAAAAGGGGGAAAATGTTGGGTTTTAAGTTTTGATGATGCATTTAAGTTATTGAGCATGTGAGTATTTTGGAAGATTTGATTTACCTTTATTAATATATTGATATGTGATTGATTATGGGTCAAATCTTTCCATTTAAAAAGAGCAAATATCTTTCCTTTATAAATATTGATTTGATGATTGATTTGTTTTTATTAGGATCAAATGTAATTAATCTCTGATCTCCAACAGTCAAATACATTTATGGGAGAATTAATTGGTTCCAACAGCTAAAAATTTCAAAATGCTATCATACTCAAATCTGACAAGAATAGCAACTAAAACAGCACCTACTGGGGCGAGCCAGCAACTACTTAGTGCTAGGGGTGTTCATCAACCGATCCAAATCGATTCAAACCGCAAAAACCGAAAACCGAATAAACAGAAAACCGAAAAAATCGAAAACCAAAAAAACCGCATTTTTATATTGGATTGGATCGGATTTTGGATCCTCTAGTGAAATCCAATCCAATCCAATCCAAACCGATCTATTATATATATATACTATTATTTTTGAAATTATAGTATTACTCATACTTAAACATTGTTTTTCATACTTTTATGTCCCTCATTCTTTTTAATATTTTTGTTGGAATGACATATATGAGACTATTTAGAATAAATATTAATGTCTTGAAGTTATATTTTGCTAAAAGTTTTGACGCATAACATATATATACTTGATTGAGTAAACATGAAAAATAGAAATCAATCAAGTAAATTTGAAAAATAATTAGCTACAATTTATTTGTATCCAATTCAAGAAAAAAAAGGATAAGTGAAAGTAGATATAGAGAAGTAACATAAAGGAACTTGTTAAAAAATATCGATACTTATTTTTTCTCAAAATCCCATATTAAAATGAAGATTATCTTTTGTCCACCATTAATTAAGTAGAAAAGACACTTGACATAAGAAAAAAATAAAGTATGACAAAAACCGAATTATCCAATCCAATCCAAACCGCATTTGATTGGATTGGATTGGATCGGATTTTTTAAGGAAGCAAACTGATCTAATCCAAACCGCATGTTGTTTTCATCATTGGATCGGATGAGTTTTTAGCTCAAAATCGATCCAATCCAATCCGCGAACACCCTTACGTAGTGCGAAAATAGCAACTACTTGAAAAATGGCATACAACATTTCCACACATTTTTAAAGGCTCTTGGCTGATTTTTTGCTCTCTCCAACACCTAGAAAATCATAAGAGAAGCACTCCACTATATATAGGAAGCAATTGGAAAGGATCAAATACACACTCGCAAAGAAAAAGAGTTTCAAGTTGCTTCTCAATTTTCTTGTTGATTCTAAATTTGCTTATCTACTCTTGAGAGAGTTTAATTTGAAATTCATTATAGCTCATTGATAAGAGCATATCACTTCTTCTTAATAACGTCTTTGTATTACTCTATCTTGGGTTAAGGTAGATGGAGGTTTGGTGGTGTCCTTGAGTGAAAGAAATCATTGTATTACTCTATCTTGGGTTAAGGTAGAGGGAGGTTTGGTGATGTCCTTGAGTGAAAGAAACCATTATTACTCTATTTTGGTTAAGGTAGAGGGAGGTTCGTCGAGTCCTTGTAAGAAACAATTCGACAAGTGAAGAACTCCTTAGGCAATTGCTTGAGGACTGGACGTAGGTCATGCTTTGTGGCCGAACCAGTAAATTTTTTGTGCACTCTTCTAAACCTTTTCCTCTTTACTTTCAAGTATTTATTTTTGTTATTATTGCAATTATTTAATTTAATATTTTAAATTTTCTACTATTGAATTTATTTGAACCAATTCACCCCCCCTCTCGGTTCTGTCAGTTCGTAACTAAACTATGTTTATTATTCATGGCAATTTGCAGCAAAGTAGTTGACCAAATGAAGTTGCCAGCATTACAAAGACAAAATGTTGTGACTTTGTGTGAGCTTGAGATGTATTTCACACATTCATTCTTTGACATAATGATTCATCTATCTATTCACTTGGTTAGAGAGACACAACTATATGCAGGCCCACTTATATGAGACGAGTGTACCCATTTGAGCATTACATGAAGATATTAAAAGGGAATGTGAAAAATCGATCATGACCAGAGGGTTGTATTGTCAAACGGTACATAGTGGAAGAAACCCTAGAATTTTGCAACGAATACCTATCCAGCGTCTATTCTATAGGCCTTCCAAAGTCTCATCACACAGGACGAACAACAGTGGCAGGGATAACAGGAACTAAGATAGTCACTATGTCAAACACAGAATGGGAGCAAGTGCACTTGTATGGTCTACACAACGTCGATGAGGTGGAGCCATATGTTGAAAGCCATATTGAGATACTTAAGGGTTTTAATCTTATTAAGTCTGAGAATTGGATAACAAGATAACATAATCAAACTTTTATAACATGGCTGAAGGATCACATTTTTTACAGAGTTGGCTGGAAATCCCAAATCAATTTCAAAAAGGTTGAGATGGTTAACACAAGGTCCAAGTATACATGCCTTCCCTTATACCGATTATCTAATTGGTGTGCACACATTCTAAGCCAAATAAAATGATGATTTGAGTATAATGCAGAATGGTGGTGTGACTCAAGGTCATTTATGCGAATATATCACACTTCAAGGTCATTTAACGCATGTGGCAAGTGCCAAAGACATGAACCTCATATATGCGAATATGTCATACTTCAAGGTCATTTAACGCATATTGGAGTTGGACTACACGATGTTTCGGTTGCCCATGTTCCATTGTAAGTGGACTGACAATGCCGCCGACCCACAAACGCAGCGGACTGAGAATGCCGTACACACAACCCACGTAAACAATTAGGGGCTGTTACTTTGATTTTGGATCTATATTAGAATTTGGATGTGCATTTTAACACGGGCTACTACTTTGAATGTTCGTTTTTTCTATTTTTTTATTTTTTTTCTTCTTCTAATTCTAAGTGAGCCAACACGTTTAACCCACCAACCAGTGGTAAGTCAAGCTGGGTTGGTTATTTCTTGGCTCACCATGAAAGTGAGCCAACCCGGCCCAACTCACTTTAGCCCCAACCTGTGGTGAGCAAATTTGGCTCACTCGGGTTAGCTCACTTTGACAACTCTAATTTTCAGACATTATTATTAATGAAATGGCTTGAAATTGTTTCTGTCAAAAAATAAAAATAAAAAATAGTCTGATAATATTACATACATTTTTATTTTATAAAATTAATATTTATAATTACATTATTTACATATACTTTTACTTTTTATTTAATATTTAGCTAATTCCTTAAAAAAAAATTTTGTTAGCTAAACCTATACGTCATGCGGGTATAAATACTAGTGCTGTTTACAAAAGTACCCAACGCCTCTTGCACCTTGCTAGGTTTCTGATTTCTGAAGAGTTTCTGGTAAAATACCATTTTCTTGGAAAACCTAAATAACAGTAGCAGAAGCTTTTTTTTTTCTCTTTCTATTTTCCTCCAATTAAATTATACGTTTGGCATTCTAAATTCGTTGTTGTGCCTGTGCTTTTATAGTATTTGGTGTCCCTGCGGTGCGGTTTCTGAGAAAATCAGTGATGGCTGGGAAGGAAGAGAATCGAATATTCGTTGGAGGGTTGTCTTCGGACGTTTCGGAGCGTCAGCTCCACCGTGCTTTTGATCGTTATGGCAAGATCCTTGAATGCCAGGTAACCCTTGTTGAGAAAAAAATATACCTCACTTTATTTATTTATGTTTAATTTTTTCCCTGTCTCTGTAATCTTGCTTTATGTATTCTTAATTTCTGTTGTAGTCATTATATAATGTGAAATTTTTTTTTTGGGTGGGTAATGTGAAATTTTCATTTTTATATCTTTTGATTTTTTTTTTCTTCATTTTCTGTTTCATTGATTACTACAATGAATATTTTTGTAAGTGAGTTAGATATAAATTCTATTAGATGTGTTTGTAATGATTTGCATTCAGTCATGATGATAGTATGATGATACTATTGTCAAGAGATCCTGATTCTTGTTGTTAGCCCTACAAGTATGGGGAAGATAAGGGATCCTGTATTAGGTTGTATCTCTTCTGCTTGTGAAACTACTTGTTTAAATTTTTTTCTATGATCTGAGGGTTTTTTTCCCTTATAAAAGAAGTTTATTAAGATGAATTTCAATAATTACAATCAGTGAGGGGGATAAGGAATCCTCCTAAAGAAAATAATAAAGCAAAAAACAAACATGGAAAAAGAGAAAATCAGTGTAACAAAGCTTCCTAGTCCTTCAACATATCTCTTAGTGAAACCCCATAAAAAAGGCCATGAGCTTTGACCCAAGTAGATGCCAACCATGGTTATCAAATCGAGATTCGTATCGTGAATCAGAAGATCTATTTAATGAATCGTGAATCGAATCGAATCATGAACCGACATAACTAATAACTAAAAAATATATCAATTATATTTTCACATAAAGAAACAGTAGATATAGGAATTTTAAAGTCAAATAACGTATTAAATAACCAATAAACTAAAATTAAAGATAAAGATGGTAGAAACTTATTAAAGAATGAGTTAAAAGAGACAAAGGGGTAGCTAATTAAAATTAAAAAACAGCCTTAGGAGGAACAAAGCACAAAATAACTGCACTGTGGTATGAGGAATACAGCCATAAAAACGTGAAGAGGCAGTAGGGACTTTTAACATTTAAAACTGATTTGAAACACCTAGAATCAGTAGGGAAGGGTGATTTTGTCACATCCCCATTTCCCATTAAAAATTCACATGAATAAAGCCCTAAATATCAAAACCCATTATGCGTGACCCGGCTTCCATTAAAAAAACTCAGAAGAAAACGCAAAAAACAAAGAAAATCAATAACCATATGCGCAACCCAATCAATTTGTATGCGCGACCTAGTGATGAAACCAAGCTTTTGTGTATCGTCTTAAGCGAAACTGAATCGCGAGTCCTGAGAATTGTCTGTGATACAAAAGTTAATCGCACAATTAAAGCTCCATTTCGATTCAAGCTAAGTTCTGCATTGGTGGCCTCCAGAATCATGGCGTTTCAATATACGACTCGTACGATTTTTACGATAAAACTACAATGATGCCAAACACATAACCCTTTCCAAAATCAAGTTATGAGCTGAAGAAACCTAGGTAGTTAATAGCGTGCTAATAGTGGTGCGGAGTGGCCCTTGGCCTCGACGAAGCAGCTTTCACATCACGATTTTCCATAGTGGCTGTTGTGCTCTCTTTCATGCCATAGTGACCACTATCTTCATGTGGCCGCAAAACTAGTTTTTTTTTTGGTAATTTGTGTTTCCTTTACTTTTTCTTGCAATTTTACCCTCTCTTTAACTCATCAAATATCTATTTTGCCTTCTCTAACTCATAAAATCTCTATTGTGCCCTCTCTTTATCTCTTGAAATATCAATTTTTTTTTCCTTTCTGGTTCGTTGTTCTTCTTCCTCGCACAAACTTTGCAGCTTCTTCGTTGCATAAACCCATAGCACAATGGTGCAACCTCGCCAACCACTGCAAGCCGCCTCGCAGTCGACACTGCTGTCCAGATCTTGGAAAACCCATCTTCTTCCTCTCTTTTCCTTCTTCTCCCCCTCTTTCGTTGCTCCATTTCAGCTTCTGTTTTACTTATGATAATTAATTAGTCTTTGCAATAGCGGCCCACTATATCAATTTTGTGGATCGGCCGCTAGGCACCGTTATCCGGGATCAATAACTATGGAATAAACTTCCTTCCTTAAAAATAGAAGAATTCTACACTAAGTACCAAATTAACCAAATTGTAGCATAGATTGCACACTATGATGCACATATACAATACGAGTATCAAATACGATAAGTATGTGATATAGCAATATGGAAATTTTGAAAAATATTGCATATTAACGTATAAGATATGTATAAATATGCATAAAAAATTCACAAGACATAGTAAATTAATAATTACAATTCCAAAAATCCAAACTAGGAACATACACATACTTAGAAAAATTACTAAGTTGATGAATATCCATATCTAGGAATTTAATAAGTAAATAAACGTGACACATAAAACAAGTCTCTAGAAAAATACCGACATCCAAGATTCAAATATTTAAACCACTATGGACAAAGTAGGAAAACAAAAAATTAGCAAGTATGTAAGATAATAGAAAAATTGAACATAGATCCATCATCCAAGTCCATGTGGTTCAGTTGCGGGCTTTGGTAGTGTAGTTGGCTCTCACTTGTGAGCTACAGGAGCTGCTTTTTTTTTTTTTGGAGGATAAAGATGATGAGAGTAAGACTGAGGGTGGTTGAAGTAGAGACTCAGTGAGCTACCGAGCTTTTCATTTGCACCACCAAAATTAGCCGAGTCTGAGAGAAAAACATTTTGCATTTGCTGCATTCAATCGGAAGCTAAGAAGAAACGTATTGGACCGTATCGAAGAGGTATTTGAGGAATAAAAATACAAAATAAAAAAGAAAAAATTTGGATACTTCTCCGGTTTTTTATTGGTGATGTATTATCCGATACTGATACAGGGAGAAGGGGAGGAGAAGCACATAACGGTGCTTCATTGATTGCACATTATCATAGGATGCACACTGATTTTCTCATGCAACATTGTATTTTGTTATAAGCTAGTGAAAGTATTTTAGGTGCAACTGGAAGATCTTTGAAATTGACAATTTTTGGAGTGACATTTTCATTTTTTAATTAATTTTTCATATTATTCCTTTATGTAATGGCATTACTCTTTTCTATTTTTTGCGATAACTCTGCTTAGAATTTGATTTCTCCATATTAGTTCTGCAAGAACTCATGTTTGATTGTAGATGTCTCATTGTAATATTATTCACTTAGTTTAAATTTTTCCAATTAATAAACATATTAGGTTCTCACCATTACAAACATGGTTTTTGTCTCTGCTTGTAATTCTTTTTCAGTTGTAATAGTATTTACTGAGATGCATTGTTCTGTTCCAACAACAATAATTTTTGTGATGTTATTAATCTTTTCACTTGTTTTCTTTGTCTTTCTGGAATGCCGGTTGTGATCTTTGAGATGCTGTAGATGGGTCTTTTAAAAGATCTTCTACCAGAGTGATTTGGTCATGTCTTGGCTGAAGCCGAATTTCACCTTTTCTGATATCAGTCTGGCCTGTCTGTTTGTTTGGCAGAGAGATTCCTTATTTGTGATAGATGTGGTACTTAAGATTCATCTGTAAAATCATTATAATTTGGAATAGTTATGTGGCAGTAAGATTGAGCTGAGTATCAGACAAAGTTAATATTGTAAAATACCAATTGGAGTATTAGCTTGCTATATTTAATCACTGTTAAAGCACGACTCAGATGCATACCTTAATTCTGGGCTGATGAACTTGAAAGTGTGAGATGACATTTGTTCGGTTCAGTTTTACAAAGTTCTTTTGCATGAAGAATTGTTTTTTCATGCCCCAATGAAAGAGACCATGTCTTGTCCATACCTTGGCCTCCTTCCTATTCAAGTAGTCAAATCTATTATGTGTCGGTGATGGTTGCTAGCGGTATATTCGAGAAACTTCTTGTGCTGGATTTTCCTGTTTTTGCCTCTGGTCCTTGATGAGTTTTTGTCCAATATAAATTTGCTTCTGATTTGTAGTGCGTTTGGAAAAAGGTAAAACATCATCAAAGGTTGCTATCTTGGTGATGTGTTGGCAATTTATTTTGTCACTTGATATGGTAGTAAACCCTACTTCCATTGTGGCTGATTATTTAGTTATAGAGGTAGAGGTAACAGACGTGCCATCTTATGGACAGACAATAAGTTGACATTTCTAGTGGTGCCAGAATTTGGGGAAAGGTTCACAAGCATTATATGTAATCCAGGATCTGAGAATGAAACTAGGGTCCCTTGTGTTTGATGGAAACGAGAATTCCCCACTGACTAATGTGATCACAGATGATACCCCGAGACCTTTGTTGGTTTAAAGAGCTAAGTGGTTGCTGATGTTGAGCACGCATACTTGATTTGTATGATGTCCTTTTCAGACCTGTTAAGGTGATTTGCTAAGTCAGTTGATGAATTCATATATGTTTGACTTCAATTGAGCAATCCAATCCTGGAACGTCTTTGGCAGTTTAGAACATTTTCTCTGTGGAACCTAAAGCACAGTTTACCGGATATTGTTGTCTCTGGTGGATGGTTCTTCTAACAGATACTCTTATCTGCATTATAAAATCCTGTGAGTTCTGCATCAATACAGTCCTGTGGGAACTGTGCTGCACATATCAGATTGTTCAAATCTGGGGCATTATCGTAGATTTGTTTCTTCATGGTGAGATACATGTCTCATCATTTGGTAGGCGGATTTTGTCTAGCATTGTTGAAGGTTGGACTTTGCCTTTGTTTTAGGCATTAGTTTAAGCGTTGGAATAGAGTTAATTGGTTGACAGCTTTTCTTTGCTATTCACTGCTGTTTCTTCTGTCAGTGTACTTTCAGACAAAATTATCCATCTCCTTCTTGCATAAGCCTGATTTTCTGTCACAATGCTACTCTGGTCAGTGCTATTCCTTTGTCTTGCATGCATGTTGTCTATTCAGGGTTTTGGAAACTTGATCGTTGCCAGAGGAATTTTGTTTTGGAGAGTTATTTTATGTGATCTCATATGTTGGATTTCAGACTGGTTAATCTGGTGACTCCAGAAGTGAAAGTGACACTTGGACTTTCATTATAACAGTACATTTGTGGTTGTTTGTAATTTTAGTTATTCTGAGTATGAAAATAATAGTACCCATTCTACCGGAAAACAAGGTCCTTTAATGAAGTGATCACCCAGTATGGAAGACACTGAAATTCTAGACCATGTTGTGTGAGTAGTTGTTACGGAAAGTAGTTAATGTGGACTGAGGGCCTCCCAAAATGTTATAAGCAGCATGGTGAATCGTAGAGTGGCCAAACTTCAAAAATTGGTAAAGTTGAAGGATTGGTCTTTTGAATGTGATGATTCCAGAGGGAGAAGGACCGGGTCTGTTTAGTAAATAGATAGAAAAATTGAGTAACTAGATAAGAACTAAAAAATAGGGGACTGATGGAAGAGAAAATAAAAGGGAGAGTAATATAACAGAACACTGAAACCAAGCAAAACCTATTGGTTGAAAGAGAAGGAGTAAGGACTTCAGAGTGACAGAGCAAGGATGACAGAGCACAACAGAGGAAGGGTTGAAAGCTAACAGAGCACAACAAAGAAAGGTCGAAGTTCTGAAGCCCTAGAGTTGGTTTTAACAGAGCAAGCTGCCTACAATACTCTGTCCCATGCTGATTGAAGCAATGTAAAAGTGATTTCTGTTCCCTAAAATTGGTTTGGGGTGTTTGATGGACATAGAAGTCCTTCCTATGGTGCAGCCCTTTGGATGAAGGTGGGTTTAAGTGAATAGACAACATATCTGAACTGTTTGGGCTTTGGATTCTTCTGAACTGCTTAGCTATATATGAAAAACATTGTGATGCTTCATAGTAGTAGCAGAGAAAGTAAGTTGTCTGGTTATAAACTATTGTTTTGGTTAATTGTTGTTTGCATGTGTGGGTTCTTGTTAAGCTGATAAAACATCTTTTAAATAAAATACTGAAAATAATTATGCAGGAGAAAACTAAATGTATGCGTTTTCCCACAAATAATTATTCAAGAGAAACTAAAATAATTAAACAACTTCCTGCAATCTGATGTCCCCCTGTATGTATATATGTGCCTCACTTCATTTTAAACTTCTGCTTGGAACATTTTAGAAGCATCTTTCTTTGAATTCATCCTTTATTATGAGGCAATTATGCGAGTTCTTTCATGTGCTTGTAGTGGTCTACTTAATCCTCCATTTGTATTAAACTTGTTCCGTAAGTTTTGCTCATATAATCACTTGAAGTCTTGCATTTATGTCTTTGTGTTGGTCACATGCATCAATAGCATCAGTATTTGTTTGTCATAAAAAATGCAATTAAATTAATCGTAACAAGCATTTGTTACACTTATTGCTATTGCTTGGTATGAGGTTCTCTGGTGGTTCTTCCTGTAGATAATGATGGAAAGAGATACAGGCCGTCCACGTGGATTTGGGTTTATTACATTTTCTGATCGTCGAGGAATGGAGGATGCAATCAAGGAAATGCATGGACAGGAGCTTGGTGATCGCACCATCTCAGTTAATAAGGCCCAGCCAAAAATGGGGGGTGATGATGCAGACCAAGGTTACAGAAGTAGGTATTCATCTGGTGGTAGAGGAAGCTATGGGGTGGGAGACAGGGTAGGACAGGATGACTGCTTCAAATGTGGGCGTCCTGGGCACTGGGCCCGTGATTGCCCTATGGCAGGTGGTGGTCGGAGTGGGGGTGGCGGTGGCTCATTTTCTTCACGCCCTAGGCTTGGGGCTGCTGGTGGCCATGGGGATCGCCCTAGTTATGAACGTGATCGATATGCTGATGATCACTATGATGGAAGGCGTTATGGAGATGCAGATCTTTTCGACAGCCGGGATCACAAATATAGCAGCCATGACCGCCTTACTGGTGACAGGTAAACAAGGTTTATGGTTGTTATTAACCAAATTACTGCTCTGGTTTTCTTTATCCTGTAGTTTTAAAATATCTTTTGAATAAAACTCCCTTTTTTTTTCTTTTTTTTTGTCTTTTTACCTTTTTAAAGTGGTGCCATTTACAAAGACCATGGTTTGCATTAACATTTGATTAGGTGGAGCAGTAACCTCCCTTTTGGTTACCCCCAAGAGTTTTATGTATTTGTTACAATCTAATGCTTTACTCTTAAATGTGAAGGAATCCAACAAATGGAGATCGTTTTGCAAGGGGTAGATATGCTAGTTCAGATCGATACCCACAAAATGGTCATGGCAAAGACAGAGGCTATGACCGGTACGGTGGTCCGCGTGGAACTGCTGATAGGTATGGAGGAGGTGGACTGGCAGCAAGAGATGAAGGAAGGAATTATAGGAGTAGGGCTGGTCCATATGACCGCCCAAGCAGGGGTGCTCGTCCATCTTCATTCGACCGTTACTGATTGTTACATCTGGTGAGTTTATGGTGCATCCAGATGCTCTGAAGGCAAACTAGGGACCTAGTTTTCTTTACATACAATATGGAAGTTTCATTGAACATCTAGATTGTAGTTTCATAGATTTATGTGTTTGTGTGTTTGTATCTTTATTCGGAGCTTCTTGTTGAGGTATTTCCTATCTGGCTTGATGCCCAGGATTTATATATACTATTTTTTAATCCACTAAGTAGCTTAAATTTACCCTCATGCATTACTTGTATGGAAATGCATTTTGGTTTTGGTGGTCTTGTTCGTAACTCAGGTGGAACTTGGGTAGTTGGCTTTGCTGGGTTTATTGGTCACTCAAATATCCTCCATGCTGAACTTGTTGCACTGTTTGAAGGCCTTTATCTAATATGGAATATGGGATATAAAAGTGTTGTCTGTTATACAGACTCTCAGCACATGGTGAAGTTGATCCCTGAGCCCTTCTCCATCGCATATGCTTCCCTGATTGAGAATATCAGAGAAAAAATGCAACTTGAATGGGTTGTTAGGCTGGTAGACATGTGCCTTCCTAAGGATGTAGTTTAGTTGCTGTTTTCTTGTTCTTTTTGTCTTCGTTCTCGTTTCTCTACCAAAAAGAAATTATAACTAGTCATAATTTCCTCCCAGTGCCCTTTCTACCCTCAAACCTAAGGCTCGGTCAATTCACCTTTTAGTAGGACCTGTGATTAGGCAAGTAAGGTCTAATAGCCGCTACTGGAAGCTCTTTTACCCTTTTCGTTGAAACTTGGTGTGTGTGTATTTGGCTATTGACAACGTCCTTTTTTATTATTGCAAGTTTCCAAAGCTTTTACCCTTTATGTTTTTTTTTTTTTATAGATCAATGGTAGTATGTTAGTTTTTTTTTTTTTTTTTGCTAAGCAAAGAAAGTATATTGATCAAGTACAAGGGGTACTCAAACACGTATATAAAGTAACCAAAATAGAAGGCCACAAAAGGAACAATAGGTATAAATTCAACCTAAAGTGTAAGCTTTTCGACTAAGCTAAAGGTTGAAGATAACTAAGGTTCCATCAATAGATTTTCCTCCTCTTACATTCCAAGTGGACTCTACTACTGCCCATAGGAAAGAACCTAAAAATCCAAACTTCACATTACCACTATGTAACTAGAATGGTAAAAATAACCTAAACCAGCAGAAACGTCTCCTTGTAGCCAGCATAAAACGCCAAGATATCATCATTTTATATAGGTGTGCCAAGATGATCTTCATAAAATGCTATGTTAGTTGTTATGTTAGTTTTTTTTTTTTTTCGTCAAGATTTGAACCCTGATGCTTTATTTTCTTATACCCTTGGCTCAAAAGCTATCCCAGTTTTTTAATTATGGTCAACTCCTTCAACTCCTTTTGGAACTTTCCTTGTCACGGTCTCTTATACTGAATGGCACTTTACGGCAAAATGTGAATTGAAATTCACCTTGGTGTCTTCATAATACCATGATCATCGTATTTAATTATGATATTTAGGTAATAACTGTCGAAGTGGTTTAGTCCAAATTAGTTGCCACCTATGTACGTTTGGTTCAATTAGCCTAGCAAACCTAATAAAGTGGAAAAGACTTTTCTATTTGTCACTACTCACTAGTTTTCTTTGTATTTCATTAGTTAAGGGGTTGTTTTCAAAACCTATGGTTTGGAGGACTGATAAGCTCTCGTGTGTGCAGTCTAGCCACTCATATATGTTAATGGGTACAGTAATTCGTCTTTTGGAAGATAGTAATAAACCGACACAGATACACACCACAATCAATCAACCTTGTATTTGCTGTTCAAGCATGGCTTGAACATGGTGACGCTAGAGTCATCATGGAATCTTTCAAATCTAATCCGGATCCCCTGCATCAAATAGGTCTCTGCAGCGCCCCTCCAGTAAAAATGGACGGCCAAAATGTGTGGGAAGAATAATCCAACGACTATAAAGACATGACTTTAAATATTCCAAAAAAAAAAAAAACCCCACTGCTGCACGGTGCAGCAGCAAGAGGAGATCCAAATTGCCTAAAAAGGGAAGAACGTGATAATTATTAGAATTTTGTGTAAGTTGTACTTTTACTAATGATAAAAAGTTTTGATTTTTACTTTTTTCTTTTTGTTTAGTGGTGTTTTTGTAACATTGTGGGCTGCCTTTATGACTACCTTTAATCGTTACTCCATGTTGCAAGCTCTATGGCAATAAAGAATATGAACAAAGCCATTCATATGGCAACAAGAAACACAAACAAAGCCATTAAAATATGGCAACAAAAGATCCATGTGGGATTACTTGGTGTTGGAGGGACCACAATGGAGAGTGAGAGGAACTCCGTTGGTTGAGAGGAAGGATTAATGTTGTCTGAAGAGTAGTTGTTGAAAATTCAAATTTCTCTTTAGTCTTTAGAGTGCTCCCAACGGACAACGCTAAAAAAACCCATTTATTTATTTTAAAGGAATACACTATCTTACAGCCAGTAATAATTTATTGAAAAGAAAGGAAAACATTACAATAACCTCCAATCTACTATTGCGAATTATAGCATTTGTTGTAGGAGTTGCTCCTTGTCTAAAATTTCTATTACCTGTCTATGCTAATCATAAAGTATTTATCAATTCCTTTCCAAATAAACATATCTAGCCTTCATTTGCAACAGGTTCTCCTTTTTTGTTCTGAGTCACAGCCATTTCATTTTCTGCAGTTCCAGCTTCCTCTCTAAACTTCTTATATATGTCACTTCTATAAAATGCTCTAGTCTTTAGCACCAAAATGAGAGACACAAATGCTCCAAACAAGCTTACTGCAGTGATTATAATGAAAGCCAATTTGTAGCACTCACCTCCATTGCAATTCAACTCCTCCCCTGGCTTCCTCTTTAGCCCCAATGCTGCCATTTGCCTTCTGGCTTCCCTATCATACAAATACCCTGCAACCCTTACATTGAGCAAGTATGACCCAATTGGACTTGCTACTGACCCAACATTATACAATGTTGAGTAATATTTAAGACCAAAAAGTTCAGATATGATGGAAAAGAGTATTGGCCAATTTGCCCCAAAGCAGAACCCAATAATAATTGAGGCTGCATAGAGACCATTTGGGACATTGAATGCAATTAGTAGGTGACCAACACAAGACAATAAAAGGATTGATGTGAGCATGAGAGGCCTAGGTACTTTGAATTTGGTTATGATAAATTCTGAGATAACTCCTTGTACAATTTTACCTAGATAGATCCAAATTGCCATAAGGGACACAAATGTGGTTATACTATGTGGAGGGTACCCTAAAGATGTCCCAATCTGACCTAAGTTGTTTACCACAGTCAGGTTTCCACCAAGTCCACAAATTGTGGCTAGGAAAAGAATCACCATTTCAGGACTGAAAAGGGCTTGAAGTATTGTGTGATCTTCACCTGTACTTGGTGGTCTGAATATGTTTTCCAACCAGGAAACTTGTTTTTGGATTGTCTGTGCTTCTTGGGAAGCAAAGGCAGGTTTCACAAGATTTGGCTTCTCTGTAGTTACATTCAGAGGTTTAGGAGGGTCTTCACCATAGATGTTTTCTTGTTTCCTATTCCAAATCTTGTTTTCTTCCACAATAACAACAGCAAGGGGCAGGATGAGCAAGAGGAGCATCACAACAGTAGTGACATAATACTCACTCTGTGTGAAGGTGAAACATTTTTGCACTATGATTATTATCATGAGGAACCCTGCAAGGACAAGTGTCAAATAGAGGAAATTATAGAAAGCTTTGGAATCATTTGGCTGTTGAATTGACCTGTGGTGCCTGATAACTGGTAAAAAAACAAAAGTTATAGCAGTTGGTAGCCATGCCATAAGCAAAATTAGAGATTTGGAGTCATTTCCATAGAAGGCATAGTAAAGCTGAGTGATGATAGCACCACTCAAACCCAGATACCCACTCAGAATTCCTATGACAATGCCCCTACTGCCAGGGAAGTTCTTCACACTAGTGACCAGTGCTCCAGTGTTGGTAGAACAATGAGAATTGGCTCCAATGAATATGTACAAGCACATGTTCCACACTTGGGGCTTGGCAATTTTTTTGGTGACAGCAAGCCAAATCATAAAGTACCCAAAAAAGTTGAGAACCCCACCAATTGTTAAGACAACCCAAGGAGGGGTGACCTCATTGATTAGGCCTGAGAGGATGCCTATGTTAGACCCCAAATCCTTGAAGAAGCTTAAGAGATTGAGAGTGGATTGGTCATATCCCAGAACTGACTTGATTTCTCTGGAGTAAAGGGCAAACATGTAGCTTGCTCCAGATACTGACATGATCATGAATGAGGAGAACACCATGAACCACCTCCCTGTAAGGACTTGGTGGGTGAACACTTTGCTGTTCCCCCAACCACCTCCACCATGTTGCACTGAAAACACCATTTTCCTCACTCCTAAAGTTTCATAACATACTAGAAGTGAGTGTTTCTTTGATAGAACAAAGAAGATATGGTTTGGTTATGGGAACAACAGTGGGTGAGAATATATATACACCAGAGGCTGAATATCCTGGTGTTTGTAAATTTTCACTTTCCCTATATAATAAATTTAATTTTGTAACACATAATTATGATAATAAAAAAAAAATGTAAATCTATATTTTTTCTGTCAATTTTAACAGAGTTAGTTCATATGTGAGAAGTATTTAGTATCTGTCATATAATCTTCAAATATTATTCCCAAACACGTACCCCTGCCTCTATTTTTTAACAGAAATACACATTTAGACTTTTTATTGTGAAAACAGAAGTCTGAAACTTAAACTGAATATGTATATGAATATTATTGATTAAATGATCATGATGATCTTGTACATGGATTGGCTACTTATATAGCCAAGCTTGCTGATTATGCAAGCCACTAGGAAAGTCAGTTATAACTGACTTTCAACATTAACAGAATTGCTAACTCAATGCTAACCCAATAACAGAAATAACTAACTACTTAGATTAGTTTAGATTCTTCACTTCCCCTCAAGTTGGAGCATGGAGATTAATAATGTCCAACTTGTTCAGTAGAAGCTGCAATCTGTCTCTTCCCAAAGGTTTGGTCAACATGTCTGCTACTTGGTCTTTAGTGTTGATTTTGAGAGGCGCAATTTCCTTTGATTGGATCCTTTCCCTTACAAAGTAGCAATCCATTTCCACATGTTTTGTTCTTTCGTGGAAAACTGGATTGGCAGCTATGTATAGAGCTGCTTGATTTTCACAGAACAGTTGAGTAGGACTATCTTGGATTACTGTTAGTTCACTTAGAAGCCATCTGAGCCAAATAACTTCACTAACTGTGCTTGCCATTGATCTATATTCTGCCTCAGCAGAGGATTTAGCAACCACAGTTTGCCTCTTTGTTTTCCAGCTGATAGGAGCTCCACCAAGAGTGATTAAGTAGCCAGTACAGGA
This sequence comes from Echinosophora koreensis, assembly GCA_035048595.1. Lineage (NCBI taxonomy): Eukaryota > Viridiplantae > Streptophyta > Magnoliopsida > Fabales > Fabaceae > Echinosophora > Echinosophora koreensis. Next base: position 1,392,312 of record JAPCYP010000078.1, read on the forward strand.
CCTTCTAGTGACTGGACACCCTCCCCAATCTGCATCACAGAAAGCTTGAAGCTGAAGGTTGTTGCAGGCTGGTAGAAAAATGCCTTGACCAGGAGTAGTCTTTATATATCTCAACAGTCTTTCAACAGCATCCATATGAATGTTCTTTGGAGAATTCATAAATTGGCAAAGAGTGTTTACTGAGTAGGTGATATCTGGCCTGGTTATGGTGAGGTACAGCAGACGGCCTAATATCCTTCTGTATTTTGTAGCATCAACATCAGTTTCATCTTCACTTGCTCTTAGGTTGCAGTGTTGTTCCATTGGAATCTTACTGGGTCTGCAATGTTGCATTTTGGTTTCCTTTAGGATGTCAATAGCATATTTTCTCTGACTTAGGACAATTCCCTTTGCTGACCTTGCCACTTCAATTCCCAGAAAATACTTCAAAGCTCCCAAATCTTTAACGCTAAATTCCTTGTCTAGGTGAGATTTAACCTGTTGCATGAAAGCAGAATTGTTACCAGCTAGGATAACATCATCAACATATATTAAGGCTACAAGAAAAACTCCCTGTGTATTATATATGAAAAGAGAGTGGTCTGCTCGAGATTGATGAAATCCTATCTTCTCCAAGTATGAGGTGAATTTCTGATACCAATTCCTTGAAGCTTGTTTCAAGCCATACAAGGATTTCTTGAGTTTGCATACTCTTAGATCACCTTTCTTGGCAAATCCTTGTGGCACTTTCATGTAAATCTCTTCTGTTAAATCTCCATGAAGAAAGGCATTGTTGACATCAAGTTGATGCACAATCCATCCTTTAGCAGCTGCTATAGTGAGGAGGGTCCTGATTGTTACCAATTTTGCTACAGGAGCAAATGTTTCATGGAAATCTTCCCCTTCTATTTGAGTGAACCCTCGAGCAACTAGCCTGGCTTTATATCTTTCAATTTGGCCATTTGGTTGATACTTGATCTTGTAAATCCATTTAGAATCCACTGTATTCTTGCCTTGAGGAAGTTCTGTCAGGTCCCAAGTTTCATTGTTCTCTAACGCCTTGATCTCCTTCTTCATGGCTTATCTCCAATGCTCATGTTTTACAGCCTGTGAATAACTTTTAGGCTCATCTTGTGAAGAGATGGCAGTAAGGTAAGCATTGTGAGCATTTGAAAACTTAGTGTAAGAAACATAATTTGACAAGGGATAAGGTATGACATTCTCAGTAATAGGAACAGATATAGAAGGAGGCAAATTAACTTCATAGTCTCTTAAATGACTTGGTAACTACCTAACTCTCTTCCCTACATGCCTTTGCTCTATATTACTGCTACTGCCTGCATTTCCACCTTGTAAATTCTCATTATCTAAATTATGTTCATTTATGCTGTCTTGATGTTCTGTGTGATCTAAACTGTGTTCATTTTGTTGCTCATCCTGTGAAAATTCTTCCCACAGAATTGGTTGTGATTGCTGAGATTTTTCAGTCTCAGTCTTATCCTTATAAGGAAGTTGATTTTCAATGAAAATAACTTCTCTAGACACATAGGTCTCCTTAGTAATGGTGTCATGCAATTTATATCCTTTTTGACCTGAGGGATAGCCTATGAAGAGGCAAGGGCTCCCCCTCTCATCAAATTTTCCTTCCCTTTTATGTTTCAAAGCATATGCAAGACAACCAAACACTTTAAGATGTGTGTAATCAGGTTTCCTATTGAACAAGATTTCAAAAGGTGTCTTACCATGAATTACCTTAGAGGGCAGTCTATTTATGATGTGCACAGCAGAAAGCACACACTCACCCCAGAATTTGATTGGTAATCCAGCATGAAATCTCATAGCTCTAGCAGTTTCAAGAATGTGTCTATGTCTCCTTTCTACAACACCATTCTGTTGTGGTGTATAGGTGCAGCTCAGCTCTGCCACAATTCCTCTACCTGCATAGAAATCTTGCATATGCCTAGAGATAAACTCTAAACCATTGTCAGATCTTACTTTCTTAACTTTCTTTTCATATTGAGTTTCTACCATAGTGATAAACATAGGCAAAACCAATTCTACTTCTGACTTATGTCTCATCAGATACACCCAGGTGCCTCTACTAAAGTCATCAACAATTGACAAAAAATAGTGTGCACCAGTTAAAGATGCAGTCTTGTAGGGTCCCCATATATCACAGTGTATAAGATCAAAACATGAATTAGATTTTATTGAGCTTAAAGGAAAAGGAAGTCTAGACTGTTTTGCTCTTATGCAAGAATCACAATGTTTCATATCAGTGTAGTTAGCTACATCCAATCCTATATGTCTAATTTTAGATTCTGAGGCATGTCCAAGCCGAGCATGCCATAGATCATTATCACATTTGCCTACTTTCATTGCTGCAGTGTAATCCTGATTTGGTTCAAGCAAATACAAGCCATCTTGAAGTCTACCCTTCCCAATCAGGATCTTGGAATGTAAGTCCTGTATCACACAAGAATTAGTAGTGAAAATTACTGCACAATTGTATTTTCTTGTTAGTTTACTAACAGATACAAGGTTGCACTTAAAGTCAGGAATATGAAGGACATGTTCAAGATTTAAACCATTAGGTAGGCTTGAGGTTCCAAAGCCTTTAACTGGCACATTTATGCCATTAGGAATATGGACAGAATGCAAATGAGATGGATTGATCTCTTGTAGCATTCTTGCATCACAAGTAATATGCTCTGTTGCACCAGAGTCTATTACCCAGGGATTCCTAACACTAAGGTTACCTGCCATGTTGACATTTGCCTTGTGTCCTGCTTCAGTGCTTGAATCATGATCACACCTTAATTGCTGCAGTAATTTCTCATACTGCTGTATGGTCAAGCCTGGTATAGGACTGTCTCCAGTGCTTACTTGAGCTGCCTTGGACAATGGTTTCTTGTTATTCCAAGTAGCTGCTCTTTCCTTCTTTGGTTTCCTCCAATCTTGTGGATAGCCAATAATTTCCCAGCACTCATCTTGTGTGTGTCCTATCTTTTGACAGTGATCACATTTAGGCCTCTCCTTCTTGTTTCCCTTCCTATCTTCTGTAGAGAATTTGTTGCCTTGTGCTTGGAAAGCTGTTGTTTCCACTGTTGGCTTGTGCATGGCTGAGATGATTCTTTGCTGTTCATCTTCTGCTACCAAGTGATAGGCATGGCCAAGTAAGAGGGTTGGTGTCATGCTGAGGATTTGTGACTTGATAGTGTTAAAAACATCATCAAGTCCCATCAAGAAATCATATAATTGCTCTCTTTCTTGCATCTTGGTGAGATTCTTATGGACTTCACATGTGCAGCCTCCACAAGTACACTTGGGCCATGGTGAGATTGAGTGAATTTCATCCCATAATCCCTTCATCTTTGTGTAGAAAGCAGGGACAGACAGTTTCTCTTGCTTGAGCATGGCTATGGCACGCCTGAGTTCATAGACCCTTGGAGCACTGCCTTTTGAAAATCTTTTTGCAAGTTCTGCCCACATTTCTTGAGTAGTGTTGGCATATCTCACACTGTGCCTAGTTTCCTTATCCATGCCAGTTTTGAGCCAGCCTTTTACCATGGCATTGCACCTCATCCAATGAGCAAGAAGAGGGGAATCAGTATTAGGCATAGGAATAGTACCATCTACAAAACCAATCTTGTTCTTTGCATACAAAGCGTTGCTCATGTCATTCACCCACTCTCCATAGTTTGCATCATGGAGAAGTTCACTGACAAACATTTGTCCAGGTTGATCCGAAGCATGAAGATAATATGGAAACATAACATCAATGCGATTTTCATTGCTTGAAATCTTCTCTTCATCATTCTGTTTCTTGGTTGGAGATGAAGATGATGATGGCTCTTCATTATCTTTCTTTGGTTCTGCATGATCTTTGGCCATGATGTATCAATTGATCGATGCAAATCTTCCAGGATCTTGATTGCTCTATGATACCATGTGAAAACAGAAGTCTGAAACTTAAACTGAATATGCATATGAATATTATTGATTTAATGATCATGATGATCTTGTACATGGATTGGCTACTTATATAGCCAAGCTTGCTGATTATGCAAGCCACTAGGAAAGTCAGTTATAACTGACTTTTAACATTAACAGAATTGCTAACTCAATGCTAACCCAATAATAGAAATAACTAATGTGACACCCTTCTACCCCGCATGTTAAAAGCCATTTAAATTAAAAACATTTAAAGGAAAACATGCAAATACTGGATAAAATAAATCATTGTCCATGGGTAGAAAAGCCCCACATGAACCGTTTACAACGCGGAAATCAAATCAGTTTTAAACAATAAAACATAATCAACCAAAACAATAAAACCCAACCCCGATGTCACATACAGAGCTGGTATAACCGTTCCGGAATAAAATCCACGGAATTACAACTGAAATTAACGACTACGAAACATAAACTAGCCCTACGATGAGTGGCGGCTCCTCAGAGTCACTCCTCTCCGGGCTGCTCGTCATCCTCTACAAGGTGCCAATCAGGCCAAACACAAACAACAAACATATATAGGGAGTAAGAATCGTATAAACATAATAGCATGGGAATAGACAGTAAAGTAAACAGCAAGCATAGCAGCATCACATCAAACATCAACATCATCATCATGCTATGCAGTGCAATGCAGTCCTACTCCGCTAAACCATCAATGCATGTGGATCCACTAAACTCGGGATGAACGACTTCGGAGTTACATATCCACATTGAGAATCTACTCAACGCCGGAGAATCTACTCCTTGGATAGCCAACGTATCAAACCAACGAATGCCTCGTCACGGGGGCGCTAGGAGAATCTACTCCAACCGTGGATGGCCGGATCACCGTACTCTAGGACGATCTCCCCTATGTCGAACATCCCTAAACAACAACTCCGATGCAATACGTATGCAACACAATAACAACGGCAACACCACCTCCATAACTCCAACGGGATCGACCGAAGGTAACAGCGGGATCAACCGCACCAACTTGCCTCGCGGAATCTACCTGAGGACTTAAGCGGAATCAACCGCAGTACCTGGGGCAAACTCTCGGCCACCAAGGTACGTAACAGCAACACCTTAGACCCAAACCGTGGGGTCAAGGCCTCCTTGGCCAAAAAGCACCAAGGCACAACTCATCAGTTTGCGGCACCCCAAAGGGTATCGACTTAACATCTCACCATCTCATCATCTTTGTTTATCTTTATTAACATTTACCAAGTTGTCTAATCAGTTATCATCATAGGGAAGTGGGGTTTGAAAACCCCTTAAGTCCTTTAATTGTATTCTGTCTCAGTGGGTTGAGCACGGTCGTGCTCGTAACCCAGCACGGTCGTGCTTAAGCACGTGAGGGGCATGCTCCCCTGTAAGTGAAACACGGTCGTGCTTCTTAATGAGCACGGTCGTGCTCAGCAGCACGATCGTGCTCTTGTCCTGTACGGCCGTGCTCAACAGCGCGGCCATCTCCCCAGAATTCAACTGGGAGCACGGTCGTGCTCCCTGTTCAGCACGGTCGTGCTCAACGCGCGACAGTGCTGTTCTGGGCAGGAACAGAGGCTGAGTTGTTATCCAAATTATAGGTTTTCACACCTATTAATCCTAAGTCCATTAACAGTGCGTTTTAAGAATTAAAACCATACATCAGCAACTTCCAAATCATATCAACCAATCAGCATGTTAACATCCATTATCATTATCATATCAAACCATAGGGCAATCATCATATTATTCACCCATGCATCACACATTCACATATATAACAGAAATTATCAGATTATCATACATCACATTCAGACACTAACACGTACGAAACATGCATCAACCGGGGTTACGGGGACCCCTTTACTTTACCCTAAACCCAAACCTACGTAAATACTACCCTTCTCCCCATACCTGGATTGAAGGTAGCTCTCCCAAACACCGAACAGTAATCTGGTTCCTCCTCTTTATCCGGTTCAACCTCAACTATGTCTTAAACAAAGGAAACACACCAATATTAATTTCCCAATCATAAAACTGAAAAGGAAACCAATAGGGAAGAGGGAACCATTACCTCTAGGCTACCACGGACGAATCAGCTTCTCAACCGGCTTTCAAAGTCCTACTATAACGCTGGAAAAAGGGAAAATACAGAACGGATGAGTTCTGGCCGCAACAGAGCAATAGCAGCCGTCACAAATAGGGTTATGACGTTAACCCTCGATTCTGCTCACGTATATAACTTCCGGACCTGAGCACGGTCGTGCTTACCCTTGAGCACGGTCGTGCTCCACTTAGCGTCACGAGACGCGGTCCACGCATTGAGCACGGGCGTGCTCCCTGTTGAGCACGGTCGTGCTCAACTTAAAATCAGAAACACGCTTCTGACTTTAAGCACGGGCTTGCTGGCTAATGAGCACGGGCGTGCTCATGTACCAGAAAGGGACTTTTAGCCAAAAATCCCACTAAGCCCTTAAACGATAAATCCAACTTAACCAAAACCAGCTTAATTAAAATAATTCTGAAAAACAGGGTGTTACAATTCCACCCCCCTTATAAAAATTTCGTCCTCGAAATTTACACGTACCTCAAGGGAAAAGATGCGGGTACGCTTCCATCATCTTGCTCTCCAGTTCCCAGGTAGCACTTTCCTCAGTTGCCCCACTCCAAACCACTTTAACCAAAGGAATTTCCTTGCCTCTTAGCTGCTTCACCCTCCTATCCTCGACTCGAAGGGGTAACACTTCAAACGTCAGGTTCTCTTTCAACTGTATAGCGTCGGGTACTATCACGTGACTAGGGTCATGAACATACTTCCTGAGTTGTGACACATGAAAAACATTGTGGAGATTTGACAAGAACGTGGGTAAAGCTATTTGGTAGGCGACTTCGCCGACTCTTTTGAGGATTTGGTAAGGACCTATGAACCTCGGAGTAAGTTTCCTCGCCTTCATCACTCTACCAACCCCAGTCGTCGGGGTAACTCTCAAGAATACATGATCGCCTTCCTGGAATTCGAGCGCCTTCCTCCTTTTATCATGGTAGCACTTCTGCCTACTCTGTGCAACTCTCATCTTTTCCTGAACTAACTTAATCTTTTCTGTTGTTCTCCTGGACTATCTCTGGCCCTAGCACCACACTATCACTAGGTTCACTCCAACACAAAGGTGTCCTACATCTCCTCCCATACAGAGCTTCATAAGGTGCCATCCCAATGCTGGAATGGAAACTGTTATTGTAGGTGAACTCTATTAGGGGCAAAAACTTGTCCCAACTTCCAGACTGTTCTAACACACAAGCCCTCAACAAGTCCTCTAAGAACTGGATGGTCCGCTCAGACTGCCCATCAGTCTGTGGGTGGTAAGCTGAATTAAGCCTAAGCTTTGTTCCTAAAGCCTCTTGCAAACTATTCCAAAACCTAGAGGTAAACCTCGGGTCTCTATCTGAAACTATGCTAGAGGGTACACCATGAAGCCTAACTATCTCCTTGATGTACAACTTAGCCAACTTCTCTAGAGGATACTCCATGTTCATCGGAATGAAATGGGCAGACTTAGTCAGTCTATCCATAACAACCCAAATTGCCTCAAAACCAGCTGGAGTCCTAGGGAGTCCAGACACAAAATCCATGGAGATACTATCCCATTTCCATTCTGGGATACTTAGGGGTTGCAACTTACCCGAAGGCCTTTGATGCTCGATCATAGCCTTCTGACAAACTAGGCACGCATAAACAAACTCAGCTACGTCCTTTTTCATCCTAGGCCACCAAAACATTCTCTTAAGGTCCTGATACATCTTAGTGGCACCTGGGTGCACACTCAATCCACTCCTATGACCTTCTTCTAAGATCAACTTCCTAAGTTCGTAAACATCTGGCACACAAACTCTATCCTTAAACCTCAAGATACCATCACCGCCATCCTTAAAACTTAGGTCTCTACCCTGAGCAAGCAACTCTTGCTGGTCTAAGAGATACTTATCTAACTTCTGACCCTCTCTAATCTGATCCATCAAACTGTTGGTAACCTTCAAGGTACCAAGCCTAATACTCTTAGGGGTAAACTCACAAACTAGACTAAGGTCCCTAAACTCCTCAATCAAATCCATCTCCCTAACCATCAAAGCGGAGATATGCAGGGTTTTCCTACTCAAGGCATCGGCCACCACATTGGCCTTTCCTGGGTGATAGGTCAGCTCGAAGTCATAATCCTTTAAGAACTCCATCCACCTACGCTGCCTCATATTCAACTCCTTTTGATCAAAGAGATACTTCAAACTCTTATGATTGCTAAAAACCTCAAACCTCGCTCCATAAAGGTAATGCCTCCAGATCTTTAAGGCAAATACCACAGCTCCTAACTCTAGGTCATGGGTAAGGTAGTTCTTTTCATGGGTTTTCAACTGCCTAGAAGCGTAAGCGACTACCTTACCATTCTGCATCAGCACACCACCTAACCCTTGCTTAGAAGCATCGCAGTAAACTACGAAGGGTGCACTAGGATCTGGCAAAACTAACACTGGTGCTGATGTCAACCTATTCTTAAGGGTTTGGAAACTCTCTTCACACTTAGAGTCCCACACAAACAACTGTCCCTTCTTGGTGAGACGGGTTAAGGGTAAAGCTATCTTAGAGAAACCTTCTATAAACCGTCTATAGTACCCGGCTAACCCCAAGAAACTCCTAATCTCGGTTACAGACTTTGGCGCTTCCCACTGGAGCACCGTCTCTACCTTAGCTGGGTCCACTGCTATGCCACCCTTAGAGATGACATGTCCTAAGAAGCTCACTTCCTCTAACCAGAACTCACACTTAGACAACTTAGCATACAACTGCTTCTCCTTAAGGGTCTGCAAGACAACCCTCAGGTGTTCCTCATGTTCCTCCTTACTCTTGGAGTACACTAAGATGTCATCTATAAACACTACCACAAACTTATCTAAGTAAGGGTGAAAGGTCTTGTTCATGTAGTCCATGAAGACCGCAGGAGCGTTGGTCACACCGAAAGGCATAACCAAATACTCATAGTGACCATATCGCGTCCTAAACGCTGTCTTCGGGATGTCCTCAGACTTAACCCGAATCTGATGGTACCCTGATCTCAAATCTATCTTTGAAAAGACGCAAGCGCCCATCAACTGGTCCATAAGATCATCAATCCTAGGGAAGGGATACCGATTCTTTATGGTCACCTTGTTGAGCTGTCGAAAGTCGACACACAACCTCATACTACCATCCTTCTTCTTCACCAACAACACAGGTGCTCCCCACGGAGACACACTCGGCCTAATGAACTGCTTCTCCATCAGGTCCTCCAACTGTTCTTTCAACTTAGCTAGCTCTAGAGGAGACATTCTATAGGGTGCTATGGAAATTGGCCCGGTGCCAGGCACTAAGTCTATGGTAAACTCAACATCTCTTTCTGGGGGTAAGTTATAAACATCCCCCGGAAACACTTCAGGAAACTCTCGCACAACAGGCAAGCTGGCGACATTAGGAGGGCTGCTCTCTACATCCAGGGAAGCTAACATCATGTATACTTGGGCTTCGTCTCTCATCGAAGCTCGTACTTGGCTGGCAGAGAGAAGGTCTGGATTCCTAGACTCCTTTGGAGTTCCAAAAACCAGGGTTTTATTGAAACAATTCAGAAGGACATGGTTGGAAGATAACCAGTCCATACCCAGAATAATGTCCAGGTCTTTCAAAGGTAAGCATACAAGATCAGTAAGGAAAGTTTTATCATTTATAACAATATGACAGTTCTTGCATGCATAAGAAGTAGAAACAGGTTTATTTGTAGGTGTAGAAACCAACAAATCAAACTCAAGGAAGGTAACAGGCAATTTCAGACTCTTGACCCTATCATGCGATATAAACGAGTGAGTAGCACCCGAATCATACAATACAGTTAATCGAGTTCCATCAATTAGACACGTACCTTGGATCAAGTCATCAGACTCGGAGGCTTCGGCTCCACTAAGAGTAAAGACTCTCCCAGTGGTCTTCAGTCTGTTGGCCTGAGGCTTCTGATTCTTGCTAGCGCTGGGAGGCTCGGCCTTAGCTCCATCACACTCGCGGCTGATGTGGCCTGGCTTGCCACACTTGAAACAGATGACCTGTGTTTCCTTGCACTGGGACGAATAGTGGTCCTGTGCTCCACACTTTCCACACCTCATAGCTCTAGGGGCATCAGAGAACCCACCCCTGAAGCTACTCTGCTGAAACTGGGGCTTCCTGCCACTCTGCTTGAAGTCCTTGCCCGAAGGGGCATACCTCTGCTTACCCTTGTCCCTCTGATCAGTCCTCTTGCCACTCTGGCTATCTGACCCTCTGGAACTGGCAACTCTGAACTGGCTGGCATCTTCATAGATCCTGCACTTGTTGACCAGAATAGGGAAGACTCTGATCTCCTGATAGCTGATGGCCTGTTTGATCTCAGGCCTAAGTCCCGCTTCGAACTTCACACACTTGGAGCGATCGTCCGTCTCATGCTGGTAAGGAGTGTAGTACCTAGCCAGCTCCTCAAACTTAGCCGCATAGTCACCAACTGACAGCAACCCCTGCCTCAAAGACAAGAATTCCATCTCCTTCTTGTCCCTGATATCCGCTGGAAAATACTTCTCCAGAAACCTCTGCCTGAACACCGCCCAAGTCACCGCTGTGCCCTCTGCCTGCATCCTCTGCCTGCAGTTGTCCCACCAGTGCTCCGCCTCTTCAGTCAACATGAAGGTGGCGAAGATGAGTTTCTGCTGATCATTGCAGTCCATTGCACGGAAGATCTTCTCTGTCTCCCTCAGCCACAGCAATGCTCCCTCTAGGTCATACGCTCCTTTGAACGACGGAGGGTTGTTCCTCTGGAACTTATCCAGTCCCTGGAACTCAGCTGGCCCACCGTTGTTAGGGTTGACCTGTCCGATAGCATTGGCCAGGAGTGCCAATGCGTCAGCAATCGCCTGATCGTTGCGTCCTCTACCGGCCATTAGTTCCTGTACATGCCCAAAACAGCCTTTAATACAGAAACTTAGCGAGTAAAAGCTACAGGCAACTAACTTAAGACATCATTATCTATACCAAGTATAGACAATTCACACAAGAGTCATACAACAGACTCACAACAGACTCATACCACGTCCGAACAAGGTCGAACTGCTCTGATACCACTAAATGTGACACCCTTCTACCCCGCATGTTAAAAGCCATTTAAATTAAAAACATTTAAAGGAAAATATGCAAATACTGGATAAAATAAATCATTGTCCATGGGTAGAAAAGCCCCACATGAACCGTTTACAACGCGGAAATCAAATCAGTTTTAAACAATAAAACATAATCAACCAAAACAATAAAACCCAACCCCGATGTCACATACAGAGCTGGTATAACCGTTCCGGAATAAAATCCACGGAATTACAACTGAAATTAACGACTACGAAACATAAACTAGCCCTACGATGAGTGGCGGCTCCTCAGAGTCACTCCTCTCCGGGCTGCTCGTCATCCTCTGCAAGGTGCCAATCAGGCCAAACACAAACAACAAACATATATAGGGAGTAAGAATCGTATAAACATAATAGCATGGGAATAGACAGTAAAGTAAACAGCAAGCATAGCAGCATCACATCAAACATCAACATCATCATCATGCTATGCGGTGCAATGCAGTCCTACTCCGCTAAACCATCAATGCATGTGGATCCACTAAACTCGGGATGAACGACTTCGGAGTTACATATCCACATTGAGAATCTACTCAACGCCGGAGAATCTACTCCTTGGATAGCCAACGTATCAAACCAACGAATGCCTCGTCACGGAGGCGCTAGGAGAATCTACTCCAACCGTGGATGGCCGGATCACCGTACTCTAGGACGATCTCCCCTATGTCGAACATCCCTAAACAACAACTCCGATGTAATGCGTATGCAACACAATAACAACGGCAACACCACCTCCATAACTCCAACGGGATCGACCGAAGGTAACAGCGGGATCAACCGCACCAACTTGCCTCGCGGAATCTACCTGAGGACTTAAGCGGAATCAACCGCAGTACCTGGGGCAAACTCTCGGCCACCAAGGTACGTAACAGCAACACCTTAGACCCAAACCGTGGGGTCAAGGCCTCCTTGGCCAAAAAGCACCAAGGCACAACTCATCAGTTTGCGGCACCCCAAAGGGTATCGACTTAACATCTCACCATCTCATCATCTTTGTTTATCTTTATTAACATTTACCAAGTTGTCTAATCAGTTATCATCATAGGGAAGTGGGGTTTGAAAACCCCTTAAGTCCTTTAATTGTATTCTGTCTCAGTGGGTTGAGCACGGTCGTGCTCGTAACCCAGCACGGTCGTGCTTAAGCACGTGAGGGGCGTGCTCCCCTGTAAGTGAAACACGGTCGTGCTTCTTAATGAGCACGGTCGTGCTCAGCAGCACGATCGTGCTCTTGTCCTGTACGGCCGTGCTCAACAGCGCGGCCATCTCCCCAGAATTCAACTGGGAGCACGGTCGTGCTCCCTGTTCAGCACGGTCGTGCTCAACGCGCGACAGTGCTGTTCTGGGCAGGAACAGAGGCTGAGTTGTTATCCAAATTATAGGTTTTCACACCTATTAATCCTAAGTCCATTAACAGTGCGTTTTAAGAATTAAAACCATACATCAGCAACTTCCAAATCATATCAACCAATCAGCATGTTAACATCCATTATCATTATCATATCAAACCATAGGGCAATCATCATATTATTCACCCATGCATCACACATTCACATATATAACAGAAATTATCAGATTATCATACATCACATTCAGACACTAACACGTACGAAACATGCATCAACCGGGGTTACGGGGACCCCTTTACTTTACCCTAAACCCAAACCTACGTAAATACTACCCTTCTCCCCATACCTGGATTGAAGGTAGCTCTCCCAAACACCGAACAGTAATCTGGTTCCTCCTCTTTATCCGGTTCAACCTCAACTATGTCTTAAACAAAGGAAACACACCAATATTAATTTCCCAATCATAAAACTGAAAAGGAAACCAATAGGGAAGAGGGAACCATTACCTCTAGGCTACCACGGACGAATCAGCTTCTCAACCGGCTTTCAAAGTCCTACTATAACGCTGGAAAAAGGGAAAATACAGAACGGATGAGTTCTGGCCGCAACAGAGCAATAGCAGCCGTCACAAATAGGGTTATGACGTTAACCCTCGATTCTGCTCACGTATATAACTTCCGGACCTGAGCACGGTCGTGCTTACCCTTGAGCACGGTCGTGCTCCACTTAGCGTCACGAGACGCGGTCCACGCATTGAGCACGGGCGTGCTCCCTGTTGAGCACGGTCGTGCTCAACTTAAAATCAGAAACACGCTTCTGACTTTAAGCACGGGCTTGCTGGCTAATGAGCACGGGCGTGCTCATGTACCAGAAAGGGACTTTTAGCCAAAAATCCCACTAAGCCCTTAAACGATAAATCCAACTTAACCAAAACCAGCTTAATTAAAATAATTCTGAAAAACAGGGTGTTACAACTAACTACTTAGATTAGTTTAGATTCTTCATTTATCATAATTTTCTGGGTTTGTATAATAATATAAAATGAAAATTATGTGTATAAAAATAAAATAAAATAAAACCTTAAGAAATAACGCGTAATTTACCGTTTTGTTTAAGAAAAAATTGGGGCTCAAAGTCAAGCATCATAAAAGTTATGCTGTCAGAATTGTTTTCTTCGTCTTTCAATATATCTGACAGTTCAGTTATGCCTCGTGTCTAGCTGAAAATTGGTGTCACCATACGTAGGGCGAAGTAAAACATAGAAACCAAGTTCTTGTTTAAGAAATGCGAACGCTATAATAATCTCAAACAAGCATAGTTGGGTTCGTCCTTATCACAATCTCCTCCGTGGGAAATTCTAGGGTGAGCGACGTAGGATGTCGCTCACCGTGCGCAAGGATGCTATTGCAAAATGAAAATCATTTTTTAGTCCCCTGAAAGGATTCACTTGCAAAATAAAATAACTTTTCAGTCCCTCTCTCCCACACGCTCAGTGCCCTTCCCTGACTTGCTTCGACGGTATCGTCGCCGCTGGCTCTCACTCCCCTCTCTCTCTCACCTTCTCCCTCAAGCCCTGCTCTCTCTCACTTGTCTAACAATAACAGCCACAGCGAAGGAGGAGGTGTAAGAATAGAGCGGTGGAGGCCGGGGAGTCGAGTTTGAGGAGGATCTTGCCCTGTAGGCGGACGGAGGGGCGGGAAAAGGGTGAAGTCAAGGAGGTCGCAGAAGGGGAGAAGTAAGGTGGCGTTAGCGGTGTCAGAGTGGAAGATCTGGATGGTGAGGACATGCATTCCCAGCCAACTCAAGCACCTGCATCCAAAACCCTTCAATAACACTGCAACTTGAAAAAAATTAACAAATACCAAATCACGCTTCCACAAGTAATCAACGACAGAATTGAGTCCCATTTCGTAAAATTAACTTGCTCCAATTTAAGTCTGAGTTCCCAAATTAACATTCAACACCGATCGGGGAATTGGGGACAAGCTTTCACGAACCTTGAAACAGGCTTCTTCTTGGGCCCACCACCTCTCCTTCTTCCGGCACCCTTCTTCAACTTTCCGGCACTGACATCCATCGTTGGAACGCTGACTGGAGGGTGAGGATGGAGTGGGGAAGAGGGAGAGAGAAGCATCCGTCCCAGACAGTGGGAATGTCGGCCTTGGAGGTGAGGCGGCGATCTGGCAACCCGAGTCGACCCAGAAGACGAGTGGCTTTATGAATGTCGGCCTGTATTTCTCTACGGCCGCCGTCGTGGTTCTGCAGAAACTGGCCAGTGATTGGGAGACGGGGCTTCAAAGGGCTTGACTGCAAAAACTGAATTTTTTTAGATTTGCTGGAAGGGGCTTGCTCACGGTGAGAGATATTAGATAGTCTCCCACCGTAGCATTCGCCCTCGTCCGTGCTCGGTGCCCGCCGGTAGTGTTTCCATACACGTGTAACGTTTTAACATATGGTGTGGATGAATTTATTCGGAGAGTAACTTTAAAAGAGTTATTATAATCATTTTATTATAAATCAATAAAAGTTAAGTAACTTCTTTAACTCATAACAAAATGAAAAAATTTAGTACTGTCACTACGAAGGAGTTTTAAACTAATATTTAATAATATTTTAAAAAATTGATATTATTGTTATTTATCTCTTATTCTCACTTAATCATTAAAATAAAAGCATACATATCAAAATGTTAGTAGATGTTTGTATAAATTGTTTTACACTAACAATACATTATACATACTACTTTAATCAATATTATTTTAACTATTAAAGTATAAAAATATATTTCCTTGTGTTTCCAATAAATATGTTTTTGCTCCACATCTACTTTTGCTTCTGTGTGTTTCTTACAGTAGCATTTGATGGGCACAGCAAAAATCAAAATACATGACGAAATAGAATATTCTACTCTGTATCTTCCCTATTTTATAAGTTGTATACAAAATTGGACATGGGATTAAAAATTGGAATACTTCGATTATAATAAAAAGAACAAAAATAAAATTTCTCATTTCATCATGGTCTTTCAGTTTCACGGTGCCAAACACTAAGGTGCAATGTGTTAAGCCGGTGGGGACTGAGATATGGACCATATTTTTACTTTCGAGTTTTGACGTTTAGGAGAGTTTCATTTTTGTCTCTTGTGCCAGGAAAGACCCAATTACAATGAGTGGATGGCCCAAATAAGGAAGGAGACAGCTTGGTTGAGATAGGAAGAAGACAGCTCAATCGGGACTGGACGATTGGATAAGGCCCAATTCTTTGAAGGTTAAACCATTAGACCCACTAAATAAGTTATATAAGAAGAACCCCTTGCCTCTTCACTAAGACACACTCTCTCACACACACAATTAACCTTAGATATTCTTTCATGTAGTTCTCTAGATAAGAGAAAAGGGGCAATCCCCCACCATTATATTCAATCAAACACATTAATAAAATATCTCTCAATCATTCCCAGAATTTATCGTTCGGTCAGAACACCTTGTCATCCTTCAAAACGAGTAAAAGGTTCATTTAGTCTCAGAAATTGTTATTATTGGTCATATTTGTCCAGATGAAAAAGAAAATTAGTTGTAGCTGTTGGTCAATTGGGTGACTAAGAGCACCAGCATCGGTGTAATAGAGGAGGTGCTTAAACATTTAAGCATCGGTGCTTAAATATTTTCGCCAATGGAGTAGGTGCTTAACTAGCACCTCAAAATTGAGGGGTGCTTCCACAATCACCTGGTGCTCGTGGATTTTCTTGACTTTTTGTTTTTGTTTTTATTAAAACATATTGATGAAAAGTAAGGATGTAAGGTGATTGGTGGGATTCATTTAAGAATTTTTTAGAAGTTGTTGGGTTGAAGAGATGACTGCTTAAATTATAAAAAGTTAAAATGAATAATGTGTAATGGTGAGACTCATTTAAGAACTCTAAAATGAGGTGCTGGGATAAGGATGCTCTAAAGTTAGTATGCAACGCTTCCTAAAGATGGTAGCGTAGACAAGATTGTTGAAGACTGGATTTCTCAACTACACATGAAAACTAGCACCATCCTTAGTTACCAGAAAATTCGTCTTTTTGGTAAAAAAAAAAAAAACAGGTACTACTCCGAACAACTATTTGTCAAATCGTCATGCATGCTAGACCCACGCGGGACCTGCTGTTTTAAATGCATGAGTGAAGTATGAAAATGAAAACACATAAAGACTCCAGAACCCCAACGGCACTGCACGATAGAAACTACACCCACAACAACGTTTGGAGGAGCCACGAGCCCACGACTTTTGAAAACCTGGAGTACTATCAATATAAGGAAGGATCAGTTTACACTGATATAAAATATTAAAATTACAATTATTGTTAGATGAAAATAAAATCATTGATTGAGATTTTGTGTAAGTGAAAAATGACTTATACTAGTGTAAACCGATCTCTCCGCTTCATGTATACATGAATAGGAGATAATTGATGTTTCATATAACAGAAAATAGGAACGTAAGAAAATAAGGAGGAATTGTTATCTAAGAAAAACACAATTTCAACCACTAACTAGTTATTTTATGACTAATATACAGGTTACTATTTTATAGTAATAAAATAAAATAAAATAATATTACACATATATGCAATAGATTTTAAGTTTAAAACTTCACTCATCTATTAACATCATTAGATTCTTGGTTATACAAAGAATAGCTCTTATATTATTATATTGCCCAGAAGAAATTTACGTTTTCAATTACACAGGAGGCCAGGTATAGGATAGAACGTTACATATCATACCCAAATATTAAAACTCGAGTCAATACCAATTGGGTTGCAAATTCGCCGACAAAAGAAAATAAATACTACTAGTTTAAACGCTCATTATTTACTTGGTCTCATTTACCATCTCATTCATGAATGACAAAAAATATTCGAGACTAATTATATATAGTGACATGGCTTATCAAAATATATATATATATATATATATATATATATATATATATATATATATATATATAGTGACATGTTTGTCGTATTTAACTTTTAATTTATTTTACATTGTGTATTAGTATAAAAATTATCCTCAGTAAGGGAGGGATAAAGCTCTACTCAATCAGTCGAACCAGAGATTAGTCCCATAACTGATCCGAGGAGTCTAAGCTATGGGATACACTGGTGGACTTACTCGGCCCAAAGGGATAATTAAAATGGTTTCCAAACAAAAAAAAAAAAATTTATCTCCAGGAAGCAACTGTAATTTAATTTTTATCTTAAAATCTTCACGTGCAAAATCGAACGTAAGTTACACAACAAGAAATTGTTGAGAGATACAAGAGAAAAAAAGATGAAAGAGAGAATGAGCGAAGAAAGTTGTTTGATACGGGCCAATTCTATGGTCCTTCCTAAAAATATGGGAGGACTAAACCTCACTAAATCAGAACCATTCATTTAATATTAAAATAAATGAATGGTTCAGATTAAAGAGGTAAAAATGACATAAAAATATTATATCTCCGACATTTAAATGTCGGATTCAGAAAATATGCTTTCGTCATCTAATTGTCAGAAACACATTTTTTTACACTTTTCGGCAATTAAATGTCGGATTCAAAAAATATGCTTCCGGCATCTAATTGTCGGAAACATATTTTTTCACACTTTCCGGCAATTAATTGCCGGATTCATAATTTTTGAATCCGGCATTTAAATGCCGGAAGGCTTTTTTTTTTTTTTTAAAACCTATAATACCCTTTAAGGATCGGTCCTCTTATGTTTTTAGGGAGGACCATAGAATTCGCCGTTTGATACATCGTTCAGTGAAGTGAGGAGAAATTGGTAAGAGAAAGCTCCAATACTATGTTATCCCCACTGTACCCTTATCTTCCAGCGTGAGATTGGGAGCAAAATACGAAAAGTAAAAACTTTTCAATTTTTTTTTTCTCAGGTGGTACTTGACATTATCAAATCATTTAAATTAATATTTTCTTAATGAAATGTAAATATTATTTAAATATATATGTTATGAATTCTTTTAACAAATTTAAATAATTTGTTAATAATTTAATAACTTATTTAAATAATATTTATTATTAATTTGTTAACAACTTTTTTCAGGGGTATTATTGTCTTTTAAGAAATAAGACTAATTTTCTCTTATCACTTTTCTTCTCAACCAAACAAAAGGAGAGAGAATTTTATACTTCTTTCACTTCTCTATTTTTCATCTTGCTCTCACATCAAACAATATAAAAAATCTACTTTATTTGTTATCTTTTTCTTTCTCACCTCTTTCTCACCTCTTTCTCTTTTCTCACTTTTTTCTCCCAACCAAACAAAATATAAATGTGTACCAAAATGGGGTAAGACTTCAGAGGTGTACGTGGGAACCACCATCCTCACAAGATGTCTCTTGGCTCATGGGTGGAGCACGTTTATATGACTTGAAGACTTTGAGTGTAAGTGGGTGCGTCCCCGCGACAGGAGCAGTCAACCACGACTTCAAAGTTGGCGGAAATTTTTACATCAATAATAATAATAATAATAATAAGGTTTTTTTCTTCTTCTACGCGTAGCATGACTGCAGTCTGCAGCGCCATTAGATTCGTACAGGTCTCACAATGAAATAAAGGTTTAATCGTACTTTTGAAGTAAATTATTTTGATTCTTATCGTTTTTTTTAACATATTTGATTTTATTAATTTTTTTAATTTTGTAAATTTAATCATTTCGTTTGATGTCCGTCAATTTTTTAATGATAAATAGAGATAAAGTGCTGCTTTAAAAGCGTAGAACCTTTGGTTAAGTTTCTGTGATTAAGGATTATGTGATGGAATAAAAAAATGATTTCATAAAGGAGGAGCAAAACCATTAACGAAATAAAAAAATGATTGAATCATGTTGAAGCAGAGAGACGGAGGAAGGAAAAGCTTAACCAGATGATGTTTTATGCGCTTAGAGTAGTGGTTCCTCTTTGTTAATCATTGAAAAAATTGATTGACATCAGACGAAAGGACCAAATTTGTAACATTGAAAAAATAGAGGAACCAAATGTGCTAAAAAAATCATAAAGACCAAAATCACTCATTGCCAAAAACAAGGGACAAAAAATGAAATTAAACCTAAAATAAATTCATGAAATGTGTGTCTAGTGAGGGAATCTACATAGATCTAACGGTTGTTATTTACTCAAAAATATCCTCTCACCCACAAGAAATAAGGATTTCTCATAGTAATTACGCTTGGTTTGAGTTGATGTTATTTACTCTTCCCTGCCTTGGACGGGGCCACTATCCCCTCACCGTACCAAAAAAGGTTAGTACTTTCAATTTTTTTTTATATTATTTACTATTAATGATAATTTAGAAAATAAAATTAAAATGAAATGCTTTTATTAGTAATTCAGATAGACAATTTAAAATGTTAATAATATTATTCTTAACTTTGACATGATCTGCTAGTTCTCACATTTTTCATGATTTTCCTATTTGTCTTGCAGACGTTATTATCAATGAAGTGAAATAAGCTTCTTTTGGTAAAAAAAAAAAAAAAAAACTTTGACATGATCTCTAATAAATACTAATTTGGATATTAAAAAAAATTTTAAAAAAGAATAAAATTATTCATATGTTATTTTTAGGTTTAATTATTGAGTTGTCCATGAACTATTTGAAAATTTTCAATAGTATCATGAATTAAATATTTTTTTTAATTAGGTCTATGAACTTATGTAAAATTGTCAATTGGGTGCCTATACTAAAAGGTTTCTACTTGGGTCCCTGAACTTATATAAAATTTTCAATTGGGTCCCTAAAGTAAAAATGTGACTATATAAAATAAAAAGTAATAAAATGATAGATGATGAAATTTAGGAAAAAAAATATTATTTGACATAATAATAAAATGACAAAAGATGAGTTGTTTACTTATTTTCTTATTTATTATGTTATTTTATATTTTAATTGAGATTTTTCTTAGTTTTATATTGTTATTATTTTAATGTTATGTCAAATATTAAATATTTGAGTCAGTTTAATATTTTAATATTTTGTTATAGAACATGAATTTTCTAACACAATTTCATATTTCATTATTTTGTTATGATCATTTCAAGAACTAAATTTTGTCTCTCCAATTCATTTATTTTTATTTAATTATTCTGCTGAGAATTAGTTTTCTCACTAAGTTTTATTTATTATTATTATTATTATTTTAAATAGTGAGTTTTTCCTCTCATATTCATATTTTGTCATTTTATTATTATGTCAAACAATATAATTTTTTTTTAAATTGATCATCTATCATTTTATTATTTTTTATTTTATATATTCACATTTTTTACTTTAGGGACCTAATTGAAAATTTTATATAAGTTCAAGGACCCAATTAGAAAATTTTTAGTTAGGGACTCAACTGAAAATTTTATATAAGTTCAGGGACTTAATTAGAAATATTTTTAGTTTAGCGACCTAATTGAAAATTTTCAAATAGTTCAGAGACCAACTCAATAAATAAACCTTATTTTTATTACTACTTCTGCTTTTATCATTTTTTAAATATTATTTTTATCTTATTTTATCTATTGTTTTAGAAGACCAATAAGTTATTAATTATTTTTTATTATAGTCAAATGTTAATTGTTAGCTTGTTGTGCACACAAAAAAATAACTTGTTATGCTAGTATAGGAGGTGGAATTTAAACCTTGCACCTTTTAACTCCACACACCTTTGTCCCACGTCTGTTCCGTCATGAAAAGAACTAGGCCCAATATGTTGAGGTCCAATAGCACATGTGAAAGTGTAATACCCTGTAATTTGATAATTTAATTATAAGGTTCAAATAATATTATTCCCGGTAAGTTCTAATTTTTTTTTTTCCTCTTACAAAGTTTACATGATAATTTTTTTACTGCTTTTAAATAATAAAATATGCTATAAAAAAAACTGCTCCCCAATGTTCTTTAGAGAATTAAATAAGGATTTTATGACATAAAAATGATTGTGCATAACTGTCATACCTATCTTTTTTTTTGACAAGGGTCATACCTACTTCTTTTAATAATTATGATTATATCAATAATTAATATATTAAGTGGTAGTTAATTTATTTTATGATCACTACTAATTAATTTATGATATAAAGACATCAATAGGGTAGTATATAATTTGACATACACTTAAAAGGCTAATTAAAATTTAACAAGTAAGTTAATGTAAATTTTTGGACCTTACCCATATTGCTTTTTTAGTGAGCCCATAATGCCTAGGGTTTTAAGTTTAAGAAGAGAGAACCCTTCTCCTTGCCATTTGTCATGTTTTCTTTAAACCCTAGAGGAATGGAAGTTGAGCTTGGGAGATGAGGCTAGAGAAGCATTCTATGGTAGTTCTTCTTCTTTTCTTCATTTTTGTTTTTCTTGGAAGCTCAATCTAGAGTCTATAAGAGGTGAGAGATTTTTATTTGTTTTTATGTTATTTTGGATTTGACTTGCACATGCTTGATTTCTTTTCCCTTCTGCGATACACGCAGCACCAGCTGCAGAGTCTCTTTCCAATTGTTTTTTAAGCCGTGTCACTAACAGAGAAAAGGCTATGGCTTATCCTCAATAAAAGAAAATGGGTTTTTTATTAGTTTGACTTGAAAACTAATGGGCTTGCAGCCTTGCACCCCGTGAAGTCTCCTGGAAGATAAAGTCAAATCACATGAACTAATTACATAGGACTTGAGAAATGAAAATTTCATATAGATATTGCATTGGACTTAAGAATGAAAGGTTACTATACATACATATGTATATTACCCAGGACTTGGCGTTGAAGACTTCTAATATATACGTATATGTATATTATCCAAATGAAACTTATCTACATAGATTAGTATACTGTAATATGAAATAGTGCTCTGTTTTATATTTATATTAGTATAATATGATATTTTAATGAGAAAGCAAAGTATATAGGTATGATGATCTGATATATGTGTAACTTATATATTGAGGTATTAGAATGAAATTTTCTCTTTCAAGGAATGGATATTGATTGAGATGATTATGATATTGATGAATGGTCAGTACACTACTACAGAAAAGGGATTTGGTAGCGTTTATTTTTTTGCCTTTAGTAGCGCTTACAAGCGCTATCTATTCACCCGCTACTGAAGGTGAAAAGAAAAGATAGCGCTTTAAAAGCGCTATTGAAAGTGGGGAATAGATAGCGCTTCTTTGAAAAAACGCTGTCTATTCCTTACTTTAGATACCTGTCTATTCCTCAATATAGACAGCGCTTCCTTGAAGAAGCGTTGTCTATTCCCTTTTTTTTCAAAAAAAAAATTTACAGTGTTTTTCTACATTTTCCACCTACACACAACAAAATTCAACAAAACCACACACACACACACACACACAAATATATATATATATATATATATATATATATATATATATATATATATATATAGTGTACCAAGCTTACAATATTGGTAAGTATATATAAACCAAACATCAAAACCATATAACCAATTAACTAATATACTTTACACAATTCATAGTACGACGTACACATAACCAATTCTAAAATTTAAGTCCATATACCAAAAAGTAGCTAACCTACACTAGACAATAACTATAGCCAAACAATACATGCATACACTACTAACAATATACACAAGCTAACCAACACACTAGTAATTCTACATAACTTCTACATGTAGCTTCCATCTTCTGCCTGATGGCACAAAATCCTTGCTGTCGTTCTGCATAAGACACACACAAATCACTTGCCTGAGAGAATCCAATCCGAGCAGCTTGAACAATAAAGAGAGTTTGATTGACAGAGGTGCTTGAGAGAATCCAATATATTCCTCACTTTGTTTTGATGGATCATGCATCGACCTTCTACACCCCATTCGACAAATTAACTGAAACAAATTTTTTTTAGAATGATATCTTATAATAGAACAAGATAAATGACCGTGTTTCTTTTAGAATGAAGTAGAACTAACCAGTACTATTTTGTTGAGCTTCAATTCCACTTTCTGTTTTGATCCTTTGCTCTGCACCACAACTCCTTGCACCCATATAGACGCACCAATTGTAATCAAGCCAGATTCTACCTAATAATAAGCTCTAGAGCATGATGAAAGCATACATGTAAAATCTACCTATGTGGCATTGATGAATTTATGCATAGGAGTATATCATAAAATTTCATTTATACTTGGTATAATTATACTTTGTAAAACAGCAACATAGTTAAAAAAATAAAAAATAAAAAAATACCTGATCATAACCTTCAGCCTCTAGGTCCATCACACATTGCATGTTAGAAAGGCAAGAACCATCATTAATCTAGACACGACAAACACATTACTACTAGTTAGTCATACAAACTCATTGCCATAAAAGTATGATTTCATTGCAAGACCAAACATTTTTGTCTAATTGCGAAAAAATAAATGGAAAAATTACACTCCACTCCCTGTGGTTTGACTTAATAACACTTGGCAACTCTCTTGTTTCAGAAATTACATTGAACTCCTTTGAGATTTATGTTATCATTGAATGATAACAGGCATCATCATAATTTCTAAAACAAAAGGGTTGCCAAATGTAGTTAAGTCAAATTATAATTTCCCCTAAATAAATCTCTGTCTTCAGCAGCTAAAATTCCATATCGCTTAGAAAGTTTACAACATGAATTGGTCAACTGAATGCAATAGATAGAGAAAGAGAAGAAAGAATGAAAGAGGCTTAACTACCTCAATGAAGGTGATGCTACTCTGAAGCCTCAGGGTGCGAACCCAGTCATTGAAGAAGAGGGTGTGGCCGAGCATGTCCAAGCCTGTGAAATCACCAATGTATAACAGGTTTAATCACTATGAAATCAATTACAACTAATTAGAAGTACAAACAACAATTCTTATCCATGACAGTCCATTTATAAAATAAATCTAATAAGCACTACCGCAACGAAACCAGTAACCATCTTAGTGAGAAGCATTCATGGCTAAATTATTTATATTCAAGCTAAAAATAGAAATTGCATGGAAAGACACCTCCCCTAAATTATTTATATTTATATTCGTATTAAGAAAACTACCTTACTATATATAACGTTAAATATCTGTCACATCACTTTTGTGAATTATTACTATCTCTTATTCTAATTGTATAACTCAATAATAAGCAAGAGACACAATAGTATATAGGAGGAACAACCTGTGGGAACAATGGAATGCCACGAAGCAAGGAAATAGGAGGAACAATGACATAACACAGTGTAGGTAGGGAAATGGGAGCCCACAAGAGGTAGACACAATATCCCATTTGCACACCCAAGTTTATCTTCCCGTGCCCATAAATGAAAGGGCAATACTTGGAGAAGAAAATTTGGAACATGCCTTCTGACCACCTCTTTTGCTGAACAAGAGCTACATCTAAGGTTGTTGGAGCTACACCCAAGAAAGCCTTTTTTTCTGGATTATAATAAATCGATTTCCAACCCCTGCATGAAATTACAAGGCCAGTGGCAATGTCTTCCACACCACTAGTACATATATACTGGACCCGTGAATAGCATGGTTGCATAATTTCATGACTTATGAATGCATGCTTAAAATGCAAGTGTTAACATAAGAGACAACTCATCAAACACGAGTTGTACATTCTATAAATGGCATCAAACAAGAAAAACAATGTCTCTCCCAACTATACAGCATGTGGCAGACAATCAATATCTTTCAAAAAACAAGAACAAACATTGCTGCATGACATTCACTTCACATTGGCATTTTATCAAACATGTGTGATGCATCAAATTCTTGTACACATAATATTTATACCCATGTATCAGTTTAGCCCCATAATACACAGTACAATATGCATTCCTAAAAGTTATGCAAGGACATCGAACATGAATTTCAAAGTATTTAAGCATAGGATAAATTCGTGACCCTCAAAACAACCCACATGGTTACCTAAGCCTGTTGAGTTACATGAGTAGTGCAGAAGACAGACACATACACGAAGAGAAATTGAGAGAGGAGGAACAAGTCTACATACCTGAAATGAGATGAGTGCAGGAACAAGTCAGTTAGCACAATTTCATCCCAATTCAAGAATCAACTGCCATATCGACGCGACAAAGGATGAGTTTGAGTTCATGCGCTCCGTCTCTCTGACTCTGAGTTCTTAGGGTTTGATCTAGGGAAAACTCACCAAAGGAAGGGGAAGAGGATAGCACGGCAGTAGTAGCTTCGACACGGCGGCGGACAGCGGTGACAACGGAAAGCGAACAGCGGCGGAAGGCGAATGTTTCGAGTGATGGAGTGGTGGTGGTAGACGAACGTGTTCAACTAGGTTACGACACGAGGGAGACGAGAGTTGTGGTCGTAGACGAGTGTGGGAGGGAAACTTACACGCTGGAAGGAATTGTTCTATGAAAGGGAGAGATATTAATGTTTTAGGAAAAGGGGAATAGATAGAGCCTTTTTTTAATGAGCACTATTTTAAGTGGGAATAAACAGATCTTTTTTAAAGAAGCGTTGCCTTTAGGGAAATCAATAGATAGCGTTTCCTTAAGGAAGTGCTATCTATTCTCTTTTCATAATTTTAATAGCGCTTCTTCAAGAAAGCACTATCTTTGGTTAATTTATAGATAACGTTTTCTTAAGAAAGCGCTACAAAACGTCTTCCGCCTCTTTTATAATAGCGTTTCTTATTGAAACGCCATTGAAGGTGCGCTATTTAATGTATAATCTGGCATAGTGATATGAATCCTTTACTTAAAGAAAGTATATTAGTGGTGATCAAAAAAAAAAAAAAAAAAAAAAGAAAGAAAGTATATTAGTGTAATATCATGTTTGCGAGAACTTGGGTGGGAATGTTCAAGTTGGATATTTGTTTACTGACTTATGAATATGATATTGGCCAATATGAGATTCTCTTATGTTTGTATGTTGTTTATTTATATATTTATTTTGTATTCAGAGTGAGATATGATTTGGGAAATAACATGCTATGTATGATGATAAAAGTGGTGTAATGAGCTTTGTCATGTATTCTTTTAGATTGTTTTATTGATGATGAAAAAGTATATATGTTTGATAGGTGATGTGTGTGTGTTTTTTTTAAAAGAATATTTATTATTATGATGGGATTGTTTATATGACTTGAACTATGCTATGGAGATGAGCATGTATCACATTATTACTGTGAAAATTTATGGTGATAGTATAATGATGTGAAATGATTTACTATGTTCTTGCTTATGTGTGGTTTATATGATTATTGAAAATAGTACTTCGTGGAATGGACTGTCAAATGATGGTTATGAATCTTTGGGTAGGCGAACCGGGGAGCGGGAGGCTCCAGTATATAAATAACACCGTCGGGTATGAGGGGACCTCGTTAGATACCCCGGGCATTGAGAATGGATGTTGATATTGGCTGGAGGATGCGGTATCTCCGGGGTACGAAATTAAAACCGTCGGGGTGAGGGACCTTGAGAGAACAACCCCAAGTGGACTCAAAGATTGGATGTTTATGATATGTTTTCCCTTGATCGGGACATGAGTTTGAAAATTGAATAAAGTGAAGTCATTCCACAAGTACTCTACAATTGGGCAAGAAGCCCACGTGTGATATGATGTTTTTTTCGATATTGTGATATTTGACTTGACATGGATTTTGTGTTGACATGAATGAATGCTTGCATGCTTGTATACTATGATTTATTTTATTTTGCATGTCTGCTTGTGTTTGGGGGAGTTCCCTCACTGAGTCAGTGGACTCCCCCCACATTTAACATTTCAGCTGTAGGTATCTGTGAAGTCGCCGGAAGCCATGGATGCCATGTGGATTGTTTTTAGAATGAGTTTGCACCCATAGTTTAAGATATTTTAGTTAATACGAGACTTTATAATTTATGTTGGTTGTTTAGTTACTCTGATATATTATATTCATTATTGTTAGAAATAATGAATGTAATTTGTTTAATTTGAATGAGACGAATTTGAGTAGGCCTGAGAGGCTGCGAAAGGGAAATGAGAGACTTTCCCTTTCTGCCGGTAATGGCTACAAAATTTGGGTCATGACAGATGTAACACCTTGTTTCTTTCTTTGTTTAATATTGGTAATTATATGTCTGTTTATATTCTTATCTGAGATCCTGAAAATGATTTTGGAGAAAATAAAATCATTCCTAGAACCTACTTTATGGTAGGAGGCTATGGTTAAAATTTGGGTTTAAAATTCAGACGAAACTCGGTCTGCGTTTTTGCTGACAGTACATTAGTATTGGTCAGAAAAACCCTGATTTGACCCGAAACTGAGTAATTTTAGATTTTTATCACTTTTTTAGTATATAATCTATTTTAAAATTTTCGCTCAAAAAATAAATATTATATTTTATTCGGGCGAAATTTTTGACCAAAACCTGCAAAAACCTAAATCGGGTAAACGACGGAGCCGGATACGGAACTGCAGAGATACGTCGAGAGACAGAACGATGAGTCATCCATGATGACTCATGAAGAATGAGTCACCATGGTGAGTCATGGTAATGACTCACCTTTGTCATGATGAATACTTAGATATTTTAAATATCCAAGTCATGGAAATGACCAAGTAACCCTTTGTCTTTCATTGAAATTCCAAGCTTGTCCCAGCACATTTTATGACCCTTTTGCCCCCAAAAATTCGGCCCTCTCTCTTCAAGTCTCTTAGCCAATTCATTTTCTCATTTTCTTAAAAAAAATAATAAAAAAAATCAAGTTCTTACTATGGAAAAAACCTCCAAAGTTCTTCATCAACTTTCATCTTCTCCTCCAATTTTACTCTTCTAAAGGTATAAACATATGAGTTAAGCTCATCTCATCCTATTTCCTTCAAAGTTTATTTCCATTTCCATGAAAATATTTCAAGTCTCCATATTCAAGATTTTCTTAGTTTATTTTCTAGAAAATCATAGGAAATGAATTTGTGAGTTACGATAATTGCTATCTTCTATCTAATAACTTAGGATCATGTATCCAAGAGCTTAAAAAAATGGAAAACCCTAACCCTATTTTTTTGTCTAGGCCGAGCCCTAGGGGTTTGGTACCTAAAATGGGTTTTGTTGCTTATCTTGTTTTTTGTGTTGATCTTGTGAAAGGTACTTTGTAGTTTTGAGTAGAAGGAAAGGCTTTACAAAACCTAAAACAAGGAGAAAGTGTACTATAAGAGGTAAGGGGAGCTTACCTGAGAAGTTTTGATAGTCATATACTTAATTGTTTGGTATGTGTGATTAATTGTAACTATTGTGTGATGTTGAATTAATGATTTCTAGTTTTGTGATGAATATTGGATTGATAAGTGAATTGTGCCTTAAAGTTGTTTATGTATACTTATTCATGAGATTGTTGTTGATTATATTGGTTGAGAGCATGACAATGGTCATAGCTTGATAATGAGGATTAAGACACTAAAAATCTTAAGCAGAAAATTTAAGATTTTGATTTTCGTAAGTGGAAGAAGAATTTTTAAAAATAAAAATAATGTGACTTAAGGATATTTTTGTTAAAAGTTACCTTTTGGAGAAATCACAGATGATTTTAAAATAACGTTTAAGAAATGAGTGTTAGTGAGGACGAATCATGATAAATTGAACTTATATTGATTTACCCTAAAACTTTTCAAAAAGAATAAAAGAAAGTAGAAAAATCATGAAAATGTTTCAATGTAGTCAAAGAAAATTCTTTTGAAAGAAAAGCTTTTGGTTTACGAAAATTTTATTCTAAATAAAAATATTTAGGAAAATGTCTTATGACGAAATTCTCAATAATAATTTTATTGTTTTAATGAAAAAGTTTTAGAAATGATTTTTAATGATTTGACATTTTCCGAAATGAATTTTAAAGGAAAAGGATTTTTGCAAAATGCTGTTTAAAAGAGAGAAAATGTTTTTCCGACAAACGTTGTTAAACTATTGTATTTGATTTTCAAGTTAATTTTTACAGAACGAAAAACTGTGTAGTTAAACTATTGTATTTGAATTCCTTGTGTCGTGTTGGCACACTTGACTTTATGTCAAAAATAGACGACTCTAGTGACCGGTGAATCGGCCTAGAATATCGTAAATGAGCACCCGGACTGCGTGTCACGTGTTAAGTGTGAATGGGCTTGATGCTTGTATAAAATTAGTCGTGAGCTTTAAGCCTCGACATGAAAGAACGAACGAAAAAGAAAAACAGTGAACCAACTGTTTTACATACATGAACCGGCAGACGTGCCACCACGTTAACGAGCTACAATCCATAAGTGGATTGATAAATTGGATAGTTACAAGCCAAGGAGGGTCTTTAGGAACATCCGAGTTTGAACTCCACAGAAGGCTGGGGCTTTGCAACCTCGAGTCGTGGAAATCGACTGCCTTGCACGGATGTGCTCAATAGGGAACTATTTAATATTATTTAGGTTTGACATAATACCCTTGAACAATTGGGGATCAAACCTATATTGAGAGGCCAACCTCATGTGAAACAATTGTGTTATGGGGATTATTGCGGCCTATCCTGCTCGACGAAGGGAAGTTAGGATCTCTTGAGATTACGAAATAGATAGTGGATTTTTGAAGTGTCATGGATTTTTATAAACCTACGATGGTTGTCTGGTATAAATCCCCTTGTTTAAATAGCATTGATGTTATGACTATGGTTTATATTGTTTTACATGTCGCTGTTGTCATATGTTGTTGATTGGTGTGTCGTGTATGTGACTACTGTGATAAACTTACATGTTGGTATCTCACCCTTGCGTTATTTCTGTTTGGTTCTATTGTGGTATCTCGTTTTGCGCATACAGATGTATCACCAGGGTCTCCTGATGCAATCGAGGGTTTTAGCCCTGTCCTTTGATCACGTCGATGATGGTGACGCTTGGGTGATTAACCCGGGAGCCCAGAGCACTACTTATACCAGGCCAGTACTTGCCACTAAAGGAACTAAGGCAGGACCTATGACTTGCACCCATAGCGTGACGACTGTGGAGGTTCCACTACCGCCTATGTGGCTATTACTGGGAGCTTTAGTGGACCAAGGGGACACCTACCATGAGCCTGCACACCTTCAGCCAGTTCCTGGAGCTGTACCCCATTCCCCCTTGCCGGAGTTTCCCCCTCCCGCTCCTATGATTCTTGTTCCAGATGAGGATGATGAGATGGAGGAGGATCCTCAGGAGGATGACTAGGGTGTCGAGTACCATCCACTCGATGAGGGCGTAGATCCCGCAGCTGACGCTGAAATAGAGGTAGTTTCACCAGAGACCTCTGCAAGTAGGGATGACCACAATGGTCTTCCCAATGGTTTTCATTAGTACGACCAGCATAGGACTTTTAGTTCTTTTTTTGAGGTAATGGCATATTCTTATGTTCTATATATCTGGCTACTGAGAGCCATTCTTTTTGGAGTAATGGTTCCAAACCTAGACTTTTTAGGTCAGTTATTGTACAATTATGTATTTTTACTTATGTGTATGTTTTTTGAAAAATGACCAGTATACTATGATGGTCTTTGATGAATATATAGTTATGAAGTATGTATGGATGTCATGTTTATTTACCACGAAGAAAAATTTTATACCTGTTTTTCGAGCAAAGTTAGGTATTTAAAATTATTTTTCGAAAGTAACCAGCGTTTAATTTCGTTTTATATTTCCACAACGAGTTAGACATGTAGCGCCAAGGGGGTGTTACAATAGTGGTATTAGAGCTGGTCGAGTCTTTCGGGAATTTTTGGGAATAGGTCTATTATGTTTGTGTTGTGTGATCTATGATTGTAATTTGTTTGAATTGCTTCTTTGGAGCAATGAGCATATGTTTCAGTTTCTGGTTGCAGTCTAACTGATTTTGTCTTGTAGGTCAGTTATGGAACCAGAAGGTGGACGTGTGGGCGACAGTAGAGGTGGCCGTAGAAGTAGTTGTGGTGGCAGTTGTGGTAATGTAGGAGAAAACAATGATGCTGCTGGTGAGATGAATCAAGCAGTACAGGCCATGGCAAATGTTGCAGCTGCTATCGCACAACAAACAACTATTATAGCTGCACAGAACCAACAAGATCAGATTCGAGCCGAGCAAGCCGTTGAGGCCAGAGGTCTAGTTAAATTTTGACGCCAAAATCCATTACAGTTTCATGGGGATGCTGATCCCGAGAAAGCTGATCTATGGTTACAAGAGCTGGAAAAGATCTTTGAACTTATCCACAGTCCTGAAGGAGTGAAAGTTCCATATACTACTTTCCTACTCTTAGGCGATGTAAAATACTAGTGGGATGGTACTAAGCAACTGTTAGAAGCGGACAACCACGAAATTACTTGGGAAGTTTTTCGCAACACATTCCTGGATAAGTATTTTCCTCAAAGCGCAAGGTTTGAGAAAGAATAAGAGTTTCTACATCTGCAACAGAGAGAACTGTCTGTTGGGGAATATGCGGCGAAATTTGAATCACTCGCCAAGTATTTCCGTCTCTTCTAAGCTCAACCTGATGAGGGTTGGAAATGTGAGAGGTTTGAAGGAGGTCTACGATACGAGATCAAGGAGTCTGTGCTATCGCTTGAAATACGCAACTTTCAAGCTTTAGTCGAAAAGTGTCGAAAAGTGGAGCAGATGAGGAAAGGGAGAGACAATCGAGGTAATATCGGAGGATCATCTCGATTCAAGAATCAATTTCAGAATCAGAAGGGGAAACAAGCTCAGAAGAAGCCATATTTCTGACCTCCAGGAAATAATCAGAACTAACGACCATATCGTCCTGTCGCTTCTGCGTATGGTAGTGGAAGCCAGAATATCCAGAATCGAGGCCAAGTCCAAAGATGTTATAAATGTGGGAAAACGAACCACATTACTGAAAACTTTCAACTGAAGGGAATGAAATGCTTTGGTTGTGGACAGATAGGGCACATAACAAAGGATTGTACTACATCGAGGTCTGCGCCAGCTACCAATAATTCAAAGACCAATAGGCCGACGACAAAGGGAAGAGTTTACACCATGAGTGGTGCTGAAGCTTCAAAATCCGATGATCTCATTCATGCAAGGTAGTTGCGACATAGCTGGTAATCTTGTAACTGTACTTTTTGATTAGGGTGCAACACATTCTTTTACTTCGATGGATTGTGTGAGACATTTGAGTTTTCCTGTTTCTTCCTTGTCGTATGACTTGATTGTTTTAACTCCAACTTCTAAACCAGTTATTTTAAATTCAATATGCTTTAACTGTCCTATCGTTATTCAGGATAGACATTTTCTTGTTAATCTGATATGTTTAACTTTAACACAACTAGATGTAATTCTAGGCATGGATTGGTTATCTTCCAACCATATCCTTTTAGATTGTGCACATAGGACCTTAGTTTTTCCTGATCCTAAGATTTCAGGATTTTTATCTGCCAACCAAGTAAGAACTTCTTTGAAAGAAGGAGCTCAGTGATACTTACTTCTATCCAACTTGGAAGTCGAGGGGGAGATCAATTTGAGTATGGTGCCTGTAGTGAGAGAGTTTTCGGACCTGTTTCCCAGTGCTGTTCCTGGTTTGCCACCAGTCATAGATATCGAGTTCTCCATCGACCTAGTTCCAGGAGCCGGTCTGATTTCTATCGCTCCATATCGAATGTCGCCTATAGAGCTTGCTGAGTTGATAGCTCAACTGGAAGACCTGCTACCAAGCAGTTTATAAGACCAAGTGTATCCCCGTGGGGAGCACCAATTCTTTTAGTGAGAAAGAAAGACGGAGGTTTGAGACTCTGCGTGGATTTTTGACAACTCAGCAAAGTGACGATCAAGAATAAGTACCCTCTGCCACGCATAGATGATCTGATGGATCAACTATGAGGAGCTGTTGGGTTCTCGAAGATCGATCTGAGGACGAGTTATCATCATATAAGAGTAAGACTGAAGATATACCAAAGGTTGCATTCAGATCTTGTTATGGACATTACGAATATCTTGTAATGCCTTTTGGAGTGACGAATGCACCTACTATCTTCATGGACTACATGAATTAGATTTTTCGTCCTTTTCTTGATAAGTTCGTTGTGGTGTTCATCGATGATATCCTCATTTACTCTAAGAGTCTTGAAGAACATGAGGAACATCTGCAACAAGTCCTACAGATCCTACATGAGAAGGTGCGTATACAAAGCTATCTAAATGCGAGTTTTCTCTCGAAGAAGTGAAGTTCTTTGGGCATGTGGTTACCAAGGAAGAGAATGCTGTCAATCCCGAGAAAGCAGAAGCAATACTTTCTTGGGAAAGGCAAAAAACGGTGACATAGATCCGTAGCTTTGTGGGTCTGGCCTGTTATTACCAGAGGTATATCGAAGGTTCAGCTTACGAGGAAGGATCAACCTTTTGTGTGGACTGAAAAATGCGAGGAAAGTTTTCGAAAGATAAAGGAACGTCTGACAACCTCGCCAGTATTAGTACTTCCTGAATCAAGTGAACCATGTGAAGTATATTATGATGCTTCACATCAAGGTTTAGGTTGTGTTCTGATGCAACACCGAAGAGTTGTGGCTTACGCGTCACGCTAGTTAAAGACTCACGAGAGGAATATCTGGAGTTAGCTGACTAAAGATATGGAGACACCACCTGTATGGAGCTAAGTTTGATGTCTTTAGTGACCACAAGAGCCTGAAATACCTGTTTGATCAGAAGAAGCTCAACATGAGACAAAGACAGTGGATGGAGTTTCTAAAGGACTACGACTTCAATTTACAATACCATCTTTGAAAGGCAAATGTAGTGGCTGATGTACTGAGCGGAAAGGCCATTCATATCTCAACTATGATGGTAAAGGAGCTCGAGTTGAATGAAAAGTTTCGTGATCTCAACTTGATTATGGAAGTAAATCGAGAGAAAATCAGTTTGGGAATGATCAAGATATCCAGTGGGTTACTGGAAGAGATTCGAGAGCAACAAGCTACTGATGAGTATCTTCAACTGAAGAAAGAGTTGTTCGGACAAGGAAAAGCTACAGAGTTTAGTTTAGGATCAGATCACATCTTAAGGTGCAATGGACGAGTCTGTGTACCTGACAATCTCGAGATGAAGTAGATGATTCTAGAAGAATCACACAAGAGTAAGTTAAGTATTCATCTTGGAGCAACCAAGATGTATCAAGATTTGAAGCAAAGGTTTTGGTGGCCGGGAATGAAAAAGCAAGTCGCAGAGTACGTCGCATCATGTCTGACTTGTTAAAAAGCAAAAGTAGAACATCAACGACCTGGTGGAATGCTTCAAACATTGGATGTACCTGAATGGAAATAGGATAGCATATCGGTGGACTTTGTGGTAAGTCTATCAAGGACCTCTAAAGGTTTTGATTCATTTTGGGTGATCGTTGATAGGTTAACGAAGTCAGTGAGACACCCCGTTATCCCCGTTGTGCCATAATTATTTATTTAACTTACTCGCATACTTAACGTTAAACGTAACCCGAATATACGAAGAAATTAAAATCTTAAACATACTTATAAGCACATCTAACTTCGGAAAGTAACACACCACACCATAATTATATTATACAAATACAAATATCCCTAACCATCATAATACAAAACACTGTTTAGGGTATCCTATCAGCAGGATCCCTTACAGGTACATATTCATATAAACTGTTATAATTAGCGGAAAATAAAATGTCTCACAAGACGCACTGGCCATAGACAACCTAAACTCTACCACTTGAATACACAGCCCGTCCTCCAGCATCCGGTTCATACGGAGTTCCATCCAATTCCTCAGCAATTGGTTTCTCCATAGAGTCTTCTAACGGAATAAGGTAAACATACACAATATACAGAAATAGGCAGATAAGAAACAGTTCTATCATCATAAGCGAAAAAGGGTACATAGCATATAATATAATAACAGTCGAAGACAAGCATTACACATAACTAACAATCATCCTCAAATCATGATATCTTCCTCTACCCTCAATCTCATGCAATTAAACCTTTATGCTAACGTGGTCACTACCAATGCTGTCACACATCCTCGTTAGGGATGTCAGTCAGTCGTTCAAGCAACGCGTCCCCATTAACCAGTGCACAACCTCATCCATGGTGAGAATGCTCATGCAAAGCAATGGCACTATAGCTGCACGGTACAGTTGGTGCACACCCTGGAGAAGATGGCAAGTCTACCATTGAGCATATTGGCAGATTTACTGCCCAGTGTGGAGAGGCAAGCCAGAATGAGTACTATAAGTTGCAGCTATTCCCTTTATCATTGACAGGGATAGCATTCACTTGGTATTCTTCTTTGCCTTCTAATTTTGTACAAATATGGGTAGACAAGGAAAGGTGTTTCCATGATAGGTTTCATAGACCTCATCCTGAAGTTACGACAGCTGACTTGATGAATTTGAAACAAAAAGAGGATAAGACGGCTGCTGACTTCATAGAAAGATTCAGGAAGCTGAGTAGAAGGTGTACAACATAGCT
Source organism: Echinosophora koreensis (assembly GCA_035048595.1). Taxonomy (NCBI): domain Eukaryota; kingdom Viridiplantae; phylum Streptophyta; class Magnoliopsida; order Fabales; family Fabaceae; genus Echinosophora; species Echinosophora koreensis. The sequence goes on from JAPCYP010000078.1 coordinate 1,428,284, forward strand.
TCCAGAAGCAGAATATGCTACAATAGCTGTAGGTAACATGCACCATCTGCTGAGAGAAAAGTTGCTAGCCAAGGAATTTTCAAACTTGAGTCAGCTGGCAACCAAAGCTTCCACAACTGAATGATTCATTCTAGATATGCAGCACATAATCTCCATTGAAGATTGTGATGAGTCTGAAGAAGCAGCCGATTATTACAGTGATTAGGTAGCTAATGTCATGGTAGCCGAGATCTTGAGGGAATGCTGTCCAAAAGACTTTGAAGGGTGGAAAGTCCAAATTAGCTTACAAGAGTGTAGCTAAGATGACAACTGATAATAATTTATTCTCAGCTGCATTCACTATCATGGCTTCAGTGTACGACTTACTATTTCCTACATTAAAGGGTAAGTGGAAATATCTGTCGCACAGTGTATGGCTTACCATTTCCTACATCAAAGGGTGAGTGGAAATAGCTGATGCATAGTGTACGGCTTACCATTTCCTACATCAAAGGGTAAATGAAAATAGCTGAGGCATAAGCAAGCAGTAGGAACAACAGTGTATACCAACTGAACAAGACAAAGTGAAAGGACATTTAGCTATGTCTCAAATCGACAACATAAGTCAACTGACTGCCACATAATGTCTTCAAGAGGTTGGAGTGCCCAAGATCAACTAATAAGATAGAATGGGGAGACACTTAGCCGTGTCAACTAGGCAAGATAAGTCTACTATCTGTAAACCCCATCTTTTTGGAAGGTTGGGGTTTCTTGGATCAGCTGAATCAGTTAAAGCTGGGGGGCATTTTGACATCATGTCTACTATCTGCAAACCTAGTAGTTCCAGGAGATTCAAGTTTCTACATGCAGTAGAGTGGGGGGACACTTAGACGTGTCAACTAGGCAAGATAAGGCTACTATCTGTGAACCTAGTCTCTTTGGAAGGTTGGAGTTTCTTGGATCAGTTGAATAAGTTAAAGCTGGGGGGCATTTAGACATCATGTCTACTATTTGCAAACCAAGTAGTTCCAGGAGATTCAAGTTTCTACATGCAACAGAGTCATGTTAGTCGAGAGCAAGGGCAGCCAAAAGACGATCCTACAAGTCAATGAGTCATGTCAGCTTAGAACAAGAGCAGTTGATAGGATAAGGATACAATATCCAAATCGGCAATTGGATTCAGCTGATTTAATGCATCTTTCACCTTCCTCTTACCGTCGTCAGCTAAAAGATGCAGGGGGCATTTATTATCACCAAAAAATAATTTAGCTAATAGCCGATTGCGGTAATTAGCTTATTTGTTTATTTAGCTGAAACCAACGGCTGAACCAAGATCAGCTGGATTAGGATGAGTTGAACCCAGTTGCTGAGTTGGGATATGTAGCTGATAACCAGTAACTGAGTCAGGTTTAGCTGAGGAAATTTAGCTGATGCAGAATCAACTGATGCAAATTTAGCTGATGCAGAATCAACTGAACGTGACTGACTATTACTCTATTTAGAAGAAAGAAATAGCCTGAAAATGACCAAGTCATATTGCAGTAACCACTAATTCCTAAAAACATGGGACAATGGATAGAGGATGGTTGGTGCTGTTGCCAACAGACAAAAGTACAACGTGCCTAAAGTTTAGGGACTTGGGTAGACATGGTTAGCAGGTGGTCAGCTGAATGGAGTTAGTGGTCTTAGTGAGCATTATTCTTAGCTGTTTTTGTCAGCCATAATATGCTTGTAACTGCTTAAATTTAGGAGTTAGTGGCTAATGTGAATAGCTTTAGAATAGCTGAGTTTTTTGCCTATAAATACCAGTTGTATAGATTGTAAAAACAACACCCATCAATCAAACAACTTATTCATATTGTTCTTTACTTTACTTTTCTTTCTTTAATCACTTTCCTTTATCGCTTTCCTTTATCATTTTCCTTTATTGCTTTCCGTTATCGCTTTCATGCAACTTTAGATAGCTTACTCTTTCACCTTCTACACTAGACGCTTCCTTTAGTAGTCTAGGAACCCATGCTGAGGTTGGATTTTTCCCTTGGTACTCAAAATCGCTTGATTACTTCAAAATCCATACGTGTTCCTCGGTTGAATTCTTATTCGGCTGATTAGCTATTTTACACATAAACAAAGATCCATTCAAATAAACCAGTAAACAATGTCACTCTAATATGCATGATTAGGTATTCCTTCTTCTAGAATTGGGGCAAGTCGACAAAGTCCAAAATCAGCAACTTTTTACTATGTACCCACTACTAAAAACCTTCTGAATACCTACGGATTTTACTCAAAAATTCGCATTAAACATGTTTCCTGCAATATTTTTTCTACAGATCTCTATCTCTAAGTAATAACTTCGTGGGTAATTTTTTCTAGCGAATTTTAAAATCTGTAAGAAATTTCCTGCGGATTTTCTTGTGAAAAATTTAAATCCGCTGGAAAATTCGCAGGAAATGTCAAAATTTCCTTCAAATTTTCCTACGAATTAAAATCTACAGTAAAAAAACCTTATTTCTGGGAAAATTGCAGCAAAATTCACAGGAAAATCATGCAAAAAAAAATCCGCAGGAAATTCCACTAGAAATTAATGAATTTCTAGTAGTGCCAGTTTCCAATATTATATTTCCTGAAGAGATTAAAAGAAAAGGAACTAATTATATTACTGAAAATATACATGATTGAAATTCATTTTTCCACTGGAAATATTATATTGCCGACGAGTATTCATAAACAAGCATCTAATTTTCATAAGCTCTAACAAGAAAGACATCCCAAACCATCAGAATCAATTAGCAAGAACTGCTCATAAAATTAAAATAAATGCTTGTTGGGCTTCCTTCCACCAGGTTGTTAAACCTGTGGCCACCTCCTAATCAAACTACTAAAGAAACAAATAACAAAAATAAATCATAGATGTAAATAAAATAACGAAACTTGGTATATCAAATTCTCATGAAATAGACAAATTAAAATCTTGAAATTAGAATATTTTTTAGGCTATAATCCTTAATATTGTTGTAAAAATAATAAATAAAATGAGATAAATAAAATAAATAGAGAAAAAGTTGAAGAATATCAATAAAATTGTTTTTAGTCTGAGATGTGTGAAATCACACTGTCCATAAGGATTATTTCAACCACCCACAAATAATTGCCTCAAATTGAGAAACTCCCCCATGATATAACAGACTCTTCCAGAATAACCATATTATTCTGGGTACACGGAACAATAAGAATCATATCAACTGCCAATATCACAAAATGAAAGAAACGTTCCACTCTCCTCTTAATTACAAAGTGAATGTTGGACTGTCGCAATAGAAGAACAATAATACAAATAATACAATAGGGTATTATGCTCTTTGCTTGGTTTTAATTTGCATAGTAAGGATGTTGCGGAGTTTGGATAAAAAAACAAAAATAAGTGTATTGTTTTTGTGCTTGAGCATTCATGGGCCTATGCATTTTATTTACAGTGATTCAACAAGAAATTTCTTATTTCTTGTTTCTTATTTTATATGTATGATACTATTATTATATGATTTTCTTCAAAAATGAGTCTACATGATGTCAAACAAATGTTCTAATAATTGCCAACAATTTTGAACATAATAAAAACATCATTTCACTATATCTTAAGAAATTAAATTAAAGTACAGAGAGAAAAGATTAACTTAATTTAGGACAATCCAAAGCAATTCTAATGTTCTCCATCATTGAGGCTACCATTTTATTAACATCAACTATTGTTTCCCTATTAAACTTTCCTATTGTATGGAGTGCAAGCCAGTGTTTGGATTGCTAGAGTCTCAAGGAACCTCCTAATTTTTCATCATGCTCGATACTAGGTTGTCTTACAGCAATATCTGATTTGCCATCTTTGGATATGGTAAAACCAGAGGGAAGAATGGGCAACACTGAAGACTCTTCTCCTCTTATTGCCACATTGATTGCTGCGACATCTATGGGAGAATATACTATCAAGGCTCCCATGGGATCTACACAGCTTTCTTGCAAAATCATCACATTTTTTCATTATGCATGATTGGCTGCACAACAAGAGTAGTAAAACTGAATTTAATCAAACTTACTTAAAGAAAATATCTATTTTACTACTCATTTTGTCATCATACCTTCAACGCAAGTGAGATAGTGTGTGTGTATATATATATATATATATATATATATATATATAAGAAATCAAATATGCAAAATCCATTTCAAATAAACACTATATATCATTTATTCAAATAACAATATTCCTTGATCTTTATTCACTCCAAAATATAGTATGATATATATATATATATATATCCACAATGAGCTTTACTAAACCTACTTAGGATAATATCTTTAGCAAAAGAAAAGATAACATTCAAACTTTGTTGTGGTCATTTTTACTTAAGATATAACCAAATTACAAATTAACCTGTTTGTTATATACATAATTGAAACACAAAATTAGAAAAATAAGGATAACAAGTACCTGAATAATTGTTGTGCAATTACAAGATGAGTTCCATTTGAGATGTGTTGCATCTAATAAACTTGTTTTTCATTGCACAGAACATTCCACTATAAGAATTTCAATTAAAAGAAAGAATTACTAAGTTTACATTGCAAGATTGAAATTTACTAATCAAATTATAAAAGATACACTAATTAAATAAAGGCCGTTTAGCTTGTGAACCTAAGGTCGTCTTGTATAATCATTTAGGAAGTCAAAAACAGTTTGAAGAGAAAGACGAAGCCAAAAGGAGGTTGCAACACTAACAACAATGCCTTGTGGCACACCAGACATAATTGTATTTCTACGAACAGAAACCCTGATCTTACTATCATCCATCTTAATCAAGTGTGTGAGATCTAGGTTTTCTGAAATGTCTAGATTTCCACAAAACATCTTGACCAAACGATGAGAAAGCTGCATCACACTTCTCCTTCCTTCAAGTGAATTGATCACTGAACAATGAATAACATGCACTGACTTAGCAATAATGAATAATGGATCAAGGGCAAATAAATGAACAAGCAGTAGGGTTTTTTGTAATTAAAGATAACAAAGAGTAACCTCCTCCTGCGTCAAGATAGGCATATTTTCAATTGAGGTGGTTGCAAACCTCTAACACATTTTTTCAAGGGTCAAAACCCATCTTTGTGCTCCGTATGCATTCTTGTTACAAATGAGTTCTCCAAAAAGTTGGTGCATTTGGATCTTATCATCAACTTCCACATGTTCGACCCAAGTAACCTATATCATAATAAAACATAATATCAAAAGTTTGTTTTAGTTAGCACCGTTGAAGCATCTAAATTGAGTAAAGGATCAACAATACTACAAATGATGGGGGTATGAGAATAACACTTACCATGCAGGACTCATTAGTCATTTCTTGAATCATGCATCCAGAGAGAAGCCTCCAAGTTTGAAAAAGAGTAGCATTGTATATTGAGGAATCAAATGACACATCTGCTATCACCCATAGGCCTTCTTCAACTTGTTCATAATAACGAAAAAACAGTTGGAACCAAAGGTGAAAGAATGTGCATCTCTACATACATCTGTACAAAGAGTCTCACTACTTCACTAATCCATAATATTAGAGCAAAAAAAAAAAATTACATAAAGCAATATTTTTGGGAAAACATACCAACTGCACGGACCCACTTTGGCTTCCAGACAAACCACTTTCAAGTACTTCAATTGTTTGTGCTTTTTTAACAATTGGAAGATCAACCCATTTGTCCTATAAATTAAGATGAGAACATATATAATCAATTCAATATTAATAAATATGCATGAAGATTTGTCTCATTTTCATGTACCACACACCCTTTCCTCAGCAATAATATCTTGCCATATATTTAAGGTAAAATTTCATGTAATTTTAAAACTATAGAATATGTGGCAAGATATTAATGATAGGACAGAGGGTTTAATATATCAAAATGAGACATCAGATCCTCAGCCAATAACGCCAAGGGGAGCAAAAATAAAAATAAAAAATGGAACGGGTTAAATATTGGACAAAATAAGAAGAGTTAGAAGTGCTAACCACCTCGAAAAACATGTCAACTAATTGTGCCCCACCCATGCTCACAATTTGTGAATGATCTTTTGATGACTCAAAACGTGCATGAAGACCCTTTAAGTGACTACTTCTATGAAATTCATTTTCGTAACATTGTCTCTGAAGTATGAATTTCCCATCATCTTCTGTAGACCTGAACCAGAAGGATTCATTCATACGCAAAAGCCTTACTAATTCTTCCATTGCAGTAGTTGCAGTATGTACCATTATTGCTTTTTCCATATCTGAACTTGTGCTTGTTGTGGGGGGCAACATATCATCTTGGGAAACTCCAAGAGGTTGTGATATTCGATCGTTCTGATTGTACCTTTAAAGAAGCTTGGAAATTCTCTCAGTCTGAAAATTAGTTAATAAATGAATATCAATTGAAAAATAAAATAAAATAAAACTAGTAATAGTATTTGAGTTTAATTGATATGTATTTTCAGTATAAAGTTTTTTACACTATCAATCAAACAAAAATTATGGTATGAAAATAAATTTTAAGGTTAGTTAACAGTGTAAAAATTGTACGTATATATCAATTAAATCTATAGTATTTAATAGGAGAGAAAATTCAGATAAAAAGCATCAAGTAATTAACTAGCCTCTTGTTTTAGTTGTGCATTTTCCAGCTTTAAGTTTTGTAACCAAACTTGGAGCTCTTCCTGATCCTCTAAGGGTGGACCCCCACATGCCGAGCAAAGTATATTCTTCAATTCCTCTCTCATCATCATGTTTTCTGCTAACAAATTTTCATTCTCAATCTGAATATTAGTAGTATTTATTCTCTCGCCAAGCCTCTGAAGATTGCATATCACATATAGAATGATTAGGATTTACTTAACAAAGCATTTAAAAGAAATTTTCATAAAGAAGAATATTCATACTAAAGAAAATAGCCCACCTTTGCTTTGATCCTCCTATTTTGAAACCAATACTTTATTTGTTGCTGATCAAGACCAAGCTCCTCCCCTAAGTTTTGTCGTTGGCTTTTATTTGGATGTGGGTTTTCCTTGAACGCTCTTTGTATCAAAAATGAAAATTCAATTAGTTGATAGAATACTGAGAGATGAGTTAAATATCAGATTAAAAAAAAGACATATATTATAATATTGATGAACCAATTGAAGTCATGGACAATAGTTAAAAGGCGACATATATAAAATAAATATAGAAATAGCCACAAAAAAAAATACATAATATAAACATGGCATGTGAGTGTGATATAGAGAAACAATAAATAGATGAAGCAAATGCTCCTCGTGATTTACTAATTAAATTATCAAAGATACGCTAATTAAATAAAGGTCATTAATTTAGCTTGTGAACCTGAGGTCGTCTTGTGTAATCCTTTATGAAGTTGATAATGGTTCTAGGAGAAAGAGGAAGCCAATATTGACCATACGATGAGCAAGCTGGTGATTCTCCATATCCAATTGCCTTATTGCGCTTGGGTTGCAATATTGAAGAGCTAATTACAAAATATAATTAAGAAAATGGAATAAATGAATTAACTCAAGAACTTTAAATTAAAAAATAGAGGAAACTAATAAAATAGAAAACAATAAAGAGAATCATTTAAAAAAATAAACACTAGAAATAAGAAGAAAGAGGGAAAGAAAGTTACCTCAATTGTTGTCCGTGAATATTTACATCCATGAACAATACCATGAAAAGTAGCCCGTAGAGTTTGTGGATGAATCGAGCATTTGAAGATCAGTTGTTTTTATAGAAAAAAGGAAGAGAGAAAGTGCTAGGGTAATTAGATGTGGGACTAGCATACACGTATGAAACTTTGAAATGTGAGGAATGAAGGTCAAAGCGAGAAAGCTGACTGGGCTATTACAAGGGGAAGTGAATAGGTAGAATTATGCAAAATCTCGAGTTTGCTACAACCTACATATCTAGCTTTAAGGGCTTTGGATGTTCTAGCATTGGCTTACAGTAGGATCCTTTCAAAAAAAATTTAGTTTAATATGTGTTCAATAGTATTTGTTAATTGCATGTGGGAGAGAGGCATAGGCAGCTATAGTTGGTATAAGACGACCGGAGATCTCATGGAACAAAACTCGGAGGTTAGACTTTAGCATTTCTACAAAACTAGGACGAATAGGGCAGCTATAGTGGGTATAAAACGACTGGAGACCTCATTGTATTCTAAGTTGCAGCCTCCAGAAATCAAGAGTAGGCATCCTAAAATATGCACATATGGATGTTAAATCAATGATGTTATTAGATTTAATAAGAGTTTTTCTTCTCATAGTTGTCTCTATATGTAATTTTTTTTCTTGTTTGGGATTTTCTCATGTGTGTGTATTTATATATTATAATAATTGATTATATAATAAACATATTTTTATCTTGTTTTATAAAACATATTATAAAATGTGCATGTTTTATAAACATATTTTTCCCTTTTTTTTTTGTCAAAATACTTTAAAAATGAATTCCAAATGATTTGATGTTTTCTGAAATAGATTTCAAAGGAAAAATGATTTCTATAAAGTGTTCTAAAAAGAGCAAAACTATTTTCCGATGAACATGGACAAATTCTTGTATTTGATTTTCAAACTAGTTTTCAAAGAACAATAACTGTGTTGAAAGTTGTGAAGTTACGAGAACCTAGTGGCCGAGACGTCGGGCTAGAGTTCCTATGAGTAAGTACATGGCTAGAGTTCCTTTATGTCAAATATCGGCGAACCTAGTGACCGGTATATTGGTCTAGAGTTTCGTGAATGAGCACTCGGACTACGTGTCCTGTGTTAAGTATGAATGGGCTTGATGCCTTTGAAAAATTAGTCATAAGCTTTGAGCCTCGACAAGCAAGAACAAACAAAAAAGAAAACAGAAAACCAACTGTTTTACATGCATGAACTGGCAGATGTGTCATGGTTTTCGAGCTAAAATACTTTACGGATTGACAAGTTGGACCAGTTAAGATCACTGGGTCTATAGGACATTTAGGTTCGGGATTCCACATGAGGTCGGTGTTTAGCAACCCCGTGTCGTGGTAACGATTGCTAAACACTGTTGGACTCAATCATGGACTGGAGATATTATGTAGGTTGAGACGTGATACCCTTCAACAATTGGAGCTAGGACCTAAACTGAGAGACCGAACTCATGAAAACAATTTTGTTATGGGAGTATTGCGGGCCTATTGCTAGACGAAAGGAAGTTAGGATCTTCGGAGATTAAGAAATAGACAGTGATATATGAAGTATCATGCATTTCTTGGAAAATCATATTGATTGTCTCAATGGAAAATCCCTTGAGTGGATTGCACTATTATAGAGACTGTGTTTCCTTCAAGTTGTTATATATATATATATTACTGTGAATACTTGTTATCTTATTTTTGGCATGTCGAGTATGTGACTATTACGATAAACTCCTTTATGAGTATCTCACCCTTGCAATATACTGGTTTGGCTTTGTTGTTGTATCCTGTTATGTGAGTACAGATGTTGCCGAGGGGTCCCATGCAGCGTTCGGGGACCTTGGTTCTGACGTTTGAGGATGTAGAAGACTTTGGCGTGTGGGTCATCCATCCAGGAGCCCCCCAGCGCCACGTATATGATGTGTGTGAAAATGCATATTTTTTCATATTAGTTGGCATTTAATTGTTGCATTTTCTAGCACAGTTTTTGGTAATTTTAGCATTTAGCATGGATTTTTGAATTTACCTTTAATTCGGATGATTTCTATTTATTTTTGTTGCACAAGTAGGTGGATTGCAAGTTTTACAGGCTAGCCATGGAATGTACCGCACCCACGGATGCTGCTGCTCCATTTCTTTAAGTGTCGCAAGTTCAAAGTAGAGGACATGGAACATAGATGAACTTCCTGGAATCAAGCCTACAAGATCCATGGCCTAGCCGTGGAATCTGCCATGGCCACGGAACTTTAATTCCCCATTCGGCGTGATTTTTAAGAGAGCTGGAACGATCCATGGCCTGACTTTGGATCGCGTGCATCAGATTATAATTGTCAAGTTATTGCTCTTTCATTGATGGAGTAGTGGTCAGAAATTCAAAGGGATGTTAAAAGGAGCAGAGGGGGGCTCAAAAATGTAGGATAATACACTACAGAATACAAGAAACATCAAGGATTAGAGGATCTTTACTGAGTGAGTTCTATAGGAATTCTCTGCTGCTGCAACCTTCACATTTTTTCTTCTTCTTCTTCTTCCTTTGTATTTTCTTCTTTATTCTAAATGTTATTTTGGATTCTTATAGCTTGTATCTCTATGAACATGTCTAAGTAATTCGCTTATTCTAGGATTTGGTTTTAGCCCATGATGTATTAACATGATATCTTGATTTTCTCCTCTTTTCAATATTAAATCACTTTTTATTCAATTTTTAGCGTGCTAACTGTTTGTGAATATACTTGGCCACATATTTACATGATTTTGATATTAGGGAAGAACTGAAAGGTGAACCTTAGCATCTAAACTCTAAAAAATGACCCGGTGCTTTTAATCACGAAAGTAGATTAATTCGCTAGAGGTGTTTTTCGATTTATCATTATTCTTAAGGGGTCCAACCTAGATTCAATTACCACAAAAGTAGGAGTTGGTCTAATTGGGCATGTTAGCATATTCTAAAAGGAAACCCTAATTACCCCATAAATCACCTTCAAAGTAGTTTAGTAAAGTAAGGGGGAAATCATTAGGGACTGTTAATCATTACTGTGGTGAACCCGAATCCTAGAAATTCTTATAAATTGATTTTCTACCATTTGTTAATTACAGAATTCATAATTCTTGTTGTCACTCTACTAAACTTGATTATGTCTGTAACACCCTTGTGAGTGTCACATGGAATTAAGCATACTGCTCTGATACCACCAAAATGAGATGCCTTTTACGTCCCCTTAAAAGAACAATCCTAATTAACTAAACCTTAAACCATTTAATTAGCGTTGGCACGGATATACAAGCGAAAATATTATAAGTTTGCGGAAACGTAAAAAACAACTTAAAACATACACAATGGAAAGAAGATAAAACAACATATATATATATATATATATATATATATATATATATATATATATATATATATATATATACATACATACATGGTATCCATCAAGTAACATCGATCCCAACAGAGGGACCGTAAGCCTAACATATAAACAGACTGATAAAAGAGATAATGGTAAACTTGTCATAGAAAAGCCAACAAAACCTAATATAGACAACATCTACCCGCCCGCCTCTCACAAAATACATCCAAAATTAAAAGAGCAAAAGAAGACTATGCTCACAGAGGCACTCCCTAGCAGACACTACCGACGAACCATATAACAGACGATATGAGCGTCTGGAACTACCCTCACCCTCCACAAAGGCACGACGATAATCTCTGGCATCCGTGGTATGAATCCGAGGCTCCAACACAGACTCATCGTTGCTGATAATGATCCTACGACGCTGATAGCGGTACAACGTCTGCGTACTCCTCCTCCTCCTACCTCTATAGACTCTGCCAACTCTATCCTGGACCACAGAATGCTCCCTCCTGTTCCACCTGTCATCTGGGAACTCGTGCTGACGTGGCGGATACCACATCTTTGTGAATGGTAGTCGCTGAGAGATCCAGTAAGAACCGATCATAGTGAAGTCAAGTCCTCCTCCAAGACGGACATAGATGCTGACCGGGCCAACATAACACATGAAGAACTGTGAGTGGTCGACCTGCCACCCACGGTAGTCATGATATACGATCTCAATCATCTGCAGGTAGTGCATCTGACGCTGCTCTGGCCCAATAGCCATCGGTGTATGGCTGCTGCTTATCTGATGAATCAACACATACACAGAAATAGGAAGGAAAAAATAAAGGAGATAAGAATCTCAACACTACCATAAAAACTGGGATAGGAAAACATAGTAAAGCATACTATCAAACAACAGTCAACACATACAGCAAACATCTCTCGAATCATACCGTCACAGTCAACCTCAATTATCCAACTAGGATCAACCCTTTAAGGAGTCAAACTCCTATGCATGTCGGCCGATCTCTCACACTAGGGATACTGATCCCTCGGACATTCTCTATCTCTCTCGAGCCTATCCATCGCCCATAGAATGTCAGCTGGTTTGTCCTGGTAACAGTTCTGCTCGCCGTGACTAATAAGGGTGCTTCCCTCTATGAGCTCAACTCCAATAGGGGTATCTTGGTCTCCTCAAAATGTCCACCATAGAATGGAACACTCCGGGCCCAGACATCGAGATAGTCGAGTACCAACGGAGACCATGACACAATGGGTGCAAACCATTGGTCACTTTCGGTCAATTCAAACCCGGCTACATCCCCAAGGTTCCCTGAACTGTCCCGCTCACATTCCGTATCCGCACCCGGGTACACCAAACTCGCATGACTCCCAGTCACACGGCTTGCCACTTTGGCAATATGCAATGCAACACAAACCGAAGTCAACACCGGTACCATCTTTCACTTAACACATTACGAAGCACACGACATCCACAACCTCAACTCGATACCCACATACAACACTCATATCACATTCACAGCCACAGTACCCTCAGAGTGTCAACTAAGGTGTTCAACAGCACAACAACCAACCAGACAACCACAACGTCATCAATGCCAATAACATTAGATTATCAACCCCAACATCAGAGAACAACTTAACAATATTTCTAGGGACATGGCATCAAGCAAAATCATGCACATATATATATAACAAACAACACAAGTCAACTAGCAGCAAAACCATCAACAACAATAAGTAGTAAAACAGACAACCTCAGCATATGCACATAAAACAATAAAGGTATCCTACATCGATAAGTGTGCCATAATTAAATCCCGTATATAGTTTCAAAAATTAGTTTCCATAGGGATTTCATTACCGCAATCTACTCAACAACTAATAGGGTTTGCGGCACCCTACGCATACAGCATAATACACAATACTACGCTTGCCTCCCCTGCATGTCAGATACTTTCTCCTCACCTTAGACAGTTGAAAAGTAACATCCACGCCTCGAAATCCGTGCATCCCCTCCTAGAACAGCTTCTGCCTCACTCACGACGAACGCCTGGGTGCTCCGAAATTCGTCCTGAACACTTGGACAGAGTCTCGACAATGTCATAAACCCTAATCTTGCAACAGTTTCACAGACAAAGCCAAAATCGAAGCAAGATTCACAAAACAAGGTAAATGACAATGTCGACGAGTTAGGGATTTAAGCATTACCTCCACTGTTTGACGAATCGAAGGTATGTATGTGACGTGCTCGTCGCCCTGAACGCGCGTAGCCGAAGTCGGAATCGAAACGATCGAGCGAATCTCTCCGAAACGAAGCTTTCGCACTCTAGAACATCTCTGGCTTCTCTCAAGACGAATTCTGGTCATGTTTGAAGTGAGAGAGTTGAGCTATGCATAGATAGGAAGAAGAGATAGTGGGGTTAGGTGGTGCACTGGGCGCTCAAGCGCCAGCCAACCCACGATCGAGCATGGCAGCGCTTGAGCGCTGACCTGGCCATGCTTGAGCGTGGCACCCTGTTTTGCCAATTGTCCTCCTTTTTGACACGTGTTGCCAGGTGTCACTCCTCCCAGAGCGCTTGAGCGCTGGACATGCCATGCTTGAGCATTCTCATTAATGTCGATTGCCCAATTTCACGTGTTTCGGTGCACTCTGAGTTCGGTTTAAGTCCGATCAACCTCAAACTTGATACACTGACTCATTAGCACTTAACAAACAAGATTAAGCCATCACACCTGCTTAATCCTTGTCCGATTCCTTAAACGAGAAAACAGGGTGTTACATTATTACCCCCCTAAAATAAATTTCGTCCACGAAATTTAAATTAAGCTACTTGAGACAAACAGATGTGGATATCGTTATTGCATGTTTGCTTCCCTTTCCCATGTAGCATCTCCAGTAACCACATCCCAAATAACCTTCACCAATGGAATCTGCTTTCCGCTAAGTTCCTTTATCCTCCGGTCCTCAATCCATATAGGTAAAGCCTCGTACTCAAGATTCTCTCTTATCTGGATTGATTCGGGCTCTATTTGGTGCGATGGATCAGGATGCAATTTACGAAGCTGAGATACATGAAAAACATCATGAATATTTGAAAGATTGGGCGGTAAGGCTATTTGATATGCTACTGGACCGATTCGGCGAAGAATTTGAAAAGGTCCTATAAAACGAGGTGTAAGTTTTTTGGATTTGATTGCCCTGCCTATTCCAGTTCTTGGAGTGACCCTCATGAAAACATGGTCGCCCTCTTGGAATTCCAACGGCCTTCTCCTCTTATCGCTGTAGCTTTTCTGCCTATCTACTGCCGCTTTCATCTTTTCCCAAATTCTCTTGACTTGCTCGGTCGTCCGTTGTACCACCTTCGGTCCAATCAACTGAATCTCACTGGTTCCATACCAACAGAGCGGTGTCCTACAGTTCCTTCCATACAGTGCTTCGTACAGTGCCATGCCAATACTTGAATGGAAACTATTATTGTACGTAAATTCAATCAAGGGAAGAAATTCATACCAACTTCCTATGTGTTCCAGCACACGCTCTTAACAGATCTTCCAAGGATTGAATCGTCCTTTCCGATTGACCATCCGTTTGAGGATGATAAGCCGAACTCATACGTAGCTTAGTGCAGCGCAAGACGGGGCAACCATCAGAGGGGGTCTAGTACAGAGGGGGGGCTTGCGCAGTAGAGCCCAACACAATAGTTTAGATTTCTTTTTCTACTCCATGTTTCTCTTGGAGCTACGTTTCCCTAGTTTAGGATTATTTTTTGTTCTCTTTTCAATTATTTTGTTATGAACGTGATGAGGAGCTAATCCTCTTTCTCTAAGGGAACGATGAAGCCACCTTTGATGGCATAGTGAATTCAAGTAATATTTTCTTATTACTGACCGTTTTAATTACTTGAATTCACTATGCCATCAAAGGTGGCTTCATCGTTCCCTTAGAGAAAGAGGATTAGCTCCTCATCACGTTCATAAAAAAATAATTGAAAAGAGAATAGAAAATAATCCTAAACTAGGGAGACGCAGCTCCAAGAGAAACAACGAGTAGAAAAAGAAATCTAAATTACTGTGTTGGGACTCTACTGCGCTAGCCCCCCGTACTAGGCCCCCTCTGATGGTCGCCCCGTCTTGCGCTGCACTGCCTCCTTTTTTTATTGCCAAATCCCTTCGAAAATGAGTTCCTCTCTATCTCAATTTCAATCTCCTTTTTATTTTATCTGATTATGGCCAAGCATTTATTTCCAAATTGCACAAGAGAATGTCAATCACGTGGACCCCTTCCCGCTGCCATCTCTTTTATCTAATCCAAGTTAATCTCAAAAATTGCAAAGTCATAATCTTCACAAATCCCATGGGCCCATGCTAAATCCTTTCACGCTGACCTTATGGCTTTTATGAGAAAAAATCATGCTATTCTTAATTGGACATAGGCCCCATGTAGCAAACTTTACGTTGGCTTCAATTTGGCAAAGCCAAATTCCAATTACAATTCAAATTTATTTGCGTGGGACCCTTGCTCTTTTATGTTGACCAAGCTTCAAATTGGCCAAGCAAATTCTTCTTCCCTGGAGTAATTCAATTGTCAAATCTTATCATATACTTTATTTTTGTGATAGGCAATTATTATCTAAATCCAAATTGATTATGTGGGCAGCTACACATTACTTCACGTGAATCTGGCTGCAAGCAGATTTTAATATTTGCGGGGCGAATACGATCTCGCGGGGCGAGACAGAACGCTCTCAGATTTCCTGTGTCTGGCTCGCGAGGCGAGCCTGAAAGATCCCAATTCCTTGCTCAGCATCAGCTGTGGCTCGCGTGGCGAAGACTGTCTCGCGGGGCTAGACCTTGAAATTTCCCTTTTTCTTATTTTCTTCAACTTTCCAAGTTTCCTTGAGCTTCACTTTTAACCTGAAAATATAAAATAGCATTAAATGCTTTATTTGACTCAAGATTAACTAAAATATCCTAAAAACTACTTAACAGACTCAAAATGTTGCTCGCGGACAATTAAAGTCAAATTTGGGCGAAAACGAGATTAAACTCGAACAATTGGCACAAAAATCATGGCCTTACTAGCTATAAAACTAGATAAGCCAGAGGCTTATCATTTAGTTCCCAATGCACTGTTTAAACTCTGCCAAAACCTTGAAGTAAACCTTGGATCCTTGTCCGAAATTATACTCGCGGGCACACCGTGCAACCTCACAACTTCCTTGATGTACAACTGGGTTAATTTTTCCAAGGAAAACTGCTGATTGATTGGTAAAAAATGAGCATTTTTAGTCAGCCTATCAATTATTACCCAAATTGCATCATGCTTCTTTTGTGTCTTAGGCAAACCCGACACAAAGTCCATTGCAATACTGTCCCACTTCCATCCTAGAATATCCAGAGATTGCAATAATCCCGCGGGCTTCTAGTGTTCAATCTTTGCATTTTGACACACCAAGCAGGACTGGACATATTCTGCTACTTCTTTCACTAGTGCAGAAAAGGGATTTCACATCGGTTTTTTTTTTTTTTTTTTGGCTTTTCACATCGGTTTTCAAACTGATGTTGAAAAGGCCGATGTGATTTATTGCCACTTTTCACATCGGTTTTAAAACCGATGTAAAAAATTCTGTTTTTGCGAGACAATAAATTCTGTTCAGCACTTTCCACATCGGTTTCTTAAAAAACCGATGTGGTAACCCCACTTTCCACATCGGTTTTTTAAAATAACCGATGTGGAAAGTGGGGTTACCACATCGGTTTTTTAAGAAACCGATGTGTAAAGTGGAGTTACCACATCGGTTTTTTTAGAAACCGATGTGAAAGTTTTTTATTTATTAAAAAACCACCCTTTACAATAGTGACAGTCCTTTCCCCTGTTTCAGTAATCCAGTAATCCAGATCAATACAGAATCTAAATATTCTCAACAGAATCACTTTTGTACAACCAAAACACACTAAATTAAAAGATTACGAACAATAAATATATTCAATTACATGCAGACAACAAAGATAATTAGAAACCAAAAAGCTACATATGATATATTATAAATTTCATGTCAAAACATATATCAGTCAAAAGTACACTATAGCTAGTACATGACGCGTTTATAAACTAACTACATACAAACTATTGTTGGTACACTTCAAGAAAGAAAGTTGCCCAACGCATCCTTATGTTTTTTATGTCGGCATCAGAGAGTGGAGTCGGATTGTTGAATATCTGCAAGTTTAATTGGACATAAGATTATATCTTTTAAGTAATAAACTAAAATTAAACATATAACGAATCTATATATAATTGTTACAACTAATTGTTACCAATTAGCATTTACCTCCTGCCATCTTTCAGTGATACCGGAGGAGATAATTTCGACCATCCATTTCATCACATAATATCCACATTCCCATGATCCATGTTGTCTACGGGACTACGTACAAATGAAACCCAATCATCATATGAGGAATTAAATAGAAATCAATAATTATACCCACTGCGCTTGAAGTGTTTGAACTAATAAATATCTTACGTTAGGAATAATCCATTTAATAGCCCGACGCCTTTCACCACGCAGCATGCGGCTTGTATCAATAGAACTACCATAAGAAAATAAAAATTAATTAAAGTATATCTAATAGATTTCAGATAATTAAAACAACTTCATTACTGATTATAAATTATTTTAATGCTTACGTTTCCATGATGTGCTTCAGTTCATTCGTCGGCTTATTTCCCATCGAGCAGAAGAAGACCACGACATTAAACCGAGGGCACAAGTTCAACAACTGCCAATGTTGTCTCCATTTTGTGCAATAAGAAACTCATGTTTTAAACATTGTTGTCATAACTCTGAACACTAAAATAATATTTCTAATATTTCTTAAGCAGAATCATTTGGTACAGACAAAAGGCAAACACAGTTATAAGCATCCACAAACATTATAAATTAACCAGAGAGTGAGAAAGAGAGAGTGATGTATCTCATTTCTATAGACACACAGTTGTTATTAGCAACCTCCTGAACAACCCAACAATCAATAATTAACCAGTCAAACCAAACAACCATAACTAATTAAGTTCATGACATTACAACTGCAAGTGGTGACCACTCACACTCACTCAACACTTTCTTCATAACAAAAAACCAAAGGCAACAACTTGCTATAGCAAAAGCATGAATCAAACATACAGTCCTGGATAATTCTATACCTCAAAATTAGTTGTTTTCTATGATTCTATCAATAATTTTTATATGGGGTTCGAAAAAATAGCAGCTTTCTATCAAATTAATAATGGGTGGCCATAATCAAGTAAAAGGAAATAGAAAAAAGAAGAGAAAAGTGAAGAAAATACCTGGTGATCGCAGTTGCGGCAAGCGTAGAGGAGGATTTTCTGGTCCCTGTCTTCTTTAGGGTACAAAATGTTGTTGCTGAACCCAAAATCAATAAACCAAACCAAACCCATTGTAATTATTTATAAGCATTTCAACAAAAAACATGAAAATCAAATCCAAATGGAAAATGAATGAATGAATGGGCAGCAAGAGAGAATGAGAGAGAGAGAGTGTGTGTGTGTGTGTGACCTGTTTTCGTGGTAATGGGGCGAGGTCGGAGGGCGGCGTCTTCCTCCCTTACTTACTGAGTGGAGGGCGGCGGGGAGAGTGAGAACAGAGTGAGAACGTTGGCGTTGAATGGAAGAGAACGTTGAATGAAAGGGGTGGAGGAAAGTATATGGAGGTGGAGGTTGTAAGGGAATCCGGAACCTGACTTCCCACATGCACTTGGCGTTCAGCAGATGACGGCGAGGGTTTAGGTCTTGGAAGTGAAGAGAAAGGCACGGGGTGAGATGGTTTTGGAAGAAGGGAGGGAAGGAATAGAAAGCAGATAGAAATTTACACATCGGTTAATATAAAAACCGATGTTGTTTCTTTAACTTTTCCACATCGATTTCGGAAACCAACTGATGTTAAACTTTTCCACATCGGTTATACAGAAAACCGATGTTAAAATTTATATTAGTATTTTCCCTATTTTTTTTGTTCGGTTTTCCACATCGGTTTATAAAAAATCAATGTTAAAACATAAAACTTTTCACATCGGTTATTAAAAAAACCGATGTGTTAAAATTATGCATTTTTAAAATTTTATTTTTGGTTCAATTTTCAACATCGGGTTTACACAAAACCGATGTTAAAATGTTTATAACATCGGTTTATTTTAGAACCGATGTTAAAAGTCTTCAATTTAATTTCAAAAATGCCACCGCCTCCTTTTTCACATCGGTTTTCAGAAAACCGATGTTAAAACCCCGATGTTAAAAGCATATTTCGCACTAGTGTTTCTTCATTCCAGACTACCAGAACATCTTTTTCTGATCCTTATATATCTTTGTGGCTCCTGGATGAAAACTTAACTTGCTCTTGTGTGCCTCTTCCATGATTAGATTCTTAACTTCTTTGTCCTCTGGCGCACAGATCCTATCACCAAACTTCAAGATTCCACCAGTACCTCGCTTAAACTCCATAGACTCTCCTGCTTCTATCTTCTGATTGACCTTTTGGAGATGCTGGTCTTCCGCTTGCTTCTTCCAAACTAAGTCTAGGAATCCACTAGTAATAGTGACCATTCCCAAACTTATCTTGTTCTGGGATAATTCCGTTATCCCAAGATTCATGTCTCTGAACTGCTCGATCAGTTCTAACTCCTTGATCATCATAGCAGACACTTGCAAAGACTTCCGACATAAAGCATCTGCTATGACGTTTGCTTTTCCAGGATGGTACTGGAGATCAAACTCATAATCCTCTATGAACTCCATCCATCGCCTCAGTCTCATGTTCAGCTCCTTCTGATCAAACAAATACTTCAGGCTCTTATGATTACTGAACATCGTAAACTGAGCACCATACAGATAGTGTCTCCATATCTTGAATGCAAACACTATCGCGGCCAACTTTAGGTCATGGGTTGGGTAATTCCTTTCCTGTACTCTCAACTGTCTAGAGGCATACGCCACTACTTTTCCATTATGCATGAGAACGCAACCCAGGCCTTGGTGTGACGTATCGTAGTACACATCAGACGGCACTAACGGATCTGGCAAGACTAGCACTGGAGGTGTTGCAACTCTCCTTTTCAACTCCTGAAAACTAGCCTCACACTCCTTATTCCATTCAAACACTTTTCCTTTTCTCGTTAACTGCATCATCGGCAACGGGTTATTCAAGAATCCATAAATAAATCGTCAGTAGTAACCTGCCAATCCAAGAAAACTGCTGACTTCGCCCACCTTCTTAGGGCTTTCCCAATTCACCACTGCTTCAACTTTAGCAGGATCCACAACTATTCTGTCTTTGTTGATCACATGCCCATGAAATTGTACTTCGTCTAACCAGAACTCACACTCCGACAACTTGGCATAGAGTTGTCTGTCCCTTAACACTTGAGGTTCAACCCGAAAATGCTCTGCATGTTCTTCTCTACTCTAAGAGTAGATTAGAATGTCGTCGATAAACACAACGACAAACTTGTCAAAGTACGGTCTGAAGATCCGATTCATGTAGTCTATGAACACGGCTGGAGCATTAGTCATGCCAAACGGCATAACAAAATACTGGTAGTGACCATACCGACTTCTGAAAGCAGTCTTCGGTATATCATCTTCCTTCACTCTGATCTGATGGTATCCAGTCCTCAGATCTATCTTTGAAAACACAGTTGCTCCCCACAACTGATCCATCAGGTCATCAATCATCTGCAACTGGTACTTGTTCTTAATGGTTACTTTGTTCAGTTGCCGGTAATCCACACACAACCTTAAACTTCCATCCTTCTTCCTCATGAACAACACTGGCGCTCCCCATGGCGAAACTCTTGGCCGGATAAACTCCTTCAACATGTCATCTAGCTATTTCTTAAGCTCTACTAACTCTGTCGGGGACATTCGATAAGGTGCTATCAATATCGATCCCGTTATAGGACCAATGTCATTTCATTTTTTATACGAAAGAGAGTAGTTCCAAACTATATTAAAATTAAAACGAAACTCTACGATATATTTTTTTAATATTTCTATAATAATTTTTATAATTTTATAAATCTAATAGAATATTTATTCATTTTTTATATAAAAAAAAAATTATTTTATTTGAATTGTTCGAATTGTATAATCATTCATTTTTGTTTTTTTTTTGAATTTTATTTATTATTAATTTATTTATATTAATAAAAATAAAATATTTTAATAAAAAATGTATTCTATTAAAATAAAAAATAAAAAAACAAAGTAAATATTTTATTTGAATTAAAAACTGAAAAAGGAAAATCTTACTATACACTATACTAAACTAATTAAAATGAAGATATTGTTTTATTGATAAACATATACATATATTTGATAAATTATTTGAGAAATAGATAGGTCATGAGGTCTATTGTAAACTCTATTTCCCTCATCGGTGGTAGCCCTGCACATCGCCCGGGAAAACTTCAGGAAAATCACATACGACAGGCAATGCTTTTGCTTTCGGAGACTCCTTGGCTTCCAAGGAAAACAACACCACGCAATCTTTCGGTTGTCCTTCATCTGATCTACTGTCATTGACTAGCAATATTCCAGATTGCTCAAAAAAATGAAGGATCTTTTTAGAACAATCAAGCACTATATGGTTAGCCGAAAGCCAATCCATGCCCAAAATCACATCAATCTGCTGCATAGGCAGACAGACAAGACCTACAACAAAAGTTCTATTCTCTAGAACAATAGGGCAATTACAGCAAACAAAAAGGGTTGTCAATGTATTTCCCAAAGGGGTAGACACATTCAGATCATACGACAAACATAGGACAAGTAATTGCAAATGATCCATGCACTCTAAGGAAATAAACGAATGCGTAACCCCGAATCAAACAACACAGATAAGAGCTTACCGAAAATGAGGCACTTACCCTGTATCAGATCAGGCTCTCGAACGGATTCAGATCCTCTTACGGCAAACACTCTTCCACTGGCTTGAGGTCTGCCTCCTTGCTGGTTTCCAGACTGAGCTCTTGTTCCGACTCCCTGAGCTCTTCCACCTCGCTGTGGAGTCTGAGTCCTCTCTACATTGCCCTGAGTACAGAAATGAGCAATATGATTGGTACATCTATACTAGAAACAAATCGCATTCTAGAACTATGGACAATTCTTTGTCAGATGTGGTCCTCCACACTTGAAGCATGTCAGGAAACCTGACGCATTCTGGCTAGAACTTCCACCACTTGTACTAACTGGTTGCTGATTGGGGCGATTGTAAGGCCTCACCCTCTATTGAAACCTCCCACCGCTTCCTCTCTGGTTGAAACCTCGTCTAATCGGTCCATCACTTCGTTGTTGTGGCTGAACTGATTTGGCTCTATCATGAATTTCTAGAGTAGTGCACTTCTCTACTAGGGCTGGAAACTGATTAAGCTCTAGCGGCAGCATAACCCTTTTTAGTTCAGGCCTCAACCCATCCTCGAACCTTCTACATACCCACTCTTCATCTAGGTGAATCTGGTAGTACTGAGAAAACTTCAACAAATCCCAAAATCTAATGGCGTATTCACCAACAGACATGTTGCCTTGCTTCAGCCTCATGAACTCATTCTCTTTTTCATTTCTGACACTTTTAGGGAAAGCAGTAGATGTGACCTTTCGTTCCACACGGCAGCGCATCACGACAAAGACCTTCTATACTTCTTGCAGTTATTTCTCAGCTGCTTTTGGGTCATACTCTCCACCGAACTGAGATGGATTACCCTTCATGAAAGTAGTCAGTCCACTTTCCATAGTTTCCTCTGTTGCAACGGGCTGTTGTTGTTGCCTCTCTTCTCTTTTCTCTTGCCTTCACATAAACTGTGCCAACTCTCTCATCACCCTCATGGTTTCACGGTTTCACAACCATTGGTTATTCCCGAAGAACTTCCTGGCTTATCAGTAGTTGGGTTATCGGCAACTCCGCCTCCACCAATTTTGGCCCTTCCACAGCATCCATTTCCAAGCACCATTTTAACTTCCTGAAAAAGAACACATCGGTACTCATCTGTGAGACACATATTTCAACACATAAACAAATATATCCCTTATATGTCTTACAAATGCAGAAAACAGTCATCCTCATACTTTAAGAATAACTCGCGTATCGGACACTTTACCCTTCCTAAGCATAGCTGACATCCAATGTGGATTCAACTAACAATGTCGGTACTCATCCTACCTTGACTTTCCTTAATCTTAATTATACCTAGTCCCACAGTCCAGCTTAGAATCAAATTGCTCTGATACCACTAATTGTCACACCTTTGCGAGTGTCACAAGGAATTAAGCATACTGCTCTGATACTACTAGAATGAGACGGCCTCTACATCCCATTAAAAGAACAATCCTAATTAACTAAACCTTCAACCATTTAATTAGCGTTGGTGCGGATATACAAGCGAAAATATTATAAGTTTGCGGAAACGTGAAAAACAAAACTTAAAACATACACACCGGAAAGAAGATAAAACAGCATATATATATACATAAATATACATCATATCCATCGCGTAACATCGATCCCAACAGAGGGACTGTAAGCCTAATGTATAAACACACTGATAAAAGAGATAACGGTAAATTGGTCACAGAAAAGACTGATCATAGAAAAACCAACAAAACCTAATACAGACAGCATCTACCCGCCCGCCTCTCACAAAATACATCCAAAATCAAAAGATCAAAATAATATTATGCTCACAAAGGCTATCCCTAGAAGACGCTGCTGACAAACTATATCACTGAAGATATGGACGTCTGGAACTACCCTCACCCTCCACAAAGGCACGACTATAATCTCTGGCATCGCGGGTATGAATCCGGGGCTCCCACACAGACTTGTCACTACTGATAACAATTCTACGGTGCTGATAGCGGTGCAACGTCTGCGTACTCCTCCTCCTCCCTCCACTATAGACTCTGCCAACTCAATCCTAGACTACGAACTGCTCCCTCCTATTCCACTTGTCATTCGGGAACTCGCGCTGAAGTGGCGGATACCACATCTCTATGAAGGGCAGTCGCTGAGAGATCCGGTAAGAACCGAGCATAGTGAAGTTAGGTCCTCTTCCAAGACGGACATAGATGCTGACCGAGCCGACGTAACATATGAAGAATTGTGAGTGGTCGACCTGCCACCCACGATCGTCATGATATACGATATCAATGTCCCCCAGGGTCTGGACCCTCGGTGAAATCATCTGCAGGTAATGCATCTGATGCTGCTCTGGCCCGATCACCATCGACGTACGACTGCTGCTCATCTGACGAACCGATACATACACAGAAAGAGGAAGGAAAGAAGAAGGGAGATAAGAATCTCAACACTACCATAAAAACAGGGATAAGAAAACATAGTAAAGCATACTATCAAACAACAGTCAACACATACAGCAAACATCTCCCGAATCATACCGTCACAGTCAACCTCAATTATCCAACTAGGATCAACCCTCTAAGGAGTCATACTCCTATGCATGTCGGCCGATCTCTCACACTAGGGATACTGATCCCTCGGACATTCTCTATCTTTCTCGAGCCTTTCTGTTGCCCATAGAATGTCAACTGGTTTGTCCTGGTAACAGTTCCGCTCGCTGTGACTAATAAGGGTGCTTCCCCCTATGAGCTCAACTCCAATAGGGGTATCTTGGTCTCCTCGAAACATCCACGATAGACTGGAACACTCCGAGCCCAGACCACGACACAATGGGTGCAAACCATTGGCCACTGTCGGTCAATTCGAACTCTACTACATTCCCAACGTTCCCTGAACCGTCTCGCTAGCATTCTGTTCCCGCACCTGTATACACCAACCTCGTATGACTGTCAGTCACACGGCTTGCCACTTTGGCAATATGCAATGCAACACAAACCTAAGTTGACACCGGTACCATCTTTCACTTACACGCATTATGATGCACATGACATCCACAACCTCAACTTGGTACCATATACCGTTTTCATATCATATTCACAGCCACAGTACCCTCAGGGTGTCAACTAAGGTGTTCAACAGCACAACAACCAAATAGACAATCAACCTCAACTTCAGAGAATAACTTAACATTATTTCTAGGGACATGGCATCAAGCATAATCATGCATATATATATATATATATATAGCAAACATCACACGTCAACCAGCAGCAAAACCATCAACAGCAATAAGCAGTAAAACATACAACCTCAGCATATGCACGTAAAACGATAAAGCAGTCCTACATCGATAAGCGTGGCATATTTAAATCCCGTATTAGTCCTTGCCAGTATATTCCCAATTTGACTAAACTGTCAAATTTATACTTGGTAGACAGCATCAACAAATTGCATTTTTGATGAGATTACAGCATATCTCGTAGGTCCCACACTCGTATGATCTTCAATTATTTGTCACGCGGGAATTTTGGTCAGAAATCAAAAAACCATGTTAACAACCATGTATAACCCATAACATAAAATAAAGAAAGAGATGGTAAAACACTTTAAGAGACCCATTAGAATAAACCAATAAACAGCGTCACTCTAATATGCATGATTAGGTATTCCTTCAACATCTGGAACTGGGGCAAGTCGTCAAAGTCCAAAATTAGCAACTTTTACTATGTACCACACTACTAAAAATCTTCTGACTACCAGCTGATTTTGCTCAAAAATTCGCATTAAACAGGTTTCCTACAATATTTTTTCAACATGTCTCTGTCTCCAAGTAATAACTTCGTGAGTAATTTTTTCTTGTGAAATTTAAAATCCCCAAGAAATTTCCTGTGGATTTTCTTGCGAAAAATTTAAATCCGCAGGAAATGTTAAAAATTCCTTCAAATTTTCCTACAAATTAAAATCTACACGAAAAAAACCTTATTTCTGGAAAAATTGCTGCAAAATTCACAAGAAATTCCTGCGAAAAAAATCCGGGAAAATCCACTAGAAATTAATGAATTTCTAGTAGTGCCAGTTTCCAATATTATATTTCTTGAAGAGATTAAAAGAAAGGGACTAATTATATTGCTGAAAATATACATGTTTGAAATTTATTTTTCCACAGGAAATATTATATTGCTGACAAGTATTCATAAACAAGCATCTAATTTTCATAAGCTCTAATAAGAAAGACATCCCAAACCATCAAAATCAATTAGCAAGAATTGCTCATAAAATTAAAAGAAATGCTTGTTGGGCTTCCTTCCACTAGGTTGTCAAACCTATGGCCACCTCCTAATCAAACTACTAAAGAAACATATAACAGAGATCAATCATAGACATAAATAAAATAATAAAACTTGGTATATCAAATTCTCATGAAACGGACAAATTAAAAACTTGAAATTAGAGATTTTTTTATATTTTTGTAAAGATAATAAATAAAATGAGAATAATAAAATTAATAGAGAAAAAGATGAAGAATATCAATAAAATGTTTATAGTCTGAGATATGTGAAATCACACTGTCCTTAAGGATTACTTCACCCACCCACAAATAATTGTCTCAAATTGAGAAACTCCCCCAGGATATAACAGACTCTTCCAGAATAACCATATTATTCTTGGTACACGGAAAAAGAAGAATTACATCAACTCTCAAAATCACAAAATGAATGTTGGACTTGTCGGAATAGAAGAACAATAATACATATAATACAATAGGGTATTATGCTCTTTGCTTGGTTTTAATTTGCATAGTAAGGATGTTGCGGAGTTTGGATAAAAACAAAAAATAAGTGTATTGTTTTGTTTTTGTGCTTGAGCATTCATGGGTCTATGTATTTAACTTATAGTGATTCAACAAGAAATTTCTTATTTCTTGTTTCTTATTTTATATGTATAATATTAATATATTATTTTCTTAAAAAATGAGTCTACATGATGTCAAACAAATGTTCTAATAATTGCCAACAATTTTTAACATAATAAAAACATCATTTAACTATATCTTAAACAATTAAATTAAAGTACAAAAAGAAAAGATTAACTTAATTTAGGACAATCCATGTAACACCCCCCGGGCATTACATGACTAACGCATTTCGGAAATATAAATCGAAAATGGAAGCTGGTTGCTTTCAAGAATTAATTTAAATACATATCTATGTTCGAAGACGGTTATAAAAAAATTTTCTTGCATGGTAAATGAAGTTTCAACATGCAAACATTAACATATAACAACTTCCTATACATTCCTGCATACTTCATAAAAGTAATACGCATCACACCGTACGAGTTGATTTTTTTTTTCCAGAAATACATACATAAGCAAAAGATATAATTATACATCACTGAACTGAAAAGTCTGAACAATCCTTACTCCAAAAGAATGGCTCTCAGCAGCCAGATATATAGACTATCCTCAATAGGGTATAAAACAACCTAATATCCTAGTTGAGCTGGTCACTCTAACCGACATCTACTGGGAAGACCCCCAAGGTCATCCCTACGATCAACGGTCTCTTCAGTTATTAGGACTAATGTCCTCGAGTAAAACAGGGAACTCCTCTACAACGTCTGTATTCACGTTCCACGGTACAACAGCAAAAACTAAGAAAACAGATATATTGCAAGGGTGAGATACCGACCAATGAGTTTCATCATGATAACCACATGTGCGACACACAAACAACAGAATATACACATATGTACAGCACATGAATTCTCAGAATAAACATAATGCTTTAAAACAATGGGATTTATACCCGATAGTCATCACAATTTATAAAAAATGCATGACACTTCAACATCCATCATCTAATTTTGATATTTAGTCTCCTTACTTTTCTTTTTCGTTCATTCTTTCTTTGTCGAGACTCACAGCTCACGACTATTCTTACTTAGACATCGAGTTCATTCTTTCTTAACACAGGACATGCAGTCAAATGTGCTAACTGGGACTTTAACCTGCAACACAGAATACAAATTCAAATGTGCCAACTAGGACTCTAACCCACGACACAGAAGACATGGATTCAAATGTGCCAACTGGGACTCTAACCCACGACACACAGGACACATATTCAAATGTGCCAACTGGGACTCTAACCCACGACACACAGGACACGTAGTCCACCTACTTACTCATAGGAACACTAGCCCGACGTTTCGGCAATCTAGGTCCTTACTTCTTTCCTCAATTTCCTTTCAACATAATTTTCGTTCTGTGAAACCCAAATACCAAAACAAAACTCTGAAAACTTATCCTAGTTTATCGGAAATGTTTTCGCTGACTTAAAACTCCCTTGCAGAAAAATCTTTTCCGCTGAAATTCGTTTATAAAACTTTAAATCACCGTAAAATACAATTTTTCTCAAAATTCCTTCTCTTTTGAAATCTCTTTTTCCGACAACACATCAAATCTTTGAAAAATCATTTCCAACATGTTTTCGTCCCAAATAATAACACTCACTACTAGAAAAAAGGTTTTTAGAGACCGAATTTAGCGACCGATTTAAATCCGTCACAATTAGCGATCGAAATTGCGACCGAGTTGTTTTATTAAAGAATTTGTCACTGATTTATCCTCAGCGACCGATTTAGTGACCGAAATATTCGGTTCCAAAAATTACGTCGCTAAATCGGTCGCTATGTCAAAAGTTAAAAAGTCAAACCAATTTCCTTAGTCAGCGACCGATTTAGCGACCGATTTCTTGTAAAATTTAGCGACCGAATTTAAATCGGTCGCATAATAATTTTAAATGATCCGCGACCGAAAATTTAGGTCGCTAAATCAGAACCCTAAAATAGCTACCCGAGCCCCTTCCCCCTGACATTTCATTTTTTTCCCTCCCTGCAACCGAAACAGCGATGCGACCGAGCCTCCTCTCCCCCTCCCCCACTGCCATCTCCACCCACTTCCCACTCTGTCATTCTCCCTCTCCGGTCATCTCCCTCCCCCTCTCTGGTTATCTCTCCGTCATTCTCGCTCTCTGCCACACAGTGGAACACCACACCATCGAGCCGCACCACCACCTCTTTGATTATCTTCCTTCAGGTACCCCCAATCTCTTCCTTCGTCTTCCCTTTAGCTTTCCTCACATTAATCTGGCATTAGCTTTTGTTTTCCTCACAATCTGTTCGTCCTTGATGCTATTCTAAGTTTATCTGTTAGTCATGACTTGCAATGGACATTTGTTTCATTAATTTCAATAGGAATATTTGAATTCTAAACTTGAAAATTTGATTGCAGATTTAATGAATAAGGACTTTCAATCTGATTAAGTGAATAAGGTTTACATATTTGATTTTTACTCTCTCTCTTTTGCCTTGATTGGATTTTTTCTGTTTGGTAGTGTCGCTTCTGTGTTTGTCTCTATGTTTCCATTTTAACATTTTCAGATTGGGTTTTCAAGTCAAAACAGACACCCTTTGGGTTTTCTGAAATCTGAGAGACCAAAAGGTCTCAATCTCATTGAAGACTCTTAACTGGACTGGTAGCCACGGGTAGGGAAGAAAAAGAAGAAGATAAGGTTTACTTATGTAAGCATTGGGTCTAGGGAAGATAAGGTTTACTTAAATAAATAGAAGAAGAAGTATTGGGTCTTGTAGGGGTGTGGTAGTGACAGATATCGATCTGGTGGACAGTAACTTTCTCTATATGTTGTTGTGTTTTTTTTTGGCTATCTTTACCTATTTCTGTTGGGTAACTTTGTCATATGTGCTTGGCTAATTAACTTTGGCATAGACGCTTAGAAATTGGGTATAGGGTTATGTCAGTGGTGAATTATTTTTCTCTTGGTGCAGTAGTTTATTTCCTGAATGATTAATGGGCTTGGTGACTTTATTATCTCAGTGTATCTTGGAATCAGGTCACGGGTGTAAGTTAGTTCTCAATCGGATAGAATTATTTGTTTCTCTTGGTTGAACTCTAACATCTTTTCCCTGTAATCTTTTGGTCAGTGTCTTTTGTAAATGGGTTAGAGTATCCCATGTACTCTCAATAGTAAAATTTTTCTTATAAAAAAAAAAAACAAGGGTTTACTTATAAATTAGGTGCAGCGGTGTACTAAACTGCTAATGCTTGTTGTGCTGTGAAAGTGAGTCTGTGACTGTGTTCGTTATAGGTGGTAAATTGACAACCTTGGGTTTAGATTCTTTTATTTTGCACCGATTTGTATTCCTTGCGTCTATATTATATTCTATATGCTTATGTAATAATCAAACAACTTCTTAATCCATATGTTTGTGTAATCCAGTTAATGTGTGCATAGTTTGAACTGGGATCAAATATCAAAGCAAAAGAGGGAAAAGATAAGGAAAAAGACCAAAGTTTTATTCTGTGCCAAAATCAACTTGTCCTATATTTGGTACATTGTATAAGGCTTGATAGTATAAGTTTATACTATACGGTTCATGTTTAAGTGTGTTATTTGAATAATGGTTTAATTGCAATGAAATTCTTGATAAATTACATGAATGGATTGAAGCGTGCTTAAGCAAGAATGGTTTGTTTACTAAGTCCTACTTGTCTTGAAATATCACTTATGTTAACATCCTTGGTTAAGTGCAAAATTTATTATTGGTGCTTTCTAATTTAATTTTACCCTAACCATTAGTTACTCTACAACTTAGTTTATTTTATATTGAATCATTTATCTTATTTATTTTTCTAATCGTTAAGTCTTCTAACCTAAATAGTCTAACCTAAGTCTTGTTTATTCCAAGAAGTCTCATAAGCACCTAACTTAACATTGACGTCAATTTATTTTGTGGTGGACGAAATCTACGTGGCCTTAGGGGAATCAGATTTTCAAGTTACTGTAGCCTAATTGTCATTATATCCTACTTGTTTTCTTTTCTAATGCCCACTAATTTTGAAGAATCTATTGGAATGATAGAGGAAAAGCCTAAGAAGCTAAAGATCAATAAATAGTATTCTCAATTGGACTGAAAAAAAATGTCTTTCTCCAGGTAACTGTAAAACTTAGAATTAGCAAAGTCTTTGCATAATTTGATTGTTTTTCCATTTAGGTTAAAAATCATTGGCTAGAACATATATCTTCTATGATTTGAAAATTTGAAACAAAATTTAATGTATGTTTCTTGGGTTCCAAAGGAATATAAATATCTAATAAGAACTAAAAAATAGGTGATATAAATATCCAAAGGAATATAAATATATATTATAAGCTAAAAACGATTGTTTAAATTGACAGACACATTCATCTCAAAGGCGCAACAAGAACTGGGTCTACTTGGATTTTTGAGGCCTTTATTTGCCACTTTCAATTTTGCCTTTAGTTACTAATTCTGCGTGTAATGTTCACTCTTGCATTAATTTCTACCTCACATGAAACTGAATATTAACCTTTCGTGTACTAATGTGTGACAGGTGAGTGAAGACGTGGAGCGTGCTCTGGCAAAGTTAGGACCTGCAAGACTTAGTAGAAGGTTTAAGAAGTTTAAAAAGTTTTTACACTTTGAGTATGGCAATTTTTTAAATATTTATATATTATTAATTTCTCATGATACCTAAGTTTTTTCCAATTTTTTTCAAGTATTTTATTTGTATGTAGACCTAGCAATGATAGAATCTGATTCTCCATTACATTTTTTGCATTTCTTATAGCAGTCCTCTATCTTCGGTTCCACTATCACCCTTCTTCACTAGTTGCTTGGAGTTGAGGTACATCAAATACTTTGTGTCAAATTAGACTTGGTTATGTGAATTAATTCGTTGTTTGTTAGTGGAGAGAAAAGCTCAATAGGTTGTTGGATGTGTGCTAATAAATTTAGTCAAGTGCTTGTTATTTGTCTCATTTATGTTTTCTTTGTTAGTGGAGAGCGGAGCTCAATAGGTTTGATATTTTATGAGATGCATGACTGGTTGTGTGCTGATAATTTAAAAACCATGCATGTGCTTGCCAACTTGAATTGTTGTTTGTGTGTAGAGAGCGGAGCTCAATAGGTTGTCATGTTGTCTGAGATTCATGACTGGTTGTGTGCTGATAATTTAGAAAAAGTTGCATGTGCCTGTCTATTTGATTTGTTGTTTGTTTGTAGAGAGCGGAGCTCAATAGGTTGTTTGTCAATTTTTTCGTTCCGTACACTTCATGGTTAATGAGATAGAGGAATATAAGGCTAAAGTTTTATTATTTTTTATGTTAATAATTTAGAAAAGCCTTATTTCCCGTTTGAGATACAATATCAATGAGCACGTGTACCTTTTCAAGTTACACGTGCTCATTGTATTGGATCTTGAATTGTCCAAGTTGGACAGTTTGGGAAAAACATTTTCTTCACAAAGTTAATGGTTATTTTTTGCATTCTCGTATTTCATTAATTAATGTTGTTTTCTATCAGATAATTATACTTGTACATATTAATTAAATACGTTTATTGATAAAATTTATGCATTATTTGTTGTCACTAGCTTTTACCCTGCATACGGGGCTAAGAAGCAGATCTCTCAGTGTATCGAGGGAAAGTATAATGAGCCTTGGCCATCATGGAAGAAGATTGATAAGGATGTGCGTGATATGTGGTTCAGGGATGACTTCGGGATAACGAATAAATTTATTATTGTGTTAAGTATATATCTACAACATTATTATTTATTAATTTTGTTTCTTGATATTTTACTCTTTCTTGTTATGCACACTATAAGTGGTTGCCAGCAGATGCAGATCAGATACGTAAGGCCTTTGAGTCGAGAGGCACAAAGCTGGTTAAGTGGGCTATGGGTAGGATTAGGGATGGTTCAGATGATGGGAGTTGGCTTCAAACTGATGTGCTGGAATGCCTCCGTCAATATTGGGCCAGTGATGAGAAGTTCCTGATAAAGAGTGAGATCGGAAAGCAGAATCGGGCTTCTGACACTGGCGCTCCACTACACACCGGTGGCTCAATAACCATTCATGAGCATTTTGATAGGATGGTAATAGGTCAACATGAATTTTATTGTTTTTAATTTAGTGATTTTTATATGTCCTTATTAATAAAAATTGTATTTTTTGCTTTTATATATGTAGTCGAAAGAGCAGCAGAGAAAACCCACTGCAATTGAAATCGTGCACAAGACCAAGAAGACCAAGCGTGGGGAGTGGGTTAGCCCGAAGGTTCGGGACCTTGTTGTAAGTACTCTTAACTCACTAATTCATTTTCAATATATTAATTACTTTCCTTCTTTTTAATATATAATTACAAATGCTAATATCTGACATATTTTGCACGACGAATTCCATCGCCTCGAAGACGATGCCAGTAGTCAGGGGCAGGAGCCGTCTCCTGAGTCTGACAATGCCATTTACTTAAAGTGGTTGGCGGGAAAAATAAGAAGGGCCATGTATTTGGCCTCGGTTATCTTGGGGATCAGTTCGTGGGCATATCAGTGCCGTGCTGACATTATGATCCTGATCCCAACCCAGATGTCAGAGAGGTCATCCTGAACATGAATGATGAACTTGCGGCGAAGGATAACGAGTTACATGAGTTGCGGGAGCACGCACGACAGCAGGACAGTCGCATCCGGGAGCAGGATAGCCGCAT
Organism: Echinosophora koreensis; assembly: GCA_035048595.1. NCBI lineage: Eukaryota > Viridiplantae > Streptophyta > Magnoliopsida > Fabales > Fabaceae > Echinosophora > Echinosophora koreensis. The sequence continues at coordinate 1,461,888 of JAPCYP010000078.1, forward strand.
GGAGGAGCTGTTTAGGTACTTGGGATTCCGACCTAGCAGTTCCGGGTTTGGCGGCGCCCACGTCGAGGCTACTACTGCAGATGCCGTTGCTGCTAATGCCGTCGCTGTTACCGATGCTGCTACTACTAATGATGCTACTGCTGGTGTCGCTGCTTCGGATCACTTTGACATCGGCCCATTCCCTTCACCCCCTCGTCACGTAGATTAGTTTTTCCATCTTTGTATGATACATGACAGACTATTTACATTTGTATTTCTCCTTGCCTTTTATATATTTTGTGTGAATTTTTATCGAATTACCTGCTTTAATATGATTGATATTTAATTTTATTTGCTTTAAGTTTATGTTAGTTAATTTTATTTTAATTAATTAAAGATTATTTTAATTTTTTGTGGCAAAAAAAAAACTAATAATAAATTAGAGACCGAATTTTTTTGGTCGCTAAATTTAGATATGATAGTTGATTATAGCAACTGAATTAGCGACCGATTTTTTATAATTTAGTGAAAGAATCAGCCACCGATTTTTCGGGCGCAATTTTTAAATATGACCGTTGGATTACCGACTGAAAATTCGGTTGCAAAATTTAAAAAATCGGTCGCTGAATTCGGTCGTTTGAATTGTATGGCGACCAATGCTAGCGACCAAATTTTGACCACTCTGCGACTGAATTTTCGGTCGCTAATTAGCGACCGATTACGTTTCGGTCGCTGAATAAATTAGCGACCAAGGTATTAGCAATCGTGTGAAATCAGTCACTAATTCGGTCGCTAACCAATTTAGCGACTTAAATAGCAACCGATATATTCGATCGCTAAAAACGCTTTTTTTGTAGTGACTATTTCTCATAGTCTCGCCGTAAATCACTTTTTTGAATCATGTTTCGTTTTGGAACAAATTCTTTTGTAAATAAAAATGACTTTTTCCTTGACAGAGTTTTCCCCATCCACATTAAAATTATTTTTGAAATTTAACTTATTGTAATTACTATTTATTTTCTTTTTTGAATTTAATTCGTAAAAATTAACGTAAGTGAAAATTTTTCTTGGTTTCGTCCTCACTGTCACTCATTGACTTACTCTTTCACCAAAATATAATTAAATAATATTATTTTCAACATTTTTCTTATACTTCCATAAATCAAATCCTTAAATTTCTCCTCAAACTGTTTAAATTTTTATCCCAAATTATTACTTAAGTTCCTCCTCAAGCTTTTAAAGCTTTAACCTTAATTATCATTGAGCACTGACCACTGTCAGGCTTTTAGTCAATCAATCAACCAACAATCAATTCATACATCACAGTTATCCCCACATCATAGTTATAACATGTTTTCACAGATAACATAAAAAAAATCACATAAACCACATAAACAAACACGTAATAATTAAATCAAACACTACAATATCACTACAAAAACATATACAGACAACCCACAAATAGCATGTAGCTATCAAAAAACCCTCAGGTAAACTCCCCTTACATCTTGAAGTTTATGTTTCCTCCTCAAAGTGTCTCTTTGATTTTTCCAGTTCCTCCTCACAACTTCACACAACAACCAACAACTTATCCTTCACAACAAATCATACAAAACAAGTTAAACATTGAAGAAAAATTCCTCTAACCCACTATGAGGTTCGGCCTACATGAGTAAAATAGGCTAGGAAATTTCTTTGATTTCAAGCTCTTGGATTTATGATCCTAAGGCATTAGAAAGACAAGATCAAGTGTCACATGACAAAAATTGAAATAAAATCATTCAACCCATTTCTGTTAGGGTTTCGGCTTTGATGAATAAAATAGGATAGGAATTTTAAAAATTCTCAAGCTTCTAGATCTAACAACTAGAAGTATTAGAGAGATTAAATCAAGTGTCATATTTCAAAAATTGGAACAAAACTCATTTACCCCACAAGACTAGGGTTTTCGGCCATGAGTAGGAGAAATAGGAGGAAATTTTATTTGCTCTCATGCTTTTGGATAATCAAAATAGAAGTCTTAGAGAGTTCGTAGAAATTGTTACCACATCAAAATGATTTTTCTATGATTTTCTAGAATTAAAAGAAGAAAATCCAATGAAAAATTGATGTTCTTGGCAAGAATGAATGAAATGAATGATGATAAGAGGACTCATGATCATAGAGATGAGAGTTTACCTCTTGATTTGATGAAAGAAATGAAGAAATTGATCCAAAATCAAGCTTTGTTATCAATGGAGTCTTTAGGATTTTTGAGAGAAAAGTGTAAGAGATGAAGTGAAAATGAGCAAGTGACTAAGTGTGGTGAAGGAGGGTGTGGGCCGTGTGGTGCTTAGGGACAAAGTGGTCCAAAACATTTTGGGACAAGCATGTAAATTCATGGAAAGTCCAAGGGTATTTTGGATTTTTCACCAAAAATTAAATATCTAGATATTTGTTGCCATTATGACTTGATAAGGTTGCATTAAATGCTCGTCATGTCGGTCACTTCAGTCACTATAGTCACCTCAGCTCCGTATCCGGCTCCGTCGTTTACCCGACTTAGGTTTTACACGCGTTTACTTTGAAGATTTCGCCAGTATAAAATATAATATTTTATTTTTACTCGAAAATTTTCAAGAAAACCAATATCGTTCCAAATACGATATAAACCTAAATCGTTTCGTTCATGAGTCAAAATTAAGTTTTCTGATCAGTAAACTTTTACTGTCAGTGAAAACGCAGACCGGGTTCCGTCTGAATTTTCAACCCTAAATTTAACCGTAACCTTCTACTATAAAGCAGAGTCTAAATATGATTTTTTTTTTAACCAAAATCATTTTCTAGGTCTCGGGTAAAAATATAAACAGATATATATATATATATATACATACCGATATTGAAAAACAGAAAAAACCGGGGTGTTACATTACTACCCCACTAAAAAAAAGTTCGCCCTTGAAATTTCGTAACTCGAGACTAGGTAGGATCTTGTAATCGCATCTTAACCAGGTAGGTCTCAGACGTTAAGTTATCTTTTTAATGTACTCGACTAAAACTGATATCATGATATGGATCATATTAACATCCTCGTGACTTATGAGATAAGTCACACGTCAATGACGTTTTGAAAATATATAAGGTAAAATTGACCCGAAAGGGATAAAGTCTTCGAATCACAACAAGACTAGGCCTTAAGGATTACGAAAAGAAATCTTCATGACAAGAAATTTCTTGATTTCACTTTCTCAAGAAAGCATAGGGAAGAATTTGATCAATTTGAAAGATACGAGTGTCCAGTATGTAAAAAGATTCTTCAATAGGTTCGTGAGTGTAAAAATGCCCGGTACATTCTTATAAACATGACTCTACTAAAGTTCCTTCTTTCACAAGAACTTCCAGTGGATTAGGAAATCAAAAGATGAAAAATTCCTAACCTTAAGAAGGATTCAATTGGTACCAGGAAATTACAAAACGATGATTTAAAAAAAATAGTCTGGCAAAATTCAGACTGGATCACATCTACCAAAAGTAAAAGTGACTAGAGTAAGTTTCATCAAGAAACTTCTCTTATTAAGAAAGTGTCTATCCTGAACAACAATAGGGCAGTTCAAACATATAGAATTCACAATAACTAGTTCAGTAGTTGAAGTTGAAACATTCAAATCATATGACAAGGAAGAAACAGGTAAATCCAATTGTCTCACACAATTCATCGAATTAAAAGAATGCGTTTCGCCCGAAAAAAAAAGTACAGTTAAAGATTACCATTTATATTGTAACTACCTTGTATGAGATCATCGGATTATGAAGCTTTAGCACCATTCATGGTGTAGAGTCTTCCCTTTGTCATCGGTTTATCGGTTTTTGAATTGTGGGCAGTGAACTCGAACTTTGTTACAGGACACTCTCTGACCATGTGCCCAATCTTCCCACATTTAAAACATAGTGTACCCTTCAGCTTACAATCTTCAGTAACATGATTTGACTATCCACACTTGCGGCATCGTTGAACTGTGCCTTGATTCTGATTATTTCCTGGAGGTCAGAAATATGGCTTCCTCTGATCTTGTTCCCCCTTCGGGTTCTGAAAATGATTTCTGAATCGAGATGGTCCTCCGACATTACCCCAGTTATCTCTCCCTTTCCTCATCTGCTCCACCTTCCGGCATTTTTCCACTAAAGCTTGAAAGTTGCGCATTTCAAGCGGTAGCACTGACTCCTTAATTTCAAACCTTAAACCTCCCTCAAATTTCTCACATTTCCAACCCTCATCCGGTTGAGCTTGGAAAAAACGGAAATATTTGGCGAGTGGTTCAAACTTCGCCGCATATTCTCAAACAGACAATTCCCTCTTTGCAGACGCAAAAACTCTTGTTCTTTCTCGACTCTGGCACTCTGAGGAAAATAATTGTCCAAAAATGTGTTTCGGAACACATTCCAAGTACTTTCCTGGTTGTCCGCTGTTAACAGTTGTCTAGTGCCCTTCCACCAATACCCTGCATCTCCCAAGAGCAGGAAGGTAGAATATGGAACTTTCACTCCTTCAGGGCTATTGATAAGCTTAAAGATCTTCTCCAATTATTGTATCCACAGATCAGCCTACTCAAGATCAGCATCCCCATGAAATTAACTCTAGATTTACTTGATTTTTGTTGGTTGCATAGGATTTGGTGACTTGATCTCCTTGCTAAAAAAAATATGGTGACCTGATCACCTTGCTAATATATATATATATATATAGTGAGAACACATTTTTTATATGAGAGTGAGAGGGGTAAATCTGGGCCATACAACCATACATGGATGGTTAGGATTTAAGAGTTATTTCATGGTTTTAAAATGTCACATGACCACTTAAAAAAATCACATGACTTTATGGTTTAATCTGAACCATTTAAAGTTTGATCCAATGGTATTATATAATCTTCTCACTCTCACATAAAATAGTCCCTCTCACTTGATATGTTCCCTATATATATATATATATATATATATATATATATATATATATATATATATATATATATATATATATATATATATAGTTTGTCTAAATAAAATGCGGCAGGTTTGGGTTTTCCACTAATTCACAATTTTCTTCCCCGTGTATTTTTACAAATATTCTTATCTATCTCCTCTAGTTAGGTTTCGTGTTATACATAAAAAAAATCTAATTTTTTCTGTCCACCTTATTGATTGCTTTCACTCCTTTTGTGCTCTCACTGCATTCGTTATATGATGAATTTTGATGGAAAATGCTTTCAATTCACTTATCCAATTAAATTATACATTTTTTTTCATCATTTGATGAAAATTATACAGTGATATATATTCTGAATTTGATTCAAATTACTAACAATTTAAGTGTTCCAGAAAGAAGACATTTCATTCCCAAATTAAGAACAAGAATCGAATTTTTTTTATTGACAAAAATTAACCAAAACAATAAATCGCTGAATTTAACCAAGAAGGCTAAACAAAATGATCCAACTTTTAGTGAAAAAGTTTATTTTTCCTTGCCTGTTATTCATTAATTGTTTCATAGTAATTGATACCAAGTCTTCTACATGGAAATGACAATAATTAAAAACCAAATCATACATGTAGCCATGCATGGCTACTTGCAACAATCGCATTCTTCAACCACTACTCTCTGTTATGTCTATATTAATGCTGACGGAGTCCTGTTTTCCTTTGTTTTGATTGCCATCTTCCTTATCTTTGGGTTTTGTGACTGCAATTACTTCGATCTCCTCATGAATCCTCAAAGTTCCTACACGATTAGTTTGCGGTCCTTTTCCACCGCTGAGTCCTGTCTTTTTGCCACGTGCTCTGATATTCCAAATCCAAAGGAACAATAATATTAATTCGGGTTTAATAATACACACACACACACTGTAAAATAGTAATATGTATAAGTACGATGATATTAGTCAAAAAAAAAAAAAAGTACGATGATATTGTGAAGATCTTAACTGGCTGAAGATGCAAAAAATGGCAGCGCTGAAAAAAATATAGTATGTAATATAGATTCAAATAATGCCTCATGACAAACGAATTTTGAAGTTTCTAATCATTAATTAATTTATCTATTATAGCTAATTATGTTATACATAGCTCTAGAGTAATGAATTAAAGGTTGCAAACTTTAAACTAGGTGCTGCTATATAAGTTATACAAATTAAAATATATAACCAAAGGTGCAGCTAAGGAATTTTCACTACTAGCTAGTGGAAGTGAAAGGGGAAAAAGATACTTACATGATCAAGGATTCTGGTCGGTGGTGTTTGAAACTTAGAACTTGAACAAGCGCTCTTGGTGTAAAGCTACCAAGTAGACGAGCCATGATGAACAAATGAGAAGAGATTCTTTCTAACTTCTCAACAACTGTGAGTCAGATATGTATGACTTGGCTGTGAATATTGTACTTAAGAGAGTCAGCTATATAGAGAGAGACTAACAATGCTAGTTGGGGGATGAATATTATTATCTTTTGATTTTTGTTTTAGGTAGCAATACGTAAATCCATGAGTCTGACTTAACTACATTATAAGGTCTTTGTTTATTAGTTTGTAATCATGATTGAGCCATGTTAATCCCATTTTAAATTGGCCATGGCGTCCATGCACCTTCATCGTCTCTTCTAGATCCAGACTGTTTATAGCACGAGACAAATGAATATCAAGGTCAAACATTGACTTTTGGGTATACATATGAATTGTTTATGTATTTGTATTTGTACACAAAAATGTATTAAATATTAGGCTAAATTACACTTTTGGTCCCCAAATTATTTTTCAGTATTCAATTTGGTCCCCAAGTTTTTAAAATGTTTATTTTGGTTCCAAAAACTTATTCAATCGAGTCCTTCCGTCATGTTGACTAACGGACATGGACGTTGACCCCATCTGGTCCATCGGATTTGGGGACCAAATTGAACATTGAAAAATGACTTGGGGACCAAATTGAACATTGAAAAACAACTGAGGGACCATTATTTTGGGGTCAACGTCCATGTTCGTCAGTCAACTTGACGGAAGGACTCGATTGAATAAGTTTTAGGAACTTAGGGACCAAAATGAACATTTTAAAAGTTTGGGGACCAAATTGAACATTGAAAAATAATTTGGGGACCAAAAGTGTAATTTAGCCAAAATATTAAGGAAAACTTTTCCTTTGTAAAAAGATGTGCACGTCATAAAATTTACATAATTAGATAATTCTTAATTATGTTGGTACACAAAATCAGATAAAATTCTTTAAAAAAACTAATAATAAGACAACTTGAGTGAATAAGACAAATATATATAGTATATCGAAAAATTGTTGACTTGATTAATAATACGGTTAAGATAAGGAGAATGCTAACAAATACCTTTAAGGCATTGTTTAAGGAACAAGAAAGAAAAATTTGTATGGGAAATGGTGAATTTAACATTTTGAGAAGTGTTACACTTGGTTTTTCAATACAAATTTTCCTTTTGTGGGTTCTTTAATCAATGCCCTTACTGCACTCGTTAGCAATACCGTTCGGAAGATGCAATTCAAAGTACGCATTTTCAGCATTCAACACTTCACACGTATAATTAAAGGAATGCTTTAGAAGACTCTGTTTTCAAAGTGGTAAATAAATATGTATGTATCTTTAATTTGATGAAGTGTATATGAACTTTCCTTTATTAGATGATATTGTTTAATTTATAGAAAAATTACTACCTCCGGTCAGAGACAAAACCCAGGGTCCAATTTTGACTTGCCCAAAAACACAGGGTCCGAAAATACCAGGACAAATTTGGGTATCAACAGCTTCCCTGTTGCTTTTCATTCGGAAGAAATGGAAAGTAAAGATGTTGGTACAGATTTGGTTGTGAGATTTTTTTTGACAAAACCGAGTGGTTGTAGAAGACCTGGAAATTCAGAAGCGTCGGGTGGAAAACCCTAAGCCCTAGAGAAAACTTGGGGACATGGCCACATGTCGAAGCAACAAAAAAGGTAAAAAGCTTGTAGGGTCGTCCACCTGCTGAAGCTTGACAAAAAGTAACAGAAGCTTGCGGGGCTGTTTACCCGCTGAAACTTAACAAAAATGTAACAAAAGCTTGCAGGGCCGTTTACCTGCCGAAGCTTGACGAAAAAAAGGTAACAAAAGATTGCTGGGTCGTTTACCCGCTAAAGCTTAACAAAAATGTAACAAAGGCTTGCGGGGCCGTTTACCCGCCAAAGCTTGACAAAAAAAGGTAACAAAAGCTTGCGGGGCCATTTACTCGCCGAAGCTTGGCAAAAAAGGTAACAAAAGCTTGCAGGGCCATTTACCCGTTGAAGCTTGACATAAAGGTAGCAAATGAAATAGACAACTATAAACACAAGAAGGGGGGTTGAATTGTGTTTATCAGAAATTAAAATAAAGTTAAAAACTTTTCGCACACAGAAGCTAAGTTCGGACAGGTATAAAAAGGTTACACAGACAGGTCACCTGTCTGTTATATTTTTCTCAGAAAACAACACAAGCATACAGGTGAAAAACAAGCTTGATAAAAACAGTTTTAACCCCTTAGTTAGAATGCAGATGATATATAATCAAAACAGCTAAAGAGATTAAGGGAAGAGAGATTAACACAGTGATTTATTCTGGTTCACTCTTTAACACTAAGAGCTACGTCCAGTCCTTGGCAGCACCAAGATTTATCCACTATAACTGATCAGGTTACAGACTCCAAGTATTGTTTGCACACCTAGCCTCTTCAGGCTCCAAGACAAGTATTATTTGCACACCTAGCCTCTTCAGGCTCACTCAGATTTGTTTGAGAGTTTGGTTTGTAATAAATACAATTACAGACAGACAGATCTTTCACTAACACTCAGAGAGTGGTTTAAATGTAAAGCTTAGGAAAGTCTGCATAATAACTTCAATAGTAGACACTTTAGAGTGTTTAGTTGATACTTTATTATGTGTCTGATGGACATATCCAATACCTTCTTTGTTAAGGGAGTGCTTCTGACAGCCAAGCAGCTTGGTCAGATTTTCTCTACCATTAACAAATTTGGCAAGATCAGAAGTGAGCTCTTCCACTTTCTGTTGAAGTTTTTCAACTTCTTCAGACTGTGATGTATCACTAGAGATCTTAGCTTCATTAGAATTTTCAGTCTTCAGCTCACTGTTCTCCTTGGCAAATTTCTCACACTCTAGAGATTTCTGTTTATGCTCACTAAGGAGCTTAACATGATCTCTCTTGAGAGATTTGAAAGCCTTAGATAAGCAGTTGGATTCCTCCAGCAATTCTTCATAGGCATCAAGTAATTCCTCATAATCAGAATTTACCTCATTATCTGAATCTGAGTCAGTGTTAGCCATTAGACAGAGATTTGCTTCTTCCTCTGTCTCTTCATCAGAAGATGTTGACTCCAGATCTTCCCAAGTAGCCATCATTCCTTTCTTCTTCTTTTTGAAGAACTTCTTAAAAGGGGCTTTCTTGAGTTGAGGACATTCTGCTTTGATGTGACCTGGCTTCTTGCACTCATAGCAGACAATTGAGTTCTTGTCTGTTGAAGTGGATTCTTTGAAGTTCTTGTCCTTGTTGAACCTTCTGAATGGCTTATCTTTTCTGAACTTCTTTTTCTGTAAGAGAAACTTTATCTTTCTGGTTAGGAGAGATAATTCTTCATCACTTTCAGAATCCTCGGGTTCAGACAGGTCAGAATCACTGGATGACTCGTCTGCCTTCAAAGCTTTGGAAGCTTTTGAAGACTTTTGATCAGCCTTCAGAGCAATTGACTTGCCCTTCTTTGTTGAGATTTCATCTCCAAGTTCTTGCTCATGAACAGTGAGTGTACCAAGAAGTTCATCCATAGTCAAGGTGGTAAGATCTTTGGCTTGAGAGATAGCAGTTACCAAGGGTCTCCACTGCTTAGGCAGGCTCCTTAGTATCTTTCCAACCTTCTCAGCATTAGAGTAAACTTTGCCAAGAGACTTTAGGCCATTGATGATAGTTTGGAATCTTCCTATCATCTGAGCAACAGATTCTCCTTCCTCTATGAGAAACAGTTCATACTTTCTGACAAGTATGGCAATTTTTGATTCTTTGACTTTGGCTGTTCCTTCATGTGTGACAGCTAAGGTGTCCCATATTTCTTTGGCAGAGTCACAGGCACAGACCTTTTCAAACTCATCAGGACTGAGAGCACAAATAATATTGTATCTGGCTTTGTGATTCAGCTCCTACTTTGTCTTTTCTGCAGGGGTCCACTGAGCTTTTGGCTTGTCAGTGTTGTCATCATTTTTAGGAATGAAAGGACCATATGTGATGACATCCCAGAGATCAGAGTTTGTAGATAGAATGAACCATTGAAATCTATCTTTCCAATAGTTGTAGTTTTCTCCATTGAAGAATGGAGGTCTGGTTAAGGAGGCTCCTTCAGTCTGGTGACTTCCACTAGCTCCAGCAGTCATGTCTATTCTTCAGGACCTTTTACCTCTACACTGTTAGATGCTCAACCCAGAGGCTGAGCTCTGATACCAACTGAAATAGACAACTATAAACACGAGAAGGGGGGTTGAATTGTGTTTATCAGAAATTAAAATAAAGTTAAAAACTTTTCGCACACAGAAGCTAAGTTCGGACAGGTGTAAAAAGGTTACACAGACAGGTCACCTGTCTGTTATATTTTTCTCAGAAAACAACACAAGCATATAGGTGAAAAACAAGCTTGATCAAAACAGTTTTAACCCCTTAGTTAGAATGCAGATGATATATAATCAAAACAGCTAAAGAGATTAAGGGAAGAGAGATTAACACAGTGATTTATCCTGGTTCACTCTTTAACACAAAGAGCTACGTTTAGTCCTTGGCAGCACCAAGATTTATCCACTATAACTGATCAGGTTACAGACTCCAAGTATTGTTTGCACACCTAGCCTCTTCAGGCTCCAAGACAAGTATTCTTTGCACACCTAGCCTCTTCAGGCTCACTCAGATTTGTTTGAGAGTTTGGTTTGTAATAAATACAATTACAGACAGACAGATCTTTCACTAACACTCAGAGAGTGGTTTAAATGTAAAGCTTAGGAAATTCTGCGTAATATCTTCAATGACTTCTGTATTTATAGCCTTCAAACATTTAATATCCGTTAGAGACATTCCTTGCAACGATGGCTTCAAGCAGAGCTTCATTAAATGTAATATAGTCGTTCTGGACAGCCATTAATGCAATGGAGACGTTGGTTGTACTCTAACATGAAAGATAATGGCTTTATACATCGTGTAGTAGCCAAATCAGAGTTGTGCAGAATGCTTTTGTACTTTTGCAGAGTACATTTCCCTTTTTGTGTAATAACCGAAAATACTAGGGAATAAAGCATGTTGGAAACATTCTTTAACTGGAAGTTTGTCTCTGACTTCCTAGGTTGCTTGAGAGAGAGCACTTCTGAATTTCTTGATAAGCGTGAGAGAGAGATTCAGAGTCTTCTGCATGAGGGGACAGCTTCCAAAAGCTTCCTGTACTTCGAGTTCTTAACAAAGAACCTTAGACGAGTTTGAGAGCAGAGTGGAGACAGGTTGAAACCAGTTTGTACGAAGTCAACAATCCCAGTCAGCAGACAGGTTGACTTTTTTGCTTATCCAGACAGGTTGGTACTTAGGTAGACAGACAGGTGAGTTTTGTTATTTTCTGATCTGTACACTAAGTAGACAGGTTAGCAACCACAAAGTAGGTTAATTAAATCATTAACCAATGTTTAGTTTTCATCAAAACTTAGGGAAATGCACACAAACATTTTAGAGACTTTACAGCAAAAGCTTTCGATGTCGTTTACTCGCCGGAGCTTAACAAAAAGTAACAAAAGCTTGCGTAGCCGTTTACCCGCTGAAGCTTAACAAAAAAGTAACAAAACCTTGTGTGTCCGCTTACCCTCCGAAGCTCAACAAAAAGGTAACAAAAGCTTGCAGGGTCGTTTATCCGCCAAAGCTTAAAAAAAGGAAACAAAAGCTTGCGATACCGTTTACCCGTCGAAGCTTGACAAATAGGTAGCAAAAGCTTGTGAGGCCGTTTACCCACCAAAGCTTAACAAAAAAAGTAACAGAAGCTTGTGGGGCCATTTACACGCCGAAGCTTAACAAAAAGTAACAAAAGCTTGCGGGTCCGTTTACCCGCCGAACCTCAACAAAAAGGTAACAAAAGCTTGAGAGGTCGTTTACCCGCTGAAGCTTGACAAAAAAGGGAAAAAATGGTAAGTTCGTAGAAGGAGGGTAACATAGCTAAAGTATTATGCTATGTGTGATGATGCATATCCATGCTTTTTGCACAAGACTTAAATTGATTTGTTTTCTTCAGAAAAAAAAAACAAGTTTTTTTTGTTCATGGCCCTTAAGGGTTCGACTGCTAGCGAGGGCATGGTTGAATGTTCGACTGCTTGATGGGATACATCTTTAGATGAAAAAGGTTCTTCAGTTTTGGTAATACTTCATTCTGAACACCCCAAATTTTGCTCCAATGGAAATGGATTGCCCTAGTCCCATAGGTTATGAACATCTTTGTGATTGATTTCCATAAACATGAATTGCCCCTGTGTAACTTGTAACACCCCGTTTTTCGTAAATAAGCTTAATGCGTTTATATATGTTATATATATGTTTGTATATGCTTGTTATGTTTGTTTTTTATGTCTAAGTTTATGTTTGGGGAAATTTAGCCTTAGAAAGGTTCAATCCTTATAGAGTCCTAGTAACCTGTTTCACCATTTTGGCCATATCTTGAGTTCTAGATGTCTGATTGGGGTGATCTTTGATGAGTTGGAAATCTAAGAGAATTATCTACAAGTCTTATATCACGTATTTTGGCCAAATTCGATTGCTTAGTTCACCCCGTGCTCATGATTGAGCACGACCGTGCTTAAAGTGAGCACGGTTGTAATCGGGTCTGAAGTCATAAATAGAAAGCATTCTGTGAGGGTTTCGACTGAAAACCCTCAAATTGGTATTTTGGGCAATCCTAGTGTGACAAAAACCTCTTCCCTTTCCCTTCCCTTGAAACCCTTCAAAGTCCTTGGTGTTCTTGAGTCCGTTTAGGAGATAAGTCACGCGCTAGTGCCAATTAAAATGTAACGATTTGTCCCTCTATTAATCTCTTATTCATTGTTGCTTGGATTTGGGATGAATTGGTTAATCTTTCATGTTTGGCCAAGACTTGGGAAACTCGTCGAGCCGCTCGAGGGAACGTGTCTAGCTTACCCGCGTCGTCGTTGTTGGGAATCTTCATACCAAGTATGGGGAAAAGGGATATTATGAACATGTAGACATTGAGTGTAACGTAAGATGAAGGGTTAACCCATGACCCTATCTATTTGATTTTTTTTAAATGATACTTGTTTGTTAATTGATATCCGCTATCGTATTCATGATGATATATGATTATTTGTTATTGGTATGCCTATTTGTGAGTGATGTTTAATGATGCCATGATTGGATGTTCATAATGATGATAATGGTGCTGTTATGATTTGATGGTGATATTGCCATGGATGATTGATTTGGCTGTTTAATTGGTTGATGTTGTGAGATGAACATTGATGTTAATAAGACTCTAATTAAATAATAGGGCTTATTAATAAGGATAATAAGACAGTTAAAGATAATAATGATGTTTAAGAATTAAGGGATGTTTTCCCAATTTGTTCATAAGACATGAATATAGTATGAGAGACAAGGTTATGTTTAAAGGTTTAGTTAAAGACCCGAGGATTGGCTCATGAGTGTTTTAGGGACATTAATAATGAAGCTGGAATTAAAGGATTAATTCCCCATAATGATAAGACATGGAGATTAATTAAGAATAATGAAACTGAGGACTGATGGATAGTTAAAAGCCAATAGGATTGATCTTTGAATGCCCTAGGAAACATAGCAAGGGTTCCTGAACCCTTTCTGCCCAGATCAGTACAGCTATGCTCTAACGAGCACGACCGTTCTTAATAGTCAGCATGTCCGTGCTTAACTTAAAGTTCAGCATGCCCGTGCTGGGGGAAAGCACGATCGTGCTCCCCTAGACAGAACAGAACGCTGAAACAAGAGCAGAGACGTTTCATCCCAAACGTTCCCAATAATGAAATAAGACACCAAACGAAGTAAAGACAAGTTAGATAACTTACAGATAATGTTGTACCTTGGTAGCCGAGTGGCCAAGAGGGCCTTGATACTTATTGGTAAAACTGTTGAGCTCTGGTGCTTATTGGCCAGAGTGTTAATTAAAGATTAAAGATAATGTTGTACCTTGGTAGCCTAGTGGCCAAGGGGGGCTCAATAGCCGAGTGGTCGAGGTGTTGATCTGGTGCTTAAGGACCAGAGTGTTAAAAGATAAAAGATAAAAGATAACGTTGAACCTTGGTAGCCTAGTGGCCAAGGGGGCCTCGATAGCCAAGTGGTCGAGGTGTTGATGGTGATAAAACTTGGGTGGCAGAGTGGCCCAAGCGAAGGTGGTGATTGTTGATTGTGTGTTGTTTTGATCGTGTATTCACGCATCGGAGATGTTAGTGGGGGATGTTCAGCATATGGGAGGTCATCCGAGAGTAAGGCGATCTAGCCGTTCGCGGTGATCTAAGTGATCTGGCCCCCCCACGGTGGCATATCCGAGAGTAAGGTGCACCGGCTATCCAAGGGGTTCACTCATGGTTTGGTGGACTGTCGGCCTTGGCGCTTAATGGCCAATGTGGATATGTAACTCCGAAGTTGACATTCTGAGGCAGATTGGATCCAAGTGCATAATGGAGTAGTGGAGTAGAGTTGCACCGCATAGCATATATTGATTGAACTATTATGGATGATGTATATGTATTATGCATGATGATTTGTGATAACATGTTATGTGTATATGATGTATGCTCATCTTGCTAACTGCTTCCTTGCCGTTATGTTCATATATATGTTTCTTACTCCCGTCTTTGTGTTTACTTTGCATGTATCTTTTTGGTTATGCAAGGGATGGTGAGCAGCTAGCTGAGGAATGACTCTGAGGAGCCGCTACTCGTAGTCTAGGATTTCTTAGTTATGTTGTTTATCAGAGATATTTCAAACTATGGTTATACCAGCTCTATAATGTGACATCGGGATTGGGTTTCGTTATGTTTATGTTATGCTTTCCTTTTAAAACTATGCTATGTTTTTTATTTCCTCGTTGTTTATGTTTTGTTTACAATGTGGTATCCTTTGCTCGTTGGTTTTCATTTTATAATAAATGATGTGCATATGTTTGTCTTATTTTCAAAATTAAATATTTCCTTCTATGTTTTAGCTTTATAAATACATGCGGGGTAGAGGGTGTCACATAACTTCATGTTTGATGTCATGTTCTTCATTTTGACCCTAATTTTTGCCTAGGCTACTCTGTTTGAGTTTTCAGCCTACCAGGCCGCTCTAATTTTTGCCTAAACTGCATTTTTGGGTTTTCAACTTAGCAAGCTACCTTTTTTTTTTTTTTTTTTTTTTGCGTTTTGAGACAATTAAAGTAATTCTTAGTGGTTTAACATATTTTGTAGCCCAGTAATTGCATATGGCATCCAAAGTAGAAGATAGTCATAAAATAGGGTTTATCATGAGAAGACAAGCAAGTGAAGATAAATAGAGTTCATCATAGAAAGAACAAAAGACATAAGAAGGTGAAACGATGCTTGCTTAGAACAAAGAGAAAGGGAAATTATGCAGAACTTCTAGTAATACTCTTTAGAACAAACAAGTGCGCGCATCCTTATCATATCATTATGAACGTCCACCATGAATTGCCCCGGTTTTCATTAATCAACAAAAAGTTCTTGGTCACACTCCACATATTCAAACTGCCCCAGTATGGCAAATTTATCGATATCTTGCGCCTTGCCAAACACCACCATCATGCCCTTTTTTTTCTCTTTTTTTTTACCCTAATTTTTGTTTGGCCTGCTCCCTTTTTTTTTAGCTTTCAACCCGCCAGGCCACTTTAATTTTTCCCAAGTCGCCTTTTCAGGTTTTCGACCTAGCGAGCTTCCATATATTGTATTTTATTTATTTTTTATCCTTTTTTTTACAGATGGTGTCTCTAGGCGTAATACTTTTTGACTGAGTCTGAGTTAACTGAGAGTGGTAGATCTTCACCATCCATCCTTGTGAGAATTAAAGCGCAAAGGCTTTCTTTACCACGTAAGGCCCTTCATAGTTGGGAGTCCATTCCCCCTTTGGTTGTTTTGGAATGGCAAGATTTTTTTGAGTACAAGATCCCCTTCTTGAAACTGTCGAGGGCGTACTTTTTTCTCATGAGCTCTTATCATCCTTAGACTTCCCCTTTACAATCTGGTCCACCTTATACATCAATAATGGGACCACCGCGGCTGTCGTCACTAACGTCTACTATGACTAAACCCTAACGACCATCATATCAATGCACTTGATGACATAGATCGATATGGATGAGTGACATGGAAATTTCACGTAATGTGATCTCTAAATCATGCCTATTTCCAACTAGTCCAATGTAACTCTTTATTGAGATCAAACTGAAGTTCCTTAGGTGCAAAACTTAAGACATTTATAATAATAATAACCTCATAAACTTTATATCTGCAGAAATCAAACAAAACATAAAGTCTGTACCAAATCCAAAACATAGAATATAGAACAAAAAAACAAATGGTAAAACTCTCACTAATCTAAGGTAATCTCAAAATCAACACCCATGTGAGCAACATGCTAATGAAAGACCTTGGGTGTCAAGCCTTTGGTTAGTGTGTCAGCTAGCATAAAGTCTGTTTCTATATGTTCTATAGATAATTGGAAACTTGATGTTGATAACCTTCAACTTCATTGAACTTCTGTTGTTATTGAAGTACAACACGTCTGACTTATTGTCACAATATAACTTGAGTGGTTTTTTCAATTCTTTCTATTATACGCAGCCTAGTGACAAAGTTCCTTAGCCATATCTTGAAGTTAAATTCCTAATATCTTAACATCCAACAACATCGAAGTCAGAATACCTTATGATCTCTAAACTTTTAGATCAGTTATTTGTGAGTATATACCCTTTTGTTCTCTTCAAATACCTTATGACCATTTTGGCTGCTTTAAAATTATCCTTTTCTAGATTGCTCAAGTATCTGCCTAGTACAGCATCTATGTACGCTATGTCCTGATGCGTATAAACCTGAGCATGCATCCGACTTCCCAAAGCTGAAGCATAGGGAATCTTCTGTGTTACCTGAATTTCCAAATTTCTTTTGGGTCACTAATTGATGCTAAAATTGCCTCCCTTAGTGATTGGGGTATCCCCTGGTTTACTATCTTTCATGCTGAGCCTATCTGAAACTGTATCAATATAGATCTTTTGTGATAACCCAAGGATATCTCGAGAATGTTCTCTAAGTATCTGAATTCATCAGACAAAGAGACAATATTCATCTCAAAACCAAATGAGACAATCACCTAATGGGACATGTGGTATCACTAATGAGACATCTTCTTTAACCCATAGATAGATTTCGTCAATTTGCAAATCATCTTTTCTAAGTCTTTCAACACAAGGTTTTTCTGTTGTACTATATACATTTGTTTCATCAATGAAACCAATGACAAACACCATCTTGACATCCATCTCATGAAGCTCCAAATTATAATGAGCAACGAGAGCCATGATTATCCTAAAAGAGTCCTTCAATGGTATTGAAGACAACGTCTCTTTACAATCAACTCTTTCTTTTGATTATAGCCTTTTGTCACTAGACAAGCCTTATACCTATCCATATTACCCCTTGAAACCTTGAAGTAACTGGACAAGTTTCAAACCTCATTGTCTAGCTTAAGCTTGTACTCATTCCTTCAACCCACTTTTCCGAATTGAAACTACATATGGTTTGATGGGAGTTGATAGAATCATCTTCCATTACACCATTTATCTTATATTCTTGGAGAAATACTATATAATTATCCAAATAGTATTCAAATACTATAATTTTTCTATAATTGGATAACCAAGGAGTAATAGAGATGATACCCAAAATATTCCCTGTTGTACTTTTCTCACACACCCACACTCTTTAGGATTTACTCAAACTATCTATTTTTCTCTCACTACCAGAAGCCTTTATTTATCTATGATTCTTGTTATGCTTGAATGCATAACACTCCCTCTATTTATAGAGGTTGTTTGCAATATGAAACAATTGCAAAGTTTCATCCATAATAAATGTTCTTGCACCTGCCTATATTAATATAGCTTATGTTTCGATGCAAAATTGTTTCCTTCATATTTGCATTCAAAGCTACGGTTTTCTTCATGCAAATATGTTGTTACAATTTTGCTTTTGATTTCTTTTTTTCTTTCTCTCATATGGCTGGACCCCACATTTTGATGGATTGGTGTTTTGTCTTTTGCTTCCTTTTATTTAGCAGCTTCATTATATTCTCTTGTGCCAGCTCTCCTCTTATAAAATAAAAATAAAAATTACCTTTTGAAGCCAAAATTAATTGAGAGCATTTTGATGGGTTGTATAACTTAGCAACTAATAAAAAAGGTAAAATTACTGACAATTGGGAGAATGTAAGGATGGAAAATGGATATGGAATTTGAGTCAGGGTAGACATTTTTTTCCAGTTGGAGGAAGCTTTGATCGATGAATTGCATGGTGTTTTGGGTCAACCATAGTTGTAAGTGAATTGTAAAGACAAATGGATATGGATATGAATTGCATTATCTTTGCATGAATTTCAACATGATATTTTTTAGTTATAATTGTGCTTGTAATTAATAAATTAAGCTATAGTAAAAAAAACCTTTTGAAATTTATTTATGATTTTAATATCAAGATATGTTAGTGCATATTTGACACACCCTTATTAATTAGATTAATTTAACTTAATCAATGATATTAGTAATTTATGGGTTTGTGGGCTTTTACCTGCATAAGACCCAAATTTTTTTTTTTTGATACACCAAAAGGTATATTGATTGAGAGTACAAGGGGTACTCTAACCCGTATACAATAACAATGTAGAAAAGAAAAGTGGAAGGCCAATGTAAAAATGCATAATGACCCGCTAATTAGATCAATATGATCTTTTACAAAAGCCAAACACTAGGGGAAGAAAGGGCAATAACTGATTAATACAAACACAAGAAAGAAAGGGAATACTAATACTTTGTCAACCCCAAAGTTATCAGGAGCCAATTCCTCAGAGTAACTAAATTTAGCCTAAACCAAGCACCAAGAACTTAAATAGATATTCAGGATGGCAGTGTCAGGGATTACACCTCAGCAAGCACATTGCATCTAAGTCTCTCGGCTTGAACTCGAAATTGAAGCAACCATGTCTTTAAGTCCATCTTGCGCCACTCAAAAAGGTGGCACCTAATCAAGCCAGCACTTTGTCTCATATCTCCCAGGTACACAAAGAAATTGTCCAATAGTATTTTTATGAAAGCCCAAGTGTAAACCACAAACTGATCCCACCTCCAAAATCATCCCAAAGCTGAAATAATTCAAGATTTCACAGTGACAAGAGGTAGTAAGCCCTTTGGATATAAAGTAGAGTCACATGTGGACATTTAATATTGTAATCATCCACCTCTTATCCCACCAACAAACCAGAACCAATCTCACGGTGATCAATAAACCAAAGAAGCCAACCATCTTCAATGAAAGAGCATAGAGGTAACAGATAGGAAGGATCCAATGCAGTGAATTTTACACCAATGCAAACTGATTTTTTCATAGTGGCATTACCACCCAAAGAAAATCCATCTTCAGTCTGACCTTTTCAAGCCATAAATCAAACCAGAAGTAACAGTTCCATGATCTTATTAGCAGTAAAAAGCACAAAACCTCATAGGAAAATGCACACCCTCACAGAAGTTAAAAGGAATGTCATCGCTTCACTCCTCTCTCATTTCTTCAAACCCTAGAGAACTTATAGTGAAAAAATTGGAAGAGAGAAAGAATGAAAAGGGGTAACTTTAGAGATTTGAAGGCTCATCGCATTTTGTGCATGAAGAGAAAGTTGTAGAGGATCTCTCAAGCTTTCCAAGGGTCCCCATCTTGCATCATCATCTTCCTCCTTAGATTGTCACCATTTTTTGGTAAAAGTTTCAAGGTGAGGGAGTTTAATGTTTTTAACTTGTTCAATCTTGTTTAATTTTTTAAGTTAATGTTTGTGTTCATGAATATGAGAGGGACATAAAGATTATGACTATTTGGTTGAACCCTAGAAATTGGGGGTGAGGAAACTCCATTGTTATAGCTTGAGGTGCGATGTTTTCTTAAGGAGAATCATTTTTGTCCTGACATACATGTATTCAAAAACCTATAACTAGAGTTGTATATATTAGATTGAAGTGAAATTCGTCTCATTTGAAATCTAACACGAGGAGGTACATAGTGTATAAATTTCGTGAATTTTGAAAACCGGATATATTCTTTGTTAATTTTTGAAAACATGACTATTGCTGTCCCGAATGCACCCTGACAGCGTACATTCAGAAAATCATAACTTTGTTTATAAAGTTTGGATTAGGATGAACTATTTGAATTTGAAAATTGAAATAAGGAAGTATATTGTGGTAAAATTTCATGATTTATGGAG
This sequence comes from Echinosophora koreensis, assembly GCA_035048595.1. Lineage (NCBI taxonomy): Eukaryota > Viridiplantae > Streptophyta > Magnoliopsida > Fabales > Fabaceae > Echinosophora > Echinosophora koreensis. The sequence continues at coordinate 1,482,437 of JAPCYP010000078.1, forward strand.
ACCTGATGAGGTCCAAGTTTAATTTTGAAATTAGAGTATTGTATGTCTTAAATATAATCAAACTTGTTTTACTTCAAATTTTATATCTGTAGTTGCATACCTCCTTTTTATGTGAAACTAGTGTCATTTGAAAGTAGACATGTAACGCTTTCTGTGGTTAAAATTTTGGAATTTTAATGCTTAGATGAAGAGAAAATAAAGTTTTTAAGTTGCAGATTGATTTACTCGGATTTCTGGAAAGTACTCTGTAAAGCAGTATCAGTGCGTGATGTTTCATGAATTTTTGGCTTTGAATTTTAATATGTTACCAATTGAATTGTGTTCGTATGGAAGTTGGGTACCGCCAGTTAAATTTTAAAAAAATTCCAAGATCATTTGGTTATTCATTCATTATTTTCATTGACTACTGTTCAGGAAAATCATGTTATGTACGTTCATCTGAATTTGAATAAAATTCTTGTGAAACTCAAAAAGTGATGATACAACATTTTAAATATGTGATTTTCTAATCTTAAAGTGTGCTATGATGGATTCAAAACTGAGTTTTAGCTACGAGCATAATCATATTACATACATTTTAATGGATATGTGGATATTATGGTAAGTGTTACTCTTGTTTATTTTGATAAGTTGAAGGATAGGACTATATTAATTTTCCATTAATGTGATTCTTGGAAAGTATTGATCAAGTTATGATATAGAATAGAATAGTTATGAATATGTTCTTTGTGTTTGATGATATGGTACTTGATGGAATGAATTGACATGGTAAGAATCCTTGGGTAGGTCGATCGGGGAGCGGAAGGCCTCGATATATAAATATCACCGTCGGGGACTAGGGGACCCCGTTAGATACCCCGGGCGTTGAGGAGGGATGATGATTTGGCCGGAGGGAGTGGTATCTCCAGGGTAGAAATCAAAACCATCAGGGTAGAAGGTCCTTAGAGAACCCATGCACCTCCTAAGATACCCAAATATTCGAATTATGATAGTTTGCTAAGATTATGTTTTATCCCCAGATATGTGACTTATATAAGTATGTATGTGTTTAGTCATTTGATATGCTTATAAGATGACATGATGTTTATAATTATAGATGAATGTATGTGTGATTCTCAGTTCGCACTCAATTATGTATGACTGCATGTGTTTGGGGGAATCCCTCACTGAGTCACTGGACTTACCCCACGTTTAATATTTCAGCAGAAGGTATCTGCGAGTCGTCGGAAGCCTTGGATGCCATGTGGAGAGTTTTGAATTGAGTTTGCACCTCTAGTTTGAGATTTTTTTTTTTTAAGTAAAGAAGGCATGCAAAGGCATCACAATAAGGTTTGACATCCCAGCTAGGCTAGCACCCTAAACCTTACCAATCATCTGCGGCACACCTCAAAATTTTCAAAAAAAAAATTCAAATACAAAAAAACCTAGGGGACATCAAACCAAAACCCATGGAAAAATCATTTAAATCTATAATTTGGCAATCACTTTTGATTCCTATAAAACTCTTCAGAAATTAAAGGAGGAATTGTTTCCTACCTGTGACACCCTCTATCTCGCATGTATTTATAACAAAGTAAAGAAAGTAAAAATAAAATAAAAAACACATGCATATTATTTAATAATATTTTCAAACGGGTATCAAGTATCACATATACGAAACGTCTCATCAACTGCAGAATTAAAACAAGTCATAAACAAAGAAAACATAAACCCATCCCCGATGTCACATGTCAGGGCTGGTAACCAAAATCCGAAAAATACATCGGATAACAAAACTAAAGATAAAATCCTAGACTATGAGTGAGCAGGCTCCTCAGAGTCACTCCTCAACTGGCTGCTCACCATCCTCTGCATAAAGAAAGATACATGCAAACAAACAGCAGAAAATGGGGAGTAAGAAATCATTGTATAAACATAACGGCAAAAGGAGTAGTTAGCAAGATGAGCATATCCAAACAGCAGAAAATGGGGACTAAGAAATCGTTGTATAAATATAATCTCAATCAAAGTATGCTATGGGATGCAGTTCTACTCCACTACTCCGTTATGCATGTGGATACAAATCTATCTCAAGAAGATAATGTCGGAGTTACATAACCAAATTGACCAATAAGCACCAATGCCGACAGTTCACCGAACCATAGGTGAACCCCTTGGATAGCAGATGCACCGCACTCTAGGATGCACCACCACGGGGGGCCTCGATTCACCTAACTATCGGATGAATCACCGGGGACGGCCAGGTCGCCTTTCTCTTGGACAATCTCCCCTATGTTATACTTCCCCCACTAACATCTCCAATGCGTGAATGTATGAGCAACAACATCAAACAAACAATCGTGACCACCACCTTCACTTTTACCAATAAGCATCAAAGTTAATCACCATCAACACCCTGACCAATAAGCATCAAGGCAACTTTGACCATTAAGCATCAAAGTTTATCATCGTGCGGTAACCCATCGTTACCGACTTAACCATCTTAACTTTTTATATTTAATTGTCTTAGCTAAAGCTAAATTAGATTATCTATCTTGTCTTTACTTCGATTGGTGTCTTGTTTCATCAGGGGGAACAACTTGGGTGAAACCACCCTTGTTCCTGCTTAATGTTTTAATTCTGTTTGGGAAGCACGATCGTGTTGATCCCCCAGCACGGGCGTGCTAGCGTTGAGCACGGGCGTGCTGTCTATTGAGCACGGCCGTGCTTACTGGAGCATGGCCGTATTGATCTGGGCAGAAGGTTTGGGAACCCTTGCCAAACTTTCTAGGGCACTCATAGATCAATCCTTTAATTCCGATTTTATTATTAACATCCCTAAAGCACTCATGGATCAATCCTATGGTCTTATGAACATTGGGAATTATCCCTTAATTCTTATATCATTACTAACATCCCTATACTTTAATTGGTGTGTTTATAACAAAAACGACATTCGTCAACATCAACATCGAACATCAAAGCATACAATCATAGCATCATCATCATCCATAGTAATTCACAATTTAAAACATACCAATCATATAGGAAGCATGCCATACATATATAACAAGCAACATCACTTTCACAATTAGCACACAACAGGGTCGTAGGTTAATCCTTCATCTTACGCTACCCCAATGGCTACATGTTATTCTAATTGAAACACCCCGATGTCCCATTAAAGACAACCACTAAATTAATTAAAACCTAATCATGATAATAACGTTAGACGGATAAACGTAAAACAATGGAGATACAGAAACCTTAATATAACTAACAGTAGTAACTAAACATCTCACACACACACACACACACACACACACACACATATATATATATATATATATATATATATATATATATATATATATAATACATCATCATAACATACTGTGCTGTCAAACTGTAGAGGGTACCCCATCAATAGGGTCCCATATAAGATACAAACCGTCATAAGATAAAATACATCAAAAGACTGATAAAAGATGCCTCTCTGTCACTCTAACCCCCAACCCTTCTCAAAATAGATCAAAATCCTCATATCACACACCTATATACAACCCAGGATACACACTGGCCCATCTGACTACAGACGACTACTACTACACTAACTATCACCATGAGCTCCTCCATGTCGTTGATAAGGTCTGAAAGGTCCTGACACTTCTCGACTGCTACTAGAAGTGCTCCTCCCCGAACGCTGCTAAAAAAGGCATCGGTATACAGTACTATGTCGGGAAGATTGCCGAGACGACTCCTACCTAGCTAGTCGGACATCCGAAACCTCCGGAATCTCTGGTGCTGGAACAGGATCAATATTGGGTATTACCTTATCTAACCCCTGATCATCCGGTGCGGGTACCGAACTAGTATCGGTACGGGCATAGGTACAGGTACCGAGGCTGGGACTGCAACCATCTGAGGCATCAGTGGCATCGGTGGGAAAGGTGGCTCTGGGAATCCGACAGGAAAAGGGAAAGTTTGGCCGAGACGAAAAGTCCCGACAAAACCAAAGAAAGGTCCCTCTCCCATCCTCGCTGATGCTGAAACTAGACCCATATAAACAGTGAAATGGGTGAGAGGGTCCACACGCCACCCCTCCTGATCTAGCAACTCAAGCTCCATGGTTGCAAGCAGTGGGAATCCCGCTGCTCGGTCATCCATGGATGGTCCAGGTGCGCCATGATCGTCCACATCTGATAGCGAAAAGATAGAAAAGACGTACAAAGAAGAAAAGAAAAGGAGATAAGAAACTATCTATCATCAAATATGGAAAAGGGTACGTAACATATAATCCACAAAGGCACACAAACATGCATCACAAATATATATACACAATCATCCTCGAGATACATTATCATCCTCTACCCTTCGCACTCATGCAACTTATGTTGACGTGCCCACGCTTGAGCGCCAGGCTCCTCATGCTTGAGCGTGGAGCTTTATTCAGGGTTAGGTCACCACCACCGCGCATGCACCCAATCACCATCTGCCACGTGGAGTCAAAGTCAGTCCCTGTCTGGTTGACCTCCCAAGCTTGAGCGTGAGAAAGGCCACGCTTGAGCGTGCCTGCGCTTAAGTGCCAGGACAATCATGCTTGAGCGTGCTATACTGGACAGAAACCCTAGTTTGTATTTTCGTTAGTTCCGAAGTCATTTGATCGCGTACTTTCCATGCAAAGGTTCCTATGTCTTAACAAGCATATTAAAAATCTAATCAACGTATTAAACATAATCATCATACGTATAAACAATATCGTAAGTCACGGATGTTACACTAATCCCTTCTCCCTATACCTAGTATGAAGATTTAACTATGATTATGCTTGAGTGATTCTTATGCGTAGCTCCCTCGAACAGCTCGACGAGTTCCCGAAGACTTGGTCAAAACATTAAAGGGAAACCATTAATCCCCAATTCAAGAAGAAGAAAGGAGATTAACAAAAGTGATGAAAAGGTGCACGAATTCTACCTGGTTTAGAGATCCAAACAGCAAACACAATGAACACATGTTCACAGCGGTGTTCCCCAATTGAAGAACGATGGAGAACGATGAACGGAATGGTCCCTAGAGAGAGTTTTTAGAGAAAAGTGATGAGAACTCAAAGAGAAAGGGAGGGAGGCAATTTGTGAGTGTTAGAGTCGTGTAAACTAGGGTTTAGGGCGTGATTTAGAGGTTTAAAACAAATTAGGGTGGAATTGGGCTGAAACAGAAGCTCCAAAACAAAATGTTATCGGCGTTGTTAGGCCGAGCTCAGAAAACTTAGGTCGGGGTGGATTCTGTAGAAATTCAGAACGTGAATTTTTCTGCTCTTTGAGCCGGGATCAGAAAACTTAGGCCGGGCTCAGAAAAATTATGATGGGCGGATTCTACAGAAATTCAGAACGTGAATTTTTCTGCTCTTTGAGTCGGACGGATCTCATCAGACCAGAATTCACTATTAAGACCCTCCCAAAGGTTAAAGTACCTCTAACATACACATATGCATAAAGATCAAACATATCAAACATATAACAACATATATATATGCCAAAACTAACATATATAAACATAAGGGTGAATTTTGGGGTGTTGCATTACCAGACAAAACTCTGAATAGACAAACCATGGAAAGCTAACCTATCCGCACAAGAGTTACCCTCTCTAAAAATATGAGAAACATGAAAATACTTTTGTTTTGTTAACAATAAACAATTTGTCCATCTATTCTTCAATCTCCAAGGCACATGAGAATCCAACACAAAAGCTTCAACCACTAATTTAGAATCACTCTCAAGCCATAATTTTCTCTAGCCTTTATTTTAAGCAATCTCTATAGTTGTCATAGCACCAATCAGCTCTGCATGTAGTGAACAAGTGATAACAACATTTACAACATAACATCTAAGTGTAGCAGCATTATAACCACGAAAAATACCACCACAAGCAGATAATCCTGGGTTTCCTTTTGAAGTTCCATCAGTATTACATTTTGTCCAATCACAATTAGGAGGATACCACATTACTTGCATGATTGAGGGAGCTTTTCCTACATGACCAGAGACAAAAATCCTTCAAAATTGTAAATTCATAAATTGATGAATGCATAACACCCTTGGACAGGTTATCCGATAGGAATACAGAAGCTTTGATTCTATTTGTGATATGACTCAAGGAAATCCTTTCATTTTCAAACCTCAATTTTTTTCTACACAACCAAATGCCCCAAATTATGTTTAGGATAGCAGCCAATATCACACATTTTACTTGAGAACTCCATCCTCTACTGCAAACAAAGATAGTAGATGATATTGAATCAAGAGTAATGTTGCAGCAAATGATACTACTGAGCTAGCTCCACAGACGTCTAGCAAAACTGTATTCCAAGAGTAAATGCTCAGATGTTTTTGAATTAGAACCACATATTGAGCAAACAGAAACCACAATGCATCCTTTTGACCGTAAGTGCTCATCTATAGGCATTTTTCTATGAATTAGCCTCCAAAGCAAGAATGACTTAGAGGGAGGGATTGAAGGATCCCAAATATTGCTAAAAATAGATACATTCTACTTTTTGGATTTAAAAACATATAGGCATCCTTGAAGGACATAAATCCTGAATCTGTCTCTGACCAAACTAGCTTATCAGCAATTGGGGAAGCAAGAAGTTCAATTTTCATAATATCTACCACCAGCTCAAGAAACATATCATTAAACTGATCTGGAAAAGACCATGCCTGATTGCCAATAAAATCAGATAGTCTTGCCTTTAGAAGATGATGCATATCAGGAGGGATGTTTAATTTAGCTACCACAGAAGTGTCCAACCAGATGTCAGTCCAAAATCTAATGCTACAGCCATTTCCTATTCTCCAAGCACAATGCTGCAACAAGGATGGCATATTGTTTTTTATTGCTGGCTAGATGGAGGATTTGATGTAATAGGATCTTGGAACATTATTCTTCAAGAACCTGGTTCTTGACAGGCCTGCCTAATGACAACTGACCCTAGTTTGAGATATTTTAGTTAAGGTGGGACTTTGTAATTTATGTTTGTCGTTTAGTTACTCTAATGTATCATATTCATTATTGTTGGAATTAATGAATGTAATTTGTTTCCTTTGAATAAGACGAATTTATGTATGCTTGTGAGGTTGCGAAAGGGAAATGTGATGCTTTCCCTTTTGGCCGGTCATGGCTACGAAATTCGGGTCATGACATAGAATAACAGCTTATCCTACTCAAATCCTATCGACCCTATACTATCCTGACCACCAAACGAGCCCTAAAAGGGTATAAAATAGATATATCTCGGGGCTGACGAGGGCGGGGAGTGGTAGCTGATGCAAGAAGACATAAACAAGGAGCGGCTCCTGGAAGGCTTCTAGGCAGAGGAACACATGAGTGAACTGACTACACACTAGAATGAGAGGGATCCTGAAACTGTGTAGGTATAGAACTATACAATTGAGGATGGCTTGTATGAATTGAATAGTACTACATATACCAACAATATGCATATTCTTTTTGAAAGTCCATCACTTAAGAACTACACAGTTAAGCGTGCTTGACTTGGAGCAATTATGAGTGGGTAACCTCCTGGGAAGTTGTCATGACCCGAATTTTTGCAGTCATGACCGGCTGAAAGGGAAAACCTCATCTTTCCCATTCGCAGCCTCACAAGCATACATAAATTCGTCTCACCCAAAGTAAAATATTTCATTCATTACTTACATAGGGAATATAATACGTCAGAGTAACTAGAACAACACAAATTACAAAGTCCTTCTTAAATAGATTTAAAAAAAAAAAACCTAAGGGTATAACCCTTCCAGCTATCCACATGGCATTCAAGGCTGTTGGCGGCTGTGCAGATACCTGCAGCTGAAATGTTAAACGCGGGGTGAGTCAATTGACTCGGTTAGGGAGCTCCCTCAAACACATGCAAACATGCAAGCTAAGAATAAAACAATAGCACAGACTCATATCCATGCATAATCCATCTCAATACCACATCAATAATACATATCAACATTCATATAGTAAACACAACTCAAAAGGACATCTCATCCATTCCTAGAGTACTTGTGGAATGCCTTGCGATTCATTTAATTCTCATATCTCAAGTCCCTCACAAGGGATAAATATATTTCTCAAGTGTACATATTACATATCATACTAAATCGAGTCTTTGGGTATCCTAGGAGGTGGGTTCTCTGAGGACCTCCTGTCCCGACGGTTTTAATTTTGTACCCCGGGGTTTACCGCACCCTTCGGTCAACATCAACACCCCCCCCCCCCCCTCAACGTCCGGGGTATCTAACGGGGTCCCCTCATCCCCGATGGTGTTATTTATATACTGAAGCCTTCCGCTCCCCGGTCGGCCTACCCAAAGATTCACAACCATTCTTTAGTAATCCATTCCACCAAGTACTCTTTTCAAGTCAATCGCAATCACACATAGGCAACAATATATTCATTGAATTCACTCTAAGATTATACACATCGATAGTTCAATCATCACATAATAGTATCCTCTCAATTAAATATATTTTTAATATTTATCTTTTCACTCATCAGTATCATTTGATCAAGGCATAACTCAATCTTTTAAGGAAAAACTCAACCCATTAGTAACACATATAATGTTAGAAAGCCATGTTCCTATTTTACTTAATAGTTCAAGATCCACATGTATAAATCCAATATAATATACCTACTCATCATATATGTACTGAATTCTTCAACACCTTTACCCAAGTTCAACCAAAATAGAGAATCAATACTCTAAATGCAATAGCACTAAACCATGTACCAACAATTACATAAATAATGCTAGAACCTCAACATCACCTACATGTTTCATAACTAGAAATTCATAGATATCATATTAAAATATATCATCATCCTCCATACTTTGTCATTCCATTTTATTATACACACTTATATCAACTCCTCAATTTCATCTTCATTGCACAATTATACTTAACAACTCTTAAGCAATCACTGAACTCATGCTACTCAATGACAATATATATATATATATATATATATGTGTGTGTGTGTGTGAGATGACAAAGAAAAAGAATCAAACTTTAAAGTATGTTTTATAAAGGGATGGAAACAAATAATAAAAAATCTGCACCCTGGCTTCCAACGGGTTCAGTCTCATCCTCATAAAGATTTTTGAAGTTTGAACCACTAAATTTAATACTCCCTCGTGTCACTATTATAAGCAAAAATTAAATAAAACATACATATTAAGAAAGTTAATAAATCTCATTTAATTTTATTAAAAAATTAGGCTTATTACCTAAATTACCCTTCATCTGAAATTTTAATTTTCATCATTAAAATACATCTGCATTAAATAGATCCCACTTTCAATAAGGATGAGAGGGAAGATGACCTTTTATAATGTCAGCATTAAATTGGAAGATGACCCTTTATATTTAGCATTAAATTGGGAATAATGTCAAGGAGTATTGGAAAACATAATTTATATTAAGTGGAGGGTGTTTTGGAAATAATAGCATTAAATTGGATAAAAGTACGAAAAAATTGCTTATATTTTAAACCAAAAAATTTAGGGTTTTTTGCTTGTAATATTGACCGGAGGGAGCACTAAATTACAAACTATAAAAATTAGCACTCTTAATTATAATTTCTTGTGTAAATGTGCAATAGGTGTATTATATTCTGAATCTATGTTAAAGCATTTAGATTTTTCAAAAGGTCCATGCGCTATGATGGCCACACAGTAGCGCTCCAAAATAATTTTGCAGAGCATGTTGCTATGTTCAAGCTAGTATATTAGTCTATTAAATCATTTTCCAGCCATTTACAAACAAGAAATATAGACCCATTGTAAAACATATCTAGATCATACAAGAATAATTTAACAACTTAAATAAATAAATAAATAAATATAAAATCCCTCACCTCTTGATGACAACTTGATGCTTGATAGGCTTAAATAAAAAATGGAAGAAGAAGAAGAGAAGAAGAACACCACTTCCTCATTTTTCCCTCTCTTGATGCTTTAGCTCTCCCTCTTTAGCTTAGGGTTTTTTTTTGGAGGTGTTGGAAAAAATGAGGGAAGGAAAGGGAAATCCCTCTCTTAAAGCAATTTTGGCTTGGGCTAAAATGTCTTTGGCCCTAAGGATATTATGGAAAACCCATATTTAAATACTAACATACAAATAAAGCTAATCTATAATCAATAATGTATAATCTATAATCTATAATATATACAAACCGGAATAATAGATGATTCTACATTGAGCAACTAATTACACGTGGCAGTCAATCATAGAGTCTCACACGAAATAGTACACGTGTCGCTCTCACGGTGAATAGAATTGCGGCTCATTAATTACCTGATTCATTATTCATATTTTGATTATGATACTTATTACCTCTGTCAACATTAATTTGATTTTTTTTTTATCAAATCAACAATTAATAAAATCTGATGTCCCAATTCAAATTTCGACAACTATAAAATATATTTGAATCCAATCACAAGAATCAAATCTTTTTTTGATCAAGACATAAGAATCAAATCTGATTTCCCCATCCAAATTTCGACTACTATAAATATATTTGAAGACAAATATTATTTAATATACTTTTTTTAATTAAAAAATAATCAATAAACTTTCAAATTTGAGATTAAATCAAAACATTGATGGTAAGATATATCTCTCATAAATGAAAATATTTCAAATTGAATATCAATCATCATTAATTTAATTATTATTTAATTTCAGATTTTAAATTAAGATAATATATTTCTAGAGCACATTCTCATGCATTGTTTCTCTATCTATTTATTTCATTACTCTTCTTCTCCTTTCCTCTTCACTCTCTCTTCAAATTTGCTTTGATTTTCAAATTGTGTCTTCTCTGGTGTGACAATATTTAACTATTTGCTATAAATGTGCACTCCATGTACCTTACTCATTTCATAATTTTCTCTGCTCATTCTCATGATTTTTTTCTCTCAGGTTCTTTGAAGACCATCGTTGCTCCCTGCTTATTTGATCATCTCTCATCTTGGGTAATGACTCGCATCTCTTCCAAGTTATCTCTGTTTATCATTGCAAGGTTCTGAAAATTGGGACCCTCTAATTCTCGCTCATTTTGATTTCTCCAGAGCACCGTCTCAAATCTTTAAAAGGTAAGCATCTCTTCTCTATTGACACTTCATTTGTTTGTTACTTTATGGGTTTCTGTTGTTCATTACTACAAGCAATGAATACTGAAATTTAGGCCCTCAAAAGATGTATGCTTGAACAGCAAAAAAAAAAAATGTAAGGCCTCCTCAATGATCACTATGCGTTTTAAACGAATCAGAGGGTGACTAGGTTTTATTCTCTTCAAGACTTGAGCAGCAGTGAAAGTAAGGTCCATTCTAATTCATCAGGTTCCAATAAAGAAAATTATTTTTCTTGGTTATCAAAGCATCTGAAGCATAATTAATAATTAAGTGTTAATTTATTCTCTTCTATATAACTAAATGATAAACACAGATTTAGGGGTTAAGGTTCATTTAAAAAAATGAACCCATAAGATGGAGCTCAAGAAGATGGTAGCAATATTGATCTTCACTCACAACTCACAAAGGATGGAGAAGACGGTCTCTTCAATTTTCATTTAGTTCATTCTCATATTTGTCTTTTTTGTCAGCAATTAAACTATTGTATATTTAATTTTATTTCAAAAAATTAAGTTCGAATTTTTGATTTAAAATTAATTATCTTAAATTCTAATTATTATCATACAATACAATTCTTTTAACTATTTCCTTTAATTATTTCCTTTAATTATTTTAATTATACATTTAATTACTTCCAACAATCTAAAATTTCCATATTCATAATTACTATCAAATTCGATTTCAAATCAACTTAGTCATGAATGTGTGGTGATTATTTTAAAGCTAATAAATGAATTTTTTTCAATAAGTTTTAGGCAAGTGTAGATTCATGCCTTTTCAATATGATTTTTTCACCCGTAATAACAATAATCATTAAGATTTTCATTAGGATAATTAGTGATAATAAAGATGAAAATAATAATAATAATAATAATAATAATAATAAATAATAATAATAATAATACTAATAATAATGATGATAATAATAATAATAATAATAATAATAATAATAATAATAATAATAATAATAATAAATTCAAGATTTTCATTTTTTCCACCAAAACCATTTTTATTACTCTTACTCTTATTTTAGCACAATCAATATTATAATATCTTAATTAATAACCATTATCATAATCATAAATAAATTCTCTTAAATGACTTATCGATTTCAAATTAGTATATTAGTATATCAATCATTAATCATTATTTACTACTATCTTACCATGTAGATTTACTACATAATGGATAATATTATGACTTGAATCAAATAAAATTATAATTAAAATAGTTCATACAAAAAACATCAAAATTAAATTATCAAGCTTATACAAATGAAGTAATAAAGTAACCAATTAATAAATTAAAATAACAAATTATTTATAAGTAAATCATCCGAATTTTTAAATTTAATAATTGTCCCTTTTAATCTAACTCAAATTCAAATTCAAATCTAAATTTATTCGAATAATACAACAATACAAAAAATAATATCAAATAAAATTGAATCATTATTAAATACTCAAGATGTATAAGTATATTGTGATATATATCCCTTATAACATATTTAAAAAAGGAAATTGAGATATGATTGTGTAATTTTTTACTCAACATATTCTATTTGATCAAGCATAAAAAAAGTATACAAATAATATAATCAATTAATAAATTTCAAATATCAAATAAATCATAAGTAAATCATAAAAAAAAAAGTAGTAATTACCTTCTCTAAAATTTGAATAAATATAGTTAATCTAATATATATAATATTATAATATGTATTAATCCATTAATAATAATAATAATAATAATAATAATAATAATAATAATATATTGTAAAGCAAGATGTTATTTTTTTAATTATCTTTTTAACAACTATAATTCAAGTATTCCCATAAATAGATCAAATCAAATATAAACTAATTAAATCAAATTATAATGGTACTAATTATGTTATTTATAATTAGTTTACTCAAACTAAATCAAATCAAAATTTAAATAATATTAAATCATACCTAAAATATCCATCAATCATGATATTAACAACATAAATTTATTATTATTATTATTATTATTATTATTATTATTATTATTATTATTATTATTATTATTATTATTATTATTGTATAAAATAATCTCATGCATTATGCATCATGTCACATATCAACACGATATTCATTTCCTTTCTATCTAAAATTATCTTATTTTCATATCAATAAAAATCAAATTGATTTATACTTAAAATATCATACGGAAATTATAAATCTTATACAAAGAAAGTGATCAATTAATGAATTTAATATAACAAACAAATTGTAAATAAATTATCTAAATATTTGGAATAAAATTTTATTATCTTCAATCAAATTCAAATTCAACTAAATTAGCTCTTGATCTCAAATTTAAAAATATAATGAAATGTGTTTCAATTGATTTCACCTTAATATTTATTTTTATATTAAAATTTATAAGAAATGATCTAAATAGTTTAAAGACATTATGATATATGTAACACCCCAACTTGGGTCATTACATTGTTACCCCGTTGCGGAAAATAAATTAAAAATTTCTGTTTGCTGGTTGCTTTTGGAAAATAAATTTATTATAAGGCAGAAACCTCGGGTGTAAAAATTTTCTTCCGCAAATAACTCTATAACACCTTAATTCACACAATAAATAGCAAAGTCATATTCTTAAGGAAGTCACCACAGCATACCGTTTTTATTTTCAAAAGGGCTCAATTTCCAAAAAGAGAAACTTAAAATCAAGAATATATTACAACATCACAGTTACCGACCTTTTCAACATAAAACCCAAAACAAGACTCCTACGTTGGTCGCTCACAAGACATTATTGGAAAGACCCCAGTGGTCTTTTCCCACAAACAGATACTTCTTCAAGCATCTAGAATCTAAGTCCGCAAGTGACTTAAAGAACTCATCCGCTTCATCTGTACTAGTATCCCAAGATACAACGGCAATTACCAGTAGAACCTGATATATTTGTAAGGGTGAGACGCCAATATATTGATTTAACGCAATAACTACATGCGCGACCCAAAAGAAAACATATACACATATACAAGTTTATAACAACATAAACATTCATAATAAGGCAAATAGTTTATCCATGGGTTTCACACCCCAAACATCATCATTTGAAAACTATGCATGAACACTTCATATTCGTAATCTAAATTCATACCTAATCTCATGAGATATCCCCAACCTCGAGGTGAGTTGATCAAACTCAATAGCCACGCAGGCAAAAGGCACGAAGTCAAAACCATAGCACACTGTCCAACACAAGGCACAGTAACCAGGGCACAATGATACGTCGATTCATGAATATCGCCATGATATCATGATTAACAAACAGGCATGTCTGCCTAAAATGCATGTAAAATATTTTGTTCTTGATACTTTTCTTTGTATTCAATTTTTCCTTGCCGAAAAGCTCAAAAGCTTACGACCAACCATAGTCTTAGACATCTTAACACTTTCATTAATAACACAGGACCTCAAGTCCGAGTGCTCAATCACGAAACCCCTAGACCGATGCCTCGGGCTTAGGTTTGTGGTAATAGAAAATAGTATTCACTTTGAATAATATTATTTACTCCGAAATTAGGACACGCAGTCCAAACGACACCGAAATTAGGACAAGCAGTCCAAAACTACACCGAAATTAAGACCCAAATTCCAAAACACCGCAAGAACACTATTTCTCCTACATCTCGATTACTAAGTTCAAACTTATTGTCTACACTGTTTGCGTAAAACTTGTTTCTGGAAAATCATCTCAAAGGGAAAATTCTTTTACAAAATCATCTGATACTAAAATCTTTTCTGTAACCGTGTTTTCAGAACTAATTGCCGTCTAACGTTTTAAAATACGTTTAAGTCAAAATTTGATATTTTTCTCCTTAAACAATTTTCTAAATTCATGATTAAGTTATTTTCAAAGATTAATTTCATAAAATAACTTTTTATAATATTACGAAATTTCTTACGTAAAAATTAGCAGTACAAAAATAATTTCACGGTTACGTCCTTACTGTGACTCATAGTTTACTTTTACACTAATAAATCATTAAAATAATAATATTTCCGAAAATTTCTTATTTTCTCCAAGAATTATTTAAATCCTAATATATTCCAATATCTCTTCATTACTGTTGAATATTCCTTGTAAAGTCTTCTTAAAGCTTTTACCTCGTTTAATTAATTGAGCACTAACCACTGTCAGGCTTCTCAAACAACAATAAACCACAATATCACAAAAATATTTTCAGGCAGATCATGCATCACAACACATTATAATATAATTGCAGATAAACAAGTCAATGCAAATCAACCATCACAGGTAAAAATTAACATAACTTAAACAACTTGAACCAAATTAAACAAGCACCACAACCACAGATAAATAATACAGACCACACACTAATCACATACAGTTATTGGGAAAAATCCCTCAGGTAAGCTCCCCTTACCTCTTGAAGAACTTAGCTTCCGATTAAAAACTTTGCCGCGAATCCCAAAATCGTTGACACACGTACACGGCACAATTCTTTATCCTTTCAACAAACCATAATCAACCAATCAAAACAAGCAAATACAATCCCCTACACACTAAGGGTAGGTCACGGCCTCAAGGGGTTTTTGTGACTAAAATTCCTAAATTTGCTTAAGTCTTGGATTAATGATCCTAAGTACTTAAGTCTTTGTAATACATGTTTAACAACAAAGATTGAAACATAAACTTCCAAATTCATAAATGATGAAATTCGGCCAAGACATGAAATTAAAGAAAGAAATCTTAGTTTGACATAAGAACTTGGATTCATCCTTAACACATAGTAGCAAGACAAGATCTATGACAACTTTCTAAAAAAAAGAACAAAGTTCCTCCCCCACTTTTCCTCATGGTTCGGCCTTGGCTAGAAATAGGAGAAGGAAAATTTGCTTGCCACAATCTCTTGGATCATGATAGTAGAGATGATTACAAGATCATAGAAATTGGTTTCACATTTTTAGGATTTTTCTATGATTTTCTATGATTTCTCAAAGTTTCTAGATCTAAGAATTGGAAATGATGAACAAGGAAGAATAAAGCATTGAATCATAAAATTTATTGAAGAACATGAAGATGATTAAGCAAGGAGAACAAGGTTTACCTCTTGTAGATCCAAAACAAGTGAAGAATCAAAGACTTGCTTCACAAAATGATGCTAGAAAGCTTATGAACTTCTAAGTGTTTTTTGAACAAAAGGCAATAGGAATGAAATGAAGTGTGATGGAGGGTATTTATAGGAGTGTGGGCTGCGAAATAGGGACCAAAGAATAAGGAATTCTAGTTTCATAAGTACCAAAGTGCAAATACTTTGAAGGACCAAATTGCAAAATAGACAAAGTCTAAGGACCTAAATGCAATTTCCTTAGAAATTGTAATAATGAAGCCATGTGCATCATAAATGCATTCACATGGGTGAGTCATCTCATATGACTCATTGGTATTATCCAATAGTGGCTCCCAGAAATCCCTTAATCTGCTCCGCCGTTTACCCGATTAAATACGACACCCGGATAAAATATAATATTTCACTTTTTAGTGAAATATTTCAAAATAACCAAAAACATAGGAAATTAAATAAAAACCTTAAATGTTTCGTTCATGAGTTAAAATTAGGTCTTCTGAGCAGTATAAATATACCATCAGTGAAATTCACAAACCGGGTTTCGGCTGACTTTTCCACCTAAATTTTAATCGTAACTTTCTACAATCAAGTAGAGTATGAATAAGGTTCCGGTTTAATTAAAAGAATTTTCTAATTCTCAGATAAATATATAAACGTATTTATATAAATTTCCAATATTAGAAAGTAGCAAAAAGTCGGGGTGTTACAATATATAACCTCAACTTTAAGGGTATAACCCGTGCATTGCACGGGTCAAACATGCTAGTTATTATAATTACAAAGGATATGTTAATTTATTACGAAATACATTATTTATATCATATAATCTTATGTTAGCTATTAAAGCACATAAAACTCTAAAGTTAAAATTATTACATATTGTGTTTATTATAATAATATTCTATAAAAACAAAAATTCAATCAAACTCTACAAAAAAAATTTATTGCATAAATTATGAAAGACACATTTTTTTTTAAAAATACCGGGTATTACATAAGTTTTCCCAGGAAGCATATAAGTGAGGACAAAGCATACTGAAAAGATCCTTGTAGCTTTGTGGGGACAGTCGTCAATCCGTAGCACAGTCAGGATGTTACAATATCTTCCATTGGAAGTCATAGCTTTTGTGTGGAAAGAAGCTTTGAATCGAATCTCAATCATGGAAAACCTAGTTTATTTTATAAGCAAAGTTTATCATTGAAATGGTACAAGGGGTACCATAACCCAATACACAATACAAACATATAGTTGCACACCAACCATGGGGCTAATGCCACCAGTGCCTACTATAAAGGCATTCCAAAAATACCCAGCACAATGGATCATCCCAAAACAGCCTGCGCAAACTACAAGGCCACAATACTTGACTGCAATAAAATAGCAAAAATAGCATCCTAACCTTAGTAGTTACCAACACTAAAATTGAACAATACAGCGTGAATAACCAGCCAACAAGGATCAATAAAAAGCAGAATTTAAATGCAGTAACTCCTATCAACCAGCTCTGTTTAATTCAAAAAAAAAAACCATACAGCTTCTAGGATTTGTGTACCAACATAGTGCAGGATATTTAAAACCTGCATTCCGAGCATTTAACCACAACCATGATTTTAGCTTGATTCTCTCTGTTATAGAATCCACATTTATATTTTTAGACTGAAACACCAACTCATTCCTTGATAGCCAAATTTCCCAAATTATCGCACACTAAACTATTTGCCATAGACCAGAAAATTGAAGAAAATGAGACTTAACACCGTGATGCAAGCAAGATGAGAAAAAACCTAGTTAAAAGAGGCTTACGAGATGTCACTGCTAGTATGTGTCCAGGATGACAAGTATACAGTGGCGGTCCTTCACTGTGGCGGGGTTGCTCCCCCCAAAAAAATAAAAATTAATTTTTTTTTAGTATACATTTTCTTAAGGCACCCCTCAAAATCGGCTGGGCATATCATGCATAGGTGTTGACTGTCCAGTTGAGTTTGCAAATCCCGCACCGCTTGCTTCTGGCTGGTCTGCTACGATTGGACTATATTAGAAAGTAAGCAAGTATATATAATAACATTTTGGTTTGGTACCTTGAGCGGTGACTTGCCAGCAAGCTATAAGTGGTTTAATTGTATGTATTATATTACTATAAGTGGTTTAGTTTTTGGGATTGGAACATTTGGAATGGAATGGACTTATTAGAGCATCTCTAACAAGGGTAGCCACTACTAAGTGGTCTTCAAATGATCCCCACTATACCACATTATACTTAAGGAACTCATACACATTTTGTTTTAATGGTGAAATTTTTTAGCAACCCATGCTTTTATAATTTTTTATTTGCACTCAATTTTGTTTTAAATTAAAATATTGATTCATTTATTTGCACTCAATATTGACTCAACCCATGGTGGTACTTTTGATGCAACAAAAACATTTTTTATTCATATGGAACCCAAATTTTGGGTTCCTTATTGAGTGAACCCAAATTTAATTTAAGGAACTTAACATGCCATGTAGATGTGCTCTAATGAAAAAAAACCAAAGGAACCACCCTTTAACTTATGGAACCCAATATAACATCCCATTGGAAATGCTCTTAGTTTCATGTATTGATGGTTCGATTAGTTTAATGTATTGATGGATTGTGATTCTTACTGTGGAATGGATTAATGTTGTTCTATATTGTTGCTAATGTTAAATTGTTGTTGGAAAAAATTAGTGTCATGTATTAATGTTTTTAATTTTAGGTAACTAATTTCATATTTTGCCGGAAACTTTTAAATCCGATTCAATTATTAATGATTTCAAGTCTTTAAAAGAATGAAAAACGACACTTTAAATATAGGTACATTTTATTTTTTTATATATTTTATTGCTATTTTACATTAATATATCATTTTGAAACTTATAAAATTATATCTATATGAATTTTAATTATATTATTTTAGTTAGTGGCATGCGGCTCCCCCCAAAAATTTGGCCAAGGTCCGCCACTGCAAGTATAAAGGGAGAATGTTTCACATTTGTTCTCTGAGTGCAGTTTTTATGCTAAGGTTTGGATGGAATATCTAAGCTGGTTTGGTCTTTCCTTAACTTTACACAATGATCGCTGAACTCATTTTCTTCAATTTCAAGGTTTAGGATGCTACAATTCAACCACTAGAGAGGTGTGTTAGATCATATGGTACTTCGTAATCTGGTCAATTTGGTTTCCACGAAACCAGTTGGTGTTTTAAACCAGTACTGCAAATGGACAAAGGAGAAATTAGGGAAACAGTTTATGTAAAGTCTTGGGATAATACCCTATCTAAGTGAAACAGAACTGAAATTAAGATCCAAATTATTCACTTAGATAGGATATTGTGCTCTTCACTTGGTTTTAATTGGTATAGTATTACTATAATATTTTCTTTAAAATGAGTCTACATAATGGCAAACAAATGCTCTAATAATTATTTTGAGAGCAATAAAAACTTATTTCAACATCTTAATCAATTAAAATAAAGCACAATAAGAAAAGGTTAATCTAATTTGGACAACTCAAAGCAATTCTATTCTCCATCTTTAAGGCTACCATTTTATTAACATCGACTATCATTTCCAATTAAACTTCGCTGTTGCAGATGGAGAGCCATTATTTAGATTGATAGGGTCTGTAAATATTCTCCATGGTCTGCATCACTCGAAGAGAAAAACTGGAGGGAATGAACAACAAATGTGATGAACACGCTTGACAAAAAAAAATGAGTTTTCTCATTCAAGTTAACTTTCTAACTATATACAACTAACTTCAACTAACTCTGAACGTTGAGTGTAACACCCCCCTTTGGGCGTTACATTTCTAACTCTTAACTCGTCGCGGAATTTAAATAAAAAGAATTTTGCTGGTTTTGCTTTCGAAAAATTAATTACTTTAAGTCAGAAAAACTTGGATGTAAAAATTTTCCTTCTGAATATTTCGGAAAAGTGATACATACTTCACAAAAGTAAAATCACATACTTGAATAAAGATCTAGAATTTTTACAAAAAATTTGACAAAATCTCCTATGTAATTCCAACATCGCAGAATGAAAACACTGCTGAAATACTTATATTTTCAACCCAGAAATTCCAGTCATATAAAATACATCAAAATAGCAATATTATGAAAATATTTAAATCAATAAGCTATACATGACTAAAAGAAAATCATAGATTTCCATCCAAAAGAAAAGCTCTCAGAGCCATAAACAATCCATTTAAAATAAAGGCTCTTCGAGCCATGAACATATACTATCATAAATCAATAATGTCTCAAAAACCTAAGCTGGCCATTCTAAAAGATATTCGTAAACATAACAGTAATCCCATAAAAGACTCTCAGGACATAAAACAGATAAATATAAACTTCTCCAAAACTAAAGTTGACTCGATAGACTAAGCTGGTGGTACTATAAGACTCTTACTGGAAAAGACCTCCATGGACATTCTAGTTACTCAACCTTCTTTAAAAATCGAGACTAATCCCTCCGATTTGGGATAGAAAACACCTCAGCATCATCTGCAGTCATATATTTAACATATAAACAACATTAAGTATATCAAGGTAATAGCCCAGGAAAAACATATCAATGTTCATTCTATAAGGTTGTTTAGATTAGAGATTTTTATTGTGAATTATTGGTTAACACTTCAATATCCACTTTCTAACTCAATCTCCGGAGATCCTATCTTCCCTTCCTCGAGTATGATAGGCCGCGATAATTCCTATAACACAATTGTTTGGCGTTGGGTGGCCTCTCCACTGGGTCCTTTCCCCAATTGTTCTAGGATTTCGCGTATCACCTAAATAAGATTTGATAGTCCCCTATTGAGTACATTCGTGCGGGGTAGTCGATTTCCACGACAAGAGGTTGCAAAGCCCCAAGCATTTCGTGGAGTCGAGCCCGAATGTCCCTAAAGACCCAAAAGCCCAATAATATGCTTTTGGTCCGTAACTATCAAATTTGCCAGCCCACCCTATGTGAAAGCTGTAACTCAATAAACAACAGCACGTCTGCCAGATCATCTTTCAGATATTAGACTTTTAATATCAATTTGAGTTTTAAACTCTCGCCAAAGATTTTTCAAAATCTTTTATCAACAGACACTAGTCCGACGTCTCGGAATTCTAAGTCCTTAACAGGAGGAAGGCTAGTCCGGCTTCACTGTAATCAAAACCCAGTCTGAAACCTCAGCACAGAAATCTAGTCCTTTTTTGTTTCCTTTCCACTTTCCAAAAAAAGCCAAAAATCACTTTTCTGTATTCATGTTTTCAATAAAAGAAGTTTTCTCATTTAAGCCATGACTAACATCATGCTTTAACCAGTCTCGCATATATTATATATATATATATATATATATATATATATATATATATATTCCTCAGATAACCAGACAGTTTCAATTCTCAACATCGCATAATTTACATACATATATAGATAAATTCGCAGTCAATCAACATATTATAAATCATCACAAGCAGTCTATAACATTAAATATATAACGGCTAGAAACTCCTCAGGCTTACTCCCTTTACCTTTGTAGACTAGAAAAAGATTCTTTACTCCAGGTTCCACAGTTTACTCTCTATCCCATGGAACTTCGCAAACTGGACGCCCACTAACAATTGGAAAATTTGCAACACACAAGTGACTCATCGACAACTTTCTAACATGGAAATCATGTCTTCCCTAAACAAGGGCAATCACGAGCAAAGTCCAGAGAGCGTCCAAGCATATTCAATCAATCAAACAACATAACCAAGAATTAATAATCCTCAAAGCGTACAATAAGAGGAAACTATATATTTAATTTAATAAAATGGAATTGATTTTCCAATAAAATCAGTTTGAGCAAAATAAGGTTCATAACACAATTTGGGGAAAATTAATCTAGCCAAAGAACAATGAAATTGGCTTAGGGAATCACTAATTCACAGTCTCAATAGCATAAAACAATGTTACATTTCAAAATTACAGTATGAAATCCAAGAGCTAGGGTTAGGGTTTTCAAACTGATTTGGGGATTTTACAAAATAGAAGAGATTAGGGTAAACACTGACCCAAGGAAGAAGAAGAGAGGAAACAGGGGGGCCAAGCGTGGTTACGGAGGCTCCGGCGACACGGCGGCAGCGCCGGTGGAGCTCCGTTTCGCGATGACAGAGACGACCCAGCAAGATCTGAACTTGCAGTCGCCTCCTCCCTTCGTGGCGTCGTCGAACGGCGGCTGGAGAAGGGGCAACAGCGGCCCGAAAAGCTCCCTGCGACGGAGGGCAGCGTTTCGCACTCAGATGGCGGCGACGTCACACGCGGCTTCGAGCGGTGTGTGCAGGGACCGAGCGTGGTCGCCTTTCTCTCGCGTGGCGGTCCGAGCGGCGACCGGCAGGGTGGCAGTGCGGCGGCACGCGGCTGGGTAGAGGAGGAAGAAGGAGGTTTTTGATTTTTTTTAGGGAAGGAGAAAGTTGCAGAAGAAAGAAAAGAAAGAAAAGAGTGGGAGGGGAGAGAAACGTCGAGTGAGAGAGGGAGATACAAGGAGTAAATTCATTTTCTTAGTGAGTAGATACAAAATGAGTGATAAATATTAAACCTAAAAATAAACATGTTTTTAGTTTTTGAATCTAAAAAATAAAGGGTGACAAATATATACTTTCAAAATTTAAATTAAATTAGAGATTGATGGTTGAATTGATCAACTAAGAAAATCTACGGTCTAACATTTAATCTCTGATTAGTGTCAAACCAATTTATTTTCAAATCTATAATCAAATAGAGTAATATATGAAAATAATTTTCTTTCAATCATATCATTTAAAATATTTTTCTAAATAAATATTAATAGTGACAATAACATAATATTATTGTCTAGTAAGCGTGCTTGCACTGAAATAAGGCAGTGCTAACGTACTTTAATAAAATAATTTTAAATGAGTAATTAAAATTACTCAAACTAAATCACATAAAAATAATTTAAAATACTTATCCAAATAATTTTTCATTCCAAATAAAACATCATAAACATATGAGCATATATAAAAATATATACATATAATTACTGTTATTGAAGAACAGTAAAAATCAGGGTGTTACATTACTACCCCACTTAAAAAAAATTTCTTCCTCGAAATTTCGTGACTCGAAACTGGACAGGATCTTGTAATTACATTTTAATTCCGAGATCCTACATTGTACTTCCCGTATTCACTTTTCCTTAGATGACTTTTGTAACTTAATAACACATTTCATACTTATTCTTCATTATATTGATCCTCAAAAATTAATCCCTCATCCTCAATTCATACTTCCTGTCCTCAACAATTTTATCTTAATCTTCCACGCATAAAGATATAATCAAAACTTAATCTCTTTTTCCTTTAATATTAAACCATTAAAAATTTTCCTCTACATCCTTAACTCTCACTTTTAATATCAAAATTCAAATTAAGATTTACATTCCTCTCACATTACACACATCAGTGCCTATCTAAGATTCTATGTTGTATTTCTAGTCGCTTCATTCCTCTTATTGCAAACTTCATAACCTAATCAATTCTTACGTCGTTTTATTTATCCTCGAAACTACCCATCACTACATTATTTACATTACTCTTGACATTTCACCTTAGTCTATCACCTCGAAAGACAAAATTAAAACTTAATCACTTCTCGCCTTAGTACTGGTCCACTAAAAAACCTTCTTCAACATCTAACTTTCACAATCAACGCCAAGTTTAACACTAACTTTCCCACAACATACTCTGACTTCCTACTCAAGGTATTTAATCGTAGTCTTAACCCCTTTTAATGTATTCCATCATTCCAGATTATATCAGAAGCACACGTCTCAACCTCAAAAACATTATTGTAATTAACACCAAAAGAAACCACACCGGTTAGGATTATCTAATTCATCAACTTTGAATTTCCCTAGCAATCTTAGGTAACCCAAAAGTTTTATCTCTTTCGATTCGAATCCACTTAGATGAAATTACTATAGACACTTTTTCTTCTAATCTTCCAAACTCATAGCCTAAATCTTAACTACAAGAATTTGATCATTACTCTAAATTCCTTTAGTGATATTTCTGCCTCGATTATGATAAGATCCATTATAATCATCTTACTGAATGACATTGAGCTTAGGGGTCCTCATCTTACCAGTCACATCTACACCTCAACAACACTCATATCAACTTTGTTTATCCTACTCTAGGGATGATCGTATTTAGGTACTACTTGTGACTCTCAGCCAACCTTCTAAGGATTGGATCATTTCTTACTTGCCCATCGAACTGAGGGTGACAGGTTGAGCCTAGCCTCAACTTGGCCCTCAACACTTAGAGCGGACTTCACCGAAAAACGTGGAGTAAACTTCGGATCTTCTTCTGAAACGACACTTGATGATACTTCGTGAAATTTGATTAGTCATCTGATACATACTTCGGTTTAGCTTCTCCACTTCATGGTGGATTTTAACAGCTAAGAAAGGTGTTGACTTCATCAACCTGTCCACTATCACTCGAAACGAATTAAAACTCTTGAAGGTACTTGGTAAACCCACGACAACATTCATTGCGATGCTAACATCTTAACTAGGAAAGTCTCAAATGTCAATTACATTCTTATTGTACTCAACTAACTCTGATATCGTGATATGAATCAAGTAGCCATCCTCATAACCTATGAGATAGGTCACACGTCAATGACGTTTGGAAAAATACGTAGGGTAAAGTTGATCAAGGATGACAAGTCATTTCGAACCACAATAAGACATGATCTTAAAGATTTAAAGAAATTTTCAAGAAAAGAAATTTTCTTGATTTCACTTTCACAAAAGCATAAAGAAGAATTCTATCAATTTGAAAGATACCAGAACATTCAGTATGGAAAATGTAACACCCTTCTCGGGTGCTACAAAGTAAATGACATTTTAAGGCCGAAAAGTAGGTTAATAAATTTGGCTATAAAAGAATGGGGTAATTTTTTTTTTCCTTTTTCTTAATATAACTGCTTTGTTTTAAATGAATGGACAATAAAATATTCCATTATCACAATTAGGATTATGAGTTCGAAAATCATTTACATAATACCCAACCCGACTCATAAACAGAAATCATAGAATATACAGACTCAACATAAAGATGTGGAGACGCAGCTCCTAAAATATAAGATACTTGGAGTCGTAGCTCCATAGACGGTTACATTAACTTCCAAACATACCCAGCTGGCCAAACTACAATAGAAAAGACCATCTTCTCTCATACCTCGTGAGAAGGATAAACCCAACTGACGAGATCTAGTGGAAACTCTATTTGAGTCCACTACCGATGTCGTCACAAAAGACACTACTAGAGCCACTACAAAAGTAACTCTTGGACTAAGCCCTATCCTCCCCCAAGAGGAGCAACATGGTCGACAAACCCATCAACAGTTTGGAAAATGTCCACTAGAAACTCCAACATATTGTCCGCATGCTCGAACCCCAATCTCTACGATGCGTCAGTCAAGGAACATCTTGACGTCTCAATCTTCTCAAAAGAATGCAGAAGACACCAGCCGACATAGGCAATATAAAAATAAAGAGGTGAGATTCCATTTATCTTACACATAAGGCAGACATGCAGTGATACGACTCACAAGTACATAATATAACACTCATATATTCTTTTTATCTCCCATTTTAATCCTGCAACTCAAAACTTCAAGAATATAATATACCAGACTCGACGGTAAGCTTATCAAGCATACCGGACTCGGTTTGTCCATCGGAAGACAGGAATAGAGAGAAACTGATTGAAACCGTATAGTCCCATTCCTACACAGCCTCAAGGAATATCCGATTCTAACATCGGAGCTAATTTGATATTTTGGAAGGAAATGGTCAGTATAGGTTTCACATCCGCCCACCTCAGGCACCATTGTTGCTTTCGTGTTACGCACACAAGGCTTAAATCATAACGTACGTACAATCATAATCACATGTGATCTCAAACTCTCTATAACACATCAGGCTCTTTATGAAACCTCTACAACCGAAACTCGGCTTCCTGGGCACAACGGCCTCACCGAACATAGCATCAACTATGTATCTGGGCAAAATTGCCGGAATACGTCCAATTGGTCTATCCATCGGATAACCTCGTGATTCCACTAGAATCCACTTGCTGTCAATCTCTGACGGACAATATTCCCGATTACAAATCATCGGTCCTTCACTGATTCGCAATTCTCACACGGACTTGTCATGTTTGTGTAAAGATGTTTTAAGGCACTTTCTTACAAGTCCTAACACATTATGAAATTGGATCGACAGTCCAATCATTTATTTCTTTACACTTTTCTAATGGAGCCTTTCTCTTGGCTTCCCAGAAAATCAAATAATTCTTAGTCCATTAAATCTTATGGAAGTATGGATATTGAATTATCCACACTTTACGACAAATGGTCTTGCTTCACCATAAGTCATAAATCATTAAGTTCATATTTTTACTAAGTCATTCATGACTTAGGTTTTGCTCTTTAATATAATTACTAGTCTTTGAAGACTAGAATCTTCTTTTGTCTTGAAACCAAAACCTTTGGTTAAAACCAAACCATTTTAAAATCAGATTCCATCAAAGTACATAAGCACTAAATCCCTCAAAACAGTTTCTTGAAAAACATCGAAACCCTTAAAATATTGTTTTACCGCTTTTTACTGTATTTCAATTTAAATTCTATATTTTCACAAATATAATTGTTTGTCTCAAATCCTTCACTTCCCTAAGTTACCACACTTATATTAAAGTATTAAAATACTGATTTCAAACTCTAAATCATTGTTTTCTCAAAAATCTTTACAAACGTTTGACGACGGTTTCGCCGCTTTTTCCTGAATTTAGGCTCAAAAGCCACACTTTTAAAAATATGGTTCTTCACCTCAACTATATAACTTTCCTAATTTATAATACTCATTTTAGGATGTTGAAACATTGATTTTACCTCTTTCTCACCATTTATACAAAATTCCTAAAAATGTGACCGAACGTCGTTAAGTTTGTAAATCGCGTAAATCATTTTTCAACGATTTTAAACTCTAATAGTCCAAAACTCATTTTGCAGTTTTAGAACAGTTCAATAGGTATGAAAAACAGTCTCTCACTGTCCAGTTAAATATATTTTCTAAAATTACAATTTAACCCCTAAACTTTTATTAATTGCAAAAAGATCCTTATTCACTTAAAACCTTATAACTTTTTATTTATAACTTTAAATCACACCAAACCAACTTCTTTAGAAATATTTTTCAGTTGCCCTCAAATTCTCCAGAAATCACGTTTCTGCCCCAAACATTCTTCAATAATTGCAAAAAGGTCCTTGTTTACAAAAACGCTTATAACTTTTTATGTATTAATCCAAATAACGTCAAACCAATTTCTTTAGTCTTATATTACCAAGGGCTACAATCCCAACATATAAGAATATATTTTTCAGAACAGTCCCTGAATTTCTCAGTATTTGCATAATAGTCCCTATATCTTCAAAAATTCATAACTTTTAACATACATATCCAAATCAATCCAAACCAATTTCTATACTCTTATATACTCGTTCAATCCTTATCAAAATTATGCAAACAAATTAACTCAACTTGAAACCCCATTAATCAGTTATGGCCGGATGGCCTTAAATAAATATATTAGGCATTCTTCTTAATAAGTCAAGCAAACAACAACCTTGATTCCAACTTAAGGTCATTGGAATCAAAACAACCATATGACATATCATACCACAACCAAACATCAAATCAAATCCTCCAAGAGGATCACACACAAATAACTCAATAATACATAATCCTAACACTTAGGATTTACAAGACAACATACAATTACTTTAAACCACATACATATCTACATTAAGGTAGGATAGTAGTAATCTCCCCCCTTACCTCTTGTAGATCCCTTAAAACAAGCAAGGATGATGTTGTTCTCCTAAGGATGGCCACGGTTTTGCTTCCAAAATCCTAGAGATCAACACACAAAATTCAAAAGGATTATACGACTAAGCTTAGACATAACCAAAGATAGGAATCAAGGCTTAGATCACTTATCTTAAGCCAAAAGGATGATGATCAATAGATTGATGTTCTTGACCAAGAAATACCCACTTTTAAAGAAGTTTCAAAATGGATTTTTTTGGATGAGATAAATAAGGCTTAGAATGATGAGAGGATCATGGATATATGGTTTATTCATGAAACAAACTCTTGGATTAATAATCCTTAAGTCTTAGAAAAGGCAAGATTTATGATTATAACTCAAAAATTAAAACTAAATTATCTAACTCATCATATGTGTGGATTCGGCCAAGCACAATAAAATTGGCTAAATTCTTTCAATCTCTTGGATGTATGATCTTAGAGTACTAGAAAGACAATATCAAGTGTTATTTTGCAAAAGTTGAAACAAAACTCATGTACCCCACAAAACTAGGGTTTCGGCCATGAGTAGAAGACATAGGAGGAAATTTTATTTGATATTATGCTTTTGGATAATCAAAATAGAAGTCTTTGAGATTCATAGAAATTGGAATCACATCAAAATGATTTTTCTATGATTTTCTAGAAATTTTTGAAGATCTAGATCTAAGAATGAAAACATGATGATCATGGCATGAATCAAGTGAAATCAATGAAGAAGAAAGCTTAGATGATTAAGGAGATGAGGTCTTACCTCTTGAAGATTGAAGACATGAAGAAAATGATCAACCAACACTTATATAAAATCTGGACAGTTTGAGAGTGTGTTGGTTTTGTGAGTATATCTCATGATCTACTCATCCAAAAATTACAAACTTTGTCTTATTGGAAAGATAAGAAGAAAAGGAACAACTTTTATGTTGAAGGTTTCATTTGGTTGGGATCATAACATGGGTAAAAATAGGCTTCTTTCGGCTGTCTCGCATGGATCTGAGGATTCTGGGCAGTTTCTGTATTTTGGTCATAACTCTCAATATACTCATCCGTTTTTGATGATCTTTAGGTCGTTGGAAACAAGAGAGAAAGAGGAACAACTTTCATGTATAAAGTTTTTCGATTTTCATAACAGAAAAGGGTAATAATTTCAGTGTAATTTCGGCGAGTATGAACATCCATGTGTGTTCTTTGAGTTCTTAAGAGAAAATGAGAGAAAGTGATGAAGAAGATGAAGGTAGAAATGGCTAAGTGTGGGCTGCACGAAAATGAGGGAGTTAGGATCAGATTTTGTGTGGTTTAATGTGATAAAAGAACTATGGTTGAGGTTTAACTAAGCTTAGGTTAAGTTAGTAAGGAAAATATCTAGATATTTGTAACTTTGTCATCATCAAAATTGAATGGACATGGATGAAGGAGAGAAATATGTGGTGGAGGTGGATCTAGAGTGATGTGGCCGAATTTAACACCCCAAAAAGGATGGAGATATTTTAGTTGAATTAACCAAACATATGTTAGGTTAATTTAGGGGTAAATTGGTCATTTCACTTGAATTCATCAAGATAAATGAGTGGTGATGGTGAGTAGGAGTATGTGTTTCATTTGTGACCATATGTGAGGAAGAATATATTTTGTTACAAATCATGGTTGGCTAACCTTAGTTGGAGTTAACTAGACATAGGTTAGGTTAGGGGTATTTTAGTCTTTTCACATTTACTTGTCATAAATGCACATTTAATGGCTATGGTGAGTCACTATGGTGACTCATTCCTCTTGAGTCATCATGGACGACTCGTCGTTCTGTTCTCCCGATATATCTCTGCACATTCGTGTCTGGTTCCGTTGTTTACCCGATTAGGTTTTTGAGAGAAAGATGATGAAATGAAATCAAAATGAAATGAGTTTGGTTTAGTGGAGGGGCTGCACGAAATTAAGTAGATTTAGAGTGTATTTTGGTCAAAATTCACTTAGGGACACTCTTGAAATTTCGCTTAAAGATCAAGGGCATTTTGGTCTTTTTACATATAATCATCATTACTTGCATTTAATGCAAGATGACTAACCCCTATGACTCACCCCCATGAGTCATCATTGTGCTTATCCACCCGGCGTCGGGTTTTGTCTCTGCACCTCCGTTCTGGATTCCGTCGATCCCCGATCGTCAAGTATTCGCCCGAATAAAATATAATTATTTCATTGCTAATGAATTTTTCCGAAATGTGGAAAATTGTTCGGAGTGAAATATAAAACCTAATGGTTTCGTTCATGATTCGAAATTAGGGTTTCTGCTCAGTAAATTCTTACTGCCAATGAAAATGCAGAAAACGCAGACCGGGTTTTGTCTGAATTTTCAACCCAAAACTTCCCCGTAACCTTATAAAAATAAGTATAACAGGGAAATGACCTTAGTTTCGCCAAAGTCATTTTCTAAATCTCAAATAAAATATAAACAAATATATACATATATGAATATTTACCGGTATTGAAGAACAGTGAAAATCAGGGTGTTACAGAAAAAGATTCTTCAATTAGGTTCGTGAGTGTAAAAATGCATAGCTAATACATGTTTACAACCATGACTCTAATAAAGTTCCTCCTTTCACAAGAACTTCTAGCGGATTCAGGAAATCAAAGGATGAATAGTTCCTAATCCCAAGAGGATTTATTCTTAGTACAAAGAATTTACAAAACGGCGATTTTAAAAAGGAAAACAGTCTGGCCAAAAATCAGACTTGGTCACCTCTACCAAAAGTAGGAGCGATTAAACTAAGTTTCATCAAGAAACTTCTGTTATCACGAAGTTAACGGTGTTACAACTCAAGAAATAGTCATAACAAATTCTTTCAACGAACCGTGAAAATATCCAGGCCAATGAATATTACCAAATCCATCCACTCGAATGTCTAATACACTGAAGGTTATTTAGAAATGTGAGTACAAATTCTCACATACAAGAAAATCCATTAAGGTGAATTAAAATTACTGACTAGCATGACTAATTGCTAAATCATGATAGACTTTAAATCAAGATTAGAAAAATCACTTTTACAGGTACGAAATGGACCATAAAGATTGTCTAATATAACCATCGGAATTTTAAGGAACAATTGTCGATTTACAAGTTCATAAAGGAATGAACAGTACAGATAAGAATTTCCTTAATCATGAGACATTCATCCAAGGTTGAAGATTCAAATCATCTTGCCTTGGTTCTAACAAGCACACAGGTCTTTCCAGACACACTTAGTATGGTCACTTTGAATCGGGCACGATCACGGAAAACTTAGTTAATCTATCGGACATACAAAGAGTTGATTTTCCTTCATAAGCTGAGTCAATGGCGCAAAATCTTCAATAAGTCCTCACTCCAATTTTGGTGATAACTCGTCCTCGAGTCGAATCTTTGCATAGACGGTGACTCCTAGCAATTGATTTATCAAATCAACTACGCACGACAGAGAATACTTGTTCTTAATCATTACTTTGTTTAGTTGTCAGAAATCTACGCGGAGTCTCAAACTTTCAGACAACATTGGTGCTTCCTACGGAAAACACTCGTTTTAACAACTGCTCAGACTACAGATCTTCTAGTTGAATCGAGTCGTCTGACTCGATTAACTTTGTAGGCAACATCCTACACCAAGTGATAGAGATCAACCCGAATCTAGGAACTAGATCGATTGAAAACTCAATATCTTTTGCAAAACGCAAAACTAAACATTTCTAGAGACACTCCCGGAAAATCCTTTCGCAAACGATAATCCTGGAACATTCTCAACAAACATTCCTAGAAAATCTACGTTAACAGGCATACTATTTAAATGTTTGACACAATCCATAAAGGATAACCGAATGTGTCACACATGGACCAAAACACAATACACTAGCCATGGGTTCCTACAAGTCAAAACTCGTGTAACCCATCAAGACAAAACACATACTTATAAACCAATACACGTTGCTTCGATTGGGAAGCAATTCAACCAAGATCCAACCAGAGATCACACAACAAAAACATAACAGACATATTTCCCAAGGTTCCCGAAAGACTCGACCAGCTCTGATACCACTAATGTAGCACCGCCCTTTGGGCATTACATTTCTAACTCTTAACTCGTCACGGAACTTAAATAAAAAGAATTTTGCTGGTTTTGCTTTCGGAAAATTAATTACTTTAAGTCAGAAAAACTCGGGTGTAAAAATTTTCCTTCTGAATATTTCGGAAAAGTGATACATACTTCACAAAAGTAAAATCACATTATACTTGAATAAAGATCTAGAATTTTTACAAAAATTTTGACAAAATCTCCTATGTAATTCCAACATCGCATAATGAAAACATTGCTGAAATACTTATATTTTCAACCCAGAAATTCCAGTCATATAAAATACATCAAAATAGCAATATTATGAAAATATTTAAATCAATAAGCTATACATGACTAAAAGAAAATCATAGATTTCCATTCAAAAGAAAAGCTCTCAGAGCCATAAACAATCCATTTAAAATAAAGGCTCTTCGAGCCATGACCATATACTATCATAAATCAATAATGTCTCAAAAACCTAAGCTGGTCATTCTAAAAGATATTCGTAAACATAACAGTAATCCCATAAAAGACTCTCAGGGACATAAAACAGATAAATATAAACTTCTCCAAAACTAAAGTTGACTCGATAGACTAAGCTGGTGGTACTATGAGACTCTTACTGGAAAAGACCTCCATGGACATTCTAGTTACTCAACCTTCTTTAAAAATCGAGACTAATCCCTCCGATTTGGGATAGAGAACACCTCAGCATCATCTGCAGTCATATATTTAACATATAAACAACATTAAGTATATCAAGGTAATAGCCCAGGAAAAACATAACAATGTTCATCCTATAAGGTTGTTTAGATTAGAGATTTTTATTGTGAATTATTGGTTAACACTTCAATATCCACTTTCTAACTCAATCTCCGGAGATCCTAACTTCCCTTCCTCGAGTATGATAGGCCGCGATAATTCCTATAACACAATTGTTTGGCGTTGGGTGGCCTCTCCACTGGGTCCTTTCCCCAATTGTTCTAGGATTTCGCGTATCACCTAAATAAGATTTGATAGTCCCCTATTGAGTACATTCGTGCGGGGTAGTCGATTTCCACGACAAGAGGTTGCAAAGCCCCAAGCATTTTGTGGAGTCGAGCCCAAATGTCCCTAAAGACCCAAAAGCCCAAGAATATGCTTTTGGTCCGTAACTATCAAATTTGCCAGCCCACCCTATGTGAAAGCTGTAACTCAATAAACAACAGCACGTCTGCCAGATCATCTTTCAGATATTAGACTTTTAATATCAATTTGAGTTTTAAACTCTCGCCAAAGATTTTTCAAAATCTTTTATCAACAGACACTAGTCCGACGTCTCGGAATTCTAGGTCCTTAACAGGAGGAAGGCTAGTCCGGCTTCACTGTAATCAAAACCCAGTCTGAAACCTCAGCACAGAAATCTAGTCCTTTTTTGTTTCCTTTCCACTTTCCAAAGAAAGCCAAAAATCACTTTTCTGTATTCATGTTTTCAATAAAAGAAGTTTTCTCATTTAAGCCATGACTAACATCATGCTTTAACCAGTCTCGCATATTATATATATATATATATATATATATTCCTCAGATAACCAGACAGTTTCAATTCTCAACATCGCATAATTTACATACATATATAGATAAATTCGCAGTCAATCAACATATTATAAATCATCACAAGCAGTCTATAACATTAAATATATAACGGCTAGGAACTCCTCAGGCTTACTCCCTTTACCTTTGTAGACTAGAAAAAGATCCTTTACACCAGGTTCCACAGTTTACTCTCTATCCCATGGAACTTCGCAAACTGGACGGCCACTAACAACTGGAAAATTTGCAACACGCAAGTGACTCATCGACAACTTTTTAACATGGAAATCATGTCTTCCCTAAACAAGCGCAATCACGAGCAAAGTCCAGAGAGCGTCCAAGCATATTCAATCAATAAAACAACATAACCACGAATTAATAATCCTCAAAGCGTACAATCAGAGGAAACTATATATTTAATTTAATAAAATAGAAATGATTTTCCAATAAAATCAGTTTGAGAAAAATAAGGTTCATAACACAATTTGGGGAAAATTAATCTAACCAGAGAACAATGAAATTGGCTTAGGGAATTACTAATTCACAGTCTCAATAGCATAAAACGATGTTACATTTCAAAATTACAATATGAAATCCAAGAGCTAGGGTTAGGGTTTTCAAACTGATTTGGGGATTTTACAAAATAGAAGAGATTAGGGTAAACACTTACCCAAGGAAGAAGAAGAGAGGAAACAGGGGGGCCAAACGTGGTTACGGAGGCTCCGGCGACGCGGTGACAGCGGCAGTGGAGCTCTGTTACGCGATGACAGAGACGACCCAGCAAGATCTGAACTTGCAGTCGCCTCCTCCCTTCGTGGCGTCGTTGAACGGTTGCTGGAGAAGGGCCAACGGCGGCCAGAAAAGCTCCCTGCGATGGAGGGCGGCGTTTCGCACTCAGACGGCGGCGACGTCACACGCGGCTTCGAGCGGTGTGTGCACGGACCGACCGTGGTTGCCTCCTCCTCGCGTGGCGGTCCGAGCGGCGACCGGCGGGGTGGCAGGGAGGCGGCACGCGGCGGGGTAGAGGAGGAAGAAGGAGAAGAAAGTAAAGAATGGGAGGGGAGAGAAACGTCGAGTGAGAGAGGGAGATATAAGGAGTAAATTCATTTTCTTAGTGAGTAGATACAAAATGAGTGATAAATATTAAGCCTAAAAATAAACACGTTTTTAGTTTTTGAATCTAAAAAATAAAGGGTGACAAATATATACTTTCAAAATTTGAATTAAAGTAGAAATTGATAGTTGAATTGATCAACTAAGAAAATCTACGATCTAACATTTAATCTCCGATTAGTGTCAAACCAATTTATTTTCAAATCTAAAATCAAATAGAGTAATATATGAAAATAATTTTCTTTCAATCATATCATTTAAAATATTTTTCTAAATAAATACTAATAGTGACAATAACATAATATTATTGTCTAGTAAGCGTGCTTGCACTGAAATAAGGCAGTGCTAACGTACTTTAATAAAATAATTTTAAATGAGTAATTAAAATTACTCAAACTAAACCACATAAAAATAATTTAAAATACTTATCCAGATAATTTTTCATTCCAAATAAAACATCATAAACATATGAGCATATATAAAAATATATACATATAATTACTGTTATTGAAGAACAGTAAAAACCAGGGTGTTACATTGAGCATTCCAAGCTTGTCATGAAGCTTATGAAGTGGACCAGGTTGAGTGGTTTAGTTAAAACATCTGCAACTTGACCCTGAGTAGCAATTGGGAGAAGGTGTAGGAGTCCTGCCTGTACCTTATCTCGAACAGTGTGGCAATCGATTTCGATATGCATGGTTCTTTCATCAAAAACCAGGTTTGCTGCTATGTGAAGTGCAGACTGGTTATCACAGTATAGGACAACTGGTTTTGGATGAGAGATTTTAAGGTCTTGCATGAGATAGGATAGCCATCGTGCTTCGCAGGCAGCTTGGGCAAGTGCTCTATACTCAGTCTCTACTGATGATCAGGATATAATTGACTGTTTCTTGCTCTTCCAGGAGATCAAGGAGTTGCCAATGAAGAAGTGGAAACCAGTTACTGACCTTTTGGTATCAGGGCATGCCCCCCAATCAGAGTCAGTGTATCCTTTAATAGAGAGGCATGATTGTGGGGAAAAGAAAAGACCGAGCCCTGGAGATTGTTTCAAGAACATGAGAAATCTCAATGCTGCTTGATAGTGTACAGAAGTTGGTGCCAAGAGAAATTGGCTAAGGTTGCTCACTGCATAGCATATGCTGGCCAAGTGTGAGTGAGATATCAGCCTTCCTATGAGACGTCTATATATAGATGGATTTGTCAGTAAAGTGCCAGAGTCTTTGCTGATTTTCTGATTTGGATCCATAGGAGTGGAGCATGGTTTGGAAGCTAGCAGACCAGTCTCTTAGAGGAGATCCAAGGTGTATTTTATTTGATATAGAGTTATGCCTTCCTTTGATCTGGCTATTTCAAAGCTTAAGAAGTATTTAAGTTCTCTAGTGTCCTTGATGCTGAACTTCTGATCAAGGGTTTGTTTCAGCTGAGTAATTTCATTAAGGTCACTGCTTGCAAGTACTAAGTCATCTACATATACAGGAATATCAGTGAATCTCGAGTTGGATGACTTTGTGAAGAGGGAGTAATCAGCTTTGGATTGGACATATCCTGAAGCAAATAGTGTTTCTGTCAGTTTCGAATTCCATTGTCTACTGGCTTGTTTCAAGCCATATAGTGACTTTGCAATTTGCACACAACTTTGTTGTCAGGAACTTTTGGGCCAGGTGTGATATGAGCATGGACACACAAAGCCAAGGACCTAGCATTGAAAACCTACATGGACCCATGAAAAGGGCAAGGCTTAGAAGAGTCCAAGACATATTGAAGAAGGTAGTGGTCAATCACTTGACTCATAGGCAACCTTATGAAGAG
This sequence comes from Echinosophora koreensis, assembly GCA_035048595.1. NCBI lineage: Eukaryota > Viridiplantae > Streptophyta > Magnoliopsida > Fabales > Fabaceae > Echinosophora > Echinosophora koreensis. Next base: position 1,519,301 of record JAPCYP010000078.1, read on the forward strand.
GGCGTCATCTTGAACCTCTTATACATTGAGCCATTGACCACCTAGTTAGGGATAGGACCTAGGACCCTTATATAGAGTAGTTCATGCAATAAAGGTAGGGATCAGGACCCTTGTATAGAGTAGAGTTTATGTACTAGAAGTGCTTATTCAAAAAGCACTTAGGAATAGTTTAGGAGTTGGGCCTCTTGGACCATTAGGCCAACATGGCATAGGAGTAGGAAGCATTAGGCCCAAAACAAAGCCCACACTTGGCAATTAGAGGTGGGAGGCGCTACTTGCATCTTAAGTAAGATGAGCACGTTTGCTCATCTATAAATAGGTGCCTTGTAATTCATTTCACAAGTTTTGAATACAATTGAGTTTTCTCACACTTGAGATTTCTAGAGAGAGTTGAGAGTTCTCCTCTTCTTGGTTCATGAGTTGAACCAATGATTCTTATCTTGAATTTCCAAATTCAAATGGTGAATCCTCCTTCGACTTATCAATTTCAATCTTCTTCTCAAAGATGATAGTAATTGTGGCGCCATTCTTGTCATTTCTTCCTATTCCATTTTCTACTTTTGTTCTTTAATTCTTGCAATTTACTTCTTGCAATTTACTTTCTAGTCATATATCAATTTTTCTTCTCTTCTACTCCTTTTGGTTTCTCTTGATTCTTCACTTGAAGAACAAGTTTCATATTATTTGTGCTTGAATTGTGTTTGATCTCTAATTTTGAAACAATTAGATCAAAGAAGATCCTAAAATACTTAGTGATCAATCATTGGTCACATCATGTGGTATCTAGAGCTAGATATTTGATCTTCAATTGTTTTAAATTTTTGATCAAATTGTTTTTCAAATTCTATGATGATCTTTGAGTTGGAGCCAAATTGATGTTGAAAATTTCACATGCTAGTGGCGCCATTTACCACAGGAATTGGATGATTAAAAGTTATTTGAATCCAATTGTGGTCATGGATCTAGAGTTTGAAATGTGTTTGAATTGATCTTGCTTGAGTTTTTGGTGAAATTTTTTTTCCCTCCACATTTTCACTTCAATTTTTAGGCGCCATATATTACTTGTGCTCTTCCATCACATGTGATTTTGGTTGTTTCTTGAAAATTCAAGCATAGATCTATTTGCCTTACTTTGTGAATTTAAACAATTGCCAAACTCAAATTCAAATTTCAATTCACAATAGTAAGATTGATTCAAATTTTAATCAAAATTGCTTCAATGATTTCATATTAATTAGTTGAACCTAATAGATCTTCATGAAATTCAAGTTGTGGAAATGATGTGTTTATCATCCACTTGAATGAAAGATCTAGGTCTCTAATTACTTGATTTGTGCTCCTTCACTTGGAAATTATTTTACACTACTTGAATTATTCATATTTCCATGTATTACATTAAGGCTAAATTATACTTTTGGTCCCCAAATTTTTTTTCAATGTTCAATTTGGTCCCCAAGTTATTAAAATGTTCAATTTGGTCCTCAAGTTCCTAAAAAATGTTCAATGTCGTCCTTTCCGTCAGTTGACTGCCGGACATCGACGTTGACCTTGTCTGGTCCGCCGGAGTCGGGTGCTGCGAGCGGTGGGCCGCCGGAACTCGGTGCTGTGCGCGGTGGTCGGAGAATTTTTTTTTTTTTTCAATTTTTCAAATCTCATAAACAAAATGCCCCAATCCTAACATCTTCCTCTGCCCAGGGTTTTGATGAACCCTAATCAAAAACCCATTTTGTTTCTGTTGCCAAAATCCACACTCCAATCCCCATCTTCTTCTTCCCTTGGAGTTTCATCGGAAACCCATTTGCCTACCACCACCAGATCGTGGCCAACAGCCCAGCCAAGACAGCTTCCATCGCCACCAGTCACCGCTGCGAGCAATAGTGGTGTTTGGCTCTGTGCTTGTACATGAAGAAGGCAAGTGCAGTGAACATTCCAAGGGTCACGATTCCAGCAGAGATAGCACTTGCAACATTCTTTGTTCCCTTTGCTAGGTTGCAAGGTTCATTGAAAACTAGGATTTGTTATAAAGCTGGTAGAATGAAATTAAACAAAACGGCCTTAAAGTCTTGAGGGTTAGTACCCAGTTCTCATTTGTACCGATTTGGGGGTGTAGGGAATGTTGGGTAGAGGGAGTGGGAGGGATTGGTGGGTGGTGGTGAGGAATAAGTGGGTGGAGTTTAGGGATTGAGATTTGGATTGGGGATTCATGATGATGATGGAAGAGAAGAGAATGAGTTTTTTCAGATTTGAAAGTTTGGAAAAAAAAAAAATATCTCCAACCACCGCGCACAGCACCGGGTTCCGGTGGCCCACCGTGCGCAGCACCCAACTCCGGCGGACCAGACAGAGTCAACGTCCATGTCCGTCAGTCAACTGACGGAAAGGACGACATTGAACATTTTTTAGGAACTTGAGGACCAAATTGAACATTTTAATAACTTGGGGACCAAATTGAACATTGAAAAACAATTTGAGGACCAAAAGTATAATTTAGCCTTATATTAATTATGTTCAAATTTATTCATGATTGAAGGATCTTTTCGTAAATTCGAAAATTAAGTGTAATTGATGTGAAATTGTAATTAGCAAAAGTTAAGTTGATGAAATTTAAAATAAAAAAAAAATCTGGTGTAAAAAGAAAAAGTGGGCCAAAACCGTAAATATACCAAAGTTTTGGGGCAAAAGTGCAAATTCTGGGAAATTCCAGAAAAGGTAAAAGACTTGCTACTATTTCACATGCTTGTATTTGTATTGATCCTTCACAAATTGGTGTAGCACATTTCACATTGATCATTAATTGTTCACCAACACTTTGATTAAATTTGAATTACACTTTGTTGAACTCTGCCAACTTGTCTTCTTCACATCAATTTGAGTGGGCAATTCTTCTTGAACTTTTCTTGCTTGTCTTATAAACGCCATTAGTTTTGTATTAGTTGTTTTCAAAATTCTTGATCTCTTTGAATTGATTGCCTATTGGTTGTTTTGCTATTTGTTTAATGGAGACTAATTGTTGAGATCTTGTTTTAACTTGTCGATCCCTTGAGGAGGAACCTCTTGAGTGGAAAGAGACAAGAGAGAAATCATCTTGAAATAGTCTACATTGAGTGATATACACGAGTGGCAATCTTTGAGTGAATGGTGAGTGAGTGGTGAGATCCTTGTAATATTCATTTTTGACTTGTAATTCTTTTCTTTCACTTGTTCTTTAAGTGTATTTGTTCCTTGTTGGATTGTACTTAATTCTTTTGATTTTTGGTGGTGTAGTTGTTCTTATTGGTGTAATCTTCATTTGATTTGTGTACTTTTCAATTTTCTGGAATTTGTATTGTAATTTCTCAAATTGTAAGTGCACCATGGCTTCACTACATAAAGAAGAAATTGAAGATTCTCCTATGTCATCACCAAGAACAAGGAACTTGCATAGGAAGTTGGATAGGATGACAAGGAACATAGAAAGAGTGTTTGAAAATTAGAAATAATTGAGAACAAAGAAGGATCAAGGCATGCCAACTCCCATATAAGTTCATTAAATTCCGAAGACAACCATGAGGATAAACCTAGATTTGATAGATGGAGACATAGATATAACCATAGAGGAAGAAGGAATGAGACGGATGACAAGTTGCATAATGTGAAAGTGAAGATCCCTAGCTTCCATGGGAAGAGTGATCCCGATGCTTGCTTAGAATGGGAAACCAAATTAGAACACATATTGTCTTGCTACAACTATAGTGAAGAAAAGAAAGTAAAAGTAGCTAGTCTAGAATTTCATGATTATGCTTTAATTTGGTGGGATCAATTGTGTAAAGGAAGAAGAAGGTATGATGAGGAACCAATTAGTACTTGGGGAGAAATGAAAAGGGTTTTTAGAAAAAGATATGTGCCTTCAAGCTACACTAGAGACCTACACCATAGGCTTCAAAGGTTGAGACAAGGAAGTATGAGTGTAGAAGAATATTACAAAGAGTTGGAGGTCATATTGATTAAAGCAAACATAGAAGAAGATAGAGAGGCAACTATGTCTGGGTTCTTGGGAGGACTCAACCAAGAAATCCAAGATGTGGTAGAGCTTTACAACTATGTTGAGTTGGAGGACTTGGTGCACCATGCAAGGTTAAAGCTCAAGTCAAGAGAAAGAAGTCCTTCAAGAAACCCTTCTTCAACAACAGCAACTCATCTTGGAAGGATCATTCCAAGAAGGAGGGTGATGCATCAAAAAAACTTGAAGTTGTTGGTAAAAGTGGATCAAAGGCTACATTTCCTAACTCTAAACCTTCTACTTCTACCCCTTCTTCAAATAGATCTAGAGATATTAAATGCTTTAAATGTTTAGGTAAGGGACACATAGCATCTCAATGTCCCAATAAAAGAACAATGATCTCTAGAACTAATGAACAAATAGAGGTAACAAGTGCCTCTTCAAGTGAGTCTTCTAGTGAGAGTGGGGAAGATGAAGTTCTCCTACTTGAAGGAGACTTACTAATGTTGAGAAGACTCTTAGGGGTGAAGGTTAAAGAAGAGGATGAGAGCCAAAGGGAGAATATTTTTCAAACTAGGTGCATGGAAAGTTGTGTGCATTAACCATAGATGGAGGATCTTGCACCAATGTAGCTAGTCAAAGATTGATGACCAAACTTGGTCTTAAAACCAATCCACACCCTAGGGCATACAAGTTACAATGGCTAACTGAAAAAGGTGAAATCTTGGTGAACCAACAAGTATTGTTGAGTTTTGCAATTGGCTCTTATCATGATGGAGTGATGTGTGATGTGGTGCCAATGGAGGCGGGGCATGTGTTGCTAGGAAGGCCATGACAATTTGATAGGAAAGTGATACATGATGGTCTTTCCAATAGATTTACTTTCATGCACCACAACAAAAAAATTACTCTTGTACCCCTCTTTCCTAAAGAAATTTGTGAGGATCAAAAGAAAATAAGAGAGAAAAGGGAGCTTGAGAGAAAAGCCAATAGTGGAAAAGAACAAAAAGAAATAAATAAAGAAAATAATGTGTCACAAAAGAATATGAAAAAGGCAAATGACACAAGTGAGCAAAAAGTTTTTGAAAAAAATAAAGGTAAAGAAATAGATGGCAAGGAATGCTTATTTCTAAAAGAAAAAGAAGTAAAGAAAATATTATTGGCCAATCAACCAATATATTTACTTTACACCAAAAATAATGATGAAGTTCTACTCCATATCTTTCTTTGCCAAAACCTTTCTTTTGGATGATTTCAAAGATGTTTTTCCAAAAGAGCTTCCTAAAGGTTTGCTACCTATGAGGGGGATCAAGCATCATATGGACTTAATTCCTAGTTCATCTCTTCCTAATAGGCCGGCCTATAGGGGCAATCCACAAGAAACAAAAGAAATTCAAAGGCAAGTAGAATGATTATTAGAAAAAGAATGGATAAGAGAATCACTTTCTCCATATGCAATGCCCGTTATTTTAGTACCAAAAAAAGATGGTACATGGAGAATGTGCACGGATTGTAGATCCATTAATAACATAACCATCAAATATAGACATCCAATTCCAAGGTTAGATGACTTATTGGATGAGCTACATGGGTCACAAATCTTTTCAAAAATTGACCTAAGAAATGGCTATCATCAAACAAGAATAAGAGAAGGGGATGAATGAAAAACTGCTTTTAAAACCAAGTATGGACTTTATGAATGGCTTGTGATGCCCTTTGGACTCACTAATGCACAAAGCACATTCATGAGGCTCATGAATCATGTCCTTAGGGAATTCCTTGGTAAATTTATGGTTGTCTATTTTGATGATATCTTAATATATAGCAAAACACTTGATTAACATCATGAACATTTGAAATGTGTTTTGTTAGTATTAAGAAAGGAAAAACTCTTTGGCAACCTTGAGAAATGCACATTTTGCACCACCAAAGTGGTATTCTTGGGCTATGTTATTAGCGCACAAGGTGAGATGAAGAGAAAATTAAGGCCATCCAAAGTTGGCCAACACCTAAAAATGTTGGAGATATTAGGAGTTTCCATGGATTCGCAAGTTTTTATAGAAGATTTGTCAAAGACTTTAGCACTTTGGCAAGTCCTCTAAATGAGGTCTTAAAGAAAAATGTGTAATTTCATTAGGGTCAAAGCCAAGAAAACTCCTTCAATATACTCAAGGAAAAATTGTCCATGAACCAATTCTCGCGCTTCCAAATTTTGTGAAATCTTTTGAGATAGAGTGTGATGCTTCTAATGTAAGCAGTGGGACCGTTTTGCTTCAAGAAGGACACCCCATTGCTTACTTTAGTGAGAAACTTGCGGGGCACATTTGAACTATTCAACTTATGATAAAGAACTTTATGCCCTCATAAGGAGTCTCAAAGTTTGGCAACACTATCTCTTGCCCAAGGAAATTGTAATTCATAGTGATCATGAATCATTAAAACACTTAAAGGGCAAGGTATATTAAACAAGAGACATGCCAAATGGATAGAATTCATAAAACAATTCCCATATGTGATTAAACAATTCCCATATGATTAAACAATTCCCATATGTGATTAAACATAAACAAAGCAAAAGCAATGTTGTGGCGGATGCACTTTCACGTAGACATGCCTTACTATCAACTCTTGAAACAAAACTTCTTGGGTTTGATCACATAAAGGAATTGTATGTAAATGATCCGAACTTCTCTACAATTTACACTCAAATAGGGTCCATGGCACATAAAGGATTTTTCATAAGTGAAGGGTTCCTTTTTAAAGACAAGAGACTTTGTGTGCCAAGGCATTCTATTAGAGAGTTATTGGTAAGAGAAGCACATCAAGGGGGCTTAATGGGGCATTTCGGTGTTCACAAGACTTTAGAGGTTTTGCATGAACATTTCTTTTGGCCAAACATGAAAATTCAAGTCCAAAAGTTATGTCAAAAATGCATTGAGTGTTTAAGAGCATAGTCAAAGAGTAAGCCTCATGGGTAGTACACTCCCTTACCTAGTCCTTCTTCTCCTTGGATTGATATCTCTATGGATTTTGTATTGGGATTACCAAGGACTAGGCGAGGGAATGACTCAATCTGTGTGGTTGTGGATAGATTTTTCAAGATGGCCCATTTCATTCCATGTCACAAAAGTGATGATGCTTGTCATGTAGCCAACCTTTTCTTATGGAAATAGTTAGACTACATGGGATTCCTAGAAGCATTATATCAAATAGAGATACAAAGTTTCTAAGTCACTTTTGGAGAACTTTGTGGGGCAAGCTTGGAACTAAATTAATCTTTTCGACTACTTGCAACCCACAAACGGATGGGCAAACAGAGGTAGTTAATAGGACTCTTTTTACTCTCCTAAGAACCATCCTCAAGAAAAACCTAAAGTCTTGGGAAGAGTGCTTACCTTTCATTGAGTTTGTAAACAACCGTGTGCACCATTCTACTACTAAGCACTCCCCTTTTGAGATAGTCTATGGTTTTAATCCATAAACCCCACTTGATTTGCTTGTCATACCAATTGAACAATCATTGTTGCATCAAGATGGGCTTGCCAAGGCCGAATTTGTTAAAAAGCTCCATGTACAAGTAAAATTGAATATTGAAAAACAAAGGGAGCACAATGCGAGGCAAGTAAATAAAGGAAGAAAACAAGTGTTACTCAAACCGGGTGATTAGGTATGGGTGCATTTAAGAAAAGAAAGATTTCCTTTACAAAGGAAGTCCACACTCCTACCAAGGGGTGATGGACCTTTCCAAGTATTGGAGAAAATAAATGATAATGCTTATAAAATAGATATCCCTGGTGATTATAATGTGGGTGCCACGTTTAATGTGTCTGATCTTAGTCTTTTGAAAATGACATAGATGATGATCAACACAATTCGTGGACGAATGTGCCTCAAGAAGGAGGGGATGATATGAGCATGGACACACAAAGCCAAGGACCTAGCATTGAAGACCTACATTGACCCAAGACAAGGGCAAGGCTTAGAAGAGTCCAAGACACATTGAAGAAGGTGGTGGTCAATCACTTGATCATAGGCAACCATATGAAGAGGGCTTCGTCTTGATCCTCTTATGCATTGAGTCATTGACCACCTAGTTAGGGATAGGACCTAGGACCCTTGTATAGAGTAGAGTTCATGTAATAATGGTAGGGATTAGGACCCTTGTATAGAGTAGAGTTATGTAATAGAAGTGTTTATTCAAAAAGCACTTAGGAATAGTTTAGGAGTTGGGCCTATTGGGCCATTAGACCAACATGGCATAGGAGTAGGAAGCGTTAAGCCCAAAACAAAGCCACACTTGCGAATTGGAGGTGGGAGGCGCTAGCTTGCACCTTAAGTAAGATGAGCACTTTTGCTCATCTATAAATAGGTGCCTTGTAATTCATTTCACAAGTTTTGAATACAATGGAGTTTTTTCACACGTGAGATTCTAGGGAGAGTTGAGAGTTCTCATCTTCTTGGTTTATGAGTTGAACCAATTATTCTTATCTTGAATTACCATATTCAAGTGGTGAATCATCCCTTGACTTATCAATTTCAATCTTCTTCTCAAAGATGATAGTAATTGTGGCGTCATTCTTGTCATTTCTTCCTATTCCATTTTCTACTTTTGTTCTTTAATTCTTGCACTTTAATTCTTACAATTTACTTCTTGCAATTTACTTTCTAGTCATATATCAATTGTTCTTCTCTTTACTCCTTTTGGTTTCTCTTGATTCTTCACTTGAAGAACAAGTTTCATATCATTTGTGCTTGAATTGTGCTTGATCTCTAATTTTGAAACAATTAGATCAAAGAAGATCCTAAAATTCTTAGTGATCAATCCTTAGTCATATCAAGGTGGCACTTGCATGTAAACTCCATCAAGCAAATCTCCATGTAAGAAGGTTGCATTCACATCCAGTTGATGTAAATATCAGCCAAGTGAAGCTGCCAAGGAGATAAGCAATCTTATTGTTTTCATTTTGACAACTGGACTGAAGGTCTCAAGATAGTCTAGGCCTTCTATTTGGGTAAAACCCTTAGCCACTAGTCTTGCTTTGGGTCTTTCAACAGATCCATCAGCATTATGTTTAACCTTGAACACCCACTTATACCCTACCACTTTCTTGTTGGGAGGAAGGGCAGTGAGTGTCCATGTGTTTGTTTTGATCAGGGCATTTAACTCAGTTTCTATTGCTTGCTGCTAGCAAGGGTGCTTAGCAGCTTCAGCATAGGTAGTTGGTTCAGTTATGAAAGAAATGTTTAGAGAGAGATGTTTATGGTTGGATGACAATTTGTCATATGAAATGAATTTCTCAATGGGATACCACTGCTGGATGAAGTGGGAGCTGAGTCATGTGTTGTTGATGATGCCAAAGAGCAATGATAATCCTGCAAATAAGGAGTTCTCCTAGTTCTTTTTGATTGTCTAAGAGGAGGAACTTGTGGCTGATTTGGGAGTGGAGCAGGAGACTCAGTATTGATATCAGGTTCTGGTGTGGGGACTGGTTGTTGTTCTGGATTGGTGTTAGGAACATAAAACCAAGGATCAAGTCCTTCATCATTATTGGATTGTGGAACTTGAGGAGTATAAACAGTTCTGCCTTCTGGTGCAGACTCATAAGGGAAAGAATGCTCATAGAAGATGACATTCCTAGAGACAAAAATCTCTTTAGACTTAAGGTCAAACAAAAGGTAACCTGTCATTCCAGGCTTGAAACCTAGGTGGACACATTTTCTAGCTCCGGGGTAAAGTTTCTTCCTGTTTGCAGTAAATGTGGAAGCAAAACACAAGCAGCCAAAGAATTTCAAGCCACAAACAGTTGGCAATGCTTGATGAAGAACCTGATAGGGAGATTGATTTGACAAATATGGAGTTGGCAACCTGTTTATGAGGTGCACAGCATGACTGACAGTTTGAGTCCAAAACATTTTGGGAATGTGTGATTGGAATATGAGTGCTCTAGCAACTCCTAAGATGTGCTGGTGTTTTCTTTCCACTATCCCATTCTGGTAAGGAGTTTCCACATAGGATGTCTGATGCATTATGCCTTTATCTGCATAAACTGAGTGAGTTTAAACTCTCCTCCATTGTCAGACCTAATCTTCTTTACTTTGGTTCCAAATTGTGTTTCAACTAAGGATATGAAAGACTTAATATGAGTACAAGTTTCTGACTTCAGTTTCATGAAAATATCCATGTATGCCTAGAAGCATCATCTACCACAGTTAGGAAATACCTATGTCCCATCATGGATGGGGAGGAAATTGGTTCCCAAATATCCATGTCTAGAAGGTCAAAAGGACTAATAAACTTAGATTCACTGTAAGGAAAAGGAAAACATTTTTGTTTAGCCAAATGGCATGTATCACATGGACTGTGTACTTTGGAACAATTTACAAAAGGGAGAGTTTTATTCAGTTCAGTTAGTTTTACATTAGAAGGATGTCCCAAATCTCAAATGCCAAACATTACATTTATCAGAATTGAATAAATTGATACAATGTACATTTATTGAATGATAGGGAATTTTAATAATGCCTGGGAACACATAGAGTATAATCCAGCCCTTGACTCAGCTGCACCAATCATCCTCGATGTATGGTTGTCCTATATATAACAAGCAGTACCAGTAAAGGTTAGTTTGCAATCAAGGGACTTGGTCAATTTTGAAATTGAAACTAGATTGAAGGTAAAACTAGGAATATACAAAACATCAATGAGATATAGACTTTCAGTAAAGAAAACAGTCCATGCTATCTCAATTACTACACTAGTTCCATCTGACATTTTTACATATATTGGTCTAATTTTCTTGTGGAAATGGAATGAGGATAGGGTATGGCACACATGATTTGTGGCCCCAGAGTCCAATATCCAATATTTGGATTTTTCAAGAGTCATAACTATGCATATAGTACCTGACTTATCAACAATAACCTGATTGGCAGTGTGGGAAGTGGAGCCACTCTTGTGCAGTAAACTTAGCAAGGCTTTATGCTGTTCTGGAGTGAAAAGATGCTTTCTAACTTCTTCTGATACTTGTTGTATTGATTCATGATCATCATCTTCTATTTCATCATCCATTATATAATTGTTTGCTGCACCATTTCTCCCATAATTGGGTGGATACCCATGTTTCTTATAACATGTGTCTATTGTGTGACCACTTTTGTTACAGTATGTGCAGACCTTATAATTCTTTCCTCTGCCTCCACTCCTTCCTCCAGCATTTTGACTTCTTCCTCTATATCCTCTACCACCATTTCCTCTTCCTCTGCCACCAGATTCAGCAGTGGTGTCTAGAGCTCGAGAATCATTCAACTGACAATTCAATTGTCTTTCTTATTGAATCAACAAAGAGAAAGCTTCTCCAACATCTAGCAAAGGCTTCATCATCATAATTTGGGACCTAACAGCAGAATATTGTTCATTGAGCCCTTTCAAGAATATGATTACATAGTCTTTTTCCCTATAGGACTTAATTGTGGGAATTAGAGTACATGTAAAGCTACCTCACAAATGCATCCAGGAATTGGCATGAAATTGTCCAATTCTTGCCATAATTCTTGAAGATGGCCATAATACTTATTTATTGTTGAATCTCCTTGTTTTAGCATATACATTTCTTCTTGCAATTCACTGATCTGAAACACATCTCCCTGGTAGTACCTTTTTTGAAGATCATTCCTGATGTCAATTGCAGTATTCATCCAAATCACACATTTGACAATCGAAGGATCCATTGAGCGAGTAATCCAAGACATAACCAAAGTGTTACATCTATCCCACATTAAGAAATTAGGGTTATTACATGCCGGTTTCCCCAAAGTACCATCGATGAATCCTTCCTTATTCTATGCCTTCAGAGCCATAAACATAGCCCTGGACCATTGGTGATAATTCTCACCAATCAACGAATCTGGAACTAGAACCGCACCTGGATTCTAATTGAAACGGTTATAATACGGACTTGAGGGATCAATTCCTCTATTCGGAGCACCATTCACCGCACCACCATCTTCATTGACAGCTTGAGCCATTTCTCCTTTCTTCAATCTTCAAGATCATGTAATCGAGTAGTTCTTGATCGAAGAAAACAGAAAGAGAAATCAAGGAAGAAAGTGCAAGAATCAGGAGTAAACGCAGTAGTAGCAGAGCCCTTAAGAAAGGAGCACTAATACCATGTAAAATTTCTCCATGATCTGCATCACTCAAAGATAAAAACTGAAGAGAATGAACAACAAATGTGATGAACACACTCGACAAAATAAATTGAGTTTTCTCATTCAAGTTAAGTTTAGAATTGTTATGTACAAGTATATATAGCCTACCATATACAACTGAGTTGGCTCAGCAAGTTGTCAATTGTACAAAAACAGAAAACTAAATTTCTAACTATATACAACTAACATTAACTAACTCTGCACTTAGCCACTTTCTCAGGTATGTGCATACTTTGACTTAGATTCATCAGTCAACAGGGTCAGCAAAAAAAACCTCCTATATAATTTTTCAATATGCTTGACACTAGATTGTCATGCAACAATATCTGATTTACCATCTTCGGATATGATAAAATCAAAAGGAAGAATGGACAACATTGAAGAGTCTTCTCTTCTTATTATCACATAAAACTTTTTCTATTTTCTATTTATTAAATGTGCCTTTTCAATCATTGTCTTGATTTCTAAATCTTCTGAGAATTTATTAATGGGTCGAAATCATATATAATTTAAAATCAAACAAAAATTATTCTTAAATGTATAATTGAAAACGTACAGTTGGAAACAAATTAATATTTAGTCACTATCTATAGAAATAATAGTTGTGACTAATAATAATAATAATAAAAGATCTAGTTGCATGTATATTGGCTTAATGTGAGAGACATGTTATAATAGTTTTTGAAGAAAGGCTATAAATTCCACTCAATATTATCCTCAACATATCACAAGGTTCCTAATTCCTAATTGTAAAGCCCGTGCTGCTTCAAGACTTAGACCATATATCCAAATGTTAGAAAAGACATATTTCATAATTGTATAAATGAAACTGAGCAGAAATCGAGATCCAAATATAGGGTATTATGCTCTTCACTTGATTTCAGTTTGCATAAGAGTTTGTTATAAAAACAAAAAATAAATGTAATGTTTTTACGCTTAAGTGTAACACCCCGTTTTTCGTATAAGAGCTTTTGTGTGTGCCTTGTTTGTTTGGTTAAGCCTTAGGGCTTAGCTTAGAGTTGTTGTTGAGGGCTAAGTGGGATTTCTAGGCTTAAAATCCCTTTCTGGTACATGAGCACGACCATGCTCATGTTCAGCACGCCCGTGCTCAAGGCTGTGTCTTGTGACTGTTTGGATCACAAGCACGGCCATGCTCAATAGGAAGCACGGCCGTGCAAGGGATTGGTGAGCATGCTCATGCTTAATAGGGAGCCCGACCGTGCTCGGCAGGTGACCGTGTCTCGCCGACGCTAATGTAAGCACGCCCGTGCTTAGTAGGGTGCACAGCCGTGCTCAGATCTCAGAGACTATAAATAGAACAGTAGCGCGAGGGTTATCGGGTTAAACCCTTTTTTGGCACATTGGGCAATCCTAGTGTGGCAGAAACCCCTTCTCTCTTCCTTCCCTTGAACCCATTTGAAGTTCTTGGAGTTTGTGAGTCCGTTTGGGAGAGAAGTTACGAGTGTTAGCATCGTTTAAGATAACATGGTTATCTTTCTTTAATCTTCCTTTTCTTTTCTTTTGAATTAGGGATTAATTGGTTTTTCTCTTCCCTTCTTGTTGACCAAGGCTTGAGGAACTCGTCGAGCCGCTCAAGGGAACATGTCTAGTTTGCCCACGTCAACGTTGTTTGGGAATCTTCATACCAGGTATGGGGAGAAGGGCTAGTATAAACATGTAGGCTATGGGGTAGCGTAAGATGAGGGTTAACCCATAACCCATTTTGCATGCTAATTGTCTAACTGTTGTTATATGTTATTGTATGATGTTATCTGCTCATAATGATATGCTTTCAATTGATGATAGTATGCCTATGTATGTATGATATTATTTATGTGATGTATGCTATGATAATGATGTTGTTTTGATGATGAGACTGTTATGATAATGATGATGATGTTGTGCTCTTATGAGTGTTGATTGTTGAGGATGTTAATGCCAACAATAATGTTAAGACGTTAAAATACGTTAATAACGATAATGAGAATTAAGGGATGCTTTCCCAGTTGTTCATAAGACATGAATGTAGTATGAGAGGTAAGGTTATGTTCATAGGGCTCAGTTAAAGACCCTAGGATTGATTAGTGAGTGTTCTATGGACATTATTAATGAAGCTGTGATTAAATGATTAATTCCCTGTGATGATAAGACATGAATATTAATGAAGAACAGTTAAGATTAATGAAACTGATGTTTAATGGTTTAGTAAAAGCCAATAGGTTGAATCCGTGAATTGTCCCAAGGATTTGGGAAAGGGTTTCTGACCCTTTCTGCCCAGATCAATACGGCCACGCTCCATTGAGCACCTCCGTGCTTAACAGGGAGCACGCCCGTGCTCCAGTTTGAAATCCAGTGAAGGGTGCGCTCTTGAGCACGCTCGTGCTTAACAGGCAGCACCACCGTGCTTGCCTGCAGGTCTAGCACGCCCGTGCAGAGGGTGAGCACGCCCGTACTGACCTGACCAGAATAAAACCAGAATGCTGAAATAGGGGTTTTCACCCCAGGCGCTTAAAAGACTTAATAAGATACCAACGAAACATGAAAACCAAAGACAAGTGAAAAGATGATGTTGAGCCTTGATGCTTAATGGTCGAGGTGTTGAGCTCTGGTACTGCAGAACCAGAGTGTTAATAACTAAGTGAGAAGATAACGTTGTTGATGTTGTACCTTGGTAGCCTAGTGGCTAAGGGGACCTTGATGCTTCATGGTCAAGGTGTTGAGGCTCTGGTGCTTTTCGACAAGAGTGTTGTTTAACGTTTGAAGTTAAAAGATTAAAGATGATGTTACCTTTGGTGCTTGTTGGCCAAAGAGGTTAAGCCATAATAAATGGTGTTGACGGAGGTGATGGATAATGGTTGTTTGTTGTGTGCATGCATCATGCATGAAGTTTTAGGGGGAGATACGATAGTTAAGGGGAGGTCGTCCGAGAGTAAGGCGATCTGGCCATCCGCAGTGATTCGTCCGTCAGGGAATCATGTACACCCGTGGTGGCGCGTCCAAGGTTTAATGCATCGGCTATCCAAGGGGTCCACCCATGGTTTGGTGGATTGGCCTGACGTTGGTTCTTTTTGACCAATGTGGAAATGTAATCCCAAAGTTGTACGCCTGGTGTAGATGGATCCACATACATTCAGAGTAGTGAGACACATTGCATTATATAATTGCTGTTATAATGTGATATGCTTATTGTGTTGGCATGATGACTATGTTATAAATGCTACGTTGCTATGATATTACATGTTGTATGATCATCTTGCTAACTATCATGTTGCCGTTATGTTTATATATATGGTTCTTACTCCCCGTCTTTTGTTGTTGCTTTGTATGTACCCTTTTTGTGTTGCGTAGAGTATGGTGAGCAACTTGCTGAGCAGTGACTCTGAGGAGCCGCTTCTAGTAGTTAGTTTATTTTTAGTTGGTTTGTTATCCGAGTTGTTTATCGGATTGGTTATACCAGCTCTATAATGTGACACCGGGGTTGGGTTTCGTTTATGCTTTCAGTTATGTTATGTTTTCTCTTTATAAATATGTTTTGTATTTCCGCGTTTTGGAAAGCTATGTTACAATGTGGCAACCTCTGTCTGGTTTTTATTATTGTGATATAATATGCATGTGTTCTTTTCCTTTTTATATCTGTGTTATCACTTTTGAATACATGCGGGGTAGAGGGTGTCACATTAAGCATTCGTTGGTCTATGTATTTTACGTTCGGTGATTCAACCAGGAATTCCTTATTTCTTGTTTCTTATTTTATATGTATAATGTTGTTATATGATTTTCTTCAAAAATGAGTCTGCATGATGGTAAACAAATGTTTTAATAATTGCAAATAACTTTGAACACAATAAAAACATCATTAACTATCTTAAGCAATTAAATTAAAGTACAAAAGAAAAGATTAATCTAAGTTAGGACAATCCAAAGCAATTCTAATCTTCTCTACCGTTGAGGCTAACATTTTATTAACGTCAACTATTGTTTCCATATTAAACTTCCCTATTGTGGATGGAGAGCAAGCCAGTATTTGAATTGCTAAAGTCACCAAGGAACCTCCTAATTTTTCATCATGCTCGATGTAACACCCCGAATTTTTACTGCTTTCTAATATCGGTAATAAATATATAAATCATAATATTTTTATCTGAGACTTAGAAAATGATTTTGGATAAACCAATGTCATTTCCATGTTATGCTTTATTATAAGCTTACGATAAAATTTTGGGTTGAAAATTCAGACGGAGCCAGGTCTGCGTTTTCACTGACAGTAAAAGTTTACTGCTCAGAAGACCTAATTTTAATTCGTGAACGAGATGAAAAATATTTTTATCATATTTTCTAGGATATTGGAAGTTTTAAAAAATTTAGCGTAAAAATATAATATTATATTTGCTGCGGGCGAATCCGTCGAGATATCTCTGGGAAAACCCGAGTCAGATGAATCAGGGGGTCAGCAATGGAGCTGAGATGACTGATGTGACTGAGATGACGAGCATTTATGACGATCCTATCCGAGTCATAATGACCATAATGGCGCATTTATGACACTAGATAATTTTTGGCATGGAAAAGACTGTTTTACCCTTAAGTTGTCATGATAATTACAAGCCTTGTCGTTGTAATTTTGGACCAAAATACCCCAAAATCCATGGCTCCCTCTTCAATTAACCACACTTAGGCAAATTTTGTTTCATTCTCTTGTCTTCTTCATCAACATAAACCATATTCTCTTAAGAACACCATAAGAACAACTTAGAGATTTTGTGAAGAATATCATCAAATCTCATCATTTCTTTGATCATCAAGAGGTTATTTCTTCTCTCCTTGATCACTTAACTCTTTCTCTTCACAACTTTTATGAGTTTATGCCTTTAATCATCATGTTCATCAATTTCTTCAAAGTTCATGAAGCTTTCTTCAAAAATTCATAAGAAATTGTAGAAAAATCCTTTTGACTTGAAACTAATTACTATGAACTCATATTGTTGTCTATATTCATCATTTAGAAGCATGTGATCAAAAGATATTTCTTCCTTATTTTTCTAAGCTAGGTCGAACCTATGTAGGTTAGGTGTTCATGGATTTTGTTTCAACTTTAAGTCATGATTCATGATTTAATCTCTTAATACCATGCTAGCTATTGTATATAAGTGATTAGAAAACCAAAATCAAACCCTAGCCTATTTTATTCAAAAGGGCCAAAACCTAACTTTGGTTGTTGGATGAATTTTTGATTCAAAGTTGTCTTGTGACACTTAAATCCAACTCTATGTTATTTATGTTTGTTGAATCCAAGAGTTGACAAAATTTAAAATTTCTAGCCTATTGATCTTGAGAAGGCCGAAACCCTAGTTCTTGGAGCTAGATGAGTTTCATTCAAAGTTCTTAGTTCATTATCTTAGATTAAGTGCTTAATCATGTTTAAGTTGCTCAAGGATTATAAATCCATAAGTTAGAAAAATTTTAACTTTCCTAACCTAGAATTTTAGAAGAGGCCGAACCCTAACCCTCTTGAATAAGTATGTTGTTGTTTGATTTTGATTTATTTTGGTTGCAATTCGTTATGAAGGAATCGATCGAGTTGGTTTAATCTAAAGTTGACGGAGGAAACCGGATCAAATCGGGAGATTTCTTGAAAACGTTAGTTCGAATCTCCAAGAGGTAAGGGGAGTATGCCTGAGGAGTTTAAAATAATCACATGCTAATTGTTGGAGTTGCCTGTAAATTCTCTGTAGTAATATACTTTGATTTAAGTTGTTTACTGTTAATTATTGGATTGATTATATGCTTACTTGAGTAATTGAGATATGTTATTTTACATGATTATAATTAAATTGTTATATTATAACTGTGATGCATGCCATGAATTGGATGTATGTCATGCTATTCTGTGATGAAATTATCTGCTGTTGAGTGATGGACTGAGAAACCTGACATTGGTCAGTGTTCAATTTAATTGGAGGATAAAAGTTTAATAAGCTTGAATAATTAATCAAAGTGATTAATTTATGGAATTTTGAGAAAAAGTGGGAAAATATTATTTTAATAATATTTTGTGGATAATGTGTCAATAAGTGACAGTAAGGGCGGAACTGTGAAAAATTTTCACAAGCGCTAGTTTTTCCAAAATAAATTCAATTTTATTATAAAATGTTATTTAAAGTGATTAAGTTACGAAGATAACGTAATATAGCCGTTAGAACAATTATTTATGACAGAACAGTCATTTAAGTTATAAAAATATTTGTATGAAATTTTTTAGCAAAAGGTTTATATTTTATTATTATAAATTTTAATTAAAGAGGACTTTTAAAAGTTGATTTTATTGAGAACAAAATTCAGAAATGAAGAATTTTGGACAGAAAAGAATTTATCTATGATTTCACGTTTTATAAACGTTTTTAACAGAAAACAATTTCTGTAACGGAATTTTTATTCAGTGAAAAACAATTCAGTTAAACTTGGATAAGTTTTCGGAGATTTTGTTTTGTATTTGTTATTTCACTGAGCGAAATGTTTTAGAAAGGAAAAACGAACCTAGTAACTGAGACGTCGGAGTTCTAGTGTTCTGTGGACACGTAGATCAGGGATCTGTGTCATTGGACTGAGTGTCCTGCAATGGTTTTGTGGACTGTGTGTCCTAAATCTGATGTGGAAAATGTGAGTTCCATAGTCGCGAGCCTAAGACTGGTGCATCAGTTTAGGGCTTTGCGATTGAGCACTTGGACTGTGTGTCCTGTGTTGAGTTTAAAACATTTGGACTGTGTGTCCTGTGTTTGTTTAAAGTGAAAAGTCTTAATATAAAATTAAGCATGGTCGTAAGCTTTGGGCTTCGACAAGGGAAGATTATTACGACAAAGAAAACGAAACGAGAATAAAAGTTTTTCTCATGCGTTTTTGGCAGACGTGTCATGTGTTATGATCATTGAGTCCTAAGTGGATCAATGTATCTGTTATGGACTATGTTTCCATTTGATCATTGGGATTCTGAGTAAGCGAATGTATCTTTACTGGACTGAGTGTCCAACTTTATGCGATAACTATTAAGGTTTTGAGTGATGCAATAGGTTATGGACAATAAACTCCATTGATCGCAGTGACCATTGTGTTCTGTGTGGACCAATGAGTTACATTTTTGAACAATAACCTTGGTGTACTGAGTGTGACCAGTGTGTTATGTGTTCTTTTGGACATTGTTTTATTTCGTTTTTACAATGGGCCATGTAAAGAGCTTGATCTGCTCAAAACGAAACAGAAAGTTGTGGGATCTCCGGAGATTAGGTATCAAAATAGAGCCTGAATATTGAAGTGTCATGCATTTTTATAAAATGACGATGACTGACGGGTATGAAACCCTTTGGATAAAACATTATTCCACTGTTTAGATAATTTTGTATACTGTGAATATATGCTACGTGCTGTTTGTGTGTCGTGCATGGGGTTGTCTTATCAAAACTTATATATTGGTAACTCACCCTTGCATATCTGTTTGATGTTTCCTCTACTATGTGCAATCTATATATATCTACGTTCAGATGGATCAGGATGCAGTGGATCTGAACTACTCGGGGGTTCGAGCCCTGATGTTTGACAACACTGATCAAGGGAACGCCTGGGTGATCAACCCAGGGGCTCGGAGTGCTACCTACGCTAGTCCAATGAGGACACTCCAAGGGACTGTAGCAGATGGACCACAGCAACTCATACATACCAGGGAGACGATTGAGGTTTCACTACCTCCCATTTGGATGATCTTACAGCATTTGGTGCGCCACAGGGACTTAGAGCATCAACCACCTCCGCACGTGCAGCCTTTACAGTAGGTAGCCCCGGAGTCACCTCCAGGGCCTATAGTTTTGATCCCGGAGGAGGCACAGGAGGAGATGGAGAAAGATCCGGAGGAGGATCCGATGGTTGATCCGGACTATGTTCCTCTTGAGGATGGTGCAGTTCCGGATATTAGAGAGGGGGTTGATGTATCCTCTCCAAATACACCTCCTGGAAGTGGGGGTGTCTATACTGGACTCCCCAATGGGTTTCACTAGTAGCGACCAGCTGTAGGATGTAGTCTTTTTGGGTAGAGTGAGATTTTAGATAGTTTGACTTATTGGCTACTAAGAGCCATCTTTTTTAGTAGTTTTTTTCAGACTCCCACTGTAATATAATTATGTTATTTCAGTTTGATATGATATATGTTTGACAGTAGATGGTGACCTGGTAGGAAAAAGGTCTTATGTAAAACTTTAATGCATATGTATAATATATAGTGATGTATATTATGTTACTGGTGTTTTGGGTGTGTGTACAGTAAAGAAAAAAAAATTTATCACCATTTTGACAAGAATAAGTAATTAGGAAACTTATTTCGTTTTCCGAAGGAAACCAGCAAATTAATGTTTTTGTTAAGTTTGATTTTCGCAACATGTTACGTAAATGGGATACCTTGGGATTGGGGTGTCGCACTCGACATTGGATTGTCCTACAGCAATATCTAATCTACCATTTTTTTTTCTTTTAAAAGGGGATCAATAGTGGTTCCCAACTTCCCCCCTATAACATGACTCGAGCCCGCAATCCATGGGAGCAAGCGAGACAGCTTTTACCAACTGAGCTATCCTGCTTCAGATATGGTAAAACCGGATGGAAGCATGGGCAACATTGAAGACTCTTCTCCTCTTATTGCCACATTGATTGTTGCGACATCCGGGGGAGCATATATTATCAAGGCTCCCGTGGGATCTATACAACTTTCTTTTGAAAGGCTGCACCGCAAGAATAGTAAAAGATGAATTTAATCAAATATGCAAAATGCAATTCAAATAAACATTATATATTATTTAAATCACAATATTTCTTGATCTTTTATTCACCTAAAATATAATCTTAGATATATTTCCATAATGAGCTTCACTAACCTACTTAGGGTAATATCAATAGCAAAAGAAAAGATAATGTTGAAACTCGATCTATTGTGGTCATTTTTTGTCTTTTATGATATAACCTAATTGGAAATCAACATGTTTGTTATATACATGATTGAAACATAAAATTAGAAATAAATATAGTAACTACCTAAATAATTATTGTGCAATTATCAGGATGAGATCCATTTGAGATGTGTTGCATCTCATATACTGGTTTTTCATTGCACAGATTGACCCACTGCAAGAGTTTTAATTAAAAGAACTAATTACTAAGTTTACAATGCAAGATTAAAATTTACTAATCAAATTAAAAAGATACTCTAATCAACTAAAGGTCGTTTATCTTGAGAACCTAAGGTCATCTTATGTAATCATTTAGGAAGTAAAAAATTGTGAGGAGAAAGAGGAGGCCAAAAGGAGGTTGCAGCACTAACAACAATGCCTTGTGGCACACCAGACATAATTTTTTTTTTGCGAACAGAAACCCTGATCTCACTATCATCCATCTTAATCAAGTGTGTGAGATCTAGGTTTTCTGACATGTCTAGATTTTCGCAAAATATCTTAACCATGCCAGGAGCAAGCTGCATCAACTTCTCCACCCTTCAAGTATATTGGTCACTGAACAATGAATAACATGGGCTTAGCTATAAATGAATAATGGATCAAGGCCAAATAAATGAACAAGCAATACGGTTTGGAGTAAAGATAACAAACAGTAAACTCCTCCTGCGTCACAGTTAGGTATATTTTTAATTGAGGCGCATGTAAATCTCTGACACATTCTTTCAAGTGTCAAAACCCATCTTTGTGCTCTTTATACATTATTGTTACAAATGAGTTCTCTAAAAAGTTGGTGCATTTAGATCTTATCATCAACTTCCACATGTTCAACCCAAGTATCCTATATCAAAATAAAACATAATATCAAAAGTTTGTTTTAGTTAGCACCATTGAAACATCTAAATTGAGTAAAAGCATTAGAGAATCAACAATACCACAAATGATGGGGATATAAGAATAATTAACACATACCATGCAGGACACATTAGTCATTTCTTGAATCATGCATCGAGAGGGAAGCCTCCAAGTTTGAGAAAGCGTAGCATTGTGTATTGAGGAATTAAATGACACATCTACTATCACCCATAGTCCTTCTTCAACTTGTTCACAATAACGAAGAAACAAGAATTTCCGAGTTGGAACCAAAGGTGAAAGAATGTGCATCTCCGCATACATTTGTACAAAGAGTCTTCACTTCACTAACCCAAAATGTTAAAGCAAAAAAATTACATATAGCAACGTTTTTGGGAAAACATACCAACTGCAAAGACCCACTTCGGCTTCCAGACAAACCACTTTCAAGTACTTTGATTGTTTGTGCTTTTTTAACAATTGTTGGGAGAAGATCAACCCATTTATCCTAGAATATAATCAATGCAATATTAATAAAGAGTGATAAAGAATTGTTGTTTCATTTTGATGTATCACACACCTTTTCCTTAGCAATAAGATCTTGCTGTATAAGATAAAATCACATGTAATTTTATAATTATAGCATATGTGACAAGATATAATAGTGGGACGAGGTGTGATACACCAAAATGAGACAGCACATCCTCATCTAATAAAGCCAAGGGAAGCAACAAAAGGGGGGGGGGGGGGGAGAAAGGTAAATATTGGACAAAACAAGACGAGTTAGGAGTGCTAACCGCATCTAAAATCATGTCAACTAATTTTACCGACCCATGCTCACCATTTGTGAATGATCTTTTGATGACTCAAAACTTGCATGAGGAACCCTTTAAGCGATTAATCCTATGGAATACATTTTCGTAGCATTGTCGCTGAAGAATGAATTTCCTACCATCTATAGACCTGAACCAGAAGGGTTCATTCATACGCAAAAGCCTTACTAATTCTTCCATTACAGTAGTTGCAATATCTATTATAATATATAATTTTTGAAGCGCGGGCTCTAGCATTGCCTATTTAGCAAGTATAACTAACAACCTTTTATCTTTATAAATCTCCATTTTATTGACATGTCAATCTCACATCTCACATATTTTCACCATTTTTATTTTACATTTTCATGGATTTTTATGATTAAAATGAATGTGGACCAACGGTTACAAGCTCTACTTCAAGCATTTTTATTTTAACATGGAATTTGAATGATAACATGTTGGTGTGTGTGTGCGTGTATGTATATATATATATATATATATATATAATCTTCTAATTTGCATGTTTAATTTATAAAATAGTTTAGATACTCATTTAATTAACAATTTTTAGTAATGGCATATACAAAATGTTTTATATATGTTATAAATATTTTATTAACTTTCATCCCAAACAATAACCTTACCGAACAACCTCTCCAAAAAAATAATAATCAAACATACAGTAAGAATCCAACTTTTAAACAATTCATCATTGTTTACAACAACTAACGATTATCTTTATATTATAACAAGGAGGCAATTTAACCAGATCAAAAAGCATTAGATGAAGGAACAATATTATCAGGCAAAGAGGAACCAAGTTTCAAGAAAAAATAAATAAAAAGTCATCCAAAAGTGAGTAGTCGACACTGAAGCTTCAATCCTTAAGCGATAATTAAGGGAAAAAATCAAAAGACACACAAGAGACAACATCCTCATATGAAGAGTCAATCTTGATACAAAGCTTAAGGAGAAAAGCTTCAAAGAAAATAAAACACATATGACAACACAATATGACTATATGGTTGAAAAGAAAGGTTTACAAAGTGCTCAATTGTCATGACACACCATGGGATCCTGGGTAGAATGTTAAGGAGAAAAAACAAAGACACATAAGAAACAATATCCTCATATGAAGAGTCAATCTTGAGACAAAGCTTAAGGGAAAAAGCTTAAAAGAAAAGAAAATGCATGGGACAACACAGTATGACTATATGGCTAAAAAGAAAGGTTTACAAAATGCTCAATTGTCATGGTACTTGGTGGAATGTTAAGGTTTAGCAGCATAAAGTTAAAATGAATAGGGACAATTGTAAATAACATATGGTCCAATGGTTGATTCACAATGTAATCAATATGAATAACTTGAGTAATTGCCTTTTTTTAGAATCTGCAAGTTTGCTCAGTGTAAGCAGAATTATTGTTTCCAAACAAAATTTACATATTTCAATGTCATATGTTTAAATAATATTCTACAGATTATGATAAAAATTAATTTATTGTCTGGTTTACAATTTAACAACCCTATATCATATGATAAATAATAAAAATATAAAATAGATGTAATAGAAAAAGCTGGTCCAAACAATTCATTTCCATCACGCAACGCGTGGGTTCAACATCTAGTCTATCATTATTGCTTTTTCCATATCTGAACTTGTGCTCGCTTGGGGCAACATATCATCTTGGGAAACTCCAGCAGGTTGTGAAATTCGATCTGTCCCAATGTGTATGTAGCTTGAAAGAAGCTTGGACATTTTCTCAGTCTGAAAATTAATTAATAGATGAATATCAATTGAAAAAACCCATTGCATTCCTTTGTTTAAAACATAAAATAAAATAAAACTAGTAATAGTATTTGAGTTTAATTGATATGCATTCTCCATCTAAAATTTATACACTGTCAACCAATCAATCAAATGACTTTTAAGGTAGTTGGGATAAAAGTCAAACCTTCTTAATGATGTGTCAATTTCTAATTAGTTGCCGGTGTGAAAAATCTTTATATCATCCATATATATCAATTAAATCCATAGTATTTAATAGGAGAGAAAATTCACGTAAAAAAAAATATTCAATTGAAAGTAATTAACTAGCCTCTTGTTTAAGTTGTGCATTTTCCAGCTTTAAGTTTTGCAACCAAACTTGGTGCTCTTCCTGATCCTCTGAGGGTGGACCCCTACATGCCGAGCAAAGTATATTCTTCAATTTCTCTCTCATCATCATGTTTTCTGCTAACAAATTTTCATTCTCGATCTTAATATAAGTAGTATCTATTCTCTCACCATGCCCCTGAAGATTGTATATCATATATAGAATGATTAGGATTTACTTAACAAAGCATTTAAAAGAAATGTTCATAAATGAAGAATTTTCATACTAAAGAAAATAGCCCACCTTTGCTTTGATCCTCCTATTTTGAAACCAATACTTTATTTGTTGCGGATCAAGACCAAGCTCCTCCCCTAAGTTTTGTCGTTGGCTTTTATTTGGATATGGGTTTTGCTTGAACGCTCTTTGTATCAAAAATAAAAATTCAATTAGTAATTGATAGAATATTGAGAGATGCAATATCATATCAAAGAAAAATGAGGCATGTTAATATTCATAAACCAATTGAAGACACGGACAATAGTTAAAAGGTGACTTATATAAAATAAACAGAGATATATACCCACAAAAAAAACATAATATAAACAAGGCATGCAAGTGTGATATAGAGAAATCAATAAATAGATGAAGCAAAATGCTCCTCTAAAATGAGCAAGTAGAAATATATTGGATTATATAGTAGAATTAAATCTTTGCATTTTATAAAATTAATGATAAATATACTTTATTTATTTACTTTCAAGGCGAGTTTACTTTAGATGAACTTCATTCATAGTTGAAATTTATTATCCCACTTGTGTTAAATTTCAAAATTTGTTTAAAAAAATAAGAGACAAGGGTTAAACAAATGATGATTTGAACTATTCATAAGATTAATTCTGATTCGACTGCAGGAGTACGAGAGTCTTTTGGTCTCCAATAAGAGTTGTTTCTGATCAGGTATTGGAACTTGTATCCCCATCCTTAGACATCGAGGTCGCTTGCCACCTCAACCAACATTTTGTGCGCGAGGGTCAATTAATTTTTAGAATTTATGTTGTTAGGTAAAAGCTTGTAAATAATTTTATATATCTGACGATTAAATAATTTTATTAAAAGAAAAAAATATCATGATCACAATCATAATCAAAGATCGATGTTGATCAACAAAATTTCTGAGTCAAAATCATGAAATTTTCAAGGACCAAACCTTTCTTATCCTTCGACCCTGAAGCAGGAATGCTATATCAAAACCAAGAAATTATAAAAACTTAAGATAAAATGAAATGAAAAGGTTGTCAAAACAAGTGAGGATGATCTTACTCTTCAAGTTTAGCTATCTGAATGGGAGAGTGACGAACCCTTGAAGAATCCATTTATTCCTACCTTAATTAGTGAAAAGATCACCTACAAAGACAATAGCAATTTTCTTCCCTTGTTCTGTGTGTTTGATGTTTGTGAACACTTAGGATATTTATAGATACTAATTCATCAACCTTCTCCGTAGCTTTGGCATACTTATAACGTTATGGTGAACAAAACCCGGCCCGACCCTAAAAACCCGTCCCAACCCGTAGTGTTCGGGTCGGGTCAGACCCTAACAAACTGAAGAAAAGGGACCAATTCGCGTCTCATTTAGGGACACGGCACCCGGTTAGGGACGAGTCCGGATTGACCTTCAGGTTACCCGACCTGTCCCAATATAATAAAAAACTTCTTTTACCTTTATCCCTCCAAGCTTATGTTTCACGCACAGTCATTAAGAATGAACTAAAGAAGTCTGAACCCTTCTTTTACTTTTGCTCTCTCATTTCAGTGTATCATAAACTTAAAGGGAAATGGGAAGATTATTTTGTTTTTCACCATTCACTTACCCGACTACACAGTAACCCCTTCAATTTTCCAATGTTATTTATTTTGGTTTTCACTGCAACAACTTTTTCGTTTCAGTATTTCTCTTTCGTTTTTTTGTATGTTCTTATATCTTATAGATTGCTTTATCATGAACTTTTAATATAATTGAATAAGGTACACGTGAGGTTGGAAGACAGACCATTGAAAACAAAATATATTTGATGAATAGATTATTTTATTGTGAACTGTGATTTGTGAATGTGGTAATATTTTTGGCTCACTCACAAAAATTTAATTTACAAAGGATCTATTTAATTTCGAGTCAACCCAGTCCAGTCCCATTTCGGCCCGGTCTTAAACCAACCCGCATATGACCAGGTTCCTTCTGGTCTAGGGACATGTTCGGGTTCAGAAAATTGGCTCAATTGAAGTTGAGGGCCAGATAAGGGACAAGCATAACCAGACCGACGCTCACCCCTATGTATGAATGAATTCGAGTCCGCACAGGTGAATTCAACAAAAGACAAAACCCAAAAAAGAGAAAGCAATCATGTTATTACCTCATAGGCATGGATTTTTAATTTGGATTCATGCATGATCACATAACATTAAAATTCAATTATTTTTCTAAATAAGCACCTAATACTTACAACCATGTAACAGCTAAATCACTGAAATGGTAGGAAAATTTATAAAAAGTGATACAATCTGCACTAGGAAGATATTGTCGTATCTAAGATAATTTGGAAAAAATGCATATAAAGATAAAGACTAAAAATTAATTGTAGAATCTTGTCAAAAAAAAAAAATTTAATTGTAGAATGAATGCATATAAAGATAGGAGTAGGTGAAAAGATAAAGACTAATTAAATTAGAGAATTTAACTCACAGATAAACTTGAAAATTTGAGATTGGCTGGCTTTTCTAATGTTGTCCTGAAGTTTGTGCATACACTTGGAACGGAGAGTCAAGAAAAGGTTAAAAAATGAAAACTTTAACTTTAAATTTTTTTTTTATATGCAAAAGTATATTGAATAAGAGTATCAGGGATACTCTAACCCATATACAAAAAGAACTAAAGGAGATCAAGACTGATGTAAATGGAATACTACTAGAAAGAGCAGTATTTTTGTTACACTAAGAGTGTGTTTGAAAAAGATCGACTTTTGTATAATTGATTATTGTTATGATTATAATCAAAATTTGTTTTTGTTTGGGTCTATTTGCTAAAAAATGATTTTAAGATAATCTATTTCATTTGGGTGGTGCAAAAAAAAATAACTTTTATATGTTAAATTACGAAAAAGGGTATGAAGTTATTTGTATAATTTAATAAAATTTGTGTAAAAGTTAGTTTTGTAGGGGTAAATAGGGAAGAGTGTGTTAGAACCAAATTGGTTTTGGTTACTAATCTCTAACAAATTTTGATGTTAACAAAAATATTAAATTTGTATGACAAAGTTAGGTTTATTGACTAACTAGTCTATTCAAGTGTGCAAGACTAAATTTGTATCGCTAGACGAGCACACAAATCTAAAGAAGCACCTTTAAATAAGCCCAAAAGCTTATCATTGGTCTATACTAAGTTCCCTAGACGAGCCCACTAGTCTACTTCTTGGGTAGTTCGCTTGTCTAATGAAGCATGTCCAAAGACTTATCGATAGATACTAGACGATCTGTTAATAGACTACCTGAATCTTACACATCAGTGTTATCACTTTACGTCCAAAGACGTGTTCTTTCTAATCTTGTCTATATATATATATATATATATATATATATATATATATATATACACACACACATATGTTTCACAAAAGGTTTACCTTGTATGTTTAATGTTTTAAATCATTATTCTTCTTGGTAAAAGAAACATAGTATCCTCGATTACACAACTACCTTTCTGCCCTGATACAAGCTCTGCAAAGTTGACTCCATTTACAAACAAGGAAAGAGAAAAGGCAACTTTCGGGTACAACAGAGAAGTGATAGTACCACTTTGAGCTTTTCTGATAACCAAGAGTTTTTCTCGAAGATCAAATAACAAGTTATCAGACACAACGGATCTCAGCATTTAATACTATCTCTAAACGGATATATCTTGAAGATCATTGAAGAACAAGAGCTGAAGGTGCACTCCTTCTATAAAGAATAGACGACCCCAGTGAAGAGAAAAAACGAAGCTCTGATTATTCAAAGTGCAAAAACTCTGCTCAAACTTCTATAGATTACTTTCTTTGTAATCTTATCTGAACTTAATTTTTCATATCCTCACACATAGTGAGTTGCTCTTAGATCAAACTCTTTTTATCTCTTATGTTAGAGAGAGCCTGAAGAGGGTTGACTGTAAAAGAATACTTGAGTTCCTAGAGAGGTGTTGAATACTTGTGAGTTTGTAAGCCTGAAAAGTGTAAAAAATAATTATAAGCTATTTGATAATAGTGGAGAAAACCTTCAAGCAGAAGGGACTTTACGTAGCTCTCAACTGGAAGAGACTGAACCAGGATAAATCCTCGTGTGGTTGTTCTCTTATCCTTTATCTCTTTTTATTTTTGTTTTTAAACTAACTCTCAAGGATTTAATATTGAGTTTATTAACTCTTCCTTAAAAAGAATTTTATTGTATGTGCTTAACTTCTTGCTTGCTTGTAAATTGTTTTCGAAAGGTTTTTGAAAAATTGTTAACAAACACAATTCAACCCCCCTTCTTGTGTTTCCCTGTGCCATCTTCAGTTGTTATCAGAGCTCAGCCTCGAAAGGATTGAGCATCTAACAAGTGCTGAGGAAGTATGATCCAGCAAGCATGGACAACGAAGGACAAGCAATCAACAGACCTCCACTCTTTGATGGCAGTGATTATGACTACTATAAAAAGAGAATGACATCTTTCCTTGATGCACAAAATGTGGACATATGGGAGCTGATTTTATTTTGGTGCATAGAAGTTTAGGTGAGTTGGGTCCCGGGGCTCACCAGGGCCAGGCAGGCCTTACGGCTCAAAGAGCGCTTGCAGAGGTACTTATAGATTACCCACCAACGAAGTCCTCACATTGGTAGTAGGATTTGAACTTAAGACCTT
Organism: Echinosophora koreensis; assembly: GCA_035048595.1. NCBI lineage: Eukaryota > Viridiplantae > Streptophyta > Magnoliopsida > Fabales > Fabaceae > Echinosophora > Echinosophora koreensis. Next base: position 1,549,162 of record JAPCYP010000078.1, read on the forward strand.
GTGGGTTATGAGTTGTATCCTTACCAAAGGTGACAATGGAGCTACTATTCCTAGAGCTCAATGGGCAGCTGAGCAAATGACTCAACATCAATCAATCTAAAAGCTAAACACTACCTGATGTGTGCTATTACCAGATTTGAGCATGAGAAAGTCCATAGTTGTATCACAGCTAAGGAAATGTGGGATACTCTAGCCCTAGCTCATGAAGGATCTTCTCAAGTGAAGGAATAAAAAATAAGCATGATGGTTCACCAATATGAGTTGTTCAAAATGAGTCAACATGAAGTTATAGATCAAATGTATGGTAGGTTTCAAACTATCACACATGGTTTGAGATCTCTTGGAAAAACATATGAGAACAAAGAGCATGTAAGAATTTCTGAGAAGCTTACCCAAGTAGGGGAGACCCAAGGTCATATCTATTCAAGAAGCTAAAAATCTCAATACTTTCACCTTAGAAGAGCTACTTGGATCACTCAAGGTCCATGAGCTTGAACTTAATGAAGAAGAGAGTACCAGAAAAGGGAAGTCTATTGCCCTAAAAGCCAAGAAGGCTAGCTCGTCCAAGGTTCTGAAAGTTGAGGAGTCTTCTGATGAAGCAAGCCCTTCTGATTGTGATGAAGGATCTGATGAAGAAGAAATTTCTTTCATCTCCATAAAGATTTAACAAATGTGGAGAAAGAAGGGTGGAGCCAGAAGGAAGCATTTCAACCAGAAGTTCTCTAAGGATAAGCCTGATTCAAAGGACAAAGAACCACCTTTGTGTTTCGAGTGCAAAAAGCCTAGTATTCAAAGCAGACTATCCAAAGCTAACAGACAAAAGGAAATTCTTTAAGAAAAAGAAATGTTTGATGGCAACATGGGAGATCTGGATCTATCCTCAACTGATGAGGAAGAAGGAGCTGAAGAAGAGGCAAACACCTGTCTCATGGCCAACACCTCTTCAGATGAAGACTATACAAATGCTGAGATAATAGAATCTTACATGTGACACCCTTTACCCCGCATGTTATATAAAGCATGAAAGATAAAGATAATAAATATAAAACATGCATATGTCGTTTATTTAAAATGAAAGGGTACATGGGTAGAAAGGTCCCATATGAACTAGTTTAACAAACGCGGAAAAGAAACACGTTTTAAAAGAAATAAAACATAACATAAACATAACACAACCCCGATGTCACATACAAAGTTGGTATAACCGTTCCGGAATAATCCTCGGAATACAAGTGAAACTAAAACAAATAAAACAAACTAAACATCTGGGAAATCCTAACTATAGAGTCACGGCTCCTCAGAGTCACTCCTCTCCTGGCTGTTCGTAAAAACGTCCTCTGCATAAAAGATACATGCCAACAACAGAAACAGAAAACGAGGAGTAAGAAAATATATAAACACATCGGCATAGAGATAAGAAGCAAGATGAACATACATTATAGCATAACAAAGCAATATACAATATATAACATCATTATATATACATAATCACATCAACATGTTAAGTCAACCAACATATGCTATGCGGTGCAACTCTACTCCGCTACTCCATTATGCATGTGGATCCAAACTATCTCGGGAAGGCAACTTCGGAGTTACATATCCACATTGGCCAAAAAGCACCAACGCCGGCAGTTTACCAAACCATAGGTGAACCTCTTGAATAGTCGACGCACCATACTCTCGGATGCGCCACCACGGGGCACACGGTTCACCAAACCTTTGGTTAATCACCCGCGGACGGCCAGATCGCCGTAGTCTAGGATGACCTCCCCTATGTTGATCTTCCCCTACTAACAACTCCAATGCTTGGATGCATGAGCACAACAACAAACAAATGGGTAACCGCCACCTCCGTTTAGGCCAATAAGCACCCAAGTTTATCACCATCAACATCAACACCTTAACCCATAAGAGTCAAGGTCCCCCTTGGCCAAAAAGCACCAAGGTTCAACTTATCAACACCTCGGCCAAAAAGCATCAAGACCACTTTGGCCAAAAAGCATCAAAGCATATCAACGTGCGACAACCCGTTGAGCACTGACTTAACCAACTTATTGATCTTAATTAGCTTAATTAATCTTTAATTAAGTTATCTAGCTTGTCATCATTTGATTGGTGTATTATTTCATAATTTGGGGATAACTGGGGTAAACACCCCTTAAAACCTCTAATCTCAGATTCTGTCCTGGAAGGGAGCACGGGCGTGCTGCCATTTAAGTGAAGCACGGTCGTGCTCCTTGTTAAGCACGGCAGTGCTCCTAGGCATGGCCGTACTGTCAGGGCAGATTCAATATGTTCTTGGAGCCAAAAACTCCCTAAGCGCTCTTAAATCAAATCCTAGGGTCTTAACTAGACCATTTGGCATAAACTCACCTCTCACTATTGAATCTATGTTTTATGAACACATTTGGGGAAATTAAGCCAATAATTCTCATGTTAATAAGGAGTCATATTTTAACCAATTAGAGTTTTATTAACCGTTTCAACATCAACCAGCAACACAATCAACCTCATCATACAGCAACATTCATGTCATTCGTAACATACCAATTCAACCAATTAAATAATGACATAAAGCATATCATTAAATGTACATTAATTGGCATACAACATCAAGAACAGTTCAACCAATATATCAAATAGGCATCATGACAGGCATACCAATTAACTAACGAACATATAGTCAAACATATCATAGGCATTAACAACAGATAGGCATATTCAAAAATAGCATTTAACATTCAACAACCAATGGGGTCATGGGAACCCCTCATCTTACGCTCCCCCTTGCCTAATGTTTACACCATCCTTCTCCCCATACCTGGTATGAAGATCCCGACAACAACTAAGTGGTAGACCAAACTATAAACCCAACGTGTTCCCTCGAGCGGCTCGACTAGCTTTCCAAGCCTTGGTCAATCAAAGGGTTAACTAGTTAGTTCCTAATTCTAATAAAGAAAAAGGAAACATATAAGGGAAGAACTAATACGTTCTAAGATTGGCACAAACCAACTAAGCTTTCCCAAAGGCTTCCAAAACTCCAAGAACGTAATGGGTTTAGAGAAAATACGGAAGAGGAAGGTTGCAATCGCACTAAGGTTGCTATATGTGCCAAATTAGGGTTAAAAACACAACCCTCGGTTATTGTGATGTTTTTAAAGGGATCAAACCCGAGCACGGTCATGCTCCTCATTAAGCACGGGCGTGCTCAACTTAGTGTCAGCGAGACGCGGTCTCCCTTTGAGCACGGTCGTGCTCCTTATTGAGCACGGCCATGCTTGAGACTCGGACAGTCACAAGACTCGTGCTTCAAGCACAGGCGTGTTAGACATGAGCAAGGTCGTGCTCATGTACTAGAAAGGGATTTTAAGACTAGAAATCCCACTTAGCCCTTCAACAACAATCCTAAGCTAAGTCCTAAGGCTGAAACAAGAAACAAGCTTACATATAAGCACTTAACGAAAAACGGGGTGTTACAATTCCACCCCCTTATAAAAATTTCGTCCTCAAAATTTCTACTCACCTCGATTGAAAAGGTGAGGGTATGCTTCCATCATCTTGTTTTCTAGCTCCCATGTAGCACTTTCCTCAGTAGCCCCACTCCAAACAACTTTGACCAAAGGAATCTCCTTGCCTCTCAGCTGCTTCACCCTCCTATCCTCTACTCGAAGGGGTAATACCTCAAAAGTCAAGTTCTCTTTTAACTGTAACGTGTCGGGTACTATCACGTGGCTAGGGTCATGAATGTACTTTCGGAGTTGAGACACATGAAAAACATTATGAAGGTTTGACAGGAACGGTGGTAAGGCTATTTGGTAGGCGACTTCGCCGACTCTTTTGAGAATTTGGTAAAGACCAATGAATCTAGGAGCAAGTTTCCTTGCTTTCATCAGTCTACCAACCTTAGTTGTCGGGGTAACTCTCAAGAACACATGATCTCCTTCTTGGAATTCGAGCACCTTCCTCCTTTTGTCATGGTAGCTCTTCTGCCTACTTTGTGCCACTTTCATCTTTTCCTGAATCATCCTCACTTTTTCTGTGGTTTCTTGTACTATCTCAGGTCCTAGTACTACACTGTCACCAGGTTTATTCCAACACAAGGGTGTCCTACATCTCCTCCCATAAAGAGCTTCATAAGGTGTCATCCTAATGCTGGAATGGAAACTATTGTTGTAGGTGAACTCTATTAGGGGCAAAAACTTGTCCCAACTACCAGATTGTTCTAGCACACAAGCTCTAAACAAGTCCTCTAAGGACTAGATGGTTCTCTCAGACTGACCATCAGTTTGTAGGTGATAAGCTGAACTTAACCTAAGCTTGGTCCCTAAAGCCTCATGCAAACTATTCCAGAACCTAGAGGTAAATTTAGGGTCTCTATCGGATACTATGCTAGAGGGTACACCATGTAGCCTAACTATCTCTTTGATGTACAACCTGGTCAACTTTTCTAAAGGATCTTCCATATTCATAGGGATTAAATGGGCAGACTTAGTCAATCTATCCACAACATCCCATATAGCCTCATAACCAGCTGGAGTCCTAGGGAGTCCAGACACACAATCCATGGAGATACTATCCCATTTCCATTATGGGATACTTAAAGGTTGCAACTTACCTGAAGGCTTTTGATGTTCTATCTTGGCCTTCTGGCACACTAAACAAGCGTATACAAACTTAGCTACATCCTTTTTCATCCTAGGCCACCAAAACATGTGCTTAAGATCCTGGTACATCTTGGTGGCACGTGGGTGCACACTGAACCCACTCCTATGTCCTTCCTCAAGGATCAACTTTCTAAGCTCAGGAACATCTGGTATACAAACTCTATCCTTGAACCTCAAAACTCCATTACTTCCTTCCTTAAAACTAAGGTTTCTATCCTGAGCAAGCAACTCTCTCTGATCTAAGAGAAAGCTATCTATCTTTTGGCCCTCTCTAACTTGATCCATCAAACTGTTGGTAACCTTCAATGTTCCAAGCCTAACGCTCTTAGGGGTAACTTCTCAAGCTAAACTAAGGTCTCTAAACTCATCAATCAAATCCATCTCCTTAACCATTAAAGCAGAGACGTGCAAGGTTTTCCTACTCAAAGCATCCACCACTACATTCTCTAGTGCAGGAAGCACTTTTTACGTCTATTAAAAGTGCTTTTTCACGTCTCAAAAAAGCCAGACGTTAATACAGCAGACGTTAAATGTGTGACTTTTTACGTCTGTTTTGAACAGTCGTAAAAGTTTACAATTAACATCAATCTTTTACTAAACTGACGTTATATGTAACACCTTTAACGTCGGTTATAGTATATAACAGACGTTAAAATTACTACTTTTAACGTCTGTTGATTTTAAAAAACAGACGTTAAAAGTCACTTTTAACGTCTGTTGATTTAAAAGACGGACGTTAAAAGTAGTTTTTTTTAAAAAAAATAAATTATGTTACAGTATCCCTTCCCCCAGCTAGCTCCCTGCATTCACTAATTCCAGAATACAGAATTTGCATACACACTCATCACTAACAAGTCTATATACATTAACTCATGCATTTGCATTAATTCCAATATATATTTAGAACTATTACTAGGTAATTAACACAATTCTTAATTAAAACAATTAGAACTATCTTAATTAACACAATTCAGGCCACAATACATGAAAAATTCATAACATAATAATACATATATATTCTATGTACAACTACATATTATGTATCTTCTAAGTATATAAATGTAAATTTATACAAACTACACATCTTCTAAGTATGCAGGAGGTATATTTTGTATTCCTTTTTCTGCAGCATACTTAAAAAAGAATTCTGCAAATTGCGTCCTCAAGTCCTTAATATCGTCTTTCTCAAGAGGACCTTGATAGCTGAGAGCCTGCACAAGTTAAATAAAATACACATTAACTCATGTCATCACCAAAAATAAAATATATAATTAAATAACTTGTTTAATTAATTACCTTCCTTCATCCCTCAGTAATAGATGTTGTGACAATGTTCAACATATGATATATCACATAATAGGCACAGACCAAGTATCTGGCTGAAAACGAGACTACAAAAGAAATGAAATTTAATATCAATTATATATATATATATATATATATATATATATATATATAAAGTAATTATAATATCAATTACTATTTAATAAACTAGCAATCTTGAGGTTAATCCATTCAGGATTTCCTTTAAACTTTAAAGACCTACTCTTCTCGTTGGCGTTAAGATATGCTGCATGTCTTCATCGCGCTATCATAAACAAAATATTCATGTCAATTATATGTTCATCATGTGTGTAATAAAATAAAAGCAAATGTTACAAATTTAATTAAATAGAAGACTAATTACTTATGTATTGATAGAGGCCACCACATATATCGGCAGGTCGTTGTGGAGAGAGCATAAGAATATGACAATATGCCTGGAAGGATGAAGTATTAGCAACTGCCAATGGTTATCCTTTAAGTAGGGTGCCAGATATATGTCTTATCGATCACTTCCTCCCACTAAGGCGCCAAGGTATTTACTGACTTTACCTTCATCGGACAAGAACTGAGATATGATAGTGGGGTCTAAGAATCCATAAACATTGCCGCCCCTTTCAATTAGAAGGCAATGCAGATACCTAAGATATGAAATATGTAATTGTTAATTATGTAATAAATTGAAATTTAAATAAATTATAAAATTGAAATAAAATATAAAAATTAAATGAATTATAAAATTAAAATGCACTTATGTGCACCACAAACTCAGAATATTGCCTGATATCCAATGGCCAGCTGTGCAAAAATTCCCAAGCTCATCACAACAGAATCTAAAATCAAATTTTTGGTTTGGACGTGCAATCTATCCATCGTGTTCCAGCGGGCATTCAAAAAGCTCCCACTGAAAATCCTGACCAAGAGAGAACATACGAGTAACGGAGACTGATGAAGCGACATCGGCTTCTACTTTGCCGTCAATTGTAAATAAAGAAAGTATAAGTAACTGAGAATAAAGAAAACATAAGTAATTGAAAATATGATCATTATGAATATACCTGGGACAACTCAAACTCCTGCCCTCGCCAACTTTTGCTCCCGTTGTTTCACCTCCAACTCCCACTCCCTCTTTGACAACTCATCCACCTCCACATGTGTCTTTTGACATCTCTTTTTTGTGCTCACATGTTAAGGTTGGGTAACTCCCGCTGTTTCTCGGGAACCCACGGAAGAAAATTGCTTTCTAAACATCTCCGTGAGATTTGGGTCAGCTAGAAACTCTCTCAACAGCTCTTTCTTAAAGGTCGGATCGATAATGAGCTCTTGTTTGAGCTCCGCCCTATTGATTGTCTGCTCGACCAGCCTACGCGAGGAGCATTTCCCATAGAATTTCTTGATGCCCACCATCCCTGGAACACCAATGACCCGACCAGGGTGAAGTCTTTGCCTAGGGCGGTGATCAAGATATCCCGATGTTCATGTGGGACGAATGATCCCTGCGAGCTTTGTTCCTTAAGCTCCTCCTACAAAGACGAAAATAAAAACATGTAATAAGACAAGGTGTTACAAATATCAACTAGAAATGCGGTTAGTTTGTTACTTACAATCTTTTATGCCATAATGCGTGTAGCTTCAACTTTAAAATCTCCTTTTTTTGACTTTCGGCCCTCCACCCAACAATCCTCGCGTGCGGGAGGAGACGGAGGATCAACAACTGAGTCCTCAGGTGCCTCTCCTGCTTCTATCTTCTCATTCAGCTCCTCTTGCCTCAACTTTAACTTATCCTCTATCATACCCTTTATCAAAGTGGGATACCCACCTTAAGACATGGTGTGGGTGTGAACATTCTTTGCTTGATTCCGCTTACCCTTTTCCCTTTTAGCCTGTTACAAATAACACGTAATAAATTTAGTTAAATAGATTTTCTTTACTTAAATGTACTTTAAAATGGATAAGTAAATTAACTTCGACTAACCAGAAAGGCAGATGTGCCTCGGCTCCTAACAAAGGCATCCCACGTATCCTTATCTAGGTATGAGTAGCAAGGAAGAGGAGATTCGGAGCTCTTCGCTCCGACTATGTAATAATGTACATCAAATAATTCTTTAATAATGTACATCAAAAGAGTGTAAAAATAAAATACCGTTATTGACTCCCAAATCTGATCCTTCACATTCTGCGGTACATGTTCCCAATCATCATACAGAATGCAAGTATGCTCTTTAGCCTCATTAGCCACCCAACCGGTAAATTGCTTAGCAAGGGATCCCTGGGGAGTCAGTTTATGATCAAACCAGACCTCAAGCTTCTGACAGCTAAGCCTAGACTTGTCTAATTTTTTTCAAAGCAGCGGCTGCTCTACCCCTTTTTTCGAACTCTGTGATGCTTGTTTGGACAAAAAAAATAGTAAATTAGAGGGTTAGGTATAACATGGATAAATAAAAAATATAAGCCTAATTAATTAACATTATATGTATAAATAAAACTTACACTATTAGCTGGCGTAGCCGCCACCGACCCCTCCGGTGCATAAGGGATGTCAGCTGAATTAGCCATGTGTATGTCCGTTTAGATGAAAAATAATAATAAATTGGATGTTTCATCTCTTTTCTAAATCCAGTCCCTTATTCCTCAACTTTCCCATCATCCAAACAAACAAACAAAAAATCTTAAAACGAAAAAGCAACAAGAATGGAATTTTTAAACACAGCTCAGCAAGAAATTCACAGTTTCAAGACTCTGTTAGGATTTAGAAGAGTCTGTATCTTACAAATGTGGCAAAAAAAAAAAACAGAGATAACAGAGGTCCAAGAGAGAAAAACTCATCCAAGCAACTCTTTGACTAACATTATGTTCTGAGCTAGTAAACTGAAACTTTGAATAAAAGAAAGCATTAAACAATAAATAAGATTGATGACAAAAATATTTGAAACAAAATGGGTCTCACAAATCATTCATACAACCAGTGCAATACAGAATATTTGAAAACAACCAAAATGGCAAAAAGCAAAAATGAGGTATAGGGCATTACTGGGTTCACAAAGAGGAGAGGGAGAATGGCTCAGTGGTGAAGGAGAGTGACTCAGGGGTTCTTTCCTTGCGCGTGGAGAACCTTAAATGAGACAGAAAACACGGTCGAGGTGAGAAGTTAGGGCAGAGAGAAGAGAAGAGAGAAGAGAGAAGAGAAGAGTAGAGAGAAGAGAACTCACCAGAGAATACGGTCACCATGGTAGCGGAGAAGACCTCGTAGTGGTGGTGGTGGAGAAGAGCACGCTGTGCTTGAGAAGGGTTAGGGCAGAAGAGGTGGTGATCGAGAACAGAGGCAGAGTAGTGAAAGTGGAGGTGAAGAAGGAAGGCGCGCGTGTTTGTGTTAATGTATATTTCCACAAAAAACATTTGACCTCACTTTTAACGTATGTTGTACAAAAAATAGACGTAAAAGATACACTTTTAACATCTGTTGTTTATACATTAGACGTTAAAAGTGACACGCATCACTTTTAGTGTCTGTTGTTGAAACAACAGACGTTAAAAGTGATTTAAATGATCCTGATAATTACGATTATGCCACCGCCTTATGTTTAACGTCTACTTTTAATATGACAGACGTTAACCTTGCTCATTTATTACATATTTTCCACTAGTGATTGGCTTTTCCTGGGTGGTAGGATAAATCAAACTCGTAGTCCTTAAGAAACTCCATCCACCTACGCTGCCTCATATTCAACTCCTTCTATTCAAAGAGGTACTTTAAGCTCTTATGATCGCTAAAAACCTCAAACTTAGCTCCATAGAGTTAATGCCTCCAAATCTTTAAGGCAAACACCATAGCTCCTAACTCTAGGTCATTGGTAGGGTAGTTCTTCTCGTGGATTTTTAACTGCCTAGAAGCATAAGCTACTACCTTACCATTCTGCATCAACACACCACCTAAACCTTGGTTAGAAGCATTGCAGTAGACTACGAAAGGTTCACTAGGATCTGGCAAAACTAACACTGGTGCTGATGTCAACCTATCCTTTAGGGTTCAGAAACTTTCTTCACATTTAGAGTCCCACACAAAGAGCTGTCCCTTCTTGGTGAGACGGGTTAAGGGTAAAGCTATCTTAGAGAAACCTTCTATGAACCTCCTATAGTACCCTGCTAAACCCAAGAAACTCCTAATCTTGGTCACTAACTTTGGCGCGTCCAACTGGAGCACCGTCTCAACCTTAGCCGGATCCACGGCTATCCCACCTTTAGAGATGACGTGACCTAAGAAACTCACCTCCTCTAACCAAATCTCGCACCTAGAAAACTTAGCATACAACTGTTTCTCCTTAAGGGTCTGCAAGACAACCCTCAAGTGTTCCTCATGTTCCTCCATGGTCTTGGAGTACACTAAGATGTCATATATGAAAACCACCACAAACTTATCCAAGTAAGGGTGAAAGGTCATGTTCATGTAGTCCATGAACACAGCAGGAGCATTGGTCACACCAAAGGGTATAACCAAGTATTCATAGTGACCATAACGCGTCCTAAACACTGTCTTCGGAATATCCTCAGACTTAACCCGAATCTGATGGTACCCTGACCTCAAATCTATCTTAGACAAGACACAAGCTCCTATCAGCTGATCCATAAGGTCATCAATCCTAGGGAGGGGATATCGATTCTTAATGGTCACTTTGTTGAACTGTCAGTAGTCGACAGACAACCTCATGCTACCATCCTTCTTCTTCACCAACAACACTGGCGCTCCCCATGGGGATACGCTAGGCCTAATAAACTGCTTCTGTATCAGGCCTTCTATCTGTTTCTTCAGCTCAACTAGCTCTAGAGGAGACATCCTATAGGGTGCTATGGATATAGGCTCGGTGCCAGGCACTAAGTCAAAGTGAACTCAACATCTCTCTCAGGGGCAAGTTATAAACATCCCCCGGGAACACTTCAGGAAATTCTTGCACAACAGGCACACTTCTAACATCAGGAGGGCTCTCTACTTCTAGGGAAGATAGCATCATGTAAACTTGAGCTTCTTCTTTCATCGAAGCCTTAACTTGGTTGACAGAGAGAAATCTATGATCCTTAAACTCCACATGAGTTCCAAAAACTAAGGTCTTGTCAAAACAATTCAAATGGACGTAGTTGGAAGATAACCAGTCCATGCCAAGAATAATGTCAAGTTGTTTTACAGGTAGGCATACAAGATCAATAGTAAACGTTCTACCATCAATGGTAATATGACAGTTCTTGCATGCATGTGAAGTGAGAACAGGCTTGTTTGTGGGCGTGGTAATAATCAAATCATACTCAAGAAAGGTAACGGGTAAATTAAGACTCTTGACCCTATCATGTGATATAAATGAGAGCGTAGCACCCGAAATATACAATACAGTTAAAAGAGTTCCATCAATTAAGCACATACCTTGGATCAAGTCCTCGGACTCGAAAGCCTCAGCTCCACTAAGAGTAAAGACTCTCCCAGTGGTCTTCAGTTGATTAGCCTGAGACTGCTGATTCTTGCTAACACTTGGAGGCTCTAACTTTGCTCCTCCACATTCCCGGCTGATGTGACCAGACTTGCCACATCTAAAGCAGATGACATCAACTTTCTTACATTGAGTAATGAAGTGATCTGGTGCGCTGCACTTGCCTCACTTCATGGGCCTAGGGGTATTAGAGTTCCTACCCCTAGACCTATCATAAGAAAACTGTGGCTTCCTGCCACTCTGTTTGAAATCCCGTCCGGCTGGAGCGTAACGCTGCTTGCCCTTGAAACTGGCCACTCTGGACTTGTAGGCATCTTCAAAGATCCTACACTTGTTCATCAAGGTTAGGAAGACTCAGATCTCCTGGTAGCGGATTGCCTGCTTGATTTCTGGGCGAAGACCATCCTCAAACTTTACACACTTGGAACGATCCTCAGTCGCAAACTGATATGGTGTGTAATACCTAGTCAATTCCTCGAATTTTGCAGCATACTCTCCTACCGACATATTCCCTTTCTTCAGCGCCCAGAATTTCATCTCTTTCTTGTCACGGATATCTGTAGGGAAACATTTCTCCAAGAGCCTCTCTCTGAAAATAGCCCACATGACCGTCGTATCCTCAGTCACCATCCTCTGACAGCAGTTCTCCCACCAGTGCTCAGCCTCGTCAGTGAGCATAAAAGTGGCAAAGATCACTCACTGCTGATCATTGCAGTCCATGGCTCGGAAAATCTTCTCTATCTCTCTCAACCACAACAAAGCACATTCGGGGTCGTAAGCTCCTCTAAAAAATGGTGGATTATTCCACTGGAACTTCTCAAGACCCTGAAACTTAGCTGGTCCTGCGTTGTTGTTGTTGTTCTGAACTTGCCCTATCACATTGGCAAGGAGTGCCAACACGTCAGCGATTGCCTGATCGTTTATGCCTCTTCCTGCCATGAGTCCTTGTACATGTCCAAAACAACCATTAAATACAGAGAACTTAAGCAGGAAAAAGCTATAGGCTCCTAACTTTAAGCAACATTGTCTATAAACAGTATAAACAATTCAAACAAGAGCACACAACAGACTCACAACAAACTCATACCACGGCCTGATAGGACAGACCTGCTCTGATACCACTAAATATGACACACTCTACCCCGCATGTTATATAAAACATGAAAGATAAAGATAATAAATATAAAACATGCATATGTCATTTTTTTAAAATGAAAGGGTCCATGGGTAGAAAGGTCCCACATGATCTAGTTTAACAAACACGGAAAAGAAACAAGTTTTAAAAGAAATAAAACATAACATAAACATAACCCAACCCCGATGTCACATACAAAGCTGGTATAACCATTCCGGAATAATCCTCGGAATACAACTGAAACTAAAACAACGAAAACAAACTAAACATTTGGGAAATCCTAACTATAGAGTCACGGTTCCTCAGAGTCACTCCTTTCCTTGCTGCTCGCCGTCCTCTGCATAAAAGATACATGCCAACAAAAGTAAAAAAACATATAAACACATCGGCATAGAGATAGGAAGCAAGATGAACATACATCATAGCATAGCAAAGCAATATACAATATATAACATCATTATATATACATAATCACATCAACATGTTAAGTTAACCAACATATGCTATGCGATGCAACTCTACTCCGCTACTCCATTATGCATGTGGATCCAAACTACCTCAGGAAGGCAACTTCGAAGTTACATATACACATTGGCCAAAAAGCACCAACGCCGGCAGTTCACCAAACCATGGGTGAACTCCTTGGATAGCATACTCTCGGATGCGCCACCACGGGGGCACACGGTTCACCAAACCTTGAGTAAACCACTCGCGGACGGCCAGATCATCGTGGTCTAGGACGGCCTCCCCTATGTTGATCTTCCCCTACTAACAACTCCAATGCGCGGATGCATGAGCACAAGAACAAACAAATGGCCAACCGCCACCTCCGCTTGGGCCAATAAGCACCCAAGTTTATCACCATTAACATCAACACCTTAATCCATATGAGTCGAGGCCCCCTTGGCTATAAAACACCAAGGTTCAACTTATCAACACCTCGACCAAAAAGCATCGAGACCACTTTGGCCAAAAAACACCAAAGCATATCAACGTGCGGCAACCCATTGGGCACCGGCTTAACCAACTTATTAATCTTAATTAGCTTAATTAATCTTTAATTAAGTTATCTAGCTTGTCATCATTTGATTGGTGTATTATTTCATAATTTGGGGATAACTGGGGTAAATACCCCTTAAAACCATTAATCTCATATTCTGTCCTGGAGGGGAGCACTTCCATTTAAGTGAAGCACGGTCATGCTTCCTGTTATACACGACCGTGCTTAAAGCGCGGCCATCTTCCAGAATTCAAACTGGGAGCACGGGCATGCTCCCTGTTAAGCACGACCGTGCTCTTGGGCGTGGCCGTACTGTCTAGGCAGATTCAATATGTTCTTGGAGCCAAAAACTCCCTAAACGCTCTTAAATCAAACCCTAAGGTCTTAACTAGAGCATTTGGCATAAACTCACCTCTCACTATTGAATCCATGTTTTATGAACACATTTGGGGAAATTAAGCCATTAATTCTCATGTTAATAAGGAGCCCTATTTTAACCAATTAGAGTTTTATTAATCGTTTCAACATCAACCATCATACGTTCAACCAACAACACAATCAACATCATCAGACAGCAACATTCATGTCATTCGTAACATACCAATTCAACCAATTAAATCATGACATATAGCATATCATTAAACATACATTAATTGGCATACAACATCATGAACAGTTCAACCAATATATCAAATAGGCATCATGACAGGCATACCAATTAACTAACGAACATATAGTCAAATATATCATAGGCATTAACAACAGATAGGCACATTCAAAAATAGCATTTAACATTCAACAACCAATGGGGTCATGGGAACCCCTCATCTTACGCTACCCCTTGCCTAATGTTTACACTATGCTTCTCCCCATACCTGGTATGAAGATCAACAACAGCTAAGCAGTAGACCAAACGATAAAAACAACGTGTTCCCTCCAGCAGCTCGACTAGCTTTCCAAACCTTGGTCAATCAAAGGGTTAACCAGTTAGTTCCCAATTCTAATAAAGAAAAAGGAAACATATAAGGGAAAAACTAATATCTTATAAGATTGGCACAGACCAACTAAGCTTTCCCAAAGGGTTCCAAAACTCCAAGAACGTAATGTGTTTAGAAAAAATAGGGAAGAGGAAGGTTGCAGCCGCACTAAGGTTGCTATATGTGCCAGATTAGGGTTAAAAACACAACCCTCGATTACTGTGTTGTTTTTAAAGGCATTAGACCCGAGCATGATCGTGCTCCTCATTGAGCACGGGCGTGCTCAACTTAGCGTTAGCGAGACGCGGTCTCCCTTTGAGCACGATCGTGCTCCCTATTGAGTACGGCCGTGCTTGTGACTCAGACAGTCACAAGACGCGTGCTTCAAGCACGGGCATGCTGGACATGAGCAAGGTTGTACTCATGTACCAGAAAGGGATTTTAAGTCTAGAAATCTCACTTAGCCCTTCAACAATAATCCTAAGCTAAGTCCTAAGGCTTAAACAAGCAAACAAGCATACATATAAGCACTTAACGAAAAACGGGGTGTTACATTACTAGACTACTTTACAAGAAGCATTTGATGAGTTGCTAAGTAACTCGTCTATTCTGTCACATGAATATAAAAGTCTTAGAAAGAAGTTTTCTATGTTAACAAAAGAATATGGCAGAGTCTGCATTGAAAAACAAGCTCTTGTTGATGAAAACAAGAAGCTAAAGTCTGAGAATTTCAATCTAACTAACAAACTCACAATTGAGCCCAATGTCCCTTGTGACGTTAGAAAACTTAAACAAGATGTGACATATCTGACAGAGAGTCTATCTAAGTTTGTTGGGGGCTCTGAAAAGTTAAATCTGATACTGAGATATTCGAGGTCACCTCATGGCAAATCTGGCCTAGGCTATGACAAAGAGAAGCATGTTGCATCTTATAAAGTGTCAAAGTAACTAAATCACACTCGTCTAATGCATATTGTAAAGTTTGTGGCAAGAGTGGTCATCTCACATCCAAATGCATTCATAATAAACATATTAAGCATGATCATCCAGTGACTACTAAAAAGAAAGGACCCAAGTCAATACCTAAAAACATGATTATACCTATTGCAGACTTGCTTAACAACAGAAAGGAAATGCCCATCTTTGTACTTGGACAGTGGGTGCTCATGTTAAATGACGGGAGAAAGGTTTATGATCCAAGACCTCAAACATAAAGATGGTGGCTGGGTTACCTTTGGAAGTAATCAAAAAGGGATGATCATAAGGATTGGTAAGATTGGTAAACATTATTTTCCCTCAATAGATAATGTCCTTTTATTTGAAGGATTAAAACACAACTTGCTAAGCATAAGTCAATTGTGTGATAGTGGGTATATTGTTTCTGAGACACCCCGATGTCCCATTAAAGATAAACCCAATTAACTAAACCTTAATCGCAATATTAACATTAAACATACATAACAGAAAAGCGAAAATATTAAAAAATAATAAAACATAACACGTATAACATAAACATCACATACTAACATGTATATATAACATAGAGGTACAAGATAACTGTATAAGGTACCCTATCAGTAGGGCCCCATAAAGGTACAGACTGATAAAAGAAAGAAAATACATAAAAAGGTCCAATAAAAGAGACACCTCCCTACACTCCCCACCAGCCCAGCCCTCACTTAAAAGTATATCAAATGGGCTCACCACACACAACCTATATACAATAGATGCCCTGGCTTCCATTATCCCTAGCATGGATATCTAGTGCTACCCTGGCTCTACACACAAGTGCGTCTATACACCCTCCAAGGTGGCCCTTGCAGTGGTCCTGGTGTCGTCGCCTTACTGCTGCCAGCTATAAGAACACTGCGGCGCTGGTGCATCCGCTGATATTGAAGACTACGGTGGGCACTGCCCTTAGGGACCACTCCAACTGGTCCTACCACCTCAAAACTATGGGCTGCCCACGAGTGCTACTTTAGTCTGGGCAGTGGATGCAAAAATGGATGAAGAGGAAGGCACTGCCCTAAACGGAAGACTCCGATGAAGCAAGAGTACGACGTCTCTCCAAAACGCATATACACTGTAACCAAACCCGTATACACAGAGAGATAAGTGGTTGGGTCCACTCTCCACCCTCTCTCATCGTGGAACTCCAGCTCAATGGTCCCCATCACTGTGACCCTGGTAGGCTCTGTAACACCCCGTTTTTCGTTTATCAGCTCTTAAGTGTTTAAATGTGTGATATGTTGTTTAATTTTTGCCTTAGGGATGTTAAAAAACGGCTAAGTGGGATTTTGAGGCTTAAAATCCTTTTTTGGTACATGAGCACGGCCGTGCTCATGTCCAGCACACTCGTGCTTGTTAAGCGTGCTTAGTGGCTGCTTGAGCCACGAGCACGGCCGTGCTTAAAGGGAGCACGACCGTGTCGGAAACACGCATTTATGACGCTAATGTTGTTAACCTCGTGCTTAGGGAAGCACGACCGTGCCCACGTTAAGCACGCCCATCCCTAGTGGGAGCACGGTCGTGCTCGGGTTTGAAGATATATAAATAGAGGAGTCTGTGAGGGTTTCAGGTGTAACCCTCACATTGGCACTTTTAGCAACCCTAGTGCAGCTGCAACCCCTCTTTCCCCTACTTCCTTTGAACCCATCAAGTTCTTGGAGTTCTTGAATTGTGTGGGAGAGATATCGGTCATCCCTCTTTAATCTCATTTTTCCCTTTTGTTAATTGGAGATTAATTGGTTAGTTCTTTTCATGTCTGGCCAAGGCTTGAGGAACTCGTCGAGCCGCTCGAGGGAACGAGATAGTTTGCTTGCGTTGTCGTAGTAGGAATCTTCATACCAGGTATGGGGAGAAGGGAAGTATGAACATGTAGGCATTGGGGGTAGCGTAAGATGAAGGGTTAACTCATGACCCTGTTGCTTGCTATTTGCCTGAAAGATGTTTGTTTGTTATATGTTGGCTATGTTTATGTATGATTGACATGATGAAATGTGAATTATTATTGATGATGATTATGCCTAGATTGAATGTTTGATAATGACGTTGCCATGCCATGGATGAACGTGTGCTTGAGCTTGATGTTGTTCACTTAATAAGACTCTAATTAATTAATTAATTAATAGGGCTTATTAATAAGACTTGGAATTAAAGGACTAATTCCCCAATAGTTATAAGATGATAAAAGACGTTGATGACAAAGTATAAAGATTTAAGGGATAAATTCCCAATTGTTCGTAAGACATGAACTATAGTAATGAGGGGCAAGGTTATTGCTCAAAGGTTTAGCCAAGACCCTAGGATCGATTCATGAGTGTTTTAGGGACTTCAATACTGAAACAGGAATTAAAGGGTTAATTCCCAATAATTGTAAGACATGAAGATTAACCGAGGATAACGAAACCAATGTTTGAGGGTGTAGTTAAGCCAATAGGTTTGATCTTTGAATGCCCTAGGAAGGTCAGCAAGGGTTCCCAACCCTTTCTGCCCAGAAACAGTACGATCATGCTCCAGTGAGCACGGCCATGCTCAATAGACAGCACGACCGTGCTAAACGTAAAGTTCAGCATGCCCATGCTGGGGTAAGCACGCCCGTGCTCCCCCAAACAGAACAGATGTGAATTAAAGACTAAGGGGTGTTTCACCCCAATTATTCCCAATAATGAAATAAGACACCAATCAAAGTAAAGATAGAACTAGATAATTGAAGACTTAACAAAGATAATTATAAACAATAAGTTGGTTAAGTCGGTAACGATGAGTCACTGCACGTTATGCTTTGGTGCTTATGGCCAAAGTAGCCTCGATGCTTATTAGTCGATGTGTTGTTAAAGTTGAACCTTGGTGCTTATTGGCCAAGGGGACCTTGACTCTTAAGGGTCAAGGTGTTGATGGTGATAAAACTTGGGTGCTTATTGGCCCAAGCGGAGGTGGCGGTTGCTTGTTGTGATGTTGTTGCTCATGAATTCACGCATTGGAGTTGTTATTGGGGGGAAGTTCAACATGGGGGAGGTCGTCCAAGAGTAAGGCGATCTGGCCGTCCGCGGTAATTCATCCGAGAGTTAGGTGAATCGTGGCCCCCCGTGGTGGCGCATCCTAGAGTACGGTGCGTCGACTATCCAAGGGTTCACCCATGGTTTGGTGAACTTCCGGCGTTGGTGCTTATTGCCAATGTGGATATGTAACTCCGAAGTTACCTTCCTAAGATAGTTTGGATCCAAGTGCATAACGGAGTAGTGGAGTAGTGTTGTATCGCATATCATATTATGTTTGAGATCATGTGAATGATGTTAATATGCTAGATGTTGTTATGTTTTGATATGCTCTATGTTGCGACCGTCCCGTCCGGGAGCCGCGAAAAAGAAAATAAAATCAGAGGAGTCGCCACCAAAATTTTTATTGTGGGAAAAACCTTGGAAAACCCATTTATTTTAAGGAAACTGGTCTAAAAAAAAGAGAGAAAGAGATGAGTCCGGGAGTTGGTTACGAGTAGGGAAGGTGTTAGCACCCCACATCGCCCGTTTTAAAAAAAGGGTACCTCAAGTTAATTGTGCAAAAAATTAATAACTTTTAAATATTTATTTTACCCCAAAAATTATTTACAAGAAAAAACTTTTTTATTTTTAATATTTGTATATTTATCGATTTTTATTTTTTAAAAATTATTATTGATAAAACCTAAATGAAGTTGAACATGGCACATAAGTCCACAGGGCAACCTCAAATCTAAGGGATTGAACATGGCACCGTGTCCATAGAGCATCCCTAAATATCACAAGTTTTATTATTTTAATTAATAATGCTACCAAATTAAAAGAATACAAAAATTAAAGGGGAAAAATTAATTTTTGCTTGATAGAATGATGGATTCTACTCCTACGTATTAACAGGTGCGATGTGAAACTCAAAGCCACGTAGTTCTTTAAAAAGGCTTGGTTAGGTTGGTTGATTTTAATTCTTGGAAAGGATTTTCATTTTTTTGATTTTTGTTTTGATTTTATTTTTTTAGAAAGGATTTTTAAATTTTGAAAATATTTTTCATTGAGAAACAAAGAAGCACAAAACTTTCCTCTTTTTTAAGGAAGGAAATGAAATTTTTTAATTTTTTTGAAAGGATTGGGATTTGAAAAGATTTTTCATTAAGAAACAAAGACCAAATTAATTTTTCATCTTTGATTTTTTTATCTTTTTTGAAAAAAGGATTTTTTCTTTAGATGCAGATTACTCTTTTTGATTTTCTTCTTGGCCCAACAAACAAAGAAAAAAACAAACTCATTAAAATCACACAAGCAAACACCTATTGAATCAGAAGCCCAACTAAATGAAGCCCAAACAGATAAACCAACCTAATATAATAACTTAACCTAATATAATAACTTAATAACAATAAAACAAAAAAAGAAACAAACTCAGAAGCTTCTAGCTTCTGAGTTCTCACGACACCCACAAGCAAGCAGAGGGGGCGATGGTGGCTGAACCGGGAGGGCCGGACGGCGGCAAGCGCAAGTGGAGCAACGGCGGAGCAGGGACTGTGAGCGGCGGTGGGTGAGGCTGAGTTCTGTGGCTGGCGTTGCGGACTGTGCAGAGGCAGCAGGCGGAGCAGATCGGGAACGATGCAGGGACTCAGGCGGTGGTTCTTAACAGGGGCAAGCGGCGACGGCTGTGGGAGAGCTGGACGAAGCTCGACGGTGGTCGGAGTGGCCGTGCGGCGTTCGTACAGGGGTGGGCAGAGGCGGTCTGCGAGCGGCAGCGATGATTCCCTTTTGGCTGAGATGATGAAGGGCGTGGCGGAGACTCGGTGCAGGACCGGGCTGAGGTGGCTCTACGTATGGCGGTCGGACAGCGGAGGGCGGACCTGGTCCGAGATGGCGGGTTCTGAGCGGAGGAACTTGGGACTAAACTTAAACTTATTTCTGTTCTGTTCTTGTTGATTCTTTTTTGGTCTTTTTTTGTTTGTTATGAATGTAGTTTAGATTGGTGAAAATGGTTGAAGATGGGTTGAGGAATGTTTCCATGGCTTTGGATCCATGGGTCTGTAAGGGTGACGAGAATGGGAGGAGGTGCTTGGCTGAAGATTAAATGGTTATGAGTGATGATAATGGGTAGAGGTGATTCATGATGAAGTTGGCAGGGGAAAATGAAGTTAAAAAAAAATTGGGAGAAAGTGAATGACGAAGAATGATTCTAAATGTTTTCTGAAGCTCTTTTTTCTGGTTTATTTTTTTTATCCCCCCTTTTCACAATGCAGCAGCAGCGTACATATATAGTGGAACCAAGGGGAGATGATGACAAAAATTGATATTGGCCTGCTGAGGAGCAAGGACGATGGAATTGTACAAATGGTGGTGCCATGGTGTGGTGCTCCCACTACTCTGCCTGGCTGGTGCAAGGGCAGGGATGGTGCCTCTTATTTTGGAAAAAAAGTGAAAGAAAACAAAGGAATGGAAATAAAAGAGAAAGCTGGTTTACCTGAGTGGAGTGGAGGAGGACAGATTGCAACATTCCAGAGGGGAGAAAATGACAGAGATTTAAAATTTATTTTTATATTTTGCAAAAATGAAAGAAAAAAAAATCAGACGTCCTTTTCTTGTTCTTTTTTTTTTTTTTTTTTTTTTTTTTTTTTTTTTTTTTTGGATTTGGATCGTGGGCTTGCAACAACAAAAATAAAATTGGACTACAACTAATCCTATAATGGGCCAAGAACAAAAACAACAATTTTTAATTTTTTAATTTTTAATTTTGTTTTCAAAATATTAATTAAAAGAAAAGATACCCAGACAAAATTAGGTGTTCACACTATATATATATATATATATATATGTGTGTGTGTGTGTGTGTGTGTGTGTGTGTGTGATGCATGCTCATCTTATTAATTGCTTCCTTTGTCTTGTGTTTTATACATGTTTCCTACTCCCAGTTTTTCTGTTTTTTTTGTTTGGCATGAATCTTTTATGCAGAGGATGGTGAGCAACCAGTTGAGGAGTGACTCTGAGGAGCCGCTACTCGTAGTTTAGGATTTTCCCAGTTTAGTTGTTATCCGAGATATTTTTCCGGATTGGTTATACCAGCTCTGTAATGTGACATCGGGGTTGAGTTTTGTTTATTGTTATGTTTTCTTTTTAAAACTTGTTTTATTTCCTCTTTGAGACTTTTGTTACAATGTGGTATCTTCTACTTTCGTTTTCATTTTAAATAAATGATATGCATGTTTTTATTTTATCTCTTTTATTTTATGCTTTATAAATACATGCGGGGTAGCGGGTGTCACAGGCTCCGTCATCTGTGGGTGATGTAAGTGCGGCATCTCCCTCAACTGGCTCTGCTTCACGTACCGGTAGCAAAACATACAGAGAAGGGGATAGGGAGATAAGAAACTATACTATCATCATGCAATGGAAATGATGCATGGCATAAAATACAATAATAGACACAGACATGTAGTACATATATAACACATATATAGATTGCAAATCATCCTCGATACATAGTATCATTCTCTACCCATTACACTCATGTAGCTAAGTCTGGATGCTGACGTGGCCACCTACAATCCTGTCACCATCCTCCATTCCTGTTAGGGATGTTAGTCAGTCGTCCAAGCGGCTCGTCCATAAATGCTGGTGCATACCCACATTCACATTAGGGCGCTCATTCAAAGAATGACACTATTCCCTCATTCTCGTTAGGGAATAGTTGCACAATATAACAATATCCACATTCTCGTTAGGATACGGGACGACTCCGCAAGGACTATAAGAGTATCACGGTAGTTTCCCCCGTTCTCGTTAGGGAACTGACCCGTGAAATCCGACATTCGTAATCGAATACTCTGACCTCGTGTGTTCCACCCACACGACTGTGAATGTAACACCCCGTTTTCTCGATTCTTGTTTAAGGAAGGGATTAGGCATGTTTCAAATTTAAGGTCAATCGAACTTCAAACAGCTTAGAACGCAACGAAATGCCCGAAAGGCGGAAACCGACAGCAAGTGCCACACTCAAACGTTGGAGGACCCAATGTTCAAGCGTGGGCACGCTCAAGCGCTAGGTACTGGGAGCTTGAGCGTTCTGAGAGGATGACATCTGGACTGTTTTTTGGCGCGTTGCAGAGACGTGGCATTCAAGTTACCACGCTCAAGCGTAGGAGGACCCAGCGCTTGAGTGTGGGAACGCTTGAGTGCGGAGAACCCAATGCTCGAGCGTTCTCAGCTGGCAGCAACCCCTTTGGTCTTTTAATTGTTGAAAGTTAGAGAAAAATTCATAAGTTTTGAAACACAGACAGAGAGCTCGTGGAGAAGAGAGAGAGGAGAGTTTGAGAGAGAAAGTGAGGCCGAGGAAAATCCGTCCGTCCTATCATAATTCTGACTTCGATTTTGTGATCAGGATAGCGAGTACTACAAGTATCGACTATCGATTCTTTGATACGACTGAGGTAATATCTGAATCCCTAACACGTCGACACATCGATATTGTCAATTCCTTCTTTTTCAATTCTTGCCTCGATTCTAGCTCTGTTTGAAAATATGTTGCAAGATATGGGTTTATGACATTGTTGGGACTCTGTCCATGTGTTAGGATAAATTTTGGAGCACCAAGGAAGCGAGGTGGCAGCTGTGTAGTGTGAGAGAGGAGCGTATGGAGCTTGGACAATTGAACCGGATGAGCCAAGGTGGGGAGAAAGTAACCAACTTCGTCGGAGAGGCAAGCGTAGAAAAATAATTATATTTGCATGTGTGTAGGCTGTTGGAACCAAAGTAATTTGGATTAAATAATCTCTAAGTTTTGATGTTAACAATAAGGATTAAATTTGTGTAGCAAAGTGTTAGCTTTAATCTAACATGTGCCTTCAGTCTTGAAGGATCTCTGTTTTTATAAAATAAGTCTATCTTCTTTGCAATCCGCGTCCATATATTCTATATTGAAAGTTTCCCAGAGTGGTCGAGTCCACTCTATCAAGGATGTCCTTTAAACTCAAGTGCCACATCAGTGGACGAGCGCTTGAATGTTTCTAGTGGACGGAGAAATTCTTTTCATATAGACGTGAGCTTCTCTCCAATAATAAACATTAGTTTTCCAATGCCACGTCAGTGGACGGAGCCTTAAAACTCTTCTTACTTACCTTGCCTTTACTATTGTTTTGCTGGACGAAGAATTTTGAGCATTTATATCAATCTGAACCAAAGCAAATTTATTTCATATGATTGATATTCATTTCATATATTTATAATGGTCCTTCTCATTTTCTATTAACGGTTTTTATTGTCTTGTTTCAATGAGAGAGACATAGTACATATAAGGAATTGCAAAAAGCAGAATAGTACAATGCAAAACGTTGTGTACCCTGTCACCTTTTACGCTGAAATAGCTGGAACTTGTACAAGGAAGGCAAGACTGTTTTTCAAGTTGCATTTGCTCAGAGGTGTGCCATTACATGTAAGAATTTTTGTCACATAGTACAAAGGCCACGAGCAAGCTGAGTCACAACGGATATTTACTTGGTTGATTCTATCATTAAACGGAAAATTCAAAAACAACCGTTGATGATTCTGAAGAGAAGATCAAGGACCCTATAAATAGAAGACTAAGGCTTTTGAAGAAAGAACTTTTGCGAATACAAAGAAATCTCAAGAAATCTCTTGCGAGCTAATATTCTCTTATTCTTTCAAAAAGCAAAAGTCTGTAATATCATAGTTTGAATATTGCTATAATATTCATCTGATCTTAAACTTTCATATTCTCACACATAGTGAGTTAGAAGATCAAAGAAATCAAAAACTCTTTATTAGAGGTAGAGCCTGAAGAGGCTTGGTAAGAAAGAAATACTTGTGAGCCTGGAGAGGTGTTGAATACTTGCTGTAATCTATTTGGAAAATAGTGGAGAAATCCTTCAAGTAGAAGGGACTGGACGTAGCTCTTGGTTGGAAGAGAGTGAACCAGGATAAAACAACTTGTGTGAATCTTCTAATCCCTTATCTCTGTGGTTTTACGTGTTTATATTAACTGTGGGGATTTGAACTTGAATTTGTTATTCTTTCAAAAGATTGTTTTTCTGTGTGCTTTATTCTGCCTCTTTATCTTTGTGTGAGAAAACTATTCTTGAAAAGGTTGTTTTCGAAAATTATTAACAAACAGAATTCAACCCCCCCCACCCCCCTTCTTGTGTTTGCCTGTGTCAACTTCAGTTGGTATCAGAGCTCAGCCTCGAAAGGGTTGAGCATCTAACAAGTGATGAGGAAGTACGATCCTACCACCATGGATGCAGAAGGACAAGCTATCAACAGACCTCCACTCTTTGATGGAACTGATTATGACTATTGGAAGAAGAGAATGATGGCCTTCCTAGATGCGCAGAACTTAGACATCTGGGAACTGATAGAGAATGGCTATTCTGAGCCAAGAGGTGAAAATCAAGCAGTGTTGGCTAGAGCAGAATGGAGTGTTGATCAAAAAGCCAAACATCAACTAAATCTCAAAGCCAAACATTACTTGATGTGTGCTATTACCAGATCAGAACATGATAAGGTTCACAGCTGCAACACAGCAAAGGAAATCTGGGATACACTGGCTCTCGCTCATGAAGGCTCATCACAAGTGAAGGAGTCAAAGATAAGCATGCTGGTTCACCAGTATGAACTCTTCAAGATGACTGATCATGAGTCTATAGATCAGATGTTTGGAAGATTTCAAACAATAACAAACAGTCTCAGATCTCTGGGAAAAATATATAAGAATAGAGATCATATCAGAAAGATTCTGAGAAGTCTCTCCAAGCAGTGGAGACCGAAGGTCACTGCTATTCAAGAAGCTAAGAATCTGAATACTCTCTCTCTGGAAGAACTTCTAGGATCATTAAAAGTTCATGAGCTTGAACTAAATGAGGAAGACAATTCCAGAAAGGGAAAGTCCATTGCTTTAAAGGCAAAGAAAGCAAGCTCTTCAAAAGTCCTCAAAGCTGCTGAGTCTTCAGATGATGCTGAACCTTCAGACAGTGATGAAGGATCAGATGAAGATGAATTATCTTTCATCTCCAGAAAGATACAACATATGTGGAGAAGAAAAGGTAATTTCAAGAGAAAGCCATTCAACAAGAAATTTTCTAAGGAGAAATCAGACTCCAAAGAAAAAGGTCCATCTCTGTGCTTTGAATGCAAAAAGCCAGGCCATTTCAAAGCTGACTGTCCTGACCTAAAGAGAAGAAGAAGTTCTTCAAGAAAAAAGAAGGGCTTAATGGCTACATGGGAGGACTTGGACTTATCCTCATCAGATGAGGAAGAGGAAGCAGAGGAAGAGGCAAACATTTGCCTCATGGCTGACACATCATCAGAAAATGAATACACTGATGATGATGAGGTAACAGATTCTGAACCTTCAACTCTCAAAAATGCCTTTGATGAATTACTGCATGACTCATCCATATTGTCTCATGAATACAAAAGTCTTAAAAAGAAGTTTGCAAAATTAACCAAAGAATATGATAGAGTCTGCATGGAAAAACAAAGTTTGTTTCAAGAAAATGATAAGCTGAAATCAGAGAATGTCAGTCTAACTGACAAATCTGAATGTGAGCCTGACAATCTTGTGAAGTTGCAAAACTAAAACAAGATGTAAAATACTTGACAGACTCTCTGTCAAAATTTGTAGGAGGCTCAGATAAGCTTAGTCTTATCCTAAGGTATTCTAGGTCACCCTTTGATAAATCTGGCCTTGGTTATGACAATAAGAAGCATGAGGCATCTTACATTAAGTCAAAACCACCTATACAGCAAAGAGCTTCAAAAGCTCCAGTTAGGTATGCGAAAACCAAATCAGGCCCGTCCAACACTTTTTGTAAAGTGTGTGGAAAAAGTGGGCACTCTACATCTAGATGCATACATAACAGGCATGCCAAATATTCTCGTCCAAAGAAAACTAACATGAAAGGACCCAAGTCAGTTTGGGTACCTAAGGACAAGATAATACCTGTTGCAGATCTGCTTAACAACAGGAAAGAAACAAACATCCTGGTACTTGGACAGTGGATGCTAACGTCACATGACGGGAGAAAAGTATATGTTCCAAGACTTTAGACATAAGGATGGTGGCTGGGTGACATTTGGAGGAAACCAGAAAGGAAAGATCACTGGTATAGGTAAAATCGGTAAACATCCTTTTCCCTCCATTGATAATGTTCTTTTAATGAATGGTTTAAAACATAATCTACTGAGCATAAGTCAATTATGTGACAGTGGATATGATGTTTCTTTTAATAAGAACATGTGTTATGTCAAGAAAAATGATGGATCAATCTTATTCACTGCTAAGAGGCAAAACAACTTATACAAAATTGACTTGGAGGACCTCTCAAATCAAAGTGTCTCATGTTTAGTGTCCATTGAAGATGAACGTTGGATTTGGCATAAAAGGCTAGGTCATGCAAGCTTGAGATTAATCTCAAAGCTAAATAAGCATAACCTCGTGAGAGGATTACCAAACCTTAAGTTCAAATCTGATGGTGATGCATGTCAGAAGGGAAAACAAGTCAAAGGTTCTTTTGAATCTAAGAATATTGTAAGTACCAAGAGACCACTAGAACTGCTACACCTTGATCTTTTTGGTTCAACAAGGACTGCTTCTATCAGTGGTAAGAAATATGGTCTAGTCATTGTAGATGACTATACTAGATGGACATGGGTTATGTTCCTTGCTCACAAGGATGAGTCCTTCAAGGTCTTTTCTGTATTCTGCAAACGTGTACAGAATGAAAAAGGCATGTGTATAGCTTCAATTAGAAGTGACCATGGGGGAGAATTTGTCAATGAGCTATTCAATGAGTTTTGTGAAGAAAATGGAATTCAACACAACTTCTCAATACCCAGAACACCACAGCAAAATGGTGTGGTAGAGAGAAAGAACAGATCTCTTCAAGAGATGGCTAGGACTATGCTCAATGACAATTCTGTCCCTAAGCATTTCTGGGCTGAAGCTGTGAACACTGCCTGCTACATTCAGAACAGAATATACATTAGACCTATTCTGAGTAAGACTCCCTATGAATTGTGGAAAGGCAGAAAACCCAACATATCTTATTTTCATCCTTTTGGATGTAAATGTTATATTTTAAATACAAAAGATCAACTTGGTAAGTTTGATGCAAAAGTAGACAATGGAATTCTACTAGGATTTTCTGAAACCTCAAAAGGATTTAGAGTGTATAACTCAAGAACTTTAACAGTAGAAGAATCTATACATGTTAGATTTGATGACAAACAGCCTGATAAGAAATTATCAGAGCTAGATGAAAGTTTTGCAGATCTTGACTTAAACATCTCAGGAGAAACAAAAGAAGTTAAAACTGATAATCAAGTTGAAGACACTTCTCATCAACCTGAAACATCCACCTCTCAACAAGACAATACTCAGAGAACTTGGCATTTCCAGAATTATCATCCACCGGAACAAATAATTGGAAATCCAAGTGATAAGCTAAGAACCAGATCAACCTTCAGAGAGCAAGAAGACTCTGCATTGGTCTCTGAATTGGAACCAAAGACTGTAGACGAGGCTCTGCTGGACAATGGTTGGATTTTAGCAATGCAAGAAGAGCTAAATCAGTTTGAGAGGAGTGAAGTTTGGACTCTGGTAACCCTACCTAAGGATAAATCTGTTATAGGAACAAAATGGGTTTGCAGAAACAAGCTTGACGAAAATGGTAAGATTATAAGAAATAAAGCAAGATTGGTTGCACAAGGTTATTCTCAAGAAGAAGGTATAGACTATACTGAAACCTTTGCACCTGTTGCAAGATTGGAAGCAATCAGAATTTTACTTTCATTTGCTGCACATCATAATATTATGCTTTTTCAAATGGATGTAAAAAGTACTTTCTTAAATGGTTTTATCAATGAAGAAGTTTATGTTATGCAACCTCCGGGTTTTGAGAGTGAAACCCAACCTGAACATGTATACAAGCTTAAGAAAGCTTTATACGGCCTAAAACAAGCCCCAAGAGCTTGGTATGATAGGCTAAGTTCTTTTCTAATGGATAATGGCTTTGTCAGAGGAAAGGTTGATACAACCTTGTTTAGAAAATCAATTTATTCCAACTTCATAGTAGTACAGATCTATGTAGATGATATTATATTTGGTGCTACTAATGAATCTTTGTGCAAAGAATTCTCAAAGCTAATGCAGAAAGAGTTTGAAATGAGCATGATGGGAGAACTAAAATTCTTCCTTGGACTTCAAGTCAAACAATCTATGAACGGGGTGTACATCCATCAAACTAAGTATACAAAGGAACTTCTCAAAAAGTTTAAGATGGATGATTGCAAACCTATGAACACACCTATGCATCCCACGTCCATACTGAACAAAGATGATAAAGAGAAAAAGGTAGATCAGAAGGTATACAGAGGTATGATCGGATCTCTCTTATATCTAACTGCTTCTAGGCCTGATATAATGTTCAGTGTTTGCTTATGTGCTCGATTTCAATCTGATCCTAGAGAATCTCATTTATCAGCAGTTAAAAGAATTTTTAGATATTTAAAAGGTACTACTAATCTTGGTCTGTGCTTTAAGAAAGATGAAGATTACAGATTAGTTGGCTTTTGTGATGCTGACTATGCTGGAGATAGAATTGAAAGAAAAAGCACCAGTGGGGGATGTCACTTCATTGGAGCTAATCTAGTATCATGGTCAAGCAAAAGGCAGAGTACCATTGCTCTATCAACTGCTGAAGCAGAATATATATCAGCTGCAAACTGCTGCTCACAACTCCTCTGGATTAAACACCAATTGGAGGACTACAATGTGTTTGTAAGTAGTATTCCACTAATGTGTGATAATATTGCTGCAATTAATCTGTCTAAAAATCCAATTCTTCATTCTAGGGCTAAGCATATAGAAATCAAACATCATTTTATCAGAGACTATGTGCAAAAAGGTGTTTTTGATGTTCACTTTGTAGATACTGATCATCAATGGGCAGATATCTTTACTAAACCTCTTGCTGAGGACAGATTCATTTTTATCAGAAAACACCTTAACATGTTGTATGTGGTTTAATTTGGTATATGTATTGATTGCATGTTTTATCTGCGCGTCCACTGGTTTTGGCGTCCAGATCACGTGTAGTGTACGCGTCCACTACTGTTGGTATGCCGCGTCCACTACATATGTTTTTATGCGTCCACCCTCAATCTTTTGTGGACCCGATCTTACATACAATTTAAAAAAAAAAAAAAAAATTGCATCTTTATATATCTGAACTTATTTATCTTAAAACGTTTGATTTTAATCGTCTCCTTGCTGAGTCAGCTACTTCCATCAATCCCATCGTAACTTTTTACGGTCCCTATATACCAACGCTGTTTTTCTACTAAAGTCTTGTCTAATCAATCATTTCTTTTTGAATTTTCCTTGAAAACTGTTGGTATTCGGAAACTCCTTAAAAGAAGCCCCTTTCCCTCTGAAAAACCTTTCGCTACTCTTCATCTCTGATAACTTCTCTCTGAAAGTTTTCGAACTCTCTTTTCTTCAAACCTTAACTTGTACTCAAGAACTCAACAATGGCTTCAACCTCAACTCCCGAGCCTGCCTATGTTACTGACATCATAAGTATCGCTGCGGAACATCATTTTAATTTTGAAATTCTGAGTGAGTATAACTTGGATGTAAGCAAGTACATCAACGCTGCTGGTTGGGATGGTTTGTTTTTGGAAAAGGTCTCGATTTATCCGGACTTAGTAAGGGATTTCTGGAGGAAACCAAAGATTACTGACACTGAGGTAGTAGGGTTTGTTCAAGGCAAGAAGATAACTATTTCTGAGAAGACCATTTCTGATGCAATCGTTTGTGCTCAAGAGGGTTTGATTATTACAGAAAACTGGGAAGAAGATCTTGGTGGTATAGAAACTATCTCGGTGACACTGATGCGAGAAGATACAGTGAGGACTCACTCGTGGAAGTCATCTGAAATGAAGGATCATATCAGGATTCTTCATCAGATTCTGAACAAGATGGTGCTTCATAAGGCAGGGTCTAAGGACAACCTTTCTGCCCTTCACAAGTTCTGTCTCTGCAACATGATCTGAGACAAAAATAAACCTGCCATGGATCCTGTTTCATCGCTTCAAGGATGCCATTACACACAGGGAAACCGCCTCTCACATCACCTTCTCTCATCTTCTGTCAAAAATTTTCAAGCAGCAAGGCTTGTATGATTACATAAGTGCAAAGCCTCTAGAAGAACAAGAAAAAATCCTTCGTTCGAAGGGGATGCAAGCTGCCATTTTCGGAAAGAGCAACCTAAGCAGTATGCATCTTGACACGTACAAACAAGTTGAGATGTCAAAACAAGAGGAGAAAATGAAGATTAAAGAAGAATCTGTTGAGGCCAACAATGCAGCTACTCTAGGTCTCAAGAGAGGAACTAAAAGATAAACTATGACAGTCAGGAAGCCTATTCCCAAAAGGCCTACCAGAGGCGTTGTTATTAATGAGCCTAGGGCTTAGGCTCCTCAACCTGTTCCTCAACCTGCTCCCAAGAGAGCAAGAAAGCTGGTACTGCCTCAAGATGATGATGATGAAGATGACAATGTTCCTCTGGGAACAGCTCTAAAGAGGAAAGCAGCTGCTGTTGCTGCTGCTGCTGATGCTGCTGTGCCTACCAAGAGGAGGCAACCTGCAAGGAAAGCTAGAACCTTTGCAGCCTCTGAGGTAAACACCTCTTCTGAAGTTCCTATTAATACTGTGAGTGATGGTGCCCCTACTCCGGGAGTAGGATTTTTTGATAATGTGTATAGACCTACATTACCCACACCCCAACCCTCACCACAAAAAGACCAATCTGACCAAACCTCAACTCCATCTTCACCACAAATTATCCCAAATCAATTAACCATATCCCAACCTTCACCACTCAAAACCATCTTTCCACCCATAATTCCTGACTCTGATCCTTGGTTTCATCAAAAGGATGATGGAATTTGCCGAGGTGCCCCTTTCCTAAACCCCTAAGAAAACTCTTTCCACCAATTATACCCTCATCCACTATCTTGGCCAATAAGTCTGAGAATTGGGCTCAGGTCAAGAGAAATTGGAAAATCCTGTTTCATACTCACCAACCTGACCCTGAAATTAACCTTGAAATTCCTCTAACAAGGTGGTACTCCCATCCTGATTATGATTATGAACCCTATGAGGAATACCCCTGGACCACCATATACCCAAACTCTCAGCCCCCTAAAGGTCCCTTTCCATCTGAGATGAACAACCAACATGGCCCTCTCCTCACCCATCTACCCCTCAAACGTTTCCCCCAAAGAAAAATTTACCCCAACCTACAAAAAACCCCACTGTTGATTCCTCACGCTGAAGGAGTAGCAAGGCACATCATTTCTGTATGGGAAACTGATCTTAAAAGGAACAGACTGCCTACTTTACCTCAGAAGAGAGCTAGATCATCTGCGCACGATCCAATTATATTGGATGGAAACACAAAATGGCTGAAATTCGAGCATCCCAGCATCTATGGAAGTGCCTCAGACCCCTTCGCAGATCAACTGATCTATAATATTCTGAAGTGGGAGTTCAGCTACTTCCAAATTGAAAGAGCTGCACGTTGGGTTCCTATCACATGGCTGAGGCATAATAAGGAAACACGTGTAGGAATTGCTCCCTACCCTATCTGTCCAAGACTTGGCATGATAGACCTCAACAAGGACAGAGATATGAGGCTCAGAAGAAATAAGGGAGTCATGCCTGAAGCTCATTCTGCCATGCTGGATTTGTCTCAGGAAACCTTTGATCACTCCCAGCTCGACTTCTATCTGTATATGGAGGATATGAAGAATATTGGAGAAATGAAAGCTGCAGACTTCTGGTTGTCTCACATCATCCACTGCACCAGGGATGCTTCTTCTTCTGGCTTGACTCAGGAAGAGAAGCAAGAAATTCCCAAGTTCAGAGGAAAGTGTGGACTGTCCAAACTAAGGCACATGATCTACAAAGATCTGTGGGCACTTCCTATTACCAGCAGGGATGTGGAGGAAATTACTCCTATCCACTGGGCAAAGGATGTACCTCAGAAATCTGTTAAAGCTGCCACTGCCTCTCCAGCAACATCATCCTCTGATCATATAGCTGAAGAGTTGATTGTAGAAGGCCTTGAATTTGATGCACAACTGTCTTCTCAACCTACTTCAGTTGAACCTCCATCTGCACAAGCTGAGCAGTCTGCTGAGGTTGGTGTCTCTAAGCAAGGTGCTGAGTCTGCTAAGACTACTTCTCAACCATTAGCTCTTGCTATGGTTAATCCACCAGCCCAAGCTCATGACACTGTCTCTGACACTGCTGAGAGCTCAAAACAACTTTCCTTGCCACCCAATCTTGAAGACATCATTGGGAAAATTGTTGATGATAAGGTTGGCAAGATAGTTGAAGAAAAGACTGAACAGATGGCTCAACAGATTGAAGAAAGGGTGCAGAAGCAAGTTCAAGATTCTCTGGCCCCTACAAATGCCGTGATGAATCAGATGTTGGCTCTGATCTTGGAATTTCAAAGGAATCAAAATCCAAATCCAAAAAACCACCTCCTCCACCACCTCCTTCTACCTAAAAACTTTTTCCTTCTCTGTTTTATCTTTTTGTTGTTTGCTGACAATGATGGTCCACTCCCTTTTACCTTTTTGTCTGATGACAAAAAAGGGGGAGAAAGGAAAGATTAAATTTTATAATACAGAATTTTTTTAAAAAAGTACATAGTTGTCTGCATATGCATAAGTGTATATTCATCTTGCTAATACTATGCCTTGACTTTATGTTTATGCCTAATTTTGTCTAAAAGTCAATTATGCTTAAGCTGCTATCTTGGTCTGTTAACCTATATTATATTGCAAATAAGACTTAGCTTATTATGCCTTAACGGCTTTAATCTGATGACTGCTTTGTCTTAGGGGGAGCCTTGTAAGCTCTCTTAGACTTTGCAAAATAAATTTAATTAGTTTTTGTCATCATCAAAAAGGGGGAGATTGTTGGAACCAAAGTAATTTGGATTAAATAATCTCTAAGTTTTGATGTTAACAATAAGGACTAAATTTGTGTAGCAAAGTGTTAGCTTTAATCTAACAAGTGCCTTCAGTCTTGAAGGATCTCTATTTTTATAAAATAAGTCTATCTTCTTTGCAATCCGCGTCCATATATTCTATATTGAAAGTTTCCCAGAGTGGTCGAGTCCACTCTATCAAGGATGTCCTTTAAACTCAAGTGCCACGTCAGTGGACGAGCGCTTGAATGTTTCTAGTGGACGGAGAAATTCTTTTCATATAGACGTGAGCTTCTCTCCAATAATAAACATTAGTTTTCCAATGCCACGTCAGTGGACGGAGCCTTAAAACTCTTCTTAGTTACCTTGCCTTTACTATTGTTTTGCTGGACGAAGAATTTTGAGCATTTATATCAATCTGAACCAAAGCAAATTTATTTCATATGATTGATATTCATTTCATATATTTATAATGGTCCTTCTCATTTTCTATTAACGGTTTTTATTGTCTTGTTTCAATGAGAGAGACATAGTACATATAAGGAATTGCAAAAAGCAGAATAGTACAATGCAAAACGTTGTGTACCCTGTCACCTTTTACGCTGAAATAGCTGGACCTTGTACAAAGAAGGCAAGACTGTTTTTCAAGTTGCATTTGCTCAGAGGTGTGCCATTACATGCAAGAATTTTTGTCACATAGTACAAAGGCCACGAGCAAGCTGAGTCACAACGGATATTTACTTGGTTGATTCTATCACTAAACGGAAAATTCAAAAACAACCGTTGATGATTCTGAAGAGAAGATCAAGGACCCTATAAATAGAAGACTAAGGCTTTTGAAGAAAGAACTTTTGCGAATACAAAGAAATCTCAAGAAATCTCTTGCGAGCTAATATTCTCTTATTCTTTCAAAAAGCAAAAGTCTGTAATATCATAGTTTGAATATTGCTATAATATTCATCTGATCTTAAACTTTCATATTCTCACACATAGTGAGTTAGAAGATCAAATAAATCAAAAACTCTTTATTAGAGGTAGAGCCTGAAGAGGCTTGGTAAGAAAGAAATACTTGTGAGCCTGGAGAGGTGTTGAATACTTGCTGTAATCTATTTGGAAAATAGTGGAGAAATCCTTCAAGTAGAAGGGACTGGACGTAGCTCTTGGTTGGAAGAGAGTGAACCAGGATAAAACAACTTGTGTGAATCTTCTAATCCCTTATCTCTGTGGTTTTACGTGTTTATACTAACTGTGGGGATTTGAACTTGAATTTGTTATTCTTTCAAAAGATTGTTTTTCTGTGTGCTTTATTCTGCCTCTTTATCTTTGTGTGAGAAAACTATTCTTGAAAAGGTTGTTTTCGAAAATTATTAACAAACACAATTCAACCCCCCTTCTTGTGTTTGCCTGTGTCAACTTCATAGGGTTCCCCAGACCCGACTAGGATTGTCTAGCTGAGGCTGCCTGGATTGCATGCTGCTCTGCTATATGACTGATGTATGACTATATGTGATCTCTGATATATTTAACATGTTGAACATGATTATATTATTATTTTATGTCTGTATATGAGGATCTATGATTGGCTGATTGTCTAATGAATATTTGTATGATGGTTGAGTTAAGGGTTAACACCGTGGTAATGCCTTGAGATTGTGGCTCCGAGGCCGGGGATGTATGGGCATTTGTGATGAGAATGTGAGTGTGTGAGAAGGTTCCAGTGTTAATCATAGTGATAGTTGTTGCATTGCATTTTTCCAAAGTGGCGAGCCGTATGACTAAGAGTCATACCAGGTTAGTTGTACTCGAGTGCGAGTACGGATTACGGAGGGGCTGGTCTGTGAAGAGACCTTGGGGATGTACGAAGTGGACTCGGGAGGCTCACAGTAACCATTAGGTATCTCCTAGTGTGTCGTGTACCCTGGTATAACCTGGTTTTCCCGACTCTACCCTGAGTATCCACGTCTCAGGTGGACGTTCCAAGGCGACCCAGATACCTCTAATGAAGCTGAGCTCAAAGAGGGATACACTCTTATGGGTCGCGGCTAGCGGAAGGGTTACCTGGACAAACTAACTGATGTTCTCTGAGTTGTGAGGCTCGGTAAGGAGAATGTCTCGGGGCTGAGAACCGAATGAGAGATATCGGCCGTCATGCATAGAAGTGAGACTCCTTAGAGGATTGATCTGAGAGTGAACTTCGAGGATGTACTATAGGTGTGACATGGGAGATAATTGTTTATTACTTCTTGTATGTGTATATGATTATTAAGTGTCCCCATCCCCATTTTTATGATTATGTTACCATTGTTTATCTTCCTCTTTCTCTCTATATTTCTCTGTATATATGTTCGTTAGATGAGAAGCGCCAGCAGGACGACGACAGCGGCGAACCTGGGTTACCAGCCGGGGCATTACCTCCAGAGGATCCCTCCCAGGATCCCGATACACAACGACGTTGAGATCGTCTACCATGACGATCGTGGATGACAGGTCGACCATTCACGATTCTTCATGACGTACGTCGACCTGGTGAGCTTCTATATACGGATGAGAGATGGTCCTTACTTTCACTTGGATGGCCCGTATCGGATTTCGCAAAGGTTACCCTTTTCAGAGATGTGGTTTCCACCTCGTCAGAGGGAATTCCCTGCGATATGTGGAACATGGTAGACCGCTCAGAGGCGAGGAGTCGTGTCGGCATGGTGCAGTGGTGTCGGAGGTAGCGGAGTGTTCAAACAATGTATCACTATCATCGCCGACACGTCGTGATGAGCAGCAATGAGTCGGTTTGGGAGCCGAGAACCCATTACGGCAGAGTCTACCGACGGGAGAGGGAGAGGATAGCTCCAGCGCCCATATCGTCTGTGATATGGCTTGGTCGGATGCACTTGTTAGGTTGAGAGGGAGAGGGAGAGGGTAGTTCCAGGCGCCCATTTTGTTTTCTTTTTGCTTTTTTACCGTCCTCTAACAAAAAAAAAATACTTAAAACTCTCTTCTAGTTTTGTCTTTTTTTTTTTCTATTCATTTTGACTTTCTTATAATCTTATTTAGTCTTGCCAAATGCCTTTGATCATGTTTACTATCCAATTTCACTATCATATTTTAGGTAAAGAGATTAAGGTATGTAAAATTATAACTATAGAATAAGATAAATATTAATTAAACATAATATTAACGTTTGAAATTAATATAGTTATTGTATAAATTCATTGAAGAACAAGGAACCTTTTTACCTTGTAGTAATTTAAAATTCAAAATTTTATATAAAAAAGATAATATGTGAGGATAAAAATTTGAAAAGGTTTATTAATTTATTTTTTAATCTTAACGATGACCTGAACCAAAACAATTCGATGAAAAAGTTTTTAAAATCAGAACAAAAAAATTAAAAATGACCAATTCGAATTTTATTTGATCCTAAACCTAAAGCAAACCAATTCATAAACACCCCTAATTTTAATGTTATGAATGAATAATTAGTGGTGAATAATTATGTAATTTTAGGTAGAATCGTGGAAAGTTACAAGCCTTCTTTCGTAGGAGTGGCCCTTGTATTGATGAGATAGTTATGACAACTCCAAAAAATGTTATTAAAGATGTATACATCTTGATTAGTTACAAGTGCATTGAGATGTCAATCTTTCATATCTAATGAGGAGCATATACACCATTACATTCTCATGTTACACCTTTACATTTGAATTTTCATTAGATCATGATCCATTTTTTTTTTAAAGGAGTAAAGTAATATGCACTGTTACTGTAAAAAAAGTTTTACATTAACATCAACTAATATATTTGACGTATGTGCCTTTATTTTAATAATTAAGATGATGATGATGATAATATCAATTTCGTCAAAATATCATTAGATGTCACTGTAAAATTCTTTTATAATCACCGTCCATATAAATTAAGTTTTTTTTTTTTTTTTTAAAAAGTAAATATTTTACCTCTCATGATCGTGAATGCGAATCTCCTGGCTCCGACTCGCCCTTGGTTTTGGTTGCTTGCTGTGTGCCTTTGCATTCCCAATCGCCTTTACGCCAATGTTATTAAAATCGGACCGATAATCGACTTACTCAGGACATTGGGTTAATGGGTCACTGATTCAATCAGTGACTTGACTCTGTATACATCAAAAAATTCTAAAATATTCATACATAGGCCAACATAATTTTACATGTTTAGGTTGTGGTTCAGATTTAGTAGAAGACATCTTTGGCTAAAAAACAATTTAATATTATGGAGAGTAATATTGAGTATAGTATAATATCCATATTATATCAGTTCAAATCAGTATCATTATATTACTGGGAATATTATTAGTATAAGAAATCAATATATCATTATATCATTGTAATATAAATATAATTCATAAAAAAATTATGCTTAATCACTATTTTGGTCCCTTATCTTTTTCTTTTTCTTTTTTCTTTTTTCGGTTTTGGTCCCTTATCTTTCAACCTTTAGCCTATTTTGATCATTTCCATCAGTTCGCCGCCGTAAGTCGCCGGAAACCGCAGTCAGTCCCTGGAACCATCGCCGTCGTCGAAAACCGCCACCGGAATCTGGGTTTTAGAGAGAGAAAATCCTGTTTTCTCTCTTCTTCCTTCTTCCTCCCCTTCCTTCTTGTGGGTATTTTTTGCGAGTACCGAGTTTCTGACCAGGTCAACCGAGTTTTTCAAAAAATACTCTATCCGTTGTGGGTATTTTTTGTGGGTACCTACATGATTGAGTCTAAATTACCATCCCGACGTGTTGGGTCATGTGTTTTTTTGACCACAGGATCTTGTTCTCTCTCTGTCTCCACCACAGTCCACAGTGTGAGTGACGCCCACCAAAGCTATCCTTTCAGACCCAAGAGTCTGGATGGCACTGACCACTTCTTCACTGCTTCCTTCCATTCCCATTCCCGAAAAACCATCGTGTATCCAATGTGCTTTTAAATCCCCTCCCCCTTCGCTTCGTGCTTCGGCAACTCCGACCCAGAAGGCTCGGTTCGTTGCTCGTCGTAAAGAGTCGATTTCGGTTAGGCAACTCGCACGTCCCCTAAGTAATAATGTTAGCCAGATTCATAGTTTCTTATTATTAATATCAAATGTGTTATTTAATTTGGTTAATTTTGATAAATTTTTATTTAATTTTGGTGGATGCAGTTGAATACATGCGTTTACCAGCGAGTCAGTATTCAGTGTTGGACGCGGAGAGGATAGAGAGGGTAAACGACAACACGTTTAGGTGTTACGTGTACAGGATTAAGTTCTTCTACTTTGAGGTGTGTCCCGTTTTGCTGGTTAAGGTGGAAGAGCAACCTGATGGTTGTTGCATCAAGCTTTTGTCTTGTAAGGTGTGCTCACTGGTCTTCTTCATATGTTAATGTTGTGTTGGGAATTTTTATGGCGTACTTTGTTTTCTTTTTGTTCTCATTTCTTGGTTTAATTGTTGGTGACAGCTTGAGGGCTCGCCCATGGTGGCTGCTCAGAATGACAAGTTTGATGGTGAGTTTCTTTTCACTGCATATTATAGCTATTATAGCTACGAGTGATTGTGATGCTGTCCCCAATATAACATAACATGTGTGTTATTTTTAAACCATATAATCCTTTTTAAAGTTTTCCCTATTGAGTTAAAACTTAAAACAAATAAATGATTCATGTTTTTATTGGAAAATAGTACTTGAAGAATGGTTTGTATCTAAGTTATTATATTCTTAAGAAGGAACAATAGTTATGATTGTTAACTTTGTTGTGGTGAATATAAATAGTTGGGATTGAAGTAATTGTTTCTTTTTCAATCCTACCATCAGCAAATCATAGCACCAAAAAATTTCTTTTATATGCATTCAGGCTGTCATCCCCATTATGGCTTTCTGGGCTAGCTCTTTATATGCACCTTGGCTTTTCAGAACACATGTTTTACTTGTTTGTATGAGCAGTTATATCATATGCTTCATTCATGAGAAACAAAGATTTGGGATGTTACTCTGCATGGGTAAACTTAATGGGGGATGAAAGTTAGGTACAACATTCTGCTTAAGGCAATTTAATGGACTAAAACAATAATATCATAGAAAATGTGTGGCTCTTGCCTTTTGTTGCTTAAGTTGTTTCCTCCTACAAAGATGTATAGTAAATCTTGAAGTCTCTTGAATTCATTGATAGTATAATCCAACTAGCTTCTAGTTTGAATATCTTCTTGAAAGTAACCTGGGATAGATGCTGCCTTTAATTGTGTGTGGTCAGTTGTTTTAGGATGTAAAAAACAAAATTATTTGATCCTACATTCTTAGAGTACCAGAATGGAATTTCTGTAGTTGTTTGACCAAAGAATTCATCTGACATGCTCAAAAAACATTGCTTATTGTATTCAGCTTTTCCATATTGATAAAGTATTAGATTATTTGTGGCAGTGTTGTCAAATTGCCGCCATGGCGTTATGGCATGGCAGATTCTGTGCCAGCTGCTATGGGCTGCAACACTTATTATATTCACCATTTTTTCTGCAATAGGCCGTAACACCATATTTATATGGTGGATTTTTGGCTCGCCGTCATAATCCGTCATCCGCCATTGATCACTGATTTGTGGAATTAATATTCTCTATCATGAGTTGAGTCAATAGTCCTTTTCATTTGGTGATACCTATGTATTTCATTCTTTAAAAAGAAAAACTAGTTATTATATCTCGCTTTAAGCTCCAAAACAGGTAAAAGTTATCAAAACTATACAATATGAAGCATTTTCTTCTTTTTTATTTTCTTTTAATTTGGGTGGGGGTTGGATGGGGGGGTTCTGTATCTAAGGAAGTTCTTGGTTTAAACCTTTCTGTGCTTGTACATATGTTTGAAAACAAAGCAAACCATAGTATTACTTTCAAATAGCTTTACTCTTATAAGAGCTGATGCTTGTTCTATGCTTGTTCTGCTTAGAACTGCTTTTAAATGTAGCTTATTAGCTACTCATTGAAAGCAGTAAATTTACTGATTAAGCAAGTACATATGTATACTCCACTTCCTTATATACTGCAGATGAGACAATTTTCTTGTTCCCTTCTTGGGAAAATCAAAAAGAAAATCTGCATGATGTCATGCCATTTATTTTATGCTACTTTCAGGAATGCTTTTTCAATACTTTAATATGATAATGCAGCTTTGATGGTGAACCGGATATCATGTGCTAGCAATTCTGATAACTCATTGATGCAGCAACTCACATCAGACACCATAATTGAGGTAGTACTATGGCTTTCTACCATTTTATTGTAATTTTTAGTTTGTTGGATTCCAATTAAAATTGTTTCTGGATTGTAATGTGGAGTCCAGGTAAGCATTGAAATTCCATTTGCTTTCAAAGCAATACCAAAGCAAGCCATTGAATCAGCTGGGACTCAAGTCCTTGAACAAATACTCAGGATTATGCTTCCACGGTTTATGTCACAGGTTTGTGGAAGCTTAATAGTGTACGAATTTCATTTTTAATATGGAATTTTTTTTATAAAAGAATAAATTCATTAAGATGAAGAGATAAATACTGTTAGAAAATCAGAGAAATATTTGATAATATCTTTTCATATCTTAGAATATTTTAGAGTATCCTAAATGATCTCTTAGGATTTTTTTCTTATTTATATTTTATGATTTGATTATGTATTTGATTAAGATTAGGATTCTACTTTTAGTATAAATAGGACTATTGGGGTTGTCTTTTGTAATCACATCATCACTATATCAAATCAATACCAGTCTTATTATTTGTTAGTTTATTTCTCTCTTTTCCTCCTTTCCTGCTTAAAACCTTCCTATTCAACATGGTATCAGAGAGGTACCATCCTCCGTGACCTTTCCCATCACTATCCCGTTGCAGAGTTCCACCAAGTATGAAGGAACTCTAATCATCTTCTTAGCCATACCAAAAAAAAAAAAAAATTCCTGCCATTTTTTCTCTCCTCCGCTATGTTCTTTTCCGGCGCATCCTTCTTCTTTCTGACCTTCGTTCCTGTCCCGTTAACTGTCGTCCGTCCACCGTCGTCTCCGGCCGCTGACCCCACCACCGGACTCGCCTGCCTTTGATATGTCCAGCCGTTCAGACAGCACCGCCGCCGGCCTCCAGATGCGCCCGCACGCACGTCTCCTCTGATCAGCGCGTAGCCACACAAGCTTCCCTTCCACCGGCACGTGACGACGCGTTCGACCACCGTTGCGATTGCCGTTTCCAGCGCCGAACTCGTCGTTTCCTGCTCTCTCTGGATTTGTGCTCACCTCCTTCATCGGTCCTCTTTTGAGCAATGTCCTTGTGTGTTGTACGGTTCAGGTACCTATGATTTCGGTTATTTGCATTTGTGTTCTGACCCATGGCTAGTTCTACCTCCTCAGATACTCCTAAGGACTCCTCCAAGGTCTTGAGTTATGATTTGTTGTGTTCGAAAGCTCAAATCTTTTTCTCCGTTCTAGTGTCTCTTCTCCAGTGTTTGTCATGCAATTCTTATCCACTAATGGATCATACCAGTGGCTTCTCTTCCCACCGACGATCATTTAGGTGGTTACTCATTTCCCACGAATGAATCATATTAGTGGTGACTTCTTTCCGTCGATGATTGACTTATGTTGGCTATGACTCACACTAGCCCAACTCATTGTTCCAGATGCTCTGGCTCGACTCATTTTCCTCAACTCATTTTCCTAGATGCACTGGCCGGTCTTTCTCCCAGATGCATTAGTCTTGGCCCCTCGTCCCAGATACACTGGCCTCGTCTCAGTCCCGAAGTAGTTGTTTACCTTAATTTCAATTTTAAATAATTTTGGTCTCCGATATTGTTGAATCTTCTAAATGCGATTTTGAGAAGTTCGAACCTTGCTGCTAGATTGCTTGCCAAGAAATCTCTGTCAGGCTAATGATCATTCCTTGTCTTTCCAGCAACTCTCTCCGGCCTCTCCAACATCCTTGAGTTGCCTTCCAACCATTATTTTCGTGGAGCTCAGTTATGGTTTTTATATTTTAAATTTTAATTTGAGGGGGAATGCATTGTTTTTCGTGTAACAAGCTTAAAGCTTAGTAAGCTTTTGCTTGAGGGGGAGTGTTAGAAAATCAGAGAAATATCTGATAATATCTTTTCATATCTTAGAATATTTTAGAGTATCCTAGATGATCTCTTAGGATTTATTTCTTATTTATATTTTATGATTTGATGATTTGATGATCTATTTGATTAAAATCAGGATTCTACTTTTAGTATAAATAGGACTATTGGGGTTGTCTTTTGTAATCACATCATCACTATATCAAATCAATACCAGTCTTATTATTTGTTAGTTTATTTCTCTCTTTTCCTCCTTTCCTACCTAAAACCTTCCAATTCAACAAATACAAAGAGATGGACGGATGAGTAATCCTCCTTGACATTAGTACAAAACGGAAAAACAACAAAGGAAACAGAAAAATTAATGGAACATAATCCCTTGATGTATTTGTTATGGAAACCTAATTATAAAGCGCATGTACTTTACAACCAAATAGAAGTCAAACTTCTAATCTTATCCCAAATCAAATGTTATGCCGCTGAAACCACTTTAAAAGTACTAGAGTTATGATCGAACTAAATGCACCAAAGTTTAGTGAAGGTGGCACACTGCCATAAAAACTTCACTCCTTCACTTCTATTAAAGCTGTGAAAGCTAATCATTAGAAATTGGTCTAGCAACCTAGGACACATCCAACATCCACCGAATATGCCGAATAAGGACTTTCTTAAAGAAATAACAGCAGAATAGTGTAAAAACAGATGTGGAATTTTTTTGAGGAGGCACTACATATTTCACTCATCAGAGAAAGAGTAATACTTCACAGCCAAAAATATTTGACAAAGTTCAGCCAGAATTTATCAAAAGTTAAGGGTAATTTTTAGATAAGTTAAACTGGTCGGGCTACTCATCAATCCAAGAGTCAATACTTACTTTGGTGGTGTCCCACCTATTTTGATATAAGGCATACTTCTGAATCAGATAACCTGCTGCCAAAGGGAAGGAGGTTCCAAAGGAAAACCTCATAGGCACCAAACTACGAAGACTCAAACCCCTCTACTTCTTAGGACGACAGAAGACTGCCTAACTCACTAAGTGATCATGTCTCATATCCAAAACACCTCATATTATTTGATTTGATTTCTGTTTAATGATGTGGTAGGAATATAACAAGAACAACGAAGTGTTTTCCCACTAGATGGGGTCGGCTATATACGCTATAATGTCCTACCAAAAATCATGTCTATAGACAAACCATCTATGAAGCCCGGATACTCCAAAAATGGAAACGTCTCTGTGTCATATCCGTATCCGATACCGATACTCATGGGATATTTCCGGATACGTACCCAAGAAGTATCCCTTTTATTTTTAAATTTTTTTTTTACCCGATACTCCTAGAATACTTTCGGACACGTATCCAAGAAGTATCTCTTTGGCAGAGTTGTCTCTTGATGAATCTGACTTAGAAGCTATGCTTTTTCTAGATGACGGTAATGAGATAGAGGATATTGAATCAGTTAGTATTAGACAGTAATTTAGTAAAGATACTTTTGAATTGATGGCTATTGTATAGAGCCGAGACTTGTTTAGAGTTCTACTAAAGATGTTTTTGTTGATATTCTGACATAGGGTAACGAATATATTATGATATGGGTGGAAACTATATTCTTCAGTTCTGATCACAAGTATCTTTTTGTAAATTGTAGTCATCATAGTAATACATTAATGAGAAATTATCAAAGTCTCTTTCTAACAAATATTCTGTATCTATAAAAAATATATGTTTTTCTATAAAAAAAAGTTCTAAACGTATTCAGGTCGTAAACAGGTCGTAACATATCCTGAATTTTGAAAAAAATGTTGTATCCCAATATCCATGTCGTATCGTACTAAGTATCCGGGCTTCATTGCAAACCATTCACCTCTAAATCTTTCTTAATGGCTTCGCCTATAGACGATAATTTGATTCGAAAAAAAGGAAGTCCTTTGACCTTTGGTATGAAATTTTGAAATTAAAAACTTAAAAAAGATTGCTTCTTTAGAGGGATTGTGGAAAACTTTCATTGGCAATATGAACTTGATGGAAGAGACTTCTACATAGCATTTTTCGTTATTGTAACATGGTTTCTTGTGAATCGTTTTACAATATTACTTTTGCAGTATGGTTTTTTCTTCTTCCTGCCTCTGTATTTTTATTTTGACATTTCTGCTTTTCACAAACTTATTTTTGGTTTAATCATTATGTTTGATGAATAGGAAGTGGTTATAACCAAAGAACTTGTTGATCAGATATAATGACCATAATTTGACAGTTGAGATACGACATTGCAGACAACACACAACAACTGAGTTTTTTCTGT
This sequence comes from Echinosophora koreensis, assembly GCA_035048595.1. Lineage (NCBI taxonomy): Eukaryota > Viridiplantae > Streptophyta > Magnoliopsida > Fabales > Fabaceae > Echinosophora > Echinosophora koreensis. The sequence goes on from JAPCYP010000078.1 coordinate 1,594,147, forward strand.
AATGTGATGTGATTGGGACACATTTATTGCTTGCAATTGATCATATTGAATTTTTGATATTCATGGTGTCAATTGTTTTAGATTGCATTATTTCTTTCTTGTCCAAGCTGTTAATAGGGATATATTTCATGAATTTAGATGAAGTTTCCGATTGGCACTTGGCTGACTTTTGTATAAAATTGTGAAGAATTATAGAAGGCTTTTGGTAAAAATTCTTCATTATTCCTCAATGATCAGAACACTTAAATACAAGAGAGGTTTCCATAAAAACCTTGAAACTCATAAATGCTAGTAAAAGCTAATGAAAAACTAATTAAAGGTACACAACGAATCTAGCTAAGTACACCTAATATGGGCACAACTAATATGGACACACAAAAAAAAAAACTGAACATAGTGAACATAGATAGATGAGACCTGATAGAATTTTTATCCATGTTAGGTAGGAGAGTACCCAACAAACACAACTTTGAGTGACTGCCAAGCTTTGGCCTGGACGGATTTTGATTAAGAATGAAAACAGTACACCCAAATATTTTTGGTGGTAAGGAGTTCAGGATTCTAAAGTTAAGCACTTTGGATGGAAGTCTATTTATGCAATAAGAGGCAGTTAGAATAGCTTCTTCCCAAAAAGAATTAGGGGTGGAGCTAGAAGACATCATTGCCCTAGAAGTCTCAAGAAGGTGACTGTTTTTTCTTTCAATTACCCCATTTTGTTATGGAGAATATACATTAGAAGTTTGGTGGACAATCCCTTGGGATGAGAGGTATTGGATAAAATAATTTGAGAGATATTCCGTTCCATTGTTCGTTCAGAAAATCTGAATTGGGGTTCGAAAGACATTAAACGCGAATTTATGAAAATTTTGGAAAAATTGGAGAAGGGATTGGGTTGGTCATTGTTTTAGGGTTTGAACTTAGTGGGTATCATTTTTCCTCATCTCCGGTGAGGATTTCAGCCTCTTAATACCATGAAGAATTAAAGAAGGTTTTTGGTAAAAATTCTTCTTTATTCCTCAATGATCAGAATACACTTAAATGCAAGAGAGGTTTCCATAAAAACTAAGAAACTCATAATGCTAGTAAAAGCTAATAATTAAAGGTACAAAGTAAAAGTTAAAGAACCCTAGACAAGTACAACTAATATGGGCATAAAAGTTAAAGAACCTGAATGTAGTCAACATAAGTAGACGAGACCTGAATCTAGCCAACATAGGGAGACAAGAACCTTCATGCAACAACTTGCAATGTGTTATGGACTTTGTGACCAACATTGATACCAGGCGTTAAAGGTTCTGTTCGGCAAAAATAGCTGATAAGCTAGCTAATGGCTGATAAGCCAGTTTATAGCTGATATGCTAATTTTTAGCTTATAGCTGATTGAATTTGAAGCGTTTAATAAAATTAGTGGTTGAACTAACTTATAAATGTAAAATGGCATAAAAGGATATATTTATATGATTTTTATATAAATTCATTTTAAATTCTAATATGAGTTTTATAATTAAAATATTAAATTTAAATTTATTTTTAGATATTTTATTAAATAACATAAATGGAATAACATGTTTGTGTAGTTGGAATTTCATTTAATTAATAAGGGTAAAATTGAGAGAAAAGTTACTAAGCTATAAACTATAAACTAATTAAATTAGCTTATAAGAAAAGCTATTAGCTAATCATATAAGCTTGTTTACCAAACACTTCTACTTTGGTCAAGCAAGCTTATAAGTTAATAAACTAAGTTATAAACTAGCATGTTGGACTTGCCAAACAAAGCCAAAGTATTGGTACGATGCAAATGTTATAAGTGACTTGTATTTAGTTTGGGCTTGGCCCATATTTGACAACTCAAAAGTCCAAAATGTGGTCAAACAAGGAAATTTTCATGGGACTTGTTGTTTGGGATAATAGGAATTTGGGATTTATGTGTTGGTGGCAGCAGAGGGATCGAGCCAGTAGGGTGTAGAGTGTTCTGAATGTCTTTCACTTGAGCGCTTGGTTGTTGTAGGATTAGGCTTTGAGCATTTGATCAGATAATCCATGTATTTTTCATTGATTATTTATTATTTTCTCTTTATTTTGCCTAGTGGCAGTAGGCCTATATTTTGTTGTATGTTGAACCACTCTAAATTTTGTGTCTATTTATATTGTCTCTGTTGCGCACCTGGCTATAATAGCACATAAAATCTTGAGATTTTTTTTTTTAAATGCAGAATTACAGGTTTTTCCTTCCTAAGACCTAAGAATTAATATTTTGATATATTGTCTCCTAAGTAATGCGATTGATAGCATTTCATCTTTTACACTCTTCTCTCTGTACTAACACAAGATCTAAAGTAGCTGACAGAAAGTACTGCATTTCAGATCTTGCTTTCAAACTTTTTTTTTTTTTTCTTTTTTTTTCATTTTCTCCTGCTATTTGTTTCTATTTGTATTTGAAGTTGAGATACATTATCACTTGAATTTCATATTTTACTTTTGTTGATGTCAGTTGTGTGTAACTGCACCAGTATGAGCTTGATTCTATTTTACTTTCCCTTGTAATTGGTAACTTACATTCTTACCAATATCTATGACATTATGCATATCTATGTAAATAATTTATGATGCGCAGCATTTCTATATGACACAGTACTGCTTTTCAACATTTATAGAAACTTTGTAAAGTTTACTTTTTATTTATTTCTTTCCAGTCCTTTGGTTCTTTGAAGTTGTAACTTGTAACTGAGAGAGGTTTTTTGGGGCTGGAGTAGCTTGAACTCATGGTTCAATAATTGACTGGTTCCTAGATATTTTGTTCTAATTTTAGATAATGAACATTTTTTATAATGTTTTGTTTATTTACGTAATCATTTTTTTTATATAATATACTAAGCAGCTTGTGAAAGATTATCAAGCTTGGGCCTCTGGGGATACCTCAAGGCAGCCTCTTGGAACAGGTGAAATCTGAAATCATGGATAATAGCGCTTGCCAATGGTGCTGGCCTTAAATTGCAGTGTTCATAGATTATACAAATTCCGGTTGTAGAATGTGCATTGATCTATTCTTGGTTTGTTATTTGATTATAAAGAAAATTTTTCTCTTTTCATAGGGGGGCGGGGGGTGTGAGATCAAGGGAATTATTTTTTAGTTATGATATTGCAGTTACGATTGCAGTTGATTGGTAATGTAACTTCAATGGTAAAGTTAAATTATAATAATGTGAAATATTCACAAAATTTTGTACATGGGGGCTACTAGGTTTGAGGACATTTCGCTAGTTCGTGTTGCAGTCTCGGGGTCTCCACACATTACAGCATTATTACTATGTGATTTATTGGGTTTTCTTTCTTCCTCCTTTTACGTTCTTTTTATTTTGGATTTTTGATATTACTTGGGCTGTTATTCTTTTTTTTTTTTTGTTGAAGAAAGCCAAACTGCTTCATTTCAAGGGAAATCAAATCTGCAATACAACGAGGAACATAATGATAAAAATGGGGGCTAGATTTAGATAGAGCTTCCCGAGCTAAGATATGGGTAATTCCATTTGCTTGCCTCCTAATAAACTTCACCTTGAAGCTTGTGAAAAAAGACAAAAGCCTAGAACAATCATTAGTAATCTTGCCGAACTCGGGAACATCTGCTCTAGGGCAAAGCATGCTATCCACCACATTTTTGCAATCAAGTTCAAAAACCACATGCTGCAAACCAAGGTCACGGACCCATTGGATTGCAAGCACCTATTGCTTCCCCTTCAGCCACCGGAAAGCAAGGAACCTCCCAAGCAGTTTTAGCCAAAATGAAACATCCTTCACTGTTCCTTAAGCACGTATCCTAGCCCGTCTTTCCTGTTGAAATGTCAAACGACGCATCAATAGAGCAAGAAACAAAACCTGAAGGGGGAGGGGACCAAGACAAAGGAGCTGGATGTTCACTACCTCTACTAGTATGCTTCCACGAAAGCTGCGCCTGGTTCCAGTCTTGCAAACACGCATGGGCCTTCCTACAAATCTGCATGGTGCTAGCGTCATTATTTTCCCAGAGGAGGTAATGTCAAAGATGCTACGTTGCTCCAAAGAAAGATCACCAAGTAAAAAAAAAACCCAGGTTTTGAAGGAATCGTTATATTTTGCCAGCAAGCTTCAGCTTTTGGACATGTGACAAAAAGCTGCCAGTTTGTTTTAACATCTTGGTTGCAATGGACACAAAGACAAGGGCACTGCACACCTCTTTTCTGCAGCTGAGACCTATTAGGGAGCCATTTTCTACACCCACGCCAAAGGAAACGCTTCACTCCAAAACTGACGCCATTGCTAACCTGTAGGCACTCTTAACAGTATAAGTTCCACATGAGGTTGGGTGCCAAATTCTCTCATCCACAGCAACTATGGGAGAGAGAGGGGTGCGAAGGATAGCATCAGCATGCTGGGGAGGAAACAACATTTGCAGGAGTGGTACCCACAAATCACATACCTTTAAGTTTAACCCGCCAGAACTTGGGCACTGCAAAGTAAGGATATTATTCTCATTCCTGACCCAAGGTTGGCCCCAAACTTGGATAGATTCACCACCGCCAATACGCCATCTCACTCCAGCTTTTAATAAAGGGATAGATTCATGCAAGCTTCTCCACGTATTGGATGGATTTGGCCTAGCTTTGCTTCCAAAAAATCAACATGAGGAAAATACTTGGCCTTAAACAGTTTTGAAGCTAAAGCATTAGGGTATTGATTAAAGTTCCAAGCCTCTAGCATAGCCAAATTAAAAGCATATAAATTCCTGAAACTCATACCTCCCAAACTCTTTGGCATAGACAGTTTATCGCAATCCATCCACTTAATACCTTTTGATGAATCCGGACTAGAACCCCACCAAAAAGAATTAAGCATACGCTGAATCTCATCACCAAGTGACGGAGGCATGAGATACATACTCATACAGTAAGAGGGGATTGCTTGGGCAACCGCTTTGATAAGCACTTCCCTACTAGCCATAGAAAGAGTTTTGCTTTTCCAGGAGCTTATTTTTTGCCAAATTCTCTCCTTTATAAAACCAAAGGTAGCCCAAGGATTTCTGCCAATAACTGATGGGAGTCCCAAGTACTTATCCGAACCCAGGCTCTGGACAACACCAAGAATACCTGAAAGAGAAGCTCTATCCTCCATTCTGACATTAGAGCTAAATAAAACCTCAAATTTTTGCACATTTATAGACTGGCCAAAAGCAAGCTCATACGTATTAAGGATATCCTTCGTAGCCAAGAACTCACTCTCCTTTGCTCTGAAAAAAAGGAAGCTATCATCCACGAAAAGCAAATGAGAGATGGTAGGAGCACCCCTACAGATACGAGCTCCATGAATAGAACCAGCCCCCTCTGCTCTCCTGATAAGGGAAGTAAGACCTTCCGCACAAATAATGAAGAGAAAAGGAGAAAGAGGATCACTTGTCTAAAGCCATGACTCGGGTAAACAGGGTCAACTTCCTCATGAACAGAGGCAATACACATATGAATCCAGTCAACCCATCTACTAGCAAAACCCATTTTGAGCATAATCGCCCTCATAAGCCTGTCATAAGCCTTGCTAATATCAATTTTCAGAGCTGCCTCCCCAATCTTGCCTTTCCTCTTACATTTCATATAATGAACAATTTCAGAAGCCATCATAACATTATCAATAATTGATCTATCAGGAACAACGGCAGATTGCTCATCAAAAATGCATTTAGAAATAACATTGGCTAACCTGTTTGCGAGAGTCTTGGCTAGGATCTTGTAAGCAGCATTACATGGGCTGTTATTGAGAAGTAAAATGCTTCCCACACATCAATTGTTATATTACATCTGCCTATGGCAGAATTAGAGTGTGTGTGCATAAAATGAGATGGGAATGGTTGTGATCTGATGGTAATAATTGATTAGATATGAGGTGATCTCTGTATGTAAATGTTGAGTAGCATTATTATATTACGAATATGATGGGCGGAGCGTCTTTTTTTATTTTTTGTGGTGGGGTGGGGGGTGTTAATTATTTGAAGAATTTGGCTTTAATAAGGGTATGGATGAGTAGAAAAATATGTCTGAACATCAAATACTTTTTTTATTTTTTATTTTTTTGGTGCTCTGAAGATCAAATATATTTTCACCTAGGCTAATGGTATGTTTCAATATATAAATTTCTTTTCTTTTTTTTTGACTGTAATATATAAATTTCTGAGCAAGTTTTAGATCTTATAATACTATATAGATCTGAACAAATTCTAAGGGCAGTCAAATTTTGTTTGTGCAATAATTTGATTATTTATTACATTCGGACTTGAAAGTGTATTACTAAATACAACCAGAAAGAAAAATCTGTAAATTAATTATACTTCTATAGCTTAATGCCTGAGATGTGATTAATACAGCTAGTAATTATCTATATATTTAAGTATATTTTTTTTACTGGAATATATTTAAGTATTTAACATTACTTTGAGAAGTTATTGATTACTCCATTAATTAATTATTATATTTATAAATAAATAATATTTTAACAATGAATTGAATTTATTATTAAACAATTGTAAAGAAACACAGATTATTTCCATTTTCGCCACATAAAAAGTATAAAAACATTAAATTTAAATGGGTCTCTATTATTTTTATAAAATTATAAAATATGCTCGAACTAATTTATTTTGTATTTAGAAAAAATTTCAATCAACAATATTTTTAAATATTTTGATTATAAGATTTATTAGGAAAAATAAAATAATCTTACTTCAATTCTAATTCTTAATCTTTAAATATTTTTTATTTATTAAACTTTATAAAAATATGCATTATTGACTTGACTTATTTTATACCTAAAAAGATAAAACATCTTTTATATCACATCCCTTTATAGTATTGAGAAGTTAGGTATTTACATCCCTATATATATATATATAACTGTTTTTGTGCATAAGCAAAACAGAAAAAGAAGAACAAAAAGAAAAAGAAAAACTTAAAAACAACAAAAAGAAAAAACAAGATTCATATTACAATATTCTATGTGATGTATAAAATAATAATTTGAAGAACTTTGATAAGAATCAACTAAATTATATGCATTAAAATAAATAAATCGAGTAAACAAGAGTATTGTATTTTTGTTAAATAATGAACATAAGATATGTTAATTAGTTTTTTTGCTCAAGTAAATGCATATAAATCATAAGATTATTCATAAAAGTTGTCATATTATACTTATTTAATTCTTATATCATAATTTGACAAGCTTATATTCATTTTTATACTCAAGTATGCTTCTTTAAGCGATATTTTTTTGTGTGTGAATAACATGGTCTAAGTATAATTAGCCCCCTCCTCATACCCTGTTCACTGGGCTAGAGACTTGCCCCCTCCTGTACTCACTCTTGCTTCATCTTCACAACCATCTCCTCCTATTGAGCATACTGAAGAAGAGATTATAGTTGAAGGACCAGATGTGAATGCTGATACTGTTCAACCAGTAACTGGGTATGAGGAAGTTGTTGAGTCAGCTCCAAGACAAAGTACTTCTGGAAAGCACTCATCTCAACCACTGGCTCTGCCAGTTATCCATCCAAATGAATCAACTTCAACATTCTAGAGAAGTAAGCACCTTTCAAGGTCAAGCAAATGTACATGACAGTGCTAAAAGCACAAGACCTACTCTGCCACAAAATCTTGAAGAGATTATTGGAAAGATAATAGAGGAGAGAGTAAAAATAGAAGTAAAGGAACAAGTCAAAGAACAAGTTGTAGAAGTTTTGGCTCCAACAAATGTGATGATAAACCAAATGATGAGCATTCTACAAAGTTTCCAACAGAGCCATAATCTGCCTACTCAGCCTCCACCTCCACCTCCACCCTCTTCTTAGTTTTCTGTTTTCAACTGACAATGGTCCACTCCTATTTCCTTTTTGTCTGATGACAAAAAAGGGGGAGAAAGGATATGAGAATTAAATTTTGATTTTAACTTAAAATATATGTCAATCTTTGGAAGTATCTTTCTGTTTGCATATGCATGCTCTTAACTGTTTATATGCTCTGATATGCCTTCTTATATGCTCTGATACATATGTTGCTGTTATTTATAACTGGTCTGTTTATATGTCTTTATCTGATACTATAAAATGACCAAGTCAATGCTTAACTGATCTGAAAAGATACATATGATTTGTAATGTTGTTTTTATTTTAAGTTTGAATGCTTTGTCTTAGGGGGAGCTCTGTAGCTCTATTAGACTTTGCTCACTCAAATTTAATTAGTTTTTGTCATCATCAAAAGGGGGGAGATTGTTAGAACCAAAGTGGTTTTGGATTAAATAATCTCTTAAGTTTTGATGTTAACAAAAAGGTTAAATTTGTATGGTAAAGTGCTATCAAAGATCTAACTTGTTTGTTATAGATTGAAGGACTATTTGATTTATACTAGTCAGAAGAACTTAAAATAAAATATGGAATCATATCAGATTCTATCTTGATCCTCTAGAAGAGTTCGCAACTCTTGGTAATATCTTTGAGTCTGTTATAGATTGTGTTTAGACGAGGTCTTAAAATTGACTATGGTAAACGAATAACTAAGTCTAACAAAAGTCAAGTAGACGAGACCATGAAATAAATTTTCAGAATTATAGCAAGTCCAAAGACTTGATAGACAAGTAGTCTCACTAAACGCCACATCAGTAGACGAGCTATTGATTATAGCATGTCTTGATAATAGATGAGTAGTCTCACTAGTTGCCACGTCAGTAGACGAGCTCTTGAAAATAGCGAGTCCAACCCTTGGAACTTGACAAGAATATATAGACACAATATCAGTAGACGAGCCCGTCTCACTAATAAGTTATTGTTGCACGTTCAAAGATCTGCGTGTCTACTAGCTTTTAAGAAGTAAACCCGTCTAAGCTTGAACGTATTTATTTCAAATGATTGTCTATTTAATTCAAGAGAATATATGTCATTTTACTCTTGCTGCTTCTATTGTTAACTCTCTGTCTCTTGGATAAAAGAACATAGTACCATCGAAAGTATAAAACTTTGTACTCTGTCAACTACTTTGCTGAAAAGATCAAATCAATTACAAAGAAGGAAAGTCAGAAATCAACTTTCATACAACAGGGAAGTGACAGCTCTACTTTGAGCATTCATGTGATAAATAAGAGCACTTCTCCATGAAGCATATCAAGTTATCAGACTCAACGGATCTCATGCATTAAATGCTATTTCTAAACGAGAAGTTTATTCAAGACCATTGAATATTTTCAAGAGAAGGTGAAGCTCACTATAAATAGACGACCATGTCTATTCTGAAGTAGAACTTTTGCCAATTTACAATCAACATTCCAGTAAACTTTCAAGTGCAATGGTCTGTGTTCTTCTCTAGCTTGAATATCTCTGTAATATTCATTTGATCTTAAACTTTCATATTCTCACACATAGTAAGTTCTTAGATCAAGATCTTAAATCTCTTTGTTAGAGTTAGAGCCTGAAGAGGCTTGGTAGAGAAAGAATACTTGTAGCCTGAAGAGGTGTTGAATACTTGTAATCTATTTGGAGAATAGTGGATAAAACCTTAGGTAGAAGGGACTGGACGTAACTCTTGGTTGGAAGAGAGTGAACCAGGATAAAACTCTTGTGTGATTTTTTTCTAAACTCTTATCTTTTACACTTTTTGTTTATACTAACTGTGGGGATTTGAACTTAAGATTGTTAATCTTTTAAAAATCTTTTTCTGTGTGCGTGCTTAGTTAATTTCTGCTTGAGAAAATTATTTGAAAAATGTTGTTTTCGAAAATTATTAACAAATACAATTCAACCCCCTTCTTGTGTTTGCCTGTGTCAACTTCACTTTAGTTGTTCCTTCCTCTGATTCTTGAATCCCAGATTTGACTTGCTCCAGCACATCCTGGGACCCGAAGAGCACCTCCATCTTCACACTCCATTGATCCCAATTCTTACCATCAAGAATTGGTAGGTTAGCTAGGAAAGAACCATTCGAGCCTGTCATTGTGCACTCCAAATTTCTTGCATACAGACCACTTATCTTATTCGAATACACAGGTCCTCGAACTTGAGCTGTGCTCTCTGATACCAATCTGTTAGAACATTGGCTCATACACAAATTGATCACAGTATAAGAACTCGAGAGATTAAAGAAAAGGAACTAAGAGAAGAGAATATTATATGCACTGAAAATTCATCACACTTAATTGATTCACAACACTGGTATTTATACAAAGTAGTTTAGTCCCACATTGGCTAAACATGCACAACAAACTCTAATATTCTATTACAATTCTATAACTACTAACTACCACTAACTGAAATTAACAGCCTCTCATCATTGTTAGTGTAAAAAATTTTACACTGACAATCATTAATGTTTTAACATGTGTGCTTTTATTTTAATATATAATTAAGAGAGAGAAATAACCATATTAATGCTGATTTGTTGTGATATTATTGAATGTCAGCGTAAAAATCATTTACACTATCAGTGTAGAGAAATTAAACTCTTAATTAAAAATTAATATTGTTAGTGTAAAAAAATTTATACTGACAATCATTAATATTTTAATATGTGTGCTTTTATTTTAATATATAATTGAGAGAGAGAAATAAGCATATTAATGTTGATTTGTTGAAATATTATTGAATGTCAGTGTAAAAATCATTTATACTATTAGTGTAGAGAAATTAAACTCTTAATTAAAAATTTAATTATTTATAAAAATAATAAGGGTCTTGCTAAACCAGTGCCATAAGGGCATTGGTTAAGAAATCCAACAAAGATAAGTTTTCATTGGAAATGAGAGATAACACTTCTCAAGAAATTTTCTTTTTTTGGTTTCTTAACCAGTAGCCTGGTTAGCATTCTCCAAATAATAATAATATCATAGTTATATAAAAAAATGTTGTTTCTTAATTTACACTATTATCATCCGTTACTACCCCAAATCCCCAAGTTGTAAACTAAGTTTTGCACTAATAACTAAAAGCGCTCTCTCTCTCTCTCTTTTTTTTTTTTTTTTTTTTTATAAAATACTCAAAACTAAAGGCTCAAATTTGTCACAGAAAAAATTTTGAAGACCAGCTTTTGATTCCCAGAAAAAAAAAATCACGATTTAGTCCCTCTTTCTACTTCCAACGTCTGTTTACTTGTCTACGTGTCATATTAACCATTATGCCTGACTTGTTAGTAGTCCTACATGACCTATGACAAATTTTCACCGTAAAAATGAGTGAAAGTGAGAAAAAAAATGCAAAATTTAAAAACCTAGATACTTGATATTCTGCATATTTTTTGACTTTGTATTTTTTTCACGGTGGAATTCGTCATAAGCTACGTAGGATCACTAATGGGCCAGGTAGGATGGTTAATTGGACACATAGGCAAGTAAACGGACATTGAAAGGAAGTATGGATTAATGTGTCCCGCGTTTGTAAATTTAAGAAACTCAGTTCTGAAATTATTTTTTTTAGGGACCAAAAATGGGTCTTGTAACACCCTTTTCGGGCGCTACATTGTCTGTGACATTTCTATTTTTATACGACCTAGTAAAGCGGAAAATAATTATTTTGCCAAAAATACGGGTTTATTATTTTTTTCCTTTTCTCTTTAACAAATAATACCATACATACTCTTTAACATATAACATCAACTTATGTATCAATATTACATAAACCAAGTTCCAAGTACCATCAATCATACATATTCAGAAAGAAGGCGGAAATACCAACGCCAGTAAATAACAACAGACTGGAATATGTTTATAATAATAATAATATCTTTAGAGACATAGCTCCACAAAGTATAACATAGACACGAGACTGGCCAGACACAAAATACTAACAAAAGTTCATTATACTAAAGCCCTCGAGACTGTGTCCATGTCTCCCAGCACTCTCAAACTCCAGCAGGGTGTGATGGAGAAACAGTGTTGTTGTCATCTTCGTTCAATGCAAGATAGAAAACAACAAACCAGAAAATACAGAAATGAGGTGAGATTTCCGTTCATCTTACACTTAACGCAGACATGCAATGGTACGACACACAAGTACGTACAAATATCAACAAACAGTTATATCATCCATCACAACAGAAATAATAATATTTCACAACAACATAATCACAGGGCACCGTTTTCCCTAGATAGAAGACATCTACGACTCGAGGAATGACCTCTGATTCCCTCTACCATGGTTTTAACAAACAGTCGGAGAGAGTGGTTCGGAGGATTGTTCCGGATTACGCCAGCCTTGGGCAATAGAATGCGTCCAAAGTCAATACCGTGCACATAGGCTTTTTCGGGAACATTCTACACTACCAGAAAATACATAGTGTCTAGTAGAGTATGTCGGTGTATTGCAAGATCACCATGCCACAGAAGAGCAACCAACTGGGCCTATATGAGTATTTCATACCCCGACACCCCCAAGCATCAATAGATCGTCATTACGAAATTCGCACCCGCATTAAAGTGTTAGCTCGATCTCCTAGGCACAACAGCCTTACAGAACATAGTTTCACTATGTGTTTAGGCAAACCTTGCCGGAAATGCGTTCTTCTCGTCCATCCAACGGATGACATCGTGATTCCTTCGGAATTATTTCAGCGTATCGTAACAGATGCTAGATGTCCTTAAGTCCGAATCACCGGTACTTAATCATCAAGCTAAAGTTCTCAAGTAACCTTTCATCTTTGTGCAATGTTTTCTTTAAAATATTTTACAAATCCTAGCACATTATGAGATTGGAACATAGGTCCAATTTATTTATTTCTCTGTACTTTTCTAGTTGAGCCTTTTTCTTTGGCTTTCAATAAGACAAATCATTCTGAGTCCATTAAATTTAATGGAATATGGATAATGAATTATCCATACTTTATGACATAAGGTCATGTTTCACCCCACGTCATAAATCATTACGTTCGTATGTTCACTAAGTCATTATTGACTTAGGTTTTTACACTTTACAGTAAAACCTCGTCTTTGAAGACAAAAATCATTTTGGCTTAAAACCAAAACCTTTAGATAAAATCAAATCCATTTTCAAGAATAATTTCCCTCAAAGATACTTAGGTATCAATTTCTCCAAAACATTTTCTCAAAAATCCTTAAAAACGTTTAACGACGGTTTCGCCGCTTTTTACTGAATTTAGGCCCAAAAAGTCCTACTTTTGAAGATATGATTCTTCACCTCAAATGTATTATTATCCTATGTTCTATTACTTTTATGAAGATGTTGAAATGCTAAATTTCCATCAAAATTTCCCTTTATACACAATTCCTTAGAATTTGACCGAACGTCGTTTATTTTGTAAATCACGTAAATCCTTTTTCAACGATTTTACACCCTAATAGTCCAAAACTCATTTTGGAGTTTTAGAACAGTTTTACAAGCATGAAAAACAGTTTCTAACTGTCCAATTACATTTATATTCTAAAATTTCATTTTAGTCCCTAAACTTTCATTATTTACTAAAAAGTCCATATTCACTTAAAACCTTATAACTTTTTATTTAAATCTCCAAATCACACCAAACCAACTTCTTTAGCAATATTTTTCAGTTGCCCTCAAATTTTCCAGAAATCACTTTTCTGCCCAAATATTTTTCAATAATTGCAAAAAGGTCCTTTATCACAAAAAAACTCATAACTTTTTATGTATTAATCCAATTAACACCAAACCAATTTGTATGGTTTTGTCTCATCAAGGACTACAATCTTAACATACAAGCACATGAATTTCGGTGCAGCCACTGAAATTCTCAGAATTTACAATTTAGTCCCTAAGGACTCATAAATCCATAACTTTCAATATACACATCCAAATCAATCCAAACCAATTTCTATATTCTTATGTGATCATGCAATCCTCATAAAAATTATTCAAACAATTTAAAACATCATGGAACCCATATAATCATTCAAGGCCGAATGGCCTAGATTATTCATGTTAGGCAATTTTTCATGTTAAACCAACTAAACAACCATTAAGCATCCAATTAGAAATCATTGAACCAAAATCAACATATACCAAAATCAAGCATCAACCAAACCCTCCAAGAGGTTCACACACACCAATCAATAATTTCCACAAGTTAAATAGTTATAATCTACAAGACTTTATACACTAATAAACCACCACATATCTACCCTAAGGTAGGATGATGGTAATCTCCCCCATACCTTTGATGATCACTTGAACTCAAACAAGAAGAGGATGATGTTCACCTAGGGATCAAGGTTTGAACCAACAAAACCTAGCCATGAATCATCAACAAGGAAACAAGTTAAAAATGAAAGAAATCCACCAAACCCATTTAATGAGTAAGGTTCGGCCTTGTTATGAAAAGTAGGCTAGAGATCACGAAATTTTAAAAGCTCTTGGATAATGAAAGTAGAAGTCATGTGAAGATCATAGAAATTGGAATCACATTAAAAGGATTTTTCTATGATTTTCTAGAGATTTTTGAAGTTCTAGATCTAAGAATTTGAAATTTGTAAAAACTTGAGATATGAAGAAAAGTTGCGAAAGGAAAGGAAGATATGATCATGAACAACAAGGATCTACCTTTGGAATTTGAAGAAACCAACCACAACTTAGACTTCCTTTGTAAATCAAGTGTATGTAACTTAGGAGTTTTTGTGTGAATGTGTTAGAACATAAGCCAAATGGAGAAAATGAAGTGAAGATAGCCTATTTGAAAGGTGGTGGCCGTGAGTTGCAAGGGAGAAAAGGGTCCAAAGAGTAAATTGTTGTCATGGCAAACTTGTAGTTAAAATGAAGGATTAGGGTAATTTGGGTTTTTCACTTAAAAAGTCATCATTACATGCATTTAATGCATTGGTGACTAACCATATGACTCACCAATGCGTCATTGTTCTCATCCATCCGGGGTCGGGTTTTGTCTCTACACCTCCGTTCTCGATTCCGTCGATCCCCGATCGTCGAGTATTCGCCCGAATAACTTATAATAACCTATTTATTTTGAAAATTTTCAAAATAACCACTATGGCTAGAAATAAAATCTAAACCTTAACTGTTTCGTTCACGGGTCAAAATTAGGTTTTCTGACCAGTAAAATCTTACTGTCAGTGAAAATGCAGACCGGGTTTCGTCTGAGTTTTGAACCCAAATTTTTACCGTGAGCTTCTACCATAAGGTAGAGTATAATTATGATTTTATTTTGTTACGAATAATTTTTCTAGATTTAATATGAAAATTACAAACAAGTAAAATTCTACTGATAATTGAAAAACAGTAAAAACAGCAAAAACAGCAAAACGGTAAAAATCGTAAAAACAGTAAAAACAGGGTGTTACAGGTCTCCTACATAAGGGCCTGTTTAGTTTATTTCTAGTTTCATGTTTTCATTTCCTAATTTTAAAGATAATTACAACTATAATAATTACAAAATTGTCACATTGTTTTCATTTTATTTCTTATTTCCAAAGATTTGTACAGAAAACACTAAAAACAACTTTTTATTTGTTTTTACTCTTTCCTGTATAAATCTTTGGAAACAAGAAATATGATGAAAACAATGTGACACTTTTATAATTATTTTAGTTATAATTATCTTTAAAATTAGTAAATAAAAACAGAAAATTGGAAACAAATCAAACATGGCCTAAAGGGACCAATTTTAACCTTCATTCAAACCTAAAAACAATCAGTCTCTCTCTTAGTTGACCCTGAGGCTCACTCGTTTTCTATCAATCTATATTCCTACATATATACTTACTTTGACTGCCACTTTGCTTACCCACCGAAACCCAAACAGTAACACCTTTCACTTTTAGTTCAAGATTCTCTTATTTTCTCCGAGAAAATCTTCAAGAAAATTGAAACACTGGTTTCTCTTCCATTCATCCTCGTTCGTAACTCTTGCTACAGTGAAAATGAGGCTTTCCAGTGTGAGCGAAGAGAGAGAGCCGACTACCGAGAGATTCAACCCTCTTCGCAATTTCACGTCACCGCCGGTGAAGTGGGCGAGCCAGAAGAGCACCAGAGCCGCCGCGAAAGTCACCGCCAGAATTTCTGTCAAAATTGATGCAAGTTTCTAGAAGAATCCATAGTTGTGTAGATACAAAAGACATCAAGTAATATTCTAGTACCTTCTAGGCAAATTATAATCTAGAAACAAATAAGCAAATGTATCATGAAAATTATAGAAAATGCAAGAGGTGGTGCAACATGCCTATAAATAGGCATTAGACATTCAATTTGTAATTGCACAATTGAGAGCTAACACAAATTGCTCTAGTTCCAAATTCTTGCACCAACTAGTCACTAGCAACTAAGCCTTATTTACTATCCCAACTAACTTTAAAAACTATCAGTGGTATCAGAGCTACGTTTGGTCATTCACTAGGCGTAGATACATTACCCAACTACTTCACAAAAATTTCCCATCTATCCTGGACTACTTCTAAAATTTTCTAGAGTCATGGTAGACACAACTCAACTATCATCTATGCCTGTCCCAATTTTCACAGGTGAAAACTATGACTTTTGGGGTGTAAAAATGACAACATATTTTCGCTTCCAAGATCTATGGGACATCATAGAAGATGGATTTACTACTCCTCAGGATACTTCAACTCTAACTGCAGCTCAAAAGAAAGAGTTGAAGGAAAATAAGCAAAAAGATTGGAAGGCATTATTTATTTTGCAACAAGCGGTGGCCGATACTATCTTTCCAAGAATTATGGGAGCAACTAGTGCTAAGGAAGCATGGAGTACTCTAAAGGAGGAGTTTCACGGCAGTGACAAGGTACGCACCATCAAACTTCAAACTCTAAGACGAGAGTTTGAATTAATTAAAATGAAGGAGTCTGAGACCATAAAAGACTATTATTCCAAAATTAAAGAAATAGTAAATCAAATGAAGACCTATGGGGAAACTATTCTTGACAAGAGAATTGTCGAGAAAAATCTAATTTCTATTCTCCAAAGGTATGATGCAATTGTGACTACAATTGAGCAAACCAAAGATCTGTCTACCTTGTCAGTGACAGAACTAATAGGCTCTCTTGAAGCATATGAGCAAAGATTGAGTAGGCATGATGAAGGTTCGGTTGAAAATGCCTTTCAAACCAAGCTCAAACTACGGTCTCAGAGTGAAGGAAGCGAAAATAAAAATAATGATGGTGAAAGAAATTTTAGAAGCAAAGAAAATTCTAGAGGTTTCTCTAGAAACAATAAATATCCTTCATGCAGCATCTGCAAGAGGACAAATCATGCTGAAAAAGACTGTCGGTACCGTGGAAAGTCACAATGTCGACACTGCAAGAGATTTGGACACGTGGAGAAGAACTGCTACAACAAAAATAAGCATCAAGCAAATTTTGTCAAAGATCAAGGCCGTGAGCAGCATCAACATGATCGCGAGCAACATATTTTCTATTCTAACCAAGACTCTAGTGATGAAATGGGTGGAAACTGGTACTTGGATAGTGGTTGCAGCAATCACATGGCCAAAGATGGAAGCATTTTCAAGAACATTGATGACTCTGTCAAAGTTAAAGTTCGACTGGGGAATGGAACTGTCGTCGAATCAAAAGGGAAAGGCACTATTATGGTGGAGACAAAGAAAGGTACGAGATTCATTAAAGATGTCTAGTTCCCAATCTTAAAGAAAACCTTTTGAGCATTGGTCAGATGATGGAGAAAGGCTATACTCTCCACTTTGAAGGGGACACATGCACGATATATGACAACAATAACAAAAGGCAGGAGATAGCCCAAGTGAAAATGGAGAAAAGAAATAGAAGTTTTCCAATAAGCTTCAAATATACTACTAACATTGCCATGAAAGTGCAAGTTGATGATTCATGGCTATGGCATCGGAGATTCGGCTATTTCAATACTCATGCCTTAAAGCTTCTATATAAGAAAGCTATGATGAGAGATCTTCCATGTCTCAAAAAAAACAATGAAGCATGTGAAGGGTGTCTACTTGGCAAGCAACATAGACTACCTTTCTCAACTAACATAGCATGGAGAGCAAAAGACTTGCTGGAGCTTGTTCATACAGATGTATGTGGACCAATGTGGACGCCATCACTTACAAACAACAGATATTTCATCCTTTTCATTGATGACTTTTCTAGAATGACTTGGGTCTACTTTATTAGAGAAAAATCAGAAGTCTTTGGAGTATTCAAGAAGTTTAAGGCCCTTGTCGAAAAGAAAAGTGGGAAACATATAAAAGTACTCAGAAGTGATCGTGGCAAGGAGTATAACTCTCGCGAGTTTGACAAGTTCTACGAAGACGAAGGCATTGAGCGTCAGCTTACAGTTGCATACACTCCGCAACAAAATGGAGTGTCCGAAAGAAAAAATCGTACTATCATGGAGATGGCGAGATCGATGCTAAAGGAGAAGGGTCTACCAAATATTTTCTGGGCTGAAGCAGTTTACACTGCTGTTTACATTCTCAATAGGTGTCCAACTAAGGCAGTTCGAGATAAGACTCCTATTGAAGCCTGGAGTGGGCAAAAGCCATTGGCAAAACATTTGAGGGTCTTTGGATCTATTTGTTATATTCATATTCCCGATGTAAAGATACACAAGCTGGAAGACAAGACAGTACGAGACATCTTCTTGGGATATAGCACACAGTCAAAAGGCTATCGTGTTTACAATTTGGAAACAAAGAAGCTCACCATCAGCCGAGATGTTGAGGTTGATGAAAACGCTGCTTGGAATTGGGATGAAGAAAAAGTTGTCAAAAGTAGCATCTCCACACCAATGCAGCAATCCCAAGAAACTGAAGAAGTTGAAGAAGAAATAGTAGAAGAACCAAGTACGCCTCCTTCACCTCCGCAACCACAACCTTCTTCACCAGAGTCTACTCCAAGATGAGTAAAATCTTTGGTGGATATATACGAAATGTGCAACTTGGCTATACTTGAACCCGAAAGCTTTGAAGCAGTATCAAAGCAACAAGTATGGGTCAAGGCAATGGAGGAAGAGATAAAAATGATCGAGAAGAATAACACATGGGAGTTAGTAGATCGTCCTCAAGATAAGGACATCATCGGAGTTGAATGGGTGTATAAAACGAAGCTCAATCCCGATGGCACTTTACAAAAACACAAGGCCAGACTAGTTGCCAAGGGCTACTCACAACAGCCAGGAATTGACTACAATGAGACATTTGCTCCAGTTGCTCATCTAGATACGATTAGAGCTCTAATAGCTCTAGCAGCACAAAAAGGATGGAAGATCTAACAACTAGAAGTTAAATCTGCCTTTCTAAATGGTGTTCTTCAAGAAGAAGTTTATGTGGAGCAACCACAAGGCTTCGTGAGCAAAGGCAACGAAAGCAAAGTGCTAAGACTAAGGAAAGCTTTATATGGCCTGAAGCAAGCTCCTCGAGCCTGGTATAGCAGAATTGATCAATACTTCATCGATAAAGGATTCAGGAGGAGCAAGAGCGAGCCAACATTATACATCAAGACTCGCCGGAATCGATTCAAAACAAGAACCTGTTGCCGGAGAACAATCAGGAGGCGAATGCAAGGGGCTCCAAGAAGAAGCAGCGGACGATGATAGCAATGCCGAGAACCAACGGCGGCGACGGCGGACTTGATACTGAGGCGGGGAGGTCGAAGCTCGTGCTTCGTCTGAAGACCTCTGTGAATGTGCTCCCGCCGACGATGAAGGTTGATGAACCTACCCCGGCGCAGGCGACGGCTCCGGAGACGGAGAATATGTTGTCGTGGAATCTGAGGAAGAGGTGGGGGAGAGTGTATTAAGGGTAAAGAGTTGAAAATTGATGAGAAGGAACCAAATTGCTCTTTGTTCAAACCAAGAAATGATTCCGATAAGACACAAAAGGTGAATAAGTTCAGTGTGGAGTTGTCAAAGAAGGAGATTATGGAAGATTTCATGGCTATTATGGGTCACCCTCCACCACGAAAACCCAACAAGAGACCCAAGGTTGTGCAGAACCAATTGAATGTGAGTTGCATTCGTCTCTTAATAACATCCTTTATTTAATACTTAAAAAGCATGATTGCATGAATACTGATGGCAATTGTGCAAATTTTACAATTTTAAAAAGAGTTATGATATTTGAACCTTCAATTTCAGACACCGTATGTGTTTATCTCTATCTCTCATTACTTTTTCATCTTCTTTGTATACATGCATCCCAAAAATACACAAAAAAAAAAAACCAAAGGGATACCGTATGGTGTCCCAAATCTGGTGTTCAAATATAATTTCTTTTTTAAAAATTACAAGACATGGTACAGTATAATGTAGGATATAAAATTAGTAAAGATAGTCACCAATACATGTATCACTTTTAAGATAGCTATTATAAAAATGAAAGATTTTTATGATATGATAATGTATGATTGATTGATATATATTTCAATCAAAATCAAACAATATTTTAAAATTTATTGTAAAATGTAAGGTATAGATAGAAATATTCCAAAATGCTTCAAAGTGTGTTTATGAAATTTTCGATATAGATATGTATTGAAGGTGTTTTTTTTTTTTTGTTGTGAATTGTTGAAGGTTGACATAACCACTATTTTAAAGTATCATACTTCATTGATACGTAGAGTTGTTAACAATCACTATAAGTATAAGATGGTACAAAAACTTTCAAAAATGTAATGTTGTGGCTGCATTTATGGTTGTAATAAACTCCAACTTAAAATCATAATTTTTTATGTGTTGCTGTGCTTTCTTTAGTTCCTATTTTATGTGCTTTTATATTTGTAAGATTTAATACTCATGATTTTGTTTTGTTGTAGAATCTTTGGTTGAGAGAGGTTGCACCTACTTTATACAAGGTTCCTGACTCTCCTAAGATTTTCAAGGTGCCTTTGAGGAAGAGGAAGAAGGGCAAGGGATCTCATTCAGCCTGACAACGTCGTAGCATCTGAATTTGGTTGTTGCCTATTGTTGTTTTAAAGGCTAACTTTAATTTGCTATACCTTGTTGATTATTTTGATTGTAAGAATCGGTGTTGTTTTGTTTTTTAACCTAAGTTGAAATCCCTCTATACACCCATTTTATTTTATATTTTAGTACCATATTTGCACTTGTAAGTGGATAATAATTTAAAAAAAAAACATTTTTCTTAAAGAGTATAATTTGTTAGGAAATACCAAAAAAAAAATTACTCTCTTTACTTTTCTTTTTCTTTTTTTTTTTTTTTTTTGAAAGAACTCTCTTTAATTACTTTTATTAGGGTCTATACTTGTATAAATTAAAATACACTTATAACATCTTACCCAAAAACAAAAATTATAACATTGAATTATGAATTTGTCATAAATTATCATTCCAACAAACTAAGATATATAGAATATAAACTTGTGGCCAAGTACCAAATTACAACATTATTCACCAAAAGAAAATTGAGAGAACAATTTTGGTTCCATTCAAATTTTATTTTTTGGGCTTTCTATAGTATCTTCTCACGAGCTGGTTGATGATAGACTAATCTCTCAAATATAATAGTATTTTTTTCATACATATGAATTCAATGATTAAACACATGACCACATGCTTAAGATATTCAAGCCACTTCCACTTGAGCCAACATACACCGATATATAGTTCCATTCAATTTGAATTTGTTTGTATGTAAATAATGTTTATATTTTATTTTTGAATAGTTCTTCTACATATATAGTTATTTTTTCTTGGATTTGGAAATTGAAGGTGTCAGAGAGAGTATATGGCTCTTATTCTTTATCAAGGTTATCTCCCTCCATGCACTTCCTACAAATGCAATGTGAGACTGTTACACAACGCGTTTTCAAACAAGTGCTCACTTCCCACCGTTAAGTGAAGATATAACTCATTGTTACAAAGTGCATCAAGTTTTGGTGAGCTTGAGGTTCATTCACGTCTTAGGCTTCAACTCGCGTGGGACACTGGTGATTAGGTTTGCGAGTTCTTGCATATTAATAATGATCCATTTGGAGGAGGTTAAAGAATGAGGTAGTTTTCACAGGCACGAGACAGGGCATAGTGAAAATTCTCTCTTCTAGAGCTGGACTTATCAAGAGCTTACTATGTTGTCTCTATATAAGGAACTTCGGATGGTGTAATTGCTGGACTACCAAATCTAAATAAAATTAAGATGTTTGAGCCTTGAGGTCATATACAAACAACTCCATATAAATGAAAAGAGTTATACTTGTAAACAACAAAAATACTATTTAAGGAAAAATGCATTTTTATCATTAAATACTTAGTATAGATATGATCGTTGTATGCATCATACAAATGACATATATAACTAACAAGATTGATTCTTATAAACAAAAAGAATGAATTATCTCTAGTCTCTAGCATACTAAAGGAACATTACTTAACTTTCTAAAAATTAACATTTTAGCTTAGATATTTTCAAGAGGTAAACTTAAACATCACACGTCAAGCATTTTTTTTTTCAAACACAAGGTAGGCAAATAGAAGACTTGCAAATTTTTTTTTTTTTTGAAGAAAGAGAATTGCATTTTTTTTACATTAAATTAAATATTAATAAAATTTGTTACAATCTTTTATTTATGAACGACATTTAAATTAATTGCATTCATTGTCTTCATTAATTAATTGCATTATTTATTTATTTATTAATTACTTGTTTTTCATTAATTACTTGGGTTTTAATTATTTGCTTTCATTATTCACGTGCTGGGAGTGCGTGGGAGAAGGTTTTCATTTTTAGTTATATTATTATTTGCTTAATTATCATGATTACTATTAATATTATTATTATTATTATTCACAACTTTTTGTTTAATTTGATTTGATATTATTATTATTGTTGTTGTTGTTGTCGTTGTTGTTAAGTCTCTAAAATGTCTGTGTGCATTTCCCTAAGTTTTGATGAAAACTAAATATTGGTTAATGATTTAATTAACCTACTTTGTGGTTGCTAACCTATCTACTTAGTGTACAGATCAGAAGATTACAAAACTCACCTGTCTGTCTACCTAAATATCAACCTGTCCGTATAAGCCAAAAAGTCAACCTGTCTGCTGACTAGGATTATTGACTATGTGCAAACTGGTTTACAACCTGTCTCTGCTCTAACACTTCAACTTGTCTAAGGTTCTTTGTTAAAGAACTCGAAGTACAGGAAGCTTTTGCAAGCTGTCCCCTCATGAAGAATACTCTGAGAACTCTCTCTCACGCTTATCAAGAAACTCAGAAGTGCTCTCTCTCAAGCAACCTAGGAAGTCAGAGACAAACTTCCAGTTAAAGAGTGTTTCCAACATGCTTTATTCCCTAGTACTTTCAGTTATTACACAGAAAGGGAAATGTACTCTGCAAAAGTACAAAAGCACTCTGCACAACTCTGAGTTGGCGTCTACACGATGCATAAAGCTATTATCCCTCATGTTAGAGTACAACCAACGTCTCCATTGCATTAATGGCTGCCCAGAACGACTATATTGCATTTAATGAAGCTCTGCTTGAAGCCATCGTTGCAAGGAATGTCTCTAACGGATATTAAATGTTTGAAGGCTATAAATACAGAAGTCATTGAAGATGAACATCATCAGAGTTCACAAAGCATTAAAGAGCCATTACTCTTTTCATTTATTCACTCTGTATTCTTCAATCATTTGAAGTTATTACGCAGACTTTCCTAAGCTTTATATTTAAACCACTCTCTGAGTGTTAGTGAAAGATCTGTCTGTCTGTAAGTGTATTTATTACAAACCAAACTCTCAAACAAATCTGAGTGAGCCTGAAGAGGCTAGGTGTGCAAACAACACTTGGAGTCTGTAACCTGATCAGTTATAGTGGATAAATCTTGGTGCTGCCAAGGACTGGACGTAGCTCTTTGTGTTAAAGAGTGAACCAGGATAAATCTGTGTTAATCTCTCTTCCCTTAATCTCTTTAGTTGTTTTGATTATATATCATCTGCTTTCTAACTAAGGGGTTAAAACTGTATTTATCAAGTCTGTTTTTCATTCATACGTGTGTTGTTTTCT
Organism: Echinosophora koreensis; assembly: GCA_035048595.1. Lineage (NCBI taxonomy): Eukaryota > Viridiplantae > Streptophyta > Magnoliopsida > Fabales > Fabaceae > Echinosophora > Echinosophora koreensis. The sequence continues at coordinate 1,618,130 of JAPCYP010000078.1, forward strand.
GAGAAAACTACCACAGACAGGTGACCTGTCTGTGTAACCTTTTTACACCTGTCTGTGCTTAGCTTCTGCATGCAAAAAGTTTTTAACTTTATTTTAATTTCTGATAAACACAATTCAACCCCCCTTCTCATGTTTATAGTTGTCTATTTCAGTTAGTATCAGAGCTCAGCCTCTGGGTTGAGCATCTAACAGTGTAGAGGTAAAAGATCCTAAAGAATAGACATGACTGCTGGAGCTAGTGGAAGTCACCAGACTGAAGGAGCCTCCTTAACCAGACCTCCATTCTTCAATGGAGAAAACTACAACTATTGGAAAGATAGATTTCAATGGTTCATTCTATCGACAAACTCTGATCTTTGGGATGTCATCACAGATGGTCCTTTCATTCCTAAGAATGATGACAACACTGACAAGCCAAAAGCTCAGTGGACCCCTGCAGAAAAGGCAAAGTGGGAGCTGAATCACAAAGCCAGATACAACATCATTTGTGCTCTCAGTCCTGATGAGTTTGAAAAGGTCTGTGCCTGTGATTCTGCCAAAGAAATATGGGACACCTTAGCTGTCACACATGAAGGAACGGCCAAAGTCAAAGAATCAAAAATTGCCATACTTGTCAGAAAGTATGAACTGTTTCTCATGGAGGAAGGAGAATCTGTTGCTCAAATGAGAGGGAGATTTCAAACTATCATCAATGGTCTAAAGTCTCTTGGCAAAGTTTACTCTAATGCTGAGAAGGTTGGAAAGATACTTAGGAGCCTACCTAAGCAGTGGAGACCTCTGGTAACTGCTATCTCTCAAGCCAAAGATCTTACCACCTTGACTATGGATGAACTCCTTCGAACACTTACTGTTCATGAGCAAGAACTTGGAGATGAAGTCTCAACAAAGAAGGGCAAGTCAATTGCTCTGAAGGCTGATCAAAAGTCTTCCAAAGCTTCTAAAGCTTTGAAGGCAGACGAGTCATCTAGTGATGCTGACCTGTCTGAATCTGAGGACTCTGAAAGTGATGAAGAACTATCTCTCCTAACCAGAAAGATAAAGCTTCTCTTACAGAAAAAGAAGTTCAGAAAGGATAAGCCATTCAGAAGATTCAACAAGGACAAGAACTTCAAGGATTCCACTTCAACAGACAAGAACTCAATTGTCTGCTATGAGTGCAAGAAACCAGGTCACATCAAAGCAGAATGTCCTCAACTCAAGAAAGCCCCGTTTAAGAAGTTCTTCAAAAAGAAGAAGAAAGGAATGATGGCTACTTGGGAAGATCTAGAGTCAACATCTTCTGATGAGGAGACAGAGGAAGAAGCAAATCTCTGTCTAATGGCTAACACTGACTCTGATTCAGATAATGAGGTAAATTCTGATTATGAGGAATTACTTGATGCCTATGAAGAATTGTTGGAGGAATCCAACTGTTTATCTAAGGCTTTCAAATCTCTCAAAAGAGATCATGTTAAGCTTCTTAGTGAGCATAAACAGAAATCTCTAGAGTGTGAGAAATTTGCCAAGGAGAACAGTGAGCTGAGGACTGAAAAGTCTAATGAAGCTAAGATCTCTAGTGATACATCACATTCTGAAGAAGTTGAAAAACTTCAACAGAAAGTGGAAGAGCTCACTTCTGATCTTGCCAAATTTGTTAATGGTAGAGAAAATCTGACCAAGCTGCTTGGCTGTCAGAGGCACTCCCTTAACAAAGAAGGTATAGGATATGTCCATCAGATACATCATAAAGTATCAACTAAGCACTCTAAAGTGTCTACTACATCTACTTCTATTAAATCCATACCTGTCTGTAATTTCTGTGGAAAGACTGGACATGTTATGTCTAAGTGTCTTCATAATAAAAGAAGGAAGTCTTCACAGACTCCTAGAACTAACAGAAAAGGACCCAAAAAACTATGGGTACCTAAAGATCAAATAATCTCTGTTGCAGATGTCCTCAACAGCACAAAGAAAACACCACTGCTGGTACCTGGACAGTGGCTGCTCGCGACACATGACAGGAGAAAGGTCTATGTTCCTAGACCTCCAACTTAAGAAAGGAGGACATGTGGCATTTGGTGGAAATCAGAAAGGGAAGGTTATAGGAATTGGTACTATTGGTGGTAAACCTCCTCTTCCCTCTATATCAAATGTTCTTATGGTTAAAGGATTAAAACACAATTTGCTTAGCATAAGTCAATTATGTGACAATGGATTTGATGTCTCCTTTACCAAAGACTTCTGTATAGTTAAAGATCTAAGTGGCAAAACCCTCTTTTCAGCTAAAAGGCAACAAAATCTATATAAGATTGAACTGACTGATCTCTCAGATCAAAGTGTAACCTGTCTGATGTCTAAAGAGGATGAAAGATGGTTGTGGCACAAGAAACTAGGACATGCTAGTATGAAATTAATTTCAAAACTAAAAAGGGATAACCTTGTGAGAGGATTGCCTGATATTAGCTTTAAGAAAGATGTTTTGTGTGATGCATGTCAGAGAGGTAAGCAAATAAAATCAAGTTTCAAATCAAAAAACCAAGTATCAACCTCTAGACCTCTTCAGTTGTTACACATGGATCTGTTTGGACCAGTTAGTGTTGCTAGCTTAGCTGGAAGGAAATATGGATTTGTCATAGTTGATGACTATTCTAGATATACATGGGTACTCTTCTTAACCCACAAGGATGAGTCTTTTAAGGCTTTCTCAGTATTCTGTAAAAGAGTACAAAATGAGCAGGGTTTCTGCATTTCTACTCTTAGAAGTGACCATGGGGGAGAATTTGAAAATGAGCAGTTTAGTCAGTTCTGTGAGGAGAATGGGATCTCTCACAATTTCTCTGCACCTAGAACTCCTCAACAAAATGGAGTGGTTGAGAGAAAGAACAGATCTCTGCAAGAGATGGCTAGATCTATGCTCAATGAGAATAATCTCCCTAAGTACTTCTGGGCAGAAGCAGTAAACACAGCTTGTTATGTACAAAACAGAATACTCATTAGGCCTTTTCTAAAGAAGACTCCCTATGAACTGTGGAAAGGAAAAAGCCCCAACATTTCTTACTTTCATGCATTCGGATGTGAATGCTTCATCTTAAATACCAAGGATCAACTTGGAAAATTTGACTCTAAAACAGACAAAGGTATCTTTTTGGGATACTCGGAAATGTCTAAAGCTTTTAGAATTTACAATTCTAGAACATCTGTTATTGAAGAATCTGTTCATGTCAAATTTAATGATAACTTAAAGACTGATAAGGAATTGTCAGATCTCGAAGATGATCTTGCAGGTCTTGATATAAACAAGTCAGAAGATCAACAACCTGACTTAACCAAATCAGAACCTGAAGAAGAACCAGACAGACAAGTGGAGCAGACAAGTCAACAGACAAGTCAAGATCCTCTTGAAAGAGACTGGAAATTTAAAACTCATCATCCTAAGGATCTCATTATTGGACATCCCTCAGAAGGAGTGAGAACCAGATCCACCTTAAGAGAATCAAGCAATGTGGCCTTTATGTCAGAAATAGAGCCAAAGCACATTGAAGAAGCTCTTGATGATGAAAGCTGGATTCTTGCTATGCAAGAAGAACTCAACCAGTTCACCAGAAATGATGTCTGGACACTTGTCTCCAAGCCCAAAAACAAGTCTGTCATTGGAACAAGATGGGTCTTCATAAACAAGTTAGATGAAGATGGCAAAGTTGTCAGAAATAAGGCAAGGTTAGTAGCTCAAGGCTATAACCAACAAGAAGGTATTGACTATACTGAAACCTTTGCACCTGTAGCTAGAATAGAAGCTATTCGCATACTGATGTCATATGCTGCACAACACCAAATCACTCTTTTTCAAATGGATGTGAAAAGTGCTTTTCTCAATGGAATAATTGAAGAAGAAGTTTATGTTAAACAACCCCCTGGTTTTGAAGATACTGATAAACCAGATCATGTTTTTAAACTTAAAAAGGCATTATATGGTTTAAAGCAAGCACCTAGGGCATGGTATGATAGACTAAGCTCTTTTCTCATGCATAATGGTTTTACAAGAGGTCAAGTAGATACTACTCTATTTAAGAAAAGCTATAAAGAAAATTTCATTGTAGTCCAAATATATGTTGATGATATTATTTTTGGAGCAACTAATGAAAAGCTGTGCAAGGATTTTTCAAAGCTGATGCAAGCAGAATTTGAGATGAGCATGATGGGAGAATTGAAGTTCTTCCTTGGTCTACAAATCAAACAGACAAGTGATGGAATCTACATCCATCAACAAAAGTATATCAAGGAAATGCTCAAGAAATACAAAATGGAAAGTGCTAAACTTATGAAAACTCCCATGGAAACCAATGCAAAACTAAGTAAAGATGATGAAGGTAAAAAGGTAGACCAAACTGTCTACAGAGGTATGATTGGATCTTTACTGTACCTAACCTCAAGCAGGCCTGATATTCAATTTAGTGTCTGCATGTGTGCTAGATTTCAATCTGACCCAAGAGAATCTCATCTTAAAGCTGTTAAGAGAATATTTAGATATTTGCTTGGTACTACTAATCTTAGTTTGCTGTATTTAAGAACTAAAGAATACAGATTAGTGGGATTCTGTGATGCTGACTTTGCTGGAGACAGAATAGAAAGAAAAAGCACCAGTGGAGGATGCCACTTCATTGGAGCAAATTTGGTCTCTTGGTCAAGCAAAAGGCAGACAACTATTGCTTTATCTACTGTTGAAGCAGAATATATCTCAGCTGCTAGTTGTTGCTCTCAACTCTTATGGGTAAAACATCAACTTGAGGATTACTCTATTTTTTAGCATAATATATCTGTATGGTGTGATAATTCTAGTGCTATCTGCTTAACTAAAAATCCAATTCAACATTCTAAGGCTAAGCATATAGAAATCAAACATCACTTCATTAGAGATTATGTTCAGAAAGGTATCTTTGATATTAAGTTTGTTAAAACTGAAAATCAATGGGCTGATATCTTCACTAAGCCTTTAGCAGAAGAAAGATTTTTATTTATTAGAGATAATTTAAACATACATTGTATTGTTGAATGAAATGTCTGAGTTTTTGAACTGTCTGTGATCACCTGTCTGACTCTGCTGAGTCACTATGCTGAAACCCAACAGTTTTATTAAAATGGTTATTATTTATTTATTTATTTAATACCATTTGTTAATCTGAAGCTAATCATGGACACGGCAGTTTTTACCTCGAAACCATGTTTTCATTATGTCTAAGTGGGCGCTACAGTTCCCCACATAAATCGTGCCATTCTTAATTAAAAAAATATCTTTTTTCTCTCTCCTGCTTTTACTGTTTTAAAAGGCAAATCTTCAGAAAGTTTCAAACTTTATCCTTCTCAAAAGCCCTAAGTCTTTTCGTCTTCGTCTTCCTCTCGTTCAAACCCTTCTCTCTTCCAAAACTTTCATTCTCTCTTCTCTGAAAAATGGCATCTTCAAAGCGTTTGTCTTCAAAAGAGATTGCTGAAAAATATGAAATGAGAATAGCTGACGTTGAGAAGATTCTACCAGGAAAGACTGTTGATCTTCAACAGATGAAGAAATGGGGAATGGATGTCACTGAAGAGTTGGAATACTCTAAGTGGACAACCTTCTTTGATATCAAGGAGTTGGTCCATCCCAAACTTGTCAGAGACTTCTGGAGAAATGCTGTGGTCATCACCAATGTGGTTGATGGAACCAAGAGCTTCAAGGCTCAAATGTCAGCTGATGTGACTCTCTAGTTTCCTATCAGCTCTATGGAATTGGCAACCAGATGCCCAAGGATTGGAACTGCATTCAGACCTGACTGGGAAGATCAGGTAGGAACTGAAAGTGTCAATATTGCCATATATGGAGTTCCCAACCCTGAGAACAAGAAGCCTGTCAGCATGGTGCCCAAGTGCAGGTTCTTGCACAAGCTGCTTCTGGAGTGTGTGATGCCCAGAAAAGGATCACGAGACAATGTGACCAAGTTGGACAGATTTGCTCTGTACCACTTGATTCACAAAATCAAGATAGACATCAATGATCTCATCTACATGTATCTTGAGTCTCTGATCAGAAGGACAAATATGCCTACCTACCCTTATGGAATGCTGCTGACAAGGGTTTTTAGGAACAAGATATTTGTTCCAACTGATGTCCACTTTGTGGACATGGCTCTGCCCATAGACAAGAAGGTCTTGTCTATGATGGGGACTGAAGGAATCCCTCTGGAGGATGAAGAAGAAGACAAGAAGAAGAAGAAGAAGAAGCCTGCTGTTGAGCAGAAGCTGAAGGAAAAAGCAGAAGAACCTGCTGATTCCACTGGTGAATCAGAGTTTCCAATCTCTGAGAGAATTTGGAAACCTGCTGGAAAGGTTGCCAGCCAAGATCAAAGGCCTGAGGAACCCACAGCTTCTGAAGGATCTGCTGAGACAGTTGAGCCTCTCAGATTCAAGCTGAAGAAGCCCTCTCCCAAGAGGAAGACCAGTGAGGCTGGAAAATCTGGTGTGGTTTCTGCACAACCCACCAAGAGGAGAAGACTGGTGAAGACCTTTACCAAGGTCAGACAAGTGGAGTCTGAGCCTAGTAAAGAGGAAGCACCTGCTCAGGGGGAGCAGATATCTCCACCCTCAGAAAAGCCTAGGGAGATCAAACCTCTTGATCTGGGAATCATTCCTAGAAAAAGAAGGTCAGGCTACCCTATGCATGTGGTGGTTGTTGCTGAAAGGGAAGCAGTCCCTGCAGAAGAGCCTGCTGCTGTTGCTGCTATTGCAACCTCTGCTGACCTGTTTGCTGGAACACAGACAGTTGGTCATCATGAAGATGCTTCTCTGTCACCTTCAAGGAAGAAAGCAAGACTCTTGGAAGATCAGCTCTTCACCTTTCCTTCTCACCATCCTCTCCCATTCAACTAGGTATTCCAGATTCTGTTGTTTCTTCCCCCTCTGCCCTTTTTGTCAACCCTTTATCTGTTGCCTCCCCTTTTCATTCACCTGTCTCCTCTCACCCCACTCAAACATCTTTTGATGTCGTGTCTGATGTATGTCAGTACACAATTGTTCACAGGGACTCAACTCCCAGAGAACAATCTGGCATATTATCTAGACTGTTTGTGAGTGATTTGCAATCTCTGATGACTGCAAGTATATCTCACTTATCTGTCATCCCTTCTCCTCCACCTCACATTCTGAACCCATGTAGGGAGATTTTCTTTTATCCCCCTATTGTGTTGTTCATTAGAACATTGGAAGGATCTCACTATCCTGCCTCTGTTGTAATGTTACCCTCTAGGTCTAGATACTTTTTTCTTTTAGTCACAGGGTCTAATTCATTCTTTTCTCACATAGACTCTCTCTTACCCCTACCTCCATCTGTCTTAGCCAATCAACCTCTTCCCCCTCCTATTCCAATAAGAGTCACTCGTCTGTCTCTTTGTGAAAGACTCTCCTGTGTCTTTCCCTCTCCTGATTTTGACCCAGTCAGAATCACCCCTCTGTTTAAAATAGCTTTTCTACCTTTATTCTTTTTCAGAACCATTCATCAGCTTTTCTTTCCCCGTGTCTCCTCACCTTTCTCTGTACCTAAGGCACCCCCAGTTTTACCCTTACCCTGGTATCCATCCCTGTCTGCTACTTCAACCAGCTTGTCTACAGAAGTCTCCTCCTCTCAAATGGTGGACTCAGATAGCTTCAATCTTCTTAAGACTGAGCTAGAAGAAGTCAGAAGACAATTGGATGCAGAGAGGCATGCTAGGCTGCTGTTAGAACAGAAAGTTGATTCCTTGTATCTTCTTTTTAATCAGCCTAGATAAGTAGTTGTAGGAACTGCCTTGTAATTGAAATGCTTATGATGAATACAAATTACTTTATTATTTTCTCTTTATTGTCTCTTTTTCTCTCCACTGTTATATGATTACTCTTTTTGTTGCTGACAAAAGGGGGAGAAAAATGTAAGATGATTAATGTAAAAATGTTTGGAGAAAATTATGTGATATATGCTAAGTGTTCTGGAGAATATAACAATTGGTAAAAATTTTAAAATTTTTAATTCTCTGATATACTCATATACTCTGATATTTTGAACTTAAACCTGCTGCATATTACTCTGATGCTCTTTATTGAACTCAAATGCATCTGTCTGCACATATAGAAAATATCAACCTGTCTACTGTTTGTTATTCTATACTCTGATTTTTTCAAAGGTTCATTAAATCATCTGAATGTTTGTCATCATCAAAAAGGGGGAGATTGTTAAGTCTCTAAAATGTCTGTGTGCATTTCCCCTGAGTTTTGATGAAAACTAAACATTGGTTAATGATTTAATTAACCTACTTTGTGGTTGCTAACCTATCTACTTAGTGTACAGATCAGAAGATTACAAAACTCACCTGTCTGTCTACCTAAATATCAACCTGTCCGTATAAGCCAAAAAGTCAACCTGTCTGCTGACTAGGATTATTGACTATGTGCAAACTGGTTTACAACCTGTCTCTGCTCTAACACTTCAACTTGTCTAAGGTTCTTTGTTAAAGAACTCGAAGTACAGGAAGCTTTTGCAAGCTGTCCCCTCATGAAGAATACTCTGAGAACTCTCTCTCACGCTTATCAAGAAACTCAGAAGTGCTCTCTCTCAAGCAACCTAGGAAGTCAGAGACAAACTTCCAGTTAAAGAGTGTTTCCAACATGCTTTATTCCCTAGTACTTTCAGTTATTACACAGAAAGGGAAATGTACTCTGCAAAAGTACAAAAGCACTCTGCACAACTCTGAGTTGGCGTCTACACGATGCATAAAGCTATTATCCCTCATGTTAGAGTACAACCAACGTCTCCATTGCATTAATGGCTGCCCAGAACGACTATATTGCATTTAATGAAGCTCTGCTTGAAGCCATCGTTGCAAGGAATGTCTCTAACGGATATTAAATGTTTGAAGGCTATAAATACAGAAGTCATTGAAGATGAACATCATCAGAGTTCACAAAGCATTAAAGAGCCATTACTCTGTTCATTTATTCACTCTGTATTCTTCAATCATTTGAAGTTATTACGCAGACTTTCCCAAGCTTTATATTTAAACCACTCTCTGAGTGTTAGTGAAAGATCTGTCTGTCTGTAAGTGTATTTATTACAAACCAAACTCTCAAACAAATCTGAGTGAGCCTGAAGAGGCTAGGTGTGCAAAGAATACTTGTGTTGGAGCCTGAAGAGGCTAGGTGTGCAAACAATACTTGGAGTCTATAACCTGATCAGTTACAGTGGATAAATCTTGGTGCTGCCAAGGACTGGACGTAGCTCTTTGTGTTAAAGAGTGAACCAGGATAAATCTCTGTGTTAATCTCTTCCCTTAATCTCTTTAGTTGTTTTGATTATATATCATCTGCTTTCTAACTAAGGGGTTAAAACTGTATTTATCAAGTCTGTTTTTCATTCATACGTGTGTTGTTTTCTGAGAAAACTACCATAGACAGGTGACCTGTCTGTGTAACCTTTTTACACCTGTCTGTGCTTAGCTTCTGCATGCAAAAAGTTTTTAACTTTATTTTAATTTCTGATAAACACAATTCAACCCCCCCTTCTCGTGTTTATAGTTGTCTATTTCAGTTGTTGTTGTTGTTGTTGTGAATTATGCTCTAACTTGATTATTTGTATATAAGTTCTCCCATTTTTAGCTATCTTTTAACTTTTTTATTTCAAAAGCAGTGCTCCTTGTAAACACTAAAAAATTCAGTAAATGGCTAAGACAAACCATAAGAGGCATGCAACTTATGGCATAAAAAAAATTACTACATATAGAGCGTTAAAAAATAACAATTCACCAAAATTTGTAAACAATCTTAATAGAGAAGAACACAAAACACCATTTTCTCAAGCCAATCTTCACACAACACAGAACAACGAATATAGAATGGTTTGTGTGCTTTGCTTCAACTTAGTGTAAGGCCACAAAACACAACACTCTAGACCAATAAGCATCAAGGTCACTTTGGCCAATAAACACCAAAGCTATCAATGTGAGGTAATCCAACGGATACCGACTTAACCATCTTATCATCTCTTATTATCTTTGATAAACAATTACCAAGTTGTCTAATCTTTATCTTTTGATTATTTGTATCATTTGTCATCATCGGGGAATTCGGGTGAGAAACTCCTTAAAAGCCTTTAATTCCATCTCTGTCTAGTGGGGAAGTACGGGCATGCTTGTCCCCTGCACGGCCGTGCTAGTCACCTAAGTGAAGCACAGTCGTGCTTCTGTTCATGCACGGTCGTGCACATCTGCATGGTCGTGTTTCTCCCTATGCACGACCATGCTCATCAGCACGGTCGTGCTTCCTCTGCTGTACGGTCGTGCATACTGTGCGGCCATTCCATAATTTGAACTGGGAGCACGGGCGTGCTCCCGGTCAGTACGACCGTGCTTAATGCACAGCAATGCTGTTCTGGGCAGAACTGAAGTCCGATCCTTTAACCAATTTTTAGGGTTCAATTATCCTTTAATCATAACTCGTTTTCAGACCTATTTTACTAATTAATATTTTAACCAAACGTCATCATCAACATAACAATCATTTTATGACATCAACCATTCAATCAACGAATCATCAACATATATACCTCATGCTCATTTAACAACCAACAAGAACATAGCAATTATATCATAAACATATGAAATAACACATCTAGGCAGCCATGGGCATGTTATCATAACAATCATTATAACATAACAAATCATACGAAACAACAACGGGGTTATGGGAACCCCTTTACTTTACACTAGCCACAAGCCTATGTAAACACTACCCTTCTCCCCATACCTGGATTGAAGGTAGCTCTCCCAAAACACCAAACAGCAAACTGGTTCCTCCTCTTAAAGCGGCTCAACCTCAAACAAGCCTTAGACAACAGAAACACAAATAGAATAGTTTCCCAACCAAAATCGAAAAGGGAAACCACAAAAGGAAGATGAACCATTACCTATAGATTGCCACAGACCAAACTAGCTCCCCAAACTGCTTCCAAAACTCCACTATAGCAAGGGATGAAGAGGAAATAGGGAAGAAGGCACTCTAGGCCACAACAGTAGCTGCTGCAACTAGAAAAATAGGGTTTCACTTTAACCCTCAGGTTCTATGCCAAATTATATAGTCTGCACCTGAGCATGGTCGTGCTCACCCTTGAGCACGGTCGTGCTCAACTTAGCGTCACCGAGACGCGGTCAGCACATTGAGCACGGGCGTGCTCACTGTTGAGCACGGGCATGCTCAACTTAAAATCTGAAATACGCTTCAGCCTTTAAGCACAGGCGTGCTCATGTACCAGAAAGAGACTTTGAAGCCAAAAACCCCACTAAGCCCTCAACCAACAATTCTAACTTAACATAACCAGCTTAAGCAACCAAACAAGCTTTACAAAAGAACTTACAAAAAAGCAGGGTGTTATAGATGGCACTGCGAAGATTATTGTGCCAAAGAGGGAGAGGAAATTAGTCGGCGGGAAATAAAAAAAATCAAAGAATTTCTCCAATAACCATACAAAAGGAAGGGTTTTGGTCCCCCTCCAATGATTATGGTAACAAACCACCTACAAAATCCCCTTATACACCCTATCTCCTTTGTCCATCATACTCCATTGTAATTTTTTTTTTTATAAACCCACCATACCCCATTTTAGAGATTGAAGAAACAATTATCCACTCCTTTGCAACAAGAATCTAACAAAAATAATATCCTTCCTTTATCTACAACAACAAACACATCCTGCAATCAGATACTCAACTTTCCCTACAATATTACATTCACTCCATCTGTAAAAGCATACTTCCCTTGCAATATTAACTTCTTCCCTTCCTTAGTCAACACTTTGATAAATGCTTTAACCAACATTTCAGCTCTAAACCATTCCACAATTACCTCCAACGATTCCAACAATGCTACATATATAGAACATCATAAAGGGAATGGTAGTCTACCAATACACTTACCCACAATAAATGCGCACTTCAATCATGCCAACAATCAATTATCCAAATTTATTGTAACTACACACATCAACACATGGAAAATACACAATGAGGAAACCCTCACATGTAGAACAATGATGACTGAACAACAATAACAAACACGTAATCAACATTCCTAGAACTAATTTGGACCTACATTCACAAGAGGGTAGCCAACATTCAGCAACAATAATGTCTGAGAGAAGGATACAAAAAGAAAGACCACATGGGTTCTTTGAAAATGGTTTACATTTCTTCTTGTACAATGTTACATTTTATTCCTTCCATTGCATGATGCACCTTCTCGTTGGAATGATTTTATCGACTACCACTGCTTCCTATACATTCAATAAATAAAAAATATACCTTAATAAGTATAACTTTGAATCCTTAAATTCATAACAAACAAAATATCAGTCCCTGGATACCTTTTTTTTATACATGATGACCTATAATATTCAACCAAAACATCAATCAAACTTACCTTAAAACAGACACTCTATATTCATATCAATCACATGCGATGGAAGCCAACTTTAGGGCAAAAAATGGCATGGATCGTGGTGGTTGTGTTTGCCCGTCTTCCGGTCCCATCCCAGATGAATCACATGAATAGGAAACAAGGTGGGGGGTGCGTCCAATTAAATGGTTGTGTCACATGTCCAAATAAGATGAAAACGACAAACATGAGACACAAGGGGATAAGGGTTCAACCATATACAAATAAGGGTTTCAATGCAAAAAAGAGGTGGGGACATAAGGACTAAATAACAAATTTAAATAAGACATACTTGGACAATTATCTGGTAGATTTTTTTTTCCATGCTATCTTTATAGTTGAATATTTAATCCTAAATCCAACGCTCCAAATAAGTGCTTCATCGGCGTGCCACTTCGTCCAATGCTTCATCCTAGATGGTGTGACACTCTTCTACCCTGCATGTTATAAGACATTTAATATAAAAACAATTAAAATAAAACATGCATTTACTGGATAAAAATAAAGTAATTGTCCATGGGTAGAAAAGTCCCACATAAACGAGTTCACAAAACGCGAAAAATAGAAACCAGTTTAAAACAATAATAAACAAAGCAAATAACAACGTCCCAACCCGATGTCACAACAGAGTTGGTATAACCGTTCCGGAATAAAATCCTCGGAATACAACTAAACAAGACTAACTAAACAAAGTGAAAGGCCTTAACTATGAGCGGTGGCTACTCAGAATCACTCCTCTCCACGCTGCTCGTCATCCTCTGCAAAATGTCGATCAGGCCAAACACAAACAAATAACGGGGAGTAAGAATCATGTAAACATATTCAGCAAGGAGATAGGAAGAAAAGTAAAACATACAAGCATGGAATCAACATAAGCATACATCAACAACATGTACAAACATACATCAACAGCATCAACATCAAGTATGCTATGCAGTGCAATGCAACATCTACTCCGCTACTCCAATTATGCATGTGGATCCAAACTAACTCAGGATGAACGACTTTGGAGTTAAATATCCGTATTGGCCATAGAAGCACCAACGCATCAAACCGTGGATGCCTCATCACGGGGGGCCACAGTCACCAAACCATCAGGCGACCTACCGTGGATGGCCAGATCACCGTACTATCAAGTGATCTCCCCTATGTCAAACCTCCCCCATCAACCAACTCCAATGCTCTATACAAATGGCACAACAACAAAAAATCTCAACCACCTCCTTGCTCAGGCCATGAAGCTCCCAAGACTTTCAACATCAACGTCAACATAACCTTAGACCCAAACCGTGGGGTCAAGGCTCCCTTGGCCAATAAGCACCAAGGTTCAACTCATCAACACCTCGACCAATAAGCATCAAGGTCACTTTGGCCAATAAGCACCAAATCTATCAACATGCGGTAATCCAACGGATACCGACTTAACCATCTTATCATCTCTTATTATCTTTGATAAACAATTACCAAGTTGTCTAATCTTTATCTTTTGATTATTTGTATCATTTGTCATCATCGGGGAATTCGGGTGAGAAACTCCTTAAAAGCCTTTAAGTCCATCTCTGTCCAGTGGGGAAGTACGGGTGTGCTTGTCCCCTGCACGGCTGTGCTAGTCACCTAAGTGAAGCACAGTCGTGCTTCTGTTCATGCACGGTCGTGCACATCTGCAGGGTCGTGTTTCTCCCTATGCATGACCATGTTCATCAGCAGGGACGTGCTTCTATCAGGAACGGTCGTGCTTCCTCTGCTGTACGGTCGTGCATACTGTGCGGCCATTCCATAATTTGAACTGGGAGCACGGGCGTGCTCTCGGTCAGCAAGACTGTGCTTAATGCACAGCAATGCTGTTCTGGGCAGAACTGAAGTCCGATCCTTTAACCAATTTTTAGGGTTCAATTATCCTTTAATCATAACTCGTTTTCAGACCTATTTTACCAATTAATATTTTAACCAAACGTCATCATCAACATAACAATCATTTTTATGGCATCAACCATTCAATCAATGAATCATCAACATATATACCTCATGCTCATTTAACAACCAACAAGAACATAGCAATTATATCATAAACATATGAAATAACACATCTAGGCAGCCATGAGCATGTTATCATAACAATCATTATAACATAACAAATCATACAAAACAACAACGGGGTTATGGGAACCCCTGTACTTTACACTAGCCACAAGCCTATGTAAACACTACCCTTCTCCCCATACCTGGATTGAAGGTAGCTCTCCCGAAACACCAAACAGCAAACTGGTTCCTCCTCTTAAAGCGGCTCAACCTCAAACAAGCCTTAAACAACAGAAACACAAACAGAATAGTTTCCCAACCAAAATCGAAAAGAGAAACCACAAAGGGAAGATGAACCATTACCTATAGATTGCCACAGACCAAACTAGCTCACCAAAACTGCTTCCAAAACTCCACTATAGCAAGGGATGAAGAGGAAATAGGGAAGAAGGCACTCTAGGCCACAACAGTGGCTGCTGCAACTAGAAAAATAGGGTTTCACTTTAACCCTCAGGTTCTGTGCCAAATTGTATAGTCTGCACCTGAGCACGGTCGTGCTCACCCTTGAGCACTGTCGTGCTCAACTTAGCGTCACCGAGAAGCGGTCAGCACATTGAGCACGGGCTTGCTCACTGTTGAGCACGGGCATGCTCAACTTAAAAACTGAAATACGCTTCAGCCTTTAAGCACAGGCGTGCTCATGTACCAGAAAGGGACTTTTAAGCCAAAAATCCCACTAAGCCCTCAACCAACAATTCTAACTTAACATAACCAGCTTAAGCAACCAAACAAGCTTTACAAAAGAACTTATGAAAAAGTAGGGTGTTACAGATGGCACTGCGAAGATTATTGTGCCAAAGAGGGAGAGGAAATTAGTCGCCGGGAAATAAAAAAATCAAAGAATTTCTCCAATACCCATACAAAAGGAAGGGTTTTGGTACCCCTCCAATGTAGACCAATAGTTAAATAATTTTACTGTATCACGTTATTTATTATTTACTGACTTTGGTTCATCACTCTCTTTTACTTCTGAGTTCTGATATTTTTCCTGATATCACTATTATTCACCACCTTGACCATCATGGCCTTCATCGCCTTCCTCCAGCTATCCTCATTCTATTGCTTTTCTTGAGTTTTCATTATCTCACAAACACTCCCCATCTTCAGTCCTCTCTCTCCCCTTCTGTAACTTCTTCCTGTGTCAGATTCAGATAAACAAAAAATGGTTGGAAAATTAAGTTGTAATCGCGAGCTCCATCCGGAGCCCATTGCTACATACCTTGCACTACCGTGAATGTTGGATCAATTCCCTCGACGCAACCCAGCTGCGACCTTTCCCCCTTCCTTCGTTGTGTGCCACTTTAGTTCAACCACCTTATAGACCGCCGTCCTCGGACAGTTAGCTCCACCCTTGCTATCTCATCGCACCAACAGCCGCAAGTTAGCACCACTAGCAGCGCCTCCCAAGCTCTCCAGTCCAGTCGCGCGCTGTCACCACCAGGAAGAGTTAACTGCTCCGACATACCAAGTCTTGTCGCCATCCATGCATCACCACATCATCATGCCAATTGATTGTCACTGCACCGCTGTTCTTTTTGCTCTGCGATTATAGGTTGAAGAGAAGACCACTTTAGTTACAATTTGTTAAAGGCATTAAATGTTGTAGTGATATAAGATGAAGGTGAATATCCCAATACGAAAATTACAAACAAATTGAAACTCAATTAGAAGTTCCACATTGTAAAGCTGGTCGTTCCCCTAATTTTTATATTTTAGAAATGTTATATCTTATTTTAAATCTTTCTGTAAATTTTTTTACTTTTTAAAATTAACACGTATCACATGTTTTATAGATATATGCAAATATTTGTTAATCTTGATTTTTAACAATATTTTTCTCTTTTTCTAAATAATTGCCCCTCACACACATGCACACACATCATAAGCCTTACATTGAAAGCTTAAAAAGCTCTCAGCTCTACCCAACCAAATATATTATGAGACAAGATTTTGATGAAATTCTCTACATGATTGTGGAGCTTCTTTTAATAAAAATATATATTTCATAGTTGGTCAACTCACCCTCAACAACCACTTCTTCTACACCTATGTTGCTGCCGACGATCACAACAACCACTGCGTCGTGTACCGGAACACCTTCCAGGAAGGGCACTAGGTTCGCATGCTTCCCTGCCGCTACGTCTTCCATTGCCGATGCTTTGATAGCTTGCTCCACCACCTCAAGTTCAACTGGCTACTCTGTCGTTCCTCGCTACTCTCCGACAAGAGTGTGGCACTCACGGAAGGCCATGTCAGTTGCGAACTTGTCTCCTGGTTCTCCATGCGGTGATGTGTTGACGTTTTCTTCTGTCCAAATGAAATTCCCCATTTACCCCAATTTCACCTTCATCCTTTAGTTACCTTCTTCATGGTGGTTTTCCCTCTTTGTAGAGATGATGCTTTTTTTTTTTTAGAGGCTTTTTTGTAAATATGCCACCCACGTCCAAATTGGGAAATGGGTAATAACTCGTCATCCAATCTTGTACACGGTGGGTGTACCCATGTAAGTTGTAACTTGTGCACCATAGATTCTGGCGTAGTTCACTTCTTTTCATTCTTTCCTCTCTTTATATTTGTATATTAGATATTTTTTATATATTAGATATTAGATTTAGAGAAATATTATAACCTTCTAATTATTAATTTTTTTTTTTTACGGAACCTTCTAATTTTTTCTTTACTGGAGAAACCTTCTAATTATTAATAAAGGAAGTATTAAATGTTTTTATATTTCTAAGATAACTTTTTTTATCTGATATTAAGAGGATTATTAGGAGGATTTTTAGAAGTATATTTTGATATTTGATATTTTGATTTCACAGACTCGGTTCTTTATAGGCTTTTTTTTTTTTTTTTGATGTACATTTATAGGCTTTTAAATCAATATAGATTTTACTCAAATTTAAAATTTAAATAGAGTTTCCTTTTTTTTTTTAAATACAAAAATAGAGTTTCCCTTAAAACTTATCATCAAATCTCCCGATATAAGTCAAAGTATCTTAAATTTTAAATTACAACTAAAAGTTTATCATTAGAGTCAAATTCTAATTCCTATAAATAATAGTTACTTTCACTGTCACTGTGCTTACCACTCCAAAACGCAAGCAAACACCTTTCAGTTCAGGATTCTCTTATTTTCTCCGAGAACATTGCTTCCTTCGTTCTCAACTCTTCCTACAGTGAAAATGGCTCTTCCCAGTGTGGGCGAAGAGAGAGAGACGACTCCCGAGAGATTGAACTCTCTTCGCAATTTCACGCTCCCGCCGGTGAAGTGGGCGAGCCAGAAGCGCACCAACGCCGCCGCGGGCGTCACTGCTGGAATTCCCCTCGGCGGCGATCGTCGATCTCCGGCGCCGGAATCCATTCGAAAAAAGGAACCGGAACCAGAGAAGAATCACGTGGCGAACGCAAGAAGCTCCAAGAAGAAGAAGAAGCAAACGACGGTAGCAACGCCGCCGCGAACAGACGGAGGCTACAACGACGGCGAATGTGATATTGAAGCAATGAGGCAGAAGCTTGTGATTGATCTGAAGGTTTCTATCGATAAGATGAAAGACGCGATTATGAAGAATGAAAAAGCAGGCATACAGCGGGAAACGCCGGCGCCACCGTCTGCGGCGGCTGCGGAGGGTGTGAAGCGGTGGAATCTGAGAACGAGGAGAGGAGAGTGTGATAAGGGTTTGAAAACTGAACCGGATTGCTCTTTTCCCGAACGGAGAAACAATTCTCGTAATAACACAGAAAAGGTGAAGTTTAGGTTGGAGCTGTCAAAGAAGGAGATTGAGGAAGATTTCATGGCCATGGTGGGCCACCTTCCACCGCGGAAGCCCAAGAGGCCCAAAGCTCTTAAGAAGCATTTGGATTTGGATGTGAGTTGCATTCGCCTTTTCATAACATCATCGTCTTCAATTCTGAATGCTCAACAATGCACATAGGCCATTTTGTTGAATATATAAAGGTGTTCATTATATGTATGATGTAGATATCTGTGGGACATGGGCAGTTAGGCACCATAACTATTCTAAAGTAGGAGTATTATTACTTTTTGGGTGGAACCGTGGAAGGTATCTTAATCAGGGTATTTGGTTTTTCAGTAGGTCCAGAGAGTATCGTAAAGGCTTAATCATTAAGACCGGAATTAATATCCGTTCGGATACTTAGTTATAGTGAAATTTCTCCGCCCCATTCCAAGTGGCACTCCATTTTGAGACCAATGGTCTTCATCCTTCCTAAGCATTTGTTTTGCAGGATAACCGAGGTCCTTTCCTATAAGATGAGTTCGCTTGACAAATCGAGTCACATCCATTACGTTTTTGAAGTGTTATAGTTATCCATTACCGCAGAATAACTATTCTAAAGTGTTATTATTATTTTTTGGTTGGAAGGTATGTAATTAGGGTATTTGGTTTCTAGTAGGTTCAAGGAGTATCTTACGGGCTTAATCATTAAGACATAATATTTGTTCGGGTGCTTAGTCATAGTGATCTATATCCTTCCCAAGGATGTATCATCCAGGATAACTGAGATCCTTCCTTATAAGTTGAGTCCATAACAAATTGAGTCACACCCATTAGGTTATTTTAAAGTGTTATGGTAGAGTTGTGTTGTGATTACAAAAATTGCTAAATCTGCCGCAAAAACTTAACAAAATCTTATTATTGTAGCTGCGGTTATATGGTTGTAAATTGCAATTTAAAGCTATATTTCTTTGTTAGTGTAATTAATTGCTATGTTTTCCTTGGTTGATGTTTTACTTTGTTTTAATTTTTATATGTGAAAGATTTAATACTTGTTATTTGTTTTTTGTGTAGATTTTATTTCCTGGCTCGCGGTTGACGTCCGAGGTTACAGCTAATTTATACAAGGTTCTTGTTCCTGAGGCAGTTCCTAACTCTCCTGTGCGTCCGAAGAAGTCAAAAGGGAAGGACAAGGATGCATCTCTCTAACTCTAATGTCATCGTGACATCTTAATTTGGTATGCTAATTTTAGTTTGCTAGACATAGTTGATTCTTTTTTGTTTATAAGAATCAATTTTGTTCGTAAAAAAAAAAAATTACAATTTTGTTATTTGAACATAAGTAGTTGACATCTCTCTCACATCTTTTATAGTATTTAATGATAAAAGCCATTTTCTTAAATAGTGCTTTGTCATTTATAAGCATCAATTTTTTTTTTTTATGGAAAATGCTAACGAGTATCCTCAGTCTCAAGGCACTCGTTAAGGAGCCAAGAAAAAAAGTTTACATAGAAAATTGATATCTTTAATATTTACAAAAGTAAAATGTTTTAATTTTCTAAAGAAAACTTACTCGTTACCCTTTTTTATTTATTAATGTGAAGCTTTGTGGCCAAGGATGCCAGCTCAGTCATCTCTATTTTCTTTTATCCAGATATGGTAATCTAGTTCTTATTTCTGAATTATCAAGTAGTATTCTGCTTGTTGAATCGTGATTATTAATTATTCCTCAGGAACACTGATCTATTATCAACTCTTAACACTATCCTGTTACAACAGATTTAAAAAATTAAAAGGTTTTGTTTCAAAATAATTTTTTGAAATTTAATTCTAATATATTTTATTTCGTGACATCATGAAGTATGCTATCAAACTTTTTATGTTAGTATCAATAAGTTAGTACGAGTGGTAATGGGTTCGGACTCATTGGCCCTTAAGCAGGTTGTCAGAAGTTTGATTCCTGACTTTTGTGTATGGAGAAAATCTGGTTGGAAAGGAGTCAACCTTAAATGTCGCCCACGACCCCTACAAAGATTAGTCATTGTTTACGATGGTGAATACTTTATATCAATGATATGATAACCCCAAAATGTTTTTATATTAGTAAACCCATTTTCTTGGTTAAAAAAAAAGGATAAATTTTACTTACAAGTAAATAAATAATTCATAATTTGAGAGAGGCAATTCAATTAGTACTAATATGCATTCGAAATTAATCATTAATTTTATCAAATATATTTTAAATTCTATAAGTTAGTTCATCCGTTATGAGCCGGTAGCTGATAAGTTCATCCATTATCAGTCGACTTATTCATTATCATCTATAAAATTCATCCATTATTAACTAATTAAAAAAAGCTAATTTTTAACAAAGACATGAGCTCATCAATATTCGAAACTCAAACTTAGCCTTGGTATAACGTTGTGACTACTATTTTTTTTTTTTGAAACAACGTTTTAACTACTTATCTTCTCTTAAGACAATTTAATTTTATCTTTTATTATTATTATTATATGTTTATCTTTTGTCATCTTATCGATTAAATCTACGTTCAACCAACATACTCAAAACGACACCTATTTCACTTTTGTAATGGATTTCTAGCTTAATTTGCCCAATGATTGGCTTCCTAAGTCAGCAAGTCTAGTCTATATGGCTTCCAAAAAAAAAAAAAAAAAAACAGTAAGTCTATATGAGCAAACTTTTTAGCTAAAGCATGATAAGTGTAAAATAACGAATTACAAATAGGTTTTTAAATTATATTAAAATCTAATTTCTTCTAGTAATTTATCTATAAAAATGTTTTCATATGATAAGTATTCATTTTCATATTTTATGTATAATTTTTCTACATGTATTAACCCATCAAAACAACAAAAACTAATTAAATTGTTTCATTATTTCAATGATATCCAATTAATACATTTGAAATTTGAAAATACCTTCAAAAGTTGAAAATGCTATTTTTTGATAATCAAGGCATCAAGGCATAGGTACGAAGTATCCACTATCGTTAGTAGTGACTAATCTCCGTCGGGGAACCTGTTGGGCACACAGGTTTTCTTCATACGCAAGAGTAAGGATTCGAACCCCTGACCACTTGCTTAAAATGCCCAAGTCCTTTACCACTTGACCATACCACATGTTGGTAGTTGAAAAATGCTATTTAAGATGAGGCATTAACTTATTTAAAAAAAAAAATACTAAATTAAATTCTTAAATAAAATGACCAAAATGAGCTGCTTTTTGGAGGGAAAAAAATGCTCCAACGAATACTACTTTATACATAAAGATTTAAATTAAAGCAAGTAAATGAATTTGAGTTACACCAAGATGTATATTGAATAATGATCAGAATCATCTGAGATTAATTTTAACGTTAACTATGCTTTCTTAAAAAAAATAATTAAAAAAAAAAAAAAAACGTTAACTATGCTAAATTATTATAGCCAAATGATTTAACTCGTGAACATCTAGCGATAAAGTATGTGCTCAAGATAATTCAATCATTGAAGAACTAAAAGTAATAATCAAATGTATAATTCTATCTATTTATTTTATGGTAAGTTATCAGATCATCGACTTTATCCCCTACTATAGTAGAAATCATGAATGATATCTAACATGTGACTTTTGCAAGTAGTCTTTAGGATTGGTCTGTCTCTGTGGTTCACACATACCGTGAAGCTAAATAGCTAATTGTTGCGCTGATCACTTGTTAGCATGGGTCGTGACAATTCTTTTTAGTGGACGCTGTTGCTATTGGATTCAGTTACCCCTTTGTTAGGTGTTTATCTGAGGGATGATGTAGTGGGATGTAATATTTCCAGTTGTTTCTTGTTTTGTTTTCTTTTTACATAAAAAAAAAAAAAGAGCAAATACAAGATCAATACAATTAATTTTAATAAAGTAAAATTTCAAAGGTAAAATTCAAACAAGTAACTAAGATAAATAACAAACTAAATTAAAGCAAGAAAAATAAATTTGAGTTTCTCACCAAATGTAATTTGAGTAAGGATCAGAATCAACTGAGATTAATTTTAAGATCAACTATGCTAAATTATTATACCCAAATGATTTATCTCATGAACATTTAGCGACAAAATTTGTGCCCATGAAAGTTCAACAATGAAGCACTAATAAAATAGATAAATCTGATTTATCCACAAAAAAAAATATAGATATATTTGTTTCTTTATATGGGTTTGGGTTTTTGTTCCCCCGTGTCTTTTTGTATTCTTTTTTTTTCTTTTTTTATAATAAAATTTAGGCATGCTGGAGATGATTAGTAGAGGCTATGGTGCTAATATAATTGGGATGTCTATCTTTATATGCTTTTGCATGCTTTTTTTGTTTTAAAAAAACTGTACTAATCAAATATATTATTTTATCCCCTTAATTAGTAGTAAACTATAAAATCATCAACTTTATCCCAACTACGAAATCACAAATGATATCCAACAATTATCACCAATACTTACATAGGCATATGAAGAAGAAAAAAACATGATTCAACTCATCTAAGAAACAAACTTGTTTCTTTCCAAGTTTCTAACTTTTTAATGTTCTAACAATATCAAATTAGAATTAACTTAAATTTCTTTAACTTGATCGTGGAGGATGTCGTCATACAAAGTCGTGTACACCAGAGACCAATGGGAAATGTTACCGAATTTTTGTAAAGTACATAAGACATTAGAGTTAAGGACTAACAATTAACTGGGTGTTGAAAAGGTTTCTTGTCGAATGGGTTAAGGTCATACCATGTCATAGGAAGGAGATGGAGATCTTAGACTAAGTATTGTTGTTCTAGTTAGCAGTAATGGAAGCTCTTGAGAATGGGAAGTGGATGGGTGGAAGGAAGGATCGTGGACATATGATGCTTGAGTTCATAGAGGGAGTGACTGAGTTCGCTAAGCTTAAGGAGAGTTATCCAAGACAATCAGATCCAAAAATGGGGTGACTTTATTTCATGTTCTGCTAAGGCGATGGCAACATCAATCCTTTTCTACACCAAACTTGAGCTTCATGACATCCTTGATGCATGGAGGCATCATCTGGGCAGCCGACACAATATTTATGTGGGGAACATCACGGTTGAGGTACGAGGGGCCCAAGACCGGGCTATTTGGTTGTCTTGCTCTATACGCGCTTATTCATATTTCATTCTCTGAGAAGACAGAGTCTAGGAGCTCATGATGAGGCTGCTTCCTATGGTCCTAATGGTTCCCGTGGAACCCACCCCCAAGTCGTGACCTCACGCTTTGACGATGCATCTTCCGTGGCATTTGAGACAGCAACACCTGTAGCAGTCCCTCCAGTGGCCCCACGGGTTGCAGTGGTGGACCTTACGGTAGTTTTTCGATGGTTCTTCCTAGTGCACCACCGGTGATTCCTTCAGTTATCCTTCCTATAGGACAGTCTAGATATAGACTTGGTAGGCTGATTGCTCGTAAGAGCACTCCTTGTCCCGCGGCTCCTCGTCGTCGGGTTCGTGAGATCACAGAGATGATTGAGATTTCTTCCAACTCCGAGATGGAGGATGCAGAGGAGAACCCCGAGGAAGTACTTCTCGGAGGATGAGGACGAGGCCTCATCATAGTCCTATGCTAGCAAGTGGTGATTAGTGATTAGTCCTAGCGTCTGAGGCTAGAGTCTTTTGTGGATTTGCGTCTCCAAGTTACTATATTTATTTCATTTGTTGTATTTTGTTAGCGATTGTTTTACCATTTGCGAAAAGAAAAAAAAAAATAGTAAACCCACATTTTCCAACAATATTTACTTCCCGCTGTATTCGGTCTTATAAAATATTACAGACAATATAGTGTCCGAAAAAGATGTTACGATTTCTATCATTTCGCATATAAATTCTTCATTGCATCCTCAATTTCCCTTAGAAACCACTTTTACCTTCACCTAGGGCTTCTAATTCAATCCGGTAGTACTTCAATCCTAGGGCTCCTCTAACCCAACAATGGACACTATCAAATTTTTTTTTTATCAACTAAATATGTTTCAAAATGGAAGCAGACTTTATTTCATTAGATGCCTTTAAGAAACTAGTCCTTCAAATAATCATAACAAAAAGTATTATTTTTTATTATTAAAAGTAATTATTTAAAAGAATTCCAAAAAATAAACTATAAACTATTTACATGCACGTTTGTAATTAAAAAGAAAACTATTTACATGCACAAAATAAAATTGAATGGAACCGAAACAATTCTCTTAATTCTCTCAAAGTCCGGAGTAAAAATTGTAGTAATGAGTTTTGGTTCTTTTTAAACAACAAGCCTTCTTTTCAATATTTGGCCTATTCAAACGGTTGAACGGGCCAAACCCAATTCTCAAAACCATGGGTGGAGTGAATATGTGGGGTGTTTGATTTAACGTTCACAAAATTAAATTTTACAGACCATTTTTTGATTAAAAGTGAGTTTGTAATAATTAATTTATGTTTGGATATTTTATTGTTAAAAGTAAATTTAATAGAAGGAATGTTATTTGCATTGTGCCACTTAAACTGGCTTTTTCAACATGTAGCTATCAAATTGTCCTGCAACTTTTATATGGATATAAAAAGTGGTGACTTCTAATGTGAAGTAGCAAGTAAATCCCTCACCCATGAGGGAGCAAAATCAGCCCTCAGATATATTTTAAAATAATGGAATGGTCATGATTTAATGATGCCATTAGGTATTACAGGTCACTTCTTACTTTACAAAATGATCCCTATTTTTTTCTCTCAAAGTTTTGTAATTTGCAAATTAATCCTTCTTAGAACTGGCCAGAGATCCACCATTAGATGTGGCCACCACCACCACCCACTACCATAACTTTTAATGATGCGCTAGTGCTAATGAGAACTATGCGGTGGTTCACATATTCTTTCAAACCAATTCATTAGGGGCGGTGGTTACGGCGGTGAGCAAGACACGACGGTGAGCGACTGGAATGCGACTTTGTGTTCAGCGACACTGACGCGATGGAGAGTAAGTCGCACAACGGATTTGGACGCACCGACGCAAGGATGAGAGGACGATTCTGGTGTGCCAACTGAAAAAATGGGTCCTTTGACCCGTCTGGAGGTAGGAGAGGAGATCCAGGTGTGGCTTTAATTTTAAACTACATAAGTAAAGCTGGTGTTGATACTGATGTGTATTCGAAGAGTGGCTCAATGGTAAGGTCCCATAGTTTTCATGCTCCAGGTCACGTGTTCGAAACTCACGAATGTCCGTTTTTCTTTATTTGGCTGAAAAACGTAAAAATAAAAAAACTAGAGATGCACAATCCAGGATCGAACCTATGACTTTGCCGTTATGTTACCATCCTCCAACCACTACACCATTCTCAGTTGGCTGCCATAGTTTCGTACTAATATACCTTTAAAGGAGAACATAACAGAAAGCAACTTGGGTTGACCCGTATTGCAGAAATCGATATCCCAACTTTTTGCTCAAACGCACCAAAAAATGTAGCAAAGAACCGCCAAAATCCAACCACCGTGCACGACTCCGTCACCACCAACCACCATGACTTTTCTCCAAATCGCGATTTGCCCTCTCCACCGCGCTACTCCGTCAGCCACCACTCCCAAATCCACAAACATGCAGCAACGTCACCGCTTCATTTCGCCGTTGAAGCATTGCACGCCGTCACCGCCGCGCCGTCTCGTTCTGATGGTATGGGTTCGAGCATCATGTGACAGAACAGGGTCTTTATTGCAAAACAGCAAATTGATAACTTCCACAATGTTTACCTGCTATATCCAGTCATTTTTCCTCCTTCACTGATGAGGGACTTAGTTGCTCCCTCAACTTAGAAGTCACCATAAAAAGTGATTAATTTTAAAGGACAGTATATAAAAGTAGTAGTTGAAAAACTCAAACTAAGTTTTGGTAAATGCAGAAGCAACAATTTATTGTTTCTACCTCAAGTTTGACTACAAAATAATTCTTTCAACTGGAAATCAATTACAAAAAAATTAGCAAAAGTATGTTTGGAGCCACTAACTCATGTCTGCACAATCCAAACATGCACTAATTCAGTAACTTCAATATACATGCCTTTCTAGCCAATAACATCAACTATGAAGCACTGAGATGCTCTTTCAATATATTAAGTAACAATTTGAAAATTCATATGAAAATTGCACTGACAACTTCTTTCAACCATACCTTTTTGGAAAATGCACTGCATGAACAAATTCGCACCTCTATATTCAAATTCATTTGAATCATAATCCACGCTGCTGAATGATCTCCTCCAAAACTTTCTGAAGTGCTTCAGCAGCCAGAGGGATGATCAAGCAATCTTGACCATCAGAATTCCTCTTAATCTTGATCAGCTCATGGTCTTTAAACTCAGTCAAATGAGAATTCAGTGTAGTCTGATTATTACAAATAAGGAAACGTTCTCGACAGACCGAGTAAAGATCATTGGTTGCCATTCCTGAAAATAAAACAAATTATTTAATGACACATAAATAAGCTATTAGATGAAGAACATTTCCATGGAGAATTATAGGAACTTACCACCTTCTTCAGGATGAGAAAGCTGATATTCTGCAAGAACTCTGAATACATCCTGGGCATTATTTGTCAAACTTTGCAAAACTATTGTAGCTGTTTTGGCATTTTGTTTGGCACCACCATGTGCAAGAATAAGAGGATAAAACATGCCTTCAGCCTTATAAGGGGCAAAGGTAGGAACATGATACCAGCACCACTTGAACTGTGTATGAACATTAATTTTGTCCCAAACTACAAACAGAGTCAACATAAACTTTTACTTGATAGACAAATACACTACAAAAATACTTCAGTATGCCATACTGTCTGAAATTCATATTTAAGTCTCAGGGAAAAAATGCTCATAATTTTTAATTGCCCATAGCAAACATAGAAGCAACTTTTAAGTCTTAGTCAAGAAAGGTTTTGGTTCTTCAACTTTTGGAAAAATCATGCCACTTGGTCCTATTGTCCATTTTAAAAGAGATAAGAGAATCAGATTAGAGGATCAATAATAGATCAAACAAAACACTAATGATATTTTTATTTAGTTTTAAGAAATGTATTTATGCTTTTTATTGTAAACTATTAATAAACTAGGTAATTTTACACCAATCAATAATAGGTTGCACCAGTGAGCTTTTATTCAAATTCAAACCCTCAAAATTAATCTCTTGTAAACAAAATTTAAGAAAGTAAAATAGTTCAAACCTTGGGATATCGATATAAGAGCATGAATTCAAGGCAGATAATTTAGCATAACTACACTTACAAAGAGGAGCATTCACATGGTCAATAGAGGCAACGATACGAATATTGGTACAAGCAGCCAGCCGAGCAAGATACTGTTGGGTTTCATGGTCCCTTAATGCAGGCCCGTCAATATTGTGAATGATAACACAAACAAAACAATTGCCCTCCTCTGTTTGCACTTCATCCAAAAATGTAAGAAGATCTTCCATAGATTGAGAACTAAATGGTTGCTGGCTTTTGGGCAAGTCTCGATTAGAAACTTTTCGTCTAGTTTTGACTTGATCGAACAGAAGTTCGGCTACAGCTATCACAACCTATATAAAAAATATTGCATTTGTGATGTATATAAAGAGTGAGGAGGACAAGTACTTGGAGTGCACAAATAAGATCTTATAAAAATTTAGTTAGTTGCATACCCTTAGCATTTTCTTTTTACCATAAAACAAACATACATCTACAAAAATAACAGTAGTGCAACAATCACATGAATCTTTGGGATGTATGATGCTAGGAAGAAAAACAAACCTGCTTCAAGTTAATGGCATGAAGATATCCATTAATGACAACTACAGAATATTCAGTCAGTGCTGTTGAAGCAAAATCTTCAATCATTGCCTTCTTAGATCCAAAGCCATACATCATAAGACCAAAACCACACCTGGATCATTGATGAAAAAAATAAAATGAATTTGAATCCATAACACAGTATAATATGCAAATTTTCCATGGTATAATATAGCAAGCAGGCATTTAGATGAAAAGAGAATAACCACATTATTTCAACGGCTAAAATCAACCATAGTTACAAGTACGAGATACAGGTCGGCTATGCGATTCATTTGGGTACATGATTCGTCATTTTTACAATATTATTACAAGATTTTCTTTAAGGTGAAGTCGGTACGGCGAATTGGGTACATGGTACGCAGTGTTAATAAGAGAACCCAATAACTATGAAATCGAAAACCAGGCAACACCCTCAGTCACATTTTGCATACGGTATGCCTACTCTACCTCAAAATACAAAGATACCTTGATATCTCACTCACATTCGCATAGGAAGATTTGTGATTGGTTGAAATGTAGAAGTGTTAAAAACCTTACATTGATCATGTATCAAACTTAAACTCGGGAAGGATGAAAACTAATGTGTGCACGGTCGGTGTAAAGATTTTATATAACTACATTATTTGTACCGCTAAAATAGACAACCTAGCGACACCCGCACTCACATTTGTATATGCCTATCCTAATCACATTTCATGTATTATAAAAAAGTATTTCAAAAGCGAAAAGGAACTTACCTTAGAGCAAGAAGCCATTCAGGATAAAAACTTCTATAGCTATCTATCAAAGCAGCAATCTCATTCTGGTGCTTGGGTTCAATTTGGGATGCCGCTTCCCTCAATTCCTACATCATTATATTACATATACGAAACCACAGTATTTTTATAATTAAAGAAGAAACAAAACTACACTTAGTGAAACCTCAGTGTAACCGTTACCTGTTCATCAACAACATTAATATCGGTAACCTTGTGTGTTGATTTCTTTGCTGAGGAGCCAAGTTCCTTAGCCAGAAAATAGTTTCTTGAGAATTCAAATTCCTCTTCCTCTTCCACTTCCTCCATGTCCATACTTGTGAATTGAAATAAAGATGAAAACGTCAATTAAAATGAAGATTTATGCAGATTTGAAACTCCAAGGTGCTATAGTCGTGTACAATTACAAATACGGAGTGGTCTGGTGCAATGAAGTTCCATTTTGTTGTGACCTAGAGAGTAAAGACTAGAGGGATGTCAACGGGGCAGGACGGAGGCGGAGAGTACTCCCCGCTCCCCGCTCCCCGCTCCCCGTCCCCCCCTCCTAGATTTTCCCCCGTCCCCGATCCACGCTGTGGGGAGTTTTTCTCCCTGCAGATCCCAATGGGGACCGCGAAAATTCATAAATAATTTGCAAAAATATAAACTAAAATCCAATAAAGTTGAAAAAAATATGAAAGTAAACTTCTGCTAAATTCCATTCATCAGGGCTATTAATATTTTTAGCAATATTCTTTAAAATAAAGCAACTCTCCTCATAAATACATGGTTGTCCATAAAGCCTCTTGTTCACACAATCAATTTTTCCAGAGCTTACAGAACATTAAAGCTAAAGTAATCAACAGATTAAGATGCCTTAGATATTTGTTGAGATGCATAAATTTTAGAGGGCTCAGTAATTATAAACTTGCAAACCGAACCCAACTATACCAGGTCGCTTATTAACACTCCCTTCTATCATTTTGTTTCTCAACTCTGCAACTTTTCCAAATTGATGCTAATGCATAAATGTTAGACAATGGAACATAAGCTGAGGGCTCATTCAGTTCTATATAAGCAAGAATATTTGATGTTATGTTTCTTACTTCAGCATTCTCATGTTTAGAGCAAGCACCTAGATTATTGATTAGTGTAGTGTTTATATACATACAAGAAATCATCCGTAGCAGAAAAAAAGTAAAGAAACGGAAAAAAAAAAAAATCAAGTGAAGTGGCATTCAACCACCCTTAAAGCGGTTGCCGGTCGGCGAATATACCTGAGATCTCAGCGGTGGTGGGTCGGCGACCAGCGACGGCAGAAAAGGAGTAGGGGAACAGCGACGGCGGAGCAAGCAGGTGCGATGGTCGAACAGTGACGGCAGAGACGCGTACGGCAGAGGAAGTGCGGTGGTCTGGCTGGTGGCGGGAAGACTACAAGGGTTTCCGCATTTTTTTTCCTCTGGTTTTCCCGCGATTTCAATGATTTATAGTGGAAGAAAGAAAACGGGTCGGGCAATTCAAAATGATGGGTCCATTCTAATGCAGCTCCGATATCTGTCAGCCCAACACTAAACCATAAAGTGGTACTAATTAGTAATTAAGTGGGCTAAGGACTAAGAATGGGGCTAACCCACTTAATTATTGGATCAAGACACTTAATTAAGGCCTGTTTGGTTTGTTTCTAATTTCCGATTTTCATTTCCTAATTTTAAAGACAATTACAACTAATATAATTATAAAAATGTCACATTGTTTTCATCATATTTCTTGTTTTCAAAGATTTGTACAGGAAACACTGAAAACAAATAAAAAGTTGTTTTCAGTGATTCATGTACAAATCTTTGGAAATAAAAAACAAAATAAAAATAACGTGACACTTTTTAATATTTTAGTTATAATTATTTTTTAAATCAAAAATTGAAAATTGAAAATAAACAAAACAGATCCTTAAACTTCAAGGAAAGTTGTGACCGCACAAATAAAAAATTCAAGGAAAATCAAAACAATATATTAAATAAATTGACATAAAAACTTTTAATTAAGCTTCTAAAATAAGTAATTTATTGTAAAACTTTTATATAGAGTAGAAATTATTTTGAGAGGCTACAAAAGTATTTTTCGATTATTTAGATGTAACAATGTGAAATTACTTAATCTTCTTATAAAACTACTATAAAGGATATACCAAAGCAGTATCCAAAAAACATGTTGGGATAAAAAAAAAAGTTTTTTTTTTACACATTAAAATTGAGCTTAATTTTGTATAAAAAAATTTACATAGTCAATCAATCAAAAATATCGTATGTATGATTTTTAAGTTAATTATGATAAGAGTCAAAAAATTTTTATAAAGTGTCAATATATGATTGATTGACTGTGTAAAGAATCTTTATACCTGGGATGGCAATGGAGCATGGACTCGCCCTATACCCACACGGGTACCCATTAGATGTATTCTTAACGAATATTCACTAAAAATGTTTAAATGTTCTTATCTATAAAAAAAAAAATCACACATAAAAAACGTAAACAAAGGACACATCTTCTAATATTAAAGCAAGGCAATATCTTTCAATTCTAGTTTTCATATTTAACCTGCTTGAATTTTTAATGTGGCACAAAGAGAGTGCGAGAGAATCAAACATATGCGTGACAGAATGTACGAAAAGTGCTTGCTTAACGAAGGTTGATGTGAAAATAGCCTGGTGTAAAACTTCTATCTAAATGTGACCTAAAAATATGAATTATTTTATGATCGATTCATATATTGGAAAGAAATTGTGATACGTGTGTGGTTAGCTCACCAACGGATGATACTGAAGGACTTGGTCTAGAAGAGACAATTGAGCCCTGGGTCTTGTTTTTCACACCTGATTTTTTGCTCCACACACCTAATATGAAATTTTTTAATTTTTTTTTTCAAAAATGCCCTTCATCCCACATGATTTGTTTACTTTTGTACTGTCTGAATTTATTTTCTGGAATACTTCCGGAAACTAATTTTCGGACATGTAAAATTTTACACCTTCGGAATTTAGTTTCCGAATGTGTAAAATGACATTTTGTAAAATTTTACATATCCAAAATTTAATTTTCGAACGTGTAAAATGGTATTTCGTAATATTTAACACATACGGGTTTTTAATTTCTAGACATGTAAAATTTTACATGTCCCGAATTTAATTTCCAAATGTATAAAATGATTTATTTGTGTGTCCGGATTTTAATTTCTGGATGGATCACGGTGCTTTCTGACCATGTTTTTTACGGCAAAGGGGTTCAGGATTTCTTCATCATGGATTGGAGGTGGGTCAGTCCTCCCGATTTCCGTTACTATCCCACTAAGGCACTAACCTTTTAACTCTTTAATGAATCTCACTAAATTGTTGTAGAGTTCAGTGATAAAGGGATGGTATGTGTCATTGAATTCATTTCAAAAGATATAAGGCTTTAAGCAAATTGTAGAAACTTCATTCAGATAAATTATTAATTGAGGTGCGCATGTGGGGAGGATGGCCAGAAACTGTCCCACGCTAAAGAAGGGTTATACAGTGCACAAAGTCAGTTTGAGCCGGAACTGCCATGTCATGAGCCGGAAACCAGGCCACACGAATCGTCCCTATTCTGTACAGATCCGGCCTCGAGCCTGCCGCCAGGAGCTCCACCACCACTGCGGGCGAACTGCACCGCCAGTCCGAACCGGAACCAGGCCGCCGTCGCTGCTTCCCCATCAGTCTCGCATGTACAGGTGAAGAAGGAGGGTTTCTGGAATAAAAATTTCGAAATAAAATTGCAAGGTGAAAGGAGCAATTTGCAAGGTGTTAATAGCAATTTTGCAATGCTTGTAGCTGACTCATTCTATTAGCATATTCTCTATTTTGTATAATTAGGAAATTGTATCTATTATATATCCAGTAGTAGAGAATGATAAAAGTAGAGAAGAACTAATCCAGTTTCTTAAAATTATATTCCTTCTTCTTCCTTAATTTCTCGAGAGCTTTATCCTTACTTGAAAAGGATCATGTACATTTTTCTGTAAGCAAGTATAATCGAAAATAAAACAAAGTTAAATTCACTCTTCAATGCATCTCACACCCTCCAAGTTTGGATTCAACAAATACCTGATTTTTTAACCACACAGCTTATAGACATGTTAAGTGCAACTATGCAGAAGTTACAAGAAATGTTAGATTGATATAAAATTAAGGGCATCTTAATGACTTTACCGGCAAGTACGGTACCCATAGGTACGGGTGTCTCAATAACCATCTCCGCCCCCATTAACTAGTGGCTATAAAAATATCCATTTATTTTACCCGCGTGTACGGTGACACCCTAAACTAGGGCGCACATTTCGTTACCCGTTGAGGAAAATAAAATAAAAGAATTAAATTGCTGGTTGCTTTCGGTAAAAGATATTGTCTTAGTAAGTAAGTAGCCTCAAAATAATGGTATATATATATATTAAATGAACAAAAGAAACAAAGGAAATTAATGAATACTCAGAACATGGAATGTAAACATCATATATATATATATATATAATCTATCCCAGTGGGATTCAGAGTTTAGTACAGAAACTAGGGCCTAATCAGGATGGCCATTAAAGACAGAGTTACAGGACATAAGTTAACAACTGTAAAATAAGTAAAGCAAAATAAGGAGAGGGTCTGGAACCACACATCAAAAGGGTGGCTCTAAGAAACCAGATAAAGTTGGACCGAGACAGACTACTCACAAAATCATACACCCCTAAGTTGATCACTACTAACAACTAGAAGGGAGACTCGCCACGAATACTCTCACAAGAAGAAACCCCAGGTGATGGGTCCATGACATCTCCGCCCTCATCAGGAGAGTCGGAATCATCAAAATCCGGATCGTCATCAAGAACGTACTCCGGTAACTCATCAAGATCGTCGTCGTGATCCAAAACATGGTATACAGGCTCCTCCTCAAAGTACTCCTCGGGGTCCTCCTCAATCGATGAAGCCGGCTCGACTCCAGGTAAGGGTACCCCTAGAGGTGGGTGCATCTGCAAATGTCCATTCATCTATAGCACGTGTAAGTAGTACCAAGGTGGTGGGAGAGCAATCCTCCTCATCTCAACTGTCTGAACTCTGCGGTATGGCTCGCCCTCGGCATTCTTCTCCAACGTGGTTATCGGTCCATGATAGGTGGCCGATGTAGATCCGGGGTGAATCTGCCACGCCCCCGCACTCCCCGCATCATCGAAGATCTCAGTCTTCGATTCCGACGGTACCAGTGGGATGTTCGGTCCATCTAAACCATGGATATGCAGCGATGCCAAAAAAATGCAAAGAGAAGTAACAAGAAGATATGCAAGAGTGAGATACCAATATATGGATAGATTACAATAACCACATGCATGATACATACACCACGTCAACATATTAACATTTTCCAAATATTAATAGATACATCAAATATTATATCAATGGGTGTCATACCCGTACAATCAGCTTTTATAAAGATTATGCATGACACTTCAATATTCTGGCTCTATAGACTTAATCTCATGAGATCCCTTCATCTTTCTAAGAGTTGATCAAAACTCAAAGCCCTCACTTAGGCATCACCGTCGCGACTAAAGTCCCTGTTTGGACATCACCGAAGTGACTAAAAAGTCCCTGCTTGGACATCACCGAAGTGACCAATAGCCCCTGCTTGGGCATCACCGAAGTGACTAAACTATGAGGCACGTCTGCCTAAATGCATGAATAAAACATTCGTCCAGGAGGTTTTCTTTGTGTTCAATCTCATTCGTTGTCAAAGTTCAAAGCTAACGACCATTCATAAATTTTCATTACTCAATCATCAACACAGGACACGTAGTCCGAGTGCTCAATCACAACACCTAAGACCGATGCCTCAACCAAGGTTCGTGGTCATAAAAAGATTTACCATCTTATTTCAGCATGATTAGGACTCTCAGTCCACAACAACGAAATTAGGACACTTAATCCATAATAACGAGATTAGGACTCTTAGTCCACAACATCATGATTAGGACTCTTGTTCCACAATACTTAACACAGATCAAGGATCAACGTGCACATTACAAAATACTAGAGGCGACGTCTCGTGAACTAGATTCGATTTCACTTGTTCTTACTTTTCGCTCAATGAAAATCAAATACCAAGATAGAACCTCGGTAACCCATCCAAGTTACCGGAACATTTTCAAAAGTATTTTTTACAGGAAATCTTTTCATTTGGAAAATCATTTGTAAACTATTATAAGAAATCTATTTTCTCTTGAAATCTTTTTCTTAAAAGCATCTCTATTCATGGTCAAATATTTTCCAAGGCTTTTCCCTCCGTAAAACACATATTTTTCTAAAGAACATTTTAAAATAAACATCATTACTTTCAAAATTCTCTTTGTAGCTTATTTAGGCTTTTAATCATATGATTAGTTGAGCGCCGACTAACGTCAGGCTTTCCAGACATCAATTAATATCATCATAATCTCAGTCAACAATATAACAGTTAATATCAGTTCATAACATATATGATTCACAACACTTTAAATCAAGTAAGGATCAACTTTAAACAGTTATCACAACATTTCAAGTATACAAATCATTCAAACTTTGATTTAATATAATAACCATATTCAAATAACTCAAGTAACCCACATACACACATGCACATAGCTATTGAATATCCCTCAGGCTGTCCCCTCTTACCTTTTGTGAAGGTAAAGGTACGTGATGTTTGAGGAAGTGTACTACGAATGACCTCGTCTACTCTGCGACAAAATTCTAAGTTTAAGAAAACAAAACCATAAGTTAAAAGTTAACCAAGAATACTAAACCAAGAAGGTATAGGTTCGGCCATGGCATGAAATAGGGTTAGAGGTTTTCAAACAAGAATACAACTCATGGATTAATGATCCTTAAGTGTTAGGAGTTCATAACTAAGGTTCACTTTACAAAGATCTCACTAAATCCATGCTTAGGGTTTCGGCCTCTTTAGTATAAGTAGGCTAGAAATTTCCAACCCTTCTAAGCTCTTAGATTTAGTGTTAAAAGATATCAAGAAGTCTAAATTCATGATCATATTGAAAAATGAAACAAAACATCCTAGGTTCACAACCATCATAGGATAAATAGGCTAGACATCTATAAACTTTATAATCTCTTAGACTTAGCATCCAAAGGTATTAAGGAGCTCTAGTCCATGATCATTTTGGAAAATGAAAACAAAACATCCTAGGCCCACAACCAATGTAGGTTTGGCCTTCATAAGATAAGTAGGTTAGAAATCTTTAAACTTTCCAATCTCTTAGACTTAGCATCCAAATGTATTAAGGAGCTCTAGTCCATGATTATTTTGGAAAAATGAAAACAAAACATCCTAGGTTCACAACCATCATAGGATAAATAGGCTAGACAATCTTTAAATTTTCCAATATCTTAGACTTAGCATCCAAATGTATTAAGGAGCTCTAGTCCATGATCATTTTGGAAAATGAAAACAAAACATCCTAGGTTCACAACTATCATAGAATAAATAGGCTAGACAATCTTTAAACTTTCCAATCTCTTAGACTTAGCATCCAAATATATTAAGGAGCTCAAGTCCATGATCATTTTGGAAAAATGAAAACAAAACATCCTAGGTCCACAACCAATGTAGGTTCGGCCTTCATAAGATAAGTAGGTTAGAAATCTTTAAACTTTCCAATCTCTTAGACTTAGCATCCAAATGTATTAAGGAGCTCTAGTCCATGATCATTTTAGAAAAATGAAAACAAAACATCCTAGGTTCACAACCATCATAGGATAAATAGGCTAGACAATCTTTAAACTTTCCAATCTCTTAGACTTAGCATCCAAATGTATTAAGGAGCTCAAGTCCATGATCATTTTGGAAAAATGAAAACAAAATCTTCCTAGGCCACTAAGACATAGTTTCGGCCATCCTTGGAGGAATATGTTAGAAATGTTTGTTTGATACAAGCTCTTAGAATATGAAAGTAGAGATCAATAGAAGTTCATAGAAATTGGTTTAAACTCAAACAGAGTTTCCTATGATTTTCTAGAGATTTTAGAAGTTAAAAGCTCAATAAGAATCACATAATGTAAACTCATGAAATAAGTAGAGAACTTGAAAAGAAGAATATGAGAGTATTACCCTTGAAACTAGAAAGAAAAAGTATGAAGAACTTGAAACTTGAAAGTAAATAAAAATGGAAACTTTAAGTGTTGGAAACTTTGAAGTAAGAATGGAGAAGAAGAAGAAGAAGAAGAAGAAGAAGAAGAAGAAGGAAATGAAATAGATGAAATGAAGTGGGTATTTATAGAATGAGAGTGAGAGAGTGGCGTGAAGAAGGGGGGAGAGTGAGCTTGGAGAGCAAGTTTGGAGTTTAGGAAGTGTTTGGTTGGAAGAAGTGAAGAAAATGGGTTTTTGGATTAGAATATGATATAATTTGAAAAGTGTAATGATGACACTTTTTGAGTGTGTCATAACCCTTGTCAATCACATCCCATCACTTCACTCCTTTGGTGCTCCCTAATCTGCTCCATTTCGTATCCGGTTGTACTTCCGATCGTAATTTTAGACGTTTTCGCCCGAATAAAATATTATATTTTATTTTCGAACGAAAATTTTCCAAAATAACCTAAGTTGAAGAATACATGATAAAAACACTAACCATCTCGTTCATGGGTCAAAATTAGGTTTTCTGCTCAGTAAACTTTTACTGTCAGTGAAAATGCAGACCGGCTTCCGTCTGAGTTTTCAACCGAAATTTTAACCTTGACCTTATACGGTAGGATAACACAAGAAAATGATTTTATTATAATTAAAACCATCCTCTGGATTTTAATAGAAAGACACAGAAATTGGGGCGTTACATGTACCTGTTAAGCTACATGCCCCGTACTCATAGCAGGTTTTATCCACGAATATCCGTGGATATGGATAATATTGACATCCCTGTTTACATTGCATACTAATTAAGGCCGTGTTTGGGTAAACAACTTAATTAAGAGCTTATCACATAAGATATTATCGCATGAGAGCTTATGCCATAAGAGCTCATGAAGAAAGAGGCAGGAGAGGATTCGAAGGGGGAAAACACGGAGGGGTCATAAGCACTTGTTAAAATTTCATAAGCTTGTTCCAGTGACTTATGAAAATAAGTCAAAAACTCTTTATGGGATGACATAAGTTACTTTTATAAGCTCTGCCAAAAATACTGCATAAGAGCTTATGTCATCAGATAAGTCAAAAGGAGCTTAAATAAGCTCTTCCGAATGCCACCTAAATCCTTAAAAATTTTAAAAGATATATATAATTTATATTCAATATTTTTTATTCTAAAAATTAATTGAACAATTTTTTTTTAAATTACTTCAAATTTTATATAAAAAAATTACTGTCAAGGCTCAGCAACGTGTCCTGGTCAATATTCATGTGTGCAAGCTCCTAAGTGTAGTGAAAAGGTAAGGAATTAGGAGAATCCTTATGGGAGTACATAGTATTCGCATTGATCGATGTTAAACACTTCGTATTACGTCAAGCAGCCGGCAGTATTCAGACGTATCCAAACTGCTTGCTACGGCAACTATAGCTAGTACCTCTATAAGGGTAGAGCATTCAACAAGTACTTCAATCTAACCATTTCTCGCTAATTATATACTTGAGCAATGATATCAAAATACTCTTTTTAACAATCTCTTCAATATATTTTTTGTTATTACAAGAAATTTATGTAGGACTATGAATTTTATGTAAAACTCACTTTATTCAATGGGTGTCATGAAATTCATTCTCCCAATAATCAGCAGTGTGTTCGAGAGGGAGTTGTTTGCTAACGGTTCTCTTATATGTACATTTCAATTTAGCTTGGTTTCTTCCCTAATTGCTACTTTAAAATGAAAGGATAGATGACCAGTACTGAAAGTTTTGAGACAAACTGGAATAACGATTATATCAGTAACATAATAATTCTTTTTTTTTTTTTACATGTGGTAGAGTTGGTTACTTAAATCTAAGCACCTTTCATTTTCTGAGTGTCAGGGTTGAGAGACAGAGAGATAAAAAAATATATATAAAAATGTGGGTTGTTTGACTTGTACCATTTGTTTGAATAAAAAGTGTGTGGATTGCTCTAATCTGATGTGGTATAGTAGGACTCATTTAATGGTGAGATAAGAACCCAAAGTGAATTGAATGTGGATCATTGGAGATGCTCTTATATTCTTAAAGTAGGTCATCATTACTCAAAACGTATTGCAATCATTTAGACCAAAGTTTTGAATCACTGAATCAACATTAAAGTCAAGAATACCAAACTCTTATCTCTTCCATGCAGTACTAGAACCACAATATAAGTGTTGGGTAATGTGCTAAATAAATGCATTCATGTATCTAAGAATTAATGAAGTCTTGGTAATGATGTTCATGTACCTAATGAATTGTATGCATCTAGTTAAGTGCATCTAGTTAAGTGTGTTCATGTACCTAGAATAATGTGGGTTCATGCACTAGTGAGTTAATGCTTATTCTAGGGAGTTCCATTGCTCACTATAAATATGTGAGCTATCTCTAATTGTAGATGTACAACCAAGAAAGATCATTTCAAATAAAAAGAGAGAGAATTATCCATCCCCAAATACTCTTCCTCTTGCTCTAGTTTTTCTATCTAATTTTACTATAGTTATAGCCCTCCATAAAACATAGTCCCTTGAGTGTCTTAGACACCACCACCACCTCTAGAATACCACCAACAGAGTGGTATCAGAGCTGCAGATCCTTGCAGCAAAGAAAAGTGAGAAAATAGAAGAGTAGAAGGAGATTGAAGGTGAAGAGTCGTGGCTTCCTCAAGCAACCTTTCAACAACCAACAGTACAATCTATAGCAATGTCCAAGTTCATTTATTTAAAGGAGAAAATTATGACTTTTGGGCAGTAAAAATGGAGACTTTATTTACCTCTTTGGATGTCTTGGATCTAGTCAAAAAGGGGTACGGAGAATCAGCAACCACAACAGAAGTTACAGCTGTCCAAAGTGACGAATTGAAGAAGAAGAAGATCATTGATGCTGGAGTTCTTGGGATGATTCAAAGAGGAGTCTCACTAGCCATATTTCCAAGGATTATGAGAGAAAAAAGCAGCCAAGGAAGCATGGGAAACTCTACAACAAGAGTTCGAAGGAGATTCAAAGGTGAGAACCGTTAAACTCCAATCTCTTAAAAGAGATTTTGAGAATGAAAGAATGAAAGAAAAAGAAAGTTTGAATGAGTATTTTAATAGATTGTCCAAATTGGTGAATCAAATGAAGTCACATGGAGATACAATTGATGATCGCTGAATTGTTGATAAAATTTTGATTAGCTTGACTGAAAAATTTGATCCTATGGTGGTTGTTATAGAAGAAACTAAAGACTTGTCTACCATGACTGTCCAAGGGTTGATGGGGTCATTTAGATCCTATGAGCAAAGATTGTTACGGCGCATTGAAAAGTCAATTGAAAGCGCATTTCAATCTAAGTTCACCATTCAATCCAATGATGATAAATGTTCATCCCAAAATAAAGGTGAGTCTTCTAGAGGTGGCAGAGGCAGAGGAAGAGGAAGAGGCAGAAACTCATATGGAAGAGGAAGAGGCACCTATGGCGGACGAGGAGATAATAGAGGCTCAAATAAATGGTGCAGAATTTGCAAGAAGAACACTCATGAAGAGAAAGATTGCTGGAATAAAGGCAAGCCACAATGTCATAATTGCAAAAAGTTCGGGCACTTGCAAAAGGATTGTCACTTTGGCAACCAACAACACATTTCATTTGCAGAAGCAGA
Organism: Echinosophora koreensis; assembly: GCA_035048595.1. Classification (NCBI taxonomy): domain Eukaryota; kingdom Viridiplantae; phylum Streptophyta; class Magnoliopsida; order Fabales; family Fabaceae; genus Echinosophora; species Echinosophora koreensis. The sequence continues at coordinate 1,658,804 of JAPCYP010000078.1, forward strand.
AAATAGTGAAGGGAACCTGTTCTATGCTTGTCAAAAGGTAACTGAAGAGCATAAAAATGTGTGGTACTTGGACAACGGTTGCAGCAATCACATGACGGGAGATAAAGAAGCCTTTATTGACATGGATCGTTCATTTGGCTCAAAAGTAAAATTGGGCAATGGAGAATATGTTGAAGTTGAAGGCAAAGGCAGCATTGGAGTTGCAACAAAGCAAGGAGGTAAAGTCATTCATGATACTCTTTATGTGCCTAAGTTAGATGAGAATTTGTTAAGCATCAGACAACTTTTGGAGCATGGTTATTCTCTTCGATTTGAGAATCGAGAGTGCAGAATTTTTGATTCAAAAGGAAGATTTGTGGCTGTGGTAAAAATGACCAAGACAAGAAGCTTTCCACTCTCTCTTAATTATGAGAAAAATCTCAGCCTGATGGCTAGAAAAGTAAAAGACTCTTGTCTATGGCACAAGCGACTTGGACACCTAAACTACAACAGTCTCAAGTTGCTTTCTCAAAAGAATATGGTGTTCGGGCTGCCAACAATTGAAGAAAAACATGGAGTATGTGAAGGATGCATGCTTGGCAAACATCATCGCCAACCATTTCCAAAAGAAGGAGCGAGGAGAGCCAAAGAAGTGCTGGAGTTGGTGCACACAGATGTTTGTGGTCCTATGAGTACCTTGTCTCATGCCCAAAATAGGTACTTTATTTTGTTTATTGATTACTTGACTCGCATGACATGGGTATATTTTATGAGACAAAAATCTGAAGTATTTGTCATATTTAAGAAGTTTAAAGCTTTTGTTGAGAAACAAAGTGGCAGGTCCATAAAAGTTTTGAGAAGTGACAATGGAAAGGAGTACACCTCTAAAGAATTTGACAAGTTTTGTGAACAAGAAGGTGTGGAGAGGCAACTCATTATTGGCTATACACCTCAACAAAATGGTGTATCTGAAATGAAGAATCAAACTGTGATGGAGATGGCTAAGTCCATGCTGTTCGAGAAAGGGATGCCCAAGGAATTTTGGCCTGAGGCTGTTAATACAGCTGTGTACCTGCTGAATAGATGCCCAACAAGAGCTGTATGGAATAAGACGCCATTTGAAGCATGGAGTGGAAGAAAACCTTCAGTGAACCTCCTTAAAGTTTTTGGGTGTGTTTGCTATGCTCAAGTTCCCAAGGAAAAGAGGACAAAGCTTGAAGAAGCAAGTCAAAGATGCATCTTTATTGGCTATAGCTCCATATCAAAGGGCTATAGACTTTACAACTTGAAGAGCAAAAAAGTGATCATTAGCCGGGATGTTGTATTTGATGAGAAGGCTTCTTGGAATTGGCAAGAAGAGAATATTGAAGAGAAAACTGTTCCGACAGTAATTTTAGAGCAAGGTCCAACTCCTTCAGAGAATGAACAACAAGATCCATCTACACCATGCTCATCTACATCAAGCTCTAGCTCATCATCTCCAAACTCAACTCCAATAAAAATGAGGAGTTTGAGTGATGTTTATGCAAAGTGCAATTATTGTGTGGTGGAACCAGAAAATTTTGAAGAAGCGGTCAAGGAAGATGCTTGGAGGAAGGCAATGCAAGAGGAAATAGATGCAATTGAAAAGAACAAGACATGGGAGCTAGTTGAAAAGCCAAATGACAAAGAAGCTATCGGTGTGAAATGGGTGTACAAGGTGAAGCATAATCCAGATGGCTCAGTCCAAAAGAATAAATCACGACTTGTTGCAAAGGGCTATTCACAGCAGCCCGGTGTTGATTATGAAGAGACATTTACTCCCGTTGCACGGTTAGACACCATTAGAGCATTGATCTCCCTTGCAGCTCAAAAAGGATGGAAGTTGTATCAACTAGATGTGAAGTCAGCATTTTTGAATGGAGAATTGAAAGAGGAGGTCTATGTTGAGCAACCTCAAGGCTTTGTGATAGAAGGCCAAGAAGAAAAGGTTTATAGATTGAAGAAAGCTCTTTATGGACTGAAACAAGCATCAAGGGCGTGGTATAGCAACATTGACAATTACTTCATGGAGAAAGGCTTTGAGAAGAGCCAGAGTGAGCCTACTTTGTATGTCAAACGACGAGGTATGGCTGATATCCTTATTATTGCACTTTATGTGGATGATTTGATCTTTACCGGAAATAATTTGAAGATGATTGAAGATTTTAGAAAAGAAATGATGAGGAGATATGAGATGAACGATTTGGGCTTGTTGCATCATTTTCTTGGAATTGAAATTTATCAAGAGGATGATGGGGTCTTTATTTGTCAAAACAAATATGCTGAAAAAATATTGAAGAAGTTTGGGATGTTTGATTGTAATCCAACTGATACACCATTAGTTGTGAATGAAAAATTGAAGAAAGAAGATGGAGGAAGGAAGGTTGATGCTAGTAACTACAGAAGCCTGATTGGTAATTTATTTTATCTCACTAGCACAAGACCAGATATCATGTTTGTAGCAAGTTTACTCTCTCGATTCATGAATGATCCAAGCCACATCCACCTAGGTGCAGCTAAAAGGGTGTTGAGATACATTCAAGGCACTTTGAACTATGGAATCAAATATGACAGCAAGGTCGAAGTAAAGTTAGTTGGTTTTTGTGACAATGATTGGGCAGGTTGTATGGATGATATGAAAAGCACTTCTGGATATGTTTTCTCACTAGGATAGGGTGCTTTTTCGTGATGCTCAAAGAAGCAGCAATTCGTTGCTCAATCTTCTGCAGAAGTTGAATATATTTCAGCTGGGTTAGCAACCCAACAAGCAATATGGTTGAAGAGGATACTTGAAGACTTTGGTGAAAAACAAGAAGCTGTGACTATCCACTATGATAATAAGTCAGCCATTGCTATGGGAAAGAATCCAGTCTTTCATGGAAGAACGAAGCACATAGCCATCAAACATCATTTTATTCGAGAATCAATTGAAGAAGAAGAGGTGCAATTAAAGTTTTGCAAGTCCGATGATCAACTTGCAGATATTTTCACAAAGGCCTTGACTAGAGAAAAGTTCCATAAATTAAGAGAAGCTCTTGGAGTTCAAGAACAGCACATTAAGGGGGAGAATGTTGAGTAATGTGCTAAATAAATGCATTCATGTATCTAAGAATTAATGAAGTCTTGGTAATGATGTTCATGTACCTAGTGAATTGTATGCATCTAGTTAAGTGCATCTAGTTAGGTCTATTCATGTACCTAGAATAATGTGGGTTCATGCACTATTGAGTTAATGCTTATTCTAGGAGAGTTCCATTACTCACTATAAATATGTGAGCTATCTCTAGTTGTGGATGTACAGCCAAGAAAGATAATTTCAAATAAAAAGAGAGAGAATTATCCATCCCCAAATACTCTTCCTCTTGCTCTAGTTTTTCTATCTAATTTTACTATAGTTATAGCCCTCCATAAAACATAGTCCCTTGAGTGTCTTAGACACCACCACCACCTCTAAAATACCACCAACAATAAGCTTAGTTCTTCCCTTTTCATGACCAAACGGGAGTAAACCAAATAAATAAGCAAAAGATGAAGCTATGGTTTCATAAAACAAAATATATTTCCCTACATCAAAAGATCTCATCTGTAATCTATTAGCTCCAAAATAAGTCAGAAAACACAAGAAAAAAATGCATCAGACATGGATAAATTTGTTCACTACTTTATTACCAGACTTTTAGTCTAGAAATAACGCATCAACTACTAATATGAAAGAAAACAGAAATAGAATCAAGCGACCTTCACCCATCAAGATCTTAACATCATTTTCATGATCCTCATTCGGTTGGATACCTTCTTACCATCATATTTAAGTTTGGTTTGATTAAAACAGAATGCACAACTAGTAACATTTACAAAAAGGGGAAACAGCATGAAGAGCACACAAGACGCAAACTAGTAAAAAATGAAGTGAACGGTGGAAATAAATTAAATATAAAAGAACCAAATGATTATCAGGATTTCCACTTTTAAGTCAAACACTGTCAAGCACAGGCTATTCTTCCTTCAATTTATGCTTTATTTTTTGCTTGACCAACTCCACTTGCATTTTGTATACGCGTATGAGGCTGCAAAGGAGAAAGGGGTGACTTTTTCTTTCGATCGATTATGACTGTGAAATTCAAATCATGACAGTATCTCAAAAATTGACATCGGGTGAGTTCTCCTCATTACGTCACTTGATGTACCAATCCGATGTAAAAGTTAAGCTTTCCTGGTTATACTGTAACACAGATAATTTATGCAATAAAACTCACAAGTAAAACCATTTTGAAATACAGCATATAATGATAAATATAAAAAATAGCATGGAGTTTTTTTTTTTTTTGAGTTTAATGAATATTGTATATATTAAATAACTACACTGGTGCAACTGTACAAGTCTCTTAACTAGATGAATAAAATCAGCTTCCTAATGTCACTGGGTTCGAAGAAGTTGATGAATAAAGTCAGGGGACTTGTTACCTGTACCCCTATAATTTGGCATTCACCCCAACATACCTTCCGGCATTTAAATGCTGGATTCAGAAACTATGTTTCCGGCATCTAATTGTCTTTCAAATTTTAAGAATTTCCTGACAATTAACTACCGGAAAGATAGTTTCTGAATCCAGTATTTAAATACCGGGAGAAGTGTGGGGGTTGATGCCAATTTAAAGTCAGTTTGGAAGCTGCTGGCCCATAAGACTTCTATGAACAGGTGGGAGATTATTCTTATGGGCCAAGTCCAAGAATAGAAAATCCCACCTTGTTGTGTTTGGCAAGCATGGGCCATCAAAGAGCTCTATGGCGCTAGACTATTTGTCAGACCAATATTGGGATTGGTTATGGCGCCGAGCTTCTATAACTTCTAGGTTCTAGCTAGGCACCGTGGCTATAACTAGAGAACTCTCGCACCTTTTACGAATGAGATTAGTGTGACATGAAGTAGTACAACTATAAGTGGCATCTCTAATAACATGCAAGGTTTCTATGAAGTGGACATATCTATACAATGATAAGTGAAACTATATTATTTTTAGATCATTTAGTAAGTTAAGATTTGTGTGCATTTTATCAATTTAAAAATAAATAGATCATTACATACTTTAAAGATAGATCATTACTCTTTTTTTTTTTTTTTGACGGGAGATCATTACTTATTTTAAAGATATTTTTCTTTAATTTTTTTATTATTTAATGTAATTCATTTATTTTTGCACTCAATCTCTTGTACGAAGTAATTATGCATGGACATGGTGTCTATTGGACACAACTAATCAAATAATAATCATTAGAATAACAATTTATAAAGAAAGTAAAAAAAAAAAATTGGATGAAAGGAGTATGATAAAGAATTTGTTGATAATCGATCGTCGAAATCAGATATTAGTCACTATACGAGCTTGAAAGACCTAAGTCATGAGATATTCTGATTGATACACTCGACCAATAATTAAAGTGGATTCAAAAAAAAAAAAGAGTTTGTTGATGATATTGCTCTATTTCAAATTGCTTTCTGCATTCTCTCCAAAAAGGAAAATATTCCAACTGGCTAAAAAACCCAGGGTTTCGTGATCAATTTCCTATTTCACAAGTCACAACAATGATGGCACGATTGACAAAGCTCCATTATGTTATGTAGGCCAAGGCTATCTCCCTAAATATCTTGTACCTTCTTATTTTTGACGTAACAGCCAACAGAAAAAGAGAGAGAGACAAGCAGAGGCATCCAAATTGCCAAAAAGAGGAAACATGTTCATATGAAAGTTCCTTGTAAGTTCTATTCCATAATGTCTTATGAAATTTGCAGTTTCAATGATTTTGATAGTGGATATCGTTAAGACCCTTTTCTCCTTTCGGCCTATTTCGAATCTCAGCAAGTACTCCATAACAATTCTCTGCTCAAAGTGAGTCATTGTCAAACGTGTACCACTAATATCACATTGACCCATCACTGGGATCAATTGAATTGGAAGAGGACAATTGGTTAATTTGGATTGGTGTAAGTGGAATATCTTATATCTTAGTATTATATACTAAAATACATGAGTCATGAGACGATGGCATCTCTATCTATCCCCAAATAATGTCGGTGGCTATTATTTTGTTTTAGGATAAAATATGATGTACTTCAAATTGACATATTCTGATGATAATCCATGAAAAAAAATAGTGGGACACATTGAATCAACGTAAATATCAGCCTTTGATTTGACATATTTCTTATTATAATTCATGGAAATTTCGTTATTTCTAGTTACTTCTTTTCCATCACATAAAATGTGATTGATCCCAATGAAAGTTGATTGTGTCTTTAGGTAAATTTTAGCTGCAAGAAATCTTGAAGACGTCACTTTAAGGAGAATTTCACATAACCACTACCCTACTTGAGAGTTAATCTCGCAATTTTGTTTATAGATATACCTGATCAAAGACACAGTCACCATCAGCTACAGTAGAAAAAAAAAAACTTACAATGAGACTCAAATTACAAAGGTGTATGCAGTTAATGTGAAAGTAACAAAATTAAAGTAAAACAGGATAGAAAATTTGACTGTATAAAAATATAATCTTTAGTAATAAGTGTTTTAAATTAAGAAACACTTAATTGATAAAAAGGGGTTTTAATAGGGTTTGGATTCTTTTATCCATCCTTTTTCCATCTCCTTTCCATCTTTTTTATCTATTTTATTTTTTCTCTTTTTCTTCATTATTTTTACAATTTTCTCCTTTTTTTTCTCTCTCCTTCCATTCTCATTTTTCTTGCCGTAAAGACAGGAGAGAAGGAGAGAATCCATTCACATTTTAACATCCTTGTCGGTTCTTATATTTGATATGAGTGGGTTAATTTTATTTTTTATTTTTATGAAGGTGAGGTTCAAATTAAGTCCTCCCCTTACCTAGAAAAGTTTTTACAAAGTGAAGAGAATCCATTCACGTTTTAACATCCTCGTCGATTCTTATCTTATATTTGATATAAGTGGGTTAATTTTTTTATTTTTTTTTTTATGAAGGTAAGGTTCAAATTAAGTCCTCCCCTTACCTAGAAAAGTTTTTACAAAGTGAAGAACAAGATATAATTCATTAAAATTCGGAAATTTTCTAACACTTTTTTTAAGGATTTTGAGTTAGAAATAACTGAGTTTAAGTTTTATATTTAAAAATATTTTTACAAATTATATAAAATTTATTATTATTATTATTATTATTATTATTATTATTATTATTATTATTATTATTATTATTAATTAGGGTGATAAGCAATTTCAATTTCTTAAGATGAGGGTGCAAAAAATTCACTATTAAAAATGATATGAATAGTAACATAAATATGTTACACTTAATTCATTTTTTTTTTACCAGAATTCTTTGTTTTATTCAACAACAAAAAATATAATTCAGTTTATTATCATCCCTCTACTTTGGGTGAACCCGGGTATCCTCCGTCCGGGAGTCAGAAACTAATCCCTCGATGTACTGATCCATTTAAGGGGTTGACGTCTCCCAACAGATGATTCCGTACACATGAGTCAGGAATCGAACATATGACCACATGCTTAAGGGACCCGATTATCTACCAACTGTGCCACACCATATTCCCCTCTACTATTATTACATTATTCAAATAACAAATCAAAAGAATGTTAACCGACTTTTCTTTGGATTTAATTGATATACTATTGATGTAAAGATTTTTATACCATTAATCATTATAAACACTAAAATCATTAAATATTTGACTCTTATTATAATTATTATATATCTTAAAAGTCATACATAATTTAATTAAGGTTGATGAATAATGTAAAAAAAACATTAAACGAACGTTATATTAAAATTAAACTCTTTTTATTTTTCACCATTCCCGTCACAATCGTTTTATTTTTTAATTCCATCCCTTCTATTTCCTCTCAACTACAAATATACCTCCCTGCCTTTCACATCTGTATCATATGATGCAAATACATTTAATTAACGAGGCTAGTAGGTTCCCTTCTTCTTGTCTCGCCCTTCTGTCTTTCAATCAATTTGTGTACCATAATTACAGCGTTTGAAGGGAGAAAACGTGGCAGCATATTCCTGAAATAGAACTAGACAGATGCAACACCCAAGTGACTATACGTTGAATTGGACCCCCACATGACACGAGTTTTCCTCTTTTTCTTAATGTTCTTATGATCCTAATCAATAACTTTGGATGCCGAATGCTACATACCCTCTTATAACGATAGTTGGTTCAGTTGGTAAGAATATGACTCATAACTTTTAAAATCATGAGTTTAAATCTCACTACTGCCGATATAAGGACTTTTAGTTGATGGATAATCTGTAAGTATCTCTGTAAGCGCTCTTTGAACCGTGAAGCCTGTCCTGATCCTGGTGAGCTTCCGGGACCCAACTCACCTAATTAAACTTTCTGTAATAATTAAAAAAAATTACCCTCTCACCCTCAATGTGTGAACCCTAGAAATTTCATTAAAGAACATGCATGCAGTTACAAATTGAACGCATCCTTGAACACATGCAATGCTACTTGTTTCTCAAAGAACCTACCAAGATCATGACCCAAAGTGACTCTACATAATCTTCTTTGGGTGACTCCAAGGGAACAAAGTTTAATGGGTGAAATGATTTTATGGCTTCTTGTAAATGGACTTTTGTTGAAACCTATAAGGACAAGTTGAATGGTGATAAAACATTGCGCATGGATTAACAGTACCGTAACCCATACCGCTTCAATTTTACATCCCAATGGCCTTGTATATATTGGCTGCTAATGGACACAATAAATAATTGTACGTGTATTACGGCTATGCCACTTATTATACCTAAATAATCCCCATGTTGGTGCCCCTACCATCTTGTTTCATTCTATTGTTCTATATTTTATGGTTTCGGAATTTATGTATGTATTATTCTCTCTCTCTCTCTCTCTCTCTCTATATATATATATATATAATATATATACTATATGTGGTCATTAGCTCTAGCTAGTGACTTTTGATATGACCCGTGTGGATACAACCTGAAACTTACACGATTTATATTTAATTTGTTTGGGCTTAGTTGCAAACTTTTGAGTCAGAGTCAAGATTCATTCATCATTGACTTCATTCAGTTATAATTACGTGGATGATACTTATAACTAAGCATACCTTAAAATATTTTAATTAGCGAAGTTTCATCAGTATTTTTTAATAATCAAGCTTTTTTCTACTAAATGGGATCTCAGCTAAATAAATCAAAGTAAATAATGTTGTAATATCTTATCATAAATTATGTTTATAGACAAATCATTTAAATCTATAAATTTGTCCTAATAGTGTTACTTTTAGTTTTTTTTTTTTAACAGCTAGCCTTTTTTTATTTCATATACTTCTAACTATTGGATTACCCTCCATTTAATTTATTATTCTTATTGGAGTTACTATAAGTCTTCTCTACACATGTACAAACCACATAATGCAAGATACTCCCTCTGGATTCAATTATTAACAAAAAAGTTTCTATATTTTTTGGACTCAAATATAAGTAAAATCCAACTGTATTTAATGTAAGTATTCCAAAAATCAAGAAAATTAACCAATGAAACCAATTCTTCCTTTACTTTTCAAAGAGCATTGCGCATTCCCGAGACAATTAAATGGTAGTTTAATAATTATAACTCATTTTTTTTAACATAAATCAAGACAATTAAACTAAATTAACTAACTTCTTTAATAAGTGCGAAATTAACTATTTTTTCTAATAATTGAGTCCGAAGGGAGTACTATATTGTGTACCGCCAACGTAGTGTTCTCGATTTTGGTGATATATTACATGGTAATACAAATTAATCCCTTGAGATGACATTTGATTTATTGAATATTTTATTTTTAGGTGAATTACATTTTTTCAGAATCTAATTTTTTGGAATATTTCTTTTTCAATCTCAATTATGGTAGTGGAAATTTGTAATTTTTATTTATGACTTTTATTCTTATATGCTTGGAATAAATTTTTTTTTTTATCTCTTGTACCAGTTATATGATCAACTTTTATCTCCACCTCACTTTTCTAATAACATTAAAATATGTATAATATCAAACGTTACTCAAGTAGATCACCAATAAGGAATGAACTACTGTTGGGGGCACGGTGTTGAAAGATGAGTTGATTACAATTTACAACAACCTACAGTACTCAAAATTACGGTGTTGAAATATGGGAGACTTGAATGGCCGGCATTTAAGGATTGCCCTCTCTCAAACAGGTTTTTTCCATATACAAGAGTCGAGAGTCGGACCTTTAACTATTTACTTAAGGGGTCCGAATTCGTTATCACTTGTACCAATCACATTTTGGTAGTATGTAATATTATACTCCCTCTGGTCCACAATGTAACAGAAAATTTTCAAATTTTTTGGTCCAAAATATAAGCAAATTTCAACTACTTTCTTCTCATTTAATGAAGTTATTCTCAAAATACCCTTCATTTAATACAAATTTTGTATTTCAATGACTCATTTTATTCTCAATAACACAAGCTTAATAAATAAGAGGAAGGGTAATTTAGGTTACAAACTTAATTTTTTATTCACAATGACTCTTTTAAATGAGATCAACTAACTATCTTAATATGTATATCTCATTTAATTTTTGCTTATAATAAAGATCGAAGGGAGTATTATATAGTAATAGAAATCCCTCGAGAAGAAATCAATAAGCAATGAAATCAAATAACTGGACAATGAAAAGAAAAACACATACGTATGAAATAATTTGGATAATGGGAAAAAAGGGATACGTGTTAAAATCCTACTCCCATTTCCCCACTCTCCTCCTTTTCATTCCATAATTGCAAATTAATTTGAATCTCATTTCATTTGAACAGCACAACTTACAACTTATTAAAGCATTCCTATTTATATAAGTATTTTTATATTAAAAAATGAGTATTTGAGTAAGCTTAAACTCATTCCTTAGGGACTATTTGGATGAGCTTTTAAAAAAAATGCTTCTATGACATATAAATAGAAGCATAAGTTATTATTAGAAGTATAGAAACCATTTTACGTTTGGATTAACCTTTAAAAAATGAGCTTTTATGAGATTTGTTGCAAGGATATTATTGTCTAATAAAATATGATTCATCATCATTATCTCTCTTCTAGTGCATCTACCTTTTTTAGAAGCTAGAAAGTGTAGCTTCTAAAAAAGCACCAAAATGTGATTTTTCACTTTTTTTTAAAAAAACCCATCCGAAAACTCATATTTTTCATAAAAGCACTTTTATTTTAAAAATAAGTGTTTTTTTCTAAAAAATAAGCCCATCCAAACAAATTCTAAATAAGTAACTTTTCACAAGAAGCCAATTTAGCCAATTTTTTAGCTTCTTGGAAAACATTGTGTAAAAACTTATATGAAAAGTTTTATATACATTTTATAGATTTTAAAAGTATTTACTCGAGTATGTATATATCCAAACACTAAAATACTTAATTAAAAAGGAGCTTATAACATGAAAGCTTTTCATAAAAGTCCTTCTTATTTAAGCGAATAAGTTGTTTATTCAAATGGGTAAGGGGAATGTTGATCTAATTGTCAAAGAAATTGAGTAAGGGTGAATTTATTATTAATTAATTTAATGAATTAAGATTATGATTATAAACATGTTTGAAAACAATTACTTATCTTCAAAAAAAAATCGTTATAAAAACTTTTTTTTATTAATTATTTTACATACTCAATAAGCAAAATATATATATATATATATATATATATATATATATATGTATGTATATGTATGTGTGTGTATGTGTGTTAGAAAACAGACAATCTGAATTGAGTAAATAAAAATGAAAAAAAATTAAATTGTGTAAATAAAACTATATCTATATTTGAAGTGATAAAGTATATATTATTTAAGTGGGTGTAATTTTTAAGCATTTTAATAAATTAAAAAAAAATATATTCTTATTTATTCACTTTATAGTGAACTTATGAATTTAATTTATAAATATATAAAAGGTCGAGCAATCATAACTTGTCATATGATTAAAAAATATTTGCTCTTATCATAAGGTGTTATCTAAGGTAAGGGAGCAAGGAAACCCGTCACCCATTGAAGGAGGAACATTACCTGGAACAACATAACATGTAATTTTGGAGGTGAAGATATAAATTTAATTTTTATATAATGAGACTTCATTAATTTTATATTTTGCATAGAAGTCCCTTTTTTTTTTTTCCAGATCTGTTCCCACCGACGAACCCACCCATTTTTCACTGCAACGTCTGCTCTCTCATTGCCTCTCAATCTATGTCGACAACTTATCTTCTTCCATCTTTCTTGTTGAGTGGCGCAATGGGTGACCGTCTCCATTTTGGTTAAGTCGTTAAGATGTGTCGCGGGTCAAGGGTTCAATCTCCAAATTTGGGAGTTCATTTATTTTGGGCTAAAATATATTTTTGATTTTTTATCTTTTGGATAAAATTTATTTTGGTCATTTATCTTTAAAAAGATTCATTTTAGTCCTTTATGTTTCAAAAGTGATCCAAAATGGTCCTTTCTGTCATCTCCCATCTAAACTCCATTAGAAACTGGTGACGTGACTGTTAAAAAGATTCATTTTAGTCCTTTATATTTTAAAAGTGGTCCAAAATGGTCCTTTTCCGTAGGCTATGATTAACGGAGTAAGTAACAGAGCTAACGAAAAGAACCATTTTGGATCACTTTTGAAATATAAAAGACTAAAATGAATCTTTTTAAAAATAAAGGATCAAAATAAATTTTACCTAAAAAATAAAGGATCGAAAAGATATTTTAGCATTTACTTTTCTACAGTTTTTCTTTTAAATAAGAAGGTGTATACTTTTTTGTAGAATAAAACAAAACAAGGTACGTTGAGGTTGGGAATTGAACACCTGTTCCAATAGTAAGAAACACCTCAGCTGGAAACTCAATAGTGAAAAGGCAAATGACCATGGAAGAGAAGTGAGAGAAAGAAGACGTAGGAAAGAGAACGATTATTGTTGAGCCTTGAGAGAGACTATTTGGCAATTAAATGACCAACTGGTATTACTAGGTTAAAGTGATAAATCGAGGACATTCATTTATTTTATTAATTAATTTATCTAATGGTAGGGAAGATGGTGTATATGTGAGGGACTTACTTACTCCCTCATCTTAGACAGCATCTTATCATAATTACTCATATATGTATTCATCAAAAAAAAAAAAAATTACTCATACATGAGATCGTTTGTAATTAGTTGATAGCATAAATAACTGGTGTGAATTTTTATTTATTTTTTTAGAATTAATTTAAAGTTTTTTATACAATAAACTATTACACAATCTTTATCTTTATTTGTAATTTATAATTATAATTGTAATTAAATCCAAATTATATTATTAGAATGACTTTGTTCATATCATGGACAAACTTATTTTAGAATTTAGATACACTTTTTTCAGGCGCAGCGATCACCAAATTATAAAGTGGACAATATTATCAGGAGAATAACAAAATAAAAATGCAAATCTCCGTCTTTAACAAATAACAATGACAATGACAATAATATATAAATTCTGACACCATTCATCCTTTGGTTTCTCTTTTGTTTTTCCTTATTCAACAAATTTCTCATCCTTTCTTCTTCAATTTCTCACGTTTCCTCTAATCTGAAAGGTACGTCTTCTTCCACAATCTCTCATCTGTTGTTCGCCCTACTTTTCCACACTTAATTTTCGCATTATCTCAATTTGTTTGTTTTCTTATTGGGATTCCGCGCTTGAACACATTAACACCATTGTTGTTTTTTTTTTTTTGTATGTTTTTATCTGAATTTTTTTGTTGATTTTGACTCGCATTGTTTATCAGGTGGCATGTGTGGTGCTTTGTATTTCAATCTCAATTCAATTAGCCCAACTCTCGTTTTGTCCACAATTTCTGTGGAATGCACACTCAGATTGTGGTTACTTTTTTTCTTTTCCTTTTTTGTGAGAGTTGAAAGGGTAGTTATTTTTAATTTTTAATTTTTTTGTTTGTTTTTTGGTTGAGAATGGAGTTTTAATGTGTATTTATTTATCGTACATCATGGATTGGTAGAGGAATAGAGGTTGGGGGTTTCAAAGTGTAGTAGTGATTGTGAGGGTTTAGAGATAGGTTGAAGATGCCAGATTTTCAACCACTACAACAGAAGCCTGAAGCCACTGAAGCTCATGCTGAGTTTGAGCATGGACTTGAGGAATTTATGCATAGGCAATTGGATGATTGCATGCCATTTGCATCGTGTAGTTCGGTCCGCACTGCTGATGATGAGGACAATGAGGGTGATCAGCTAGTTCGGAGGAGACGAAGGTCTGATCTTGAAGGGGATGATTTGGCAGAGCCATCTGCTACACGGAGGCGCCACTCGCAGATTTTGAGCAGATGGGCTGCACGGCAGGCGCAAGAGATGATAACCACTATTGAGAGGACGAATCGGGAATCTGAGTTGATGGCGCTTGCAGGATTGCACACAGTGTCAATGTTGGACTCCTCTTTTTTGAGGGAATCACAATCTCCGACTTCTAGAAGGGAGGGGGCTGTGGAGAGGCCCAGCACTCGGGCATCAGCCATTCTGCGGATGTGGCGGGAACTGGAGGATGAGCATTTATTGACTCGGGCACGTGAAAGAATGAGGGAAAGGTTGCAGCAGCAAAGGAGTGCCGAGTCTAATACTACCATGTCAAATAACCGAGGCAGTGAGAATCAGGGGAGTTTGGGGGATGCAAGTGAAAGTGAGAATGATTATGGTACTTGGACACATGATCAGATTGAATCAAGGAATGGACATGGGGATGGGTCTAGCAGGGAGCAGTCTCCTGATCTTGGAGAAGTTGAGAGGGAGAGAGTTAGACAGATTGTTCGAGGATGGATGGAAAGTGGCATCAGTGATCATTCTTCTAATGTTAGTCAGAGAAGCAGTAACCACAGAGCAGAATGGCTTGGAGAAACAGAGCGTGAGAGGGTAAGAATTGTCAGGGAGTCGGTGCAAATGACTAGCCAGCAGAGAGGTTCACACGGGCGAGGGGATGCTCAAGTAAATGAAGGTGCACAATTTGATCGAGTCCGTGATGGATCAGTAGCTGATCATGATGAGGACCACCAAGAGTATGTTCGCAGTGACCTGTTGAGGTTGCGTGGAAGACAGGCTCTTGTTGATTTGCTTGTGAGGATAGAAAGGGAGAGACAAAGAGAGCTGCAAGGCTTGTTGGAGCACCGGGCTGTTTCTGATTTTGCTCATCGCAACCGCATTCAGGTTTGTTGGATACTCTTAATTTTGAGCTTCTAGCAAACATTTAAAAGCACTATAAAATATGCATGACTAATTGTATATCTTCCTAATTCATTTTCTTAATAATATTCATAATTATTAAATGAATTAAGTATTAAATGTTTTTTATGTTTCGAAGATATAAAATGCTCCACTTTTTCATTTAATACTTACTTTGTTAAGTATTTAAAGGATTATTAAGAGGATATAACATTACTCGATATTCATTGTGTTTTGTCTTTATTTTTTTTTTTTTTGTATAATCTGCTTATTATGCTCGCCTCTGATATATCTTGTTTGGATTCCCTTCTTTTTAGATTTATGGATTGTCATTGGTTCCGGAATTAAGAGTTCATGCATATGCTGATAATTATGATATTTTATGTTGTTTCGTCCCTCTAATTAATTTCATTGAATTGACTTCTATAATTTGTCTAAAAAATTGGCTTGAAATAATATTACCATTGTCACCTTAAGAATGAGGGGTGAATTATTACTTGAATCCTTATAGATTACCTGCCCAGAATGGGTGATAATTTGTTGCACCATAATATTTTAAATTGTTGATGAGTTGTAAATTTCTAGCCTAGTGCAAGAGATTTTATAATATTGCTTAGCAGATATTTAAGTGCTCTGGTTTACCCAAATATTCTTCTAGAAAGGAATATGAAAAAGAAAGAATAAAAGTATATTTTAATTCTTATTTGTTTTTGTTAATTGTTGATGTAGTAAATAATGGACAAAGTTATGCTTATTTTGTGTGTGATTAGAAATATGTAGATATAGGTCATTGAACTTCTTTTCACTTATTAATATTAACTAGAATTTGTTATAGAAGATCTCCTTTATTGTCACATGAAAGAAAGTGCTATTTGCTTAAGTATGACAATCTTATTTCTTCAGTTGATTCCTTTTATTTATTTATTTATTTATTTTATTTATTTATTCTTTAGTTTCTCTCTAGAAACTATATAAATCTTGTGATGCAAGTTATTAACATTGGTAGCAACTTTTTTCTTAGAATTTTTTTTTATTAAGTATTTCATCAAGCTTTATGTTGTGCATGTTGTAATTTGACTATTGATACAAAAATACTTTTCAGTCGTTGCTCAGAGGTAGATTCCTCCGAAATGAAAGGACTATTGAAGATGAGAGGCCTCCTTCCATGGCTACAAATGAATTAGTTCAGTTAAGACAACGACAAACAGTCTCTGGTTTAAGGTATGCTATTCAAATACTTCCATCGAGGTTCTTTTCACTCTTCATTTTTGCTCAATGTAATTATGATGCTAATTTTTTTTCCTTCTTTTCAGAATACATACTGATATTATGTGAAACAACTTGTAATTGATCTCTGGTGTAAAACTTCTGTTCCATCATATAATTAAAATAAAAACTGGATTTTGTCTACACCCAAATTGCCGGCACCTCTTATAGTAATACTTTAAAAGATAAGTTGTGTTAGTAGAGGTTGTTATTTGAAACTTTTACCACTCTTATAATTCTCTCCTTATTCTCTAAAAGTCAATCAAAAGCTCCCCTGCGCTAACAGTTGCTAGAATGTGGTACTTTATGAATATATGCTCTCACCAGGATCTTTGCCCAATGACAACCATTGAAAGAAAGAGTATTAATATCCAACATCAATATCCAACAATTTCCCCCAACAGTCAGCAATAGAAGGGGGGGAAAAACTAACTCCAAAAACAGGGTGGTAAACCAACCAAGTGAACCTAGAAGCCCATATTTTCACTGACAGCAGAGTGGTTGATACAACCAGCCGTAGGCACCCACCAATATGGAAGATGAGGGCCATGAAACCGCCACTCCTTTTCATGGGGCACTTGCTTCTTGTTCCAACTCCAAAGTAAAAAAGAAACAGTGAATGACTAGATATAAATATGGGAATAAAATAAAAAGCAATTCAATGTTATCTGTGTTGAGGTACTTTTAACTTTTATGCACATTGCTGGATTTTTATTTGACTCTGTTATGTTTTGTGTATTTCTTAACTTGTATGTACCCTGGTGGATTTTCATTTGGCCCCATTAAGTCGTGCATAATTAGGTATTGTCGGGGGAGGAGCATCTTTACTTTGGCTAATTGTTCAGCTATGGCTGTAAATAAAGAGTAATGTTATTTGTACATCTGAAATCCGACACCTTGCGACACCTGGTTATTGAAGTTCAAAATCGTGGTTAATGGCTTGTTGGACTTGGTTAATGGGTACACCAAGATAGGTAACTCATTAACCATCCACCGAGCTTCATTAATAAGGATTTTGTACATCCTTAAACAAGTTGTCGATTAACGAGTTGCCCATCTAATACAGGTGTACCCATTAACCAAGTCCAACATGCCGTTAACTACGATTTTTAACTTCGTTAATCAGGTGTTGCAAGGTATTAGATTTTCAGATGTACAAATAATATTATTGGTAAATGAATCCCTTGCATATTGTTTTGGGAATAAATATCGGTATTTTGTTCTCAATGACACCACAAACTGGCATTGCTTATTGTGGTTGGATATGTTGATTAGGTTTCTATTGTAGTTGCATTAAAAATAAAATGGAGAACTATATAATGGGCTGTACAATTTAATAAACGTTTCTTTTTTATTTAAAATGCCAGTTTCGTGTGCAAAGTGCAATTATCAGAGGTTCAGTGTTTTAGTTTGCTACATACTGCTTCTAATGTACTTCTAGTGTCAGCTCGGTGACATCCTCAATAATATCTTTTTCAGCTTTTCAATTAAAAGTATATGAACATTGGCATGCATGTTGGTATCACCCAATTTACCTTATAACTTTTTTAAAAAAATAGTATTATTACTTATAAATACTTTATCATTTGTCCTAATCCTTTTTTCCTTTTGTTTATGTGCATTAGTACTTTCATTTATGCTATCGCTAGTAAGTTTATTCCTCAATATGTAGTGAGCTCTGCATATTTATGTTCTGTAGTTTGACATGGCACAAGGTTTTATACCTTGCGCGTCTGCTTGGCTTGTTTCTTTTCTTTTTTTTTTTTGTTTCGTATAGCTATGGTATACATCTATAATAAAGGTGTTTATTGATTATGCATCCACATAAATATGATAATGTGGAAGATCTTTGTTTATGTAGTTGATTATCATGTATTGAAAATTGTGGTGCAATTCAGGGAGGGGTTTCGCTCAAGATTAGAAAATATTGTTCGTGGTCAAGCAGGTACCACTCCTGATAGCACATCTAACAACAATGTCAGTGAAAGGAGAAGTGACCAAAACCAAGAAAACAATTCGATTGATCGCCAACAAGAAAACTATGAAGAAGAGCAGATTAGAAGCCTGGAAACTAACGTGCATCGGTTGCCTGATGAAACTGGAACTTTGCAAAGTAGCACTAGCGAGGGTGTAAGTTTGCATGAAGCTAGTAATCAAGGAGGTGACTGGCAGGAACAAATTGCTGAAGATGGGGGAGGAAACTGGCAGCAGAGAACTAATGGTCCATTCAATCAATTGAGAGATAGAAGGGCACTCAGTGAGAGGCCTCAGGAACCTCCCATAAGGTTAGAAGGGGAAGATGCTCGTCCACGAGAAGCTCAGAGAACTTGGCATGAGGATAATTCAAGGGATACTGTCGGCAATTGGTCTGAAGGACCTTCTGGCCCTTCAAGGAATCGCCGTGGTGTATCACTTAGAAGATTCAATAGATTTTACCCACCTGATGATGATAATGTGTACAGTATGGAGCTTAGAGAACTTCTGAGCAGGTATTCTTCCCCTTTTTGCTCTTTTGCTTCATTGAAGGCTTTGTTTTGAGAATTTTACAGTTTGTAGTCTACTTTTTTTCTGAAATATTTTCGTCCATTTGGCTTATGACAGTGATGGATTCTTTATTCATGTTTCAGGAGAAGTGTTTCTAATCTTCTTCACAGTGATTTCCGTGAAAGTCTTGACCATCTAATACAGTCATATGTGGAAAGGCAAGGTCGTGCACCAATTGACTGGGATTTGCATAGCAACTTGCCAGTTCCAAGTCCTGCTTCACCTGATCAGGACCCTGATCAGCAGCGCGATGAACGCAATGAGGGTCAGCATGATGCCTTTAACAGTCCTTCATTGGTATTTCCATCTCCACCAGTACCTCCTCCACAACCGCTCTGGCACCAGGACTTGCATCAGACTGGATGGTCTCGCCATAGCATGCATCGTTCTGAAATTGTAAGTATTTTCTAGACTTCTATTTTTCATATGTTTCTTGTTTATTCTCATAAAATTGCATTTAAAAAATTACTATATCCTTGTTTTTTTATTTTGCATGCAATCAAGTTAGGCTTCTAAGTTGTTACTAGGAAGGTATCAATTAAAGCAAGAAATCTATTTAATTCAATTTAATATGTTAGTCAAGCCCTGCCATTATATTTGTGTGGATTTTTTTATAAGCTATTTGTGTGTTGATTACTACCGTGCTAAATGATTATGATTGTACTTTATAAGATATCCAATTAACTCTGAATTGCATCAAATGTTTTTTTTAATGAAATGAGAAATTTCTAAGGGCATGTTTGCCTTTTTCCCCAGTATTCTATTTTTGTTTCCCGATTTCAATAATAATTACAAAAATTTCACATTGTTTTCATTATGTTTCCGGTTTCCAAAGATTTCTACTATAAATAGTGCAAACAACAAAAAGTTGAAAACATGAAATAAACAGGAAACAAAATAAAAACAAGGTGACATTTTTGTAATTATTTCTAAAAAACAGGAGATGAAAACAGAAAACTTGAAACAAAGTAGACAGGCCCTAAGTGGCTCTACCTGCTCTCTATCATTTTAGATTCTCATTTAGGTCTTGATACCTCTTTCCTTCATTTTTATTTTAAAAGTTCTTTCCTTTGCCTAATTCTTTTTCATCCTGATATGTATTCATAATGCCATAATTTTATTAAAATCATTTACTTAAGCACTGCTTTTGGATACTGATAATTACTGGGAGCAGGAATTGGAGATAATCAATGATTTAAGATCAGATATGGCAAGACTTCATCAAGGCATGAATCACATGCAGAGGATGTTAGAGGCCTGCATGGATATGCAGCTGGAGTTGCAGCGCACGGTCAAACAAGAAGTCTCTGCAGCCCTGAATCGGTCAGCTGGTGAAAATGGTGTGTTTTTTTTTATCAATGAATATATATGTATATTCTTTATGATAATGTAGCTGTATTTGGTTAAGCACTCAACAATAATTTGCGTTTATCTTTATCTCATGTCATTTTTACTAAATATTAACTTTTTTGTAGGGATTGGTGCTGAGACATCAGAGGATGGGTCTAAATGGGTGCATGTGAAAAAAGGAACTTGTTGTGTTTGTTGTGATAGCCATATCAATTCGCTCTTGTACAGGTAACTATAAATTATGCATACATATTTTGTGCTTATGAAGTAAAACAAAACTCAAGTTTTATATGGCTATTATATGCAGCATGTGCATATGTGATAGCATGCTTGTAATTTGCAATTGTACTGCTGTATGAGTAACTTTTCAGAACCATGGTTTGATCTCTCTTTTTCCCCTTGCATTATCCAAAATGCAAATTGCTGCAGATGCGGGCACATGTGTACTTGTTCCAAATGTGCCAATGAGTTGGTTCGTGGTGGAGGTAAGTGTCCTTTATGCCGAGCACCTATTGTTGAGGTTGTCAGAGCATATTCCATACTGTGAAAAATGAGTATAAAAGAGCAGGAGAAAGAAGAAAAGAAGATGAGTGGAAAGATCTGAGGGAGTATAGTATATCTCAATTCTGGGAGTCCGGAAGTTCTTACCTCTAGAGTGATATGTAGCTGCCCTTGTTTTTCTGATTATATATATCGAGCATCATGGAGCTCATGATTCATCATTCATGTGTAGATAAATAGATAGTTGCATTATTCTTTCTAAATCTTTCGTCTCTAATGTAGCTCCAACTTCCATGTTTTGGAAATTACAGCTTGTTTCCATAAATAAAAAGAGAATTTCAAGAAAGGATCTCCCAGTGATAATATTTACCGTACTATAACTAATGGTCTTTATTCCCAAATAATTTGCTCAAATAATCATCCAATTGGAGGTTGAGTGATAAGAAATAGTTTGTAAAGATTTTTACTAAAGGAAAATATTATAAATATATATAAGTGATAAAAGAAACTATATAAAATACTTAAGATACAATATGATTCAATTTTAATGTGAAATTTGTGTTCACATGTGAAAAATGAGAAGCAATTTATTAAGTAAACAATAATGATATTTGAACACAAATTTTAACATCATATATAGATACCGTATAACTGATGGAGTGTTTTGTGAGTAATGAAATGCTTGACAAGAGAGAAGAAAACAATAAATAAGTTTTGGAGAATATTTTTATACGGTGTTGGACATAATTTTTATGTCTAAATATCATTATTCGTAAGTAAAAGATGGGACATTACAACAAAATATGAGGGATCACTATGCAATCCGCCTACAAACCAATGGAACCATGGATAATTTGATCTCCAATTTGTGTTTTGATTCATTGTTTGACACATCTACAAATTAGTATGTCAAACAATTATTTGATTTAAAATGATAAACTGTCATTTCTATAAATTTTTTTTTTTTTGACTGGATATTTCTATAATAACTTTAATTTAAAGCTGTGATAGTAAATTTATAAAAACTTATACCACTGAATGCTTCCATTTTTTTTTGTTTGACACTAGTACAGTTCCGGGGGAAGGTGCAGTTGAGGGAAAATGCTCTCCCGCCATAGTTCAAGCGTGTGTTTGGAACCACGGTGATGAGAGAAAATCATGTCCAAAACGTAAAAACTACTCACGGTAGCTTTTACAAAACTCATGTCTCACCCATTTGGAGTCATGGTTCCAAACATGCTACAATAGCCTTGTCTATTGGCTAAATGCCCAACCTTGATTTGATGATAAATTGTACTATGCTCCTGAAATGGAGCATTTGTAATCAGAAATAATGCAACATATAAAATTTCTCAAAATAAATATTCTCGAAGGCCACTAATATAGTAATAGAATCTAAGAGCCTTTTGGTTTATTTCCTATTTCCTGTTTTCATTTCCTGATTTCAAGAATAATTATAACAAGAATAATTACAAAATTATTTTTTTATTTTCATTCTATTTCCTGTTTTAAAAAATTTGTACAAGAAACAATGAAAACAAACAAAAAGTTATTTCCAGGGTTTCCTGTACAAACCTTTGGAAATAGAAAGCAGAATGAAAACAAAGCAACAATCTTGTATTTAATTGTATTGTAATTATTCTTAAAATCAGGAAATGAAAACATGAAACAGGAGGTAAACTAAACAGGTACAGTGAAGCATTACTCTTGCAACCAATGGACTAAACCCTTGATTGAAGTAACACAATGTATTTTGCCAACTAAGATTGCCGCAATTGTAAGTCTGCACAACATAAAACAAACACTAGATCTAATAATAAGTACAGGCTTTTACTTTCATTTGTATGAAACAAACACCCCAAAACACATGAAGTTGATTTATTACATTAAAAATCATTTTCCAATAAACAAAAGGACAAGCAAAAGGTAAAAGTTATTCTTCTTGACCGTTTCTAGCGTCTACCATGAAATATTAATTGACCAATAGTGCTCTATCTGCTACATAAAATTGACCTGAAACAAAATTTGAGAAAAACTCCTGGTCCATGTGGTGGCTCAATCAACGTATCTGGGAAGGAGAACAGAGCAATCCAGAAGCATCTGCTCCTACCACTGCAAGATCACACACAGTACATAGCTGCCCCTCATGGGTTGGCACAAAACGAGAAGTACAATATGGACAAGAGACATCCTTCTGTCCTCGATAGATTGGCACATATGTCGCACCACAAACGACAAATGGGTTTCGGTAATCATAGTTCAACTGTGTGGCATCAGTCATATTCTTTTCTGCAGCTGCCACCACTTGCCTCGCGGTCTTAGCTTGGTCTTGGATGGTAGGATTTGTCTCAAGTAGCCTTCTGGCAAAGTTATATGCTGTGGCAAGGTTCTTTTCCTTGAAGCAAACAACCATAGCATTGCGTAGAGCTATCCTCAAGTGTGGTGTTTGAAGGTTGCAGTGAGTGAAATATGCTGCAAGCTCCTGTTGTCGTGCAGGGTCGTCCTTAATTTCCCTCCTCTTCAACTCCATCTGGAGACCCAAAACATACTCTTTGACTATGATAACCAATTCCTTCACTTCATCCACTTCCCTCCTTGACTCAACAACAATCAATGGAATTGTATGAAGAATATTGACAAATATTCGAAGAGCCTCTGTGAGTTTCCCAGCAGTAGTTAACTTGTAACCAGCTCTAAGCTTTTCATCCAATTGAGACAATTTGAAAGGAAGTGCTGGTGAGCTTCTTACGTTTGCACTAGAGGACTCGGTCCATCCTCTTTCAACTGCAAGTGATATTACTGGAGAAGATGAAAATGCACGCAGATAGGAATGACTGCCAGTATTAAGATCAAGAAACATGGGTTTTAAGGGGGTAAAGTTTCTTATTCCAAGTTGTCGGTTAAGTAACCGCATTGCAGTATCAAAATTGCCAGCAGCTGCATGATCAGCTGCAAGAGATGACCTCTGAATCCATATCTGGCTAACTGGAATGCCAGGTGTAGGGGGCACAAAAACTGAAGAACGTGTACTCTCAGAAACTTTTGGGGTGTCAGCTTCTGGGGGCAGCTCTAAATCCTCCATCTCCCATCCACCCTCTTCATCATTTTCTTCAGCAACTTCTCCATCATCCAACATTGCAGTAACATCTCCATTTTGTAAGCCATCCACATCAACTATGTCAAGCTCCTCACCCCAATCACCATCGGCAGCCTCATATTCTTCATGAGCAACACCGCGACCTGTATTGTCAAACACACCATCAAACATGCCTTGCATGACCCTGAGAAGGGGCCAATCGCTACCACACATCACAGGTGATGGTGGCATCAAGAGAGATGGTACTTTCTCCTCTGGCAAAGATGGAACATTATCCCCCAGCTCAGCTGCAAGCCGTTCAGCAACATCATGTAGCCCATGGACTGATGCAGTGATGTAAGCAAGAGGCAAATGACCTACATTCTCCAAAATCTTAATACGTTCTCGAACATCACCCATATATAAGGCATTGTGAAACTGGCCCATCACATCATTTTTGACTTCAGCAATTTTTAACATCTTTGAAAGTTTCTCCATGTTACCAGTTACAAGATAAAGGAAGGACAATCTCTCAAAATTTTTTGTTCTCTGGTATGCATACTCTACTATACCAGCATTTCCTTGGCGAAGAGCCTCAACCCCCAAACGGTACCAGTGATCTTTCTCATCAATTGCTGTAGCTGATGCAACTGCAATTTGAATATTCCCACTCTCTAAAGCCAAATTGAACCGAATTCTCTCATCTTTCACAAAGTGAAGGGCAACCTCAGGAAAGCCCTTCTGCTGTAGATAAGCAATCATAGCCTGCCCACAAAGCTGTGAGTTCCTTATCATGTTCATGACATGGTCATATCTTTTCTTCAACAGGGAAAGCTTAAAAATATATTCAGTAGCATCAATAATTATAGCTCTGCTTTTCCCATCCCGATCCAAGCAGAAGATTGTGTTGCCAGAAACCTTTGTGATATAAATTGGAACATCCAGTGTTTTTATTATCCCATTATCTCCATTGGGAAGGCAGTATTTGATGTGATTCAATGTTGTGTAAATGAACACGCCATTGTCATCCCAGCCTCCACTTTTTACCCGGATTGTCTCATGGAGAGTACATTGGTGCACAAGTTTCTTGCTAGCAATTATGATGGCATGTTTGCTGAGCAAAGCAACATTTTCCATGTCATTAGACCATTCCACATATTTTATAAATGGTGTTTGAAGATCACCAAGAACAAGCCTTTGCTGAAGATCAAATATAACAACCCTATCCTCTGACCTACAAAGCAAGTTGCCTGTTCCAGCATAGAATATAGCATCAGTGGCAATTGGGAGGGCACTCTTTTTAACAATATCATTCTTCAAATTTTTTACAAGGACTTGATTGGTGCTCTTGTCAAGCACAGCAAACCTATTCCGAGCCACAAAAACTGCTGATCCTCCCGGACCTTTTTTGGCATCTTGCACATCACCCCTACCATAGCTATCCTTGGATATGACATACAACTCATAAGATCCACCATCTACGTCTGAACACAGAAGAAATGCATTTTCAGTAGGACTATAGGAAAGTGTCTTTGGACTTTGATTCAGGCTTAAAGAGCCAGGTCTACGAATTGGAAGTACTTGTGTCTCTCTTTGTGTTGAAAATTCATAGAAACGCAAGAACCGGTCTTTTGTGTAGAACAATGAATCACCACTAACCGCAAATGCAGGCCTTTCTCTCTCCAGCTTAAAAACAATCATGCCACTGTCATGACCAGCTGCCAACAGATTCATTTCAGGATGTGCTGCAAGTATCCAAAACCGATCATGCTCTCGGCGGAATGTTTGAAGTCCAGTCCTCTTTGTTGCATCCCATACTCGAATACTTTTATCTTCAGAATTTGACACAATAATATCCTGTTTCGCATGGAACATAACAGATGAAACATTATTCATGTGCCCTCTCAATGTGTCCACTTCCCATGCCTTTGTGTCTGAAATTAGAGAATATTTTACTAAATTAGGAGGATAGAGAAGGTCACTTCAAATGCTATAAGTATTTTTTTATAAATTAAATGCTACAAAAATTAATGGATGCAAGAACTGGCTTGGGCAAAAGATTTCGCCCCAACAGATACAAGTAACTAACTTCCTTTTAGTCCTTATGTTAATTTGATAAGTAGAATATCATAAAAAATATATGTAAATGCATTCAGTTCAGTATTTAAATTAAGAAATGAAAAGCAAGAGGTGCCCCCCCAATTGTCCATTATTCAGGAAATCATATAGCAAATAAATAGGTTTCATATTTACCATTCATCCTCCAAAGTTTCACTTGCCGGTCATCAGCTCCTGAGACGATGAGTGGCAGTGTAGGATGAAAAGAGGCCCAATTGACTCCCCGGTCATGACCTTCCAATACATACTTAACAACTGCATCAACACCACCAAAAAGATCTGTATTCATTTGACTCAATCGCAATATGTCATCTGCAGGAGACGCGTTCTTCCTCTTGAGAGAACTAATATCCCAAACACGAACAGTCTGATCCAGGGAGGCTGACACAACAAGATCCTCTTTTGGATGGAACAAAGCACACATAACATAATGATTGTGGCCAGTTAAAACAGATATACAAGTACGTGACTGCCAGTTCCAGATGCGAATGGTCTGATCATCACTGGCACTCACAATCCATGGGTTTTCATGATGAAATTGCACTGTACGTATATAATCAAGGTGTCCTAGAAGAGTAAACAAACACCTGTGCATCTTGTAGTTCCAAACCTTAATCTTGTAATCATCCCCTGTCCAGAGGGGGAAAAATATTAATAGAGGAGCTACAAACTGTATAAAGTAAACCTTCCGCATCCACTTGCAAAAGAATTTATCTTCGTTATTGTATATAACAAAAATCAAAATCCCCTCCACCCAAAGTCACAGACTATTGGAAAATCATATGAAAACCCAACCACTATACCAAAATGTCATGTAGCACTGTTTTTTTTAAAACATCCGCGGGTGCGCACGCACACAACAAAATTTTGGTTACCAAATTCCAGATCCAAAGGGTGACAATTTCAGCCCACATAAATCTTTTATCATTTCAAAAAAAATACATCGCAAATATATCCTGCAAACATGTGTAAAGTGTATCCCCTATCCTCCTCCTGCTCAAAGCAGGACTCTTTCCACTACCCTGGAGCAGGCAAAGAAAACAGGTAAAGAGACAATGAAATTAGCATGTACAACAGCAGAAGCATCAGATACTGAACACGATGCATCAAATCATTCTACAGCTATGACAAGTGAATACAAGGTATCGCATACAATACATAGTTCTTCTTCTTCCAAACCTACATTCCTCTTATCATTCCCTCTATAGGTAGATCTGGATAAATGCAGCAAAGATTTTTTTTTCTTTTATCCCACATGGGATCAGCTATCAAACAACACTATTATGTTCCACAAAAAATCAAATCTTTATAAAAAGCCCCATTTAGATCTAACTCTAAGTACTTTTTAATAGTTTCACTTAGCCCAATTAAAACAAAAAACAAAAACTGAGGGTCAACTACTAAGTTTATACCTGAATATGGAACTACCCATCATTGACCAAGATGCAAAATGAATGGATCAAAGTTGCAAACACTCTAAGGATATAGTAATTCCCACATAAAATTTACAAAACAGAGTTTAATTAAAACCCAAAAGGGTAGTAACATAGACATAGGTAATACCTCCAGAGACAAAGAGGGGTTGAGAATTATGGAAATGAACCCCTCTGACAGGACCATCATGCTCATCGAACCTGTCAATGAGAGTGCCCATACGATAATCCCATAGCTGAATCACACCACTGTGAAGACTCGCAAGGATCCATGGTCTCTTGCTATGGAAACTCAGACCCTTCACTCTGTTACTCTTCGTTTCGAATTTCGTCAACATCTTCCTCTTCTAAGTAACAATAAAACAAACACTGCATCGGAAATCGGAAACCCTTAGGAAAAAAAAAAAAAAACCTAATCATGGAAACCAGGAATTATTTGAAAGAATGAATTTTTGAGGAATTGAGATTAGAATGGACGATGGAAATGAAAGTAGAGATAGGTTTTACCTCAGATCTGATTACAGAGAGAACATTGAAGGGAGAGAGAGAGAGAGTTTTGTATTGTTAACAATTTTGATCAGTTGTTGAGATCTGGTCTCGCTTCGTCAAAGTGTCTTTATTATTTTGCAAAAAACTGGGATCGGAGATTCAGAGTGCCATGTATGACTCCGACACCGAAATTTTCTCAACTGATAAAAAATAAGTGCAATGTTATTTGATCATCCACAATTTTACGCCAGGTTTCTACGTTTCCACGCCCGCAAAATAAGTAACTCCATGTTTGGATTGTGAGAGAGAAAAGTGATTTTCGACTAGGAATGATATTTGGATACACAATTTAGAAATAGACGACTTGTATAGATATCGTAGAGCTTATGAGTATATTAAGGCTGAGAGTTATAAAATGCATGATGAGAGATAAGAAGACAATAATTAAGTGTGGGAGAAGTACTTTTATATGATGTTGGACATCATCTTTGTGTTTAAATATCATTACTCTTTTAGGGACATAAATTTTGATATGTTTGAGTGTTCTCCGGTAGAATTGATTTCATGTTAGAATGGATTTTAACTTGAAGTTCTTTTAGAACTGTATTTATTTACTGTGATTATAAATATCATTAGTGGTGTTGTCTTTCAGAATTTACAGCTACAGGTGATGTCAAAGATTGTACATCAACTTGAAAAAGTCTTGAAGATATTAGTTCTAGTTTATTCTTTATTTATTTATTTCGGTTTATTAGACGCCTGAGTTTTTTGATTCAAAAATATTTGTAAATGAATTAAGTGGTTTTTATTAATTAATATTTATGAGGATTTTATTTTAAACCATTGATTTATTATAGTTTTTGATACTATTAATGGATAATTGTAATTTGTTTAAAATTATCTATTTCGATGTGGTGTATGAAGACGTTACATAAATAATTTCAACTCTTATAAATGTGAACATTCTTAGACTTGTACATTAGTCAATGCTATACTAGCGTAGAATTTAACCACTCAAATTTAGTTACAGCTCTTTTCAATTGTTTCCAAGGAAGGAAGAAGTGTACTTACACTATCTACACACGTGTACATATGCAATAAGAAGATTTCAAATACCAATCAATCATGACCAAAATCCATATATTAATCTATATCATAAAATAAAGAATAAAGACCCAAAGTGATCTCTCAAATTTTTCAAGTAGGACAGTTTGATCCCTGAAAAAATAAAGAACAATTTGATCCCTCAAATTTCAAAACGGGGGACAATTTGGTCCCCCAAATTTCATAACTGGGGACGTTTTGGTCCCTCCGTAAGGACCAAATTGTTCCTGGTTTTGAAATTTGGGGGACAAATTGTCGTTTATTTTTTTCAGGGACCAAATTGTCCTACTTGAAAATTTTGAAGAACCACTTTGGGTCTTTACTCTAAAATAAACAACAGAGTTAAACAAAAATGGAGCAATTCACATACCTAAGTATCTTATCCAGAGTGACAACATGCATTAAGATTCCAAAACATCAGGAAGTATTTTGAAACCCCAACCTATAAGAAATAGATGCAATTAATTTATTATCTACAAATTGTATTAGTCATGCACTTTAGCTAGCACTTGTAGGAATGCTAAAATTTCAAACCTTTAAGCAAATCATTAAATGAATGTCCATTGATTATAGGCATGCTAGTGAGTTAGAAAAAATAAACATAGAATTAAGTTTCTCTAAAGTGAGCAAAAATGAAAGAAAAAGTGTGTATCCATCCACCTTTGATTAACTAAAGTAGGTTGAGATCTCAATTTGCTTTAACTAATTAACGATGGATACACCTCACTTTTTTAATTTACACTTTTACTTAATTCAGAATAGCTTTATCCATTAATATAATTGTTGAAGACGTAGTCAAATTAGTTTTTACATGCAACTGCACTGCACGTATAGCTTCTTGAATCTAGTCGCCCGTTCATTCTTGCATTTCACTTTGGCGATCATTAAAACAAGCCTTCATCTCTTCTCTCATTTTACGCTCTTCCTCTATTGGGGCTTGAACCCCAGCTAAGTTGTCATGACCTCATTGGTCCACCTTCCATATTTTCTTTTGCTTCTCTCTTTGTGATGGTAGTTGTTCTTGAACAGCTTCAAGTTCAACATATATTTATAATTTGTGGGCCTCGTATTTTTCCAGGCTGCACATTCTGACACTATCTTTCATTTTTAGCCGTTGTGCTACCTCGAGGCCTCTATCCTCATTCTTCAATTTAGTAAAAACTTTGTTTAAACATGGAAGCTGCACTATGTTGCAGCTATGCATTCTTTGCTTCGGCCGCAAACCCTTTTATGTGACATCTAGTTTATAGATTGGACATCCTTGAGAACGTACCCAAGGACCATTGGCGTAGATTTGCTAATTGTTCAAACTCGACACCACCTCGACATCCTTATTCTTTGAGAAAAAAATATAATCCATATAAAAAGGGCTCTAAATTGCGGTCCGCAACCGCTAATGTGGCCGCAATAAAACGGTAACGGCTGTCGCCGCAACCGCATCATGCCGCAATAGTGGTGTAATTCCAAAACGCAGAAAATGGCCGCAACAAAACGGGATAGCGGCCGCAACGGAACGGAATAGCAACCCTAACGGCCGCAACGAACGCCGTTGACCCTCCGCCGTTGTCGATAGCAGCATCCACCGCCCTGCTCAAACCAGATCCGCCGCCGTTTGCACCAGATCTGTTAAGCTCGCACCAGATCCATTTAGCTTGGTACCAGACCCATTGATGTTGGTTTTCCTTCTTTACTTAATTCTCTCCTCTTTGGTTGAAGGATATGCGCTGATGAACTAAAAATGGGTGGGTTCTTTGTTAAGGGAGCCAAGGAGGGAGACGACAACATTTACGCTACGTTTGGTTTGGGAGAGAATGAGAAGAGAGAACCCGGGACAAGAGAACTGTCGGAGAAAATTCCATTTTCTTCAATTTGGTAACCCAAAGAAAACAAGGAAGAGAGAAAACTTTTTGTGGGACCCACCCCAAAAAGTTTTCTCTCCATTGGTGAGCAGAAAATTGGAGGAGAAGAGAGTTTAGGTGATGAAAGGACTTATCTACCCCTTCTTCCTTTTTTTCTTCAACCCACTTTGCCTCTACCGGAGCCCCCACCAGACGTACGCTACGTTTGGTTTGGGAGAGAATGAGAAGAGGGAGCCCGGGACGAGAGAACTGTCGGAGATAATTCCATTTTCTTTAGTTTGGTAACCAAAAAAACAGGGAAGAGAGAAAACTTTTTGTGGGACCCACCCCAAAAAGTTTTCTCTCCATTGGTGAGCAGAAAATTGGAGGAGAAGAGAGTTTAGGTGATGAAAGGACTTATCTACCCCTTCTTCCTTTTTTTCTTCAACCCACTTTGCCTCTACCGGAGCCCCCACCAGCCATGAATTGATGGTGTCCAACTGTTTCCCTTCTCAGCCATGAATTGAGCTCCTGCGCTGCACCGTATCATGAACTCTCCTCCGTGCACCACCAGCACAGCTTCCTGAACCAGCCACTGTCTTCACCGCAACAAAGAAAAATTTTGGTCGCTTCATTCATTTGTGCCTTCGTTCCATTCCATCGACCAAAGCTTATCCAAGCATCCCTGTCCTTTTTTCATCTTTTCATTTCTTTTTTTTTTCTTTAATTTTTTTACCAGCTTTTGCTTTGTATATATCTTGGGCCATTGAATATTCTTGTGTTGGGCTTTATTTGTGCTTTTATTATTATGATTAACATTTTATCAGCATGTTGGACTTGAGAGAAACAAAAATGTCAGAGAAACATTATTTTTATTATTATTTAATTATTTAACAAGAAAATATTATTAGGGGCAAAATTGTCATTATAAAAAAATTCATTTTCTCTCTTTCTACTTTTCTATCCAACCAAATAAGTGGAGAGAAAACTAAAGTTTTCTTTCTCTTCTACTTCTCTCCTACTTCATCCAATCCAAACAACCAAAAAATCTACCCATTTTCTACTCATTCTCTCTTCTCGATCTCCTACTTCTTTCTTCCCTAGTTCTTTCCTCCTTAGTTCTTTCCTTATCCAAACATAACAGTAGCTGTTGGGAGGTGATGGTGTCCAACCGTTTCCCTTCTCAGCCATGAATTGAGCTCCTGCGCTGCACCGTATCATGAACTCTCCTCCGTACGCCACCAGCACAGCTTACTGAACCAGCCACTGTCTTCACTGCAACAAAGAAAAATTTTGTTCGCTTCATTCATTTGTGCCTTCGTTCCATTCCATCGACCAAAGCTTATCCAAGCATCCCTGTCCTTTTTTCATCTTATCATTTCTTTTTTTTTCTTTAATTTTTTTTACCTGCTTTTGCTTTGTATATATCTTGGGCTGTTGAGTATTCTTGTGTTGGGCTTTATTTGTGCTTTTATTATTATGATTAACATTTTATCAACTTGTTGGACTTGAGAGAAACAAAAATGTCAGAGAAACATTATTTTTATTATTATTTAATTATTTAACAAGAAAATATTATTAGGGGCAAAATTGTCATTATAAAAAAATCATTTTCTCTCTTTCTACTTTTCTATCCAACCAAATAAGTGGAGAGAAAACTAAAGTTTTCTTTTTCTTCTACTTCTCTCCTACTTCTTCCAATCCAAACAACCAAAAAATCTACCCATTTTCTACTCATTCTCTCTTCTTTCCTACTTCTTTCTTCCCTAATTCTTTCCTCCCTAGTTCTTTCCTTATCCAAACATAGCATTAGTGAAGAAGAAGAGGTGAAAAGTCATTTGACTTTTCTTTCTTCTATTTAATTATTCTTTTTTCATTTAATAAAATCTATCTAAACTTAGTTAAATGATACAAATGGGACATGATAATTAGGAGAAAAAAAAAATCAAAGGCCACATACTGGTTATCTATGCAATTAATTATTTAATTTGTACCAGACATCTAGGTTCTTTTTTTGACTGGAAGAATATCTAGGTTCCTTCTCTTTTAGTTTTATTATTTATTAAAAAAAATCATATCAATAATTGATTTATTTTTATTTAGTCAGTTTTTTTTTTATAAAACTTACTTAGTCAGTTAGTAGCTTCTATTGTATCATATATTATTATTATTTACATTACTTGTTGATAAGTAGCTTATTTTTTTAAAGCATATTCAAATTATATGTTTTTTTTAAGCAATTCAAATTATAGGTTAATAATTTATCTATTGTATTTAGTCAATTAGTAGCTTATATTGTTTGTTAACTACAATTAAATTTCAATTATTCATAAAGATAATGCAATGTCTTAAAATGAATAGAAATTTATACAACACTATTAATAAAAGATATATGAATAATCACAAAAATTAAATATTTTTTTTTTACATTTTGTGCGAATATAAACTTATTTCACGCCTCAACGACCGCATTTCTCATCGCAACACCCGCAATGGCCGCAATCGCAGCGGCCACAACCGCGACCGCAATAGAAATTTTTTTTGAAAGCAATGTATTTATTATGAATGTTGAGCTAAATGAATAAATTAACAAGAATGTAATGAAAACTCCATTTGTCATATAATAGATATACACGTCTATATCGGGATGTAAATGGGGCGGGGTGGGTACGGGTAGTAGCCCCCCACTACCCGCCCCATTGGATGAATTTCGTATCCGTCCCTGCCTATCCGTGTGGGTATCCATCTTGTAGATTTTAAACAAATTTATAAATATTTGCGGGTATCCATGGATATTGTGAGGATATTCAAACACTTCACAATTTTTTTTTTGTTCACATGAAATTCAAACTAATTCTGCCAATCAGACATGATTTGAGTTTCTTGTTGCTACGAGAAATTCTTATGTGCTTGAAAAGTACTATAGTAAATATACTAAACAATATGATATGTAAACAGTATAATTATACATGTCATGAAAAGGTGATGAAAGGGGAAAGGGACTTGGGAATGATAAGGTTTGAGTGCTGCGACTGCCAAATTTCAGAAACAAAATAAGGGTACTTAAAAAATTAGGGTATTTGGTTTATATATATAAAGGGGTATTTTATTAATTTTACCTTAGCGGGTACCTGCGGGTATGAATAGTACACTACCCTTCCAGGCCCCATTAATAAGCGGGTAAAGAAAATACTCGTTTATTTTGAAGTTGGCACAGGGAAACACAAGAAGGGGGTTGTTGTGTTTCTTAACAGATTTTTCAAAAACCTCTTTGAAAACAGTTTTGCAAGCAGACAAGAAATAAATACACACAATGAAAACTTTTTTAGAAAAGAGTTAATAAAACTCAATGTCAAATCTCTACAGTTACACTACAAGAAAGGCCCTCGCAAATAGCCCAAAGCCGTTGCAAAACACATGTTTGTGACGGATTTGGGACGGCCAACAATCCGTCACATAAAGGGTCGTCGCAAACCGTTTCTGATAGTTTTTTTAATTGGCAGTCGTAATTTACGGCGGTCTGACCGTCACAAATCATCAGACATTAACGACGGCCTGGCCGTCGTAAATAACCAGAAGTTAGCAATACATATTTTGTTTAAAATTTAATAATTTTATTAATTAATTTTTTAAAATATGAATTATTTTTAATTAATTATTTAATATTTAATATAAAGTTCATAAGTAATATTTAATATGACAAATAAATAATAATTTTTTTGTGCTTTCTTCTCTATCTACATTGCTTAAATAGGTCCTCAAGCTCCTATCATGGGGTTTTAGCCTGGCATCTTGACATTCCTCTTCCTCTCTGCAAATGTTATTTAACAAGAAGAAACCCCATCACCAAAAAAAGTTGAGTTTAAGACAAACTATATTACCTGCAAAATGAAAAATAGCCATGATAGTTCCCTTTTACATTTTATCATTATTTTCTTGTAGTCTCTGGATTGATACCTGTCCATTAAGCAACAAATCAAAATTACGCAAATCAGTATTGCAGTAAATTGTGTTCTAAAATTTGTGCTCATACTTTAAACCATTTCCCTAAAATTTCAAGCAATGTGATCTCTGAAAATAAAATTTAAAATAAATAACAGAAAATGTTAAAGACCAAATACTAACATGTAGAACAGCATGAGAATGATAATTCTTGATGGGAAGAGAGACAAAGGAAGGCTTTGTGGTAGCCTCTACATAGAGAGTTGAAAACTTGAACTGGAAACAGAGTCAGTAGATCTGATTATCTCTTCGTTGCGTTCTACTTGGTACAGTGTTGTTGTCTTGTGTTGTTGTCACGTGTGAACTCACCACGGCGCGCGGTGGCTGGTCGGACGGTGGTGGCAGCAAGCGGAGGCAGGATGGGAAGAAGGAAAGAGAAGGAGAAGAGGAAAGGGGAGGACGGATGTGAATGGGGAAGAGGGAATGACAAGAAGGGAGGGAAGAGGACTGGCCGGCGGACGGACGGACAGTGTAACACCCTTGCTGCTTTATGGATTGACGACTATCCTCACAAACCAACACGGGTCTTTTCAGCGTGCTTTGTCCTCACACGCTTTCTGGGAAAACTTCCCAGGAGGTCACCCATCCCAGAATTGCTCCAAGTCAAGCACGCTTAACTATGGAGTTCTTAAGTGCTGCTGTGAAGTGCTGCTGAGTGGGGTGAGGGTTTTGGGAGAAGAGGAAGGCTGCAGGTTGAAGAAGGGAAAGTGGGGCGGGCTGCGCTTTTATTAAAACCTTGCAACGGAAAAGCGAAGGTCCAAGCCGTTGCAAACGCGAATGCCTATTAGTGACGGCCAGGCCATCGCAAACGCGATCCTTTACTGACGGCCAGAGCCGTCGCAAACTGTAAGTTACATTAGTGACGGCTCGGCCGTCCCAAACTTGCATATTAAACAGAATAGTGACTACTCAAGCCATCGCAAATGGAATGCCTATTAGCGATGGCAAGGCCGTCACAAACATGATCCATTACTGACGGCCAGAGACCGTCGCAAATTGTCAGGTACATTAGCAACTGCTTGGCCGTCGCAAACTTGCATATTTGTCCACCAAAACTAGTGCCAAAATTTTGCGGAAATGTGCGCAACGACAGCGACGACAAAGGCCGTCGCAAATCACCCAAGGCCGTCGCAAATCTTGAAAATTCAACCATTTCTTTTAGCGACGGCAAAGGCCATCGCAAATGACAATTTTAGCGACGGCCTTAATAATCCGCAAATCAACATTATTCTTGTAGTGTTAGTATAAAATAAAACTTAAAGGAGATAAGGGATAAGAGATTCACTACATGCGATTTTATCCTGGTTCACTCTCTTCCAACCAAGAGCTATGTCCACTCCCTTCTACTTGAAGGTTTTCTCCACTATAATCCAATATCTTACAAGTATTCTTTGACCTTGTCTCTTCAGGCTTACAAACTCTCAAGTATTCAATATCTCTCCAGGCACTCAAGTATTCTTTTACAGTCAAGACTCTTCTGGCTCTCTCTAACTTAAGAGATAAAAATGTTTGATCTAAGAACTCACTATATGTGAGTATATGAAGGTTTAAGACCAGAGATTACAATGAATATAATCAAGAGAAGATTTTGACAGAGTTTTCGCACTTTGACACTATCAGAGCTTCATTGTAGTTCAGTAACGTTCTTCACTGGGGTCGTCCAATATTTATAGATGAAGTGCAGCTTCAGCTCTTGTTTCTTCAACGGTCTTCAAGATGTATCCGTTTAGCGATAGCATTTCATGCTATGATCCGTTGAGTCTGATAACTTGATATGTGATCTTCAAAAAAGGGCTCTTGGTTATCAGAAATGCTCAAAGTGGTACTGTCACTTCTCTGTTGTACTCGAAAGTTGTCTTTTACCTTTCCTTCTTTGTACTGAGTCAACTTTGCAGCAACATATGTCAGAGTATAAAGGCATTTGTGTAACCGATGGTACTATGTTCCCTTTACCAAGGAATATTAGAATAAACAATTAAAATAGCCAAGGTATTCAAAAACATTCAAGGCATATACATTTAATATTCAATCATTTGAAATAAATCGCTGACTAGACGGGTTCTGAAGCAGTACGTCTTTGGACGTGTGTT
Source organism: Echinosophora koreensis (assembly GCA_035048595.1). Classification (NCBI taxonomy): domain Eukaryota; kingdom Viridiplantae; phylum Streptophyta; class Magnoliopsida; order Fabales; family Fabaceae; genus Echinosophora; species Echinosophora koreensis. The sequence goes on from JAPCYP010000078.1 coordinate 1,695,900, forward strand.
TTTAACTGTGAACTTAGTAGTCCGTTACTACATCGTATAGTGTTTAATCGAGTAGACTAGTGTTAACTTATTTATCTCTACTTAGCGGGTCGTTTAACTTTTATTGGGTAGACTACAAGTCTTTGAACTTGCTATGTATTGGACTAGTTCATTTAACTGATAGACTTAGCGGCTCGTCTAGCGAACTTAGTTTGGACCAGCGATGCTTTTGGACTTATTTAACGAGCAGTAGACTAGTACCCTAGTCAAGCGATATAAGAGCAGTCCTGCACACTAGAATAGACGAGTTAGTGCATAACTTTAACTTTGCCATACAAATTTAATTTTTTTGTTAACATCAAAACTTCAGAGATTATTAATCATAACCACTTTGGTTCCAACATATTTTACCTGTGGATACTCATTAAGGTACCCGTTTTCTATCCGTTGTGGATGTTATCCACGGGTATTCGCGGATATGGGTAAAATTTACATCCCTACGTCTGTATCCTTAGAATGTATACTAAAATATATATTTGATAAATAAATATATAGTGAATTGAAAAAAAAAAATACTTACATGAATGATATTCCTTTTTTATAGGATTTTCAAATTATATATTTCAATTTTCAAATCACAAATAAATTCTATTTTTTTCAAATAAGAAAGTATAAGACTAATCTTTAAAAATCTTTTTAGTATAAAAATATCAAATAACATATTATAAATATTTTTTTTAGTAACTTAACATTGTTAAGTTAATAGTTAGTCAACACTTAAAAGTTGGGTGAAGTGTAATTTTTAATCAAATTTGGGATTTACTATTATTTTAATAAACATAAAAGTGGCTGAGTAGAATTTACTCTTTTTATTATATTAAGTTATTAATCATATATTAACTTTGTTTCATATAGTTTGATTCTATATGTTTAGTAATTTTTTTTTATTGTCATTTCATATTATATATGGTCTTAGCCAATTTCTAACTTCTATCCTCGCTTGCTTGCATTACATAGGATATTGATTAGTTATGATGAAGGTTAAACTAATAGTATGGTTCTATACATGACACTGATTTTGAATTCGGCTCCTATGCATAAATTTTTTGAGATCAATCTCTATATGTACAACTATTTTTAATTTGATCATCGTTGTTTATTGATGTTATAACATCGTCACATAATAGGGACCAAATTGAAAATAATTGTCATGTGTAGATAGCAAATGGAAATTATGATTGTCACATGTAGAGACCAAATTTATTTATTTATTTTTTTAGTTTAGTCCCTACATGTGAAAATCATTTTTAATTGGTCCCTATACTTTAACTCCAACAAAACAATTATAAAATCAATAAACAGCGAGCACTAAATTAAAAATAATTGTATATGTAGGGATTGATTTTTAAAAAAATTATGTATAAAATCAAATTTAAAATCAGTATCATGTATAAGGACTAAATGATTAATTTAATTAACCAGACGACATAGGGAAAGACTAGAGAGAGTCAGAGAGGGGGTGAAAGCGAGCACGTCATTAGAGTAGCAAGAGAAAAAAAAAAGACATGAAGTTTTTGGTGGGTTCTAGCATGAAGTATGTATTTTAGTGGTATACCCATGTAGTCCTATTTTCACCTGTAGTAACCAGTAGACACGGGATTTGCCGGTAAATTAAATTTTGACATTTGAGTTACTGGGTCTGTCCAAATTGAATGGGTTTAGCTGAAAACAAGACTTGGTTTCCTTCATCATTATCACTTTCGTTGGCGTACAGAACCAAAGCACACTGAGAAACCCCAAAAGTTGGTCTCATTGTTTGTGCGATCTATTTGTTTTGAGAAATGGGTGATGAATTGGAAGTAGGAGGAGGGGAAAGGTGGGTGAAGGAAGGGGGAGAGTTCTGATTAAAAACTGAAGTTTAAGACTTTTTGATAAATAATAAAATAAAATAAAAATATATTTAAATTAGAAAATTGGTGGGAGCTATCTTCTTCCATTTCTGCCAATGTTAACCAAGATCAAAACTTTAGAAAATGGGTTCTCTCTCATGTTTTCCTTACCTCCATCACGCACATCCATATTTTTGTGGTGGTTGCAAAAATGCTGAAAACTTGGGTTTTTTTTTTCCCATCACGCACATCCATCTTCTTCTATCACTCATCCACCGCTATAAGGCTCCATACCATTACCCATCTCCACCATTGTCACCAAAGAAGCTTGTACACAAAACGCAAAACCCATCTTCATACCCAGATTAGATTAAAGCTAGTAGCTATCCTCCACCACCTCGCCACCGTCACAAAACGGAACCATTGATACAGAAAAGAGAGATCGAAGGGAGAGAGTTGGATCTGGAGGGTGGGGATTTGGAGGGAGAGTGAAGACGATGGGAAAGGGCACGACTGCAGAAAAACAAGAAGGACTAAATAATAATTTCAGAGTATACCCCATCTTCCTTTAACCGGTTAGAATTTTTTTATTGTACAAAAAAATCTCAACCATTGGTTTAAATAATTAATAAATCTAACGGCTGACACTATTGGTTCTTGTGTGAAAATTTGACCACATGGGTATACCAATAAAATACATACTTCATGCTAGAATTCACCGAAGTTTTTTCTCTAAAGAGTTTGGGAAATTTCTTTGAGAAAGAAATTGGTAAGGGCCTATTGGGTTTGACTACAATTTGTTTTTTTGTTTTTACTAATAATTATAGAAATGACATTTATTTATTTTTTTCATTTTCGTTTCAAAATATTTATACAGTAAATAGTAAAAATAATATATCTTTTGTTTTCACTATATTTTATATAAATATTTAAAATAAAAAATTGAATGAAAATAATATGACATTTCGGTAACTATTAATAAAAATAAAAATAAAAAATGAAAATAGAAGGTGTTTTATTAAATCAAAACACACTTAAATCTTCCCTTATGCAATTGGTGAGTTTGTGTGAGCTCTTTTTTGTTTTTGGAAGGAAAGTGAAAAATAAAAATAAAAATAAAAAGGACCTTGCTTTTGGTATCTGATTTTTTGTTCCGCGCACCTAGTGTGATTTTTTTTTCTTTGCTAAAATGCCCTTTATCCCACGATGGAATCACACCTGATTTGTTTATGTTTGTACTATTCGGAATTTATTTTCTGGAACACTTCCAGAAATTAATTTTCGGATGTGTAAAATGGCCTTTCGAAAATTAAAATTCGGATGTGTAAAATGACAACTAGTATGTTTCTAGAGTTACTGGAAAAAAATTTCGAACATATAAAATTTTACACATCTGGAAATTAATGTAAAATGGACTTTCTTAAAATTTTACATATCCATAATTTGATTTCCAAATGTGTAGGCCTTTCGTAAAATTTTATACATCTGGAATTTAATTTTTGGACGTATAAAATTTTACACATCCGGAACTTAATCTCCGGATGTGTAAAATGATCTTTCATAAACTTTTATACATTCGAAATTTAATTTTTGAATGTGTAAAATGTCCATTATTGTTGTGTAAAATGTCCATTATACTAAGGGTAATTTAGGCCCAAATAAATATGAAGAAAAAGTAAAGGTGCATATAGTTAGGCCCAAATAAATAAATAAATAAATAAATAAGGGATATGTTCTTGCTCACGCATTTGTTTATGGGGATAGTGCAGCCGCTCTGTCACCTTCTAAAAGCAAGGCCCATTGTTTGATGTTAAAAGCTCTTAAATTGTTTTAGCATCTCAATATCAATAACTAGGTGCTGCAAAATGATATTTAAAGGCAACAGCGGCCCATTTGCTATAGATATGTTTCCACGCTCTTGTAGATAGTGGACGCAAAAAAGAGAAGTCTGGTATTATTCGGGCCACCTAAAAGCTGGTCTTAGCCCGATTCTATGTAGATAATGGGCTTATTTGGTCCATATCAACACATATTCTATTTTATCCAAAAAAAATTTAACTTAACAAACTAAAGAATAATTTATATCCAAAAGTATCAAACATTCCAACAAATAAATCAAAATCAAAGTTCCAAACATTCCAATATGGCAACAAATATTCCATTTAAAATAAAAAATTCAAATGTTCGAGGCAAGCCTCTGAGACTCTAAATTGAAGCTTGCTCATCTAGTCATCTTTATCCTCATCAATCCTCATTGGCCTCAATGATGACATTCCAGTCCCCTTGACAGAATGCTTTACATTTTAATATTGATGGTCTCCCCCCCTCATAATCATCTTTATCATAATCAAGAATAAAAAAATTGACTTTGTTATTAAATTCTCATATAAAGTAAATGCTTAGTTTTAAATCCTAAAAATAATAAAGCTTAAGAAAAAACCTACCTACAAACTATATAACCAACTACGTATATACAAGAGAGCTTGACTTATTTCACCCCACAAAGAACTTCTATACTTGTTGACATACATGCTAAAAGTGGATCCTATGCAGCAATAGTTATTAGACTAATGCTCTATTTATCCCAAGTCATCCTTACAATATCATAACATCTATAACTTTGTTCCTTCCAATAAATTAAGATATCAAAACCACTCGAGAGTGGAATCTTTGACTCCTTTTAATAAATATCAAGTTCGGAATTATTGAGATTAGTAGTTGGTGTGCTCTCAAATTCTTCAAAATCCTTCCAAGTAAGTATCCAAATGAATTAGCAAGTTCACACTTTGACAAAGAGCAAGCTATGATTTTTAGGCAATTCTTGGGAGAACATATGTTTATGGCTATTGATAGCTTTTTTATTATTATTATTGCTAAATGTAATAAAGTATATCAAGAGTGTTTCGTAGAGTTTATGTGACTACCACTTCGATTCTATCCTAAATTTTCCATTGTTGGCTTAGTTTGAAACGTCAACCATCCACATTCCCGGTTACCCTTCCTTTTCCATCTCCATCAACCTCATCTTTTTCTCCCTCCGATGGTGGCATTCCAGGCGGCTATACCAACCACTCTTCTAAGCGGATCCAGCGTCCACATAGTCCCACCGCAAAGAAGAGCTTTGCCATCCACCACCAAACCATCACTACAGTCGCACCTTCGTCGCCTCATCACGGTTCAACCTCTGCTCCGTCCATCTGCCACAATCTGGAATCACGCCTTCGCTGTCGCCATCAAGCCCAGACATGAGCTGCCCTGATCCACCTGAATCCACCATTATTTATGATGTCCTCCTCTAGTCAAACATTGTGTTTGACAATTCTTTGATTTGGCGCACCTCACTCCCACCCCAACCACGCTCTATGCCCTCACCACTCGAACCACTTTAGAAAACTATTGTAGCCTCGGCCTCTAGAAGACAAGGAATTTTTTATTCATTAAAATCTATATGTTTCCTGTTAATTTTTATCGGATGAGTATATTACGAGAGTCCGTTTGTCTAAGATTAAAAAATAATTGATTTTGTTATAAAATAATTTAGTGATTATTTTTAGAAATTTTTAAAAAAAATAGAAACAGATTTATGTTTGTTTATAATAATAAAAATCAATTTTTTTTAAAATAATTAGTTATAAAAATTGATTTTTTTTCAGAAGCAACTCAAAGCTGTTTTTCATTTTAACCCCCAAAATGATTTTTTTTCTGCTTTTGATTATTTTTAAAAACAAAAACAAAAACACTAAAAACATAAAAAATCATTTTATGATTAAAAAAATGATTTTTTAACAAAATAAGTAATAACAAACTTAAGACTTATTATGCTGCTTTACTTAAGTAGAAACACTAACGGGCAAAAGTTGCAACAAAAAAAAAAAAAATTAATTGTGAAATTTACAAACGACAAATGATCCTTCCAGCAGTACTTCCAACCATTTGGTTTATGGATTGCATGGTACTCCCTCCGATCCACAATATAAGTAAAAAAATTTAAATTTTTTTGGTTCAAAATATAAGCAAATTTCAACTACTTTCTTCTCATTTAATGAAGTTATTCTCAAAATACCCTTCATTTAATACAAATTTTGTTTTTCAATGACTCATTTTATTCTTAATAACACAAGCTTAATAAATAAGAGGAAGAGTAATTTAGGTAACAAACTGAATTTTTTATTCCCAATGACTCTTTTAAATAAGATCAACTAACTATCTTAATATGTGTGTCCCATTTAATTTTTGCTTATAATAGAGACCGGAGGGAGTAAGAATAACACAAAATTAATTTCAAAAATTTTAAAATAAAATCTACTGGTGGAATAGGTGAACTAGTCAAGCGAGATTAATAGAGTGTAATTTCCCAACATTTCAAGAGTTATTAATGTCAAAATATTAATTTTGAAATTATCAAAATAACTCTCATTGGTAGAATGATTCAAGCGAGATTAATAGTATAGTTTTCAATATTTTAACTGTTATTAATATCGAAATTTTAATTTTGAAACTTTAAAAATAAATTTCGTTCGTGAAGGAGTCAAGCGAGATTAATATAATGTAGTTTTCAATATTTCAAAAGTTATTAATCTTGAAATATTAATTTTTAAGTTTTCAAAATAAAATTCATTGATGGAATGAGTTAAGCGAGATTAATATTATACAGTATAATTTTAAATATAGAGTATAGTACCAATGCATTTAAATGTATTTTTAAATATAGAATATAGTTCCAATAGTGGTTAAATGCAATTTTGATTTATTTTGACATTTTGATATTATAATTTATTTTCATTACCATCAAAATAATTTTTATATATAAGCCAAATTTTTAAAATAATTTTAATTTTATATTTTATGGAATACCTATATATATACAATACTGTAAATTTAATTTTAAATTTCAGGTATAAAGAGATAATAAAGACAACTGTAAAATGAAAACTATTTGACATAAATCAGGTAAGTTTAATATGTATTAAATTAATTCTTTCAATTTTAAAAATTAAAATATTACAGATATTTGTAATTTTTATTTTAACATATTTCTGTTATGATTGTAATAAATATTTCAAATATATATATATATATATATATATATATATATATATATATATATATATATATATATGTATATATATGTATGTATATATATTATGCAATATCAAGGGTTATATTACGTTGTGATTTAAAGATACTCATATGTAATAATAAAGGTCATATTTCAAACTTCATTTCAAATATATTTTACTGATGAGTCATTAAGAATTTAATATAGGTAAGTTACAAAGAAATTACATTTATTTTGTATATTTTTTGCATATTTGTCTCTTTATTTTCTCTATTTTTTAGGAACTCTGCGAGTTTTTTGCAATTAAATTTTATTTATGTTATAAGAATTTTTAATTTTCTTAACCCTTTCTATTATAACAAAAATATTAAATTTTTAGCTATTATTTATTTAATATAATTTTTAATTTATAAAAATAAATTATTTTTCTAAATAATACATAATTTTAATCTCTCCATATTATTTATCCGCGCACCGCATGAGTCTATCATCAATTATATTTTTAAAATAAAGTAATGAAATGTAAAATAATATTATTTTCAAAATTAAAAATTATGGATGGTATGTCCATCTTGTTAAACCGGCCAAGTCAACCAGTGGAGCTCTCAGGACAGCATCAATGTCAAGTACTTATCTTACTAAAGAATATTGCAAATGGAAATTAGTCTCACATTTACATAGTAAAATACATGTCATAAATGTTTGATATATTTTATTAAAAAACATTAAATTAAAAAAGGAAATATTTTGATTGCACTAAAAGAAATGGAACTAAAGAGAATAGATTGAATAGAATATTCTATTTTGTACCTTTTTATCATGTTTATTTGCACACCAACAACTACTTTAAAAGATACAGAGATACTTCATAAGAATCAAAATTTGAAATGAAATGTTTAAGTGCTATTTTTTGTGTTTAATTGGTATGTTCTATTAGTGTAAAGTTTTTACACTATCAACCAATCACAAATGATGATGTAAATGACTTTTAAGGTGATTTGGATAAGAATCAAAGATTTTCAATGACGTGGCAATTTATTATTGGTTGACAGTGTAAAAAAAAACCTTTAAACTGACAGTGTATATCAATTAAACTCTATTTTTTTATATAATGAAATGTTTAAGTGTTCAAAAGGTTTAAGTGTTCAAAATATAATACATTTTTTTAGTTTATTGTGAGCTACTCTTTTCAATTAAATGCTATTACTTTCTATAATTGTTTTAACTAGATTTTGTTCTTCCAATATTGTTAATTGGAGATAACTCCTCTAAAAGAAGCTTATATCTAAAGTAAGTAAGTTATTAATAAGAGTATATTTATCCTTAATTATTTAGTAGGTTTAAATTTTTGATACACTTTTCCTTCTAAATTTACATTTAAACTTTCATCCAAGCATAATAGTAGCGATTATGTTCCGATGACAATTAAATGAAAATTATTATAAAAACAATTTCTTTTAAGGAAAAATTGGTTAAACATTCAAAGTACAAACTTCTCTTGAGAGGCCTGTACACCATATATTTGAGTCTGGATCCTCGCCAATTAGGTTTTCTATTTTTCTCTTCGGCAAGAATGTGAACTATCAGATGCATGCATTGATTTATCTGAACTGTTAGATGCATGTGAAAACTCCCAATACTTATGGCTATCGTATGCAGTATGTGTACAAATTTTGGCTGCATTGCTGGAGATCCAAATCCTATATATATATATATAAATTTTCAAAAGAAAAGTAAGAGAGAAAAAAATAAAAGTAAAAATTAAAACAATGCGTGATAGTGGATGAAAGCTTATGAGGAGTATGAGAGATTAGTGTCTGTATTATCTGTACTCTTTCTTTTATATATTAAGTGATGATCTGGTTGATTAGAAAGAACAAATATCTATCTGGCTGACTCGCTTATTTAAATCTTCACAGCTGCAAGAATTCCAAGAACAAAAATTAGAAAATTCCGGAGTGAAGGTTATTTTCAAACATGGCATCCGATAAATATAATCCTATATCCTGGTTGGGATTTAATGTATTTTTCATAGAAGACAAAAACTTAGCTAGTGTTTGACAATAACAAGGCACATAGCATGTGTCACCACACCATATATATCTCCATCCATCCCCATCATGTTATTTATTCCATGGAAAATGGATTTTGTACATTACATTTAAATTTGACAACTAGCATAGAAACGATATTATGAAATAAATATAATTAAATACTATTACATATTAATGATAGCATATACAAAATTAAAATAAAGGATAGTATATTCTTAGTGTAAAAATTTATTCAGTTGTCAATAAATCATATATTAACGTATCATAATAAATATTGCGATGATGGTTGCTTCCAATTTGGGACATGATGCAGAAACAAAGGGGAAGAGTTCACGACTATGATGATGGTTTTTTGGTTGTGGTAGGTTGGTGCATGCAGTGCGCATAGGAATGATGGGGATAGTGGTAAGTGGACGAGGGTAGGAATGATGGGGATGAGAATGGCTTTGCCATTCATATAAAAAAAAGAAAAAAGAAAAAAGAAAAAAAGGAATGGCTTTGCCATATACATTAGTTTTAGTCCTTTGGATAATTTTTAAAATTTTCAAAAACCTCTCAAACAAGTAATTGCTTATTAATTGCCATCGTTGATGAGATTTTTAGATAAATCCAACGGCTGAGATTATAAGATGCATGAACTGCTGGGAGGATGCATTCTAGACAACCCCTAATCGATCCCAAAGTCACGGCAATCTGCTAGCTTTACAGCGAATAACTTATAGCGTATGAAATTGTAGCCCTGTATGTTAAACATTTTCTAACTAGCTTATAAAGTTTCTTTCAGATACTAATTGAAGTAGCATTTAAGTTTATAGCTTATAATTATCATTGTTTCTCGCAATTTTTATCCTTAGTATTTTAATTAAATTTCTCCTCTATCCTCTACCAAATAAAATAGAAAATACTAATTGTAATATTTTTAGTTCCTAATTCACGTCTTAAGCTTTCTATCAAGATAGCATTTTATTTTTATTATCTCATTTTATTTATTAAAAATAAAATTAATTTGAAAAATTAATATTTTAAATTTGAGATGATAAATAATTTAAAATATTAATAGTGACAATTATTCTAAAATAATTATATATAATTTATAAAAAAAAATATAAACATATCATTTTTATGTCATTTTATATTTATCAACCGATTAACAGTTAATTTAACCAAACACTCCAAATTCAATCCGCTAACTTATCTGTTATTCGCTATCAACTAGTTCATCTGCTATTCGTTATAAGGTCATCCACTATCAGCTTGATTATATGCCATCGACCAATGTTTACCAAATAGAGTTATAATCATTCCTTCATAAGAAATGCTTTTTTTTTCTTCTCTATTATTGGGGACATCTCATATAAATATCATATATCAACATGAGTGTGATAGGTATCAAATCAAGGTCTTGCTAACAAGTGCCCTAAGATATTGTTTAAGAAATCCAAATAAGGCAATTACTCATTGAAAAATTAAGTATATCTCTTTCCAATGTGATTACATCATTTCCCATAAAAACTTGCTCTTTTAGATTCCTTAAATAATACACTTAAGACACTCGTTAGCATTTGCCATCAAACTATCTCATATTAAAGTAAAATAAAAATATATCTTATGGAGATGAAAAAAATGTCATCTGAATATTCAAATATCAGTTGTTAATTCATATAATTCTGAGCACATAAACAGGTCAACCTTTACATGAATATATCTTGATTTGGAACTAACAAAATAATGATGATGAATTAATGTAATTGTTCCCCCGCAGGGTTTAATATTAATAATCCTCGAGTTAGCATTCTCCTTTGATATATAATACTCCCTCCGGTCTTTATTATAAGAGGCAAATGACTATTTTTTTTGGGTCAAAAATATAAGAGACATGCATATATTTTGACAAATATTAAATGCTCATTCCAATTTTACCCTTATTTATAATATGTTTTTATATTTACGAGACAGTACTTTCAATACAAATAGGTTTGTTCATTAATTATTGAAGGGTTAAATTTGTAAATTTATATGAATATTAATTACAAATAGCTTATTTCAATGCATTTCCTTGGTCTGTGTGTTTTAGGGTTTTGCCTCTTATAAATAGGACCAGAGGGAGTACTATATTCGATCCACAATATAAGAAACAAAACTCCAAAATACACAAACTAAGAAAATTTATTGAAATGAGTTATTTGTAATTAATACTCATATAAATTTCCAAAAATACCCCTTCTAATTTTAATGAATCAACTCACTTACATGAAAAATTGATATATCTCGTAAATATAAACCCTACTCCCTCCGTTCCTTATCTTTGGTATTTTTAGCTATTTGATTTTGTTTTAAAACAATGGATCTTTTATAAACCTAATGTATAATTGACCAATTTTTTTCATGTATATCCTTATATAGAACTAAGTTGATTTGCCTTGATTGGCCTAGTGCGGTATGAAGTATTTATTTAGACTAGTAAATACAGTTGGAATTTGTAAACAATTGATAGTAAAAATAAGGGTGTTTTGGTGCAAATATATACAAATTAATGATTTCTTAATTTGTATGTAGAAACCTTAAAACACCAAAGATAAGTAACGAAGAGAGTATTATAAATAAGAGTAATATTGGAAATTAACATTTAATATGTATGAAAATTGATGCATGTTTCTTATATTTTGGACCAAAAAAAAGGATCAATTTGTTTCTTATATCGTGGACAGGAGGAAATAATAATAATAATAATAATAATAATAATTTATAAATTGAATTTAAAAACCTACCAAAATGTTTGGCTTCCAATAAAATAATAATAACAGTAATTAATTCCTACACGTTATACAAGTCACCAACCTCATCTACCTCATCGTCTTCCCCCTTTCAGCTGATCAATCTCCATAACCATAACCATAACCCAATAATTATTATACAAATAGAAAAACCCACAACACAAACATATTGGTACGATCAAACTTGTAAGAAGCCCAGAAGAGAAAGAAGATAACGAATTAATGAATCATCTATGTAATAAAAAGACAAACATGAAACCCAGAAGATTGTTGGTATGAACAACGATTATTCTTGAGAAGCAATCAACTGATTCAATTGCAATTTCCCACCATATAGAATCCATTAATTGTACAAAATAATCCAAAAAATCACAAGAAGTCGATGAAAACTCAAAGAAAAGTAAGGAAATGAACATACAAAATTCAGAAAGTTCACCTCTTTAATTGGTGGCATCTGGGCAAGGAGTATTCATGAGAACCCCTACATTGATTCAATTGCACATATAGAATCCCCAGTAATCATACAAAAGAGTCGAAAAACATCACAAGAAAATGAAACTAAGCAAATTAAAATCAAAGGGTCACAATGATAATTAGATTAGACAAAAAAATAGAAATTCAACATGATGTTGATTCAATAATTAACATATATCACATAGGATCTAATATTTCACATCTTATACAAAGTAAACCATGTGAAAGGTGGAATTGGATGATTTACATAGTTTCACATGCCTCAAGAGTTTTGAGGGAAACAAAGGCATGAATATTCATTCATGTACAACGGCAACTCCTCTTAGGAAAAGTGGACATGAAAAACGCATCCACTTCCTCCTTATTACTCCCAACCTCGAAGAATGTCTGATACTCGTTCAGAAGCTTCCTCTTGCACGAGACTTGTTTCGCCTTTCGCGGCGCCGGCGGGCACGTTATGATCGCCGGAATCTTGCTTTCCTTCGACGTCGGTGTCCGGTAGCTCTCGTCGTTGTCGCCGCCGCTGTCATCGTGCTCTGCTTTGACATGAGTGACCGTTGCAACGTCGGAAGGGACGGCGGCTTTGACAGCGGCGGAGGTTCGGAGCTTCGGTAACTCGTGGCGGAGTTGCAGGTCAGTGGACATGATGGGCATGGGGGTGGAATGTGTTGGGATGGTGAGGCAATGGAAGAGAGAAATTAACGTGGGGGGCGAAGGCGAGTGAAGTTTTTGTTTAATAAATCTAATTTTTTTTTATGTTTTTTTTTGGGTGATATGTATGTATAATATAAACAGGTGGGTGTGGAGAACTTATTATTATAGATAAAAAAATACTGGAAGTGTGCCTTATAAGGTAGGAATAGTTGAGAGATGTTTTGCTTGTCGAAAAATCTTCCTCTACTAATTTTTTTAAGGTGCTTTTGAGACACTCGTTAAAAGATAAGAAAAGGGAAATGTTATTTGATGTAAGGCTAAGAGTACTGGCTGTGGAATTAAAAATATAAAGGCCTGTGTCCTTTATTTTCAGTTTTATATTTTAATTTCCTGTGTTTTTAGAGATTATTATAGAATTGTAATATTGTTTTCATTTTATATATTGTTTTCAATGATTTGTACTGGAAACAGTGAAAACAAGAAAATTTTCAGTGTTTTTATACAAATATTTGAAAATGGAAAACAGAATAGAAACAATGAGACAATTATTTATAAAAACAAAAATAAAAACAGTAAAATGAAAATAAGGCAAACATACCTAAGTTCATATGGAAGAATGATATAGTTAATATTTTGAAAAGTTAAATTTTTGTTTTTCAATAAATTTTTATCTTTTCTTATTTTCTTAATAAAGACAAAGACCCATAACAAAAAAAAAAAAAAAAACAAGATTTGGTTGGAAAACTAAAAACTTCAGCTCTTCATATATTAATTACATCACATATATATTAAAAAAAATTCTTTTTGATTGCTAAAATAACGCTCTAATGAGTAAAAAAAAAAATGTTCTAATTAGATTAACATTTCCAATTTTTTTTATCATACTACTTTTTTTTTTATAAATTTTAATTATCATTTTATGGTTAATTTCAAAGAAAAATGATTTGAATCATGATTATAAAGTATATGCAAAAAATATATAAAAGAAATGGTGTCACAATATCATAATTATTCGGAGACGGAGGGACAAAGAAAGAAGGTTTTGGTTGGTGAAATATTATTCTCCCTACTCTAGGAATTGAAAGTGACCTTGAGGAGGTTTAATTTCACACAACTTTAGAATATTAATCAAGTTGAAGTTGACGGCATGGTGACAGATGAAATTGGTATGAGCAATATCTTTTTATTTATTTTTTGGGTATAATTCGTATGAGCATTTTTAATAATGTATCATCTGGGGATATAATTTTGTAACCACTTACCACGTGGACGAATCTAAGTACAACCACGTGTACAGTTGCATACCGTTTATATATATCTCTATATTTCTATTTCTATATTGGATTCGTTTTGTCCATATAGTATAGGTGTAATAATGCAGCTGATACTTGGTAATCTGAGCATTGCGGACCTTCATTTATTCATTTATATCTAATAAAAACCTTAACTGGTTATAATCACTTGCATAAATTTTCAAATATATTTTGCTATAGTCAGAGGGTTCATTTGTCATAATCCTGTGAGTACTCTTTCCTTTTCCATGCAAAACTGGTTTAATACACTTAATGGCTTATATATATTTTTTGGTGGAAATGGCTTATATTAATCTCACGTCATAAATTCAATTTCTGTTCTATCTGGTACGCTATATCCTTACTTGAATTAATGTATTATTAAGTTGAGTGATCCTGAAGGAATTGGGCAGGGGTAAACGATTTTTTCTTAAAGGAAGACAACGGTTTGAAGCTTAATTTGAAACATGGCGAAGTTACTTGTGGCCTTTTTTTACGTGTTTGATGTAATTTGATTGTAAAATTACAGATATGATATATGTTTGAAAAAAATTATCAAAATAGAGTAAGTCGTGTATGAGATATACGAATTATCCAAGCAAGTCGTATGCCTCAGCCACGACTCATTTTTATAATCAATTACAAAAAAAAAATTCAAATAATTGAAAGTCGTATGCATGGTCTACGACTTTAAATTTTTATTTTTTTTTATGCTTTTTGACAAGTCGTTGGCAAGATATACGACTTTTATAAATTTTTTAATTGTTTTTTTATGATTTTTTGCTAAGTAACGTATGAGATTTACCTTTTACTTTTTTATTTGTTTCTTTATTTTTTAATTAAAAAATGGATTGATTAATTCATTAATATTTGTAGTTAATTATTTTAATTAAGTTAATTGTTATGTTAATTAATAGATTAGAAAAAATTAATAATACAATAAAAAACATTAATTAAAATTTATTAGCAATTTACTACAAATTATAACAAAAGTACACTGAATTAAAAATTTTAGGCACAATCCACATCTTTTTGGGTGACCTTTTCCTTGAGGTCTATCTCAGTGCAAATGCGTGTATCTCTCCACTTTTCTGGATTGTGACACACTGTTTCTCCATTGTATTGTAGCCAATATGCTTCGTTGGCACGACGTCGAATTGTTCCCAGTAAACGTTGAATACATATTCTGCAACTTGTACACATCTGGCACATATTTCATGAAGTCACAGCATGTGAACAAACAACAATGACATGGGTGGGTGCATACTGCTGTTTTAATCATGAGTATTGTACCGTAAGTCTTTCATTGCACTACGGTGCAATCGTGAGCTAACATTTCCACTAGCACAAAGGTAAATAAAAAATTTGCCTAAAAAATAATTAATCTATCACAATTAAACTTATTTTTAATTGAAAAACGGGAAAAAATAAAAAATATATCTCGTGCACGATTTAGCATAATAAAGCAAAAAGTCATTGAAAAATTCAAATAAAACATGTAAAAGTCATACATCATTGTCACAACTTATAAAAAGTATAAAAAAAATTAAAAAAAATTTCAAGTCGTAAACCTTGGATACGACTTACAATGATTTGAGATTTTTTTTTTCGGCGACTGAATATAAAAATAAGTCGTGATTGAGGCCTACGACTTGCTCCGATAAGTCTTATTTCTCACTCACGACTTACTCTATTTTGGTAGTTTTTTTTTTCAAATGTATACTATACCTGTAATTTTGCAATCAAATTACACTAGACATGTAAAAAAAGTCTTACTTGTGTAATAAACTTAATCATATCACTCACGATAATCTATGTCTCACACTCAAAGTATGTTAAAATATCTGAAAAACTAAAAGATATAATAATTGGAGAAGGAGTATTTTAGATTTCATGTTTACACTTTAAGTATTGGTAATTAACTTTACAATAGGCTAAATATTTATTTATTATTAGCTAGCTAGTACTTTAGTAGTTTATGATATACCTTTCTAAGAGATGCTATCTCATTCCAAATTCATAATATGCCGTGAGCTTTTAAAAAAGTTTACCATACTTATGAATTATCTATAAAAAAGAAATCACAAACAACAAAAACCAAACTTAAAAATTTTTACAGTGAAAATGTGATCATTACATATTGAGATGGAGTTTATGAGTTAGGAAATGAGTATATAAACCTGGCTATCGGATTTCATGACGCTTTGTTTTCAAGAACAGACATTTTTGCAACGTAAATCTTACGTTTGCGGTAAAACTGTAAAAGCAGTGGAGGTGGTAAGTGGTAACTGGTGTCAGGGTATGGGATCACACGCCTTGTAAAAGCGAGTGCCAACATTTTTCTTTATTATTTTTTAATTTGGCGGCTAAGTGTATTTTTGCCCGAGCTTAGGGCCTATTTGTTTACTGTTTTTAAAAACAGTTTTTTTGTTTTCAAGAATAAAAAAATAAAAAAAACTGTTTGGTAGGAGTAGTTTTGTAAAAAATGTTCTAAAAACAGTATCTGTTTTTTGGTTTTAAAAACTAAAATTAGAGAACATCCTAGAGTTGTTTTGATCTGGTTTTCTAACTTTTTATTCTCAAAACATGGAAAAGTACGGAGAACAACTTGTTCTCATTAATGGCAATTTGGTAATATATGGACAAAATGAAAAACACCCCTCCTCTTATTCCTTCGTTCCTCCATCTTCTTCTTCCTTTCAATGTGCCATTTCTTCTACTTAGCTCCGCCCCTTTTCCAGTTTCAGTGCAATCGCCATTCGACCATAACCTCCCAATCAAACCAAAGCTTCCCGATTCGCTTCCTCCGACGTCACCCCAACACCATCGCGCTCCAGGCAAAAGGCGCCACCACCACTACCTCCACCGACGACGAGATGATCCACTAGATCGAACATATTTCTCTTGCTCCGCCGCCGTTCTCTGGAGAGAGTAGCCTCGTCAACCTGAACTGTGCCGAGAACGTGATTTAGCTCTGCCACATCCTGATTCGCAACACCATGCCACTCGACGCCGATAGCCTCTACGGCTCGATTGGGACAGGAAATTATTCTCGTTGTTACTGTCGTCGCACGATGAAGGCGTCGCCGCTGTGATCGATGACAATCTGGAAAGGTTCAACAAGGTTAGCAATGGAGGCTCGGAGCGATTTCACGAGCATGGAGAGAGCCTCGGTGGCGATTTCGTCGCCGATTTAGTGCATCCCGACGCGGTGGTGGATTTGAGAGAGATTTGGTGCATCCCATTGATTATGCTCTGGAGAACTATTCTGTGTCTTGGATGTCCCTGAAGGAACTAAAGGATGATTGTGTTGATTTTCTTGTCAAATTATTTGGATAGTTCGTTCATTCAATACTGGTTTATTGTTAAGCTGCAAATTTAGGATTATCTTTTAATGATGTATGCCCAATTAGTTCTTTTTGTCCTTATTATTATATACTGATACCTCAGATTTGAAGTCCAAAAAAAAAGAAAAGAAAGATTTATTGTGTTACACATTTTAAAACAAATCATAGAAATGAAAAAAATTCTTATTAATCAAACAAGTTTTCTATTTTATTGTTTTAAAAGTATATTTTGTGAACAAATTTATCAAGTAGATTTTTTGTTTTTTAACTTGTAAAACTCTTTTGAGAATAAAATTATCAAACAGATTTTTTATTCTTTTTTATTCTTTAATTTTAAAAAATAGTTCTTAAAATTTACTTTATAAAATAGTTTTCAAAAACATAATTTTGAGTTTTGAGATTTTATTTTATTTTTATAAATTTCTAAACATGTTTGCTATTTTAAAAACTTTATTAGCGATAATCGAGTCGAGACGTCAAACTTTCGTTGAGGAATTTTTTTTTGTTTAAAAGTCAGCTTATTTTTTTTTTAATTTTATTTTTATTTTATAGATTTTCAACTACATGTTCCTCTTACCATATTATCGTTAGATTACATTTTATTTACAAAATATTTTATTTTCAAGTAAAACTATATTTATTCTGTCAAAAAAGAGTAAAACTATATTTATGAAATCTCATTTCTAAAAATATTTCTTTTCCACCCTCAAATATAGTAATAAAATTCCCAAGTTTCTTTCACAATTTATTTTTGGGTATATTTTATGACCGAGAATGATTTTTTATTTTTTATACCAAACATGGAAATTTTTTAATCCGCCTCACTTTCTTTTAAATGTCAAAATATGTCGGATATCAAATACCACAAAAAATTAATAGCGAGATAGATAACAAAATAAAGGATTTCAATAGTGTACAATCTTTTTTTTTTTTTTACACTGTTAACTAATTATAATTTATCACATTATTAAAAATATTTGACTCTTATCCTAACTATTCCACATTATAATTTGTGATTGGATGACATTGTAAAAAAAAATTTATACTGACAATATATCAAAATTAAACCCTAAAATAAAATTGAAGAACAACTAGGTAACTACATACTAACCAATAGATTAAACTAGTACACACTATTAGTGTAAAGAAATTTTACACTGACATCCACTAATATTTTAACATGTGTTCTTTTATTTTAACAACTAAGAAAGAGAAATAACATGATGTTGATTTGTCAAAATATTATTGGATATCTGTGAAAAATTCTTTGCACTAACTGTGTATAGCAATTAAACTCTAACCAATGGGTTAAAGGAGCATACATATTGTCAGTGTAAAGAAGTTTTACACTGACATTCACTAATATTTTGAAATATATACTTTTATTTTAATAAATAAGAAAGAGAAATAGTAAAGATGTTGATTTGTCAAGATATTATTGGATGCCTGTGTAAAAATAATTTACACTAGCAGTGCATAGAAATTAAAATCATAAACAATTTGAATATATAATACATTTAAAATAATATTTATTTTACCAAAACTACTTTTAACAATAAAGTGTTCAAGCATAAATCAGTTACTACAAACCACCTTTTAATCAAAACCAAGTTTGTAAAAATCAATTCATCAAAATTCAATTTTGCAAATGGGTCGAAATACAATCTCAATGTTTTCATTAAGTTCACGTCAAACCTAGAAAGAATCACGTACATAATTGTGTGTTTATAAAATGTAATAAGTATACTTCTATATTCAAATAAGTTCACTAGCAATCACCAAGCATTATGATGATTATTTTGTAAGAAGATATTCACGTACCTTCATCATTAGCCTTATATGATCAAGATAGTAGAAATATATTCATTTCTTCATCTGGACATATATATGTTTAATTTATATATGGGATGTATGTAGTGAGAGTGAGAGAAGTAAATCTGTGCCATACAAGTATATATAGATGGTTAAGTTTAAAAGTTATTTCATGGTTTTAAAATGTCACATGACCACTTAAAAAAGTCACATGACTTTGTGGTTTAATATTGATCATTTAAAGTTTGATCCAATAGCTATGATATAATCCTCTCACTTTCACATAAAAAAGGCCATATATATATTTAAAGGTATTTGAAATCTGATTATACTGCATGATGTAATTGCTTTGGGTATGATTTGTACGTTAACTTAGTTATTATATATGTAAATGTAATAATAATCATATGAGTTTAACTTCTATACACTATCAGTGTAAAGATTTTTACACTGACAACCAACCAGAAATCATGAAATTGATGACTTTTAAGGTAGTTAGGATAAGAATCAAAGATTTGTTATGATGTGTCAATCTGATTGGTTAACAGTGTAAGAAAACTTTACACTGTCTGTATATATCAATTAAATCCTAATCATATTGTTATCACAAAAAAATAATTTAGCTGATAGCCGATTGCGCTAATTAGCTTATTTGATTATTTAGCTGAAACCAACGGCTGAACCAAGATCAGCTGAATTAGGATGAGCTGAAAGAAGTTGCTAAGCTGAGATTGGTAGTTGATAACCAGTAGCTGAGTCAGGTTTAGCTGATGCAGAATCAGCTGATGCAGAATTAGCCGATGCAGAATCAGCTGGTGCAGAATCAGCTGGTGCAGAATCAGCTGAATGTGGCTGCTAAGTCCAGATGGACTTGGAGGCTGTTGTTGGGTCTTAATGGACTCGTGTGAATGTTGATTAAGGGCCCAAAAAACTATTATTATATTTAGAAAAACAAAATAACATGAAAATGACCAAGTCAAGAGTGTAGTAACAATTTTCCTAATTTATAGGGATGATGGATAGAAGCTGGTTGGAGGTTGTTACATGTGCAAAATATCAGACAAGGAAGACTAGTTTATGACTAGTGGAGCTGTTGCCAACAGATAAATGGAACGTGCCTAAAGTTTAGGGATTTGGGTAGACATGGTTAGTTGGTGGTCAGCTGAGCAAAGTTAGTGGTTTTAGTGGGCATTACTCTTAGACATTTTTGTCAGCCATGATGTGCTTGTAATTGCTTAAATTTAGGAGTTAGTGGCTAATGAGAATAGCTTTAGAGTAGCCGAGTTTTTTTGCCTATAAATACCAGTTGTATAGATTCTAAAAAAAAAAAAAAACCCATCAATCAAACAATTTATTCATATTGTTCTTTACTTTATTTTTCTTTCCTTTATCGCTTTTCTTTACTGCTTTGCTTTATCAGCTTTACTTTATAGCTTTCCTTTGTCAGCTTTTCTTTATAACTTCCCTTTATCGCTTTCATGCAATCTTAGATAGCTTTCCCACTTCACCTTCTACAACCAGACGCTTCCTTTAGTAGTCTGGGAACCCATGCTGAGGGTTGGATTTTGCCCTCGGTACTCAAAATCGCTTGATCAAATAAAAATCCATACGTGTTAGTTCCTCGGCTGAGGTCTCACTCGACTGGATTAGAGAGAAATTTTCACACGTGAACAACAAATTGGCATGCCCGGTGGGACCAAGCCAGAAGGTGAACTCATTGGGAAGTTTACCTCTTCGAGTCACAATTACATTGTTTTAGCCTGGAACCGTCTCAAACAACTACCAAGAAGATTGGCGGCCGTATAGCAGTTGAACATTCAATTTTCTTAGGCATGCCATCTTCTCAACAATCAATGTCTACTGCATCGGTGACGATTGCCGGTGAACATTCAACAATAGCAGCTTATACAGCTTATACGGCTGATCAAAATCATCCAAGTGTGATGACCACTTCGTCTATCCGCCAGTAAATAGATATGAGAGTACATGACATTGTTAAACCAATGGTGCATAACGAAGTATTTCAGGTGAGGGAACAAGAACTACAAGAATTTAATTTTGGAGAAAACTTGGCGAATTCTACTATTATTGGGCAATCAAGACGACTGAATCATATGACACAAATATCAGCTGGTGATGCACAACAAATGCAGCAAGTCCAAATCAATATGTTCAAGCAGGACCATCTCAGCTGGGCCAGCCGAACATGCTTCAGCAGACCCCTCAATGAAGTTCAGTCACACAAGCGCTTACTGGTCTTACTGCTGCTAGCCTTGGGGGGCAAGTGGTTGTAAATGATATTGTATCTCAACCAGTATTACAGTACGGACAGGTTCACTCGACTAAAAAGCCATCAAATACGTCAGGCCAGCTTGGTATGCCGTGTTTTGTATCAAATGCTACGGATATTGGTGCAAACTCACAAGTTACTATGCTTGAGGGTGTGATGTATCCTACCATGAGCTATGGGGCAATTCAAACAAAGTTGCCAGGAAATTACGTTGGGGAGCAGCCATGGAACATGATTCCACTTACCTCGGCTAATATGCCAGACTATCAAGTAGCCCCGGAACAGCCGCTTTATGATCAAGTGGGGTCAATTCCTCCTCGAGGGATTTTTTATAAGGCACCTGATGATTATGTTGGGGAGCAGCAATGGAATCCAATTCCTCCTACCTCGGCTAATCCATCAGCTGTCAACAGGGCTCAATATATGAATCTTGATGATTATGCAACAGAGCAGCCATGGATATCAATTCCACCTACTGCGGCTAATCAAACAGTGATTCCAAACACGCCAGAGTCGATGTACCAAATGCATGTTAGACAGTCAGGTCTTGCTCCAACCCAAGTACCAATCTTTGGCCAGCCGACAACGGCTGAGAGTAGACCGACGGTCCTTCAGCTAGTCGATCCCAACATGATAGCTGACACTATAAGAAGGTACTTTGGCATGCAACTAAGGCCTTTAGATAGGCCCGAGTATCGAAAGCCATATCCTAAATGGGTGGACATAGTGATACCATTACCGAAAGGGTTTAAGACCCTAAACTTCTTAACTTTCTCTGGAGAAGATGACAAGTCTACCATTGAGCATATTGGCAAATTTACTGCCCAGTGTGGAGAGGCAAGCTAGAATGAGTACTATAAGCTGCAGCTATTCCCTTTATCATTGACAGGAATAACATTCACTTGGTATTCCTCTCTGCCTTCTAATTCTGTGCAAAATTGGGCAGACATGGAAATGTGTTTCCATGATAGGTTTCATAGACCTCAGCCTGAAGTTACAGCAGCTGATTTGATGAATTTGAAACAAGAAGAGGATGAGATGGCTGCTGACTTCATAGAAAGATTCAGAAAGCTGAGTAGAAGGTGTATAACACAGCTTCCAGAAGCAGAGTATGCTGCCATAGCTGTAGGTAACATGCACCCTCAGCTGAGAGAAAAGTTGCTAGCCAAGGAATTCTCAAACTTGAGTCAGATGGCAACCAAAGTGTCCGCAATTGAACAATTCATTCTAGATATGCAGCACATATTCTCCATTGAAGATTGTGATGAGTCTGAAGAAGCAACCGATTATTACAGTGATTAGGCAGCTAATGTCATGGCAGCCGAGATCCTGAGGGAATGTCATCCCCAAAAGACTTTGAATGGTGGAAAGTCCAAATTAGCTGACAAGTATGTAGCTACGATGAAAGCTGAAAAAGATGTACTCTCAAACGCATTCACTAACGTGGTTTCAGTGTACGACTTACCATTTCCTACATCAAAGGGTGAGTGGAAATAGCTAATGCATAGTGTACGGCTTACCATTTCCTACATCAAAGGGTAAATGGAAATAGCTGAGGCATAAGCAAGTAGTAGGAACAGAGGTACATACCAACTGAGCAAGACAAAGTGAAAGGACATTTAGCTATGTGTCAAATCGGCAACATAAGTCTACTAACTGCCAACATAATGTCTTCAAGAGGTTGGAGTGCCCAAGATCAACTAATAAGATAGAATGGGGAGACACTTAGCCATATCAACTAGGAAAGATAAGGCTACTATCAATAAACCCAGTCTCTTTGGAAGGTTGGAGTTTCTTGGATCAGCTAAATCAGTTAAAGCTGGAGGGCATTTAGACATCATGTCTACTATCTGCAAACCTAGTAGTTCAAGCAGGTTCAAGTTTCTCCATGCAGCAGAGTGGGGGGACACTTAGCTGTGTCAACTAGGCAAGATAAGGCTACTATCTGTAAACCCAGTCTCTTTGGAAGGTTGGAGTTTCTTGGATCAGCTGAATCAGTTAAAGCTGGGGGACATTTAGACATCATGTCTACTATTTGCAAACCAAGTAGTTTCAGGAGATTCAAGTTTCTACATGCAACAGAGTCATGTTAGTCGAGAGCAAGGGTAGCAGAGAGAAGATCATGCAAGTCAATGAATCATGTCAGCTGAGAACTAGAGCACCCGATTGGGTGAAGGTTCAGTATCAAAATCCGCAATTTGATTCGACTGACTTAATGCATCTTTCACCTTCCTATTATCGTCATTAGCTAAAAGATACAGGGGACATTTGTTATTACCAAAAAATAATATAGCTGATAGCCGATTGCGGTAATTAACTTGTTTGATTATTTAGTTGAAACCAACGATTGAACCAAGATCAGCTGAATTAGGATGAGCTAAAAGCAGTTGCTAAGATGAGATTGGTAGCTGATAACTAGTAGCTGAGTTAGGTTTAGCTGATAAAGAATCAGCTGATGCAGAATTAGCCGATGTAGAATTAGCCGATGCAGAATCAGCTGGTGCAGAATTTGCTGATGTAGAATCAACTGAACATGGCTGCTAAGTCTAGATGGACTTGGAGGCTGTTGTTGGGTCTTAATGGACTCGTGTGAATGTTGATTAAGGGCCAAAAGACTATTATTATATTTATAAAAATGAAATAACATGAAAATGACCAAGTCAAGAGTGCAGTAACAATTTTCCTAATTTATGGATGATGGATAGAAGCTGGTTGGAGGTTGTTACATGTGCAAAATATCAGATAAGGAAGACTAGTTTATGACTAGTGGAGCTGTTGCTGTGACACCCTTTTACCCCACATGTTAATATAAAACATTTACTTAAAAGAGGTAATATAAAAACATGCCTTTAATTGATTAAAATAAAGCTTCGATAAAAAGGTTTCACATCTCAACAAAACAACGTGGAAATAACATGGTTTTAAAACAGTAAAACATAAACATGATAGATAAAGAAAACCCAACCTCGATGTCACATACAGAGCTGGTATAACCAAAATCCGGATACATCACGGAAACAAACTGAAAAAACTAAAAACAACTAACAACTAAAACTAAGCATCCTAACTAGAGTCGCTGCTCCTCAGAGTCACTCCTCCACTGGCTGCTCACCGTCCTCTGCATAAAGAGATACATGCAACAACAGAAACAGGAAAACAGGGAGTAAGAAATCATGTAAACACAACGGCATGAGAATAGGGAATAAGATGATCATACATCATATCAGGCATAGCAACAAACATCATACATCATCATTTAATAATATAACAGCATGTTGATCATCCACATATGCTATGCGGTACAATGCAACCCTACTCCACTACTCCATCAATGCATGTGGATCCAACTAACTCAGGAAGTCAACTTTGGAGTTACATATCCACATTGGCCATAAAAGCACCAACGCCGGCAGTTCACCAAACCATGGGTGAACCCCTTGGATAGCCGACGCACCATAACGGGGTACGCCACCTCGGGGGCACTCGGTTCACCAAACCATGGGTGAACCACCCAAGACTTGGGCCAGATCATCATAACAGGACGACCTCCCCTATATTGAACATCCCCTACTAATCAACTTCAACGTATGAATGCGTGAGCACAACAACACACAAGTCAACCACCTCCTCTGCTTAGGCCAAAAAGCACCCAAGACTTATCACCAACATCAACATCAACACCTTAGACCCAAACCGTGGGGTCAAGGCCCCCTTGGCCAAAAATCACCAAGTTCCAACTTAACAACACCTCGACCAAAAAGCATCGAGGTGACTTTGGCCAAAAAGCAACAAAGCACAACAACGTGTGGTAACCTATCAGGTACCGGCTTAACCAGCTTATTAATCTTTGTCATCTTAATTATTCTTTTATTAAGTTATCTAACTCATCATTGTTCGATTGGCGTTTTATCATATTATTGGGGACATTTGGGGTGAAACACCCCTTAGTTCCTTTAATCTTAGGTTTTGACCAGTAAGGGGAGCACGGGCATGCTCACCCCAGCACGGTAGTGCTGTGACTTAAGTGGAGCACGGTCGTGCTCACTGTCCTGCACAGCCGTACTCAATGCGCGGCCTGCCTTCCAGAATGCAACTGGGAGCACGGTCGTGCTCCCTGTTCAGCACGATCATGCTCCTGGAGCGGGTCGTACTGTTCTGGACAGAAATCAAACGTGTTCTTAGGGTTAAAATTCCCTAATACTCTCAAATCAAATCCTAGGGTCCTGACTAATCCAATTGGCATCAACCTTACCTCACACTAACAGTTCATGTCTTATGAAACTTAATGAGAATTAACCCATTAATTCTAATGTTAATCAAGAGTCATAATTAAACCAATTAGAGTCTTATTAACGTATTTAACGTATTAACAACATCAGCCACTCAACATTCAACATAACACAACCAACAACAATCCCATAAAAACATCAACATAACAGTCATATTCATATCATGAACATATTCAACCATTTATATATCATTGGCATATAACATGTAATTAGAAACCATAGGCATACCATTAACCAACTAGCAATAAAGTAATTAATCCATACAACCCAAACAGATCATGACATCAAAATCGTAATAATTATAACAACAATAAAACGGGGTTATGGGAACCCATCATCTTACACTATTCTTCTCCCATACCTGGTATGAATATTCCAACCAACGAAAGCCAACTGGCAACCCAAACGAAGAATCAACGTGTTTCCCTCAAGCGGCTTGACTAGCTTTCCAAGCCTTGGTCAAAGAAAAGGTTAACCAATTAGTTTCCCAAATCAAAACAAGAAAGGGAACTAAAGAGGGAATGAACCACTACCTTCTACGATTGGCACAGACCAACCAAGATCTCCCAAAACTTGAGCAAGAACACCAAGGGCATCAAAGGGGTTCAAGGGGAGAAAGAGAGAAGAGGTTTTTGCCTCACAAAAGCTGCCCAAAGTGTCAAAATAGGGTTTGGCTCGCAACCCTCAAGAAACTGCTCTATTTAAAGACACTGATACCTAAGCACGGGACGCTGAAAGAATTCCTTGTGAGACCTCCTAGATGGTTGATTTGGCTAAAACACATAAAATAAGACTTGTAGATAATTCTCTTAGCTTTCCAAATCCATAAAGATCACCTCGATCGGACATCTAGAACTCAAGATATGGCCAAAACGGTGAAACATGTTACTAGGACTCTAAAAGGGTTGAACCTTTCTAAGGCTAAACTCCCCTAAACATGAACTTGGGCATCTAAAACAAACATAACAAGCATATACAAACATATATATAACATATATGAAAGCACTAAGCTTATTTACGAAAAACAGTGTGTTACAGTTGCCAACAGATAAATGGAACGTGCCTAAAGTTTAGAAATTTGGGTAGACATGGTTAGTCAGTGATCAGCTAAGCAAAGTTAGTGATTTTAGTGGGCATTACTCTTAGCCATTTTTGTCAGCCATGATGTGCTTGTAATTGCTTAAATTTAGGAGTTAGTGGCTAGTGGGAATAGCTTTAGAGTAGCTGAGTTTCTTTGCCTATAAATACCAGTTGTATAGATTGTAAAAAAAAAAAACAACACCCATCAATCAAACAATTTATTCATATTGTTCTTTACTTTATTTTTATTTCCTTTATCGCTTTTCTTTACTGCTTTCCTTTATTAGCTTTCCTTTATAGCTTTCCTTTATGGCTTCCCTTTATCGCTTTCATGTAATCTTATATAGCCTTCCCACTTCACCTTCTACAACCAGACGCTTCCTTTAGTAGTCTGGGAACCCATGCTGAGGGTTGGATTTTGCCCTCGGTACTCAAAATCGCTTGATCACATAAAAATTCATACGTGTTAGTTCCTCGGCTGAGGTCTCACTCGGCTGGATGAGAGAGAAATTTTCACACGTGAACAATACATATATGCCACCCTTGAGTGTTGTTTTTGTCCTTAACTGCCATATGATTGACAAATGGCTACCTACTATGAATATATATGAAAATGACTTTTAATCCCTCGGCAATTTCTTTATACATCTTTGGCCCCTAGAATGTTGAGAGGTACGTAACAACAAACACAAATTACCGTAAGTACTATGTTTTGTTCATTTGTTGATGATAAACCCTTGCTTGGCTGTTTACTAAATTATTTTGGAATCAAATAAACATTTTCTTCTTATAAAAAAAAAAAACATTTTCTTTAGTCATTTTTAATTCTGCCAATTCGATAAATCAGCTTCTAATTGCATTTTACTCTTCTAATTTCATTTATTTATAATTTTTAACTCTTCTCGGGATATAAATCAATACCAAATAGCACATTGATTTAAATATTTTGTATCTATTTACACAAAGGCATATCTTTAATAGCATAATTTCCTGCAAGACCGTTACTGTTATTTTAACTCTTCTGCGTCTTTTCTTGGATAACAAATTATTAGTATCATTTCTTTTTTGGACAAAATCGAGATTGTTTTCAGCTATCAACAAGGATTTAAAGTTAACCAAAAAATATCTACAATGATTTTAATTTGAGTTTAATTACTATACATTAATCGTGTAAATTTTTTACACTGTTAACTAATCATCATTCATGATATGAATGACTTTCAAGGTAATTAGGATAAGAGTTAAAAAAGTTTACCGACATAGTAAATTATGATCAGATGTCTGTGTAAAAAGGTTTTACACTGTCAGGATATAGTAATTAAATTCTTTTAATTTTGATATGTATTATCTTTATGTTTTTTAGTGTGATTTTGATTACGCGTAGTTCAGGTTTACGATAGGAACTACATAAACTATCTTCTTATACACAGGTGAATTTTGTAAGAGTCTGCAGTAGACTTAAACGTGATGAATTTGACATTAAAAAATAAGATAAAAATTGAATACATTTCACAATTATTGAATTATATTATCATACATATTAAGAAAGGAAAGAGTGTATATAAAAAATAAATAAAAGGTGTAGTTTTGATAAATTATTTCTTCTAATGAGCACTTATACTTTAATAAAAGTTGATTTTTGAAATGCAAATTTTTTGTGATAACGGAATAAGAATATTCCTCATACAAGTCTATTTTTTTTTTTTTTTAAAAAGAAATATCTTCCATAATGCGCCGCTTAAATTATATTCACATGGAAGAACATCCTTTCAATAAGATTATATGCATATATGCATGTGCATTTGTCCAAAAAAATAAATTAAAGGTGTAGTTTTGATAAATTAATTCTTCTAAACAGCGCTGTACTTTTATAAAAGTCGTTTTCTGAAATGCTAATTGATCATTTTGTGATAATAGAATAAGATTTCTCACACAAGTCTAGCTTGTTCCCTTTTTCTTTTTAAAAAAAAAACATCCTCCATTACTGCGCCGATTAAATTCACATGGAGGAGCATCCTTTCAATAAGATTGTATGCATATGCTGATATGCTCGGCATTTGTCCAAAGAATAAATAATCAATACTCATCATATAGGCTAAAATACCATTTAGATCTCTTAATTTATATTTTAATTTCCATTTAGTCCCTTAACTTTTAAAAGTTTTGGTCCCTTAACTTATTTTTGTTAATACAAGTTAGTCATCTCCGTCAATGAAATCAATGATGGTGTTAATTCTTTGTCCCTTATACCCACAAGGTGTGGTCCAAGTGACTAGTAGCTTGGGTCTTTTAATCATATATATGTCCAGGGTTCGAATCCTGGTGATGGGAATATAGTTGCACCTATGGGTAGAGGAGTTGCCCCTTAATTGATACTCGGCTGTGGGGATACCCTGGGTTCCATCCCGGAACTAAAAAAAAATTCTTAGTCCCTTATGTTTTAAAAGAGTTTTAAATTGATCTTTTAAATTGTTAACATGTTTCAAACAACTCCTTTAAATTGTTAACAAGTTTCAAACTAATCGTTCAATTTTTTATATTAAACTCAAAAAGTTAACATTGTTGCTGACTTATTGATGGAGAAGACTAAATTGGGTTGATATTGACAAATTAAGAGACTAAATTAAAACATTTAAAAGTTAAGGGACCAAGTTTGAACTAAAAAATAAGTTAAGGGAAAAAAGATATTTTAGCCTAGCATATAGTATTATGTTTAGATGTTTTCCTGTTTTTAGCCTATAAAATGGCAGTAACATATGGTGTGGATCTACTGTTGTCTCTTTGCATCAAGATAAGACTCACTAATTTCATAGCTGATCAAGTCAAAGATTAATTGAAGAGGTTATTCCCTTTCATTCACCCCACTCATTGGATGCGCGTTCACATCACATGGCCTATCTTTCCGTGCCTTGTTTCTTAATTTCTTTATCTGTCTCTCTCTATGTCCTTGATTGATATTGATATCATTTTGCATAGGATACCATCTTAGTGCTTGAATATACCCATCTACCTTATCACTGTTTCTCGATCTCTTGCTATAAAAAATTGTATTGTGTTATTGTGCATGTTGGTTTCGATTGGGTTTGTCAAAAACCAACCGATCATCAAATGAATCTTTCCACATGCAATGTCTACTTACTATATGTTATATATATTTATGTGGTTGGTTTTTCGCCAACCATCACCATTCATATAAAATCAGATTAATAATAAAAAAAAATTAACGCCACGGGTTTTAAGTTCAATTTTACATTGAAGTTTTAAGTGAAATACACTATATACGCGTATATTTTAGATTTTAGATCGTTAAAAATAAATAAGATTAATGAAAAATTACTTTTTTTTATGTGAAAGGAAAATGGATTTTATTGGGGTAGAATATCATGTGTTATATTATAGGCTTATAGCTTTAGAAAAATGTCAAACGATAAAATTTGATTTAACGCACAATTCTCAAAATGCTTATCCTTAAAATAATCACTATTCATAAGGTTGCAATAATAATTAATAGAGTATAATTATTTTGATGTAAAACGTGATGGTTCTATTCATTTGTTTACTACTTAATTTTATTTTATTTTTTATGGCGAAACTCTACTTCACAATTTAACTGTTTTTTGTTTGACACTCAATGTCTAAAAACTATTTTGGACTCCGACAAAATTTGAGTGGTGTTGGAAAGATCCATTAGAGTGAGTAAAACTTTCTCAATGTCTATTTTATCAATTCACAAGATTCAACCGAAGAAACTTTTGACGTACTTTGTTTCTGTCTAACTTTTAGCACATGATATTGTGAGTGCTCTTCAACCCTTCCTAGAAGGTTGGTTGAGCTCTTCACTGTGATGCTTAAGTTTATAACGTATATTGAAATATAAATTCCTTTAATTATCGAAAAAGACATTATTGATATTTTTGTGTGGTTAATATTCATTTATAATAACTAATGTCATATATTTTTTTTTTTGTCTTCGACTAACTACTAAGTCAATCTTAAGTCGGGAGTGGTGGTTACATAAAACTTCCCCTAAAGCGATAACTTAGAATTCAAATATTTAATATTGCACATAAAGTTTTGTAAATACAATTTGCTTCTACTACGATCAATTACTATTAAATTTAACAGTAAATATATTTCACCCAACTAAAGTAGAACTAAATAATTTCTTGATACTAATCAGAATATACATGTTCAGTTTACCAAAAAAAAGAAAAAAAGGAATATACATGTTCATAAAAGAACAATCATGTAC
This sequence comes from Echinosophora koreensis, assembly GCA_035048595.1. NCBI lineage: Eukaryota > Viridiplantae > Streptophyta > Magnoliopsida > Fabales > Fabaceae > Echinosophora > Echinosophora koreensis. The sequence continues at coordinate 1,727,145 of JAPCYP010000078.1, forward strand.
AATTATGCAAGTTCTTTTTTTTTTTTTTTGATAAGCAAAAGTATATCAATAAAGTACAAGGGGTACTCTAACCCATATACAAAGGCAAAAGAATGTACAATATGTGTTCAAAGTTAAAGTTTCAACCACAAACCCAATTAGTCCTTAACGGTTGAAACATAACTAAGACCTCAAGGAAAATACATTAACATACTATTGAAATAACCAAAATTAACACAAGAATGGGTGAATTGTGTTTACCAACTTTTTAGGAAACTTTGAAAAATATTTTCGCAGGCACAGCAAGCAAGAAATAAAGCAAAAGAAAGTTAAACGGGTGACTCGTCTAATTTCATAACAGTAAACACGCACACACAGAAGGTTAAAACACGATTTGATATTCACAATATTAACTCTCCAAGTTAAAAGCTTAAATAAATAAATTCTTAAATAAATTATAGAGATTAGGGAAGAGGAATATCACTCAAGAGTATTATACTGGTTCACCCTAAAATCAACAGAGCTACGTCCAGTTCTTGGCAGCACCAAGTTTCCACTATAACTGATCAGATTACACTACAAGTATTCTTTTCACACTAGCATCTCTAGGCTCACACTCAAACAAGTATTCTTTTCTCGCCTGGCCTCTTCAGGCTCAACACAGTAAAGGATAAAAGATTTTGAGTATTTAATACAACTTTTGAAAGTCTTTCAGATAACACTCAGAGTGGAATAAATGAAGGAATGAAAGACTACGAAATTTATGTCAAATGATTGAAGAGCTATTCAATGAATGAATGAAGAAGTAAATGAGCAGAGTAAATGCTTCTTTGAATATAAAGGCTTCAATCAATTTGATCCGTTAGACACAGCTTCAGAAAGTGTGCTTTGACATATGCGACCAAGAGTACACTTTGCTTTTGAGCAGTTGTTGTTTCAGAGTTGCAGTAGCAGATTTCTTGTACTTGCAGTAGAGAACTTTCCATTTCAATGCAACACTCAGTTCACTTTCTGGAAAGTACTTTTACTTTGTACTAAAATGGCTAAAAGGCTACTGACTTGGTGCAGAGGTAGCGTGTTTATTCCTTAAACACTTGAAAGAAAGAATTCTTTATCATTTGTCCTTGGTGCTATTGTCCAGAGGTCTTCGAGATCCTTAAGGAAGGCATCTTTTTCAAATAAGGTTGACTTGAACTTTCTTCTGACAGGTCTGACAAAAGATTGATTCAGCAGAGTCAGAAAATTAGATGGGTTTGTGCAGTCCAAAAATAGATGGGTGAGGTGAGCCAAAACTTAGACTGGTAATTTTGAACTGTAAGTACCGACGGATTAAACCGTCGGAAATATTCTTGTGAGTACCGACGGAATAGTCCGTCGGTATTGAATTTCCGACAGAAAAAACCGTCGGAAGCCGTCGGTAACCTTCTATTTATCCTGACCGTAACGACCCTTCTCCCCCTCCCTCACTTCTCCCTCTCTGCTTTCCCTCCCTGTCTCTCTGCCCTCTCTGCCCACCACCGTCGCCGCCACCAAACACCACCATCGCCGCCTCCGTTCGTGACGTGAACAGCCGCTACATCCACCCCTTTCTCCTCTCATTTCCTCCTCTCCTTTTCTCCTCCCCTCTCCGGCCGATTCCTTCTCGGCGCGCCCACCGTATCAACCACCGCGAACCACCACCGTCAACCACCCCTCGAAACCCACCACCGCCCCTCTCCTTCTCCTCCCCTCTCCCTGTCCCCTCCATTCCCACCAGACCCACATTCCCTTGCAAAACCACCACCACCATTAACCACCACCAGATTCACCACCACCACAGTGTTTGTATCCTCCTAATTTTATTCCTATTTATTTTTTAAAAAAAATTGGGTTTATTGATTAATTATAATTAATGTTGATTAAGGTTATTTTTTGTGTTTTGTTGGCTGTTGTTGTGATGTCTGAAATTTTGTGAATCTGATTTATTTTGTTGTTTTTGTGCTCTTTGTTTTGAGGGCTACCAGAGGTTGAGACTAGCCACCGTCACCTCCTTTGCGTGCAACAGTTTCTTGGGCCGCTAGAGGTACTGGCGGTTTTCTATTTTGGGATATTAATTATAATTGTTCAATGCATGCTAAAGAAATTGTATAAATTTTATTTGTCTAATTTGTTGTAATTTGTATATACCTGTTTAATTTGTTTGGGTGTATTTATTTTATTTTATATATATTTGTCTAGTTGTAATTAACAAAATTGTGTTTATTAGTTTTAAATTTAGTAAGCTATTGTTTTTGCTAATTGCATAAATTAATTAATGAATGTAGATTAATTAATGAATTTACTCTAATATAAAATCATAAGGACAAGTACCGTTGATAGGATGAGACATAGCTAGGATTAGTTAACCGGTAAAATCGTTTTCCTCCCACATATACTTGCAGCAGTAGTGATGAAGCTAGCTGATTCGACGTAGCGATGGTGATCGATTATAAGCATGATCGGGATTATTTGTACGTAAATAATGGAGTGATTAAATAATACTTAAGAAGTTAATTAATTAAATCAGATTCGGCAGTAATGAGGAGATTTGCCAGTAGCTCATGGTGATCGGTTAAGCGTGATTGGGATCGTTTATGGTTTAATTATTCAATAAAATAATTACATAATAATGAGTAATTAGTTCTTGGTTATGTAATACTTGATATTAGTGAAGAAGTTAATTAATTAAATTATTAATTTAAACTAAAGTAATTAGTTATTATTTAAAAATGTCATATTTGAATAAATCAATCTTATGGGAAGAATTACTAATTATTATTTAAGTAATTAACATCATAGGATTTTAAATAGTCAAGTAACGTAATAAGTGGGAAGAATAAAAAAAATATTTTAAAAAAATTTGTTAGTAACAATTATTGCAGACAATTAACTAATATACTAATAATAGATTTTAAAAGTTGATAAATAATTAAAAGTCAAGTAAACAAACATAAGTAATTAACTAATTCAATAAAATGTTTTGTTAATTAAAATTAATTTAAAACATAAATGATTTAATAAAACATTAGACAAATAATAATGCGAAATTTTTTGGGACAAGGCTTTGTTTAATTATGTGTTTAATTGTTTAATATTATTGTTAAACTTTATGCAAATTATCTCTGTTACTTAAAAAAGTTTTAGTTTATTTTAGAGTATAATTTAATACGTCATTGAGAAAAACCTTAGTCACCGGTTCAAGATTCAATATTATTGAGCATGTGTACTTGTGGTCATGGTATCGCTTCATTTTATTGAATCTTGAATTGTCCAATTGGGACAGTTTGGGAAGAAACTTTTTCTCCACTGATATACTAATTACTCACCGATTCTCATCTGTTAAATAGTTGATGAAATTTCGGGTCGAAGCATTTCCTTTTGTTCTCCGGGTCCATATTTGATTGTGGTATCTTACCGCGGTCAAGTCGTGTACTTGGAGACCAATGGGAAATGCTGCCGAAATTTTGTTAGCTATAAGGCATGAGAAGCGATGAGTAACTAGTATAATACAGTGTTGAAAAAGTTTTTCCTCGATGGGATAGGGCCACACCTTTTAAGGAAAGGGAGCGGTTCGGGGTTATAGTATCATGTTTAAAAATACGTTAATTTATCTGGAAATGCAGAAGGATGGAATATTATCCCCCGAGCCGTAGTTGGGTGTATGATAGGAACGAGTCTGGGAGACGACTTCTGAAACAATCATTTGTAGATGGAGTCGAGGAGTTTATATCGAAAGCCAAGCAACATAGTGATTATTCCGAAGAGGGGGGGATTAGATGTCCGTGCATAAAGTGCAATTGTATGACAGTTTTGAGTGATGACAACGTGAGGTTACACCTATACCGACGTGGGTTCAAGCCTAATTATTGGATATGGACTGATCATGGCGAGGAGTTGCCGGATATTGATATGAATGAAGTCGGTGGTGACGATCTTGACATGGGTGCATCAGGCAATGGCTTACACGATGACTATGTCGAACAACTCCAGTCAATGCATATGATGGTGGATCATTGTCTTGGGCAACATGGGAATTTCGAGGCGGATGAGTCTGATGACATGGAAGAGCCTCCTAATGAATCGGCGCAGAGATTCTACAACTTATTATTAGAGACAAATAAGCCATTGTTTGAAGGGGCGTTAGATTCAAAATTATCAATTTGTGTTAGGCTTCTAGCTTGCAAGTCCAATTGGAATGTCCCCGAGCAGTGTTTGGAGTTTTTTTGTAAAATGCTTCAAGATGTGACACCCTTCAAAGAGTTGTTGCCAAAAAGTTATTATGATGCGAAGCGGTTGGTGTCGAAACTTGGGTTGGGGACTAAGATGATTGATTGTTGTCCGAACGGGTGCATGCTGTATTATGATAGTGCTTCGTGAACAAATGACAACATGCTCGATCAATGTAAATTTTGGTCAGACATCCAGGTACCACGTTCAAAGTAGTGACCGTAGTAAAAACAAACGAGTTCCTGAGAAGGCAATGTTCTATCTGCCTATAATTCCAAGGTTGCAGAGACTGTTTGCATCATCGCAGACTGCGGGACAGATAAGGTGGCATTATGAAAATAGAAGAAGTATAGGCTTTATACGCCACCCTTCTGACGGTGAAGCCTGGAAGCACTTCGATCGGGTACATCCTGATTTTGCAGCAGATCCTCGCAATGTACGACTTTGGCCAGTGATTGTTACGCCGTACAATCTTCCTCCCGAGATGTGCATGTCAAAACCATATATGTTTCTGACTTGTCTCATACCAGGACCATCTAACCCGAAGGCTGGGAGAGATGTATATTTGCAGCCTCTTATTGATGATCTGAAAAAGTGTTGGGATGGTGTGGTGACTTATGACGTTTCAAAGAAGCGAAACTTATGATGAGGGCATCACTGATGTGGACTATCAATGATTTTCCTGCATATGGCATGTTATCTGGTTGGGGGACCCATGGTAAATTGGCGTGCCCGTATTGCATGGAACATGGAAAGGCTTTTACCCTGAGATATGGTGGCAAAAGTTCCTAGTGTGATTCTCATCGTCGGTTCTTAGATCGTGATCATCCCTTCCGGAGGAATACCCGAGCATTCAAAAAGAATCAGACAGAAGAGGAAGGTCCACCGTCTTTGTTGACTCCTGAACAAATTTGGGGTCGGGTTAGGGATCTTCCTAAGGTCACTGAAGCAGGTGTCTCAAAATTACCAGGGTATGGAGAATGGCATAACTTGACAAAACAAAGTATTTTTTGGGAACTACCGTATTGGAAGGATAATCTGTTAAGGCATAATCTTGATGTGATGCATATCGAGAAGAATTTCTTTGATAACATTTTTAACATGGTTATGAATGTGTCTGGTAAGATGAAGGACAATGAGAAGGCAAGGATGGACTTAGCTCTGTACTGTAGACGAAAGGATTTGGAGCTGAAGCCGCAGCCTAATGGAAAAATGGTCAAACCAAAAGCTTGTTACAGTCTAACTGCCGATGAAGCAAAGTCAATTTGTCGGTGGTTAAAAGACCTTAGGATGCCTGATGGTTATTCGTCTAATTTGGCACGATGTGCTGATGTAAGAACGGGAAGGCTTCATGGGATGAAAAGTCATGATTGTCATGTGTTCATGGAGTGTTTGCTTCCTATTGCTTTCGGCTCATTGCCCTCGGTTGTTTCGAACACGCTTACTGAAATCAGTCATTTCTTCAAAGATCTATGCTCTGCAACTTTAAGCGCGGATGGTCTGAATAAGATGGAAGAAAACATTCCAATAATTCTATGTAAGATGGAGAGGGTATTTCCCCCCGGATTTTTTGACTCAATGGAACATCTCCCTGTCCATTTTGCATATGAGGCGAAGCTTGGTGGACTAGTACAATATAGGTGGATGTATCCGTTTGAAAGGTAGTTTTATTATATTTTCACATTAAACTCTTATATCGTCCATGCATTGGATAATGACTTGTCATTCATTTTTTTATTACTTAGATTCATGGGCAACTCTAAACGATCAGTTAAAAACAAGGCTAGGGTGGAAGGATTAATCTGTGTTTCTTACTTACACCGTGAGACAACCCATTTTTGTTCCACTATTTCAATAACTTCATGTTGGCCCCAAGAAATATTAGGAACGAGGTAAGTGCTGATAGTGCAGGGTATCCTTATATGCTGTCCGTATTTAACCTTCCTGGTCGTCATGCTGACAAGGAGCTTACTTACTGGTTAAGTGATGAGGAGTATACATCGGCCCATGTTCATGTGTTGATAAATTGCACCGAGGTGAAACCATACCACGAGTAAGTTTCAACGACTTAATTTTGACATAATATATACATATTATATCAATTTCTATGTAAACACATTGTACTCATTTTATTTGTCAGTGTGTTCCTGCAAATTAATCAATTAAGTGAACAAGATGGTTCTGCTCGTACACATACAGAATTTCTTGAATGGTTCAAGCAACAAGTAAGTGTCAATATATATTAAGCTTAAGTTCGAATTGATAAAGTAATTATTTACTATATCCAGAGCTGTCAAAGTGAGCCAACCCGGCTCACCCGGGTTGGTTCACCACGGGTTGAACGAAAAGTGGGCCGAGCCGGGTTGGCTCACTTTTTCAGTAAGCCAAGAAATAGCCAACCCGGCTCGACCCACCACGGGTTGGTGGGTTACACGGGTTGGCTCACTTAGAATTAAGAAAATTAAAAATAAAAAAAAAGCAAAAAAAAAAAAAAAACAGAATTCAACAGGAGCAATTTAATAGGAGCAATAAGGGGGCCAAGGAGAATAGTGGAAGTAGCAGCGGTGCGGTGGAGGCGAGCAGCATAGATAGCGATGAGGCAGAGGACGCGAACGATAACTTATTTTGCTATCAGTGACTAAGTTAGGGACTTAGGGTTGGGTGAGTTGAGAAAGGGTTGAGGAAAGAAAGGTTGAGAAAGTAGGTTGGGCTGCAACTTACTTGGGCTTCAACTTCTGTGTTATTTTGGACTTTGGTTGTATGGTAAAAATATTTCAAAAAAAAAAAAAACGTGTGGCTCGCGGGTCAGCCTGGCTCACCGCGGGTTCAACCCGGCTAACCCACGGGTTAAGTGAGCCGGGCCAAAATGACCCGGGATCTAAACGAGCCTGTTTTATTACAACCCAACCCACTAGTGAGCCGGGTTGAGCCGGGCTGGCTCACGGGTTACAACCCATATTGACAGCTCTAACTATGACTTACATATTCGTAGGTTTATCAACAACCATTAAGCGTGACTATTCAACACTTGAGAGATTTAGCGTATGAGCCCTATAGCTGTGTTAGATCATGGCATACATACTTTGTTAATGAGTACAAATTCCACACAGATGAATGGAACGTCGGCAAAAAGACAGTTAATAGCGGGGTTGTCGTACAGGGTGAAGGTACTGGTGCATTTTATGGGGTCATAAAACACATATACGAGTTACAATACAATACTACTATGTATCCTAAAAAAGTAGTCTTATTTTATTGTAACTGGTTTGATCCATCAAGGGTAGGAACAAAGGTGGATCCCAAGTATGGAACTGTGGACATTCGCATGGATAGAAGATATCAACTGTTTGATCCGTTTATAATTGCTCAGAATGCAAAACAAGTTTACTATGTCCCTTATCCAGCAATGAGAACGGACAAACGAGGTTGGTGTGTTGCTGTCACTACCAAGCCTAGGGGTCGCATAGAAATCGATGATGGAGAGGATGAGACGCCCTTCCAGGCGGATGAATCGTCACATGTCAATGAAGTCATTGAGATCGAGCGTATTACTGGCATGTTGGGATCTGCAAATGAAGGGGAAGAAATGGTCATTGGCAATCAGTCACCAGAGGAAGAGGTCCAAAGTGATGACTCAATGCAAGAAGAAGAAGAGTTAGACTTACAATCAGATGATGATACTAACACTAAATAGGAATGTCTCTGTTAAGTTAAATTTATTGTATTTTAAATATTTTCTTATGCACTTCAATGTAAGAGTTGACATATTTTGTTGTATTTTAAATATGTGCCTAATTAGTGACTTAAATGTCGATCGATTTACTAAATTTACATGGATTTATAATTGTGCTATAAAAATAGATATGTCAGCATCAGGAGGAGAGCCGCCCCGTCCCCCACCGCCCAGCGGTGATAAGGGGAAGGGGAAGGCTAAGGCACGGGGACGATACACCATTAGGCCCCAGGTGCTTGCTCGTTTTGTTGCAGCCACCTCCGCACCCACCGTACCTACCCCCTTCCCCGCCTCATCCACCCCAGCGGCATCTACAGCAGGCTCCCCCACCCATTCTACACCATTCCCCACCTATTCTACACCCTCACCGACCCATACGACACCATCCCCTACCCATACTGTACCACCCTCCATCTATGTCCCTTCATCCAGTCGCTTTGCGCCAGGACACGCACCAGCCGGCTACTCGCCGCCCCCTACTGGACCCAGACCACACCCACACCCAGCCCCACCACCATCATCGACTGCACCGGCCACACAGTCACCAGGATTGGCATTTATGCCGACTCCTGGGAGGCGGCCATAGCCAGATACTAGCATTCCATCCGCATCATCCGCGGCCGCTCACGATCACGATGTCCCCATGCCATCCTCATCGACTGCACAGCAGTCAGTCGCTGCAGAGGAGACTCCTGAGTGGGCCAGGACTCCTGCACCTGAGGATCGACCATGGATCCGGCCAGTTTCTCACACGTAAGTTTCATTTAATTTAGTGTTTTTTAACTTTGACTATTTTAGTTACTATTCATTAAGTGTATATTTGTTGGTTGCCATATTATTGTATTAATAAATTTATAAATTTTTCAGGTGGATCCCATCGAAAGTGGGATCCAAGCACGTTACCTGGGCCATCAAGAAGCATTATCGTCGCTTCTGGCCATCATGGGGGGTGATCCCCGATCCCGACAGGGATCGTATCTTTCGACGATTCGGGGTAAGTTGTTGTTTATTATTTCCTGTAATTGTCCCTTAATTTTTTCACGTATTTTATATATATTTTTTGTATAATGTTATTAATGTTTTTTTCTTTGTCCACAGGAGCTTGTGCGTTGGTTACCGGAGCATGACTCAGAGATACGCGCTATCTTTAACGAGTGAAAACCGCACCGACTGAGGGACATGCTCCGGGAGTGTAGGGAGGATCGGATACGTCGGGATTACATCGGGCCCAACATTTGGGCCCAGCTATGTGCCTACTGGGACGCTCCAGCTTACAAGCTGAAGTGTCTGCAGGCGAAGAGGAATCGGGCTTCAGAGAGGGGTGGGAGCATGCACACCGGTGGCTCGATTAGCCACATGCAGCATGCCATTAACATGGTATGCATATATAAATAATTTAATATATAAACTGTACATTTTTTTTAACAATTTAAAAAATATTTAATTGATTTTATTCCTGTGTTGATTGCAGGCAGGAGAGCTTGCCCGGACCGTCGATGTCCCTACCGTCGATGTCCCTACCGTCTTTCAGCAGACGCATATTCGCTCGGACACCGACCAGTATGTTGATGAGAGGTCGAGGCAGACCATGGTGAGCTATATATATATAAAGTGCTATCACATTTAAAGTATATGTTAGTGTTATAGTTTAATAACATAATTTTTGTGATGTATTCATCACAGGAGGAGTACAATGCCAGGTTCAGTCAGGTTGCATCTGAGGTTGCCTCCTGCTCTGGTGCCTCGGATCCTTCTCAGCTAGACCCTGCTGAGGTTGAGCGGATACAGACCCAAGTCTGGATGGATGTCACGGGCGGGAAGAAGAAAGGGCGGATCTACGGTACCACGTCTCTAGCTCGTACCATCCGTCGGGGGTCGTCGTCGAACTTGACCATTCGGGAGACTCCACCCTTCGGCTCACAGGACACGGAGGAGATGCGGCGGATGAGGCAGGAGCTGGAGGAGCATAGGCGGAATTCAGAGCGCATGCAGCAGCGGATGGAGTCATGGTCGCAGGTGATGACCTCTCTGATCGATTTGCTTCCACCTGAGAGGCGCAGCGCTATGTAGGGGGTACTCGATACTGGCGAGCCCTCCACTACTCGTACCGATCCACCGCCGCAGCCGCATGATGCCGATGCGCCTACTGGGCCGCAGGATGATGGTCACCTAACACCGGCAACATCCCCCCGACAGGATGACGACGTTATCCATTATTATGATGACTATTAGGATAGTTATATAGATGTAGCTGAGTTTAGTACATTGACGGATATTTATGTATTTGTTTTTATTTTAATATAACTGCATTTTTTAATTTAATTTGTAATTTCAGTTTTGAATTTAAATTATTATATTTAATTAATTATAATAAAATAAAATTAAACTTAACGTTTAAAATAAAAATAAAATAATAATCACTATTTAAAATAAAAATTAAATAATAAATAATATTTAAAATAAAAAAATTATTTAATAATTATAAATAAAATAACATTAACAAATTAATTAATATTTAAAAACAAAATAGTATTAAAATATATAAAAAATAATTCAGAAAAAATTTCCGACGGATATTTCCGTCGGAAAACATGCTCAGAATTTCCGACGGAATTTTCCGTCGGAAACCAAGGCTCAGAATTTCCCACGGACTTTTCCGTCGAAAGAGTTTCCCGACGGACAATTCTGTCGGAAAATCCGTCTTCAATTTCCGACGGTGTAATCCGTCGGTAATGTTACCGACGGAGCTACATTCCGTCGGAAATGCTTTCCGACGTGCTGGATTCCGACGGTTGATAGTCCGTCGGAAATTCCGTCGGAAACTCTGTTTTCCGACGGCTTAGTTGACTTTCCGACGTGTTTTGGCCGCCGGTAAATGCCTTTTTTTTTATAGTGCATTTAGATAAAGAATGAGGAGCAAAAAGTGCATGTGGAGCTTGAGACAAATGAGGTTGAGGATCCTGTTCAGCCAAGAAATACAGAAAATGAGGATCATATGGACATGCTACCCATTAATGATGGTGATCAAGTCATGATGGATGCTGCAAGAAATGAAGATTGTGTAAAAGAAGTACTGCCTGTAGAAGCACCTAAACCACTTCCCTCCTATTTGAAACCATCTGAAATGGAGATGCGAACCACTTCTGCTTAAGGCAACCACTAAAGCTTTCATGGTTGATAAAGATTGGTTCAAGCAATTTGGTGAGAAGTTCTCAAAGCAAGCATTGGAGAAGTGCTTTAACTGTGACACCCTACCTTGGGCCGTCACATAGTAACCCGTGCGGAAAATAAAATTAAATTATGCCGGTTGCTTTCGGAAAATACCGTTTTCTAAACCTTCACTTAATACCAAAAATGGTGATAATTTTTTTTCTTTTTCCTTTACCTGTTGACTTGACAACATCTAACAACATAAGTAACACACCATATATACATATCTATATGCATCATCGTTTTATACAGAGTATAAGCTATATAGGGCCTTTATTAGAACAGGCCATTTTCCAAACTAAGAAAAGTAAATAAAAACATAAGGACACATAGTGAAACGTCTAGGCCATATACAAAAATCATGGCTCTCAGTAGCCAGAAAGACAGACAGAATCACTACCCCAAAAATGAAACTACCTACAGCTGGTCACAGACTAGTGGTACCCATTGGGAAGACTAGGGTCTATCCCACTCCCTACCGACGAGTCAGATGATGACACAGCAACACCCTCATCAGGTGAATCGTCATCATCATCCAAAGGAATGTACTCGGGTACATCCTCCACAAACTCCTCCGGATCCTCCTCGGGATCAATGACCATCTCCTCTGGATCCACTATAATCTCCTCCTGAGCTGGCTCAGGTGCTGCCTCAGCTACGGGCTGAGCCTCTATCTGCCCATGATCGACCAAGTACTGTGCAAGTAGCCATAAAGGTGGTAGAGATACCTCAACCGTCTCCATCGACCGATGCTCTCTTTGGGGCCCTGTCTCGAGTGTACCCTCTACTGTATGTATATGCCCGGTGTAACGACATACATGGGCTCCCGGGTGGATCACCCACGCATTGATGTTATCGGCGTCCTCAAAATGAAGGCTCCGAAACCCCGTGTGGGCTAACGGTATGGCCGGATCCATCTAAACTCAGATAATAACAATACCCATACAGAGAGAAGAGAAACAATAAAACATGCAAGGGTGAGAACCGATCATCTGAATTTTAAAACGACAACCACATGTACAACTCTCAATTACCACTTAACATGAATATTCAAAAATCAACATTCAAAGATAAACAATATATATTTATCACAGGGTTTCATACCCGACAGTCGTAACCGTTTTTAAAAACATGACACTTCAATATCATCAACTAACATTGAGACTTAATCTCCGGAGCTCCCACCATCAAGTAACTGAGCTGATCAGGCTCCAATTGCCAAATAAGGCAGAATCAATGCCAGAGATGGCAAAGTTCAAATAACCATTCCACAGTCCAAAACGAGGCAAAGTGGTGTCTATAAATAGCACATGGTTTTCTTGGTCATATATCCATCAAGGCACAGTGATGCAAACTGCATGAATACTTGCCATCAAGCATTCAAGTCCTATGCAAAGGCACGTCTGCCCTGTAATGCATGAAAAACGTTTTGTTCTCGTTGTTTTCTTTGTGTTCAATCTTTGGTTGTCGGAGCTAAAAGTCTCACGACCAAAACAACATTTTAAACTTTCAAGTTTAACACCTCTTTCAAACCATAATTGACTCTAAGTCAAAAGTGTGCAAATCACGAAATCTAGACCGATGCACCAGTCATAGATACGTAGATTTTAGTGCACAAAACCTGAAATACCTCTTATAGGACATTTAGTCCACAACTTCAACCTCTTAGAACTCTAGACCCGACGTCTCGGTTACTAGGCTCGTTCAAACCATTTTTGTTTTGTGAAATACAAAACCAACGTTTCCTCAACTTATCTAAGTTGACGGAAATAACTCATTGTTAATTTAAAATTGATACTTTCAACTGGAAAACCTCATTTGAGACAAATTCTCAGTATTACACGGTATTACCCGTTTTAAGACCACTTTCACAAATATTGACGGAATTGTCCGTCGTTTGCCGTTTAAAACGCATATAGGTCAAAATAGGACCCTTTGTAGTAAAATAATTTTTCCAACACTGTAATAAAATATTTTTGAAACTTTTTCGCTTAAAACATTATTTTCTAATATTTAGAAATTCCTTAGGTGAAAATTAGCAGTGCTAAAATATTTTCACGGTTACGTCCGCTATATAACTCATAAAACGTTCTTTCGCTGTTAAATAATTACAATAATATTTTTTCCACTTTATCCCATGTTTCATCAAATAAATAACCAAGTAATATTATATTACTATCTCTTTTGAATTAAACTCATTAATTCATAAAAAAACTTTTAACTGCTTTTAACCCGTATTTAATTAAGCTCTGACCACTGTCAGGCTTTCCAATCCACATTCCACATCAAATAAATACATCATGTCAATAATATATCAAGTAATAATTAAAGACATGTCATCAAATAAAACAAATAATTAAATGCAGATAATTAAACAATTAACAGCAGATAATTACTAAACGAAGAATGCTAACGACGTAAGAATTACACACACCAGATAATTAATACAACACAACAAGTACACATGGTTATCGAAAAAAAACCCTTAAGGTAATCCCCTTACCTTAAAGCAAGGTGTCTCTGAAAACAGTTCGTCGGAAATCCAAACAACGCTAACGACGCGCGTATACGACAACTTAGCTTATCCTTCATTAAATACAACAATCAATTAACAAACAAACAACTTAATCAAACCTAAAATCCTACATGTTGGTTTCGGCCTAGGGCTGGTTTTGGAGTTAAAAATTTCCAAAATCTCTAAACTCTTGGATTAAGAACCTATATTCACTTAAAACCCTAAATCAATGATCATGGCATAAGAATAAAAATTAAATCCTCCAAACCCTCAACAAATGAGTTTCGGCCATGACCATGAAAATGGTTTAGAGACCCTCATTTAACTCAAATAGCATAGATCCAATACCTATACAACTTATAAGATTGAATCATGTTAAGAAATTGAACAAAAATCTCCCCCCCACAAAACCCTAGGTTCGGCCTCATGGGGTTCATAGGGTTCGAAATTTTTTCTTCAAGCAAGCTTCTAGATCTAGAATATAGAGGTGATAAGAGGATTATAGAAATTGGTTTCATCTCATTTGGACATTCCTATGATTTTCTATGAATTTTTGAAGTTAGGAACCCTAAAATGCATCATATAGAGAAAGGCTTCAAAACAAAAAAATATTTGAAGAACATGATGCTAATCAAGGATGATGAGAATGGTATACCTCTTAGATTCACGAAAATAGCAAGAAATCAACACCTTCCTTCACAAATTGAGCCTAGGTAACTTAGTGTTTTTAGGTGAAAAATGCCAAAGTTTGGAGGAAGATGAAGAAATGCCTTATATAGAGGAGAAGATGGGCTCCTTGGGAGGCCTTGGGCCGTGGAGAATGGGGAGGAAAGGGTCTAGACATGAATTTTCAAGGGCAAAAGTGTAATCTTGCTTTAGGTTAACTTGTAGTTAAAATCAACTATAAGGGTATTTTGGTCTTTTCCTCCTAAAAAGTAATCATTACTCTTGGATATTATCTTGTGACTCATCCATGGTGACTCAACATGATTTGACATCCTATTTATCCGTTAACGGGTCCCGCAAAGCCCGTTCTCAGCTCCGTTGTTCACCCGATTTAATATAACGCCCGGATATTATATATTATTTCACTTTTTAGTGAAAAATTTCAAAATTTCCAAAGTTGTTGGAAATTAAAAATAAAACCTAACCATTTCGTTCACGAGTCAAAATTAGGCCATTTGAGCAGTAAAATCCTTACTGTCAGTAAAACGCAGACCGGGTTTCGTCTGAATTTTTGACCCAAAATTTAATCGTAGCTTTCTACGGTAAAGTATAATATGGATATGATCTTGGTTTATCCAAAATCATTTTCTAAGTTTAAAAATAAATTTCTAAACGTTTCTGTTTATGTTACTGATATAAAAACAGTAAACAGCGAAAAACCGGGTGTTACAATACTACCCCACTAAAAAGAATTTCGTCCTCGAAATTACGTACCTGTGAAAAGTTCAGGGTATTGTAATCTCATCTTGTCTTCTACCTCCCAAGTTGCTTCTCCAGTTGTATTATCCCAAATAACCTTGACTAAGGAAATTTGTTTACCCCTAAGCTGCTTAATCATCTTGTCCGCGATTCGTATAGGCGTAGTCTCATAAGACAAGTTTTCTTTTAATTGTACTACATCGGGTTCGATTACGTGAGATGGATCAGGAATATATTTCCTTAGTTGTGAAACATGAAAAACATCATGAAGATTGGAAAGAAATGGGGGTAAAGCAATTTTGTAGGCTACTGGACCTACCCGACAAAGAATTTGGTAAGGTCCAATGAATTTAGGCGTGAGTTTTCTGGATTTAATTACCCTGCCAATCCCAGTCGTTGGCGTGACTCTCAAAAACACATGATCGCCTTCCTCAAATTCAAGAGGTCGTCGCCTTTTGTCTGCATAACTTTTCTGTCTACTTTGAGTTGTCCTCATTTTCTCCTGAATCATCTTTACCTTTTCTGTTGTCTGTTGCACGATATCTGGTCCTACCATTAGACTTCCACCATCTTGGTACCAACATAAAGGTGTTCTGCATCGTCGACCATATAAAGCTTCATAAGGTGCCATTCCTATGCTTGAGTGGAAACTGTTGTTGTAGGTGAATTCTATCAACGGTAGAAATTCATCCCAACTTCCAGTATGTTCCAACACACACGCTCTCAACAAGTCTTCCAGTGATTGGATTGTCCTCTCTGATTGTCCATCTGTTTGTGGATGATAAGCCGAACTCAATCTGAGTTTCGTTCCCAGCGACTCTTGTAAACTTTGCCAAAATCTTGACGTAAACCTCGGATCACGATCCGAAATTATACTCGAAGGTACACCATGTAATCTAACAATTTCTCCTATGTATAACTGAGTCAATCTTTCCATTGAATACTTTATATTAATGGGCAAAAAGTGAGCCGACTTGGTCAGTCGATCAATTATTACCCATATGGCATCATGTCCCTTTCGAGTCCTTGGCAAACTGGTTACAAAATCCATTGCAATGCCATCCCATTTCCATTCTGGAATGTCTAGAGATTGTAGCATTCCTCCTGGCCTTTGATGTTCAATTTTAGCCTTTTGACAGACTAAACACGAAGCTACGTATTCCATTACGTCTTTCTTCATTCCATACCACCAATATAACTGCTTAAGATCTTGATACATCTTGGTAGCTCCCGGATGTAAACTCAATTTACTCTTGTGAGCTTCCTCCAAAATTAACTTTCTAAGTTCAGCATCATCAGGTACACAAATCCTTTCGCCGAATCTAAGAATTCCATCGGTTCCTTCTTTAAATTCTGATACCGCTCCTTTTCGTACTAATTCCCTTTCTTCTTGTAGGTATTGATCACTCACTTGTTTCTCCCGTATTTGTTCCATCAATTGGTTGGAAACAGTAATCATATCCAAACAAAGCTTCCCTGGCGATGTTTTGACTGTTAACCTCATATCTCGGAATTGTTCTAACAATTCTTGTTCCTTAACCATCATTGTAGACGCATGCATAGCCTTCCTACTCAGGGCATCCGCTACTACATTTGCTTTCCCAGGATGATACTGTAGTTGAAAATCATAATCCTTCAAAAATTCCAACCAGCGTCTTTGCCGCATGTTAAGCTCTTTTTGATCAAAAAGGTACTTCAAACTTTTATGATCACTGAAAACATTAAACGTCGATCCATATAAATAATGTCTCCAGATCTTCAAAGCAAACACCACCGCTGCTAACTCCAAGTCATGCGTAGGGTAATTTCTCTCATGAGTCTTCAACTGTCTTGAAGCATAAGCTACGACTTTCCGGTTTTGCATTAGTACACATCCCAACCCTTGATGTGAAGCATCACAGTAAACCTCAAAAGGTTCCTTAGGATCAGGTAATACTAACACTGGTGACGTAGTCAACCTTCTCTTCAATTCCTGAAAACTTTCTTCACACGCCTCGGTCCATAAAAACGCTTGGTCCTTCCGAGTTAATTGGGTAAGAGGTCCTACTATCTTGGAAAATCCCTCAATGAATCTCCTATAGTATCCAGCTAAACCCACGAAACTACGGATTTCTGTTACCGTTGTTGGTCGTTCCCATTGTAAAACAGCTTCGACTTTTGACGGATCCACCGCTATGCCTTTATTTGTTATAACGTGACCTAAAAATTGAACTTGGTCTAGCCAAAATTCACATTTTTCAGGTTTTGCGTATAGCTGTTTCTCCTTTAAAATTTGCAGAACCATACTGAGATGTTCAGCATGTTTTTCTTCACTAGGAGAATAAATTAGAATGTCGTCTATAAAGACAACGACAAACTGATCTAGATAAGGACGAAAAATCCTATTCATGTAATCCATGAATATAGCAGGAGCATTCGTCACTCCGAACGGCATCACAAGATATTCATAATGCCCATAGCGTGTTCGAAACGCTGTCTTCGGGATATCCTCTTCTTTCACGCGAATCTGATGATAACCAGATCGTAAATCTATCTTTGAGAAGACCGCCGCTCCACGTAATTGGTCCATTAAGTCATCTATCCTCGGAAGCGGATACTTGTTCTTAATCGTCACTTTGTTCAGCTGACGGAAATCCACACATAAACGAGAAGTCCCGTCTTTCTTCCGTACCAATAAAACTGGAGCTCCCCACGGAGACACACTGGGTCTGATAAACTCCTTCCTCATTAGTTCCACTAATTGCTCCTTCAAGTCTTCTAGCTCTGATGGCGACATACGATATGGTGCCATGGATATCGGTCCAGTGCCCGGTACCAGATCAATCGTGAACTCTATGTCCCGAACAGGCGGTAGTCCAGGTACATCTTCAGGAAAAACTTCAAGAAACTCATTGACGACAGGTATGGACTGTAAGTCTAACTCCTTCTTAATGTCTAAGGAAAACAGTAACATGTATCCTTGAGCTCCCTCTTTCAAAGAAGCTTTTACTCGATTAGCAGACAAAAATCCAGAAATCTCATCCTTAGGAAAAATTAAGGTTTTATGGGCACAGTCTATAAGAATATGGTTCGAAGATAACCAATCCATGCCTAAAATTACATCTAACTGTATTAAAGGCAAACAGATCAGATCAACAAGGAAATGTCTATCCTGAATAATAATAGGACAGTTCAAGCATACAGTATTGACAGTAACTGGCTTAGCAGTTGGAGTTGAAACAACAAGATCATAGGACAACGAAGAAACAGGCAATTTCAATAGTTTCACACAATCCATCGAAATAAATGAATGCGTCGCACCCGAATCGTAAAGTACAGTTAAGAGATTACCGTCAATGTCGCAGTCACCTTGTACGAGATCCTCGGAGTTCGATGCTTCAGCGCCGCTCATAGTGTAAACTCTCCCCTTTGTTGTCGGTCTATTGGCCCTAGTGTTGTTGACAGCAAAATCCTGCTTTGGAGCCGTGCAATCCCTAGCAAAGTGTCCCCAACGGTTGCAATTGAAACATTTGATCCCCATCTTCGGACACTTGTCCGCCATATGATTCTGATCCCCACACTTAAAGCATCTCCTAACTTGGCCTTGACTTTGATTCCTTTGGCCTCCGCTCCCCGTTGCAGTCACAGTCGAACGATTCTGTTGCTGATTCTGATTCTGGTTATTCCCTGGTGGTCGGGAATAAGGCTTCCTCTGATCCTGTTTCCCCTTCTGATACTGGTTCTTGGATTGAGAAGGTCCTCCAGCATTCTTTCTATTATCTCTTCCCCTCCTCATATGTTCTATCTTCCTGCTCATCTCGACTAAAGCTTGAAAGTTCCTAAGTTGTAGTGGTAACACAGATTCTTTAATGTCAAACCTTAGACCAGCTTCAAACCTTTCACATTTCCAGCTCTCATTCGGTTGGGCTTGAAAGAAACGGAAATATTTGGCAAGCGATTCAAACTTCGCCGCATATTCCCCCACCGTCAGATCCCGCTGGTACAACCGCAAAAATTCTTGTTCTTTTTCAATACGAACGCTCTCCGGAAAATACTTGTTCAAAAATGCAGTCTTAAACACCTCCCAAGTAATCTCCTGATGATCAGCTGCCATCAGTTGTCGAGCACCCTTCCACCAATACTCTGCCTCGCCTACCAGTAAGAACACTGCATAAGAAACCTTGACTCCTTCTGGGGTAAGAATGAGTTCAAAGATCTTCTCTAACTCTTGGATCCATAAATCCGCTTTCTCAGGTTCAGCATCCCCATGAAATTGTGAAGGATTCTGACGTCGGAATGTAGTCAGACCTCTACCTTCCGCCGCTTGCTGAGTCTGAGCAGCCATAGCAGCTGTCTGCATCGCAATAGCAGCCGCAATGTTGTCCATTGCTTGAGCAGTATAATCCACTCCACCATCATAGTCCTCATCTGCACCACCACGGCCACCAAAGGGACCACCCACACGACCCCTTCCGCGACCGCGTCCACGTCCACGCCCACGTCCACGTCCACGTCCACCTTCTGGTTCGAGTTCCATAACTGACCTGCAAAACACATCAGTTAGACCACCACCAGAAAATGAAACGCTTAGTTACAAACATTACTTCTAAGAAGTAATTTCAAACCAATCTTAATCAGAGAACACACAACATCAACACAACAGACCTATTCCCCAAACATTCCCGAAAGACTCGACCAGCTCTGATACCACAAATGTGACACCCTACCTTGGGCCGTCACATAGTAACCCGTGCGGAAAATAAAATTAAATTATGCCGGTTGCTTTCGGAAAATACCGTTTTCTAAACCTTCACTTAATACCAAAAATGGTGATAATTTTTTTTTTCTTTTTCCTTTACCTGTTGACTTGACAACATCTAACAACATAAGTAACACACCATATATACATATCTATATGCATCATCGTTTTATACAGAGTATAAGCTATATAGGGCCTTTATTAGAACAGGCCATTTTCCAAACTAAGAAAAGTAAATAAAAACATAAGGACACATAGTGAAACGTCTAGGCCATATACAAAAATCATGGCTCTCAGTAGCCAGAAAGACAGACAGAATCACTACCCCAAAAATGAAACTACCTACAGCTGGTCACAGACTAGTGGTACCCATTGGGAAGACTAGGGTCTATCCCACTCCCTACCGACGAGTCAGATGATGACACAGCAACACCCTCATCAGGTGAATCGTCATCATCATCCAAAGGAATGTACTCGGGTACATCCTCCACAAACTCCTCCGGATCCTCCTCGGGATCAATGACCATCTCCTCTGGATCCACTATAATCTCCTCCTGAGCTGGCTCAGGTGCTGCCTCAGCTACGGGCTGAGCCTCTATCTGCCCATGATCGACCAAGTACTGTGCAAGTAGCCATAAAGGTGGTAGAGATACCTCAACCGTCTCCATCGACCGATGCTCTCTTTGGGGCCCTGTCTCGAGTGTACCCTCTACTGTATGTATATGCCCGGTGTAACGACATACATGGGCTCCCGGGTGGATCACCCACGCATTGATGTTATCGGCGTCCTCAAAATGAAGGCTCCGAAACCCCGTGTGGGCTAACGGTATGGCCGGATCCATCTAAACTCAGATAATAACAATACCCATACAGAGAGAAGAGAAACAATAAAACATGCAAGGGTGAGAACCGATCATCTGAATTTTAAAACGACAACCACATGTACAACTCTCAATTACCACTTAACATGAATATTCAAAAATCAACATTCAAAGATAAACAATATATATTTATCACAGGGTTTCATACCCGACAGTCGTAACCGTTTTTAAAAACATGACACTTCAATATCATCAACTAACATTGAGACTTAATCTCCGGAGCTCCCACCATCAAGTAACTGAGCTGATCAGGCTCCAATTGCCAAATAAGGCAGAATCAATGCCAGAGATGGCAAAGTTCAAATAACCATTCCACAGTCCAAAACGAGGCAAAGTGGTGTCTATAAATAGCACATGGTTTTCTTGGTCATATATCCATCAAGGCACAGTGATGCAAACTGCATGAATACTTGCCATCAAGCATTCAAGTCCTATGCAAAGGCACGTCTGCCCTGTAATGCATGAAAAACGTTTTGTTCTCGTTGTTTTCTTTGTGTTCAATCTTTGGTTGTCGGAGCTAAAAGTCTCACGACCAAAACAACATTTTAAACTTTCAAGTTTAACACCTCTTTCAAACCATAATTGACTCTAAGTCAAAAGTGTGCAAATCACGAAATCTAGACCGATGCACCAGTCATAGATACGTAGATTTTAGTGCACAAAACCTGAAATACCTCTTATAGGACATTTAGTCCACAACTTCAACCTCTTAGAACTCTAGACCCGACGTCTCGGTTACTAGGCTCGTTCAAACCATTTTTGTTTTGTGAAATACAAAACCAACGTTTCCTCAACTTATCTAAGTTGACGGAAATAACTCATTGTTAATTTAAAATTGATACTTTCAACTGGAAAACCTCATTTGAGACAAATTCTCAGTATTACACGGTATTACCCGTTTTAAGACCACTTTCACAAATATTGACGGAATTGTCCGTCGTTTGCCGTTTAAAACGCATATAGGTCAAAATAGGACCCTTTGTAGTAAAATAATTTTTCCAACACTGTAATAAAATATTTTTGAAACTTTTTCGCTTAAAACATTATTTTCTAATATTTAGAAATTCCTTAGGTGAAAATTAGCAGTGCTAAAATATTTTCACGGTTACGTCCGCTATATAACTCATAAAACGTTCTTTCGCTGTTAAATAATTACAATAATATTTTTTTTTCCACTTTATCCCATGTTTCATCAAATAAATAACCAAGTAATATTATATTACTATCTCTTTTGAATTAAACTCATTAATTCATAAAAAAGCTTTTAACTGCTTTTAACCCGTATTTAATTAAGCTCTGACCACTGTCAGGCTTTCCAATCCACATTCCACATCAAATAAATACATCATGTCAATAATATATCAAGTAATAATTAAAGACATGTCATCAAATAAAACAAATAATTAAATGCAGATAATTAAACAATTAACAGCAGATAATTACTAAACGAAGAATGCTAACGACGTAAGAATTACACACACCAGATAATTAATACAACACAACAAGTACACATGGTTATCGAAAAAAAACCCTTAAGGTAATCCCCTTACCTTAAAGCAAGGTGTCTCTGAAAACAGTTCGTCGGAAATCCAAACAACGCTAACGACGCGCGTATACGACAACTTAGCTTATCCTTCATTAAATACAACAATCAATTAACAAACAAACAACTTAATCAAACCTAAAATCCTACATGTTGGTTTCGGCCTAGGGCTGGTTTTGGAGTTAAAAATTTCCAAAATTTCTAAACTCTTGGATTAAGAACCTATATTCACTTAAAACCCTAAATCAATGATCATGGCATAAGAATAAAAATTAAATCCTCCAAACCCTCAACAAATGAGTTTCGGCCATGACCATGAAAATGGTTTAGAGACCCTCATTTAACTCAAATAGCATAGATCCAATACCTATACAACTTATAAGATTGAATCATGTTAAGAAATTGAACAAAAATCTCCCCCCCACAAAACCCTAGGTTCGGCCTCATGGGGTTCATAGGGTTCGAAATTTTTTCTTCAAGCAAGCTTCTAGATCTAGAATATAGAGGTGATAAGAGGATTATAGAAATTGGTTTCATCTCATTTGGACATTCCTATGATTTTCTATGAATTTTTGAAGTTAGGAACCCTAAAATGCATCATATAGAGAAAGGCTTCAAAACAAAAAATATTTGAAGAACATGATGCTAATCAAGGATGATGAGAATGGTATACCTCTTAGATTCACGAAAATAGCAAGAAATCAACACCTTCCTTCACAAATTGAGCCTAGGTAACTTAGTGTTTTTAGGTGAAAAATGCCAAAGTTTGGAGGAAGATGAAGAAATGCCTTATATAGAGGAGAAGATGGGCTCCTTGGGAGGCCTTGGGCCGTGGAGAATGGGGAGGAAAGGGTCTAGACATGAATTTTCAAGGGCAAAAGTGTAATCTTGCTTTAGGTTAACTTGTAGTTAAAATCAACTATAAGGGTATTTTGGTCTTTTCCTCCTAAAAAGTAATCATTACTCTTGGATATTATCTTGTGACTCATCCATGGTGACTCAACATGATTTGACATCCTATTTATCCGTTAACGGGTCCCGCAAAGCCCGTTCTCAGCTCCGTTGTTCACCCGATTTAATATAACGCCCGGATATTATATATTATTTCACTTTTTAGTGAAAAATTTCAAAATTTCCAAAGTTGTTGGAAATTAAAAATAAAACCTAACCATTTCGTTCACGAGTCAAAATTAGGCCATTTGAGCAGTAAAATCCTTACTGTCAGTAAAACGCAGACCGGGTTTCGTCTGAATTTTTGACCCAAAATTTAATCGTAGCTTTCTACGGTAAAGTATAATATGGATATGATCTTGGTTTATCCAAAATCATTTTCCAAGTTTAAAAATAAATTTCTAAACGTTTCTGTTTATGTTACTGATATAAAAACAGTAAACAGCGAAAAACCGGGTGTTACATTAACCACCATGAGACTTGTTGCACTACATTCTATAAGGCTATTTCTCCCCCTTTCTATTTTATTTTTCATGTCCTCTATGTGAATGAATTTGTTCTTGTTCTTGATTTTAACATGTTCTACATTGAGGATAGGGGGAGATCTATTATGTCTTGATGTTTTTAAATTGTGTTGTCCTAAACTTTGTTGGCATCTTTTTCTTTTGTTATTTATGTTATTTTTCTATGTTTTTAAAACAAAACGTAAACAATTTGTTGTTGTTTTCTATTTTTATTTTGTTGCATTGATGTGGGGTTTGGTTGATATTGCTTCTGGCTTATTGTCGATTGATCCACCAAAGAAGCTAACTCATCCAAACTTCCATGTTCTTTGCTATATTGGTCAGAATAGGAAAGTGGTGCCTCATTCACCCCAGTCATGCCAAAACCACAATTAAACTCATAATCAACAGTGAAGTCAGAATAATATGTACATGATGGTTTAACTTCATTCTCTGCATAAGAGATACATGATGGTTCATGATATGTGGTGAAATCTGTCGAAGTTCTATGAGGAAAATAACCATTCATTGATGCAGACACACTTGAACCAACTAAATCAGTGATAGAAGCATCAACTAAACCATGATTTGGATCACTAACAGAATGAACAATTGAATCAACCCCAATACCATTCATGCTAAAATTAGGATAATATATGCATGATGGATCATAATAAACATTAGGCATGTAATTTTGCATATAATTATCCATGGAGAGCAACAAGAATTTGGATCACAATATATGCAACCACAAAGTGTAATCGAAGAACTACTTGTAAGGATCCTTATCAATTAAGCTCAAGACACTAACATGTAAGCTCAAAATAGTAAAATAAAATAAAAAACAAAAGAAAAAAATGATCAAATAACTGAGGATGGTCCCCGGCAACGGTGCCAAAATTTTGGTCGGGTGCCGAACCCGCCAAAATTAATATAATCGAATTAAACCCTACTTGTAGCAAGGGTGTCAACTCGCTCAAAAATTCAATCAAAATAAGCAACAAAATTAAAAGGTTTTGGGGGGTTTGCAGGTTTGTTACTAAAATTAAACAACCACAAACAAACATCATGTTAATTTCATCCTTGGTTTTGAATAATAGCAGTACGCCTAACCACAATCCACAATTTCACTACTAGAAACGCTTCTAGAATGAAGATTAATCAAGGTAAATGAATTACGCAAATATTCAACCAAGATTAAACTTAAGAACCGAAATTAACCAAGCTAGACATAACATCAAACACCTTCAATGCAATATCTAGATTCTGCCCTCTCTTCTCCAATACAAATTAATGAAGCCATTAACACATAAATTCAAGATTCAATTATGTTTAAGAAAACAAAATCAACATCAAGAACCAAGAAGAGAAGGAACAATGAAAAATGAAGTTAACCATGAATAAACTAAATAGAGCAAGGCTTCGTAAACCAAACCTCAATAATATCTACACCCAAGGATTGATCAAGAGAGTTTAGCCCTCCATTAATGTGGGGGAACAACTAGGAAAAAGAAAATTGCAAAGAAAGAAAACTAGAAAACCTAGAAATGGAGAAGAAGATGGAGAAAACTCTCCAAATTCGTGTCTGTTGTCTTGTGCCCTATTTCTGAGTTTAAAACACCCTAAATTAACAAATTAAACAATCCCAAACGTGTCTCATTGGCCCAGCTATAAGTGGCCACCAAAATTTCTCCAATTGGACTTCAATTGAGTGATTAGGCCCAATTTACTTCAGGATACTTCAGGATCCGAGACTGACTTTCAAAAGAAATTTAGATCATCCAAACGAAATAATTTAGCTAAGTGATCTTCATAAAAGTTGTAGCCAAATGTGTCTTATTCAAAATGGTTTTATTTTCAGGTGCATATGACCTCTACAACTCAAGTTATCACCCAAACAATGCTCTCTGTCCAAACTCCCGCAACAGCACCTCTGGTCACACTTTCATCCCAAATATGACCTTCTTATCATCCGAATTGGCTTTCGAGATCTTCATTAAAGTTGTAGATATTTTCCTTATATTTCCTATAAAATTAGAGTCACAATTTTATAATATCTACAGCCAAACTTATGCTCTAAATACAGAAGTAATACCAGGATGCCAATTATGCTGAAAAATGCAATTAGGCCTAATTTCGGCCCAAAGTCATGAAATGCACCCAAGACCCATCAATTAAGCTCAAATGATGTTTAAAAACATTAAGTATGAGGGTTAAATAAAATTTCAAAATTATGTTCATCAAAGAATAAGAGGCCAAAAGTGATAAAAACATTTTCATTTCATTTAGAGTCAGAATAAATGTTTACAAAATGTGATAAAAACATCACTGATAGTACATTGCATGACTCTAGACAAAAAGAAAAGCTAAGTCCTAAAGCTAAGAACTAGTTCCTCCTTGACTCTTCAAGAAAGCTTCCAGCATCTTCTGCATTGCTGCTTGCTGGGCTAAGACTGTGGCCTAAATGAAGCTTGTTGTTCCATGGCTTCATCTTGTTTTTGCATAACAGATTGCAGACAAGTGGCCATTTCATCCAGCCTTTGGTAAGCAGCAAGATCATGAGCAACAACAGGAGCAATGGAGTCTGTTGTAGCCAAAGAAGTTGCGGGTTTGCAGATGCAGATGGAGGAGGGCTATGAGGAGGGTTAGGAGATAACTATTCAACCAGGATTTCATCCTCAGGTCGAGGATCCATATAGACACCAGTTGAAAGAGTGGTTTCAAAATCAGTGTTAGGAAAGAAATTATCCAGAAACCATTGGATTCTTTCATGATGAAGGGGTGACTCAATTTGGGTGAGCATGAACTCATAAGATCTCCTAATGAGATTTATGGGGGTTACATGGGTAGACTCGGGAAAGTTTAAAATGAAGAAAGATAAAATCACAAAGAAGGGAGGGAAAGTATAGACAGAGGGTGCAAAGGAGTAAAGGGCATAAGCCTGACTACCTCTAGTGGGGATATCCTTCTTTTCTTCTTCAGACAACTTTCAGGTACTTGGAAGAGGTGGCAGTGGTGACTATCCTTTTTCTGAATTTTAATCTGTCATTATCCAGATCAATGAGAGAATCTATCTGTTTACCAAGCATATAGATAACCTTCTTCTTTCCTTTCAGCACCATCGAGTCTGGCATCACTTTAATCACAGTGGAGGGATTCATGATGACATGTGGATTGGGCTTCCACCTTGCAAAAAACTTCTGCTTTTCAGCCAGCTTGACCAGTTGTCTCTCTGCTTCCAAAGAAGCAATCATATCCAGATCCTTGCTGAAGAGCATATCATAGCTGCAAACATCTGAGATAGAAAAGGGAGTGGTTCTGGAGGAGAGATGGTTTCTGGGTAGGGTGGCTTTGGGCAAGGGGTTATGTCTAGTTTCAGAGAAAAGATCAGGAAAGATCTTCCTCAAGGGAACTCGGCATTGATATCTGATGTGATCAGGTGTGGGTGGTCTAGGTTGAGGTGGAGGTGTGGTAGGTGTAACATCCCAAAATCCCAATATAATTATTTTAATAAAAAAAAAATATTAAGTTATTACAAGATTTAGTGTAGAAAATTATTAGTCTGAGAATTTATTGGAATTATATAATTAATTATAAAGAATGCATCTTTGGGTTTAAAAAAGAAAAAAAGAAAAAAGGGGACAAAGGGTCCCACAAAATTAAGAGGTTTGGCTTTTAGCCAAATTGCAAGCAAATCACGTGGAGTTGCTGCTGAGCCTAATCAAATAGAAGAATTCAAAGTGAATTCTTATAAATAATAGTGGGCCGCATGGGTATTAAAAAAATAAGTAAATAAAGAGAATTGACCCAAAATCACATAAGGGTTTCCAAAACATCAAAACCTCAATTCTGGAGTTAAAAGTTCAGTGCCGTATGTGCTATGGTCATTCTGTGGTACCGTTTGCACTAAGTGTAGAACAAGGAGTCACATAGATCCAAGAATATAAGTGAGAAGAAGAAAAGAATAACTGGTGAAATGCTAGGATTTGTTTCGATAATTTTGGAACTTTTGGAGGTCTACATGAGGGTGAGTAAAAAATATCTTTATTCACTCTTTCATGGTACAATTAATTTTGAAGTTTGATAAACTGTTTGATTAACATAATTCCTATTGAATTTATAAATAGGTAGTTTTGTTTTTTAAGTTGTATTTTGTGTGCACATTCTCTTAAAGTTCTTGTCTTTGTTCGATTAAGAAGATTTCCATCCAGATTGTATACTTCTTACTACTGAGTTTTTCTATTGATGGCAAATTGCAAGTAGACTTTTTTTACTAGACAATTTCTAAATCATTCCCATTTGCATAACCTCACGTGAATTGGGTTATATTTTGTCTGCAACCTCCAATTGCCAAAGCCAATTCACGTGGTAATTATATTATAGTTTAATTGCAACTTTAACTATTGTTAAGAAATATGTTTGATTTATATGAATTGCGGTTGATTGGCATGATAGATGATGTTATAGTGTTGCCTTAGCATGACATAATATTATTGTTATTGATGCATAGAGTTTGAAAACCTTGATAGTCATCTGGGATGACATATTGTATTATGCATGAGTTGGTCATCACCTTCCGGGAAGGGATGACGGTGTACATTATTCCGAGAATAGGATGGAGATATTACCATCTTGGATGAAATATCAAATTATTAAAATATTCACATCTGGGATGGAATATTAGATGATAGTCATCTGGGATGACATATTGCATTATGCATGAGTTGGTCATCACCTTCCGGGAAGGGATGACGGTGTACATTCTATTCCGGGAATAGGATGAAGATATCACCATCTGGGATGGGATATCAAATTATTAAAATATTCATATCTGGGATGGAATATTAGATACCTCCATCTGGGATGGGGAAGGCAGTGGGACGCCATTGCATGGATATGAGCTCATAGACCTTAGTGGATCTGGGATTCACAACCGGTTCTGGGAACCAAAGAGTCAAGTCAAGTGGTTCTGGGAACCACCTAGTCAGTTCATGGAGTTGCATTGCATAGAATATGCATGGTTAATATGATAAATGTAATGAGTGTGACTGAATTTGATTTTAAGAGTTGGTGGTTTAATGTATGATATTGATTAATTTATATGTTATTATTTTTAAAGATTATCATAATTATATTTTCGCGGGTACCATGATTGATTTTTCCGGTTTCCGCGCCGGCTGAGAACAACACTATTTGCAAACCTTTTTATTAAACCGTGTTTTATTCACTGGGATTATATCTCATTAAACGTGTTGTTTTCAGAGCACGAGGACGACGTCACTGAGACTGAAGATGCTTGAAGACTTAGTGAATTTTCTTAGTTATTTTTCTAGCTTGGTTAGTATTGCTGAATAAGGAGTCGTTTGTGGCTAAACATGTTTTATTTATTTATCATTGGGTTTATTAGTAGACGCCCGTATTTTGAGGCAAAAACCATTGTAAAAGAGTTATATGATTTTAATAACTAATATTTATTATGAGAGTTTCTTTTATTTGGATATAATGATTTATTTAGCACTGTTACTTTATTTATTTATTTTGAATATACGAGATAATTTTAGACTTAAATTATTGTGAAAGATTTTATAACTCGATTATTTAATTTAAATGTTTTAAAAGTTTTTTTTATAGAAAATTAATTTGGGCTACTAATGTAACGAAGGGCGTTACAGTAGGATTGTCAAAGTAGTAAAAATCATTAAATTCTTCATGGTGAGATTCAGAAGAATGAGGGGAGTGTGGTGTGGACGGTTCAGACACATGAGGTTCAGTTTCAGATACATGTGGTTCTGAAACAGAAGTGTGTGGTTCAGATATATTTGGTTCAGAGAAATGTGGTTCAGGTTTAGGAATGTGTGGTTCAGAGATAGAAATGGGTGATGGTTGTGGTGGTGGTGTGGGAGCTTTTTCTGGTGAGGTATGTGATGGTGTTGAGGCTCTTTGTGGTGAGGGTACTGGCAATGGTGATGTAGGTGGAGGTGTTTTGTTCTTTGTTGATGGGACGGTGTTTTCTGTTTGGGTGAAGGTGAGGATGGAGGTGTTGGTAGCAGAACCAATCTCCTCTTGATTCGGTTTGACAGTCTCAATGGCTCAGTGGCCTTCCTCTTTGTAGTAGAGGTCATCTTCTTCTTAGGGATAGGGATCACAGTCTCGTGATGTTGAGACCCCATCAGCTTGTACAGCAGGTTCAATAATATCCTGTATAGAAGGTTTAGCAACCCTCTTCCTCTTGAGCAGCAATTGAGGCACTTCCTCTTCAACAGGCTCAATTTTGACAACAGGAACATCTAGTTCTTCTTCCACTGGAATTTCTTTAGCAGGAACTTGTTGAGGTTCATCAACAATAGGTTCCACGAAGGGTGTCAGTGGCACCTTCATCAGAGATAGAGTTTTGGTGGTGATCTCAGTGCAAAGATGCACATTAAGCACCCCAAAGATCTTTCAGAGAGTTTGTCCTAAACACTCTGGTCATGATCATGCCATAGGGATAATCCTTGTTTTCCCCTTTTGCAGCCTTCTCCATGTGCCTAAAAATGAGATCAGTGATATCTATCTTAATCTTTTGGACAAGATGATAGATAGCAAATTTCTTAATTTTACTCACATGGTTCCTAGATCCTACTCTAGGCATCACATAGTTTATAAGCAAAACTTGAAGAAATCTTGCCTTAGGAGTCAAGTACTTAGCATCAGGGTTAACAGGGTTTGGGACTCTATAAAGCACAATGTTGATAGCTTTCTCGCCCATCAGCTTCATCCATTCTCCATCATACCTAGCACTTTCTCTTGGGCATTTTGTCACTTCAGCGAGTGACTCGTGAGTGATGATGACATGGTCATCACCCACATCTCCAGAAATCGTGGAGGTGAGCTTATCCTTGGTTATCTTCGCCGTTCTCCAGAAAGCCTTAACAAATGAGGAGTAAACAACCTCATGGAGTTGGAAGAATGGCATCCATCCAGCAGTAATAATCTAAGGTTGGACATCCAAGCCTTTGTTCTTTAGTTCCTCGAAGTTTGGCATCCATCCAGCGATGGTTTCCATAAAACTCTTGGGAACCATTGATTCAGAAAAAAGAGATTTTTAAGGTTTGGAAACAAAAGGTTTTTGAGAGGTTGAAGATGAAGAGAGAATCATAAAGATAGAGACACAAGGATTCTGAGTGGAGAGATTGTGAAACGACTAATGTTTACTTTTAGGATAAGAAAAGAGAACACTTGAGTGCTTTTTGCATTGGGAACAAGGATAGAGGTTATGCCATAAACAATAATAACTTTTGAAATGACAATTGTGAAAAGATGGAACATTTTTGAGAAAAAGGAGGGAAATTTTGAAATGTACATGTGTCTCAGTCAAGGTCAGTACTTTGTGAGTGCTTTCAGCCACGTCATCAAACGCTTGGCTAAAGTAGACAAGTGAAGCATAAAAAAAATAGACAAGTAAAGCAGAAAATTTCAGACAAGTAAATTTTCAGACATATGAGCATACAATCATTCAAACACGTCATGCATATTGAGATTCCTTCTAATAAAAACAAATATATCTTCACTTAAAGGTTTAGTAAAGATGTCAGCCCAATGATTTACAGTGTTTACAAACTTAATTTCAAAAACACATTTTTGCACATAATCTCTAATAAAATGATGCTGAATTTCTATATGCTTTGCTCTAGAATGTTGTATGGGATTTTTAAACAAGTTAATAGCACTGGTATTATCACACCAAACAGGAATATTATGCTCAAACATTGAATATTCCTCAAGTTGATATTTTACCCAAAGCAATTGTGAACAACAACTTGCTGCAGATATATATTCAGCCTCAGCAGTTGAGAGAGCAATTGTGCTTTGCCTTTTGCTTGACCAAGAGATCATGTATGCTCCAATGAAGTGACATCCTCCACTGGTACTTTTTCTATCTATTCTATCTCCAGCAATGTCAGCATCATAGAATCCAGCTAACCTGAAATCTTCAGATTTCTTATACAATAGACCAAGGTTAGTGATTCCAATTAAATATCTGCAAATTGTTTTAACAGCCTTATGATGAGATTCTTTAGGATCTGATTGAAATCTAGCACAGAGACAAACATTGAACTGAATGTCAGGTCTGCTAGCAGTTAAGTATAGAAAAGATCCAATCATACCTCGGTAGACAGTTTGATCTACATTTTTACCTTCCTCATCCTGGCTTTGAATTTTCCATCTTATACTTTTTCAGAAGTTCCTTGGTTATTTTTCTGATGGATATAGATTCCATCATTCGTTTGTTTTATTTGCAGACCAAGGAAGAACTTTAATTCTCCCATCATGTTCATCTCAAACTCATTCTGCATCAACTCAGAGAACTCTCTACAGAGCTTTTCATTAGTAGCACCAAAGATAATATCATCTACATAAATTTATACTACAATGAAATCTTTCTTTGATCATTTCTTGAAAAGTGTAGTGTCTACTTTTCCTCTAATGAAATTATTTTCCATCAGATATGTGCTTAACCTATCATACCAAGCTCTAGGAGCATGTTTGAGTCCATATAAAGCTTTCTTAAGCTTATAGACATGGTGAGGATTTTCAGAATCCTCAAACCCAGGAGGTTGCTTTACATAAACTTCATCCTCAATTATCCCATTTAGAAATACACTTTTAACATCCATTTGATAAAGAGTTATATCATGTTGTGCAGCATAAGACATAAGAATTCTAATTGCTTATTATCTTGCTACAGGTGCAAAGGTTTTAGTGAAGTCAATACCTTCTTGTTGATTGTACCCTTGAGCAACTAGTCTTGCTTTGTTTCTCACCACTTTTCCATCTTCATCCAGTTTGTTTCTAAATACCCATCTGGTTTCATTAATGGATTTGTCTTTGGGTTTAGAAACTAGAGTCCACACATAATTTCTTTTGAACAGATTCAGTTCGTCTTGCATGGCTAGAATCCGGCTTTCATCTTGTAGAGCTTCTTCAATTCGTTTGGGCTCCAAATCTGATCTGAAGGCCATATTATTGTTTTCTTTGAAGGTAGATCTGGTTCTAACTCCTTGAGATGGACTTCCAATGATAATATCTTCTGGATGATAAGTCTTGAATTTCCAGTCTCTCTTCTCATCCTATTTTTCAGACGTTTGGGCACTTGTCTGATTTTCTGGAATTTCAGATACGTTTACTTTTGACTTATCTGAAGACTTTTCCTCAGATGGACATCAATACCTGCAATGTCATCTTCTAGTTCTGATAGTTCTTTATCAGTCTTTAAACCATCATTAAATTTCACATGTATTGATTCTTCTACAAATAGAGGTTCTAGAATTAAAGATTCTAAAAGCTTTAGACATTTCAGATTAACCAATGAATATGCCTTTATCTACTTTAGAGTCAAATTTTCCCAAATGATCTTTTGTATTCAGAATATAACACTCACATCCAAATGCATGAAAATATGATATGTTGGGTTTTTCTTTCCACAATTCATAAGGAGTCTTCTTTAGGATAGGTCTAACCAATATTCTGTTTTGTACATAACAAGCAGTGTTAATGGCTTATACCCAGAAGTACTTAGGGAGATTGTTTTCATTGAGCATTGCCCTACCCATCTCTTGAAGAGATCTGTTCTTTCTCTGAACCACTCCATTTTGCTGAGGAGTTCTAGGTGCAGAGAAATTATGAGAAATACCATTTTCCTCACATAGCAGTTTGAATTGCTCATTTTCAAACTCACCCCCATGGTGACTTCTAATAGCAGAAATACAGAAACCCTGCTCATTCTGTACTCTCTTACTGAATACTGTAAAGACCTTATAAGACTCATCCTTGCGGGGTCAAGAAGAGTACCCATGTGAATCTAGAATAGTTATCAACTATGACAAAACCATATTTCTTTCCACCTAGGCTAGCTACACTGACTTGTCCAAATAGATCCATGTGAAACAGTTGCAAAGGTCTAGAGGAGGTGACTTCTTTCTTAGATTTGAAACTTGATTTTACTTGTTTACCTCTCTGACATGCATTGTGACACCCCGTTTTTCGTAAAAATGTTTTTATAAAGCTAGTTTTATTATTTTAAAAATGTTGGTTGAGGGCTAAGTGGGATTTTAGCTTAAATGTCCCTTTCTGGTACATGAGCACGCTCGTGCTCATCAGCCAGCAAGCCCGTGCTTAAAGTCAGAAGCGTGTTTCTGATTTTAAGTTGAGCACGACCATGCTCAATAGTGAGCACGCCCGTGCTCAATGCCTGGACCGCGTCTCGCTGACGCTAAGTGAAGCACGACCGTGCTCAAGGGTAAGCACGACCGTGCTCAAGTCCGAGTTTTATAAGTTGGCGCAGAACCCGAGGGTTAACGTGAAAACCCTACTTTTGTTGGCAGCCGTCACCAGTTGCGGCCAGAGCTATCTCTTTCACTTTTTCCTCTTCTGCCAGTGTTGTAGTGGAGTTTTGGAAGCCGTTTGGGAAGCCTGTTTGGTCTGTGGTAGTCTAGAGGTAACGTTCTCTCCCTTAGTGTTTTCCTTTCATAATGGTGTGAATAGGAAACTAATGTTTGTGTTCGGTTTGGCTAAGGTTGTGTTGAATCGAGCCGCTTTGGGGAACCGTGACCGTTTGCATTGGGAGCTAACGTTGGAGCGACCTTCAATCCAGGTATGGGGAGAAGTGGGATTGTACTCATTAGGTAGTGGGTAGTGTAAGGTAACGGGGTTCCCATGACCCCGGTGTCATTGTATGTTGTATGGTTTATATGTTGATTACTGTTCCGTCTATAACATGCTATATCTGGTTGATTGCGATGCTATATGTATGTTATGGACATGTTGGTCATTAATATGAGATGATGATATGTTGATGATGTTGGTTGATTGACGATGTGGCTGTGATGGTTAGTATGTTGATAAAGTTGTTTAATTGAATAATTAGGTTGAATAAACATGTTAAGTTTAGGTGTTTAATCCCTAAATCAGTTTGGTTAGAATTCGGTTACTGTTCCTGTCCAGAACAGCACTGTCGTGCGATGAGCACGACCGTGCTGAACAAGGAGCACGACCGTGCTCCCATTTAAATTCTGGGACATGGCCGCGCTGTTCAGCACGGCCGTGCAAGTCAAATAGCACTATCGTGCTGCTGAGCAGCAGCACGACCGTGCTGAGTGTGAAGCACGACCGTGCTTCACTAAAAAGGGCAGCACGCCCTCACGTGTCCAAGCACGACCGTGCTAGGGTCTAAGCATGACCGTGCTGACCCCTCCTGGACAGTGATACAATTAAAGGACTTAAGGGGTTTTTAACCCCCATTCCCTAATAAAGATAAGTTGAGATAACTAATCAAAGATAAAGATTAGACAACCTGGTTATTAATTATATAAGATAATTAGATAATCAAATGTTAAGTCGGTATCTGTTGGGTTACCACACGTTGATAAGTTGAAGTCTTGGGTGCTTATAGACCCAAGCACGTTCAGTTGAACCTTGGTGCTTATTGGCCAAGGGAGCCTTGACCCCACGGTTTGGGTCTAAGGTTACGTTAAACGTTCATGTTGAAGTCTTGGGAGCTTCATGGCCCAAGCAAGGAGGTGGTGGAGATTGTTTGTTGTTGTGCCATTTGCATAGAGCATTGGAGTTGTTGATGGGGGAGGTTCGACATAGGGGAGATCGCCCGAGAGTATGGTGATCTGGCCATCCATGGTAGGTCACCCGAGGTTTGGTGACGGAGGCCCCCCGTGATGAGGCATCCACGGTTTGATGCGTTGGCTATCCATGGGGTTCACCCAAGGTTTGGTGAACTGCCGGTGTTGGTGCTTTTATGGCCAATACGGATATGTAACTCCAAAGTCGTTCATCCTGAGTTAGTTTGGATCGCACATGCATAGTTGGAGTAGCGGAGTAGTTGATGCATTGCATAGCATAGCATACTTGGTTGATATAGTACTGTTGAATGTTGTATGTTTACCTTGCGTACTATGCCCCTGCTGTATATATGTTTACATGAATCTTACTCCCTGTATTGTTTGTGTTTGGCCTGATCGGCATTTGCACAGGATGACGAGCAGCCCAGAGAGGAGTGACTCTGAGGAGCCGCCACTCATAGTTAGGGCCTGTTTATGTTTAGTTGTTTCTTTTTGTATTCCGAGGATGTTATTTTCCGGAACAGTTATACCAGCTCTGAGTTGTGACATTGGGGTTGGGTAGTTATTTCTTCATGTTTTATTGATTATGAACTTGGTTTATTTTCCGCGTTGTAACTGGTTCATGTGGGACTTTTCTACCCATGAACAATTGTTTTTGAACTTATTCAATAATTGCATGTTTTTATTTTAAATTATTTATATTTATTGCCTTATAACTTGTTGGGTAGAAGGGTGTCACATTTAGTGGTATCAGAGCAGTTCGACCTTGTTCGGGCGTGGTATGAGTCTGTTATGAGTCTGTTGTGTGACTCTTGTGTGAATTGTCTATACTTGTATAGATAATGATGTTTTAAGTTAGTTGCCTGTAGCTTTTACTCGCTTAAGTTTCTGTATTAAGAGTTGTGTTGGGCTTGTACAGGAACTAATGGCCGGTAGAGGACGCAACGATCAGGCGATTGCTGACACATTGGCACTCCTAGCCAATGCTATTGGCCAGGTTAACCCTAACAATGGTGGGCCAGCTGAGTTCCAGGGACTGGATAAGTTCCAGAGGAACAACCCTCCATCGTTCAAGGGCGCGTACGATCCGGAAGGAGCTTTGTTGTGGCTGAGGGAGACAGAAAAGATCTTCCGAGCCATGGATTGCAACGATCAGCAGAAGCTTATCTTTGCTACCTTCATGCTGACCGAGGAGGCAGAGCACTGGTGGGATAACTGCAGACAGAGGATGCAGGCTGAGGGCACAGCGGTTACATGGGCTGTGTTCAGGCAGAGATTCCTGGAGAAGTACTTTCCAGCGGATATCAGGGACAAGAAGGATATGGAATTCTTGTCTTTGAGACAGGGGTCGCTGTCAGTCGGTGACTATGCGGCCAAGTTTGAAGAGCTGGCTAGGTACTACACTCCTTACCAGCATGAGACGGATGACCGTTCGAAGTGTGTGAAGTTTGGGGCTGGACTCCGACCTGAGATCAAGCAGGCCATCAGCTACCAGGAGATAAGAGTCTTCCCTATTCTGGTCAACAAGTGCAGGATCTATGAGGATGCCAGCCAGTTCAGAGTTGCCAGTTCTAGAGGGTCAGATAGCCAGAGTGGTAAGAGGACCGATCAGAGGGACAAGGGTAAGCAGAGGTATGCTCCGACCGGCAGAGATTTCAAGCAGAGTGGTAAGAAGCCACAGTTTCAGCAGGATGGGTTCAGGGGCGGGTTCTCTAACGTCTCTAGGCCCATGAGGTGTGGCAAGTGTGGCGCTACAGATCACTACTCGTCTCAGTGCAAGGAGACGCAAGTTATCTGCTTCAGGTGTGGCAAGCCAGGACACATCAGCCGAGAGTGTGAAGGAGCCAAGGCCGAGCCTCCCAGCGCTAGCAAGAATCAGAAGTCCCAGGCCAACCGACTGAAGACCACTGGAAGAGTCTTTACTCTTAGTGGAGCTGAAGCCTCCGAGTCTGATGACTTGATTCAAGGTACATGTCTTATTGATGGAACTCAATTAACTGTGTTGTATGATTCGGGTGCTACTCACTCGTTTATATCACATGATAGGGTCAAGAGTCTTGAATTGCCTGTTACTTTCCTTGAGTATGATTTGTTGGTTTCTACACCTACAAATAAACCTGTTTCTACTTCTTATGCATGCAAGAACTGTCATATAATTATAAATGATAGGACATTCATTGCTGATCTTGTGTGCTTACCTTTGAAAGACCTAGATATTATTCTGGGTATGGACTGGTTATCTTCCAACCATGTCCTTCTGAACTGTTTTGACAAAACCTTGATTTTTGGAACTCCAAATGAGTCTAAGAATCCGGACCTTCTCTCTGCCAGCCAAGTTCAAGCTTCGATGAAAGACGAAGCCCAAGTATACATGATGTTAGCTTCCCTGGAAGTAGAGAGCAGCCCTCCTGATGTCACCAGCCTGCCTGTTGTGCGGGAATTTCCTGAAGTGTTTCCAGGGGATGTTTATAACTTACCCCCAGAGAGAGATGTTGAGTTTACCATAGATTTAGTGCCTGGCACCGGGCCAATCTCCATAGCACCCTATAGAATGTCTCCTCTTGAGTTAGCTAAGTTGAAAGAACAGTTGGAGGATCTAATGAAGAAGAAGTTCATTTGGCCGAGTGTGTCTCCGTGGGGAGCACCTGTGTTGTTGGTGAAGAAGAAGGATGGTAGTATGAGGTTGTGTGTCGACTTTCGGCAGCTCAACAAGGTGACCATAAAGAATCGGTATCCCTTCCCTAGGATTGATGATCTTATGGACCAGTTGATGGGCGCTTGCGTCTTTTCAAAGATAGATTTGAGGTCAGGGTACCATCAGATTCGGGTTAAGTCTGAGGACATCCCGAAGACAGCGTTTAGGACGCGATATGGTCACTATGAGTACTTGGTTATGCCCTTCGGTGTGACCAATGCTCCTGCGGTCTTCATGGACTACATGAAGAAGACCTTTCACCCTTACTTGGATAAGTTTGTGGTAGTGTTCATAGATGACATCTTAGTGTACTCCAAGAGTAAGGAGGAATATGAGAAACACTTGAGGGTCGTCTTGCAGACCCTTAAAGAAAAGCAGTTGTATGCTAAGTTGTCTAAGTGTGAGTTCTGGTTAGAGGAAGTGAGCTTCTTAGGACATTTCATCTCTAAGGGTGGCATAGCAGTGGACCCAGCTAAGGTAGAGACGGTGCTCCAGTGGGAAGCGCCAAAGTCTGTAACCGAGATTAGGAGTTTCTTGCGGTTAGCCGGTTTCTATAGGCGGTTTATAGAAGGTTTCTCTAAGATAGCTTTACCCTTAACCCGTCTCACCAAGAAGGGACAGTTGTTCGTGTGGGACTCTAAGTGTGAAGAGAGTTTCCAAACCCTTAAGAATAGGTTGACATCAGCACCAGTGTTAATTTTACCAGATCCTAGTGAACCCTTCGTAGTTTACTACGATGCTTCTAAGCAAGGGTTAGGTGGTGTGCTGATGCAGAATGGTAAGGTAGTTGCTTATGCTTCTAGGCAGTTGAAAACCCATGAGAAGAACTACCCTACCCATGACCTAGAGCTAGGAGCTGTGGTATTTGCCTTAAAGATCTGGAGGCATTACCTGTATGGAGCGAGGTTTGAGGTTTTTAGTGATCATAAGAGTTTGAAGTATCTCTTTGATCAAAAGGAGTTGAACATGAGGCAGCGTAGGTGGATGGAGTTTTTAAAAGACTATGACTTCGAGCTGACCTATCACCCGGGAAAGGCCAATGTGGTGGCCGATGCCTTGAGTAGGAAGACCCTGCATGTCTCCGCTTTGATGGTTAGGGAGATGGATTTGATTGAGGAGTTTAGAGACCTTAGTCTAGCTTGTGAGTTTACCCCTAAGAGTATTAGACTTGGTACCTTGAAGGTTACCAACAGTCTGATGGATCAGATTAGAGAAGGTCAGAAGTTAGACCAGTTTCTCTTAGACCAGCGAGATTTGCTCGCTCAGGGTAGAGACCTAAGTTTTAAGGATGGCAGTGATGGCATCTTGAGGTTCAAAGATAGAGTATGCATACCTAATGTTCCTGAACTTAGGAAGTTGATCTTAGAAGAAGGTCATAGGAGTGGATTGAGTGTGCACCCAGGTGCCACTAAGATGTATCAGGACCTTAAGAGGATGTTTTGGTGGCCTAGGATGAAAAAGGATGTAGCCGAGTTTGTGTATGCGTGCCTAGTTTGTCAGAAGACTAAGATAGAGCATCAAAGGCCTTCGGGTAAGTTGCAACCTTTGAGTATCCCAGAATGGAAATGGGATAGCATCTCCATGGATTTTGTGTCTGGACTCCCTAGGACTCCAGCTGGTTTTGAGGCTATATGGGTTGTTGTGGATAGACTGACTAAGTCTGCCCATTTCATTCCGATGAATATGGAGTATCCTCTGGAGAAGTTAGCTAAGTTGTACATCAAGGAGATAGTTAGGCTTCATGGTGTACCCTCTAGCATAGTTTCAGATAGAGACCCGAGGTTTACCTCTAGGTTTTGGAATAGTTTGCAAGAGGCTTTAAGGACAAAGCTTAGGCTTAGTTCAGCTTACCACCCACAGACTGATGGGCAGTATGAGCGGACCATCCAGTCCTTAGAGGACTTGTTGAGGGCTTGTGTGTTAGAACAGTCAGGAAGTTGGGACAAGTTTTTGCCCCTAATAGAGTTCACCTACAACAACAGTTTCCATTCCAGCATTGGGATGGCGCCTTATGAGGCTCTGTATGGGAGGAAATATAGGACACCCTTGTGTTGGAGTGAATCTGGTGATAGTGTGGTGCTAGGGCCAGAGATAGTCCAGGAAACAACAGAAAAGATCAGGTTAGTTCAGGAAAAGATGAGAGTTGCACAGAGTAGGCAGAAGAGCTACCATGATAAAAGGAGGAAGGCGCTCGAATTCCAGGAAGGCGATCATATATTCTTGAGAGTTACCCCGACGACTGGAGTTGGTAGAGTGATGAAGGCAAGGAAACTTACTCCTAGGTTCATTGGTCCTTACCAAATCCTTAAAAGAGTCGGCGAAGTCGCCTACCAAATAGCCTTGCCACCATTCTTGTCAAATCTCCAAAATGTTTTTCATGTGTCTCAACTCAGGAAGTACATTCATGACCCTAGTCACGTGATAGTTCCCGATACAATACAGTTAAAAGAGAACTTGACATTCGAGGTGTTACCCTTTCGAGTCGAGGATAGGAGGGTGAAGCAGCTAAGAGGCAAGGAGATTCCCTGGTTAAAGTAGTTTGGAGCGGGGCAACTGAGGAAAGCGCTACCTGGGAGCTCGAGAGTCAAATGATGGAGGCGTATCCACATCTTTTCGTTTGAGTTACGTAGAAATTTCGAGGACGAAATTTTTATAAGGGGGGTGGAATTGTAACACCCCGTTTTTCGTAAAAATGTTTTTAGAAAGCTAGTTTTATTATTTTAAAAATGTTGGTTAAGGGCTAAGTGGGATTTTAGCTTAAATGTCCCTTTCTGGTACATGAGCACGCTCGTGCTCATCAGCCAGCAAGCCTGTGCTTAAAGTCAGAAGCGTGTTTCTGATTTTAAGTTGAGCACGACCGTGCTCAATAGTGAGCACGCCCATGCTCAATGCGTGGACCGTGTCTCACTGACGCTAAGTGAAGCACGACCGTGCTCAAGGGTAAGCACGACCATGCTCAAGTCCGAGTTTTATAAGTTGGCGCAGAACCCGAGGGTTAACGTGAAAACCCTACTTTTGTTGGTAGCCGTCACCAGTTGCGGCCAGAGCTATCTCTTTCCCTTTTTCC
Organism: Echinosophora koreensis; assembly: GCA_035048595.1. NCBI lineage: Eukaryota > Viridiplantae > Streptophyta > Magnoliopsida > Fabales > Fabaceae > Echinosophora > Echinosophora koreensis. The sequence continues at coordinate 1,768,242 of JAPCYP010000078.1, forward strand.
TCTTCTGCCAGTGTTGTAGTGGAGTTTTGGAAGCCGTTTGGGAAGCCTGTTTGGTCTGTGGTAGTCTAGAGGTAACGTTCTCTCCCTTAGTGTTTTCCTTTCATAATGGTGTGAATAGGAAACGGTTTGGCTAAGGTTGTGTTGAATCGAGCCGCTTTGGGGAACCGTGACCGTTTGCGTTAGGAGCTAACGTTGGAGCGACCTTCAATCCAGGTATGGGGAGAAGCGGGATTGTACTCATTAGGCATTGGGTAGTGTAAGGTAACGGGGTTCCCATGACCCCGGTGTCATTGTATGTTGTATGGTTTATATGTTGATTATTGTTCCGTCAATAACATGCTATATCTGGTTGATTGCGATGCTATATGTATGTTATGGACATGTTGGTCATTAATATGAGATGATGATATGTTGATTATTGTTATGATGTTGGTTGATTGACATTGTGGCTGTGATGGTTAGTATGTTGATAAAGTTGTTTAATTGAATAATTAGGTTGAATAAACGTGTTAAGTTTAGGTGTTTAATCCCTAAATCAGTTTGGTTAGAATTCGGTTACTGTTCCTGTCCAGAACAGCACTGTCGCGCGATGAGCACGACCGTGCTGAACAGGGAGCACGACCGTGCTCCCATTTAAATTCTGGGACATGGCCGTGCTGTTCAGCATGGCCGTGCAGGTCAAATAGCACGATCGTGCTGCTGAGCAGCAGCATGACCGTGCTGAGTGTGAAGCACGACCGTGCTTCACTAAAAAGGGCAACACGCCCTCACGTGTCCAAGCACGACCGTGCTAGGGTCTAAGCACGACCGTGCTGACCCCTCCTGGACAGTGATACAATTAAAGGACTTAAGGGGTTTTTAACCCCATTCCCTAATAAAGATAAGTTGAGATAACTAATCAAAGATAAAGATTAGACAACCTGGTTATTAATTATATAAGATAATTAGATAATCAAATGTTAAGTCGGTATCCGTTGGGTTATCACACGTTGATAAGTTGAAGTCTTGGGTGCTTATAGACCCAAGCACGTTGAGTTGAACCTTGGTGCTTATTGGCCAAGGGAGCCTTGACCCCACGGTTTGGGTCTAAGGTTACGTTAAACATTGATGTTGAAGTCTTGGGAGCTTCATGGCCCAAGCAAGGAGGTGGTGGAGATTGTTTGTTGTTGTGCCATTTGCATAGAGCATTGGAGTTGTTGATGGGGGAGGTTCGACATAGGGGAGATCGCCCGAGAGTATGGTGATCTGGCCATCTATGGTAGGTCACCCGAGGTTTGGTGACCGAGGCCCCCCGTGATGAGGCATCCACGGTTTGATGCGTTGGCTATCCATGGGGTTCACCCAAGGTTTGGTGAACTGTCGGTGTTGGTGCTTTTATGGCCAATACGGATATGTAACTCCAAAGTCGTTCATCCCGAGTTAGTTTGGATCGCAATGCATAGTTGGAGTAGCGGAGTAGTTGATGCATTGCATAGCATAGCATACTTGGTTGATATAGTACTGTTGAATGTTGTATGTTTACCTTGCGTACTATGCCCCTGCTGTATATATGTTTACATGAATCTTGCTCCCTGTATTGTTTGTGTTTGGCCTGATCGGCATTTGCAGAGGTTGACGAGCAGCCCGGAGAGGAGTGACTCTGAGGAGCCGCCACTCATAGTTAGGGCTTGTTTATGTTTAGTTGTTTCTTTTTGTATTCCGAGGATGTTATTTTCCGGAACGGTTATTCCAGCTCTGAGTTGTGACATCGGGGTTGGGTAGTTATTTCTTCATGTTTTATTGATTATGAACTTGGTTTATTTTCCGCATTGTAACAGGTTCATGTAGGACTTTTCTACCCATGAACAATTGTTTTTGAACTTATTTAATAGTTGCATGTTTTTATTTTAAATTATTTATATTAATTGCCTTATAACTTGTTGGGTAGAAGGGTGTCACATGCATCACATAAAACATCTTTCTTAAAAGAAATATCAGGCAATCCTCTCACATGGTTATGCTTTTTCAATTTAGAAATTTGTTTCATACTAACATGTCCTAATTTCTTATGACATAGCCACTTCTCATCCTCTTTAGACATAAAGCATGTTATACTTTGATCTGAAAGTTCAGACAGGTCAATCTTATAAAGATTGTATTGCCTTTTAGCAGAAAAGAGGGTCTTTCCATTTTTGTCATTGACTATGTATGCATCCTTAGAAAAAGATACAAAAAATCCATTATCACACAATTGACTTATGCTAAGTAGATTATGTTTTAATCCTTTAACTAATAATACATCACAGATGATAGGTAAGGAAGGTTTACTACCAATTTTACCTGCACCAACAACTTTTCCCTTCTAGTTGCCACCAAAGGTTACATGTCCACCTTTCTTAGGTTAGAGGTCTAGGAACATAGACCTTTCTCCTGTCATATGTCGCGAGCATCCATTGTCCAGGTACCATGACAGGTGTTTGTTTTGTCCTGTTAAGCATGTCTGCAACAGGAATTATCGTGGACTTAGGTACCCATATTTTCTTAGGTCATTTTCTGTTAGTGTGAGGAGTCTGTGAAGACTTCCATCTCTTTTTGTGAATACACTTGGACGCTATATGTCCAGTTTTCCATAGTAGGTACATATAGGTTTATTTGAACTAACTGAAACAGATTTGACAATTATTTTTGAGAACTTTATTGATCCATTATGATGATCTTGACTTGAATATCCTATACCTTCCTTGTTAAGGGAGTGTCTCCGACTTCCCAAAAGTTTAGTCAGATTATCTCTACCATTAACAAACTTGGCAAGATCTGAGGTGAGCTTTTCTACTTTTTGTTGAAGTTTAACCACTTCTTCAGAATTTAGAGTTTCAACTGAGATCTTAGCTTTAGACTTTTCAATCTTAAGCCTATTGTTCTTTTCAGCTAACTTCTCACACTCTTGATATTTCTGTGAATACTCTTTTAAGAGTTTAACATACTGTCTCTTGAGGGATTTGAAAGCCTTAGATATACAGTTGGATTCTTCCAACAGTTCATCATATGCATCACTCAATTTCTCAAGTTCAGATTGTACCTCAGTTTCAGAATCTTAATATGTATTTGCCATGAGACAAAGATTAGCTTCAAGCTCCTCTTCTTCACTTTCATTGGAGCTTTCATCCAGGTCTTCCCAAGTGGCCATCATTCCCTTCTTTTTATTGTTGAAGAACTTCTTGGGAGTTTGCTTCTTGAGTTGAGGACATTTTACCCTGATATGTCCAGGCTTTTTGCATTCATAGCAGACAATGACATTTCTGTCATTAGATCCACCATCTTTGTTGTATTTATCTTTGTTGAAGCGCCTAAATGGTTTGTCCTTTCTGAAATTTCTTTTATTCCAGAGCTTTTTCATTTTTCTGGTAAGAAGAGAAAGTTCATCATCTTCATCATCAGAGTCATCCTCATTTGATTCCTCAGATTCTTCTGAAGATTCATCAACCTTGAGGACTTTAGATGTAGATCCCTTAGATGATTTATTGTCAGCTTTGAGAGCAATCGATTTGTTTTTCTTTCCATTGTTTTCTTCAATCAGTTCTTCTTCATGGATCTGAAGTGTACCAAGAAGCTCATCTAGCTTCATTGTTGACAGATCTTTGGCCTAAGATACAACAGTTACAAGAGGTCTCCATTGTTTTGGAAGACTTCTGAGAATCTTATGAATGTGTTCCTCAGTCTTGTAAACTTTTCCTAGAGACTTCAAACCATTGGTTATATTTTGAAATCTCTCATACATTTGGCCAATAGTTTCTCCTTCTTCCATTTTGAACAACTCGTACTTTCTGACCAACATGCTGACTTTGGTTTCTTTTACCTTACTGGTTCCTTCATGAGCAACAGTTAGTGAATCCCACATTTTTTTTTGCAGATTCACAGGCACAGACTTTTTCAAACTCTTCTCTGCTCAAAGCACACATGATTGCATATCTAGCTTTGGCATTGAACTGCCATTTTGATCTTTGATCAGAGGTCATGCTTGCTTTGGGAATTTCTACTCCTTTGTCATCTTTAGGAATGTAAGGACCTTCTTCAATAATATCCCAGAGATCAGAGTTAGTGGATTGTAGAAACCACTTCATCTTCTCTTTCCAGTAGATGTAGTCCTCTCCATTGAAGTATGGAGGTCTGGACATTGAGGATCCATCTCCTGCATGATTCTTGCTTAAGCTGGCTTTTCCTGCCATTTCCAAGATCTTTTCCTCTACACTGTTAAGTGCTCAACCCAGAGGCTGAGCTCTGATACCAACTGAAATAACCAAAGTTAACACAAGAACGGGGGTTGAATTATGTTTACCAACCTTTTAGGAAACTTTGAAAAATATTTTCGCAGGCACAACAAGCAAGAAATAAAGTTAAAGAAAGTTAGACGGGTGACTCGTCTAATTTTAGAATAGTAAACACGCGCACACAGAGAATGTTAAAACACGAATTGATATTCACAATATTAACTCCCCAAGTTAAAAGCTTGGCTAAAATATCACTTTGGTCCCTTAACTTATTTTTTAGATTCAATTTGTCCCTTAACTTTTAAAATATTCAATTTGGTCCCTTAACTTATTTTTTAGATTCAGTTTGGTCCCTTAACTATTAAAAGGTTCAATTTGGTTGCTTAATTTGTCTATGTTGACTCAAGTTAGTCCTCTCCCATCAATAATGTCAGTAACAGTGTTAAATGAATTTCAAATTGGTCCTTTAAATTATTAACTTGTTTCAAATTGGTTATTTAAATTGTTAACGAGATTCAAACTGGTCCCTTAAATTGTTAGCGAATTTCAACCAGATCCTAAAAAATAAACACTGTTAATGACTCGTTGACGGAGATGACTCACTTAGGTCAACAGACATAAATTAAGGGACCAAATTGAACTTTCTAAAAGTAAAGGGACCAAACTGAATCTAAAATATAAGTTAAGGGACCAAATTGAACATTTTAAAAGTTAAGGGACCAAACCGAATCTAAAAAATAAGTTAAAGGACCAAAATGGTATTTTAGCCTAAAAGCTTAAATAAATAAACTCTTAAATAAATTAAAGAGATTAGGGAATAGGAATATCACTTAAGAGTTTTATACTGGTTCACCCCAAAATCAACAGGGCTATGTCCAGTTCTTGGCAGCACCAAGTTTTCACTATAACTGATCAGATTACAGTACAAGTATTCTTTTCACACCTAGCCACTCCAGGCTCACACTCAAACATGTATTATTTTCTCACCTAGCCTCTTCAGGCTCAACACAGTAAAGGATAAAAGATTTTGAGTATTTAATACAACTTTTGCAAGTCTTTCAGATAACACTCAGAGAGTGGAATGAGTGAAGGAATAAATGACTGCAAAATTTATGTCAAATGATTGAAGAGCTATTCAATAAAGGGATGAAGAAGTAAATGAGCAGAGTAAATGCTTCTTTGAATATGTGTGCAAAGCTCTTAACTTCATCTTCATGGTTTGTAGTATTTAAAGGCTTCAATCAATTTGATCCGTTAAACACGGCTTCAGAAAGTGTGCTCCTTTGATTTAAACTTCTGGGACGTCATTAATGCCAAAGAGTCGTTCTGTATAAGCATTAAATGGTTAAGGACGTTGGGCTTTGACATATAAGACCAATATTACACTTTGTTTCTGAGCAGTTGTTGTTTCAGAGTTGTAGTAGCAGACTTCTTGTACTTGCAGCAGAGAACTTTCCATTTCAGTGCAACACTCGGTTCACTTTCTGGAAAGTACTTTTACTTTGTACTAAAATAGCTAAAAGGCTACCGACTTGGTGCAGAGGTAGCGTGTTTATTCCTTAAACACTTGAAAGAATTAATTCTTTATTCTTTATCCTTGGTGCTATTGTCCCGAGGTCTTCGAGATCCTTAAGGAAGGCATCTTTTTCAAATAAGGTTGACTTGGACTTTCTTCTGACAAGTCTGACAAAAGATTGATTCAGCTGAGTCGAAAAATTAGACGGGTGTTGTGCAGTCCAAAAGTAGACGGGTGAGGCTAGCCAAAACTTATATGGGTGAGCAAGTCATTTTTAGATGGGTGATCCAGTGAAGCTTCTTCAGACTTATGATCCTTGCCCCATCATCAACCAAATCAGAACTTTGACTGAGAGTTGACTTGGTCTCTATCTGAGTTGACTATCTTTTAGACGTGTGGTTTTTCAGACGAGTATGAAAAATTGCTCTTTAGAGAAAATTAGACGGGTCAGATTTAGACGAGTGACCTTAAGTCTATTTTTCTGCACACTTAGCAGACTTGTCAGTATTTTCAAATGGTTCAATATTACCATACTTAATATATTTGGAATCATCAAAACTTAGAGAATTTACAAATTGAATATGTTCCAGACTTATGAGTTCTCAACAACTATGATAAAACCACCAAAGCTATGAATTAAACTATAATCCTGTATCCATCGAACAACTATTGATCAAATTTGATTCCCAAAAAAACTTCCACCGCCTGAGCAATTAGAGGATGTATAACCCAATCAAAATCAAAGGTCCAAATTTCCAGCCAAAACACACACAAGGTAGCAGGAGCATATAACAAACCAAACAAGGCAGCTAATCCATAATGCAGCTTAATATAGCCCATGGCACACTACCTAACAGATGTATGAGGCAAATTCCACCCAGTGAGCCAAAAAGGAGCAAAGATGCAACGAACTAAGAGTAGCATGAGAACAAGGATCCACACTTTGAGACACCATCCACAACAGTTGAAGGAAAAACAAACCACCCTAACCCAAAACTGTTTAGAGAGAAGCAGAGCTTTAAAACTTTTGACATAGGCAAATATACTGATGAAAGAACTTGTGATCCTGATTTACACAAAGGCAGAAAGCCTCATTTAATAATGCAACGAAGTTCACTAGAGATAAGACAGACTTAGGCTAAGAGACTTCCCATCCTTTACTAAGCAACTAGGACAAGCAATCAAGACTTCTAAATGTACAGCCAGAAGACTTTTTGAACTTGTTGACCAAGAGACGGAGAAATCAAGATAGTTTGATACCCTTAACTCCTAAAGATGCCAAAAACAGAAAACAACCCCTACTACCCTCAAACTCAGAAAATAAGTCCCAGCAACCCTCACATCAATCCTCTCACACTCAATATTTAAGTCCCATAGCCCTTCACATCATGGTTGTCTAAATTTGACTCACTTTGAAAGAGTCACTCGCACTACAAACCCAAATTAAACTTTGAACCAGAGACATCCAAACACTATCGAGTGGTAAAACCTGCAGAAAGACAAAGGACAAACACAGTCCAATAAATAGTTAGCTAATTCCAAATTTATATTTTTCCAGCTGAGCCCAACGCATATAACAAAACCACTCAAAATGATATCTCTCAGCCTCACTTTTCTGTTCTTTCTTTTAGTTCACTCTCTCACCACACCTCAAAACCTCACTAGTATGTCACTGGAGCCTCTCTAAGAACCAAATGACACTCCTCCAAGAAAGCACAAGGAGTGGGACAAACAACAATAATGGTGCAACTGATTTACAGCAAAAGAGACAAGAGTCAAAATTCTCCTTAAATCATACAGGCTGTTGGACACTGGTACCAATCCGACATACAATACCCCAAAGCCTTTTGAGCCACCGAGAACCAATGCCAAGACCAAGTTTTAATCAACTCTGAAATAACCAGAAAGTCTAACTTGCCACCCTTGAAAATTATTTCGTTCCGCATTAGCCATATACACCAAACAATAGCATGCCAAATGAGTTGCCAAAACTTCCTTCCTTTTAGTCTTTTAAAGTTGATCCTGTATGAGATGTAATGCAGAGCTAAGTCAGTTGGCACTACGAAGGGAAGATCAATCCACCTGTAAATATGTGCCCAGACCTGAGTTGAAAAAGAGCATTCAAAGAACAAATGTTTTGCAGACTCCTGGTGAGAACTAGAGAAAACACAAACAGTTAGATTGGCATCTGTAGTAACAGCCCTGCTAAGTAAATTAGTCCTTGTTGGTAGCCGATCCAGAATAAGTTGCCATGAGAAAGCTAACACTTTAGACGGGACAAAACAATTCTAGAAGTTCTTAAACACCTGCACCATAGTCGGGTCAGAGCTTACAAACTGCCTCTGAGCTAGTAGAATATCATAAGCTGATTTTACCGAAAAACCCTTTGAATTATCCACTGCCCAGATCCACTGATCATCCTTCAACCTACTGAGATAGACTCCAAACATTGTGTTGCTAAATAACTGAAACAGTTCTTCCTCCCAAGCAAAGAAAGGCCTCCTCCAAGACCACTCCTTACTCCACACCTCACCATCCCAGTTACCCATATCAGCAATATCATCATTTTGTTGATCCAACAAAGCAAATAATCTTGGGAACATCTCTTTCAGGCTTGAGGTTCCAAACCAAACATTGTGCCAAAAGGAGGTACCCTTACCATTCCCCACCTTCCTCCTAATTTCTTTGGAGAACCAATTCGGGCTTGGTGATTGGCTACAATCAATATTTGTTAGATTGTTCCACCATTGTGATGAGTTCCTTGATGACCAACATCCTTTAAACTCACCACCACTAGGAGAGTCGTACCTTGATCGAATAATTTGGTACCAACATGAATCCTTCTCAACCAGAAATCTCCACTTCCCGAGTAATCTTAGATTGAAAAGATCCAAGTTCTTTATCCCTAGGCCACCCATTTCTTTCTGAGAACAAACCTTCTACCAATGCACCCAAGAGACCCTCCTTCTGTCTTCAGACCACCCCCCCCCCCCCCCCCCCCCCCACAACAAGTAAAGATCTTTGGATCCCAGTAATACTCTTTAGAACTTGTTTAGGAGCCCTGAAAAAAGAGAAGTTATAAAGAGGAAGACTTGGTAGCACCGACTTTATAAGAACAATTTTACCTCCTAGAGATAAGTGTTTTCCTCTCCACCTAGACAGACACTTCCTCATAACATCAATCACTGATTGCCAAGTTGATACTTTCCTAGGGCTCGCCCCCACTTGTAGGCCCAGGTAGATGAAAGGCAGATAACCAAAATTGCAACTCAGAAAATTCGATGCTGCTTGGAGGAAGTTTCCTCCTACATTCAAACCAAATAAGCTACTTTTGTGTAAATTTACCTTTAAACCAGACACTAATTCAAAGCTTCTGAGCACCGCCTTTATAGTCCACGGGTTTTCATAGGAGGCTTTACCCACTAGAAGGGTGTCATCTGCGTACTGAAGGTGAGAGATACTCAACTGATGATAATTATATAAATAGAAACGGCTCAAATCCACCGCTCTACCCATCATACAACTAAGTCCTTCAGGCACAATTAGGAACAAAAAAGGTGCTGGTAGATCTCCTTGCCTGAGACCCTTGTTTAACCTGATTTCCTCCATTGGGCTACCATTAACAAGAACCGAAACATGACCATTGAAAACACAAGCCACCATCCAGCTCATCCAGTTACCACCGAAGCCCATCTTCCTCATAAGGTACCTAAGGAAATCCCAGTTCACTAAGTCATAAGCCTTTTCGAAATCCACTTTGAAAATTAAGCATTCATCTCTCTTCTTCTTAGCCAGATCAACAATCTCACTTATGGTAAGCACCCCATCCAAAATCTGTTTATTCGCAATAAAAGCCGATTGACATGAGGAAATCAGAGACCCCATCACTCTCTTTAACCTAGCGGCCAACAACTTAGAGAAGAGCTTATGCAAGACACCAATAAGGGAGATGTGTATGAAATCCTCCACCTTTTGCGGGTTGTCACGCTTTGGGATTAAAGCTATGAATGTGGAACACACAGCCTTTGGGAGAATAAAATTTGAATAGAACTCATCAACAATAAAGCCTGACCTCTTCTTTAACTAAGCCCGAGACCTTTTTGATAAAAGTAAAATTGAAACCATTCGGACCCGGACTTTTGTCCCCATACAGCTCCATACTGCTTGTTTTGTCTCGTCTAAATGGAAAGAGGCTGAGAGGATTACATTGTCCTCTAGAGACAGACCGTCGAAAGCAACACCATCCAGTCTTAGGCGAACCCTTGATCCCTCTTAGAACAATTGCTGGAAATAACTTTTTACCTCTCGTCTCACACTTACAACATCTTCAACCCAAAAATAGTTCTTTTTTATATATAAGAATAAGAAACTGGTTTAATTAGTGGTGAAGAAAGTGTGCAGTATTGTGCCCAACATAGTTCAGCTACCTTGTGCCCTACCTAAAAGAATTAATGTTTTTGAAAATATAAAATTATTACATTTAATTAATTTTATTTTATCAAAATATTCAATATGTTATTGCTCTGTTAATCATGTCTCGCAATTATTAACATTAAGAATAAAGTTAAAAAAATAACAGTACTTCATTAAATTTTTAAAATTAAAAGTAAATAAAGATTAAAATGACAAATAAAATAAAACCAATATATAATATTAAGTCCTAGCTTAAATCCTTATTATGACCAAGCAATGGAGGAGCTTGAAATATTTTCTTGCGAGAGCCATACCACAGGTCTCTACTTTATAGTGAAAAAATAGTTCATAAAAAATTGAATAACAATACTAATAATAAAATAAAATAAAATAAGGATTTGATTTGTGTGCACTGTTAGTGTAAAGATGTTTTACACTGTCACCAATCAAAAATTATCATAGCATAAAAAATGATTGATTTTTATCTTAACTACTTAAAGTTACTCATATCATGATTTATGATTAATTGTCAGGAAAAAACTTTACACTGACGTTGCATATTAATTAAACACATATAACATGTTAAATAAATTAATAGGTTGAGATTCTTTCTATTCAATTGTTCAATAAGGTCTTGAGTTATTTATACATGATTTCGTAAATTTTGGTTAGTAAAACAAATTAAGAAGGAAACTAAAGATTAGGGAAAATCATGGAAGAATGCAAATGATTGAGAGAAGGCCAAGTTGGAAAATAAAAACTATTATTTTTCTAACCAAAAGCATTAGGTATGCAAAAGCATCACTATAATTACTAGCATCCCAACTTTGTTGTACCCTTGCAATTACCATTCATTTGCATCACACCTAACAATTTATTCATAAAAGAGAAAAGAATAACAAATGTAAAACATGGGGACTATACCAAAACTCATGTGAAAATAAAATCATCTAAATCTATAACTTGGAAGGCCAAACCTATTGCTATTGAAATCCTCCAAGATAAAAAAGGAACACTATCCCACCAAGTATAATTTAAACTAAAGAGACCAAAAGATGCTAATTTGTCAGTACAATAGTTCCCCTCCCTAAAGATATGTAAGACTCCAAAATCCATTTGATGAGTATGGAAAATACAGTTGAACCACCTCACTCTAAGCTTCCAAGGCACTATAGAAGGATCCTCAAAAGCAAAAACCACTGAGGATGAGTCACATTCCAACCAAAATTTTTTCCAACCTTTTAGAGAAGGCGATTTTAGTGGCTGTAATTGCTGCTATTAGCTCAGCAAACAAGGAAGATTCAATACCAATATATTTAGAGAAACATCCAAGAATTACTCCACTTTTATCTCTAAAAATGCCACCACATGATGCATGACCTGGGCTTCCAAGAGCTGCTCCATCCGTATTGCCTTTTATCCAATAACAAAGAGGGGGATCCCAAATTACCTGAACAATTTTGGGAGCTTTGGAGGCATGACCATCAATAGCAAAGGCCTTGATAATTGAAAATTCCTCAATTGAGTTCGAAATTGTTTCCTTAGAGAACCGACCTGTCAAGGAAACAGCTGAAAAAACCAAGTTGATAACACTACCAATAGAGACTCTTGCATCTTTAAAATCTGATTTGATTTCTGCTAATCCAAATGAACCAAAAGACATGGATAACAGCAGAAACTACCATGTCCTTGACTTGGAACTCCAACTCTTCTTGACAATAGACAGCAAGGAAGAAATTGAAGACATGCCTAAAGATGTTTTAAACACAGAAGATAGCCAATTCCATAAATGCATAGCAAAATTGCACTCCAAGAACAAATGAAGTGAAGTCTCTTCTGCATTACCACAAAGACAGCATACTGAAACTATGATGCAGCCTCTCAACTTCAAGTTTTCATCAGTTGGGAGCTTATTGTGAAAGAGCCTCCATAAGAGGAATGACCTGGAAGGAGGCACTGCATAGTTCCAAATAATTCTGCTCCAACTTACATGCTGCCTAATCGGGTTTAGGAAGTTATATGCCTCTTTAAAACTAAGGCAGCCATTATTAGAGTTTTGCCAAACCAAGCAATCAGCTAAAGGATAAATAGGAACTGACTTCTTCATAATCTCAGTTGTAACAGCTGGAAACTGAGATTGCAGCCAAATAGGGAGATGCCAAGAATTATTTTTGAGCAAATCGCTTACCTTAGCTTGAAGTTTAGGCAGGACATTACTTGGCAGGTTGATCATATCAGAAATGGGATGAGACAGCCATTTATCTCTCCAAAAGCTAATACTTGAACCATCACCAATACACCAGCAGGACTCATTAAGAATGGTTTGCAAGTTACCTTTCAAGGCAGGCCAAATAGAAGACTTCAAATAATGTTGAATTGGTGCATTCAATCTCAAAAACCTGGCTCTACAAAAGACTGCCCACTGCTGATTTGAGGAAAAAAGCTCCCAACTTAATTTAAGCATAGCAGCCTCATTGATAGCTCTAATTGGCCTATGTCTAAGACCACCTTCCAGCATAGAGGAACAGACTTTGTGCCATGCTACAGTCACTATCTTCTTTGTACAAATATCACCAGACCAAATAAAATTCCTAATCCACTTGTCAAGTGTTTTAACAAGTGATATAGGCCAAGAGTAAACATGAAAACTATAGGCAAGCATACCATGGATGATAGACTTTACTAATTGAATTCTTCCCATGATTGACAACATAGAGCCTTTCCAAGAGACTAGCTTAATCTTAATTCTATCAACCAATGGCTGCAAATAAAAAGCTTTTGGTTTCCCTCTGAAAAGAGGAACACCTAAATAGATGAAAGGAAGAGAACCAGCTGGAAATCTAAGCAACCTGCTAACCTCCAAGCTCCTGCCATGACTGATAGAGCCTGAAAAAAATCTATGTTTTGAAAGACTTAACCTCTGACCATAAGCTTCACCATATGCATTGAACAGATCCATGAGAGTTTCAAGGTTTTTCTTTGTCCCTTTGCAAAAAACCATGATGTCATCTGCATAAAGAACATGACTAGGAGAAGGATGACCTCTTGGACCAGACAGAAGCAACCAATTGAGAGATGCCTCTACTTAGAACATCCTCTGCTAGGCAGAAAAACAAAGGAGAAAGAGGATCTCCTTGCCTCACCCCTCTCTTGCAACCAAAGAACCCTGCTGAGCAGCCATTGACCAAGAAAGAAAGTTTAGCAGAATGAAGGATAATTCTAATCCAATTGCAAAAAGTTTGACGAAAACCAAAAGCATTTTGGACTTGAAACAAGAAATTCCAGTCAATTGTGTCAAAAAGCGTTGTGGATGTCAAACTTCAAAGCTATATTCCCACCAAAGGACTTGCAATCCAACCTATTTACAGCTTCTGAGGCCACATATATGCAATCAGTAATGTTCCTCCCCTTGATAAACCCACTTTGCTCTTGAGAAATCACTTTAGGGGCAATAACAACAAGCCTATCTGCCAGGATTTTAGTTATGATTTTGAACTGAAAGTATGCTAAGGCAATAGGCCTATAATCTGAAACCTTATCAGCACCTGTGATCTTAGGAATTAGAACAACTAAGTTGGAGTTCAAATTAGGAAGCGACCATGATTGGGTGAAGAATTAGAGAGCAGATTGAAACACATCATCCTTAATAATGTCCCAATACTTTTGAAAAAAATGCTACTAAAGCCATCAGGGCCAGGTGCACCCGACTGACTTGACCTCTTTCATAGTTGGAATATTAGTAAGCATTGCATTGTCACTTGTAGAAACCAGATTAGGAATTACCTCTCCAATTAAATTATTTGAAACACAAGAATTTTCAACTGCATAGAGGGATTTGAAGTAATCCAACACATGCTCCTCAATGGCAGCTTGATCATCTAGAATAACACCTTCATGTTTAAGAACAAGCATCTGTTTTAAGGATTGCTTGATTTCAGTAACTTTGAAGAAAAAGGAAGTGTTTCTATCTCCTTCAATAAACCAGTTGATTCTTGCCTTTTCCTTCCAAAACAAATCCTGATAAAGAAGAGCTTGCTGCAACTCTCACTATGCAACCAATTCCTGATCATGTAACTCCTCTGAAAAACCCTGTAAACTGATTTTCTCCTGGACATTATCAATAGCTGATTGAGCCTGCTTAACTTTGATATGCACATCACCAAAGACAGAATGATTCCAGTGCTTTAACTCTGCTTTAAGAGTCCTAAGTTTTTGAAAATGGATGAACATTGGACAACCAACAATAGGCTTCTACCAAACCTCACCAACTAGCCTTTTACAATCAGGATGTTCTGTCCACATACTCACAAATTTAAAAGCAGATGGACCAGGTTTATTACCTCTATTTGAAACCATTAACAATGGATAGCGATCTGGAAAAGATCTAGAAAGAGTACAGCAGGCATTGCTATTCCAAAAGGAGAGCCATTCATCATTGCAAACAGCCCTGTCTAATCTCAATTCAGTATTTGAACTACCTCTTCTAGCATTAGTCCAAGTGAAAGTTGCACCCCTAGTTGGCAGATGAGTTAACTTGCCCACATCAGACCATGCTCTAAACTCTTCACAGGATAGTTTTGAAGGCAAACTACCCCCTTTTTTTCTCATGAGCTCCAAGAATAGCATTGAAGTCCCCAATAAAGAGCCAAGGACCATGGTTATTTTGCTGCAATGCTACCAATTCAAGCCATAATTGCCTCCTAAGGACATGAGTTGTGCAGGCATATATAGCTAAAGTAAAAACGAGAATGACCTTCCCAAGTGATTGAAATTGAAAACTACTGATTAATTGATGAGATAATTGTAGGATGAATAGATTCAGAACATACCCCCCAGAGATTAGACAA
Organism: Echinosophora koreensis; assembly: GCA_035048595.1. NCBI lineage: Eukaryota > Viridiplantae > Streptophyta > Magnoliopsida > Fabales > Fabaceae > Echinosophora > Echinosophora koreensis. Next base: position 1,783,265 of record JAPCYP010000078.1, read on the forward strand.
CCGAGAGCCTCTATTGTTGACTACAAATGCTTAAGCTTTAAGTTCTTCCAAAAGGTAAGAGGAAACTGATCAAGAGATATAAAAGGTTCTGCCAAGAAAGGAAATCAGGCCTATTGTCAATGCAAAATTTCCTTAAAACCAACCTGGTATCTTGGTTTCCCAAGCCCTTTGCATTCCAAAAAATAATCTTCATGATGCAAGGTTGGAAAGACCACCTCTAGAACGGATATTGTGAACTATAGCTCTCTGCCGATTTCTTTGATTCTTCTTCATCTTCTTTTTTTGTGACTTAGAAAGCACTTTAGTGAAAGTATCAGGATCATCACCAAACAATTTTTTGCTAACAACATCTCTGACTGGAGAATCCTCTACATTCCTCAAACAATCAGATATAAGATTTAAGTCATTTTGAACCACTTGATTCTCACCATCATAATCAATGTTATTGGAAGATTCATTCTAAACATTAAGCCTTGATGAATATGATCCCGAGGACTGAGTGAAATTTCCACCTGAAGAGGCTTCATTATTGATTTCCACATCATCAGCCCAAAGCCTCCCAGAAGTAGGAGCATAAAGAGTGTAAATTGGAGTTTGCTTGCCACTGCTCATACTCTGAGTATTTGGGACTATTTCTTCAGAACCAGCACCAGCTACATTCTGCACCAAATTATTATCTGCAAGAATTTGATGCTCCTGATTCAAAGAATTCAACTCATCAAAGACATTCTCAATATTCTATTCTCTTCCTCATCAATAGGATCAACAACATTTACTTGCTGATCTAAATTAGGAGCGGGCTGAATGATTTGATTCTCCAAAGTTGCTCTTCTAAGTTCAACATCAATTACCATATCATGACCATGGATAGAAGCATCATGACTAGGATGCATATTACTTTGGACTCCAAAACTTGTTTCACCTTGTAAGACAATATTCATCTGGGAAGAAGGATCAAATAGAACTTATTTACCCTTGTCTAAAACATCTGGAAAATCCAGGGCAGCATCAGAACCAAGCACCTTATTAGGAACAATAACCTGACCTTCCAAATTGGACTCAGGTTTTTTCAAAACATATCTCTGGACCGCCTTCTTCTGAGCTTTAACATCATCTTTCTTCTTATTCTTATTGCAACTTGACAGAGAATGACCAATAATATGACAAGAATTACAAAACAAAGGTAACATCTCATATTCAATATTAACCTTGAAGGCAAAACCTTCCCTTTCCATAAGAACCAGATCCTGCAACAATCCAGCTAGATCAACATCAACCAACACCCTAGCATAATGTCCTAAAGACCTGTTCGTGGTCGCATCATCTAGAGATAATGGTGTACCAACACCCCTGGCAATGGCAAACAAGATTTTTGGGCGACAATACTCTTAGGGCAATCCAAGAATGCGAATCCAGCGTTGTGCATTAATTTGCTTGACAAGGTTTGGACAAAAATCCGGAGTCCATGAGAATAATCTAAATATTCCCGGAGAAAGAGACCAAGAACCAACCGCCAGCACCCTTCTTAAGTCTTCAATTGTTGAGAAAGAGAACTCAAAGAATCTTCTTCCTATGGGGATCATGCTCCATTGATTCAGAGGTTTCCATAAAGTCAGTAACTTGGCACGCAAGTCATCTATTTTGTAGGGAGCATCACCCTTCATTAACATCAATCTACCATGTAAACTGTTCTTGCAACTTTCTACACCCGCTATATATTCCTCTTCCGGGATCTTGACTGCAATTGCACCATCTTTAACATATGGAATTGGTAGTTGACTCAAGGGAATGTCACAAGTGTTATTCAAGGCATGAGCAAAGGTTTTCTATGGCAGCAACACAACAGGATTAGAAGTAGCCTTGCGAGGAATGAGAGAAGGAGAAAGAAAAGAGGGTGAAGGAAGAGAATGATCAGATTCTGGGAAGAGATCCTTCCATGGGCAGATTGAGTTTGCCATGATAAGAGTGGCAAACCCTAAAAAACCATGCAAACCCTAGTAGAGCTCACTTTGTGTTTTTCTTCTATTTAAATATTTTAGATAGTAGGTCCATATTTGTGTAAAAACTAAATGATTATAAAGAAAGGAGAAATATGTAAACAAATTTTTTCATAAATATGGATAAAACATGTTCATGCACTGTGACCAAGGTTGCACATGCAAACCTTCCAATTTGTTGATAGGACTTAAACAACCCAAGTACTATTTCATTGACCGTAAGCACTTTTGGCAATATTTTTGGAAGAAACAATCAAATTCATAGCTTCATTCTAGTCTTGGCATGCTTAAGTACTACTTTACTATTCATATATCAAGAACTATGGCCTTTCCTTAGTTCTTTCACTTCATTTAATATTTTAGGTCCATCATTTATTGTTTTTTTGATAAACATAGAATTGATTAAATTGAGTACAAAGGATACTCAACCAAATACAACAGGCAAAATGTAATACATATCAGTTACACCAAAAACTTCTCTATTCCTACGACATGATTCTAAGCAACTAATAGGGTTACACAACCAATCAAAGAAGGAAAAAGACCCACCGTTTATAGAAGTGGCGCACCAACTCTAAGCTCTAAGTCTTGGTACATCAAATAGCTTGTCAAAATCCAACTTGCCAGAATTGAAGAAAATCTCATTCCTAAGTAGCCATAAATACCAAATGTTTGAAAACCAAAATAGCCGCCATGCCTTCTTAGGAACTCTCTTTGATAAAAGACCTGGGTGTGGTGCGAAGTGTGCCTTCAAGTCCAAAGGTAGATCCACCCCAATCCAATTATACACATGGATCCATACACGATATGAAAAGTGACAAGACAAAAACAGAAGTGGGTATAGTACATTCAATATTACAATTGCAAAAATATCAATAGAAAAAATTTGCTATTTAGCGACCGATCACTACAAAAAAAGTCTCGTTTAGCGACCGAAAATAGCGACCGAACTAGTGTGGTCGCTATTTACGACCGATTGACTGGTATGTAGAAAATCCCAAAATATGGTGTTTAACCACCGAATAAGTAATTGTAATACCTAGCGGTCGCTAATTCAGTCGCTAAACCTCCAAGATTGAAAGTCAATTTAGTTGACTAGATAGCGATCGATTTAGCGACAAGGTTTTAGATAAATGTGTTGTTTTTAGAATCATTTAGCGACCGATGTCAATTCGGTAGCTAAAACGTGAATGTGAAAAGCTCAGGGAATAAATAGTGACCGATATTGCGATGGAACTTTAATTTTTTTATCTGCGACCGTTTTCGCGACCGAATTTTTCGGTCGCTAAAACTTAAAATCCCTAATACCCGAAATTCCCCCTTTCTTTCTCATTTCGTCCAGAAACCCTTTCTTCCTCACTCTCTCTCCCTAGCCCGAACTCTCTCCCTCTCTTTCTCTCTCCTGTCTCCGGCCACCACCTCCAATCACCTCCTCCGCAAACCACCACACGGTAAGCGTCCCTCTCCTTTTCTCTTTCTCTCACTCAGTCGTGTCTCTCTCTCTCTCTCTCTCCCCCTCTCTCTCTCTTACATCTCTGTCTCTCTGTTTCAGGTCGCATCTGAGTGAGAACCGTCGAGGGTCGCTGCACCGCCGTCTCTGCCTCCCTTTCAGGTGGTTTTCCCCATTCGCCTTTGTTCCCCATTCTATTTAGGGTTAAATTAAGCAATCTTGATATGCCATTGTCCTCGTTCTTTATCATACATTTACTGTCAGATGAAGATGATAGCTAACAGACACTCAGCAGCTTACCCACTAGAGCATTATAGCTGTGTAGGCAATAATTTTTACAATTGTGCTATCAGGTTTTTAACATACTAGAAGACTTAATAACAGGTTCTGCAGTGAAGAAAAAAGTAGTAAGGGAAGGGAGTGATTAGATAATAATTGAGTTAGAGAACTTAGGATTATGATAGTACCTGAATTTAAGGTCTTCTTCTGAATGGGATATGAAGATGCAAGATTACAGAGATAGACGAAGATAAGAAAAGAAAATCCTATTAATTTGAAACCATTTAGCTGTTGTTCTAGTAATCCATACAGATGATCTGCACCTTTACTGATGCTTCTTTTGTATGAAAGCTCCTTCCTGCAGCTTTGCACTTTATGGCACACGGGATTGATCGAGGGCAGGCTGTGTTGACAAGTGACTCCAAACATAAGAGGGGGGTGAATTGTGTGTGAACTGTGTTTTTCAAAAACTTTAACAAATTAAAAGTAAATCCTTTTAAAATACTTTGTAAAGCAAATTGTTAACGTCGCGTGCAAATAAAAAGAGTTTAAGCGAAAAACAATTTTGAAAGTAAAGAGATAAGGGAAGAGAAAAGAACACAGCGATATATCCTGGTTCGGCCACAAACTACCCACGTGGCCTACGTCCAGTCTCCAAGGCAATACCACCAAGGGTTTTCACTTAACACTAGCTTTTAAATAGGAGCAGCCAGACACCTTTACAATAGAGAGCACTCCTCACAGACCAGGGATATCACCTCCCCCAGTGAAAGAGCCTCAAAACAAATAACCCAAGAGATATCACCTCTCTTGTCAACCACAAGGAATATCACCTCCCTTGTACCCTTGGAAATCACATCCAAGAAACACCACAAGAGATATCACCTCTCTTACAAACTTGGTGTAGAAAAGAAGGGTTTGAGTCACACGACTTTTACCAATAAGCTGCACTCTTTATAGTGTTGATAAAAACAAATTGAAAAACAAGTACAATAACACCTATATGGTGTGTAGAACTCTCAAGATAATATGGTCAAAGTGATAGTGCAAGAGAAATAGTAGAGAAAATGTTTATCAGAGTTTTTAGCACAGAGAAATGATAGAGTTCTGTCTCTTGATGGCTGCCTAAGTTTTATTTTATATGTGAGAAGTGTTGGTCCAAAGAAAATAGGTCAAGCCTCATTAAAATTCTTTTTTATCGTAGCATAATCATTATTACATTCTCATAATCGATTATTTAAAGCATTTTCAGGAAGCGCTCACTTTGACAGAATAGGCATAATCGATTATACTATTACTAATGGATTACGAGTCCACTGATTTTCATATAAAAAGCCATAATCAATTACCTAATCGATTATGGGGTTTCTGTTGGAAGTCTATTTGAAGTCAGAGAGGACATAATTGATTATACAAGAACCATAATCGATTATTCTATTTCAAAATTTAAACTCAACGTCTTTAATGTCATAATTACTCATTAACACCAATTAAAGCTATTTAAACTCGACTCATAATCAATTATTGGTTTCCCATAATCGATTATGGCACGAATAAAATTGAATTTGAAAAACTTGACAATCAAGAACTTGATTGTCCATTAAATGCCAATTAATTGTCAGTTTTAAGCACATGTTGATCCTTTTAAGCACATGTTAAATGTGTGTGTGTGTGACCAATATTAAGTTGAGAACTCTACTTACCATTTAAATATTTTTCTAAAAACATGCAATACAAATAGTGAAATTCCCATTTTGCCCATTTTGGTTGATTGCTTTATAATCATCCACTTTTTGCACTTTTGTCATTCTGGACCTTTTTCCTTTTGTCCATCATCAAAACTAATAACCTGTTTCAAGGCATATATTCACAGGCTGATATTAGGTTAATATGTTTTATAAAGTCTTATCTTCATAAAGTAAAGTTTGGCCTTATCTTCAGGGGTGCTAAAAAGTGGCCTAAGAAGTGTAGTGAATGGTCCATATAAAGCCTCAAATAACTTGGAAATTTGTGTGTCATCCATCATGGGTGGAAAGTTGAATCACATTATTTTTTTGAGCCACATTAATTCATATTATATACTCCCAAAACTGTTTCCACATGACATGCTTCCATGTTTAGCCGAGCTGCTCTTGGCCATTCTCAATCGATGTTAGTGTGTTGATTAATTGTAATTCTTGCTGCCTGCATTTTTGCTGTTGTTGACAGTTATCTGAATAACTTTTTAGGGTATTGCAAACTGTTTAGGGTTAAATTTTTAGGGCATTTTTGCTGTTGTTGACAGTTATCTGAATAACCATATGTATCTATGCACATGAATCATAATTGCTCTGGTGGAATGAGTTTAGCATGATGAGGTTTAGTATATTACAGGGTTAAGTATTTGTTAAGTATTAATGCATTGCACTGAACCCTTCATATTTGTTAAGTAGCACTGATAATGTTAGATTGCATTTGAAATGATTTGATCACTAGAGCCTCTGTTGATCTTATTATTTTTTCGTACAGTCTTCTTTGTCTATTAACAACCGCTCTAGTCGTCACTCTTTTTCACTATTTGCTTGGAGTCGAGGTAGGTCAAATATTCTCCCCTTCTCATTGTAGCTAGTGGTGCTTAAAGACTTTGAATTAATTTGTTGTTTGTTAGTGGAGAGTTGAGCTCAATAGGATGTTGGTTGTGTGCTGGTAGATTAGAAATCATGCATGTGCTTGCAATTGAATATGTTGTTTGTTAATGGAGAGCTGAGCTCAATAGGATGCCGGTTGTGTACTGGTAGATTAAAATTGATGCATGTGGTTGCTAAATTTATATGTTGTTTGTTAGTGGAAAGCTGAGCTCAATAGGGTGGATGTGTTAATTTCATGCTTGTTTGCCATTTTTATATGTCCTTCTTAACTTTTTCTCGCTAAATTTGTGCTATGTATAAAGGGTTAAATTTGTATCTTCTGTTATGGTTAATGAGTTAGAAAAGCCTTAGTTTCCCATTTGAGATACAATAGTATTGAGCATGCATACTTTGAAAAGGTATCGTTCATTATATTGGATCTTGAATTGTCCAATTGGGACAGTTTGGGAAAAAACTTTTCGACACTCGTGATTATAGCCATTTCCTCTTTCACATGCCTTATATACCTGATGAAGTTTCGGTCCGATGCATTTCCTTTTGTTCTCTAGGTGCATACTCGATTGTGGTAGATCTCACCGCACTAAAGTCGTGTACTTAGAGACCGTGGGGAAATGCTGCCGAAATTTCGTCAAGTATAAGGCATTTGAATATGGGAATAACTATTCACCAATTGAATGTCAAAGAGGTTTTTCTCAAATGGGATAGGTTCATACCATGTAACAAGAAGGAGTTGATTGTTGTGGGATGACTATTCTTTCTCTCTCAAATAGCAGTAATGGATATTCCCGAGAATCGACTGTGAGATGTATATAAGGTTGGATGGCAATAAACATCTAACGGTAGAATTTGGAGCTGGAGTTAATAAGTTCCTAGAGTTCGCTACTAGTCAAGAGAAGTTCAAAAGGAACAGTGAAGAGAAGATGAGGAGTCCTTGCTTAAGGTGCAAGTGTACATTTCCGTTGACTATTAGTACTTTTTGTGGACGTTTCTTTATGTCATGTATTTTTGCTTGCGTGGATGGTATAACACTTTTATTTATTTGGGTTACAATTTTATGGGTGAAAGTACTTTTATTTATTTGCGTTACAATTTTATTTAAATGCAATTTTAATTTTTGTTTACATATTATTAGGGTTAATTATCATATTAAAACATTAATGAATTAATTTCCATAATTAATATAACATTATATCATTTAATTAAAAAAATAATATAACATTAGCGACGAAATAGTCACCACTAAATCGGTTGCTAAACCTACCTAGATTATGTGCAAAATGGCTACTGGAATAGCTATTGAAAAATCAGTCTCTAACTATGGCTAGGATATATGCAAAACAGCGACCGAATTAGCCACTACAGTATCAGTTGCTATTTTGGTTGCCATGAACTTGTGACCAACGTGTCAGCCACTAAATCGCTATTAGTGACCGGTGTGAAAAATCAGTTGCTAACTAATTGGCGACTAGGGTATTAGAGACCCCAGAGGATTAGTGACCAAATTTCCTTGATTAGCAATTGTTTTTGTTGGTCGCTAAACACTTGTTTTTTTGTAGTGGATATAGAGATTGAAAAATTCCGGTCACTGTAGCATCAGATTTTCCAAATCGGTCGCTAAATGAGTTTGTGTCTGATTTAGAGAACAATTTGAAGAAGTCGCCAAACCACTGGTCGCTAATGTGTAGCGACCGATTTGACATTTTCAGTCTCTAAATCTGTCGCTAAATGATCACTAAATAACAAATTTTTTGTAGTAATTGTAGTAGCATTTATAGGACACCTCGATGTTGTAAGTTTACACCGGTAGGCACTCTGTCAAGAAAGGCTCTCCAACAAAAAGCCATTAATTTAAGAAGTGCAATATTGTTCCAAAAGGCTTTGTACAACCATCTATCAGTATTTGATATATACATGAGGAATCAAAGAATTATATGCTGATTTTACATAATACACTCTAGAACTATCTCCACTCCAATACTATCCATCATCCTTCTCCAAAAATACATTACAATTACCGATTATATTACATACTGAATTGCAAAGTTCCTCTTCCCACACAAAAGGATTCCTACGCCAAGATAGTTGTTAGCACCACTCACCCTCCCTCCAAGAACCCATATTATGAATATGGTAGCTTCCTTGGACAAAGCAACATGAAATAATCCATTAAAAGTTGTGCACAAAGAAATCGGTCCCACCGACCATTTCTCATTACAAAACTGGATATTTATCCCATTTCCTACAGTTCTAGAAAGCCCTGTTGACAACCAATCAGATGATAGTGTTTCCATACTCTCTAAACTTCCTATATCACTCCACCACACCAAATCAAATGACGTCCTTCAGTTAATCTCTTCTTAATGAAGATCAAAGAATCCTCATATACAAACAAGAGTCCATGGCAAGTCTTGTGTTTAGGGTTTTCTTTCCATTTTTCTAATCTATCTTCACCTGAAGTTTGCAAATCAGCTTTTCTCTATTTGACTATCATATATATCTAAACTGCAGCCACTTCCACAATAGAATCAAATTGCGTTTATGACAAGAACGAAAATCATGAAAAATTACAACATCACAACTTCGTTTCAATTTTTCTTTAATTAGCACACGAGTCACATCTCCAGGTTACAGATTTCGACCATTGGGTTGCTTGGGTTAGTTATTAACCTCTAATGTGTTTAGCTTATTTAGTTAAGTTAGTTGGGAACTAATTCAGTTATATTTGTTAGTTAGTTAGCAAGTAGTTAATCAATTGGATGTATAAATACTTAGTTTGTATCATGATAACACGCTACTGTGAATAATATTTTCATTCACTTAATCTCGATTCTCTCTGCTATCATACTCTCAATATGGTATCAGGAGACATTCACTCTTCCTCACTCTGATCTTCTTATACTGTCATTCATTTCTTTCTTTCTTTTTTCCTTCATAAGTTCTTGTTTATGTTTCTTCTTCATTCTTCAATGGTGAATCAAGATGATTCATCAAACCCATTGCTTATTTATCCCTCAGATCATCCATGACTTCTCTTGGTCTCGCAGCTATTGACCGGGGCAACTACAATTCATGGCACAGATCCATGAAATAGACCTAGAGTGCCACGAACAAGTTTTGTTATATTTATGGTTCTTTCCCGTGCCCTGATGATGCTGATGCACGGTTACGAGCCACTTGAGATGAGATAGATACGCTCCTGAAGCCTGTAGGTTACCTTTGCATCAGTCTTCAGTCCCACCATCTCACCCGTTGACCATCCCACTCCACCCATCACTCCTCTATCGCCCTCACTCTGATATGCCATGCTTCGTGAACGCCTCCCTCACCCATCGTCTCTCTTGTCTCTCTCATCTCAACACTCAGATACGTCCTCTCCTCCACTTCTTCCAATAAACACCTAGCCTGAACTTTGATCCGTCCTCTCATTAAAATGCTCAGATTTGTCCTGTCAATGGGATGCTCTGTTGCTTGTAGAGAAGCCTCTGTGGACTGTTATCCGAACTATCTTAGGCCCATAATGAATCATAATGGCAGTGTGGCCGTCGAGCTCCATCGATTTCCACCGCTTGGTTTTCTTCCCTGTTTACAAGATGATGCTTATGGAATATGGTTTGGCGTTGAGATTAAGGTTTTATTCGTTTTATTTCCAGTTTTTCCTACTTTTTTGCTTTTCGTTTGCTTTTTGTAACAAAAATGAGATGCAACTTTCTCAACTTTTTTCAAGAATTTTTAAACGTTGTACCCGATTGACCCGATCTGAACCAACCTGTGTTGAATCAGGTTGGTTTGGTTTAGGTTCACAAAAAATTTCCTCGAACCTAATCCGACCCAACCCGTAAGATATTGATTAGTTCGGGGGAGTGTTGGAGGAAGCTATGGTTTTCTACAATTTGGTCCATTTGGTTGATCCGGAATGAAGTCATCTTTAAACAAGGTACCTTGGATATGGACAAGGCTGTCGATTTAATCAAAATGAGGGTGTGGAATTGGAATAAGAGCCTGTCTAAGAGATTTTGCTATTCCTATTCGGATTGGTATATTAACCCCCTTGCATGCCTTTAAGTCTGCTCTCATCAGCAAAAAAGAGCAGTAATTGTGCCTGCTGGCCTCTGTTATCTCTAGCTGGATTTATGTATGTTTGGAATTATGCATTTAGCCAGTTTCGGGTGCACATACTGTCCTGTTTCTGTTCTGGCTGTGCTATAGTATTAGTTTGCCTGCAGGTGCTTGATTTTGAGGTGGCCATGCTCAATCCAAACAAGGTGGCGTGGCATATGTGTAATGCTGCTGTTGCAGCAATTGATGCAATTTTCTCTTGGTTCTTTATTATGTGGGGCCTTAGTTGATTAGGTGGTGGATTATAATGTTGAATGTTGGACTTTTCTGGTTGCTGTTACTAGTCCTTTTGGTTAGTCTTCCTTTCTGTGTGCAATGCAAAGTTAGCGTGGCCTTGGTTAGGAAAATGTAATACAAATGCTGGGTTCCTCATTTGGCTCTAGCATTTTAGTTACATAAGTCCTCTTTTTTTGCTCCTGTGTGTTCTCTTGTATATGGGTTGAGGTACCCCTTGTACCCCCAATCAATATACGCTATTTAATGTGGTACCTTCAACAACACTTCCTTAAGAAAATAATATTTTTTATTAATTTTTCAAAACAAAACCCACACTATCTCTCACTTTCACTCCCCCGTGCGCTCTCTCAAAATCTCTCAAACTCTAGCACCCACTCATGCTCTTCAAACTCTCTTGGACTCCACTCACGCTCACGCTCACCACAACTGAAGGTAAGTCTCTTTGCCTCAGATATTTGAAAGTTATGGTTCTCTTTGTTACTATTGCTCTCTTTTACACAATTGGTTAGCTCACATTTGAAAGACACCATAGACGAATATGCTGATAGGGAAGTTTGTAACTTTTTTTTTATAGGTGCTCGTGTTGGTACGTTTGTAATTTTTCCTTCAGTTTCAGTATGTATCGTAAAATAAAATTTTGATTTTGTATGTATTTATTCATGCATTTTGAAGTATTTATGTTACAGGGAGTTGATATGAGCAATTCTAGTTGCAGAGACAATGTCATAAAATTTCGAAGACAATTGGATAGTAAGATTTAATTGAATTAAATTCCAATTGTTAATTACTTATCAAAACATATTTACTTTATCATTTGTTTAGGATGAGAGATGATCTTTGTGTTTGAATATCCTTCGCTCTTATTGTTCATTGACGTTTGTTGTTGTGAGTTCTCATTGTGTTGCAGTTAAATGGCATCCCTCAATGACGATAGTTCTCAAAACACCCACCAAGTTGGGAGATCATGTAATGTATAAGAAAAAATTAATTCTTGCATTTTTGTTATATATATTATGATATATGCATAATCATGTCAATTTTGCAGCATCTAAATTATGTGTTCTACTTCTACTTCTGTTGCATTATCATATCATGCTCTGATTCTGTTGATGGTATTTGATTGCATTAGGAGCATTGATTGTTGTTTGATAGTGAAATGTGGTGTTTTGAATGATGAATGCAAGGGATGAATGTCAAATGTGTGGAGAAAGCAATGATAATTTAATATATTTCGACAAGAAGTAGGGGAATAATTAGCACTTCTTTGAAAAAGCACTATCTCAAGTATACATATTAGACAACGTTTTCAACACAAAGTGCTATCTTAGAATAAAACATTAGATAATGTTTTCCATAGGAAGACTATATTATCTTCAATTTGAGATAATGTTTTCACGCAGAAGCGATATCATAGATTTATCTACGATAGCGCTTCTAAAACCCTATCTTTAGTTGTCCCTTTAATATTGCCAAAATCGATAGCGTCCAAAAGTGCTATCAAATGAACAAAAAAAAACCACGCTATTAAAGGCTGAATATGACGTAGTGATTCCTTAATAAATTTTTTTACATCGAGCTTGAAATATAATGAATGAAAGAAAAGCTCCAACTACTCAAAGTGAATTTCTCCAAAATGAGAATATATTGGATCGTAGCGTATTTCTTCTTGTTTTTTCGATTTGGTTTCAGTAAGACTAGCATCTTCAGGTAGCTTTTACATTAATTAAAACTTAAGGGGTATACTCCCGAAAACATCTTTATCTATAGGGTAAACTAATTAATTTAGATGCTGACATAATTGTTAAACTTTAGAGTTAACTCTTTAACTCTTATGAATTTTGGATTATAGGTCATAAAATCGAGTTAACTTGCTTCTAAACTTTTTTTTTTGGGTAAATTCATACATGTTCAAGTAAATTCCAATAAAATCAGGAAACTCTTGATTCTTCCATGAGTTTGAGTCGATATTTATACATTATTTTAGCATTAAATTGTAACTTTTATATCGATATTGTGGGGTACTTGGGTTGAATTACCTATATATGTGCTACAATATATATTGGACTTACAAAACTAATTTTACTTTTTCAGTATTATATTTGTTTTATTTTATTAAGTTGCAAATAAAGTAAGCACTCAACTAAAAATCATATAACATTTTGATCAAATATTAACTTATCTCTATACTTTATTAATTTTACATGTTTTGTAATGAAGTTAAAATGATTATTAATTTTGGATATGCCTTTATACCATGTTTAGGTACAAGAATATGTTTTTAGATAATATTTTTGAGATATGTAAACTCGCAATTCAAATTTATTAGGGTTCCACAAGTTTACCCGAACTCACGGGTTTGACAACCTTGGATGCAAGTCTAAAGATTTGAATCCAAATAGTAAAGGTAGAAAACATACTTCTTTAGGCACTAGGTCATCAATTTTTTGGTAACCATATTATAGGTACGAAGTATCCACTACTGTTAGCAGTGACTAATATCCATCAGGGAACCTGTTGGGCACACAAGGTGTGTTCTCCCCTCCCAATCAGGTTTTCTTCATACATAAGAGGCATGACTCAAACCTTGACAATTTACTTAAGGTGTCCGAGTCCCTTACCACACGGACCAACCACATGTTGGCACTAGGTCATCATTTAGGTTTAGCTGATTAATTCCTACTAATTATATAGTTTAAATTATATTTTGTAAAAATATAATCCAAAATTAGCTTTCATGGATCCCAAAAGATTTTCTTTTAATTTTAAAGGACTAATAAAAAATCAAATTGTCTATTGCATTATTTTATTACTTTAAGCTGGAGATTGTGGACTGTATTTTGGCTTTAGACCTACTTTGCTCGTTTTTCCTTTCATCACTCCAACACGAGGGTTGTGGACCATACTTGAACTTTGCACGAGGAAGCCCAAGTGCAAGGCAAAGTCCAAAAATACGCTCCGCTCAAGCTCACTCATGCATGGAAGGAAGCATAGACGAAGTTAGTTAAATAAGAGAAAATGATTAGCCACGCGACACACTCTTATTAGAGCACTCAACAGTGGATTCGATCCGTCCGGCAAATCTGATATATCCGAACCGATTTTAGCAGTTTGGATCGGATAAAATGTAAATGGATAAATCGGAAGGAGTTCGATTTTGGTATCAAATTCAGAAAATAGGAACCGACCCGATCTCTTTAAACATAATATATTATTATTATTAACTTTATTTTAATAAAAAATTTATTATCAAATTTTAAAAAATAATATAATAATATTATTCCTAAAATTAATATTAATTATTAAAAATATTAAAAAAAATTTACTAACTTTTGAAATAAAATTTAAAATAAATAAAAACAGAGTAATCCGATGATCCATTCTTAATCAACCTGATTTTAATAGGATCCGTTCGGATCTGAGTTTTTTATTTATTAAAGTACCCTAAATTCTATCCGAATAGACTAGATTGTGCTCCTAATAACCACCTTATGATTGTCATTGAAGAGGTGAGGTGGTACTCCCCTCACTCGAATTCACCTCTTATTCACCTTATTTATATAAAAGGCTAGCATCCGCATGATAAAGAGACTTAAGTATTATATATATATATATAGTGATATTTTGGTCCCCGAGAAATGGAAAATACCAATTTAATCTTCAAGAATATAAAATATATGCCAAAATAGTCCCTGACAGGGATTACAGTATCCCTGAAAATTACCCTAAAAATAACTAATTTGACCCATATTTTACATTCTTGAAGACTAAATTGATATTTTTCATTTCTTAGGGATCAAAATGTCACCGTGTATTTTTGTTGAGGACTTACTCTTTATTAACTTGTTGATAGATGTGTGGTCTATGTCACTTTTTTATCTAACAATTACCATTAAATATTGCTAACTTTATCAAAATTATGACCAAGTTACTAATTGTTTTCTAAATACATAAACCACTATTTCTTCTTCTCTATTTGTTATCCACGTTTGGGATCCATTCGTTTAGATTTTTCATAAAGAGAGTTGAAATTCAACATTTATAAGAAACTATACTGTTTAACTTCTAAAAAAAATCTTTCTTTTCTTTTTTTTGTAAAATTATTTTGTTTAAAGTAGTATTCAATTACCATTTTTTTTTTGTTAAATCTAAGTTAACAAGCCTTTTAACTTGATGGTTGCTGGGTGTAGCTAACATCATCGGTAGGTAGCATATCCATGCTTGTCTTTGGAGTCTTAATTTCAGTTGGGTGTGTTCCCAACTTACACAAGTTGAAGATTCCTTACAAGCTTACAATTATATTATGGCTCCGTTTGCAAGTCCAATAAGAGGTGTTTGGTAAACAAATTTATCTTTAGCTTATATATTTTCTTCATAAGCTAATTTATTTAGGCTCTGTTTGGCAAGTCCAATAAGCTAGCTTATAGCTTATTTGACTAGATTATAAGCTTGTTTGACTAAAATAGAGGTGTTTGGTAAACAAGCTTATTTCATTAGCTTATAGCTTTTCTTCATAAGCTAATTTATTTAGCTTATGGTTAGTAGCTTATAGCTTATTGACTTTTTTCTCGTTTTTACCCCATTCATTTAATGAAATTCTCATTTTACCATGTCTATCATAATTATGTCATTTTATATTTATAAGTTAGTTCAAGCACTAATTTTACCAAAAACTTCAAATTCTATCAGCTAGCTTTTCAGCTATCAGCTATAAGCTATCGGCTAAAAATTAGTTTATCAGCTATCATCTAGCTTATCAGCTATAAGCTAGCTTATAAGTTATTTTTGCCAAACAGAGCCTTAGCTTATGGTTAGTAGCTTATGGCTTATTGACTTTTTTTTCTCTTTTTACCTCATTCATTTAATAAAATTCCCAATTTACCATGTCTATCATAATTATGTACTTTTATGTCATTTTATATTTATAAGTTAGTTCAACCACTAATTTTATCAAATACTTCAAATTCGATCAATTAGCTTTTCAGCTATCAACTATCAACTATAAGTTATCAACTAAAAATTAGCTTATTAGCTATCAGCTAACCTATCAGTTATAAACTAACTTATAAGTTATTTTTGCTGGACAGAGCCTGTGTCAGGAGATACACGCTAAAGTACATCTAAAAAGTGAAAGGTATATATTGTTGCAGGTGGAATTTGAAACAGATGTTTTAATATGTTTGCATGTAGGATCCTCAACTACTATTCTGTTCGGTTGGATTGAGTGAGCACTTTTGGAGTCCCGTTGCTACAATAGTAGATGACAAAATATTTCCACAAGTAACCATGGCAGTGGCATTTTTCAGTTTCAATCATTAGCTTCGGGAGTGTATTGATACTTTTTCCCTGAAGTGCCAAGATTCTCTATTTTATTTTCCTGTGCAATTTAAAATCATTATTGGCAATATGAAATTAGGTGATGTCTAGGATGTAGTATCCAAGTTACTCCCACACGGGTGTGGCTGTTAAGTGACTTGCATTTGCCCGTTTTTACGCTAAGAGCCGGTTTCGATTTTGCAAAAGTGGGGTTGTGGTTGATTTACTGATTCCTTCTAGTTTTTGTGAGGCAGTTCGCTTTAATAAATTTTGATCTTTTACCTTAAACAAATAAGGGAAACAATGTATAATGGTTCCTCATTTCATCATATATGACAACACAGCTGGATTAACCTTAGATAATTGCTTTCTTCGTCCACCAACAATGTCATCTACATTGGAAAACCTTCTAGAACAACAGAACCCTTCGTCACTGACCATTTCAGTCAAAAAGAACTAGATCCCTATAATATAAACTTTAATAATGCACTATCAGAAATTTCCCCCCATAAAACTGCATCCTACAAATTCGTATTCATGTGAACTGGGTTTCGAATCTAACATTAGGGCGAAAATACGGCGTCTCTCCCTGCGATGCGCCCTAAGTCATCGTGGGGGAAGGTCGGAGCCTTTAGGTCGTTGCCAACAAATTTTCGGTTTACGCTGAAGGTCAGAGTATTTAGATCTCCCTACTGCGTGCTTCCAACCTTGAATTGGTACCATGTTTTCCAGTAGACATAAAAGGAACAGCTGTGAAAGGAGGAGATGGGGAGGACCAATTAACAAATAGCAACAAACCTAATTGAAGTTTTTTGGACTGTGTAATCTGGGCCGTTGAATATTAAACAATTATATCCAATGGCGAAAACAGGTCCTTCACCAGTGTGGGAGTAACTTGCATACTACATCCTAGACATCACCATGAAATTAATGCAAGTTGGCCCAGTTCAGATTATATTGTAAAACTAATTTTTTTTTTTTTTTCAATTATGTACATTAAATATTTTGTTCGAAGTTTATTTGTGAATGTTTTGTTTGCAAAATTACAGGATTCTACTTTCTTAAATACATTTTTGAAGTGTTGGCTGTAGAAAATGTTTTCAAAAGTTCACTTGACATCACTCCAAGATCAATTGTCCTTTTCCAAACAAGGTCATAGTGTTACAACTTCTACATTGAGTAAATATGAGAGCTCAATATCGTAGAATCATGAGGCTCTCCTATTTAATAGACTAGTTTTTTAGTTGAGTTATTCTCAAAAGTTTAAGTCATAACAATTGGTGTTTTCGATGAAAGTTGAGTTACAAAAAGGGGTTATCTATAGGTTGGATTAAGGTATAATACCGAATAGTGGTGGATGAGTGAAGCTACCAAAGGGAAAAGTTCTACCACTGAATTAGTGTATATAGAGTAAATGTAACATCCCGAATTTTCGACTTTCTAATATCGGAAATAATTATATAAATGATTATATCCTTATCCGAGATTTAGAAAATGACTTTGGATAAACTAAGGTCATTCCCTGTCATACTTATTTTTATAAGGTTACGGGGAAATTTTGGAATGAAAATTCAGACGGAAACCGGTATGTGTTTTCCAAGTTTTCACTGACAGTAAATTTTTACTGATCAAAAACCCTAATTTCAACTCAGGAACGAAACCATTACGTTTTATATTTTGCCTCGGACGATTTTCCACATTTCGGAAAAAATTCTTTAGGAATGAAATACTATTATTTTATTCGGACGTAATCGTTAAGAAAACGCGTAAAACCTAAGTCCGAGAATATGTCGGGCAAACGACGGAGTCAATTATGGAGCTGAGATATTAGGAGGGATTAGTGTAGCAGAGAGGACAAGGAGTCCGGCTTTAAATTTCAGTAATCGGGAATTTTCAAGTAAAATGACCAAAATACCCCTAAGCTTAACCTAACCGACGTTGAGTTAAATTTTAACCACGGTTAATTCTTATGGTCCAAAAACAGCCACACTTCTCCTCACTTATTCACCACATATTTTCCTACTAGCTCATGATGACAATTTAAGTTGAATTTGCATTTTGGTCCTTAAACTTTCTATTAATTTTATTTTGGTCCCTAAACTAATTTCTATGATACACTAAGTAAAGTAGATCAATTTTTGGCTCTTCCAAACCATGTTGGGCTGTGGTTTTTGAGGCCCAATATCACGGTCATGAACTCACTTTCCATGAAGCAAATTATACTCTCAAACTTTCCTATGTCTTCAAAATTGTCTTAAGTGTTTTTGTGTTGAAAATTAAGTGTGTGGGCTTGGGCTTCTCAAGCTTAATTTCGCAAGGCCCAAGCCCAAGGCCCATGAGGATTGCTTCATCAATTAAGATGATGCCATCTCCTTCTCCAAACTTCTCCATTCTTCCATTTTCTCTCTAACTCCATAAACTTGGTTTGTGAAGCAACTTGCTCATCCTTGGCCATTTTTCAAGTTCCAATAGATAATCCATGATCCTCATCATCATTTAACTATATGTTCTTCATGTATTTTCATGATCTAAAGCTTTGTTCCTAATTTTCAATTTCTAGATCTAGAAAGTTTGAAATTTTCTAGAAAATCATAGAAAAATCCTAAAAATGTGAAACCAATTTCTATGTTCCTATTATCATCTCTACTATCATAATCCAAGAGATTATTGTAAACAAAGTTTTCCTCCTCCATTATTTGGTCATGGCCGAACCCTAGAAAGTGTGTGGGGGGAGGAACTTTTGTTCAATTTTTAGAAAGTGATCATAGATCTCATCTTTCTCATGTGTAGCGTATCAAACTAAAATCTCTTGCCTTATTTTTATGCTTTGGCCGAAACTATGCATGGAGGAACTTGGAAGATTTTGATTCAATCTTTATTGATTAATCACTAATCCTATGTCTTAAGTACTTAAGGATCACTAATCCAAAGACTTAAGAAATTTTAGAAATATTTAGCCACAAAACCCTCTCATGGCCGAAACCCTTAACCCTTGGGGTTAAGATGATTTTGTTTCAAGTTTTGTAAAGTAAGCTTTGTTTATGTCTTAATCTTGCTTAAGGATCATTAATCCATAAGTAGAGAAATTTTCAACATCCCTAGCCTAATTAACCTATGAAGGCCAAAACATAGCCATAGGGATTAGATGGATTGTGTGGTTTCATTTGTTGATTTGGATTTGATTTATTGTGAAGGACAAGTGTTGTTTGTTGTTGTGAGTTCGTGGAGGAATCAAGATTCTTAGAAGAAATTCACTTAGGAAATCTGTAACTTCAAGAGGTAAGGGGAGCTTACTTGAGGGATTTTTCCCGATAATTATATGTGTGATCTATTGTGTGACTTGTATTACTTGATTGATGGTTGTGGACTTGTGGTGTTTGTTATCTACGGTTAATTATTTAATTGCAGTTATGTATTACAATGTTTTGATGCATGATTTGCCTGGGTGATAATTGTTATATTATTGTTGATGAAACGTTGATGCTGTTTGTGGATTGAAAAGCCTGATAGTGGTTAGTGCTCAATAAGTAATGAGGTTCAAAGTATTAAAAAGTTTTTATGGGATAACGGATTTTAATTGATGAGAAATAGTAATGTCACATTACTTAGGGTCTTGGTTGGTTGAAAATGAGAAAAAGTTGAAAATATCATTATTTTAATGATTTATCGGTGTAACAGTGAACTATGAGTTACAGTGAGGACGTAACCGTGAAATTATTTTTGTACCGTTAATTTTTAGGTGGATAAATCCAATATATTATAAAAAGTTATTTTATGAAATTAATCTTCGAAAATAACTTAATCATGATTTTAGAAAATTATTTAAGTGGAAAAGAGCAAGTTTTGACTTAAAACGTTTTTAAAAATGCGAAAAGACGGTGAATTTCCGAAAATAATTACGGAACGCATTCTTAAAAACAGCAGTAATCATTCACACATGGATTTAGTTTTAAGATCGTTTTTTTTTAAGAACTAGAGTTTCTCGGAGAAATGATTTTACGAAGATTAGACGTTATTTCGGAAAGAAGGGTTTCCAAAAGAAAATGAATTTCAATATGGTTTGTCTTTTTATAACAGAGTTACAACAGAAAGGATTTTCTGTAAACGGGTTTTACTTAACGATTTATTTGTTAGTTATGATATCTTGATGATATTCATGTTACAGAGTATTTGTTAATCATGATATCTTAATGATCTTCATGTCTTGATGTATCTGTTATGTCATGGTATCTTGATGATATTCATGTTATACGGTAGTGGTTTGTCATGATATCTTGATGATATTCATGTTATAGTGTGTTTAGTAGTCATGGTATCATGGTGATATTCATGTCTAGTTGACCATTGTGCCTTCATGGTCAATGTGCCATTTAGAGTTGACCATTGTGCCTTTATGGACGATGTGCCATTTGATTTGTTGACCATCCCCATTTGATTTGTTGACCATCGTGCCGGGATGTTTGGGCGATGTGCCATTTGTTTTGTTGACCATTGTGCCGGGAGTTCGGATAATGTGCCATTATGTTGTTGACCATTGTACCAAGAGTTTGGACAATGTGCCATTCAAGAGCCTGATCAGCTCATTTATTTGGTGAGTGAATCTCTGGGAGATTAGATATAAGGTTAGATGTTGAACTGGGTAGTGTCATTAATTTCTTTTATAAAGGACAATGACTGCTTGGGGATGAAACCCATTGGTAAATTACTTGTTATTCTGAGAAGTTTATGCTGTATGATTTTATATGACTACATGTTGTTTTGTGTGTCACGCATGTAGTTATCGTGCTTATATCCATATATTGGTGTCTCACCCTTACAATATATCAGGTTTTACTCGTTTTTGCTGCTGTACCTTGGTACTGGTAGTGGATGGTGCAGAGGAAGTCTTAACTTCAATTGGGGATACTAATCCCGATCTTTGTAGAGATTGGTAATAGTGGTGAGATCCAGTAGATGTTTTATAGAGTGACCAGCTTAGGATTTTTCCTTGTGTTATGTACTTTAGAGAAATTTGGTTTAGGAGATTCTGCAATCCTTGGTATGGTTTGTAATTTCTCAGTATGGAAATAATTTCAAGAAAACTTATATGTTGTGGTTGCCTGATTTATGAACAAACCCCGTTTATGTGTATTGTTAACTTTAATGTGATTTTTATTTTGTTGTTGGGTGTATCACTTTGCTAAAGTATTCAGAGAGAAAAATTTTTACAACCGAGTTTTCTGATCTAAAGTAAATAAATTTTCAGAAAGCAACTAGCAAATAAAGTTTTAATTTATTTACGCACATGTTATAAAGTAATGCCCAATGGGGGTGTTACAGTAAACCCGCTGTGGATGTCAGCTCTTAAAGGAGGTGACAATGTTATGAATCCGGAGTAAATAAGGAAGCTTGATATGGTACTTAAGTCATGAGGCTCTCCTACCTAATTGAGTAGTCTTTTGAGTAGCTCTTCTCATAGAGTTAAGTCATAACACAGAAAAATGAATCATCCTCTCATTAGAACTTTCATTGAAACAAGTTAGGGGCTTAATACAAAAGTCATGAGCCCTCGCAATAGTTAAATATAACAATACAACACCACCCACTACCGTCATTGATGTCATCGACTCATCGTCATCGCCTCCTCCATAATCTGATTTGAATTTAGAGTTATAATTCTATAATCTGACTCTTCATGCAACATAACATAGAATTATGATTCCGAAATAATTTCAATTCTATGAGAGTTGGAATTAGAGAGTTGGAATTAGAATTGGAATTAAAATTCTAAAATACAATTCAGATTCTATGTTCCAAACGCCCTTCACACAAAATTGTATTTGCAATACAGTCGCAGATCAATTTTCGTTGGTCGACTGAATCTAGCTGAGCTCACTACTGATTGAAACCATTGGTTTAAACTTGAAAAATTCAACTCCAGCATCCTTTTCCAACAGGAATGGCATATTTTCTTAATGTTGGTTTTATAGCATGAGCCATTTGCCACTGCAATATGTGTTAAGGTCTAATATAGTTAGATCCAAGTCTTTCGTTTTTTGGTCAAAAGTTAGATCCAAGTTAAGGCATCAATTTTTTCAATGGGCTCTTCTTTTTCGTTTTGATGATCATTTTTTTTTTATGAACATTTTCAATGGGCTCTAGGACAATAATAATTGTCTCTCTTTTTTTTGGTCTTTCAATGATAAAATGATAATTGTCTTCTTATTTCGTAAGTTGTGACCCAACTTTTAATCCTCCTTCTTATTCTGAGTTAATGGGCTTCACAGCAAAATGAAAGAACCCTAATTAAGTTGGGGTTACTTTCTTATCCTTATTGGGCTTACTTTTTTACTTTTTATTTTTTTAATAAAACAATATAACCACTTGTTAATGTAATTAATTAAAGTTTTTCTTTTTATTCATGAAATTTGTTTTAATTGATGAAAAGTTGGCTAATTTTTTTTCTAGCTAATTAAAAAAAATTACCTAGTTATTCAAACTAATTAAAAAATATTTGCTAATTCTAACTAATTAAAATGTTACCAAAAAAAAAACTTGTTCTAATTAATTATTTTCTTTTGCAGAATAAATATTTACAACTAATTGAGTATAACAGTGAGCATCTGCTAATATTTAATAATATTTTTTAAATCCAGTAGTATTTGTTATTGACTTATTGCCATTACTAATCAACTTTTATATATTAAATTAGCGTACCCGTTCTAAATTAAGAGCCATTCTCTATAATCTTTCTCAACTGACAACGTGACATCACCTATATTAAGCATTTTTTTAATTTATAATTTTTATTATATTTTCAAATATACTAATAAAGAGTTATTACTACTAAATTTGCATATTATTTTTTTGATTTTTCAGGTTATCCTCCGCACGCAACTGTAAATACTCTCATAGTACTTAACGACATTGAAGGGTAAACATCTTCTAACCACATATTGATAAATTTGCATATTGTTTACTTATTTATGTTTAATCATTTTCCTTTTATAATTTATTTTCAAATCTTCTAATTAATAATCATTACTACTAACAAACCTCCTGGTCATTAAATTATTTTCATTTAATTATCTTCCTTTTGGAAATAGTGATTTTAAAAAGAAAATTATCCACATCTATTCATGTATTAAATTAGAGTATACATTCTTAAGAGTAGTTAAATCATTAACGTTCTTAATTTTTATTTTTTAATATTTGAATTAGATACTCTCTCTTTTTTTTAAGGGAATGAGCACTACTAAAAAAAAATAAAAAAAATCAGTGACGGACCAAATTCATTGCTAAAAAGAAAAAATTTGTCGCTAAAATAATTAATGACGAAATTAACGACATAACAAATTTTCCTCAAAAAAAGTGGCATCACTAAATTTAACGATGAAATTTATATGTCGTCGTAGTCAGCGACGAATTCTATCCTTCGCTAAGAAGCAAAAATCCGTCGCTATAAGTGTTCAAAAAACATAGGTTCGAAATGTTATAATTTCATTGTTGTTTATGACGAATTAAGGATTTGTCGTTGTTAACGACAGATTCATATCCGTCGCTATTTGCGACGTAATTCAGATATGTCGTTGTTTGCGACGTATTTAGATATGTCGCAGTTAGTGACAGATTCACATCAGTCGTTGTTTACGACGTATTCAGATCCATCGCTGTTTGCACGTATTCAGACATGTCGCTGTTCGCGACGTATTCAGATCTGTCGCTATTTGTGACATATTCATATTTGTCGTTGTTTGCGACGTATTCGAATCCATCGTTGTTTATGACATATTCAGATTCGTCGCTGTTTATGACATATTCAGCACCCAAGAATAGATGCTCATCACTATTTCTGACGAATTTAGCACCCAAAAATAAAACTGGCGGATTTAATGGTGGAAATAGGATTTTTACAACAAAAATTTTTTTTTTACACAAACTTCAAATAAATTATAATAAATTTATTCTATAAAAACAAATATATACTTCATTAAATCCAAATAAACAGTGGATACAAATCAATAAAAGTGATTAATACATAACCTATTGCTCTATAGAATCAAATTAACAATTATAGACAAAATAGCTCTCATGAGGCTAAATCCAAATACTTGAGGGACCAAACACAAAGATACATGGTAACAGCCAATTTGCCAAAACTACTGCATTGCATATCTGCATTTTGAAATATGGGCAATAGTTAACGAATGACATCCAAATATTATACAGCAATGCAACAAAACTTTTTGTTGTGTCGTATCATATATAGCAAATTTCAATATGCAAGACGTCATGGATCAAATGCAATATTGAACTTGAATCAGAACCAACTTAAAATGGTAACTCTAGTTGTTTTGCTAGGGCACCAAATTGGAAACAGTACAATGTTGAGACAACACTCCAATACCAAATAAGAATGAAGAGGAGGTTCCTTGAAAATAATATTTGGGCATCAATATCTAGATTTCATATTGTCCTATCAATTTCTTCAATTGATTCTATCTAAAATTCACACCATAAAAATGCACAAGTATGCAAATAAATACTACCCTTAGATTAATGTTTTTCTTCCTTTGTATATCAGACAAGTGCTCAATGCACATTAATTAAGTCTACATATTTGACAACAAGTATAAAAAATTCTCCAACTTAAGTGTACCAAAGAACAGTGGCAATGCAAAAGAAAACAAGCAAATAATAAAATGCAAAATCCAAGATGAATTTCAAAAAAGGCAAACAGTCCAGACTAGAGTATATCACAATTGAAAGGACTAAATTCATACCGCAATTCTTTGCTGATTTAGACCCCCTTCAGCATGGATGAAAATAGCCATTTGTTTCATTTTCGGGAGGAAGCTCTACATGGAGGAATAGAAGTACTATTAATATGAGATAAATGAAGAATATTACATTATGATTTATGAAAGATATCAAAGAACTATTTGCTGACTACTTCATAGAGTGAAGATATACAGAACTTGTTAATTACAAGTTTCAAATTCAGAGACTTTGCAGAGGTTACTTTGTACCAAGTCAAGGGTTGGTTCTTAGGCAAGGTAGAATGTGAAATCCACTGTCCATAAATTCCAATAGGCAGACCAAATTCTTGACCTTTGAGCCCAACCTGCATCACAAATATCTAAAGGATAAACTGAGTTGATCTATTAAAGTCATATATCTTATCTGGAAAAAGAAAAAACTGTGATGTTACAAGTAATCTTTTTGCAAAGAACACACTTGAAAAAACAGTGATGGCTCAAATCCTGTCTATCCTTGTTTTTATGGTCATCTTCTATTTGAACTCCCACAAAGTATGCTACCTAAACAAACACAGAATTCAGCAATGGTGAGTATAACAACTACTTTAGTCTTCAACCCTATATATGTCATTGTCACCATAAAAAGGGCCCAAAATAATAACTCATCAAGGCACATTAATGTGGAGCAGGATACACTATTAAAACCCTTATATTGTGAGACAAAAGCCATATTATTATATGCATTTCTCAAAGAATATCTAGTGGTTACCCCTTTGGATATCTCACTAATTATGTTGTCCATAGGGTGATTCTTTGTATTTTTCCATTCTTTAGGAAAATCTTAATGTTGTGCCTCTTCTGGAATTCCCACAATTTCATCCACTTTAGCATTGACTTGCTTTTCCTCACGTCAAATCTCTTCTCAAATTTCTGCAGCATCATCAACAAACTCCTTTCCCAACCTTTTGGGGGTTAGTTTAATCAAATGTAACATACACAGATTCTTCAATTACTTGTGTTCTTTTATTGAAGATTCTAAAACCTTTGCTAGCTGATGAATAACCTAGAAAGATACCTTCATCAGCTTTAGGATCAAACTTTCCTAAATTGTGTTTACCATTGTTCAGTACAAAGCATTTGCGTCCAAAAACTAGGGATGACAATTTGTACCCTACCCATTGGGTACCCGCAAAAAATACCCACAATGGGTAGGGTAATTACCCGCACAATGGGTAAGGGTCAGGGTATGGGTAATTACCAGCAAATTTGAATGGGTATGGGTGCGGGTACAAATACTATAATACCCACCCGCCCCATACCCACACATATGTATATGAATATATAATTATTTATTTATTTACATTACTAATATATATAATTTTAACTATAATACAAACTTTAAAACCAAAATTAATCTAAATATTCTTTACTTTCTAAGCCTAGTTGCATCTATGATTCCTTTTTGGATGTTTTTATTTATTTAAATATTTTGATTTGTAATGTTTTCTGAGTATATTTAAAAGACCTTTAAATCATTTTTTAATTGTTATAACGTTTCTTTTGTTATTTATTGTTTTTTCACAGTTAAAGTGCGGGTAACGGGTGCGAGTACAGGTACTTAAGTACCTAGAAGGTACGGGTAAGGGAACTAAAGTTGCTACCCACGTGGGTATGAGTCCGGGTACAGGTAATTTTTTCAAACGCAGGTATGGGGACGAGTACTATAGTACCCTACCCTGACCCTACCCATTGCCATCCCTACAAAAAACATGGAAATGTTAAACATTTGGTTTTCTAGAGATATTTCGAAATATCTCTAGGAAATATAATATTTTATTTTTACACTAAAATTTTAAAAACTTCCAATATCGTAGCAAATATGATAAAAATATTTTTCATCTCGTTCACGAATTAAAATTAGGTTTTCTGAGCAGTAAACTTTTACTGTCAGTGAAAACGCAGACCGGCTTCCGTCTGAGTTTTCAACCCAAAATTTCATCGTAAGCTTATAATATAAAGCATAACATGGAAATGACATTGGTTTATCCAAAATCATTTTCTAAGTCTCTGATAAAAATATAATTATTTATATATTTATTACCGATATTAGAAAGTAGTAAAAATCGAGGTGTTACAATCAACTCACAAGAGAACCTTCTCTCTAATAAGAAACTTTACAATCAAAGATTTGAATATAGATTATAAAAATCAGATTTACAAGTTGAAGTTCTATTGAAAAATCTCAGTTTTTCTCAATGCTAAGCTCTCTCAAGTTTTTCAGTGAATGATCTCGTATTATGAGTTCTAGTTTTTTAAATGTGTTTGTTCATGTCCTTATATAGTTATAATTCAAAATAAATCCGTTGGAAATGCTTAACAAATCAGTTGAGATCAAAACAGAAATGATTTGAATATCCTGTAACCAGTCAATCGATTAGTACACAGATGTATTAAACAAAATGTTCACTTTCAGAACATGTGTATATCGATTGTTGTTCCTGTGTACAGAGTAAACTCTCATGTGTACATCGATTATGTTCTTGAATGGTCTTGATCCAAAAGACTACATACATTAGTACATCGATGTATTTCTTGAAAACATATGTATTTGCAACCCAAAACCATATACATCGATTATCTAATTGATTATGTCTTTGTTTTAGGAACTTCTAGGTTCTGTTCTTGCTTATACATAGATGTACTATCGATTTACATTTTCAGAAATATTTTCTGATCAAGCAACTCAAGTGTCATTCGATGTATAACACTTATACATAGATGTACACATATGTTTTCATTAAAAGTTAGTAAATTAACTAAAAGTACATAGATGTTTGATCCTTTAATTAACCTTTTCAATTCTAAGTTCATTTTGAAAACTTAGTTACCTTTGAAAATGATTTTCCTTATTCTTTTGAGAGCTTAACTAAGAGTTAAATTGAGAAATTTCATTACATAAACTTTTAAAGATTATCTTCCATTTTCTTTGCTCATGATGCTCCTTCTTCAAGTCAATCTTCATGTTCCTTTCTCTTTGAATTCCATTGCATCCACTTTACTTGCTTTCAGTAATACTCATTGATAACTCAAGCTTTGTAAGTAGTTAGTGAATCATTTAAACATCAAATCATTTAAGTTTGATCAATAATCAAAACACTTAGAGTCAGTTAACGACATGAACCGATTAAACGCCCGAATGAGAGGGATCCTGAGATTGTGTAGGTATGGGACTATACAGTTGAGGATGAGATATACCCGATGTCCCATTAAAGAAAAACCTAATTAACTAAAACTTAATCGCGATATAACGTTAAGCATATATATAAAAACAACAAATATATAAAAATTATAAATAATATAAAAGAACAAAATATAAACATCACACCATGTACATATATATACATCACAAACATAATGTGCAGAAATACTGTAGAGGGTACCCCATCAGTAGGGTCCAGATAATATTGACCATCATATATAAAAGAAAGTACATCAAAGCTCCAAAGAAGATATCCTCACTAACTCTCCTCACACCCAACCTGTAACACCCCCTTGGGCATTACCTCCTAATCACATATGGAAACAAATTAAAAGGAAAGTTTGCTGGTTTTTTTCGGAAAACTTCTCTTATTTTTCAGAAGTCTGAAAATATAGGGTAAACATTTCTTTTTCTTTTTCTTTTGTACGGAGTGTTTTCAAAAAGGAATAGTGCACACGACTCAAACATAATATCATACCATGCTTAATAGCACACAAAAACTAGGTTCATTTATGACTCAAAGCACTTCAACATATAAACTTTCATGAAATAATCTTTCATATTGAAATTTATAAG
This sequence comes from Echinosophora koreensis, assembly GCA_035048595.1. Taxonomy (NCBI): domain Eukaryota; kingdom Viridiplantae; phylum Streptophyta; class Magnoliopsida; order Fabales; family Fabaceae; genus Echinosophora; species Echinosophora koreensis. The sequence continues at coordinate 1,811,857 of JAPCYP010000078.1, forward strand.
ATCATTACAAAGTTCTTCAAAACCACCTATAACAACTTTCTTAATATACCCGTCCCAAAGGAAACATCCTAAGCTGGTCGATCTAAAAGACAATTACTGGAAAGAACTCTGTAGTTCTCACCATAAAATTCTCACCAACCTCTCCAAGGATCGGAAGTACTATCCTTAAGTGAGGTCAGGAACTTCTCGACACCACTTGTCCTCGTGTAACAAAGCACCACAGAAAAGGGCTAGGAACACCTGATATATTGTAAGGGTGAGATACCAATATATGGATGTATTATGACGACTACATGCCCAAACACAGAGCAACATATACAGTTAAATATACATATTCAACATATAAATTATCACAAATAAATCATACCAATCAACAACTCGTCGTCGTTTTTGAATACATGGCACTTCTATATTTCATCATTCTATCCTAGTCTCCGGAGATCTCCAACACCATGCAATTTTGAAAAACAGTGAGCTGATCAAGCTCATTAGCCACCCAGGCTTCAAATTTTGGCCACACAGGACCAACTGCCACACAGGCTCATAATCTTGGCCACACAGGCCCAACTGCCACACAGGCTTAAACTTTGGTCACACAAGCCCAAACTTTGGCCACACAGGCCCAATCTGCCTCACAGGCTCCAGTTATAAAGTTGGGCACGTCTGCCTAAAAACAATGTATGTAAAATCCTTTTATTTTCGCGGCTTTTCTTTGTGCTTCGTTCTTTCCTTGTCGTGGCCCATGGCTCACGACCACCGTGAATTTTTGTGTTTTAAGACTTTTATTATTAACACAGGACATTAAAGTCTGAGTGTCCAATCACAATGGTCCTGGACCCGTGCACTGGCCCAGAACTTTGTGGTAGTAGAAAACAGTCTTTACCCCCTTTTTACTCAGTTTTACACGTTTATCACAACTCACAAAGGACACACAGTCCAAGCCACTTTTATCGGGACACACAGTCCATAATACATATATAGGACACACAGTCCACAACGTGGTTGTGATACCGATCATGAATCCACGTACCAGAATTCTAGTACTCCGATGTCTCGGTTACTAGGCTCATTTTTCATCTTATTTTTCGTTCAGTGAAAAACAAAATACCAAAACCGAAAGTTTTTTTTTTCCCGTAACTCATCCAAGTTATCGGACATTTTCTTTTGAACAAAATCTTTTAAATATAAACTTTTCTTTTGAAATCCTTTTGTTTAAAACTACAAGTTTTGAAAAATCCATTTTTATTTCCATAAAACCATTTTATTTTCAAATCTTCTTTTTCCTAAAACATTTGAAAATTTCCAAATAAATTCCTTTCAAGATCCAAAATGAACTTTTGTTTCCTTCAAACATTTCCAAAGAATTTGATTTTTCTTTTAGTGTAAAATCTTCTAAATTTTCATTTGAATTTTCTTCATAAAAATTGTTTTTGTTTTCTAAAATTTTCACCAAACATTAAAATTATTCAACTTCCCCTTTTTATCAAAACCTTAAGAAAAATCCTTACTTGTGATTTTCTTTATAAATGTTTTCTTAAGGCTTTTATCCTTATTATTTGGGCTCTAACTAATGGTTAGGCTTCCAGACAGCAACAACAACACATATACAACCATATATAAGCTACACTCATATATTCACAAAACATTGCCTAAGCATAAGAGCATGTTTATCAGGTCAAGCAACAACTTAAGCCACAAATCAAAACTCAGCAGAATACACATAAAATCAATCATAACAACATGTAGTTGTCATAAAGAGCATCCCTCAGGCTTTCTCCCCTTACTTGATTCGACGGGTAGACAAGATCTTTGTTTCCGTGTTGCCCAGAGCGAACCTCCTTTGCCCACCGCGTGCCACAAGTCTAAGAATTAAACGAATGACTTAAATTAAAACAACAAAACCATCCTATCTTTCTAAGTATAGGTTTTGGCCATGGCTAGAAAAAAAATGATGCTAGAGATTTTTCAAACTCTTAATTCTTGGATTTACATTTGATCCAAGACTTATATATATATATATATATATATATATATATATATATATATATATATATATATATATATATATATCTAGCCCCATTTGCAGGAAAGTTTGCCAAGTGTCATCTCTACAGAGATTCCTTCTACAAGAAGCTTTCTAAAAACTTTCTATAATGGGAAACTTTTTGAATTAAAAAAAACAATTAAAATTCGAAAAAATAATAAAAAGAATAAAAGAGATGCAGAGAATTTATTGCTAGCTACAACTTTCAAAAATTGGTTGATTGCACCTCTTCTATTCTATTGGTTATTTAAATCTTTAAAATCAATTAATATTATGGAAAAAGGAATAAAAGAAATTTGTTGGCAGCATCTTTTCTATTGGTTGGCAACATCTTTTCTATTGGTTGATATTTTATTGCTACGAGTTTCAACAAATTGGTTGGTAAACTCCATTCAAACTTTATCTAATCATATAATAAATTCTCTCTTTATTCAAATATTCAACCACTTTAGACCTTTTCATTTTCAACATTCACACTTCAGAAGCAAGGGGAAAGAATCTCTCTCTCTCTCTCTCTCTCTAGGTTTTTCTATTCTTGCCACCATTGCAAGGCCTGGTTCCTCTGTGCAAATATTATCTCTGTGATTCTCCTATATTGAACAAGGTATGCTTGATTCCCCCATCTCTCTATCTCTCTATCTCGCTCTCTTTCTGTCTCTCTCTCTCTCTCTCTCTCTCTCTCTCTATCTCTATCTCTATCTCTATCTCTATCTATCTATCTATCTCGCTTTCTCTCTCTCTCTCTCTATCTCTATCTATCTATCTATCTATCTATCTATCTATCTATCTCTCTCTCTCTCTCTCTCTCTCTCTCTCTATCTCTATCTATCTATCTATCTATCTATCTATCTATCTATCGATCTCTATCTATCTATCTATCTATCTATCTATCTATCTATCTATCTATCTATCTATCTATCTATCTATCTATCTATCTATCTATCTATCTATCTATCTATCTATCCCTTATGGAATTTGATAACAAGAGCAACATGTTGCTACCGTTAAATTACAACCATTTCTTTGTGTTGATGTTGCAGAAGAAGAATGACGCCTAAAACAATAATATGACAGTGGTAAGCATTCTCGGAAAAGAAAAGTCTATCAAATTTTGTCCAAATGAAATTTGTGTTTACTATGGTTGAAATTCGAATATCTGGGTAATTTTAATTTTTTAACTGGGAATCTCTCTGATTTCGATTGCAGTTTCTACGGTTTCAGATGGGGGTCTCGAAATCTATATATTCAATATATCTAGCCCCATTTGCAGGAAAGTTTGCCAAGTGTCATCTCTACAGAGATTCCTTCTACAAGAAGCTTTCTAAAAACTTTCTATAATGGGAAACTTTTTGAATTAAAAAAAACAATTAAAAATCGAAAAAATAATAAAAAGAATAAAGAGATACAGAGAATTTATTGCTAGCTACAACTTTCAAAAATTGGTTGATTGCACCTCTTCTATTCTATTGGTTATTTAAATCTTTAAAATCAATTAATATTATGGAAAAATGAATAAAAGAAATTTGTTGGCAGCATCTTTTCTATTGGTTGGCAACATCTTTTCTATTGGTTGATATTTTATTGCTACAAGTTTCAACAAATTAGTTGGTAAACTCTATTCAAACTTTATCTAATCATATAATAAATTCTCTCTTTATTCAAATATTCAACCACTTTAGACCTTTTCATTTTCAACATTCACACTTCAAAAGCAAGGGGAAAGAATCTCTCTCTCTCTCTCTGGGTTTTTCTATTCTTGCCACCATTGCAAGGCCTGGTTCCTCTTGCAAATATTATCTCTGTGATTCTCCTATATTGAACAAGGTATGCTTGATTCCCCCATCTCTCTATCTCTCTCTATCTCGCTCTCTTTCTCTCTCTCTCTCTCTATCTATCTCTCTCTCTCTCTCTCTCTCTCTCTCTCTCTCTCTCTTCTATCTATCTATCTATCTCGCTTTCTATCTCTCTCTCTTTCTCTATCTATCTATCTATCTATCTATCTATCTATCTATCTATCTATCTATCTATCTATCCCTTATGGGATTTGATAACAAGAGCAACATGTTGCTACCGTTAAATTACAACCATTTCTTTGTGTTGATGTTGCAGAAGAAGAATGACGCCTAAAACAATAATATGACAGTGGTAAGCATTCTCGGAAACGAAAAGTCTATCAAATTTTGTCCAAATGAAATTTGTGTTTACTATGGTTGAAATTCGAATATCTGGGTAATTTTAATTTTTTAACTGGGAATCTCTCTGATTTCGATTGCAGTTTCTACGGTTTTAGATGGGGGTCTCGAAAATGGGAAGCATAAAAGAAGAAAAAAATAAAGGGGCTATAGTTCACTGTCTTTTATTTCCTTTTTTTTATTTTGAAAATATATTAATATCATGTTCTCCTTTTAGGTTGAATTATGTCTTTCCTGAGAGGTTGACATCCAATTGTTGCAAGGGTCTGTTTATTCGATTCCTTCAAGGTACATATTATGAAAAAAGCTTTTATATATTTGAGAGATTTTGGAAGTTCATTGTTCTTAACACCAGTAATTTTATTTTCTATGATTTATTTTGGATTCAATTATTTGGCTATGAAGGCTAATTTTAATTGTTCCCTGTGTGGCTACAATATTCAAAAATTGGTTTGCTACACCTCTTCTATTGATATTTAAAAATCAATTAAATTTATAGAAAAAAGAATAAAATAATAAAAGAGATGCAGATAATTTATTGCTAGGTACAACTTTCAATAAAATAATATTTAATAAAAATAATATTTCGGTTTTTCTAATTTGCATTAATTTTTAGGTGAAATAATGAATTGAGTTTATTGGGTTTGCAAAGCTACAATGAATAGGGGTAGTGGGTGCAGTGCACGACATTTCATAAGCCCCTGTTAATGGGATTGTTGGAATTAGCTAAAAAAATTTAAAAAATATTGAAACTGAGAAAATAAAAGAAAATCAAAACAGTTAGTTATAAGATTTGAAAAATATAATATTTAACACTATATTTAACACCAACAATCAGATTTATTTATTTACAATTAAAATTAAAGTTAAATTGTTCATTTATTAATTTATTTCTTGGAATATGTTGTACCATGCCATTTCTAGGTACAACTTTAAATAAAATAATATTTAATAAAAATAATATTTTGGTTTTTCTAATTTGCATTAATTTTTGGGTGAAATAATGAATTGACTTTATTGGGTTTCCAAAGCTATAATGAATAGGGGTAGTGGGTGCAGTACACGACATTTCATAAGCCCCTGTTAATGGGATTGTTGGAATTTGCGAAAAAAATTTAAAAAATATTGAAACTGAGAAAATAAAAGAAAATCAAAACAATTAGTTATAAAATTTGAAAAATACAATATTTAACACCATATTTAACACCAACAATCAGATTTATTTATTTAAAATTAAAATTAAAGTTAAATTGTTCATTTATTAATTTATTTCTTGGAATATGTTGTACCATGCCATTTCTTCTTCCCTTTCCAAGAGTATAATCAATTGTCAGTAGAATTTCAATGTCATGGTAAATGAAAAGTCTTCCTAATATTTCTTTGTAATTCTATTTTTGATGCATTATTATATTTTATTATTTATTTGATTATATTCATATATTTAAATATTTTTATTTTTATATTTTAATTGATGTAAACATGTTTCCTCTATTGTTTGTTATGTTAAGTGTTAATGTACAAACTGAAAAGGAGATGGCTGTTAGGTTGGTATGTTTAGTTCTCCTCAAGCTTTAAACCCTTTTTGTTCATTATATCTTCATATAAAATCAGAGTAAACAATAAATAATGTCAATCTGCAAAAAAATTCTACAGATTCATCCAGTGGTTGTGTTGATCTTATAAATCAATTTCTTGATGTTGCAGTCCATAAGGAAAATGAATAAATGGACATCAAATTTTTGACCTGCGGAATAGAGAACCATGACATTGAAGCTCAAATCAGATATTGTTGTTGAAGATTTGTCTACAGTACACGCAGCAAGTTGATGAAAACAGTGAAGCTACAGAAGAATATTTTAGTTGTTTGATCATGCTGAATTACAATGAATTTTTGTTAGAATTTTGTTTTATTCTAAAATAATTTGGTTTGAAATTTAAATGGTTTTAAATTCCTTTTATTACTATTAGATATCGTTCATTTAGCTTATTTTTATACATTTTATTACTATTTGATTTGATTTTAATTGTCTCAAATTGCATTTTGATGTCATTGTTAGATTTATTACTCTTCTACTCAAGTGGGGAGGCAACATTGGTTCTTGGAAGAAGTTGTAGGAGGAATGATTGAAGGAGAATGATCATATATTTTCAATTAACAATGTGTAATTTAAAGTATTGATTGTGGGTTTCAATCTCTAGAAATTTTTGCTATGATAATAAACTAAATAAACCATTGTTTGACCGTCAAAAATTTAAAGTAAACTTATTAACAATTATTATCTAACCATAACCGTCCAGAATTCAAAATAAACGTATAATTATTAAAATTACATTAAAATTGCTTTAACTCTATCTATCTATCTATCTATCTATAATAATAATAATAATAATAATAATAATAATAATAATAATAATAATAATAATAATAAATTTATATCTAGCCCTATTTGCAGGAAATAATAATAAATATAATAAATAATATATATATATATATATATATATATATATATATATATATATATATATATAGCCCCATTTGCAGGAAAGTTTTACAGATGTCACATCTACAGTGAAAGTTCTTCAAGAAGTTTTCTACGAACTTTCTCTTATTAGATAATAATAATAAAAAGAGATGCAGGGAATTTATTGCTAGATACAACTTTAAAAAATTGGTTGGTTACACATCTTCTAATGATATTTTCGAAATACTTGCATGAAAAAGGTATCTAATAAATTCTCTCTCTCTTAATTCTTAATTACTTTCCTATCTGAAATACAACCTGTGTCCAACTTCTGATTGGTTTTTGAAATATATATATATATATATATAGCCCCATTTGCAGGAAAGTTTTAAAGGTGTCATATCTACAGTGAATGCTTCTTCAACAAGTTTTCTACGAACTTTCTATTTTTAGAAAGATTGGATATTTAAAAATCAATTAAAATCAATTAAAATTATGAAAATAATAATAAAAGAATATAAAAGAGATACAGGGAATTTATTGCTAGATACAACTTTCAAAAATTAGTTGGTTGCACCTCTTCTAATGATATTTGCGAAATACATTCATGGAAAATGTATCTAATAAATTCTCTCTCTCTTAATTACTTTCTTATCTGAAATCCAAGAGGTGTCCAACTTTTGATTGGTTTTTGAAATTCAAATATCAATATAATATTTATTGTAATGATAAATTGCATTTAAAGCCTTGCACATGTTTTGAAAAGGAAGGAAAAGAAAAGGCAAGTACTATGAAAAACCTTCACTGTTCTTCTCTGCTATGGAAACGTGAAAAGAGGTGAAGAAAATGTGAGGCTGCATTGTTCCAAGGCATTGAAAATGTATGCAATAATTTATAATGAAGTATTTGGTCCTCTCCTTTCCAGCTATGCAAATGATGGGAGGATTTGCTTCAAATGAGAATATTAATGAAGTATCTGGTCCTTTCCTTGAAATGCAAATGCTGGTGTCTTTCCAACATGATATAGTAATGTTAACTATCATACTCCTACCTTTTTATAGCTTTGTTCTCAATAGAAAAGAACTACCATTTTCAATTCGAAGACAGATGCGATTTTAATTATATTTAAAATATTCTTCAGAATTATTAGTTTCCTTTAATACTCTTTTATTTCCTTTAAATACATTAAATTATGTATTCAATTTGAATGAAATAAATTTGTACTTTTCAATTCGTTTCAATTTGATTGATTGTGTAAAAAAAAATTTGATTGATTGGTTCCCTCAAAAAAAAAAAGTATTCAATTTGATTGAATGCAATTTAAGAGTCAATCAACAGAATTTGCTTTCAACTTTTATATGCATTTAAATTTGATTAAAATCAAATCAATTGTTTTGAACTTGGGTTCCTTTTAGTTAATGCTATTAATTAGAAATTTCTTTCCATTATGTGTTGCATGTATCTTTTTGTGTAGCTGCATGATTTAATTTCCAATGTGTCGATTGCAATTCTAATATTGAATCTTTTGTATTTATTTCTATATTTATTGCAAGGGGTTAAAATCTTATATGAATATGTTTAAACTTTTTGTTACCACCATTTAGTAATGCTGGTGGGACTACATGAGAAATAACTGTTGATTTTTTTTTTAAAGTATATTTAATTGTCAACTTATATCTTATTGTGTATAATTTATAATTTGATTTGAAATATGTAATCTATTTGAAAGTTATACTTTGGTAGCATGAAAGTTAATTATTTTTTGAATTGTTTTGTTTGGATTACCTAGAACATGTTGTCGACATTAGCTATACAAATTGAGAATTAATGAGTTCAATTTGGCATTCAAATTGAATTCAAACTTCTTACATCGAAGAAGACGAAAGTAAAATAGCAAGTTTTTGGAAGAAATTACATGTTTTAAAAAAATATATGATAGATGAATGGGGAACCAACGATGAAAATATGATAGATAAAAGGTGGTGGGGGAACCAAATGTTTATAAAAATATGAAGAAAATATGTTGTGTATGATTTCTAAGATCATTGACAAATTTCTATTATTAAAGGGGTGGAAACTTGGGTGGTGCTACTATGTGCAGCTTTAGAAACGAGTCATATTTTAAATAAATAAAAAAGAAATGACATGCTTTTAAAAAAAATATATGATAGATGAAGGGAGTAACCAATGAACAAAATATGATAGATAAAAGGTGGTTGTGGGAACTAAATGTTTATAAAAATATAAAGAAATTATGTTGTGTATGATTACTAACATTATTGACAAATTTATGTTATTAAAAGGGGTGAAAACTTGGGTGGTGTTACTATATGCAGCTTTAGAAATGAGACATCTTTTAAATATATAAAAAAGAAATGACATATTTTTAAAAAATATATGATAGATGAACGAGGGTAACCAATGAACAAAATATGATAGATAAAGGGTGGTGGGTCGAGGGAACCAAATGTTAATAAAAACATGAAGAAAATATGTTGTGCATGATTACTAAGATCACTGACAAATTTCTATTATTAACGGGGTTGGAAACTTGGATGGTGCTACTATGTGCGGCTTTAGAAATCAGATATATTTTAAATAAATAAAAAAAATAACATGTTTATAAAAAATATATGATAGATGAACGGGGGAACCAATGAAGAAAATATGATAGATAAAGGGTGGGGGGGAACCAAATGTTTATAAAAATATGAAGAAAGTATATTGTGTATGATTAATTAGATCATTGACAAATTTCTATTATTAAAAAGGGCGAAAACTTGGGTGATGCTACTATATACACTTTACAAATATATACCCCTGTTGCAAAATCAGAAACAAAAAGGAGAGGGTTAGGGTTCCAAAACCGAGTTCTAGAGAGAGAGAAGAGAGAGAAAGTGAGGGAAATGCATGGTAATGGAAGAAAATCAAGGAAAAACATGAAGATAACAAGGATTAAAGGTAGATCAAGCTATTTGGAGGTTGAAGAACAAAGAGATTGAGGAAGGAAAGAAGAAGAAGAAGAGAAGGAAGAGATGCAAGGATTCAAGATCTTCATGAAGGTGAAGAATCACAATCTTAAACCCCTCTTAGCTTGAAGAAGATGCTTATGTTAGAAAATGCATGTAGAAGAAAGGGATTTTTATGCTTGAAGTTGATGAATTACCATGTTTGATGGATTTCAATGTTTGAAGCAGTTTTATTTCTAAGTTGAAGATATATGATCTAAAGGAAGATTTGTGGATTTCTGGATATTTATGAGAAATAGACATTGTAAAGGGATGTTTATGTTTTAAATGGTCTTTCCTTTTGAAAGAATAGAAAATAGCCCACAAGGCGTTTGATGAAATGCTTGAACCAATATCTTATTGTTATTGAGCTATCTTTCTAGATATTGGTCAAGTATTATATAATTATTTGAAATATTTAAGGTTTATGTTTTATGAAAGAGTGTATTTTAAGGAAAAGTTTGATGTTGGAAGTTTTCAAGAGATGTTTTGATGAAAGATTTATATGTTAAAAAAATGTTAAGTTGTTAAGCATTGATGTTATATGATTTATAAAGAAAATGCTTTTTCATGAGATGTTTGATGATAATGCTTGAGTTTGATGTCTTTATGAGATTAGGAGGTAAGGGAATGAGAGTATCATGAAGTTGAGGGTCAAGTCATAACATGTGCATTGAGGTAAGGCAGTGGGACGCCCTGCTAGGTAGTGAGCTCACATACCATAGAGGTTGAGGATTCATTCCCAAGGTTTTCAGGTTAAAATGTTATTCATGATTCATGATGTTTCGCTAAAGTTTATGATGTTATAATAATATGATGTTTTATGTAAGTTTGTGATGATATAATGACATTTATGATGTTTTATTGAAGTATAAATTTTGATTTGAAAGCATAGAGGTATTTTTCTGATTAAGTATAAAGTATTTTTATGATGAGCTATATATGTTCATGTACTTAGTTTGATGATAGCTTGAGGGGATTTTCCGGAGTTCTCCAGCTGGTTGTACTGCTGATTTATTAAATGATTGTAATTCCTCATTGAGACGTAGTCTCACTTAGTAGTGCAACCAGATGTGGATGCAGGTTTTAGCAAGGATTAACGTGAGGAAGTGGTGATGAAGAATGGAAGAGTATGAGAAGTAGGTAGATGCCCATTGACATGTCAGAGTTATTAAGTTTATGTATGTTAGTATTTTGATGTAAAAAATATAATTTATTGGAAGAAAGGAGTTTGTATAAAGAGCTTTTATTAATTTTTCAAAATCATGTTTTAAAGAATTGTATGAGGTTTTGTTTATTCTGATACACATATAATAATTAGACGCGTATAATTGTTATATGTGATGTAACCAAGTTGAGGTGTTACATCATGAATATGATAAATAGTGACAAGGGTCACTATTCACATCAAATCAAATCTTTGCCAAACCTCGAAAAATTCAGACTTAATTATTTTTGGGTTCGTTCCGGTACCGATTGTCATGTAACGGTAAAAACCGATCGTATTTTTATTCGCAAAATTTCACCCGAAAAAATTCATATAAAAATAATTAATTTATAAAATCATAAAAATAAATATAACTGGGTTAGAAAAATAAAATTTTGAATTTTCGAAATTTTAAAATTATTTTCGGGTCAGTAGAGCTTAACTGACAGCGAAAACACAAACCGTAAACGTCTGAAATTTTCTACCGAAAATCCAACTGTACATTTCTAATATAAAATAAATAAATATGACTTAATTTGGTCTATCAAAATAATTCATCACCATTTATGAAAATAAAATCTTAAATATTCATATAATCACAAGTTACAGACAAGCAGAAAAATTGATGGAATGATTTGATGAAAATCATGATGTTGTGTAATAAATGAAAAAACTATTCCAATCAAATCAAGTCTCTTTAAATCTGTATTTAATATATTTAAATTAATTTGTTTCGTTCCAGTTCCATTAATTTCCCGACGGTGAAAACCGATCGTATCCTCTAAACGAAAATTCACCCGAAAAATTAAATTTTTTTTTGGTAATATTTATAAATAAAAATATTTAAAATCATGGGAATTGTTGTAAATATTTTAGGAAATCCAAAATTTTATTTTTCTTGTCGAAATTCGTTTTCTGTATTAGTAAAGTTTTGCTGACGGCGAAAACGTAGACCGTTTTCGTCTGAAATTTCAACCGGAAATTTAACTACAGTTTTCTAAAATAAGAATAGGGATAAAAATAAGCTACGAGAATAAATTTTTATTTATCAAAATAATTTTCTCTAAATTAAATTAATAATTACACATACACATACTTAAGCACTGATCATTAAGAAACAGAAAAATCGGGGTGTTACACAACCCATCTAAAAATACATCAAAAATGGGCTCACGCTCACAACCTATGTACATAGCATGCATTGGCCTCTAATCCTAGTGTGGACGACTAGAATTACCCTAACTCTCCCCACGTGTATGTCTGTACATCTGCGGCTGGGGTCTGACTGATGGTCCTGACGCGACTGCTCAGCTACTGCCAGAGATACTCCCTCGATGAGGATGCTAGAAACGTCATCAATAATGAGCGCTATGTCGCACATGATCTCTGGGAAGTACTGGCGCTGGAATCATTGCCTCTACATTAGGAGCAGCCCAAGGATATGGCGATGGCATGAGGGAGGATAAACAAACACTTGAAAAGGAAAAGTCTACCCGAGATGGAAAGTCCCCATGAATCCAAGATGAGGAGCAACTCCAAACTTGACATAGGCTGACTCCGGACCTGTATATACAACAAAACGAGTGACCGGGCCCACAAGCCACCTTACCACCATAGTCCGACACGTTACTTTTGGTCTGATTCTGTATGGTCGAAATTGACAGAAATGACTAACATGAAAACAGAACGTAAAGTGTAGGACCAATTTAAAAAATAAACAAATTATACGATCAATATGAAAAATAAAATAAACATATAAAACTAATCTATCTATTTTGCCTTATTTTTATGTATAAACAAAATATATGAGAAAACAAAATTTAAGCAAGATCTTGCAAATGATGTGCACCCTCCCCATGAAGTGATGAAGCTTTCCACTCCCATTTTAGGCAAATGGAGAGAGAAACAAGGCATAAGAAAATGAGTGATCTCCATCATTCATTTCCATGTGCTCTCCTCCTCCTCTTCAATCCCCATGTCTTCCTCTCCACCCTCAAATCAAATTTCAATACTCTCTCCTTGTCTCTCTCTCTCATCTATATTCACTTCATTTTATCTTCATAATAACTGATACCACTTTCTAGGGTTTTGAAATTGAAAAAAACAAAGCTAAAGCTGATCCACCTTCAGAATTTTATACACACATACTCATATATCATCCAATCACAAAAAACTCAACTTTTTTATTATTCTTATTCTTATATCAGAGAGGGAATTGCATTTGATCCATTGGGTTAATGCCTTAAATGGGTTTCTCTCATTAGTCTTTTTTGACCGTTCAAAGCAACTCTCCCAAGGCTTCTAGAGAGAGAAAATGGGATTGTAGAGAGAGAAAATGGTTAGAATGTAGAAAAGTGGGGGCTTTGAACAGAGGCAATGTTGGCAATGGAGAAGGATTTTGATTCAAAGTTGAAGATTCAGGGGAATTCCTCTAATGGTGGTGGTGGGAGTGTTCAGAGATCTAAAAGCTTTGCCTTTAGAGCTCCTCAGGAGAATTACACCATTCAGGACTTTGAGTTGGGCAGGATCTATGGTGTTGGTTCTTATTCCAAGGTCTGTGACACTGCTCAATTGTAATTTCTTTCTTTCTTTTTTTGGTATTTTGTAATTTCTGTTTCGTTCCCTACTTGTGTTGGTGTTGGTTGCTTTTGTTTTGTTTTTGTTTTTTTAGTTGGTGTTTTATCTATGCAGTGTTTTGATGGATGCATGAATCCTCTGGGAGGATATTGCCATTGTAATGTTGTGAAATACATGTAACGCGTTACCAATTTTGTTAATTGTTAATGGGCATTGTGCAGTTGATATCATTGAGCAATGCTTCCAATGTTTGGCATCCTTGTTCCTATGTATTGAAAGAAACAACTTTAAGACTTCTATTGGGGCATTTTGATATATAAGGATTTAGGAACAGTCTTTGAATTTGATACTCTGGCATATTGGTATTGGTTGCTGAAAAACCTGTTAGGAGGGAAAAAAGGGAAAACCAAAGCACTTTATTGCTCCATTCATATTTCAGAATAGGAAACGTCCTGCATTTGGTGATTTATTGGTTTTTGATAGGTGTTGTGATGTTGGAACTGCATTAAAAAAATCCAGTTCAGATATACATCCAGTTTTTTGTACTCATTTTTTCTTATAAAAAAAAAAAAAATTCTGTTTTTAAACTTCAGTCTTTAGCAGAACAAATGGAGCCTCAAGATTATTTTTGAAGTATAATGAGAATTACATAAGTTGCAGAGCTGAAAGTAAATCAGATTGTAGGGGTGTAGAAAGTGAAGTTAGCTGCAGTTAATGATTAGCTTGACTGTGTGGGTTTTATTTCCAAGCTGGAAATAAAATGAAAGAACTAGTGCACAAAATCAAAATTATATACTTCCGAAAAGTATAGTATATTATGTAATCCTATTTTTTAGGGCAGGTTTGGTGAGACGTTATGCTAGTTTTATTGTTACTTCTTTTGCACAAAGTTTATCTTTTTCTATGTAGTGAGGGATTTCACACTGTGGCCTGCCATAGTATACACTTATTTAAGCTGCATTGCCATCCTATGCAAGTGTATGTCATCTTACTATAAATTTAGGATTTGAAGGATTTTATTATTGTTGTTGAGAACTTGAGATCCCTATTCCACCCACATCAGTCCACGCTTCAGATGTCTAGTCCCGAGTGTGAGAGTGTGTGTTGAGAGTCCCACATCGACTGGATATATGGCCTAACTAGTGCTTATAAGGCTTGCGCAGTCCTTACCTTACAAGCCGTTTTGTGGGGTTGAGTTAGGCCTAAAGCCCAAATTCTAAGAGTTGTAAAGTAAGGGAACATGGTCCCAGCTACATGTCTTAGTAAAGGCCTTTCTTTCATTCCTTTCTTCTCTTTCCCAACTGATATTTTTCTTATATTGACTTCTGTGATATATAAGATGCATCAACATTTCTATTTGTTTGAATAAAAAAATTTCTTATCCTTTAAACCATTTGCAATACTTGATTTTCTAGAGCTTAGTCATATAACTATCTGCACAGAATCTAGGGTTTCCAATTTTTTCACTGTCAAAGGAATACATTGTCAACTTCTTGGTAGATCTGATCTTCTCCTTTGCCTCTGCCTCTGTAACTCTTGCTTCATTTATGATTCCTTTTTCCTTCTTTGCTCAAATTTTATTGGTTAGATGCTGTTGTACCTCATAGTGTGTATATTTGAAGGAAATCTCCCTTATAATTTGTACCATTTCAATACCCATTTCAATACCTTTTTCGTTTTGGTTATCTGTTGGGCAGTTATTTGAATTTATTTCTTTCTTATGTAGATTATCATTAATTATCTTTCTTATGGGGTTTTAAGGTTGTGAGGGCAAAGAAGAAGGATTCAGGAACTGTCTATGCATTGAAGATCATGGACAAGAAATTTATCACTAAAGAGAACAAAGCAGCTTATGTGAAGTTGGAACGCATAGTGCTTGATCAATTGGACCATCCTGGCATTGTCCGGCTATTTTTCACATTTCAAGATACATTTTCTCTCTGTAGGTATTCTTAGGTGTATTTTCTCTTTATACTCTCTTTTCCTGTGGCTTACTTCTCTCTGTTATTTTTCCTGAGTCTGCTTTCTGTTGCTTTTGTTTGCTTGGTCTATTTTTGACGTTTGTATTTTAATTTTTTTTCCTGGTCCTTTTACAATGATGAAGACATGGCACTTGAATCCTGTGAAGGTGGAGAACTTTTTGATCAAATAACCAGGGTAAGCTAACATTAAACTTCAAGGCATGCCTTCATATGCTGGGGTGTGACTAAGTTGATTGAAGAAATTTGCTGAAGTGTTAGTCCAATAGTCCAGCAGGACTTAGGTTTAGTCCTATGTTTGGGCCTACTAAGCATTAAAACAATTATAATTTTTTTTTTATCTTGTTATGTTCTTTCTAATTTTTCAAAGAGAAGGAATTGTAAACTGCATCAGAAAGGTCTTTTAACTTTTTACTTTTCAAAGTCCAGGACGGTTGTAATATGATTCTCCAATATTTAGGATAATATAATATAGCATTTCTAAAAGGAACAAGTCTCACATCCAATTTGTTGGGGATACCCCGGGAAACCTAAAATGAAAAATAAATTTGAGGATAGTATAGTGTTATCTAAATAAATACTTTTAACACACAAGTGAATATTTTAAAATGGATTTTGACATTATTATAATAGCCAAATTCCAAATTAATTTAAGGGCAATTCTACGGTCCAATTTATACTTTCAATGTTCTTGATGATGCCACTTATAATTTTAAGCACATTGAACTTTAAGTAAATCATTTTAGTTACATATCAAAATTAATTATATTTATCACTTGAGTTAACCATTTGTTGTTTCACTAAATAACTTGGTGCATGTTTGGTTTACAGTTTGCACTTCTCAAACCATGGTTTGGTGGGTTAAACTGAGTTTCTACTTACCTATAAATGTTTGGTAAAATTAATCTTGGGTTACTGTAACTGGATTTTGTTCTCAAAACCATGGTTTGAGAAGAAGAAAGAAATTTTTGCTTTTCTCTTCATCCAAACAAAATTTTGTAGACTGAAAACCAAACATGGTTGATTCAAGTTCTTACTATTTGTGTTAACCACTTACTGTTTGTGGTTAAGGAACTCTTGAATTTGGTTTTGTTCGAATGTGGGAAAAGTCCAAGATGGTACCCTTACCACATAAAGTTCAAATTATCAAGTATAGTAAGTTACTAGCAAGATAAGCCCAACTCACTATCTACCATAAAGATGTGTGGAAGCAGTGTAATGTTCATCAGAAGTCTTTAAGTCCTAGGATATTCAAATGAAAAAAATCCTTTCAATATATTTAGTTAAACCAAACAATATTATGATATTTATGAATGAGTTGTTCCACTTATAGAATATCACACTTTCTCTAAGCTGTCAATAGTTCTGTTTTTTATTGACTAAGTTAAGATTTTAACACAAGAAGAACTCTTGTAGCCTGTTTCACTATTTTCTAATCAGTTGATACTTTTAAGAGAAGAGCTCTTTTAGTTCTATTTTCTTTTCTTGCTACTATTCCTATTACTATCTTTGCTTATTTTATTAAAGGAAATTCTAGTGGTCTCTACTGTTCAGTATAGGTGAAAGTGAAACTTGAAACAGACCAAAGCATATATTAAAACATTTTATATCTGTGGTCGTGTGAAGCCTTTTAGGATTTGTTGGCCTCTCTTAAGGAAATATTTATAGTTACTGTTATTTGGAATTTGGAAGCTGTTAAAATATATGCTGTTATATCTTTCTGCATGCTTTTTACTGTATGACATCAACTAGCAGCTTTATGATTTCTTGTTTGCAGAAAGGTCGGCTATCAGAGGATGAAGCACGGTTCTATGCAGCTGAAGTTGTGGATGCTCTTGAGTACATCCATAATTTGGGATTGATACATCGTGATATTAAGGTACTTTTGTGGCATGATTATACTGCATCATTGCCATATATTTGTGAATACTAAATTCTGTAAATTGCAGCCAGAGAACTTGTTACTTACTTTTGATGGTCATATAAAAATAGCCGATTTTGGGAGTGTGAAGCCTATGCAGGATAGCCAAATCACTGTCCTTCCAAATGCAGCATCAGGTAAATTAGGAGCAATTTGGATTTTGCTTTGCTATGTGTATAACTATTTTTGTAAATTATCTTTTTTCTTTTTGTTTTTGTTCTCAGATGATAAAGCTTGCACGTTTGTCGGGACAGCTGCTTATGTGCCTCCAGAGGTTCTTAATTCTTCCCCAGCAACTTTTGGGTAGGGACTAGATTATCCCATAGCATAGATGAATTTTATGTTGTGATAATATTATTTCTTATGCCAGATATCTAGGTGGTGTGTCTTTAGATTATGTTTCACTTAGGTCATAGGCTTTTTCTCCATGCCAGATCCCCACATAATAACCTGTTTTTGTTTTACTCAGAAATGACCTCTGGGCACTTGGATGCACATTATACCAAATGCTTTCCGGAACTTCTCCTTTTAAAGATGCTAGTGAATGGCTTATTTTCCAAAGAATAATAGCCAGAGAAATTCGAATTCCAGATTACTTTTCTGTGGAAGCAAGAGACCTTATTGACCGGTTACTGGTTTGTATTTTATGACTGTGCAATGCCTGGCTTATTTTACATACCTTGCCACTCTTTTAATTGACTAATTGTTCTCTTTCTGTTTTTTATCTCCATCGGTACTCTTTAGATTGACAAACTATAAGCCTAAGGTAGAGTAAAATCTAGGGTTTCATTTCTATCATGTAGGACACTATTGTGGATAGAGTGATATTGTGCAAACATAATTCTGAAAGAATTTTTCTGTTGATTGGAGGAAACAAATTCAAGTTCATTCCTCTAAATTAAGCTGGGGATTTTGGATGAAGAGGAATGAAAGCTTCTTATCTGTCCAGATCTACCATGTATAATATTCATTTTTGCAAGCATAAGGTAAGATAGTCTAATGTGCACTCTACTATGCTGAAATTAAATGGACACCCTATATGTCAACAACCCATTGATACCTCCCTTGAAAAGATGATTTTATGCTACTTGCAAGTGCATTCTGTGCATATCTATTGATAGGGGGTAGCACAGTTGCTGAGAAAATATGGTTCAAAACTCCTCTGAATGACCAAAGTGACTTTTTCTGGCTTGGGCTATTGACAGAAGCTATCTGTTGGACACTTAAAAGTATATTACACATGGTCACTTTGGTCATTTCTTACAGTTTTAACCATTTTCTTATTGATTGTGCTAACTATTGTTAATAAATGTGTGCACTGAATGGGCTTGGTAGTTGATGAGTATCAATTAGTAATAGAAAGAAATAGTGAGTAACTGTAGTATTATTTGTATGAACCAGCTAGTATCAAGGTGATACTGAGTCTGGAATGCAGAAAAATAAAAGAGGCTACAATGGATGCTAGACTATTCAAGAGGTCTAGTGCTCTCCCTGGGTTCCAAGTCCAATTCCAGCCTAACTGATTCTACCCCCCTCTCACTCCTATATCAATCTCCTCTCAGCAACCGAAAAGCACACACACACTCCTTACCTCACCACTACTGCCAGCTGGGCAGTAGTTAGTTACAACACACACACACTCTCAATTACTCTTTGATATTTTCCCCCACTTATTGGGCTTCCACTTCCCTCTTTCATAGACCTGATTCCCATTGGGCCTTGTGTCCACATCAATACCCGCCCCTTCAACAATCACCTTGTCCTCGAGGTGAAATTCTGGAAATAATTCTTGCACGGCAGTGACCTTCTCCCAAGAATTCTCACAGCTAGGGAGGTTCTTCCACTTCACTAACACCTCCATATCCTCCCTGTTAGTTCCTCACAAAGCCAAGGCTTCCTCGGGTTGAGCTTGAAGCTTCCACTCCTTAGATACAAATGGAGGAAGTGGCTGCACCATGGCATCAGCAGCCACAGTTTTCTTTAATAAGGATGCATGAAAAACAGGGTGCACCCTGCTCTCCTCCGGTAGTAGCAATCTATAAGCTACGGCTCCAACCTTCTCAATGATTTCATAAGGACCATAGTTTCTGATTCACCCTCTTTGCAAGGTTCCTCAGTTTGTAGGGTTGAATCTTCAAATACACCTTGTCCCCCACTTGGTGCTCCACATCTCTCCTGTGTTTATTAGCCTGCTGTTGCATGCGGTTTTTTGCCTGCACCAATTGCTTCTTTAATTCCTCTAACAATTCATTGCGTTCAGTAGTCAGTCTCTCAACTTCATCCACGGCTGTTCCCCCCACATCACCTCTAATCACAGCAGGAGGGTCTCTTCCGTACAAGGCCTTGAAAGGTGTCATTTTGGTGGCCGAATGGTAGTTGGTGTTATACCAAAATTCTGCCCAACTGAGCCATTTATGCCACTGTTTCGCTCTCATCCCTGACACACACCTCAAATAGGTCTCTAAGCATCGATTAACCACCTCTGTTTGGCCATCGGTTTGGGGGTGGTAAGCCGAGCTAAACTTCAGTATGGTCCCAGCTAATTTGAAGAGTTCAGTCCAGAACGAGCTGATGAAGACTCTGTCTCGGTCTGACACAATCGAGGCTGGAAAACCATGTAATCGAACCACTTCTCTAAGAAACACCTCTGCCACCTCTCTAGCAGTGAATGGATGAGCTAGTGCAATGTAGTGTGCATACTTAGTGAGCCTATCCACCACTACAAAGATGGTATCCATTCCTCCGGATTTTGGCAATCCCCCAATGAAGTCCATGGATATATTTGACCATTGCTGGACCGGAATTGGCAGAGGTTGCAACAGCCCGGCAGGGTTCAAGGCTTCATATTTGTTCCTCTGGCATATCTCACAAGCATGAACATACTGCTGAATTTCTCCCGCATTCCTTCCCAATAAAACAGTCCTGCTATCCTTTTAAAAGTTCTGAAATAGCCCGAATGGCCCCCCACAGCTGAATCATGAAATTCCTTAAGTATCAGGGGAATTTTAGGAGACCCCTTGGGCACCACTAACCTGCCCCTGTAGTACAACCTCCCCTTGCGCAATGTATACCCTTTATGTGCATTACTGTCCAACATCAGTTCCTGCACCAGCTTCCTCAATTTGTGGTCTTTTGAAATTTCCTCTTCCAAAGTCAGCCCACTCCACAAACTGCACAGTAGATAAAGCTGAGAATTGCAACTTCCTAGAGAGTGCATCAGCTGCTTTGTTCTCTATTCCAGGTTTGTACTTGATCTCAAAGTCAAATCCCAGCAATTTGGATACCCATCGTTGTTGTTCTTCACCCATTACCCTCTTATCTGCCAAGAACCTGAGGCTTTTCTGATTAGTGTGGACCACAACTTCCCAGCAGATAGTGTCTCCATTTCTGAATGGCTAGCACCACTGCCATTAACTCTCTCTCGTAAACTGATTTGTTCTGAGCCCTGTCAGAGATAGTTTGACTCATAAGCCACCAGGCGTCCCTCTTGCATCAAGACAGCCCCAATTCCTTTTCCTGAAGCGTCTGTCTCCACTATAAATGTCTTCTCAAAATCCGGAACAGCCAGCACCGGCATGGAAGTCATAGCTTGTTTCAGTTGCTCAAATGCAAACTGAGCCTCTTCATCCCACTTGAATTGATCTTTCTTGAGCTGTTGGGTTAATGGCCATGCTATTTTTCCATAGTTCTTAACGAATTTCCTGTAATACCCCGTGAGCCCGAGGAATCCTCTCAACCCTTTTACATCCTTGGGGACCGGCCAGTCCAACATGTCCTTGATTTTATTGGGATCTGCAGCAACTCTCAGACCTGAAACAATGTGTCCCAAATACTCCAATTGCTCTTGGCCGAATGAGCATCTTTTTCTGTTCACCATCATCCCATTTTACCTCAGCACCTGCAGTATGTTCCTCAAATGTTCTCCCTGACTCTCTACACTCCTACTATATATTAGAATATCATAAAAAAAACCAATGCAAATCTCCTTAGAAACGGCTTCAAAATTTGATTCATGAGGGCCTGAAAAGTGGAAGGGGCATTCGTTAGTCCAAAAGGCATGACTAAAAATTCGTAGTACCCCTCGTGTGTTCTAAAAGCTGTCTTGGGAATGTCAGATTCCTTCATTCTGATTTGATGATAACCGGATTTAATGTCCAGTTTGGAAAAAAACTTTAGCTCCCCCCAACTCATCCAACAACTCATCTATGATGGGTATAGGGAATTTATCTGGTACAGTGAGCTTGTTTAAAGCCCGATAATCCACACAAAACCTCCAACCCCCATCTTTTTTTTTCACCAAAATAATTGGGCTACTAAACGGGCTGGTGCTGGGCTTGATAATTCCAGCTAAGAACATCTCCTTGACTATCTTTTCAATCTCATTTTTTTGATAATAAGGGTACCTGTAGGGCCTGATGTTGGGAATTGAGGCACCTTCCTTTTGGCTCTTGGAACACATCTTCAAACTCCTTCAAAACCTCCTCCAAACCCCTTGGAAATGGGTCCCCCACCCTGTCCAGCTGCTCTGCTCCTTCCTGATAAGTCAACATAATAACCTTTTCCCTCATCCTGTAAGGCTTTAAACATGGCCTTCCAAGATGCTTGTTCTTTGCAAAGGGATGGATCCCCCCTCAACTCCTTCTCCCCACCCTGTTCTCCCCATTTCAAGACAAGATTTCTAAAGTTTGCCTCTATGTTTCCCAAGCTAGCCAACCAATCCATGCCCAACACCACCTCAATTCCTCCTAACTCCATCAAGAAAAAATGTTGTTGTATTTTCACCCCTTGGATCATTAGGTCCACTTGCTTACAAATTCCTCTATTCCTCACCCTATCTCTTGTCCCTACCTCCAACACATACTCAGGAGTGTCACTCACTCTCAATTTCAGCTCTTCAACAATTTTCTTTGAAATAAAATTGCTAGTGGCCCCACAGTCCACCAACACCAGTACCACTCTACCCCCAATCTGGCCCCATGTTTTGAAGAACCTATTGGAAGTCAATCCCTCCTTGCTATTTAGGGACAATTGCAGGGTTTTCACTTCCATGTCAGCTTTCTCTGCTTCCTCTTCCCCAACCTGTTCCTCCTCTTCACTCTCCGAACTCTCCACTAGGACAATTTGGTAATGTTTCATTTTACAAAGGTGTTCTGGTCCCCATTTTCCCCCACACTTAAAGCACAGCCCCTTGTGACTTCTCTCCCTCAATTCATTCTGACTCAGCCTTCCTCCCCCAATTATTTTTTTCTCCTGACTCCCACCTTCAAATGACCTTCCATCTCCCACCTCTTTCCCAGAAGGTTTGACTCTAGGAGTGATTGGCTTGCTCCTAAAGAAGTCCCTCTGTGCTCGACCTATGAACCCCTCCTTGTCCTTCCACCTTTTCTTCTCCTCCCCGGCAAGGCCACCCCTCCTAAGGGCTGCATTTTTCTCTTCCAGTAACAGTGCGCGGTCCATCAATTCATCTAAGGACTCGGAGGCGTGTAATTTCAGCTCTGCTTGTATCTCTTCTTTGAGCCCATTGAGAAAGATCCCTTTCAACATCACCTTCTCCGCTCCCTTCAACGGGGCTGACACCAACTCAAACCGGTCACGAAACTCCATGACAGTCCCGGTTTGCTTGATGCTCAGCAACGGGCCCAACGGATTTTGGGCTAGCCTCGGTTGAAAACGACGCAGCACAGCGACCTTGAACTCCTCCCAGTTGGAGGATCGGGCTTGCTCCTCCCACCACTGATACCAGTTCAGTGCTCGATCCTCCAACGCAATCACCACCGCATTGAGCTTATCTTCCTCCCTTATCGAGTTCATTTTGAAATAACGCTCAATCTTCACAATCCACCCATGCGCCTCATCTCTGTTGAACACAGGGATCTCCAGCTTCCTTCTGCCGTGGTCGAACGAAGGAGTCCGACTGGTATTCCTCATGTGGGAGTGAGATCGAGACTCGGAGGATCTGCTCCCACCTCCGCCTCCATCATCTTCGTCACTCACCGGTGTCCTCCGACGTCTGTCCCGCCCTCGGCGGCACCGATCCTTCTTCTGAAGGAGTTGCCTCATCTCTTCCAAGGATCGGGCTAAGTCGCCGACCCCCTGCTGTAATGACTCAACTCCTCGTTCCAAATTGTCAACTCGCGCATCCATTCCGAAGCGTGTTTGAACCATAAGCTCCAGGAAAGTGAGCTTTGATACCAATTGATGAGTTTCAATTAGTAATAGAAAGAAATAGTGAGCAACTGTAGTATTATTTGTATGAACCAGCTAGTATCAAGGTGATACTGAGTCTGGAATGCAGAAAAATAAAAGAGGCTACAATGGATGCTAGACTATTCGAGAGGTCTAGTGCTCTCCCAGGGTTCCAAGTCCAATTCCAGCCTAACTGATTCTAGCCCCCTCTCACTCCTATATCAATCTCCTCTCAACAACCGAAACACACACACACACACACACACACACACACTCCTTACCTCACCACTACGGCCAGCTGGGCAGTAGTTAGTCACAACACTCACACTCTCAATTACTCTTTGATATTTTCCCCCACTTATTGGGCTTCTACTTCCCTCTTTCATAGACCTTATTCCCATTGGGCCTTGTGTCCGCATCAGTAGTACTTTGAACTCAAACTTAAGGGGAATATGATAGGAACCTAATACTGAATCGCTGATTTTATTGAACATCCACAAACAAAGAAACTCCTCTACTCACTGATCTCATTGAGAAACCAGTACGTAGGAAGCCATTACACCAGAAAGGAAAAGCTCGAACAGTAAAGAGAAAAGAATGAAAAGATACCACGGGACATTCGAGAGACCTGTAACTTCCCTCCCAAGTCCTTACTCACTAATTGTCTGCCTTCTCTCTTTTGTTCCCTCACATATATATTCCTACTCCTATAACCAAATATCTCACCTAGCCATCCTGTTTCTCTCACTACCACATCAACATTCTGTAATAATGCCAGCCCATTAGTGTGAGCATTCTCAATATTCCCCAATCTATCCTCCTTACATCCGTGGGTCTAACAGAATATCTGTAGGTTTTAGAAATAAAGGGGTCACTTGTGAAGTTTCAGGAAAATAAAGGGGAAGCTGGTAATTTACTGTAAGTTAAACTAAAAGACATAAACAACAAGGACGAGTAATGCCTGTACCATAAGGAAGCTTGTTGCATTATTATCCAAGTTCCTGCTTTAGTTGCAGCATGAAATAGGTACCAAGTCGTTTTAAGAGCCAGTGACCCAAAAGCAAAGAGGATCACAAGCTAAAGGCAGACTTTTGAGCCTGGCATTGAAGTGTATTTATATCATCAATGGATATTACTAAAATTTATTATTTTGTCGGGTTATACAGACATCCAAGTTAAGTAGCCACTCAAATGTAATGATTTGAATGGAAGATAGATAATAGTCTATGATGTGTCATACAAATTAGCTGCCTTCAAAGTCTGCTTTCTTGTTGAAAAATGTCTTGTAAGGTACCTTAATATATTTCATATTAAATACTTGCAAGTATAGAGTTAAAATTTTTTTTTTAAAACTAAATAGTCGTAAATAAGATCAGGGTAGTCGATAGTGCGCAAATAGCAAGGGAGCAGCCTCTAGTCGTGACGGAGTACGAATCGCAGAGTGTTTTTCAATAGTGATCGTTGTGCGTGAAATAGCGGCCGTCGCAGTTGCTCCAGCCAAATGGTTAAAACCCAAATTTACCCTCCCTTTTTGCACTTCCAACAATAATTTCTGGGGGTATTCCAGAACTTTCTCGCCTTTGTTATTTCATTTTCACCCTACTTCCTTCTCACTTTCACACACGCACCTAGCTCCTTCCTCCTACCTCTTCCATGCTCCCAACTCCTCGTTGGCATCCTTCTTTTTTCTTTTTTTGGCCAACCCAAAGTAGTTTTCGACTACCATAATGAAACCCCAATGAAAAGGTGATTGATGGAACCACTTACAAATTTTATATGTTTAGGAACCCAATTACATGGGGACCTGTTTGAAATTTCCCAAATAGTTTAGGGACCTACGGATTAATTAAAGTTATTTATTTATTTTTATTTTTTTGTGTTTTCTTCTTTCTTCTTTTCTATGCTCTGTTTTTTCTCCTTTCTTCTTTTCCATGCTCTGTTTTTTCTTTCTTTTTTTTAGCTTGTGTGTATAGACTTTGTAACAGCGGCTATCTCGCTATAGCTGTTTTGGGGGTCTGCTGCTACGTGCCGCTATCCAGGATGGATAACTATTAATAAGATTAATATTCTTTTCCAATGAGAGTTGGCTCAATTGGAAGGATCAAACGGTATTGATAAAAGGTCTTAGGTTCAGTTCCTGCTGGCGGTTTTCCATTGGTAGGTCATTTGCGAATACCACTATAAGCCCTTATTATGGCTTGCGGTATGCCCTGACCTCAAAATGGGGCAACTGCCCCTACCCCTTAACATTTTTTACCCAAAAGAAAAAACAGAAGATAAATGTACTTTGGTATTCAACAGGAATTTTGGGAATGTCTTATATTTGTCATTTCTCGAGAAGTATTAATTTTGACATGATTTTTCATTTTTCCTAGGAGTCACTGAAAAATATAATAGATATTTGAAGAGTTTTCATGTGAAAGTTCCATCATTCACATCCTACCTATTATTTGTTGTTGAGCTTAGAGCATGTTCATAGTTATTTTGATCACTGCCACGTGCCAAATATTCCAAGCTTCTTCCTCTAACCTGGAAATCTAGCCTTATTGTTTGCTAGTGTTCCTGGCCATGGGAGTTGTGGATTTGAGACCTCATGTGAGCCTTTGTTGTAAGGGCCTTCACAATAAGAATTGTAATGATGCTAGTAGTAATATAGGAAGTGACAAAGTGTATTGTAGACCATCAGGTATATTTACATGGATATGTAGTATGTATATATATTATAGAGATCAAAAACCATTAGTTTTTGTATAAAAAAAGATTTTACATGAAAGTTCAGAAAGACGTTGAATGAAAAATTTATCAGGATATGATAGTAATGTATTAGGGTATAATTCATTCTTTAATGGTACATGTAATACTTTTAACGTCGCTGGCATTGTTTAAGTTGTGTTGCCATTGATTGCCATTGGTTATTAATTTGAAAACTTGTAGTTTTACATAGCCACACTATTATAATGCAGGATTTGGATCCCGGCAGGAGACCAGGTGCTGGACCTGATGGTTATGCTGCTTTGAAAAGGCATCCTTTTTTCAAGGGAGTTGACTGGGATAACTTAAGGGCACAAGTCCCTCCAAAACTTGCTCTAGATTCTGGGGTATGTCATTGCTATTTATGAATTGCAAAGAGACTTTCTCCTCACTTTATTTATTGAAGAGCTTGAAGTTTCTAATGATGCATCTAATTTTCACGTTTAGGGTCAATCCCCCGAGGTTGATTATGTTCATGATTCATCATGGAATCCTTCTCACGCTGGGGATGGATCTGCTAGACAACCTGATGGTGTCGCGTCATCTTCCGAGGGATCTAGTAGCATAACAAGGCTTGCTTCAATTGATTCCTTTGATTCAAAATGGTATTCACAAAACCCTTCCTATTTTTATGTGTTATTGCATCCAAACCAATTTTAGTGGCGTATGGAAACAGGCGGTTCAGCTAAAAATTAAAACTTATTCTTATTTTACAGGCAACAATTTTTGGATCCTGGTGAATCTGTTCTCATGATCTCAATGGTGAAGAAATTACAGAAACTAACAAGCAAGAAGGTGCAGCTCATCCTTACCAACAAACCAAAGTTGATCTATGTGGACCCATCAAAGCTAATTGTGAAGGGAAATATAATATGGTCTGATAATCCAAATGATTTAAGCATCCAAGTGACAAGTCCTTCACATTTCAAGATTTGCACAGTAAGCTTCCTCTTCTGTATAGGATCTTGTTATCCAATTTGCACTGTTTTTAAATATAGCTAGCTGTATGGATAGGTTTAAAGTCTGACTCAAAGGTAAACATGGTAATAATTGAAATATTTAATTTTCGATATAATGTATTAGTACTGTAAGAAATATAGGCAATTGGTTTTAGTTTTATTTCCCAGTTACAAGAGATCTTGTGTGCTTCCTTGCCTCACCAATAAATGTTACACATTCATTTTTTGATAGAAATAAATTTCACACATTTTAAAATTTGTCATATTGAATATGGTTTGCTGTTACTGAGAATATAATTTTGGTGATGGTAGTTATCCAAATTGTTATTCACCAATTGAGCATATTCTGTATGATGTCTATAATTTCACATTAAATATTGCTTATGAAAGAAGTGTTTTTCTTTAACTTGTTATGCTCTTCTCCTCTGTACACATAAATTTTACCTCTTAGTTTGTATTCTATTTTTGTTTTAGGACTTTACATTTTTTCTGATTAGATGTAATGATGCAGCCAAAAAAGGTAATGTCGTTTGAGGATGCAAAGCAAAGAGCCGTGCAGTGGAAAAATGCAATTGAAGGACTTCAAAACCAGTGAATTCATTCTGGTTTTGACAATTCATTCTTTTCAATATCCTCATGTCATTCAGGAAAAGGAGATAAAACAGTTCAGGATCCAATAATCAATCATTCATTGAAAGAAAATGAATTTGCAAATTTAGCTTTCGTGAAGCTGGCTCAAGCTAATAGCCTCAGCTTAATTGAGTCTGTGATGACTCGTACGTCCTCTTTCATGCTTCAATGGGATGGTACAATGTGGAAGTTCCAGTTGTGTGATGACTATGTTGGAGGTTGGAATCAGTAACTTTGCAAGAAATTTTTTTGTTATATTTTAATATATATACTATGAGTTGGAAGATGATGGTAATATTGGTTGTCATAGTTAATGATTGCTCAATGTCACGGTGAAAGACATCTTGAATTTTCAAGATGGCTGGATGATTTGTTCCTTTGGAAATTGTAGATAATATAGGTGTTATTTGGCAATTCAACTCATACTTGTGATAAATTGCACTTGAACTCATCTTTTAACTTTGGCTAACTGCTGTCTTAACATCATTTCTCACCTATCATTCTATCATATATTACTATAACCTTTTTTATGTTTGGATATTTAATAATGAGTGAAATAGAATTAAATGAAACAAAATCATCATACTATCATTTGGATATTTTATGATAAAATAAAGTGAATAAGTTGGTTCCGTATTATTCTATCATATACCCTGAAACAGAGAGAAAATTAGAATAGAAACATTGGATAATATGGAATCTAATCCATTTTATCATGATCCTTTCCGTTTCATCCGATTTTAAACAGTCTACATAATGAAATTTAGTATCATTTCATTCCATTTCACCTCATTCTATCTATTTTCATGAATCTAAACTTCGTTTGTTTGATTTGAAACTTAAACTCAGGTTTTAGCTGTGAATTCTACCATATGCCTAGTAATTTTGGTACTTGAATGAAGAAAC
Organism: Echinosophora koreensis; assembly: GCA_035048595.1. Classification (NCBI taxonomy): domain Eukaryota; kingdom Viridiplantae; phylum Streptophyta; class Magnoliopsida; order Fabales; family Fabaceae; genus Echinosophora; species Echinosophora koreensis. The sequence continues at coordinate 1,840,679 of JAPCYP010000078.1, forward strand.
TTTGTACTTGTTATTAATAATAAAAAAATATAACATATTATAACATATAGCATTATTTAATCAAGCAAGAAATGCGTAAGCACTGGTTTTTGCTGCATAAGTAGGGGTTTGATTTGAAACTTAAACTAAGGTTTTAGCTGTGAATTCTACCTAGTAACTAGTAATTTTGGTGCTTGAATGAAGAAACTTTGTACTTGTTATTAATAATAAAAAAATATAACATATTATAACTTATAACATTATTTAATCAAGCAAGAAATGCGTAAGCACTGGTTTCTGCTGCATAAGTAGTAGTGCATGTTGTTTGTACTATTTGGTGGATGTTGGTCACCTGCATTTGGTGCATGCTAGTTTTTGGTGCATAAGTACTATTTGTAGTATTTTTTATGCATTTTCTGCCTTTGTTATATTTTCTATTTTGTTGGTTCATTTAGTGCATTTGATGTCGATGGTGAATTATTGCATACAACATTGGTTTTAAGGGCATTTTCTATATATTGTACTGGTGCATTTGGTCTATTTGGTGCATTTGGTGTTGGTTCATGTTTTTGTCACTTATGGTGTAATACCCGCCAAAAATGGCATAAGGTACACTTTGTTTATAAAAAAAAAATAGAAAAGGGAAACAATGAATTTGTTTAGCATGTTATAAATAATTTATAACATGATAAAATTGCTAGTGTCATTATGAGTTTGCTTAAAAAATAAAATTAAGTGAATTATCTTAATAAACTTAGAGATACATTGTGTTTACACCCAAATGTTAACTTATGAGTTAACCTAACATCAAAGACATTTTGGTAAAAGTAATGAGGTATAAATATTTAGAGAAAGGCGGGTGGGCAACTATTAGCAACCCTAGCAGAAAAAGAAAAGGCGAAGAAGAGAAGAGGAGAAGGGAAAGAGAAGGGAAAGAGTAAACAAAAACAACAACTGTGAAAGAAGGAAACGAGATTTTCAAGAAATTCAAGCAGGGTGAGGGATTTAGATTGTTTCCAAGTTTGGTTTAAATTGGGGGAAATTCGTATGAATGTTGCCCTAGGTTTTGGATTAGGTATTTGGGGTGAATTTGGCATGATTTTGATGTTAAGATGATTGGTTATTGTCGCTATATGAATATTGTATGATTTGCCATTTGTGTTGTTATACGATGAGTTTCGTGCATGTCCCTACATGCTGCATGTATTTGTGGCAATTTTGGACTTTAAAATGGGAGAATTTATGCAGAATTTGTGTTTCCGTGATTTTGCAGAATTCATCCCTACGTTGAGCGCCATTAGGGGTAAGAATAGATTAGGTCGGGCTACGCCCTATCATAAACAAGTTTGGCTTGTGTTCCAATTTTAGGGCCTTAGCTTGTCCTATTAGCCTGATATAAACCAAGTTTTTAAGGTCTGACCTTGCCTACTTCAAAGCCTGACCTGACCTGGAAACCAATTTAAAAGCTTAGTTTTCAACAAAGCCTTTAAATATGCCTCCACATATAAATAGATAAAACGCCTTCACTTGTAATAGACTTGTAAGCCTTTAATGATAAAAAAAATCGGTAGGCTAGGCCATAAGCCCCTGGTGACCCGCCAAAAATGGCATAAGGTACATTTATTTATAAATAAAATAGATAAGAGAAATGATGATTTTATTTAGCATGTTATAAATTATTATAACATGATAAATTGCTAGAGTGTAATAATGAGTACTATTAGTGTGCTTAAAAATAACTAAAAATAAAATACGTGAGTTATCATAATAACTTAGAGATATAATTTGTTTACACCCAAGTGTTAACTTATGCGTTAACCTAACATTAAGGGAATATTGGTAAAAGTGACGAGGTATAAATATTTAGGGAAAGGAGGGTGGGCATCCATTAGCAACCCTAGCAGAAAAGAAAAGGTGAAGAAGAAGGGAAAAGGAAACAATAAGAACAACGGTGGAAGAAGGAAACGAGATATTCAAGAATTTTAAACAAGATGAGGGATTTAGATTGTTTGTAGGTTTGGTTTAAGGGGAAATTTTGTATAATGTTGCCCTAGGTTTTGGGTTATGCATTTGGAATGATTTTGACTTGAATTTGACATGACTTTGATGTTACGATGATCGATTATTGTCGCTATATGAGTAATATTGCATGATTTGTCATTTGTGTTGTGATACAATGAGTTTGTGCATGTCCTTGTATGTATTTGTGGCTACTTTGGACTTTGAAATGCGAGAACTTGTTCAGAATTCATGTTTTTGCGATTCTGCAGAATTCGTCCCTGCATCGAGCATCAGGTAGCCATCGTTGAGCACCATAGTACCCGAGAGCAAACCTGGAAAATTTCTCCCTTGCGCTGAGCACTAGTGTGAGACAACAAACAATACTACAGATTCATAATTTAATAGCGTTTAATTTCATCATTTTATAGCACTTTTGGGCACTATCTATGTTGGCGCTATTGAAAGTTGTGAACACGATAACTCTTTAGAAGCGATGTCGTAGATTTAACTACTATAATGCTTGTCAAAGAAATGCTATAGTAATTTGTTGGAACCAAAGTGGTTATGGTTAAATAATCTCTTAAGTTTTGATTTTAACAAAAAGATTAAATTTGTATGGCAAAGTTAAGTTATGAACTAACTTGTCTACTCTAGTGTGCATGACTGTTTTAAATATCACTAGACGAGGGAACTAGTCTAAAGTTCCTTTGAGAAAGTCCAAAAGCATCGCAGGTTCAAACTATGTTCGCTAGAGGAGCCTTCAAACTCATATAGTAAAGAACTAGTCTAACAGTGAATTGCTAGACGAGCCGTTAAAAATAACTAAGTCTAACAAGCGCTAGACGAGTCTCTAAGTCTATCAGATAAAAGAACAAGTCCAACAAAAAGGCAAGTCCAAAGACTTGTAGTCCACCCGAGAAAATATTAGACGATCTAATAAAATGGACTACCCGATAGAAGCTAGACGAGCAGTTATGTAGACTACCCGGTAATAGCAATGTTAAGTTATACTAGTCTACCCGATAGAACTAGTAGACAAGATATCAGTAGACTACCTAGTTGCTCTAAGTTCAATGTATAAAATGCACGTCCAAAGACGTATTGGTTATGAACACATCTAGTCAGTGAATTTATTTCAAATGATTGTTTATTTAATTCGAATGTTTCCATGTCTTTGCCTCTGTTGTTTTAAATTGTTTATGCTTTGTTTCTTGGTAAGAGAAACATAGTATCATCGATTACACAAATACTTTGTACTTTGACACAAGCTGTTGTAAAGTTGACTCAGTACAAAAAAGGAAACACAAAAAGCAACTTTAGGAAACAATAGAGAAGCGATATTACCACTTTTAGCATTTCTGATAACCAAGAGTGCTTTTTTGAAGATCACATATCAAGTTATTAGACTCAACGGATCCTATCATTTAATGCTATCTCTAAACGGATATTTCTTGAAGACCGTTGAAGATGCAAGAGCTCAAGCTTCACCTTCTATAAATACTGGACGACCCCAGTGAAGAAGGTTATCGAAACCATAACAAGATTTGATATTTGAAAATGCCAAAACTCTGTCAAATCTTCTCTCGATTACTTTGTAATCTTTGATCTTAAACTTTCATACCCTCACACATAGTGAGTTCTTAGATCAAATATTTTTATCTCTAAGTTAGAGAGAGCTTGAAGAGGCTTGATTGGAAAAAAATACTTGAGTGCCTGGAGAGGTGTTGAATACTTGTGTGATTGTAAGCCTGAAGAGGCAAGTGAAAGATTACTTGTAAGCTATTGGATTATAGTGGAGAAAACCTTCAAGTAGAAGGGACTGGATCACTTGTGTGAATCTTCTATCCCTATCTCTTTACAGTTTTCATTTATACTAACTGTGGGGGTTTTTTTTTTTTTTGAGTTTGTTAAATCTTTGAAAAAGGTTTTTATTATGTGTTTATTTCTTTGCCTGCTTGCAAAAGAGTTTTCAAAATGATTTTAAAAAACTGTTAAGAAACACAATTCAACCCCTTCTTTTGTTTCCCTGTGTCAACTTCAGTTGGTATCAGAGATCAGCCTCGAAAGGATTGAACATCTAACAAGTTCTGAGGGCGTACGATCCAATAAGCATGGATATAGAAGGACAAGCAATCAACATACCTCCTTTCTTTGTTGGTAGTGATTATGACTACTGGAAAAAGAGAATGATGGCTTTTCTTGATACACAGAACGTGGACATCTGGGAACTGATTGAAACTGGCTATGCTGAGCCAAGAGGTGACAATGGAGCTGCTACTCCTAGAGCTCAATGGACCCATGAGCAGAAAACTCAACACCGACTTAATATTAAGGCTAAGCACTATCTAATATGTGCTATTACCAGATCTGAGCATGATAAGGTCCATACCTGCAACACAGCTAAGGAAATATGGGATACTCTAGCCCTAGCTCATGAAGGGTCATCCCAAGTGAAGGAATCAAAGATAAGCACGCTGGTTGATAACTCTTTGAAAGAAGAGTTATTCATTCCCTTTTTACTCTCATCTGTTGCTATCTTTAAGTATAAGTCTCTGTTTTTGCCAATAAATATGCAAGTTTGTAAATATTTGGGGTTAAGTCAAATAGCTATCAGTATATGCTCTTATAATGCTATATCATTGTCTCAGGTATTTCTATGTGCTTACGCAGAGAATTGCTGGAGCATGGATGAAGCATTGAGTATGGAATCCTTGACTGTTGCAGCAAGTTGAACTTCAGAAGCTCTGCACAAGAGGACAAAAGCTGATGTGGACACCTTTTTTCTCTCCTCACAGGCTCCCGTACCTCTGCATTGTGGATAAAGATACGGACTTTATTGTTGGCCCAAAATGGATAAAGAGAGTAGAGGCATAAAACCAATTTGGCAACCCTAAAGGAGACGGACTTTATGACATATTCCCTTGTTTTTGACCTAGGAATGAGCAGCGCCGAGCTGACCTTCTTCAACCTCCAAGTTTCTGCCATTTTCATTTCTTCTCCATTGTAATGAACTCCTACTCATTTGAAGTTTCTGTTTTACTTAAGCTTAGCATGAGCTAATTTGCTGTAGCTTTAGGTATGCTTCTGTAATGAATGCTTAGCTGATTTTTATGCAATGCTATGTTCTACATTTTCCTTTATCATGCGTTGTTTGCTGTTTAGTTAAGACTGATCAACATAATTAAATATTGAGCTTACTTGGTTTGGAAAAATTAAGTAAAGTGGAAAGGGATAAAGGATAGGGATTAAACCATTAATTGGAAAATTAAATGGTGTTGAATAGACTAGGAATAGTTATTCAAGTCCTTAAACAAACTGAAACATGCTCATCAAGAAGATGGTGTAATTAATTTGAATCTAGGAATAGAAAGCATTTAATGAACCTGATCTTTAAGTGTTGGAAAATATATATTTATTTCCTGGAGTTAAATGCTGGAGCATACGCAGAGCATAAAGTAAGCTAAGCAAGATTTATGAAAGAGCATACCTAGGGCTCTTTTCTCATATTCAACAACGCAACTCTTTTCAACCTTATTTTCTGAAACTTTAACTTTTCACAAGTCTGATTACTACTTACCTTGCACACACAACCAATTTTTGTTACCCAATCTAACTTCAAGACCATATAGTCTAAATTGGAATTTTGCTACAACATTATAATCCTCGTGGGAACGATATCTGACTTACTTTCTATACTACTTGCTATGATTTGTGTATACTTGCACAAGCTTAAAGACATATGTGTTTAAGGCAACAAGTTTTTAGCGTCGTTGCCGGGGATTGTTAATGGTGTTAAAATTCTATTTTTAGATTATTAGTTCTGTAGTTAGAATATCTAATATTCTGGGGTATTTGTTGTAGCATCAGGTACTGAAACTGCATGCACAGGTTCCTATCACCTGATTACAGATTTGATCCAGAGATTGAAGGACATTCAGGAGGCTTAGAAGAGGTCAAACTACTCAGTCCTTACCTGAGTTGGTGTTGAATACTCCATCCAACTCCACACCAACTTCTGCTGAAGCACCATCTGCTGCTAGCTCAGAGATGGCTGAAGAAGAGTAGCAAGACAGCATGGCTATGGCTAATGATAGGAACTGTGCTATCCGAGGGTATGCACTGTTTGATCCTGAAACAATGAATACAGGGATAGTGAGGACTCCAATTAATGCACCTCAGTTTGAGTTCAAACCGGTCATGTTCCAGATGCTACAAGCAATGGGACAATTCAATGGGGTTGCAGCAGAGGACCCTCACCTGCATCTGAAACAATTTTTGGATGTAGCAAGTAACTTCAAGATCCCAGGCATTACTGATGATGCCTTTAGACTGAGATTGTTCCCATTCTCTTTGGGAGGCAAGGCAAAGAACTGGTTGAACTCCTTGGAGCCAAATTCAATTGACACCTAGAACAAACTAGCTGAGAAGTTCTTAATCAAATTCTTTCCACCTACAATGAATGCCAAGATGAGAACTGAAATTACTTCCTTCAAGCAACAAGAAGATGAGCCATTATTTGAAGCTTGGGAGATATTCAAACAACTGTTGAAGAAGTGTCCTCATCATGGTACCCCAATCTGTATCCAGATGGAACCCTTCTAAAATGCTATCTTACCTGGTTTAATGAGGATGCTGGATGCCTCAGCTGGAGGCAGCTTGCTCACTAAATCTTACAATGAAGTTCATGCTCTGATCGAGGGCATTGCTGCTAACAGTTATCAGTGACCAACAACTAGACTTGCTCTTGGTAAGGTCCATACTGTAGCAGGGGCATATGAAGTGAGTGAAGTATCTGCACTATCTGCACGGATGCTTTCCTTAACCAATTTGGTGAAAGGACTCACTATGGGAAACCAAGGCAACTTTGTGGCTCCACCTATCAAGATTGAAGCAATGGTACAAGAGCAGATTTACAATGCAGATGTTGTTTAATGTGTATATTGTGGAGGAGAGCACCTTTTTGAAAACTGTTCTGCAAACCCTGCCTCAGTTAATTATGTGGGAAACAACAATAGAGGAAATAGTTCATATGGTAACGCCTACAATGTAGGTTGGAAGCAACATCCTAATATTTCATATTCAAATTACAATAACACTCTGAATCCACCTTCTGGATTTAATCAGCAACAGCAACCTAGACAACAACAACCTCAACAGCAATCACAAGTTCACCAGAAAGCTCCAGAACCATCTTTAGAATATGTTCTAAAGGCATTTATAACAGAGACTAAAGCTGGAATGAGAAATTTGGAAACTCAGGTGGGACAGCTAGCTAATGCACTCAACTCAAGGCAAATTGATACTTTACCTGCAACAACTGAAACCCCAAAACCTTCAAGATCTGAAGGTAATGAGCAATGCAAAGTTATCCACTTGAGGAGTGGCAAAGATGAAGGATTGCTGAACTAAAGAAGAAACCAGAGGTGAAGAAGGCAGAACTTGAAAAGATGGTAACAAGGGAAGATGCTATAATAGAAAAACCTGCAGTTTCTGAGAAAATACCCAATGCTGCAGCATCACACACTACTCCTAAGCTGATTCTAGAAAGACCTCCCCCACCTTTTCCTCAGAGATTAAAGAAGGTCCACCAGGAGAAACAATTTAACAAATTCCTGGATGTGCTGAAGCAACTTCATATAAACATTCTTTTGGTAGAAGCTTTGCAACAAATGTCAAACTACACAAAATTCATGAAAGATGTGTTGACCAAGAAGAGAAGGCTAGGAGAATTTGAAACAGTGGAGACCTAAGGTCACTGCTATTCAGGAAGCAAAGAACCTCAACACTCTCACTCTAGAAGAGCTACTTGGATCTCTCAAAATCCATGAGTTTAAGCTTAATGAAGAAGCGAGTACCAGAAAAGGGAAGTCCAATTCCCTAAAGGCCAAAAAGGTCAGTTCATCAAAAGTTCTAAAGGCTGAGGAATCCTCAGATGAAGCAGGCCCTTCAGATAGTGATGAAGGATCTGATGAGGATGAACTATCTTTCATCTCCAGAAAGATTCAACACATGTGGAGAAAGAAAGGTGGCTTCAGAAGGAAGCAGTTTAACATAATTAAAGTTCACCAAGGATAAAAAGCCTGGTCATTTCAAAGCTGACTTCTCTGAGCTGAAGGACAAAAATAAATTCTTCAAGAAGAAGAAAGGTCTAATGGCAACATGGGAGGATCTGGATTTGTCCTCTTCTGATGAGGAAGAAGAAGCTGAGGAAGAGGCAAACATCTGTCTCATGACCACTACAAGAAAAACTGGTTTTAGCGACCGAATTTAGCGACCGATTTAATCCGTTGCTATCAGCGACCGAATTTCCGACCGAATTTACCTTTTTCTAGGATTGGTCACTTAATATATTCAGCGACCGAATTAGCGACCGATTTAATTAGTCGCAAAATATTCAGTCGCTAATTCAGTCGCTAAAACAAAGTATGGAAGAGGTAATCTAATTACCCAATTTGCGACCGAATTAGCGACCGATTATTTTTTAAATTTAGCGAACGAATATTTTTCGGTCGCTGAACATAGAATTAATGATTTGCGACCGAATTAGCGACCGATTATTTTTTAATTTAGTGACCGATTTGTTTTCGGTCGCTGAACATAGAATTAATGATTTGCGACCGATTTTGCGACCGAAAATTTTTTCCCCAAATTTTCCAGCCCCTCCACGCGTGATTGCCTTCTTCTTTCCCTCTTTCTTTCTTTTTTTATTTTCTCCTTTCTCCTTCTATTTCCTTTCAGAACACCACAAACCCCACCCTACTTCTTCTCTCTCCCTCACATCATCTTCTTCCTCCTTCACTCAGTCCAGCCAACTGCCCCGCCAACCGCCACTGTCCCTGCCGTCGCGCAGCCTGCAAGCGCCGCTGTGGCTGTCCCTCGCGTCGCCGTTGCAGCTGTTCGTATCCGTCATCGAGCACCACTGCAGTTGCAGTGGCTTCGGCCGCAGCTCGAGCACCACTGCGAGCACCACGCGTCGTCCACTGCGAGCACCACGCCGTCCTCGGCCACGATTCGCCATTCTCCAGCCGCGGTAAGCTTCTAAGCCGCCATTAATGGTGATTTTCGAACTTTTGAGTTCAACTTGTTTTGTTCTTCTCCTTGAACTTACACTCCCTTTTGGTTCTTGAATGCTCTAGAAACGAACCGCAGCTATCCGCCGCCATCGCCGCCATAGCACCACCTTGAGTTCATCTCCTTTGTTGGGTGAGTGGTTTTCCACTTTCCTTTGTTCCTTTTCAAGAAATTTTCTCCAATCTCAAACCCTAAACCTAGCAATTTGATTTCAGTTTCAAAGTTTGAAATTGGTTATGTTTTTATGCAATTAGGGTAGTGAATTAATGTTTCCCTAGATTAATTTCATTAATCTTTGGTTAGATTAATTTTTCCCCAAATTGCGTTATGAACCCAAAACCCCCAAATCTGTTTTGATTTAAATTAATGTGAGTTTTGAAAGATTAAATATGATTAGTGAGTTATATTTATAGTGTTGATGTTGAGAAATTGATTTGGTGATTTGTCTGGTTGTTTCTATGCTTGAATCGTCTCCCTGGGATATTTTGCATGTTCGTGCTTGCTCTGGGGAAGTAGGAATTGCTTTCTGGGAAATTATATGGGGGATAGTTATTATATAATTGACCTGTGGTTCTTTAATGTTAAGTTAGGCTTTATCATCATTATTATTTTTATTTGGCTATTTGATTTATTAGTACACATAGTCTGAGTCTTATCAAACTAGAAAGGATGTGCTCAGTTTCAGTTTTAACAACATATGCCCTATCAAACTATGCTTAGTCATAAGGAATTTGGATAGGATGAAACTCAGACATATGGTTGTGGCTGATGATAAAGTATGGGACAATAATATTATGTTAAGTAACTCTCTGCTAAGCATATGTTTAATGTATCAAAAATCAAAATTCGTTCCAACTTAATGCTGTTAATTAAGGATGACAAAAATGGTATTACTTTATTGACAATAAAAGGACCTAGACGTTTAACATGGTTAAAGTCTCTATTGCACTCAGAGTAACATTTATACTATTTTGATTGTTGATGAAGCTGAATTCTTCTTCATAACATGCTTTGTATCTGTTGTTTGATCTGCCCCATACTTTCATTAAATTTATGGCCTTTAGAACCTAATCAACTTAGGGGCCAATGGTATAGTAATGTGTCAGCGCACACCCCAGAGAGGTACTAGCTTTGGTGTTTGCTTAACCTCTTGTAACATTTGTCATTTATAGAATATAGAATAATTAATGATAATGCCTTTTTCAGTATTTCATTTCATGTCAATAAATTGTAGACAATGGAGGAGTACATATCTTGTTATGCAACATCTGCCATTCTGCTTGAGATAGATTCGTGCCTAGTTTGGTAGATAATATTATGCACTCGCTAAGCTGTTTAAATGGGCTTTCCTTATATATTATGTAATATGTATTGATTGATTGATGGTTGCTTTTCATTGTCGAATGATTTTAAATCCTCATGCCCCCTCCTCTGTTTAAGGGACATTAAAAGGAATGCAGAATGGTGTGAAGTAGAGATCATACTATTTGTGCATGGCTTTCTGTGTTGTTTCTATAGGACTTGCTTCCTTTTTTTATATGGGGATGTTTTTATGATGTTCTTTTGGAGGGGTTTCTGGTTCTTTGTATAAGTGTTGTTCTATTAGTTAGGGTGGTGGATTCATGATATATCTTTGTCCATTTTTGTTAAACTTTGATTTATGAAGTTACACTATTAGTATGTTACAGTGAGTAGCTTCTCTGAAAAAGCAATTCATGGAGAGTGTGGATTGGGCTTTTTTTCCTTTTGAAATGTTCTTACACTCTATCCTCTTTAAGTATGATTGTATATATTTAAACCCCATTTTCATTTTGTTTTCTATTTTTTTTACAGATTCTGGTGTCTTGTTTTGTCAAGACATCACATTTTGAAGAATATTTGTGTGTTAAGGTAAGAGTACTTCCTTATTTATCTAGAATATGTCTTGTCATGTGATGCTTCCCTCACAGTCATATTTCACAAATGAGAAATAGAACAGCAAAAACATTTGCATGATTTACTTCCTTATATTTATTTGAAGCATCTATCATGTAATTACACTGGTGAACATTGCTTTGAAGATGATGATATTCTTTTAATCTATCATGTTACTGGATCAATATGAATTGAATGAATCTAGCGAGGATATTGAATATATATCATCTGATGATGAGGAGAGTGAAAGTGAATTTAGTGACCGAGACTCCAGCTAGGTAAGTTGTATATAAAAATAACAGATTTGTGTTATTTGTTATTTGTTGTATAATGTACCATTTAGTTAATTGCTATTATTCTTGTTATTGTAAACAGATGACGAATGACACGGGTCGGGGACGTGGCTGTCGTGGTTCTGGCACCTCTCGCGGTGGTCGTGTAAGGGGTCGTGGTGGGAGAGGTGCTTCCACCCGCCCATCAACTTCGGATCAGGCACCGACGAGTATTGTTGGCTCTCATGGGTTACATGCTGATGATATTCCGCCTCCAGCAGCAGCAGCAGCCTCACCAGCTACACAGCCCTCACCCACGAGCCACCCTACATCATCCACACGACCTACACCATCCTCACGAGCCACAGCATCCACGCCCGCCACACCGGCCACACCAGCCACACCAGCCACACAGGGGTCTGCTGCCGAGTCCGGGATTCACAGTTGGGCCGGGACAAGAGATCCCACGGATGGGAGGATATGGCTTCGCCCTGCGGCGAAGTTAGAGTAAGTTATTTATTAATTGTTGTTGTTTTCTATCATTATAATTATACTTGTACATATTTATTAAATACGTTTATTGATAAAATTTATGCATTATTTGTTGTTAATAGCTTTTACCCTGCATACGGGCCTCAGAAGTAGATCTCTCAGTGTATCAAGGGAAAGTATAGTGAGGCCTGGCCATCGTGGAAGAAGATTGATAAGGATGTGCGTGATATGTGGTTTAGGGATGACTTTGGGGTAACAAATAAATTTATTATTGTGTTATGTATATGTCTACAATATTATTATTTATTAATTTTGTTTCTTGATATTTTACTCTTTCTTGTTAGGCACACTATAAGTGGTTGCCAGCGGATGCAGATCAGATACGTAAGGCCTTTGAGTCGAGAGGCGCAAAGTTGGTTAAGTGGGCAATGGGTAGGATTAGGGATGGTTCAGATGATGGGAGTTGGCTTCGACCTGATGTGCTGGAACGCCTCCGTCAATATTGGGCTAGTGATGAGAAGTTCCTGATAAAGAGCGAGATCGGAAAGCAGAATCGGGCTTCTGACACTGGCGCTCCACTATACACCGGTGGCTCAATTACCATTCATGAGCATTTTGATAGGATGGTAATAAGTCAACATGAATTTTATTGTTTTTTAATTTAGTGCTTTATATATGTCCTTATTAATAAAAATTGTCTTTTTTTGCTTCTATATATGTAGTCGAAAGAGCAGCAGAGAAAACCTACTGCAATTGAGATCGTGCATAAGACCAAGAAGACTAAGCGAGGGGAGTGGGTTAGCCCGAAGGTTCGGGACCTTGTTGTAAGTACTCTTAACTCACCAATTCATTTTCAATATATTAATTACTTTCATTCTTCTTAATATATAATTACAAATGATAATATCTGACATATTTTGCAGGACGAATTCCATCGCCTCAAAGACGATGCCAGTAGTCAGGGGCAGGAGCCGTCTCCCGAGTCTGACAATGCCCTTTACTTAAAGGTGGTTGGCGGGAAAAATAAGAAGGGCCATTTATTTGGCCTCGGTCAGCTTGGGGATCAGTTCGTGGCCATATCAGCGCCATGCGGACATTCTGGCACTGATTCCAACCCAAATGTCAGAGAGGCCATCATGAACATGAATGCTGAACTTGCGGCGAAGGATAACGAGATACATGAGTTGCGGGAGCACGCACGACAGCAAGACAGTCGCATACGAGAGCAGGATAATCGTATGGAGGAGTTGTTTAGGTACTTGGGATTCCGACCCAGAAGTTCCGGATCTGGCGGTGCCCACGTCGAGGCTACTACTGCGGATGTCGCTACTGCTGATGCCGCCGCTGTTACTAATGCTGCTGCTATTGATGACGCTACTGCTGCTGTCACTGCCACGGATCACTCTGGCATCAGCCCACTCCCTTCACCCCCTCGTCACATAGATTAGTTTTCTCATCTTTGTATGACACATTGACTATTACATTTGTATTTCTCCTGGTCTTTTTATATATTTTGCGTGAATATTTATCGAATTATCTGCTTTAATATGATTGATATTTAATTTTATTTGCTTTATGTTTATGTTTGCTAATTTTAATTTAATTAAATCTTATTTTAATATTTTGTAGCTTCAAAAAAAAAATTTAATAATAAATCAGCAACCGAATTTTTTTGGTCGCTATTTTAAAAATACAGTTTATTATTAGCGACCGAATTAGCGACCGTTTTTGTTATCGAGAAATTTAAATGCAAAGTTTAGCGACCGAATTAGCGACCGATTTTCTTAAATTAGCGACCGAATTAGCGACCGATTTTTTCGGACGCGATATTTAAATATAACCGTTGATTAGCGACTGATAATTCGGTCGCAAAATTCCAAAAATTGGTCGCTAAAATCGGTCATTTTATAATGTAAACGACCAAGTTAAACGACCAAATGATTTCTATTTTGCGACCGAAAATTCGGTCGCTAATCAGCGACCGAAAAAAATTCGATCGCTAAATAATTAGCGACCAAGGTTTTGGCAACCGTATGAAATCGGTCGCTAATTCGGTCGCTGACTGAATTAGCGACCAAAAAGCATTAAATAGCGACCGAATAATTCGGTCGCTAAAAGCCTTTTTTTTTTGTAGTGGACCAACACTTCTTCTAACAGTGCCTATGAAGATGCTGAGATAACAGATTCTAACTCGTCTACTCTTCAAGAAGCATTTGATGAGTTGTTAAGTAACTCGTCCATCCTGTCTCATGAAAATAAAAACCTTAGAAAGAAAATTTCTAAGTTAACTAAAGAGTATGATAGAGTTTGCATTGAAATGCAAGCTCTTGTTGATGTAAACAAGAAGCTGAGGTCATAAAATGCCAGTCTAACTATCAAACACAAGGTTGGGCACAATGTCCCTTGTGAAGTTGCAAAACTGAAACAAGATGTGACATATATGACAGACAACCTATCTAAATTTGTTGTGGGCTCAGAGAAGTTGAATATGATATTGAGGTATTCAAGATCACCTCATGACAAGTCTGGCTTAGGCTATGACAAAGAGAAGCAGGATGCATCTCACAAGATATCAAAACCTCATGCACAACACAGAGTTTCAACAACTCATGTACAACATAATAAAACAAAATCTAGCTCGTCCAATACATATTGTAAAATATGTGGTAAAAGTGGTCATGTTACTTCTAAGCGCATACATAATAAACATGTTAAGCTTGATTGTCCAATGACTACTAACAAGAAAGGACCCAAGTCAATCTGGATACCTAAAAACATGATCATACCTGTTGCATATTTGCTTAACAACAGGAAAGAAACACGCATCTTGGTACTTGGACAGTGGATGCACACGGCACATGACGGGAGAAAAATGTATGTTCCAAAACCTTAGACACAAAGATGGTGGCTGGGTTACCTTTGGAGGTAATTAGAAGGGAAAGATCACAGGAGTAGGTAAAATTGGTAAACATCATTTTCCCTATATTGATAATATGTTGTTGATTGAAGGGTTAAAACACAACTTGATAAGCATAAGTCAATTGTGCGATAATGGGTGTGCTGTTTTTTTTTTTTACAAAGATATGTGTAGTGTCAAGAAAACTGATGGATCTATCTTGTTCACTGCTTAGAGGCAAAACAATCTTTATAAGATTGACTTGGAGGACCTCACAAATCAGAGTGTCTCATGTTTAGTGTCCATTGAAGATGAGCGAAAGATTTGGCACAAAAGGCTAGGTCATGCAAGCTTGAGGTTAATCTCAAAGCTGAATAAGCATAACCTCGTGAGAGGATTACCAAACTTTAAGTACAAATTTGATGCTCTCTGTGATGCATGTCAAAAGGGAAAACAAGCTAAAGATTCTTTTGAATCGACGAACATTTTTAATACCTCAAGACCACTAGAGCTGGTGCACCTTGATCTCTTTGGTCCAACAAGGACTGCTTCTGTCAGTGGTAAGAAATATGGTCTAGTCATAGTAGACGACTACACTAGATGGACATTGGTTATGTTCTTAGCTCACAAGGATGAGTCATCCAAGGTATTTTCAATATTCTGCAAACGTGTACAGAATGAAAAAGGCATGTGTATCACTTCAATCAGAAGTGACCATGGGGGGAGTTTGGAAATGAACTATTTGAAAGGTTCTGTGAAGAAAGCTGTATTCTTCATAACTTCTCGATACCTAGAACACCGCAACAAAATGGTGTGGTAGAGAGAAAGAACAGATCTCTTCAAAAGATGGCTAGAACAATGCTCAAAGACAACTTAGTCCCTAGACACTTCTGGGCTGAAGCTGTTAACATTGACTGCTATATTCAGAACATAATATACATTAGACTACTAATGAATAAGACTCCTTATGAATTGTGGAAAGGATGAAAACCTAACATATCTTATTTTCATCCTTTTGGTTGTAAATGTTTTATACTAAATAATAAAGATCAACTTGGTAAGTTTGATGCTAAAGTAGATAATGGAATACTGTTAGGATATTCTGAGTCATCTAAAGGATTCAGAGTCTATAATTCTAGAACTCTTATTGTAGAGGAAAGTATACATGTTAGATTTGATGACAAACAGCTTGATAAGAAATTATCAGAGCTAGATGAAGTTTTTGCAGATTTGAATCTCAAAGATTCTGGCATTTCGACTTTAACTCAGTCAGCCTTTTAGGCTTTGCATTTCAAGATTTGCCGATGATGTCGGCCGATTCCTGTGGCTTCAATAAAACAGTACTTAGCAAATAAAAAATGCACTTGTACTAAATATAATTGAAATAAAATTCATTTATTTATTTACTTAGGTGTGCCTCATTTAAGATATCAGATAGCTAAAAATAAATATCATCATGATTAGCCTTTATAATTCAAATTTCTAAAGGAAGGATGACTAAATCAAATGATCAAATATCTATAGTATTATTATTTACTTATTTATTTTTTATTTTTTAACAAATTCTAAATGTGTTTGTATAGTAGATATTAATTTCAACAAAATTTGTTTCTTAATCCCACCAAAACAAATATGTCACCATCAAGATAAAGTGGTAATAATTAAATTTCTCGAGGAAGCAAAGCTTGACCTCGGTGTGGGAGTGTTTCTCAACCTCGGCTTTTGTAAGGAGCTTGACTATAGGAACTATCGTCAAGCTGATAATCTCAAATTGAATTTTTAAATATTATACAATACTTAAAATGAATTTTGAAATTAATCTCTGATAAGAGATTGGGTAGGATAGGAAATTATAAAAAAGAGTATGATAGAGATAGGATAATATCTTATCTTAGACAAACTTGAACTGATCAACATGTAAGCTTCTCTTGCATCCTCCTCAGATTCGATTAAACCCAAGATTAGTGGGTTCTGCGATGTCTTATGATACGAACGGCTTTCATTTTCTAAGTGAGGTGTATCTGATTTTCTTGGAAAAAATCTTTTTCTCCTTCACAAATATTGAGTGTAAGCAAAGCAGCAAAATATTTAATTTAACAAAATGAAATAAATCAAAGCCACTTATCCAATTTGTTTTATCAGAAGACAAATCCTCTTTGCATAACTTGATCCAAGTGGTTGATAGTGGATTTGGGTAAGCCACTTATCAAAATATTAACAAATTCAATTCATTTTTTTTCTTAAAGAAATTAAGATAATCATCTCGGAGAAGGCCGAACACTATGTTTGGTTGTAGGAGAGAAAGTGAGAGGAAAGAAAATGAGTGAAAAATGAGAGGATTGTTTAGTTGTTTGGTTGAAGAGAAAATGAAAGGAAAGAAAACTAAAACTTTTATTTCCTCTTGTTTGGTTGAGGAGAAAGTGAGAGGAAAGAAAAGAACGTATTTGTGAAATGACATAAATATCCCTACATAAAAATGAATGTAATAAATAGAATAAAATATAATTAATAAAGTTTCACTAATGAAAAAAAATAGTGAGAATCCAAGATAAATTACAAAAATATCAATAATTTAATAATATTTATTTTCTCCTTAAAATAAAATAAAAAGCGAGCAACATAAATTAAAAAATAATAGATTAATTGCAAAAAAATGAGTTTAAAGGAAAACCACGTGTAAGGAGGCAAGAAGCAAGATGGCTAGAAAACAAATTGGCACCCAACGAATGCATATCATCTTGTCAGGGTCATTACTCAAAGTATAGACTATAGATACATGCTTTCTCAAGTAGTGGAGAGGGGTATTTAGGTCTTTTAATCACATACTGAAGCTTTTCTTGCCGTTTTCCGCTCGATATGGGAGGAAGCATATTTTATCATGGGCCCCACAAAATTATTCTCCCCCCCCCCCCGAGAACCAAACGAAGGAACATGGACTTTTCCTCCTCTTTTCCTTCCTCACCTTTTCTTTCCTCCCCTTTTCAATAGAACCAAACGTAGTGGAAATGACAGGTTGACTTCGAAGAACGTCAACTATAGGAGAAGCTCGGCCAAAATAATCCGGCCCTAGTAATTAAGCCATTTAGCTTCTGGAGCCAATGACAGTGGAGGTGTGAGAGAGTAGAGACGTGAGTTTTTTGAGCGTGGCACAAATATTGCTAAACTTGCATTACTTGTAGATATAATTTTTATCATTTATTTGTTGATCATATAAACTTTCTACACGTTGCCCACCTCACTCTATTATAAGATGAAGTGTACCACCCAAGTGGTTTACACCAGGCATATTCACATTCATACACCTAAATACAAATTGATGTGAAGTCATGTGAAATTGTTACTGAGATTTTGAAAACTGCCAAACACCCCTATAATTTTGGCCACACCATCATGAAAAACCTGTAGACTTTCAGTAATTTAGATAATAATGTAGAGATGGTGTCAAAATCAAATAAGGATAATCATGGAGATAACAAGCAATTTTTTTTTAATGGCTTTAAAGAAAATGAGATAATGATATTAATAAAAATAGGATAGATAGAATCTCTTATCTCTCAATATCAGCCTTTTTAAGGTTGGGGTAACGGTCTTATCCTTTATGCTTTGTTTGGTTGTGAGAAGAAAAGAAGAAGAGAGAAAGAGGTAAGAAAGAGTATGAGAAGAGAGAAAGTGATGAGAAATTGAGTAGATTTGATGTATTGTTTGGTGTAAGAGAAAAAGAGAAGTAATTGGAGAGAGAAAAGTGTGTTCTCTCTCTCTTCCCTTTGTTTGGTTGGATAGAAAATGAGAAGAGAAAAAAATTATTGTTTTTATAAAGACAAAAATACCCTTAACTAAAAAACAAGTATACAGTATTTTAATTTCAATAATTAAGTTAATTTAAATAATCAAATAATTTAAGTTAATTTAATTGATTTATGCTATTTAAACTAATAAAATTTATTAGTTTAATATAATTAATTTATTGATTTTAATTAAATTAAATTATTAATCTAATTTAATTAAGTAATTAATTAATTTTTGTTAACAAAAGAATTTCTTACATTTTAAAAGGAGATCATTGGTTTATATATCAAAAGAAGCTCATTGCACTTTGTGTGTGTGATTGTGCCCTCTCGTATGCTGCACCACCTAGCTCCTATTCCTTGTCTTTTTTCTCTGCAAACCAAAAATTCAATTTGAAGTATGAATCTCCCAGTCCAGTCGGAGTAGAAACATGTTTTAGGGTAGATAAGTCATTTCAAAGAAAAATCTCTCTTCTCCTCCGGTTTTCGCCCCACCTATGAAGAGAAAAAAAAATGGATGGGTCCTACAATATTTCTTCTTCTCTCTTCTCTCTTCTCTCTTTCTCACCTCTACCAAACAGAAGAAAATTCCATTTTCTTCTTCTATTTTTCTCTCATATCCTTTTCTCTCGTCTCATTTTCTCATATAACAAACAAAGGCTTAGTCCCCCTCTTCCTCGATTTGTGGTAATGCATAGACTCTGAAAATCAAACTGCATTCATCGATTTCATGTTTCAGAAGCAGGTGTAACCATTCATGTCATATGGCCTTGGATTGAAGCAGGTTACATGGCTGGAAGACAAAAAATGCTCCCTTTATATGTCCACTTCCTTCCCACGATTCCAATAACTTTACTCCTTCACGCCAGTGTCCGTAATTGGTTTTTCTACCATCATCATGATACTAGCAATTACCCTTGGTGTCATCATCATGCTGCTATGAATTAATAATCATGAAATTTTTATTTTCAATTAGTGGCTGGCACTGGAAATCAAACACAGAGTCTATTACATGCTAGCAATTACGTTTATAACACATAAAAATAAGAGAGATTCTCCCCTGATGGTTTTATGGCTTGATCACGAAATGGAAAGAAGCTGTCATTTGCATAATTTTTGTTGATCTGATTGCCTTCGGTAGATGACAATGAATGTGCGGCCGGGGAAAGTTTCCCTCGACCCCACGGTGGGCGTCAAAATGTTTCTGTCAAAATCCGCATTCATCGGAATCTGACCGGAATTGTTTATAAGAATGAATACTAAAGATATTTTAGAACGTGGCTTGGCTGAATGTGATATTCTGGTCTACGTATCCCAGAAAGGAATCAAAACTAACGTAGTTCTCTATTCAATCTTAGGTATTCTTCCCCTTTGGGGTTGTCTTCTATTTATAATGGTCTTTGTAACTTACCGATAAGGCACTTAGTTGATAAGATCTATCTCTTATATTGAGATAAGATTGTTAATCAGGTATAAATAAGTGCTATCTTAGATATTATAATGATATTTATCATTATCTGTTTATATTAACCTTTTGGTTAAATCAGTTATATTGGTTAAAGATATTAATCTTAATCCATAAACTATATGTGCTAATCTATTAATAAGCTCGGTGGCCGATCTCAAAATCCTGGCCGGTACAAATATGAGCTGGAATTTGCATATAGTTCATCAGAGGTTGTGAAGTCCAGTTATCCAATGAAAAATTGATGGATTTACCATCTCCAGTCTGCTAGACAGAGTTGTTAATAATTGGTTGTAAATTGTTTTTGATTATTGGCCAAATAGAAGATTTAATGTACTTCACAATTGGCTTATTGAAGTTAGTGAACCTGCTCCTAAGAAACACTGCCCAACCTTTACTAGATGCTAACATCTCCAGTGATAATTTTAGCAAAGCAGCATCATTAAGAGCATTGAGAGACCTAAGACCAAGTCCACCCCCACTAATAGGAGAGCATAATTTATGCCAAGCAACTGTGCAGGACTTCTAAGAATTAGTCTCATCTGTCCAAACGAAATTTCTAATAGATTTATCAAGCTCCTTAATCCTTGAAGTAGGCCAGATATATACATGGAAACTGTACAGAAGCATGCTATGAACGACATACTTCACAAGCTCAACTCTGCCCATATAAGAGAGAAGAGATCATTTCCAAGATGCAAGCTTCAATAAAGTTCTATCATCAATTCCGTGGAGATGAATCTTTTTTGGTTTTCCTTTAAAGAGAGAGGAACTCTTAAATAATTGAAAAGAAGAGAGCCAGGAGAAAAACCAAGAGTGTCTGCAATTTTTGCACTTTTGCTTGCTGAGATAGGACCAGAGTAGAACCTGCACTTAGTTAGACTAAGATGCTGGCCAAAAACTTGACTATATTTCCTGAATAATTCCATCAATCCATATAGAACATGGCCGGGAGTTGAGAAATTCTTAGGTCCTGATATAGTTTTAAGAGAGACATTTTCAGCAAAATAAGAAATGCCCCTACTGAGAAAATCCTCGACTATACAAAACAGCAAAGGGGAAAGAGGATCTCCTTGTCTGACTCCCTTTTTTCAAGTGAAATAGCCTTCAGTTTTCCCATTCACCAAGAAAGATAATTTGGCAGAATGTACCACAATTCTGATCCAGTTGCAGAAAATTCTGTTGAATCCATAAGCTTATAAAACAGATATTAAAAAGGTCCAATCCAGGGCATCAAAGGCCTTTCTGATGTCTAGCTTCAAGGCCAAGTTACCACCAAATGATTTGTAATCAAGAAGGTTCACTGCCTCTGAAGCAACACAAATTCGTTCCTGAATATGGCTACCTTTAATGAATCTTCTCTGCTGATTTGAAATGAATTTTGGTGCAATTATAGCAAGTCTATAAGCTAGGACTTTTGTAATTACCTTGAACTGGAAATTTGCCAAGGCAATTGGCCTGAAATTCTCAATTTTAACAGCCCCAGGAACTTTTGGAATTACACAACAAGACTTGAATTCATGTTTGGCATAAGCCAGCTCTGGTCAAAGAACTGCATGATTGACACTTGCAGACATCATGTCCAACAATCTCGTAAAATTTTTTTTTTTTTTAAATAGAAACAACCTCCAAAACCATCCGGGCGAGGGGCACCCTCACCATTCATGGCAAACACTGCATTTTTTATTTCATCATTAGATGGCAGCTTGATTAGAAAATTGTTGTCCTCCAAGGAAACAGAGGCAGGCACAACTGAACTTTTGAGGTCATTGGCTCGGCAATTATTTGGAACAACATAAAGACTAGAGAAATAGCTTAGAACATGCTGCACAATATCATCAGGGTCATCAATAATAGAATCACCTTGTTTGAGCATAGACGTGGACTTTGAAGCATGCCCTATTTTGGTGATTCTGTGAAAATATGCAGTGTTTCTATCCCCTTGACAATGCCAATTAAGTCTTGATTTTTCTCTCCAGAATTCCTCCTCGTATAGAAGAGCTCTTTGAAGTTAAACTTGAGCTAGAGCTTTTTGCTCCATTAAGTCCTCATTAGATCCTATAGAGTTGACATGTTTCTGTATATCATCCACTGCAGCCAAAGCATTTTGAACCCTTAGATGAACATTGCCAAAAACCAGCTTTTTCCAGCTTTTCAATACACTCTTGAGACTTTTTAGTTTCTGAGGTAATATAGAAATGGGGCAGCCAAGCATAGGTCTATTCCAAACTTCCTTGATGAGCCTTTCAAAGTCCAGATGACTAGTCCATATTTTATGGAATTTAAAAGAAGAAGGAGAGGATCTGATCACTTTATTAGCAGTAAGAAGCATGGGAAAATGATCAGATTTGCCTCTTACTAAAGTACTACAAGCTGAAGTGCTCCAGAAGTCCAACCATGCTGAGTTACAAATGGATCTATCAAGTCTTTTTTTTTTTTTTTTTCTGTGAGAGCAAGTCCTCTTCTGCCATTACTCCAAGTGAAGTCAGAACCACTAGTTGTAAGATGAATTAAGTTTCCAATATCAGTGAAAGCATTAAAATCATCACAAGAAGCTTTAACTGGAAGAGTAGATCCTCTGACTTCATGAGAACCAAGCACAGCATTAAAGTCCCCAATTATGCACCATGGACCAAGGTTATTGCTTTGAAGATCAATCAATTCATTCCAAAGACTTCTCCTTTTAAGATGTGCAGTGCTAGCATACAAACCACTAATAAAAATTGATTGACCATCCACACTGACAGACAAGGAATACTGCTGAGCAGAAGTTGATATTACAGAAGGAATAAGATCAGATTTGCATAGTCCCCATAAATTAGGAAACAGACTCTTCCTGTTGTTCAATCCAAAAACCTTTAGGTCTAAGAATATCCAAAAAGAAGCAGGGACATCTTTTATGTCAATCCAAGGCTCGGATAAAAAGACAAAGTCTGGCCTATTTGAGATGCAAAAGTTTTTTAAAACATACATGGTTTTGAGGTTTCCAAAACCTCTACAATTCCAATAAATTATCTTCATTAAAGAACTTAAAATGATGGACTACCCTTCGATCGGGTATTGTACCTCTCTGTTTTGGCTGCCTGAGTTGCTTTCTTTCTTAACCTTTTTTTAAAAAACAAAATTGATGTGCAAAAGTATCACTATGATAACTGACATCCCAACTATGTTGGCACCCCATCTACCAACAATCATTTTCAGCAAGCTTTCTTTCTTAACCTCTTTTTCTTAGATTTAGAAAGAACAGTTGTAAAGCCTGCATCAATATCATTACCCTTATCAACTTCCATTTCATTTTCAGCTTGATGAACATCCTGAGGAGGAGAAACACCATTTGCATCCACCTGATTATCCAACACTCGGTGAATAAGAGAAGATGCAACATTCTCTGTGGAAAAATCCAACTGAAGAAATCCTAATAGAGGATTAATGGAATTTTGAGCTTCTTTATCACTTAGAGGAACATTATTAACTCCAATAAAGCCAACTCTACCAATAATTGATTCAACTGAGATCAGCTTAGAATTGCTAGGACCTGCCACATTTCCATTAGTTCCATTGCTTTTATTAGGCTCATCATCCTGCACGATTTGCTTACCTTTATTGAGGCAATCTTTCACACTCCAGATCAACAAAACAAAAAGCATATCCCTCACGCTCCACCAGAATTTTGTCATGCAGATCCAGAGTGAGATCAATCTCAATTAAAATTCGGGCAAAGTGTCCAAAGGTTCTTTTCATAGTTGCTTCATCAAGAGCAATAAGAACACCTATGCCACTGCTTCATTAATTTTTAATTTTACATGTTTACTTTTTTAACGTCCACGTAGATTAATATTAAATATTATTTAAATATTTTTAATACATTGCTAATTTTATGAAATTTTTAATAATTTAGTCATTAATTTTTTATTTTTAATATTTAATTATTTAATAATTATTTAAGCATATTATGAAATATGCATTATAGATTATCATAAACCTGACACTCTGGACATGCTAGAGCGATAGTTGTAGTTGTAGTTGTAAGACAACAATAGATAATTGCCAACACATATTGTCACCATATCACTTATAACAATAACAACATGTCATATACAACTAAGACTTTTACATATCTTAAAAGCAACAACGTAACTAGGATCTAAGTTAATTAGTTACATACTGGATATGGATAGACAAAGTCAATTTCGCCAACATTTGCAAAGAGTTTATGCATTCTTACATGTCAATTTCATGATTACCCCAAATTTAGTCATTAATAAAATATTGTAACTAATTTACTTTCCTATATAAACCTGGTGCTCTATTTCGATGGAGAACAACAAAGGAATAATCATTTGTACGTTTATAATGGATTCTTCTTCTTCTTTTTGGGTTAGGATAGTTTTATTGAGCTTAGCTCTACTAGGCTCATGCTATGCCATGGAGGTTACTTATGATTCGAATGCTCTCATTATTAATGGAGAACGACGCATTATATTTTCTGGAGCAATCCATTATCCACGAAGCACAGTGGAGATGTGGCCTGATATCATTCAAAAAGCTAAGGATGGAGGGCTTGATGCCATTGAAACTTACATATTCTGGGACCGCCATGAACCTATTCGGCGCGAGTATGATTTTTCAGCAAATTTGGATTTTGTCAAATTTTTCAAGTTAATCCAAGAGGCTGGTTTGTATGCCATTCTAAGGATTGGTCCTTATGTTTGTGCGGAATGGAACTATGGAGGGTTCCCATTGTGGCTACACAATATGCCAGGGATTGAGATGAGAACAGATAACCCGGTTTACAAGAACGAAATGCAAATTTTTACTACAAAGATTGTGAGCATGGCCAAAGAAGCAAAGTTGTTTGCATCACAAGGAGGACCCATTATCCTTGCTCAGATTGAGAATGAATATGGAGATATCATGTGGGGTTACGGAGATGCAGGGAAGGCTTATGTCCAATGGTGTGCACAAATGGCTCTAGCCCAAAATATTGGAGTCCCATGGTTTATGTGCCAGCAAAAAGATGCCCCCCAACCTATCATTAACACTTGCAATGGCTACTATTGCGACAATTTCACACCCAACAACCCCAAAAGCCCCAAAATGTTCACTGAGAATTGGATTGGATGGTTCCAAAAATGGGGTGAAAGGGCTCCCCATAGAAGTACCGAAGATTCAGCTTTTTCAGTTGCCCGCTTTTTCCAAAACGGAGGGATATTAAATAATTACTACATGTATCATGGAGGAACCAACTTTGGTCGCACATCAGGAGGTCCATATATAACAACATCTTATGACTATGATGCACCACTTGATGAGTATGGGAATTTAAATCAACCCAAATGGGGACATCTTAAGCAGCTTCATGCAGCAATAAAATTAGGGGAAAAGATCCTCACTAACGCAACAAGGATTGACAAGGATTATGGAAATCAAGTCACGCTAACAACATACACCAACAATGCCATGGGAGAAAGATTTTGTTTCTTGAGCAATGTAGACAATAACAAATATGCTAATGTTGACTTACAGCAGGATGGTAAGTACTTTGTCCCGGCCTGGTCCGTGACCATTCTTAATGGTTGCAACAAAGAAGTTTTCAACACTGCAAAGGTTAATAGTCAGAGTTCAATAATGGTGAAGAAGAGTGATGATGAATCTACTAAGCTCACTTGGTCATGGAAACCAGAGGCAATGAAAGACACCCTACAAGGACATGGCAAACTCCAGGTACACCAGCTTCTGGAGCAAAAGGAGTTAACTTTGGATACCAGTGACTACTTGTGGTACATGACTAGTGTCAATATCAATGACACTTCTATTTGGAATAATGCAACTCTTCGTGTGAGCACCAATGGTCATACTCTTCATGGTTATGTAAACAAGAAGCGTATAGGACACCAATTTAGCCAATCTGGAAACAATTTCACATATGAGAAACATGTTTCTTTGAAGAAGGGAACAAACATCATAACTTTGCTCAGTGCCACCGTTGGGCTTGCAAATTATGGCGTAGGGTTCGATAAGATCAAGACTGGTATAGTAGGTGGTCCGGTTCAATTAGTTGGAAAGAACAATGAGATCATTGATTTGTCGAACAATCTTTGGTCTTACAAGGTTGGGTTGAATGGGGAGAGAAAACATCTCTACGATTTGCAACCACGCATTGGCGTATCATGGATCAATGGTTCATCAAAACCTTATCCTGTTGGAAGACCCATGACTTGGTATAAGGCAGACTTCACTACTCCTTCAGGAACAAACCCTGTGGTGGTGGATTTGCAAGGCTTGGGTAAAGGACACGCTTGGGTGAATGGACACAACATCGGTCGTTATTGGCCTTCTTTCACTAGTGATACCAATGGATGCAGTGACACGTGTGACTACCGCGGAAAATATCAATCGGAAAAATGCAACACAAATTGTGGCAATCCATCACAAAGGTGGTACCATGTACCAAGGTCATTCTTGAACAATAACAAGAACACATTGGTTTTGTTTGAAGAAATAGGTGGAAATCCTACGAATGTCTCCTTCCAAACAGTCACAACAGGAACCATTTGCGCTCATGTGTATGAAGGTGCACAGTTAGAGCTATCATGCCAAGGTGGGCAAGTAATCTCCGAAATCCAATTTGCTAGTTTTGGGAACCCAGAAGGTACATGCGGTTCTTTCAAGAAAGGCTCTTGGGAAGCTATTAACAGCAAATCTATAGTGGAAGCAACATGCATTGGGAGAGAGAGATGTGGGTTTGTTGTTACAAAAGAAGCATTTGGTATAACGGGTATCAATGGTGTAAGTAAAATAAACACCATAACTGGCAATAACAACGGTGTAAGTAGACTGGCTGTGCAAGCCAACTGCTAAGTCAATATTTTGCTCTAGATCAAAATTCCAACAATTGAGATCAAAATGTGATAGAAATGAAAAAGTTTATTTTGTTTCCCATTTTTTTAGAGTTTAATTCCTATGCACTGTCACTGTAAATGATTTTACACGGACATCCAATAATATCTTAACAAATTATTATTATTATTATTATTATTATTATTATTATTATTATTTCTCTCTCTTGGTTAATAAAATAAAAGCGCACATGTCAAAATGTTAGAAGACTTCAGTGTAAAACTTTTTATACTGACAGTGCATACTACTTTAATCCTTATTTTTATCTTATGATGTAATTAGTCTAAAGCAAAAAAATATACAACTAATTTATTAGAATAAAAATATATAGTATTTGTTCAAACATATTGGATAAATAATATAACTCAGGACAGCAAAAGATTGAAAAATGCTTTCTTGGAGCTTCTCTCGTCTTTTGCATGATTGATGCATGCTTTGCATCATGGCTACATGGGAAGTTCTTTTCCCTGAGATCTCTCTTCCCCCCTCTTCTCCTTCTATTCCATCTTCTGTTCCTCCTCCACCGATTCCTTCTGTTCCTTCATCTTCTTCTCTTCCTTCACAACCGATTAAATCTTTTGCACAAGCATTAAAGAACGCTTGTGATATTCCTCTAAGTCAGCTACCTGTGCCTTGTATGAAAGGGGATGCTATTTCAGTAAAAATTCCTGAAGATGAATATAAGGCAGGTCTTGAAGGCTGCAAGAACAACCTTCATGGAAGGCTAATTCTAGCTAAAGGTGAGGCTCCAATCAAAGTAGCTTATCTTCGGGCTAAACTTCTGAAGTTATGGCATCCAATTGGACAATGGAAATTGGTTCCCATAGGAAGAGGCTACTATGAGTTCTCCTTTTCTTCAATTGAGGACTTGAGGAAGGTTCTTTCAGCTGGTTCTTGGATCATTAACCATGGTTCTTTGTGTCTCGCTTGGACACCAGATTTTCGGCCTAACCTAGTTAAGCAGTCCAGTGTGCAAAGCTGAATCAGAATCTCGGGTTTGCCTCAAGAATCTTGGAGGCCTAAGATTTTATTTGTTATAGCCAGGGCAATTGGTGTGCCTCTTTCTCTTGATGATGCTACCGTCAACAAGACTCTTGGACATTATGCAAGAATTCTTGTAGAGGTGGATTTGAAGAAGCTTATTCGTGATCATATTTTAGGGGGGTGTATTGGATTGAGATTTTAAAAGATTTTAATGGACTTTTTTATGATAAAAAAAGTCTTGTGGTATTCAATCAAGACTTTTAAGTAATCTAAATAAGTCTGGTGGTATTCAATCATGACTATCAGGATTTTTTAAAGAGAGAATCCAAATCTAGTGGTATTCAATCATGACTTTTTACAAGTAATAACAAGTCTCGTGGTATTCAAAAACTACCTGATTTCGATGGACTGTTTCTTAAGATGGATTTTGTGAGAGTTTTTATTGTGAGATATGAATAAAAAACACATTTCAAAATCTCACCTAACACCATGAGACTTTGCTAGACTTTCTTACTATCTTTTTTGCCCCCTTTCTTTCTCCATTCAGTTGTTCCTCATAATACAGGTTTTTCTTATTCTGCTATACACTGCAACAAAAACTATCTCCTTCTTCTACACTGCTTCGCACCAGCTCTGTAGTTAAATAATTGAAGAGTACAATTTGGCTATTCTACCATTATATGTCACCAAACCTTTCCCCAGTGTACGCATTGTAGCACTCATCCTTATAACACTTATGATAAGATTTACACAAAAGGAACACTTCCTGAGCTACTCAAAGCATCTAAAAAAATTGGGACTCTGTCACATGAAATTGATATAAATGGCCAAACTTTAACAGTAGAGCTCTAAAAACTAAACAAATGGGTTGGAGATAGATTATAAATGTATAGAGTTGGGGGCTTTTTATCTTTCTGTTTGTGGTATTTACTGTTATGAACATAGCTATAGAATCAACCAAGTTACATTCTATTTCCGGGGTTGATCCCATAACTTGTTTCATAGACTTGTTACATTTTGGTTACCATTGTACATGGGTGAGTACCCCTTGTGCTCATTATTATATACATTTTGCTTATCCAAAAAAAAAAAAAGGGGGGACTTCTTGTTTATTTCTTCACATTTATTATTATTTATTTTTTTTGGTGAACCCGGGTATCCTCCGGTCGGGAGCCAGAGACTAATCCCTCAAGATACTGAGATCCATTTAATGGGTTGACATCTCCCAACAGATGCTTTTCCATATGCATGAGTCAGGAATCGAACCCCTAACCACATGCTTAAGGGGCACATTTATCTACCAACTGTGGCACATCATGTTGGTTCTTCACATTTTATTTATTTCTCTGTTATTTATTCCTCAATTCAATCCGGTAGCATTACAGGGAGTCTCATCAATCATGTTTGATTTCCTATATAATCATAGTTGGCATTCAAATGTAAAGATGGAATCAATTATATTTCAATAATATACTAAATGCTAATTCCAGCCGCTATATTCTTTCTTTGTAATCTATTGAATGCTTGTCTCACTACCTTATTTTTATCTGTATAATTAATCTACTGAATATAGCTAGTGTAGACAATAATTTTAAACCTGTTGTTCAAACCCAAGAGTAGGAACGAGAAGATGTTAATGCTTTGAGGGCTAGCATAGCTTAGCTTTAGACATGTGGAGAAATACAACTTAGGAGGACATGAAGCTATATCGATTTGACTATTAATTAAAAGATTAGAAAAATTGTATTGGGTTTTACTTTTTAATTATATTATTAATTTCTTTGTTACTTTTTTCACTGGCTCTTGTAACTTTGAATGTTTGCTAAAAATTAATGTGTTCCTTTCAAATCTTATAAATCCATATAGTCCATTCAAATCTTATAAAGTCTTATGATATAAATCCTTTAAAATCTACACATGAGAATCTTGATTATAACAATATGCTTTTCATGTTTATGTGGACTATGAATATCTTCCCTCTTTCTGCACATCATGTTCTACTATTGGTCATTCAGCTGAGGCGTACTTCAAGTCACGGCAGAATAAAGATCAGGTGAGAAGGGACTCAGGTAACTTGGTTGGCAAGAAATCTGTTCTTGTATATGTTCCTAAAGATAAAGCAAAAGATCTTATTGTGGTTCAATCAAATAAAAGGAAGGAAGTTTTAATTGATGCGTCCCCAAAAGATTTGGCTGGTTCTAGTGGTCATGGAACTGGAGGCACTGGCAATGATCCAGTCCCTGTATCAAAATTCTTATCTGGCAAAGTTCCTCATGTTATTGAGGAGGTTTATTCTGACCAACTAGTTGTGGATAAGCAAGGATCTGTCAATGCTGATTTAGTTGATTATTCAGCATCTGTTGATACAATCTTTGATGAGTTAATTCAAGATCTTCCTAGCCATGTTTCAGATTCATGTCCTGAGGATGAGCAGAATTAAGATGTTCAGCAGAACATTGAAGGTTCTCATGATGGCATTTCTGTTGGGAATGGTGATAGGATGGTGTCCAATGATAAAGTGGTGCAGGATCACATTCCTGAGAATTCTATCTCTCATAGTCAGGAGGCTTCCAGTCCTCATCAGTTTGTTGGGAGTCCTAATCTCCAAGGCATAGGTAATTCCAGATCAGGTCATCTTGCTGATAGTCTTAGTCCTTAAGGGCAAGGTAATTTAGGTAATATTGTCCAAAAAGACTTGCATATCATAGGTAAATTTTGGGATTCTGTCACTAATCAGCAAGATGTAGGCTTGCATGATAAAAATAATCAGGATTTTGAACCTATCATTTCTAAGTCTCAAAAAAAAGAATTTGAAAAACAAAAAGAAACTAGCTCTGAAGGAAGGCCATTACAATACCCGATCTAGGGCTGATTCCTCTTCCCTTACTTTATGAAATTTCTTTTTTGGAACATTAGAGGCTTGGGAAATCAGGATTCCAAGTTAGTCTTAAAAATTTCAGTTTTTCTCATAAACCTGACATTTTGCTGATTGCAGAACCTTTTATTGCAGCTGATAGTGTTCCTGTGAACTTTTGGAACCATCTTAATCTTAAGCCTTTTGCTGTTAATAATAGAAATAATCTTCTCCCTAATATTTGGGCTTTTTGTAATCCATCATATGATCCTGTCATTTTAGCTTCTTCTAGATAGCATATCTCTTTTTCAATTGTTCATGAGAACTGTAATTTGAATATTTCTGCTGTTTATGCTTGTACTTCTCATATTCTTAGAAGGGATTTGTGGTTAGAACTTTCTTCTTTACAGCAGTCTTATCCTGGACCTTGGTTGTTTTTGGGTGATTTTAATGCTATTTTGGGGGCTGATGAGAAGAGAGGTAGCTGCTTGCCACCTAGGTTATCCTATGAAGAGTTTAGAGCATGGTCTGATACTTGTAATCTTACTCATGTTCAGACTCGAGGTGAAAAATTCACATGGACTAATAATAGGTCTGCAAGGTCTCATACTGAGTTGAGGCTTGATAGAGCAATTTACAATGATGAGTGGCTTAACTTTTAGTCTTCTATGACTTGTTGTACTCTAACTAGATGCTGTTCTAATCACTTCTCCTTGTTGGTAAATTTGTCTAATGCTTGCAAATCTCATCCTTCTTCTTTTAAGTTCCAGTCTATGTGGAATCATCATAAGGATTGCAGCAGATTGGTGAAAGAGGTCTGGGATAAGCCTGCTTATGGTTGTCCAATGACTAGATTATCTTTGAAGCTCAAGTTGTTAAAAGTTGAGTTTAAGAGTTGGAATAAGAATGTTTTTGGAGATGTTCATTTGCAGGTTAAAAAAGCTCAGGAAGAGGTTGATTTGGTTCAAGCTCAACTGTCTAGCCTTGGTTTTTCAGATTGCTTGCATGATAAGGAAGTTAAAGCTCAACTGTCTCTGCAAGAAGCTCTTTTATATCAGGAGCTTTTTTGGAGGGTAAGGCTCGGGTGAGTTGGTTTGTGGAGGGTGATAGGAGCACATCTTTCTTTCATAGAATGGCTAAGATTAAGCAAGTTTCTCAGCAGATGACTATGCTGAGAGTTAATGACTGCATTATTGATGATAGTGAGTTAATTGAGCAGCATGTGTTGAATTTCTATAGTTCTTTATATGTTGAAGAGAACTCTTGTGAGGATAATGGCCTTATTGAGATGTCATCCCTTCCTTAGTGACTAATACAGATAATGCTATGCTTGCAAATTTGCCTTCTTTGGAAGAGGTTAAGGCTACTGTCTTTAAGATGAAATCTTCAGGTGCTCCTGGCCCTGATGGCTTTGGAGCCAGTTTTTTCCAGGCACGTTGGAACATAGTGAAAAATGATGTTTTTTAGGCTGTTAGCCAATTTTTTACTCAGTCTTGGCTTTCTCCCAACTGGAATTCTAACCTGATTACTTTAATTCCTAAATTCAAAGGAGCTGACAAGATCTCTGATTATAGGCCAATTGCCTTAGCCAATTTTAAATTTAAAACTATTTCTAAAGTGCTAGCTGATAGGCTAGCTATTGTTGCCCCTAAAATTGTTTCTGATCAACAGAAAGGGTTCATCAAAGGAAGGAGCATTCTAGATTGTATCTGTTCTGCATCAGAAGCCATCAACAGACTGGATAATAGAGCTTTTGGTGGTAGTATTGCATTAAAGTTTGACATTATGAAAGCTTTTGACACCATTGACTAGAAATTTTTGCTAAAAGTTTTAAAATCTTATGGTTTCAATGATACTTTTTGTAACTGGATTAATATTATTCTGCATTCTGCTAAGCTTTCATTTTCTGTGAATGGCCATGCTGTTGGCTTTATGTCATGCAAGAGGGGAGTTAGGCAAGGTGATCCGTTCTCCCCTCTTTTATTCTGCTTAGCTGAGGAGGTCTTTAGTAGGGGTTTAGCTATGCTGACTAGTTCAGGGAAGTTTCAGCCTATGACAGCTTCAAGAGGCTTGTTTTTTCCAAGTCATTGCCTCTATGCTTATGATATATTTGTGTTTGGCAGAGCCACAAAAAGAAATTTGAGGGTTTTAATGAATCTTTTTAATGATTATGCTACTGTCTCTAGTCAGAAATTGAGTATAGAGAAGTGTAAATTTTATGTTGGTTCATTGTCAAACAATAGGAAAGCTGAGATCAGTAGGGTGTTAGGCTTCAGTGCAGGCAGTCTGCCTTTTACTTATCTTGGTGTGCCTCTTTTTCAAGGCAAGCCTAAAGTTGGTCATTTACAGGGCATAGCTGATAAGGTCAAAGCTAAATTGGCCAATTAGAAGGGTTCCACTCTTTCAATTATGGGCAGGGCTTTGTTGGTTAATTCTGTTATTCAAGGAATGCTATTGTATAGCTTTCAAGTCTATCCCTAGCCAATTTCCTTGCTTAAAACTCTTGACAATTGGATTAGAAATTTCATATGGTCAGGTGATAATCTTGTTAGGAAATTGGTAACTATTTCCTGGTCTAAGCTGTGTGATCCTAAAGATAGAGGTGGAATTGGTTTAAGATCATTAAGGCATATCAATGAAGCAGCTCTTTTGAAGCTAAGCTGGGAAATGATTTCCTCTAACCAAAGCTAGGCTGTTTTAATGAGATCCAGATTTATTAGACACAATTCTCCAATTATGTATCATGTTAAATCATCCATTTGGCCTGGTATTAAACATCATATACATACTGTTTTTTCTAACACTTGCTGGATGGTAGGCACAGGTGACAGAATTAGTCTTTGGAAAGGATAAGTGGCTGCCTGAATCATTTTGCAAGTTTGCTAAGTATTCCTGAAGTTGTGTTACCTCATCTAAAGGCTAGAGTTGCAGACTTAATCTTAGATAAGAATTGGCACTTTCCTGATAACTTCAGAAGAGTTTGTGGTGCTGCATTACAGCATATTCAGAAGGTTGACATTCCTCTCTCTGATAGTGATGACAAGCTGGTTTGGCAAGGGTCTGCAACAGGAGTTCTTTGCTTTAAAGAGGCTTACCTTCATGTTTGTACCTCTTCATCTAATGCAAGCCTGGTTCAACAGGGTAAATTCATTTGGAACTCTTGTGTTCCTCCATCTATCCATCTAGATCTTTTTTAGCATTAAGATTATTGCATAATAGATTAGCCACAGATGAGAACTTGCAATCTAGAGGTTGCACATTGGTTTCAGTTTGCAGCCTATGTGGTAACTCGAATGAATCTTCTTCTCATATGTTTTTGCATTGTAGATATGCTTTAAATATATGGTCTTGGCTTGCATCTGTTTTTCAAACTCAATTAGATTTGTCTTCTTTTACTGTTGTTTTTTCTCTATATAATGGCAATTGGAGCTCTCAGGTGAAGGATTTAGTGCTTTCTTCTATTATTCATGTATTATGGTTTATATGGTATGCTAGGAATCAAGTTAGATTCCATAACAAGTTTGTTTCTGTGCAAAGTATAATTTCCAAGATCAAAGCTGTGGTTTGCTTGTCAGGTAGCTGTTCAAAAGGTTCTATGTATCCATCTATTGATGAATTCTGTATTGTCAAGTCTTTCAATGTGTTGATTCGGCCTCCCAAAGCTCCAAAGGTCATTGACATCATTTGGCAGCCTCCTCCCTGTGCATGGTTCAAGATTAATTCAGATGGAGCATCATGCCAGAATCGAGCAGCATGTGGAGGGATCATTCGTGTTAGTAGAGGTGCAATCTTAGGTTGCTTTTCTGAAGCAATTGGAGCAGCATTCTCATTGGAAGCAGAACTTTGTGCAGCCATGACATCAATTGAAATAGCTTTCCATAAAAATTGGTTAAGCATTTGGCTGGAAACCGACTCTATGCTTGTTGTTCAAGCATTTAGTAATGATGATATAGGTCCTTGGTTGTTAAAGACTAGATGGTTGAACTGTAAAGTCCATTGTAGCAAAATGAGGTTTATGATCTCTCACATTTTTAGGGAAGGAAACACTTGTGCTGGTGGTTTAGCCTCTTATGGTCTAAGTCATAGTAGTTTCATATGGTGGGACTTAGTGCCTAATTTTATTTTAGATGATTTTAATAGGAATAGGTTTTTCCTTCCCTACTTTAGATTTTGTTGATTCATGGGTTTTGGTTTTAGGGTTTAGGGTTTAGGGTTTGTTGATTCATGGGTTTTGGTTTTATGTCCCCCCATGTGCTTGTATTTGGTTTTTTTTTTTAAAAAATAAATATAGGAAGGGTACTCTTTTTCCTTAATGATGTTTTTATCCCTAAGGAGGGTTTTGCATCATACGGTTTTAATGAGACCCTTCTTTTGGAAAGAAAAAAATAATATAACTCACAAACATATGAGCTCAAAGTATGTATTACAAGTTCAACTTAAACATTGAGAATTCTTAAACAGTGATGTTGTTTTATTATATGGTACAAAAAGAAATTTTTACCCGGGCCATACATCATTTATATTTTCATCCGTTAAAAACATTGGGCTTCCCTTCGAAAAAATATAAAGAAAATACATGATTGCATTTTTAAAGGAAGTACCTAGTTTCAAATATTTATACATTGGCTTCTATTTGACCTGTGTGGTTTCCATAAACAATTTTTTGTATCTAAAAGCTTTTAAGAAAAAAGATACTTTTTGGTTTTTTAGAATATCCTCTCATCAGATAGGTGAGAGACCAATCTTCTAATAAACGATCAAGTATCTAAGCGGGGACCTATCCCAATTATTTTAAAATTTTGATACACATGAATTTAAGGATTGAACACAAGACAATAAGCTTAAAGGACCCAAACCCCTTCCACTTATACCAACACACATTGATAATTAAGAAAGATTATTTGGTTAAGAATAAAAAGGTATATACCTTTTATAATTCAAAATAATAAAACATTTTTCTTTCAAATGATCAAACTCTAGAGTATATAATAAAAGTTTTTTCATTTAAAAAATATTTATAGTTTTTAAAAAAAAAAAAACAACTCAAATCAAGCACAAAATACCTTTATCTACAAACAATGATTTTTTCTAAAAAAAACTTACCCAAACACCCTCATAACATGTTCGCATATTATCTTTATAGGTGAGGATAATAAAAATTAGAGATTAAAATTCTTAAGTCTCTTTTATTTTTTTTACTGAAAAATTCTGAAGTCTTTAAAATCAACATAAGCTTGAAAGAATAAATCTTGCACTAGTAAACAACAACAACAACAACAAGTTTAATTTTGATATATGTAAAGTTCTTTATATTGTCAACAAGCAACAACAACACAACAAGAATAAGTTTAATTTTGATATACGTAAAGTTATTTATATT
This sequence comes from Echinosophora koreensis, assembly GCA_035048595.1. NCBI lineage: Eukaryota > Viridiplantae > Streptophyta > Magnoliopsida > Fabales > Fabaceae > Echinosophora > Echinosophora koreensis. Next base: position 1,876,672 of record JAPCYP010000078.1, read on the forward strand.
GTCAATTAATCACAAATAATCTTAGTTGTGATTTTTAAGAGAATTATGATATTAGTCAAGAAAGTTTTATAATGTGCCAATTTATGATTGACTGACAATGTAAAAAATATTTTCACACAACTCATACCAACTAAATCCATAATAATAACAAAAATAATAATAATAATAATAATAATAATAAAATAATAATAAATTTTATATTTGTTTACTTGTACATATAGACACACATAAGAATGTCTTTTTACATAACTTTACTTGTATCAGCTAGTTGATCAACTAATTTTATTAAGGTTTAATGAATTCCTATATATAAGGAAACACTTGGTTTTAGTCCCTCCAAAAAATTTATTAGGTAAATGTTTTAAAAGTTTGAAATTGGTCTCTGCCATTAGGGGACTTCCATTAACCGATGACAAGGTAGACGGAGTTCCAAGTCATTAGTGCCATTAGTACCAAAAAATTAATTTTTAATTTTACATGTTTATCTTTTTAATGTCCACGTAGATTAATATTAAATATTATTTAAATACTTTTAATACATTGCTATTTTTATGAAATTTTTAATAATTTAGTCATTAATTATTTATTTTTAATATTTAATTATTTAATAATTATTTAAGCATATTATGAAATATGCATTATAGATTATCATAAACCTGACACTCTGGACATGCTAGAGCGATAGTTGTAGTTGTAGTTGTAAGACAAAAATAGATAATTGCCAACACATATTGTCACCATATCACTTATAGCAATAACAACATGTCATATACAACTAAGACTTTTACATATCTTAAAAGCAACAACGTAACTAGGATCTAAGTTAATTAGTTACAATACTGGATATGGATAGACAAAGTCAATTTCGCCAACATTTGCAAAGAGTTTATGCATTCTTACATGTCATTTTCATGATTACCCCAAATTTAGTCATTGATAAAATATTGTAACTAATTTACTTTCCTATATAAACCTGGTGCTCTATTTCAATGGAGAACAACAAAGGAATAATCATTTATACTTTTATAATGGATTCTTCTTCTTCTTTTTGGGTTAGGATAGTTTTATTGAGCTTAGCTCTGCTAGGCTCATGCTATGCCATGGAGGTTACTTATGATTCGAATGCTCTCATTATTAATGGAGAACGACGCATTATATTTTCTGGAGCAATCCATTATCCACGAAGCACAGTGGAGATGTGGCCTGATATCATTCAAAAAGCTAAGGATGGAGGGCTTGATGCCATTGAAACTTACATATTCTGGGACCGCCATGAACCTATTCGGCGCGAGTATGATTTTTCAGCAAATTTGGATTTTGTCAAATTTTTCAAGTTAATCCAAGAGGCTGGTTTGTATGCCATTCTAAGGATTGGTCCTTATGTTTGTGCGGAATGGAACTATGGAGGGTTCCCATTGTGGCTACACAATATGCCAGGGATTGAGATGAGAACAGATAACCCGGTTTACAAGAACGAAATGCAAATTTTTACTACAAAGATTGTGAACATGGCCAAAGAAGCAAAGTTGTTTGCATCACAAGGAGGACCCATTATCCTTGCTCAGATTGAGAATGAATATGGAGATATCATGTGGGGTTACGGAGATGCAGGGAAGGCTTATGTCCAATGGTGTGCACAAATGGCTCTAGCCCAAAATATCGGAGTCCCATGGTTTATGTGCCAGCAAAAAGATGCCCCCCAACCTATCATTAACACTTGCAATGGCTACTATTGCGACAATTTCACACCCAACAACCCCAAAAGCCCCAAAATGTTCACTGAGAATTGGATTGGATGGTTCCAAAAATGGGGTGAAAGGGCTCCCCATAGAAGTGCCGAAGATTCAGCTTTTTCAGTTGCCCGCTTTTTCCAAAACGGAGGGATATTAAATAATTACTACATGTATCATGGAGGAACCAACTTTGGTCGCACATCAGGAGGTCCATATATAACAACATCTTATGACTATGATGCACCACTTGATGAGTATGGGAATTTAAATCAACCCAAATGGGGACATCTTAAGCAGCTTCATGCAGCAATAAAATTAGGGGAAAAGATCCTCACTAACGCAACAAGGATTGACAAGGATTATGGAAATCAAGTCACGCTAACAACATACACCAACAATGCCATGGGAGAAAGATTTTGTTTCTTGAGCAATGTAGACAATAACAAATATGCTAATGTTGACTTACAGCAGGATGGTAAGTACTTTGTCCCGGCCTGGTCCGTGACCATTCTTAATGGTTGCAACAAAGAAGTTTTCAACACTGCAAAGGTTAATAGTCAGAGTTCAATAATGGTGAAGAAGAGTGATGATGAATCTACTAAGCTCACTTGGTCATGGAAACCAGAGGCAATGAAAGACACCCTACAAGGACATGGCAAACTCCAGGTACACCATCTTCTGGAGCAAAAGGAGTTAACTTTGGATACCAGTGACTACTTGTGGTACATGACTAGTGTCGATATCAATGACACTTCTATTTGGAATAATGCAACTCTTCGTGTGAGCACCAATGGTCATACTCTTCATGGTTATGTAAACAAGAAGCGTATAGGACACCAATTTAGCCAATCTGGAAACAATTTCACATATGAGAAACATGTTTCTTTGAAGAAGGGAACAAACATCATAACTTTGCTCAGTGCCACCGTTGGGCTTGCAAATTATGGCGTAGGGTTCGATAAGATCAAGACTGGTATAGTAGGTGGTCCGGTTCAATTAGTTGGAAAGAACAATGAGATCATTGATTTGTCGAACAATCTTTGGTCTTACAAGGTTGGGTTGAATGGGGAGAGAAAACATCTCTACGATTTGCAACCACGCATTGGCGTATCATGGATCAATGGTTCATCAAAACCTTATCCTGTTGGAAGACCCATGACTTGGTATAAGGCAGACTTCACTACTCCTTCAGGAACAAACCCTGTGGTGGTGGATTTGCAAGGCTTGGGTAAAGGACACGCTTGGGTGAATGGACACAGCATCGGTCGTTATTGGCCTTCTTTCACTAGTGATACCAATGGATGCAGTGACACGTGTGACTACCGCGGAAAATATCAATCGGAAAAATGCAACACAAATTGTGGCAAGCCATCACAAAGGTGGTACCATGTACCAAGGTCATTCTTGAACAATAACAAGAACACATTGGTTTTGTTTGAAGAAATAGGTGGAAATCCTACGAATGTCTCCTTCCAAACAGTCACAACAGGAACCATTTGCGCTCATGTGTATGAAGGTGCACAGTTAGAGCTGTCATGCCAAGGTGGGCAAGTAATCTCAGAAATCCAATTTGCTAGCTTTGGGAACCCAGAAGGTACATGCGGTTCTTTCAAGAAAGGCTCTTGGGAAGCTATTAACAGCAAATCTATAGTGGAAGCAACATGCATTGGGAGAGAGAGATGTGGGTTTGTTGTTACAAAAGAAGCATTTGGTATAACGGGTATCAATGGTGTAAGTAAAATAAACACCATAACTGGCAATAACAACGGTGTAAGTAGACTGGCTGTGCAAGCCAACTGCTAAGTCAATATTTTGCTCTAGATCAAAATTCCAACAATTGAGATCAAAATGTGATAGAAATGAAAAAGTTTATTTTGTTTCCCATTTTTTTAGAGTTTAATTCCTATGCACTGTCACTGTAAATGATTTTACACGGACATCCAATAATATCTTAACAAATTATTATTATTATTATTATTATTATTATTATTATTATTATTATTATTATTATTTTCTCTCTCTTGGTTAATAAAATAAAAGCACACATGTCAAAATGTTAGTGGACTTCAGTGTAAAACTTTTTACATTGACAGTGCATACTACTGTAATCCTTATTTCTATCTTATGATGTAATTAGTCTACAGCAAAAAAATATACAACTAATTTATTAGAATAAAAATATATAGTATTTGTTCAAACATATTGGATAAATAATAAAACTCACAAACATATGAGGTCAAATTGTATGTATTACAAGTTCAACTTAAACATTGAGAATTCTCAAACAGTGATGTTGTTTTATTATATGGTACAAAATGAAATTTTTTTCCCAGGGCATACATCATTTATATTTTCATCTGTTAACAACATTGGGCTTCCCCTTCTAAAAAATATAAAGAAAATACATGACTGCATTTTTAAAAGAAGTACCTAGTTTCCAATATTTATAGATTGACTTCTATTTGACCTGTGTGGTTTCCTTAAACAATTTTTTGTGTCTAAACTCAATTTAAAAAAAAAAAAGATACTTTTTGGTTTTTCAGAATATCCTCTCATTAGATAAGTGAGAGACCAATCTCCAAATAAACGATCAGGTGTCTAAGCGAGGACCTATCCCAATTATATTTTTATTTTGATACACATGAATTTAAGGATTGAACCCAAGACAATAAGCTTAAAGGACCCAAACCCGTTCCACTTATACCAACACACATTGATAATTAAGAAAGGTTATTTGGTTAAGAATAAAATGATATATAATAATAAAACATTTTTCTTTCAAATGATCAAACTCTAGAGTATATAATAATAGTTTTTTCATTTAAAAAATATTTATAGTTTAAAAAAAAAAAAACTCAAATCAAGGCTTCATTCGAGAGCCTGCCTTTCTTCTCTTGTCATGATAAATCTTTTGTCTACTTTGTGCCACTCTCATCTTGTCCTGGATCATTCTCACTTTCTCTGTCGTTTCTTGCACTATCTCAGGTCCTAGCACCACATTCTCACCAGGTTCATTCCAACACAAAGGTGTCCTACACAACTCCTTCCATACAAGGCTTCATAGGGTGTCATCCCAATACTGTAATGGAAACTGTTGTTATAGGTGAACTCTATCAGGGGTAAAAACTTGTCCCAACTACCTGACTGCTCTAGGACATAAGCTCTCAACAAGTCCTCTAAGGACTGGATGGTTCTCTGAGACTGACCGTTAGTCTGTGGGTGGTAAGCTGAACTTAGTCTAAGCCTTGTCCCTAAAGCCTCATGCAAACCATTCCAGAACCTAAAGGTAAATCTAGGGTCTTTATCTGACACTATGCTAGAGGGCACACCAAGTAATCTAACTATCTTCTTGATATACAACCTAGTCAACTTTTCTAAAGGATACTCCATGTTCATATGAATGAAATAGGCAAATTTAGTCAACCTGTCCACCATAACCCATATAGCATCACAACCAGCTGGAGTCCTAGGGAGTCCAGACCCAAAATCCATAGAGATACTATCCCATTTCCATTTTGGGATACTCAAAGGTTGCATCTTACCTGAAGGCTTCTGGTGTTCTATCTTAGCCTTTTGGAGGGAGAATTTGAATTAAGTATGTCTTTGAGACATAATAAATGCAAATAATAACGAAATGCATAGACGAGACAATTAAGGAAATGCAAACGGGCATTGGACGGGATATGCATTGGACGAGTATTTAACATATAGTAGCTGACCATGACTGGACGATATATTGATCCACACATATCATGTTAAGATGTTTTCTAATAAAGATAAATTTGTCCTCGGCAAGAGGTTTAGTAAAGATATCTGCCCATTGATGGTCAGTATCTACAAATTGTATATCAAAGACACATTTTTGCACATAATCTCTAATAAAATGATGTTTAATCTCTATGTGCTTAGCTCTTGAGTGTAGGATTGGATTTTTAGATAGATTGATTGCAGCAGTGTTATCACACATAAGTGAGATACTTCTTACAAACACATTGTAGTCCTCCAATTGATGTTTGATCCAAAGAAGTTGTGAACAACAGCTTGCAGCTGATATGTATTCAGTTTCAGCAATTGATAAGGCAATGGTGTTTTGTCTCTTGCTTGACCATGAGACTAAATTTGCTCCAATGAAGTGACATCCTCCACTGGTACTTTTTCTTTCTGTTCTATCTCCAGCGTAGTCAGCATCACAAAAACCAACTAATGTGTAATCATCATTTTTCTTAAAGCACAAATCCAGATTAGCAGTACCTTTCAAATATCTAAATATTCTTTTAACTGATGATAAATGAGATTCTCTAGGATCAGATTGAAATCGAGCACATAATCAAACACTGAACATAATGTCAGGTCTGGACGCAGAAAGATATAAAAGAGATCCTATCATACCTCTATATACTTTTTGGTCTACCATTTTATGTTTGTCATCTTTGTTCAGTATGGACGTGGGGTGCATTGGTGTATTCATTGGTTTGCAGTCATCCGTCTTGAACTTCTTTAAGAGTTCCTTTGTATACTTAGTTTAATGGATGTACACCTCGTCCGCTATTTGTTTTACTTGAAGTCCAAGGAAGAATTTTAATTCTCCCATCATGCTTATTTCAAACTCCTTTTGCATTAGCTTAGAAAATTCCTTGCACAGAGATTCATTAGTAGCACCAAAGATTATGTCATCAACATAAATTTGCACAATTATAAAACCGGACTTGTTGGATTTTCTAAACAAGGTTGTGTCAACCTTTCCTCTACTAAATCCATTGTCCATTAAAAATGAACTTAGCCTTTCATACCAAGCTCTAGGAGCTAGCTTAAGGCCGTAAAAAACTTTCTTTAGCTTATACACATGTTCAGGATGGGTTTCACTCTCAAAACCCGGAGGTTGCATAACATACACTTCCTCATTTATAAAACCATTCAAAAATGTACTTTTCACATCCATTTGATAAAGTATGACATTATGAAGTGCAGCAAATGATAATAAGATGCGTATTGCTTCTAATCTAGCAACTGGAGCAAAGATTTCAGTGTAATCTATACCTTCTTCTTCAGAATAACCATGAGCAACTAGTCTTACTTTATTTCTTACAACCTTACCATTTTCATCAAGCTTGTTTCTTGAAACGCACCTTTTCATTTAGTTGTTAGGGGGGGGGGGGACAACAAAATGGGATCAAATAGGGGGGGTCATCGAGAAGCTTCCTGTGAGACCCCCACCCCTTTTTTTCCCTTCTTTCTGGCTAAACCATCACCCTCTCTGACGTTCTCTCTCCCTCTCCCTTGGTTCTTTTTCTTTCTTTCTTTTTGCTCCATTCCCTTCCAATCTCAAGCAACACTGTAAGTTTATTACACAAATCTTGAAGGTTTAACTCTTAGTTTTTTTTAGGAAGCTAAGTTGTGGTGATTTTTGTGTTAGGGGTGGAGCTCTCTTGAGAAAGAAAGGTACCCACTCAGTGAAGATGTGCATTTAGGCTCTCAGAGATCTGTCAGTTAGCACCTGTCTGCTTCCGTTGGAGTTGGTGGGAGTAGATTTGTTGTCTCTCCATATTTGTGAGTGGATAATGATCATTGTGGCATATTTTAAATATTTTATATTTGTTTTTAATTATCTTGTTATGTTAAAATTATTTTTACAATTATATTTGGGGAAACATGCCTTTGTTGTTCATTTTAATCATTCCTAAATATTTTTAAGGTTGTGGTCTCTCATTAAATGATTTTGATGATACTTGAGAGTTGTAAAGAGCAATTATTTGATAGTAGTCAAACTTGAAATATGATAATGTGATTTTTTTTTATTTTTGAAGAGTTGGATAAATGAAATGATTTGAGAATTGTGAATTGGGGAATCCATGTTAGAATCCCGTAACAAGTTAGCTGGGGTAACGGTCTAGGTGCACCTAGTTATATTATTCCGGGAGGAGAGGGCTATCCGTTAGATGGAGCCGCCAGTGCACGGAGAGAGCTATCAACGAGATGGAGCCGCCCCCGATGAGATATGATTCATGTGACTTGATTAAGGAAAGGGCTATCCGTTAGATGGAGCTGCCCCTAAGGGAAAGACCACCCTTAGGAGGAAAGGGCTATCAACGAGATGGAACCGCCATATATTTTTTGTTCTCTCATGTCTGACCCCACTTTGATTAAACTTTTTTTTTTAAAAATTACTTTACTCGTTTATTTCCATTTTTATCTCTTTAACCAGAATGAGTATTAAATGTTATTATTTGTTATATGTTAAATTTGCAAGTGTAAAGATTTTTATATACATGTATATATACTTCATGGAAGTTATTTGATTTTTATTATAACCATCTCTTGTATGTTTGGTATAAGGTTTGAAAGAATAAATATTCGTGCGTTAGTATGTTTCCCTTCTAGTTCATGGTGGTTGTTATGCCCTCACCGAGCCTGTGTGACTCAACCTTCTTATTTTTTCATACAGATTCCCAGGCAGCTGAGTAGTTGGCTGCTGACAGGTCCAAATTGTTAAGGCAGTGTTCCTCTTTCTGGTAGGCCCCCTTTTATTGTTGGAGGCCTTTGATGTATTTTGACACTATTTACACTCTGCAGCTATAGGGAACTAGTACTACATTCTTTTGAGTTGTATTAATGGTCTGAGATACCAAACTTGATGTATTTTGTATGACTGAACTTTTGAAATTAAAATATGAATATTTCAGCAGGTGTTTTTGTTTTGGGATGTTAGAATTATAGAGGAGACTTTGTCAAAATTTTTGTTAAAAAAAAAATTCTAGATCTTTATCAAGTATGTTCTAAATTAATAGGCTTGCCAGGCTAGGATTGTAAGCCTGTGCGCCGGTCACGGCTTAGTTTTTTGGGTCGTGACAAAGTTGGTATCAGAGCTTAGGTTGTAGGTCCTAGTAGCTGCAGACATGGAGTGATAATAGAGTCTTGCTAGTAATTTGTGTACCCAGGCACAACTTATCTGCAAGAAGCTATTAACACCCTATGATGGTCCAAACATCTTTTCCAAAGTATGATTTAAATTCTTATTTCCTTTGTTTCCCTTGTCTTGTATTTGATAAATGTTTCTTTTTAGGTGAGGATGCCACCAAGGACTAGGATTCCTGTTAGAAGGGAAACTTCTGATGAGTCTACTGCCCAACCTCAAGACCCTCCTCAAAGGGGTCGTGGTCGTGGTTGAGGCCGCAGTAGAGGTAGACGTGGAGGATCTACTGGTGGCTGTGGATTGGGTGCTGGAGTGGCTAATGTTGAGGTGCCTAGAGCAAGACGAGGTAATCCAACAATGGCAGAGGTTGCAGCTGGCATACAAGGATTACAACAGGTTGAGCAACAACTTGTTGGGATTGTTGCTGGGCAGCAACAACGGGGAAATCAACAGCAAGAAAACCTCGACCATCAACAAGAAGGTGAACAGGTAAAGCAACCGCCTGTAGCAACTATAGGCATTGAGGTCACATTGGCAGAGTTTTTGAAGCTCAAGCCTCCTACTTTCTCCGCATCCAGTACAAGTGAAGATCCGCAGAAATTTATTGATGGTTTGGAGAGGCTTTGGAGAGCTTTAGGTTGCTCAGAGACTATAGCAGTGGAGTTGGCATCATTTCAGCTGGAGGGAGTGGCATATGATTGGTTTGCCACAGTCTCACGTGGTAGACCAGTGGGTTCACCTCCATTAGCATGGGTTGAATTTTCTCAGTTGTTCATGGCCCGTTTCCTTCCTGAGAATGTCAGAGATGGATTAGCTTATGAGTTCGAATGGTTGGAGCAAACTGAGGGTATGTTAGTCTCAGAATATAGTGCTCGTTTCACACAACTTTCTAGGTATGCTCCATATCCTATTATAGAGGAGGTGCGAGTGAAGAGGTTTACCCGAGGATTGAGGGAGTACTTAGTCAGGTCAGTGGTTGGATCTAATTGTTCTACTTTTGCTGAGGTTTTAAGCTTGGCACTTCAGATTGAGCAGCGACAGAAAGAGAAGGGAAGTATTGTGCGAGACTCTCGTAAGAAACAGCAACTTAGAGGATCACAGAGTAGTCATCCTGGTGGTAGTAATGGATTTATGCACGATTATCAGGGGCAGTAAAGGGTAGTGACACAGAATAGTGGGTCTAGTGTGCAATCTTCTAGTTCAGTGCAGAGTCGTAAATCAGATCACGCTTTCGGATCATCATGATATGGTACTGCTCAGATGCGTTGTCATACTTGTGGGAGATTTCACTCTGGGGTTTGTTTTGGAGATAGAGTTTGCTATCTTTGTGGTCAGGCGGGTCATATTAAGAAAGATTGTCCTGTAGCTACGACACAGCCATCATCTAATCATGGATCAGTACCAGCAGGAGGAGTTTTAGCATCTTCTCAAGCTCCTACAGCACCAGCTAGACAGTTTGGGAGTTCTTTTGGCAGAAGTTCTGGAGTAGCACAGCAGGGAGGTAGAGGATCCGGCGGCAGAGGTCAGGGACAGGCAGGAAGAAGGCAAGCTCGTGTTTTTGCTTTGACACGCCAGGATGCTCAGGCATCCAATGCAGTCGTTACAGGTATACTTTCTGTATGTTCCCAAGATGCTGGTGTCTTATTTGATCCTGGAGCTACACACTCTTTTGTTTCCTTGTTGTTTGCTTCTCGGCTGGGTGTATGTTCTTCCCGTCTAGATGATACTTTGGTTGTGGCTACACCGCTAGGAGAATTTTTGTTAGCTGATACTGTATACCGTTCTTGTGAGGTATCTATAGAGGGTCGAGAATTTTGGACAGATCTAATTGCTTTGGATATGATTGATTTTGATGTGATTTTGGGCATGGATTGGCTAGCTGCACATTATGCTATCTTGGATTGTTATAACAAGGTAGTAAAATTTGAATTACCAGGAGAATCAGCCTTCTCATTTCAGGGAGAGCGGACTTGGGTACCACATAATATAATCTCAGCCTTGGGAGCTAGCAGGTTACTAAGAAAAGGGTGTGAAGGATACTTAGCTTTTGTAAGAGATACACAAGCAGCTGAAGTGAAATTAGAAAAAATCCTGGTAGTGCATGAATTTCCAGATGTTTTTCCCGAAGACCTTCCTGGTTTACCACCCGATAGGGAGATAGAGTTTTCTATGGACTTAATTCCTGGCACTCAACCAATCTCTATACCTCCTTATCGGATGGCTCTAGCAGAACTTAAGGAGTTGAGGGAGCAGTTGCAAGACCTTCTTGATAAGGGCTTTATACGCCCAGGTTCTTCTCCTTGGGGAGCACCTGTTTTGTTTGTAAAGAAGAAGGATGGATCTATGCGATTATGTGTAGACTACAGACAGTTGAATAGGGTGACAATGAAGAATAAATATCCCTTACCTCGGATAGATGAGTTGTTTGATCAACTACAAGGATCCCAATGTTTTTCTAAGATTGATTTGCGATCTGGGTATCACCAGTTGAAGATTAAGAAGGAAGACATTCCTAAGATAGCTTTCCAAACTCGTTATGGGCACTATGAATTTTTTGTTATGTCCTTTGGACTCACTAATGCCCCAGCAGCTTTTATGGATTTGATGAACCGGGTTTTTAAACCATTCTAGGATCATTTTGTGATCGTGTTTATTGATGATATTCTTGTTTATTCCAAGAGTAAAGAGGAGCATGAGCAACACTTGAGGTTGGTGTTGCAAACCTTAAGGGAGAAGCAATTGTATGCTAAGTTCTCTAAATGTGAGTTTTGGTTGGACAGTGTGGCCTTCTTAGGGCATATTGTGTCCAAAGATGGGATAAGCATTGATCCATGAAAGGTGGAAGCAATGCAAAATTGGCCTGACCCACTACAGTGAAAGAGATTAGGAGTTTCCTTGGTTTGGCCGGTTATTATCACCGTTTTGTGAAGGATTTCTCTAAACTCGCTTCTCCATTGACTAGGCTGACTCAGAAGAAAGTAGAGTTTCAGTGGACTGATGCATGTGAGGAGAGTTTTCAGAAATTGAAGGATTGCTTGAATTCTTTACCAGTTTTAGCTTTACCTTCGAGTGATGGAGGTTATGTAGTTTATTGTGATGCTTCTAGAGTGGGTCTTGGTTGTGTACTTATGCAGCATGGCAAAGTCATTGCCTATGCATCTAGGCAACTTAAGAGGCATGAACAAAATTATCCCACACATGATTTAGAAATGGCAGCAGTAGTGTTTGCTTTGAATATGTGGAGGCATTATCTATATGGCGAGACTTGTGAGATTTATACCGATCACAAGAGCCTTAAATATATTTTACAGCAAATGGATTGGAATTTAAGATAAAGGAGGTGGATGGAGCTTCTGAAGGACTATAATTGTACAATCTTATATCATCCAGGCAAAGCGAATGTGGTTGCTGATGCTTTAAGTAGAAAGTCCATGGGTAGTCTTGCTCACATAGCAGAGGTGAAAATGCCTATTGTTAAAGAATTCCAATAAATGATTGAAAGTGACTTACAATTTGAAGTTACTCATATGAGTTCATGGTTGGCTCATGTACAAATTCGTTCCATCTTGGTTGATGATATTAAGAAAGCTCAAAGTCAGGACCCACAGCTGGTGAAAATGGTAGAGCATGTTAAAAATGGTGGAGTTTCAGAGTTCTCAGTTGATTTTGAGGGTGTTCTGCGGCTTGGAGCTCGTTTATGTGTGCCTAATGTGGATCACCTAAGAAAGAAAATCTTAGAAGAAGCTCATCATTCTTCTTATACTATTCACCCTGGCTCTAACAAGATGTATCAGGGTTTACGAAAGTTTTATTGGTGGGAAGGGATGAAGAAAGATGTAGCAGAATTTGTTTCTAAGTGCTTGGTATGTCAACAAGTGAAGGCTAAGCACCAAAAACCAACAGGGATTGCTGCAATCTATTGAGATACCTGAGTGGAAGTGGGAAGGTATTGCTATGGATTTTGTGATAGGCCTACCTCGAACCTCAAAAGGTTATGACTCCATGTGGGTGATTATAGATCGGTTAACTAAGTTTGCTCGTTTCTTGCCTATTAAAACCACTTACTCTGCAGCTCAGTATGCCAAGCTTTATTTGGATAAGGTTGTCTCCTTGCATGGTGTACCGGTGTCTATTATCTCGGATCGAGGGGCTCAATTTACTGCTCATTTTTGGAAATCCTTTCAAACTGCTTTAGGAACTCGTCTGAATCTTAGTACAGCCTTTCATCCTCAAACTAACGGCCAACGAACTGTACAAATATTAGAAGATATGCTTCGTGCTTGTGTTCTAGATCTTGGTGGGAGTTGGGATCAATATCTGCCATTGATGGAGTTTGCATACGATAACAGTTATCAGTCTAGTATTCAGATGGCACCATTTGAGGCTTTGTATGGTAGGCGATGTAGGTCGCCAATAGGTTGGTTTGAAGTTGGAGAAGCTAAACTGGTGGGCCCGGAGCTAATTCATGATGCACTTGAGAAGGTTAAGTTGATCCGAGACCGTTTAGTTACAGCTCATAGTAGACAAAAGTCTTATTCTGATCGAAGCGACGCCCTTTAGAGTTTGCAGTCGGTGATCATGTGTTTTTACGTGTTTCTCCAATGAAGGGAGTGTTGAGGTTTGGCAAGAAGGGCAAGTTAAGTCCTAGATTCGTTGGGCCATTTGAGATTTTGGATAAAGTTGGACCTGTAGCTTATCGTTTAGCTCTTCCTCCAGATCTGTCAGGAGTTCACCCAATTTTTCATGTATCTATGCTTCGCAAATATTTGTATGATCCTTCTCACATAATTCACCATGAAGATGTACAGTTAGATGAACATTTGTCTTACACAGAGCAGCCCGTGGCTATCATAGATAAGCGAGTGAAGCGATTACGATATAAGGATATTGCGTCACTAAAGGTTGTTTAGCGAGGGCCATCTGGTGAAGAAACGACTTGGGAACCCGAAGCCATAATGCGTGAAAAGTATCCTCACTTGTTTGAAAACCAAGGTTAGTAACGACTTTAAAAATTCGAGGACGAATATTCTTAAAGGGGAAAGATTGAAACGCACCATTTCATTTAGTTGTTAAGAGGGGGGGAAAAAACAACAAAATGGGATCAAATAGGGGGGGTCATCGAGAAGCTTCCTGTGAGACCCCACCCCTTTTTTTTCCCTTCTTTCTTGCTAAACCATCACCCTCTCTGACGTTCTCTCTCCCTCTCCCTTGGTTCTTTTTCTTTCTTTCTTTTTGCTCCATTCCCTTCCAATCTCAAGCAACACTGTAAGTTTATTATACAAATCTTGAAGGTTTACCTCTTAGTTTTTTTGGGAAACTAAGTTGTGGTCATTTTTGTGTTAGGGGTGGAGTTCTCTTGAGAAAGAAAGGTACCCACTCAGTGAAGATGTGCATTTAGGCTCTCAGAGATCTGTCAGTTAGCACCTGTCTGCTTCCCTTGGAGTTGTTGGGAGTATATTTGTTGTCTCTCCATATTTGTGAGTGGATAATGATCTTTGTGGCATATTTCAAATATTTTATATTTGTTTTTAATTATCTTGTTATGTTAAAATTATTTTTACAATTATATTTGGGGAAACATGCCTTTGGTGTTCATTTTAATCATTCCTAAATATTTTTAAGGTTGTGGTCTCTCATTAAATGATTTTGATGATACCTGAGAGTTGTAAAGAGCAATTATTTGATAGCAGTCAAACTTGAAATATGATAATGTGATTTTTTTTTTTTTTTTTGAAGAGCTGGATAAATGAAATGATTTGAGAATTGTGATTTGGGGAATCCATGTTAGAATCCCATAACAAGTTAGCGGGGGTAACGGTCTAGGTGCACCTAGTTATATTATTCCGGGAGGAGAGGGCTATCCGTTAGATGGAGCCGCCAGTGCACGGAGAGGGCTATCAATGAGATGGAGCCGCCCCCGATGAGATATGATTCATGTGACTTGATAGAGGAAAGGGCTATCCGTTAGATGGAGCCGCCCCTAAGGGAAAGGCCACCCTTAGGAGGAGAGGGCTATCAACGAGATGGAGTCGCCTTATATTTTTGATCTCTCATGTGTGACCCCACTTTGATTAAACTTTTTTTTTTAAATTACTTTACTTGTTTATTTCCATTTTTATATCTTTAACCAGAATGGGAATTATAAATGTTATTATTTGTTATTTGTTAAATTTGCGAGTGTAAAGATTTTTATATACATGTATATATACTTCATGGAAGTAATTTGATTTTTATTGTAACCATCTCCAGTATGTTTGGTATAAAGTTTGAAAGAATAACTATTCGTGCGTCAGTATGTTTCCCTTCTAGTTCATGGTGGTTGTTATGCCCTCACCGAGCCTGTGTGACTCACCCTTCTTATTTTTCCATACAGATTCCCAGGCAGCTGAGTAGTTGGCTGCTGACAGGTCCAAATTGTTAAGGCAGTGTTGCTCTTTTTGGTAGGCCCCCTTTTATTGTTGGAGGCCCTTGATGTATTTTGACACTATTTACACTCTGCAGCTATAGGGAACTAGTACTATATTCTTTTGAGTTGTATTAATGGTCTGAGATACCAAACTTGATGTATTTTGTATGACTGAACTTCTGAAATTAAAATATGAATTTTTCAGCAGGTATTTTTATTTTGGGATGTTGGAATTACAGAGGAGACTCTGTCAAAATTTTTGTAAAAAAAAAAAAAAATTCTAAATCTTTATCAAGTATGTTCTAAATTAATTGGCTTGCTAGGCTAGGATTGTAAGCCTGTGCACCGGTCACGGCTTAGGTTGTTGGGTCGTGACATTTCTGTAAACCCATTTAATTCCAATCACTGATTTGTCCTTTAGCAAAGGTACAAGAGTCCAAATTTCACTTCTTTCAAATTGGTTCAACTCCTCTTGTGCCAGAATCCAACCCCCGTCCAGTAGAGCCTTGTCTACTGACTTTGATTCCAACTCAGAGACAAAAGCAGAATCAACTTGCTCTCTGAAGGTTGATCTGGTTCTTAGCCTATCACGAGGACTCCCAATTATTTGATCTTGGGGATGATAATTCTTGAAATGCCATGACCTTTGAGTATATTTTTGTTGAGAAGTTGAAGTTCCTGACTCATGTTGCTGTTGATCGTCCACTGAATCATCAGTCTTGATATTTACTGGATTTTCTGAATCTTTAAGATTCAAATCTGCAAAAGATTCATCAAGCTCTGATAATTTCTTATCAGGCTGCTTGTCATCAAACTTAACATGTAGACATTCTTCTACAACTAAAGTTCTAGAATTATATTCTCTAAAGTCTTTGGACGACTCAGAATATCCTAACAGTATTTCATTATCTACTTTAATTTCAAATTTACCAAGTTGATCTTTAGTATTCACTACAAAACATTTACAACCAAAAGGATGAAAATATGATATGTTTAGTTTTCGTCCTTTCCACAATTCATAAGGAGTTTTATTCAGAATTGGTCTAATGTATATTATGTTCTGAATGTAGCAGACAGTGTTAACAGCTTCAGCCCAAAAGTATCTAGGGACAGAATTGTATTGAGCATTGTTCCAGCTATCTCTTGAAGAGATCTATTCTTTCTCTCTACCACGCCGTTTTGCTGTGCTGTTCTAGGTATTGAGAAGTTGTGAAGAATACCACTTTCCTCATAGAACCTTTCAAATAGCACATATTTCAAACTCTCCCCCATGGTCACTTCTGATTGAAGCGATACACATGCCTTTTTCATCCTGTACACCTTTTCAGAATATAGAGAAGACCTTGAATGACTCATCCTTGTGGGCTAGGAACATAACCCATGTCCATCTAGTGTAGTCATCTACTATTACTAGGCCATATTTCTTACCACTGACAGAAGCAATCCTTGTTGGATCAAAGAGATCAAGGTGTAGCAACTCTAGTGGTCTATTGGTACTAACAATATTCTTATATTCAAAAGAACCTTTTAACTTGTTTTCCCTTTTGACATATCGCTCATCTTCAATGGACACTAGACATGATACACTCTGATTTGTGAGGTCCTCAAAGTCAATCTTATACAAATTGTTTTGCCTCTTAGCAGTGAATAAGAGTGATCCATCAGTTTTCTTGATATTACACATATTCTTGTCAAAGGAAACAACATACCCACTATCACATAATTGACTTATGCTTAGTAAGTTGTGTTTTAAACCATCAACTAACAAGACATTATCGATGGAGGGAAAAGGATGTTTACCAGTTTTACCTACTCCAATGATCTTTCCTTTCTGATTACCTCCAAAGGTAACCCAGCCACCATCTTTATGTCTAAGGTCTTGGAACTTACACCTTTCTCCCGTCATGTGACGTGAGCATCCACTGTCCAAGTACTAAGATGCGTGTTTCTTTCCTGTTGTTAAGCAAATCTTCAACAGGTATAATCTTGTTTTTAGGTACCCAAATTGACTTGGGTCCTTTCTTGTTAATGCTCACTGGACGAGCATGTTTAACCTGTATATTATGTATGCATCTAGATGTGATGTGACCATTTTTACCACAAACTTTACAGTAAGTGTTGGATGAGCTAGATTTTGTTTTATGATGTTGTTCTTGAGTTTTATAAACTCTTTGGTGTGCATGTGATTTTGATGTTTTGTGAGATGCTTCATGCTTCTCTTTGCCATAACTTAAGGCTGATTTATCATGAGGTGATCTAGAGTACCTCAATATCAGATTTAACTTTTCTGAGCCACCTACAAACTTAGATAGGCTATCTGTCAGATATGTTACGTCTTGTTTCAGTTTTGCAACTTCACAAGGGACCTCAGACTCAAATTTGAGTTTGTCAGTTAGGCTGACATTCTCTGACTTAAGCTTCTTGTTTTGTTTTACAAGGGCTTGCCTTTCCATGTAGACTCGATCATACTCTTTAGTCAACTTAGAAAATTTCTTTTTAAGAATCTTATATTCATGAGACAGAATGGACGAGTTGTTTAATAACTGTTCAAAAGCTTCCTGAAGAGTAGACGAGTCAGAATCCATTACCTCAGCATCAGTGTATTCACTTTCTGAAGAAGTGCTAGCCATGAGACAAATGTTTGCCTCTTCCTCAGCTTCATCTTCTTCATCAGATTATGATAGATCTAGATCCTCCCATGTAGCCATCAAGCCTTTCTTCTTCTTGAAGAACTTCTTTTTGTCCTTCAGTTCTGGGAAGTCAGCTTTGAAATGACCGGGCTTTTTGCACTCAAAGCACAAAGGTGGACCTTTATCCTTGGAGTCTGACTTATCCTTGGTGAACTTTTTGTTGAACTACTTTCTTCTGAAACCACCTTTCTTTCTCTACATGTGTTGAATCTTTCTGGAGATGAAATATAGTTCATCCTCATCAGATCCTTCATCATTGTTAGAAGGGCCTGCTTCATCTAAGGATTCCTCAGCCTTTAGAACTTTTGATGAACTAGCCTTTTTGGCTTTTAGGGCAATAGACTTCCCTTTTCTGGTACTCTCTTCTTCATTAAGTTCATGATCATGAACTTTGAGAGATCCAAGAAGCTCTTCTAGAGTGAGAGTGTTGAGGTTCTTTGCCTCCTGAATAGCAGTGACCTTAGGTCTCCACTATTTGTGTAGGCTCCTCAAGATTTTTCTGACATGATCTCTATTTTCATAAATTTTTCCAAGAGATCTAAGACTGTTTGTGATAGTTTGTAATCTTCCAAACATTTGGTCTATAGTTTCATGTTCAGCCATTTTGAATAACTCATACTGGTGAACCAGCATGCTTATCTTTGACTCCTTGACTTGGGATGGCCCTTCATGAGCTCGGGCTAGAGTGTCCCATATTTTCTTAGCTGTGTTATAACTATGGACTTTATCATGCTCAGATCTGGTGATAGCACACATCAGGTAGTGCTTGACTTTCAGATTGAGTTGATGTTGAGTCTTTTGTTCAGCAGTCTACTGAGCTCTAGGAATAGTAGCTCCATTGTCACCTCTTGGCTCAGTATAGCCAGTTTCAATCAGCTCCCAAGAAAAGTCATCATTCTCTTTTTCCAGTAGTCATAATCACTACCATCAAAGAGTGGAGGTCTGTAGAATGCTTGTCCTTCTGTATCCATGCTTGCTGGATCGTACCCCTTCAGCAGTTGTTAGATGCTCAGCCCTTTCGAGGCTAAGCTCTGATACCAACTGAAGTTGATACAAGGGAAACACAAGAAGGGGGTTGGATTGTGTTTCTTAACAGTTTTTCGAAAAAGCTTTTCTTAAACACTTTTTCCAAGTAGATGAAGATAAATACACACAGATAAAATAACTTTTCAAAGGAGTTAACAAACTCAAGTTCAGATCCTCACAGTTAGTATAAACAAAGGCTGTAAAAGCTAGGGATAGAGGATTCACACAAAAGATTTATCCTAGTTCACTCTCTTCCAACCAAGAGCTACGTCCAGTCTCTTCTACCTGATTTACAAGTATTTAACACCTCTTTAGGCTTATAAGTATTCTTTCTCTACCAAGCCTCTCCAAGGCTCTAACTTTGACAAATAGACTTAAGATTGATTTAAGAACTCACTATGTGTGAGTAGGGATGTAAATGGGGCGGGGTGGGTATGGGTAGTAGCCAACCACTACCCATCCCATTAGATTAATTTCATACCCGTCCCCGCCCCTTATCCATGCGGGTATCCATCTTGTGGGTTTTAAACAAATTTATCAATATTTGCGGGTATTCATGGATATTCAAACACCTTACAAAATTATTGAGTATTAGACTAATTTTTTTTATTCAAACACCCTATCTTGACATCATTCACACATAAGCATTAATCTAGAAGCATTAATCGAGAGGCATTAATCCATAACACAGTAATTGACCAAAAGCAATAATATGTAACGCAATGATCCATACGTCTTGAGAATGATAGGGTTTGGGTGCTATGGCTGTCAAATTTCAGAAACAAAATAAGGGTAGTGAAAAAAAGTAGGACATTTGGTTTATATATGTAAAGGGGTATTTTAGTAATTTCACCTTAGCGGGTATCCGCGGGTATGGATACTACCATACCCACCTCCACCCCATTAATAAACGGGTAGAGAAAATATCCATTTAATTTATCCACGAATACTCATTAAGGTATCCATTTTCTACCCGTTGCGGATATTATCCACAGATTTCCGTGGGTACAGGTAAAATTTACATCCCTATGTGTGAGAGTATGAAAGTTGAAGATCAGTAGAGATTACAAATGAAAGTATTCACAAGAACTTGGAGCAGAGTTTTGGCACTTTGAATATCAGAGCTTCTATATGTGTTTACTGAGGGTCGTCCAGTATTTATATGTGAAGTGCAGCTCTATCTTGTTCTTCTTCAACGGTCTTCAAATTGTATCCGTTTAGAGATAGCATTTAATGCTAGGATCCGTTGAGTCTGATAACTTGATATGCTTTCTACGAGATGTGCTCTTGGTTATCAGAAGAATGCTCAAAGTGGTACTGTCATTTCTCTGTTGTACTGAATGTTGCTTTCTGACTTTCCTTCTTTGTACTTTGTTCAACTTTACAGCAGCTTATGTGACAGAGTACAAAAGTTTGTGTTCTCAATAGTACTATGTTTCTCTTACCAAGAGACAAAGTATTAAACAATTCAAACAATACGGGAAAGGGACACAAATTCCTTTGTATTAAATAATCAATCATTTGAAATAAATACGTTTTAGACTAGACAAGTTCATTTCCAGTGTACCTTTGGATGCATGCAAATTTTACTAAAGAGCAACTGGGTAGTCTAACTTAGTGGACATGTTAACCTTATATTTATTCATATTACCTAGTCGAGTTAACTACTTGTCTAGTTACAAGTCTTTGGACTTATTATAATTACTGATAGACTTAGCAGCTCGTCTAGCGCTTTACTGAAGAGATATTCTTAGGCACTCGTCTAGTACCTTTTGACTTAGCGCCTCGTCTAGCGATAACTAAGAGGCCGGGTTTATTACCAAAATTTGTGAGGGCTTGTCTAGCGAGTAAGACTTGGTCTCGATATGCTTTTAAGCTATTCTAAGGAACTTTAACTTAGTTCCCTCGTCTAGCGATACTAAAAACAGTCATGCATTCATGAGTAGACGAGTTAGTCCTTTAACTAAAATTTGCCATACAAATTTAATTTTTTTATTAGCATCAAAACTTAAGAGATTATTTAACCAAAACCACTTTGGTTCCGACAAAATTTACCTATTTTGCCAAATTAAAAGGGTCGGTTGGCAGCCATGAGGCCTGCCCTGGCCCTGGTGAGTCCCCCGAGACCTGAATCACCTAAACTTTTTGTTAAAAAAAGAAAAAAGGGTCGGTTGGCACTGGCATGGTTTAGACAGCTCCAAAATTCTTCCTTTTCATTGTTCAATTTGTTTTTTGCATTAATTAATTTACTAAGTCTCATCCACCATTTTACTGTAGATGAACAGTAAAATGAGTGGTGGACATAATGCTATGATGTTTTTTTTATTGTTTTAATAAATATGTATAATATAATTATTTTATATATTTTGTTTGTATTTTATTTGTATACAGTGTTTATCTTTTAATATGTAAAATATTTATTAAGTATTTTTTACAACATTTATTAATTATATAGTTCTAAAAATTATTAGTCTTGATTTTTAGGGGATCATTTATTTAAGTTTTATTATTTATTTTCTACTTCAATATTTAATTATGTCTTTGAAATGGTAATGTGAATATACTAACTTTGTCTTCAAATACTTTGTTTATATTTAATTTTTTTGCTTTATTTTTTTAAAAAAACAAATAGATTAAATTTTTTTTTTAAGTCGAATGTAATACCAGCAACATAGTCTACTTGTGGATTTATGCCTTGACAGGTACTTTTGTTTTGATGATGAGCAAAAGGGAAATTTCAAGTCCAAGAACCAACACGCAAATTCAACTAAAGGATCAAATTGCAAAAAGCGTGAAAAGGACTTAAGTGCAAAAGACGGCAAAAAGTCAAACAAGCAGTCAAGATGGGCGAAATGGGAATTTCAGTATTTGTATTGCTTGTTTTAGGAGATGTGTGTAAATGGTAAGTAGAGTTCTCAATCTAATATTGGTCTCACACACATACATTTAATATGTGCTTAAAAGAATTATAACATGTGTTAAAATCTACTAATTTGACTCAAATAATTAATGATGATAAAACATATAATAAGCAAACTTGTTTTTGAAATGATCTGATTTTAAAAGGAAATATTTTTTACTTGAATACATCTATTATCAAATATATATACATTTTTTAATGCAGAATTTGACAAATTAAAACGAAAATAAAAATTAAAATACTTAAACTCCAGCAGTGCATATTCGTGACTTTGCCTTCAAAGTTCAAACGATCATTCATTTCTTATAGCAAGGTTTTACACGTTTTTTTTACTTTATGATAATGAATATTTTGTTTTAATTGCATAATATTTACATTGAAAGCTAATAATCAGATCATGGCATTTAGTGGGCTATCATGGCACTTAATTGTGTAACGTTCATATTCTTGCTGAGCTATATACAATTTTCTTTTATGGCCATCAATCCATTTTATTGAATATGATTTTGAACTAAAAGCAAATATTAGATCATGGCATTAAATTATGTAACGTTCAAATATTGCTTTTAAAAAGGAGATAGTGGCCTGAAGATAGAAAAAAACACGAGAAAGAAGAGAGAGCAAAAAGAAGTGAACATATCCTTTTAAAGAGAAACATATACACACACGAGACAGACAAGAGAAAAACATTTTTGTGTGGGAACAGTTTTGTTATTCTCATTCTAAAATCACTTTGAGCCATCACTTGTTACAACTCTACTATTTCTCTCACTGCTAAAACTCTGATAATCATTTTCTATACTACTCTCTTACACTATCACTTGACCATATTATTTTGAGAGTTCTACACATCATATAGGTGTTGTTATTCTTGTGCTTCAATTTTTTATATCAGCACTATTAAGAGTGCATACTATTGGTAAGAGTCGGATTGACTCAAACCTCTTTTGATTACTATTCTTACAAGAGAGGGTATATCTCTTGGGATATTTTTGAGGCTCTTACACAAAGGATTGTATGTCCTGTGATTTGTGTTAAGGGTTCTCTTCATTGTAAAGGTTCTAGCTGCGCCTATTTAAAAGCTAGTGTTTGAGGCTCTTACACAAGGGATCGTATGTCCTGAGATTTGTGTTAAGGGTTCTCTGAATTGTAAAGGTTCTAGTTGATCCTGTTTAAAAACTAGAGTTGATTGAAAACCCTTGGTCGTATTGCCTTGGGGACTGGACGTAGGCCACGTGGGTAGTCTGTGGCCGAACCAGGATATATTGTGTGGTGTTCATCTTCTTTCCCTATCCTCTTTACTTTATTGCATTTTACATTATAGCGCTTTAGTTTCAAACTGTTTATTTTTATCAAGCGCTTCAATTCGACAATATTCTTTTATCCGCTGCGAATTCTGTTTTAACTTTAAGAAGGGTTTTTGATTTATCGAAAAAGATTTTATTTTTATTTAAAACCCAATTCACCCCCCTCTTGGGTATGGTTGCCACGGCCAACAAGTGGTATCAGAGCTTCGGCTCTGGTTAGTTGCTTAACAGCTTAGAGTTAAGATCCTGTTGGCAACCCTTTTAAAAAGTTTTCCAAAAATGTTTGGTTTTGAAATTGACAAGCCACCATTTTTTTATGGTGAGAATTACATGTATTGGAAAATGAGAATTGAAATTTTTATGCAGTCAATTGATGTCGACTTATGGGATATTGGAGTCAATGGACTCATTCTCAAACCCAAAGAGCATCAGACTGAGTTTGATAAAAATTGTTTTTGTCTGAATCTCAAAGCTATGCAAATTCTCCGAAATTGTCTATGCGATGATGCTTATGAGAAAATTAAGAATTGTGATTGTGCCAAGGATATTTTAAATATGCTTGATTATAATTACCTTGTCACTAACAATTTTGACAGTGAAAGTAGTTTCAGGAAAGGGCAAAACTCATTGGAGGAAAGATATCCTCAAGAACATACCAAGAAAAGGTGTCACAAAAGCAAAGAGTCATATGTGCAGAAAATAGAAAATATTCTCAAAGTGACTCAAAGGAATTTGGAGGTAAACGATTTTGAACTCAAATCATCAAATGATGAATGGTCACATGCATACAATAATTTGTATGATGAATTGTTGAGTTTAGAAAATAAGAATTTAAATTCCTTGAAAAGTATTTCATTAATTAAAAATGATTTGGAAAAATTGAAAAATGAATATACTTTTCATGGTGAAGAAAATTTTATGAAATTCGAATCCTCTTCATGTTTTAAAAATTGCATAATTCTTGATAATCAAGTTGAAGAGTTATTTCATGAAATTTCTGAAACGAAGAGCTTAACACATGTACAACCTCCACATGAAAAAGAAGAAAATCACACCAACTATGATTTGTCAACTGTTAAACATGACACACATCAAGGCCATACTTGTTCTATGGTTGGTTATGAAAATGGTTTTATGAAAGATAAAAATATTGTAACATGCAATTACTGTGGAAAGTTAGGACATATTTCTCATATGTGCAATTATAGGAAAAACCATTTTATGAGAAGTAAAATTACTTGGATGCCTAAAGGCACAAATAACTTGTCCACTAACCCACTAGGACCCAATACAAAATGGGTACCAAAAGGTTTCTTTAGTACTTCTATTGTGCAGGAAAAATCCAATAGAGGCAAACAATCTAGCTTGGAAGAGAAAGTGACATCAAGAACGATGCTTCGCAAATCCAAAAATGAAATTGCTACCAAAAGAAGCAAAGGTATCTTGATAAGCAACTCAAACAAGGTAGACAATGTAAGAGCTGGATCCAAGATTAAGCAAAAATGGGTAATAAAGAATAATCTTGTGAATTCTAGCAAAGAGGTAACTTTATTCCCTACCTTCAATACATGTTCAAAAGTGAAATTTGTTAAATGGAGGTATGTTGATAAAGATAGCTATTTGAAATCAAGATATATTCCATGTGAAAATCCCAACTTGAATATAACTGCTTGATTATGAAAACTCTTTCAAAATGGTCTAGAAACCTTGTGCTAAATGCCATGTATGTTTGTATGATGATTGAATATTATGTGAAGCATGGTGTTATTAATTTGAATGAGTTATAAATCTTCCCTGTTAAGAAAATTGAAAATCGAGGAGGATAATCGATTATATAATCGATTATGGTTCCTCGAGAGAACCAGGAAGAAAGTCAGAGATACTGTAATCGATTAAGATAATCGATTATAGGATGATGCTATAAAATTCACAAAAAAAAACAGTAGGCACATAATCGATTAGTGTAATCGATTATGCTACAAAATTTGGCATTAAAGTCTTTTATGATACAAAACTATTATTTTCACTATTTTTGAAAATCTGATTTGAAAACTCAATTAGTGATTTAATTTATGATCATATTTTATTGGCAAATTTATTTCTTATCATGAATTAATAAATCAAATATTTTCAAACTTAAAACTATTAAGTTTGTGGCAATAAATACTTGATATTGATTACTTCAAAAATTTATTGAGGATTAATTTTTTTTGAAATTTAAATGATAAATAAATTAGTATATCATTTTAAAGATAATTCAATTTTTGAGATTTTAAATTCAAAATTCAAAATATTTTTTATTATTTTCGAAAATTCATTTTATGAAAATATATTTTGAAATTCAAAAATCATTATCTCCTCATTTATCATAAAATTAAAATCTGGTTTGAAAATTTATTGATGATTGATTTTGAAATTAAGATGATCAACATAAATTATGATGATATTCTTTTTAATGAAAAATTTAAATTTCATGACTTAAAATTCAAATTTCAAATCTTTTGTAGCTATTTTCAAAAATTTTATGGTGATAGAAATTGAAATTTAAAATTGTCAAAATTATGGAAATCCTTAATTACACCATAAATGGTTCGATGAAATTTATTTCAATTGTGGTTAAGAAGGAAAGAATTCAAATGAGTTTCACACATCTTTTATTAAGATATCTCTTCCTTCCAAAAATCATTCAAGTTTTTAAAATTCAAATCTGAAATTTCTTTTTGGTGCTATTTTCGAAAATTCATTTGATTATTTGAAATTTAAATATTCTTATGAAAAAGCTTCAATTATACCACAAGAAATTAAATAGACAGCTATTGAAGTTGTGGTTAAAAATGAGAAAATTGAAGAGATTGGCATATTCTAAAATTCAACATTTATTCTTGCCAAAATTATTCAAGATTTCAAATCTCAAATTCAAAGTTTAAATTGTCTTTGGCTAATTTCGAAGATTTATGATGATTGAATCAATATTTATTAACAATTGATTTGAAAAAAAATTGTTTTAAAATCAAAAGTTTTTAGGTTATCGAAATCTTTTATTACACCTCACAAGATTGTGGTAAATAAAGAATGTTTTTAAATGAGTTTGACATATCTTCATTTGAATACTTCTGATTGCCAAAATTGTCAAAGATTTCAAATCAAATTTTTAATTTCGAAAATCTCATTAAGTTTGAAATCTAGATAATTAAATGTGAAATTTTCTGATGTTATGGAAAGTTTTTTACTATACCACAAATAACTAAATAGATATTGTTAGAGAGTGTGGTTAATGAGTTTGGTACATATTTTATTTGAATATTTATTATTGCCAAAATTATTCAAAAATTAAAATTCAAAATTCATATTCTTTTCTATGTTTAAGTTCAAAAGGTTTTGAATTTGGAATTTAGATGATTAAATGAAATTACTCATACTTCAATTTATGGAATGATTTAACTACTCCACAAGCAATTAAAATTTATTGTGATTGTGTTTAATAAGGAAATATTTTAAATCAATCACGGATTGCATGAATGCTTGTGAATGCACATTTATTTTCACCTTGTTACTTCTAATGTGTGTGTTGAAGTGTGAAAATAGGCTACAAAGTGTCTCCCAAAGAATCGGGCTAAGTTCTGGAATTTTCGAAGCAATAATCGATTATAAACATGAAATAATCGATTACACAAAAGTCAGTAAGCCACAAATCGATTAAGATAACCGATTACATGTGAAAGGGGGAGAAACCACTCAAGTCAGAGGAGTTGTAATCGATTATACAAAGAAGCCCAGAAAGCGCCACACAATATTTAATTCAATAAGTTTCTCAATCCTAATCTTTTATGATATTCTATTTTATGGATTGTTTAATGTTTATTGATTTTAAATATGGCTTCTATTCTCTCTCCCATAAATGAAACGTTATTTTTGAAAAATTATTTTCGAAAAGGGGAGAAATATTTACATGTTTAAGGGAAGCATAAAATACAAGAATATATACTTGTCAAAGGGGGAGAATTTTTTTTAATCTGTGTTATATCTATAAAATTCCCTTATTGAAAGTATGAATGTCTCATCTCTTGATGCCTAAATAAATTGAAATATCAAATAGGGGAGATGACTCTATGAGTTAATTTATTTGGGATTAACTCTATTTTGAGATAAATAAGAGCTTCACATGGAATAAATAAAAAAAAAAACTGAGTAACCTTTGTGCTGTGTTAATTTACCTGGCACTTTTGCTTCCGCACATACTTCATTTTTATATCTATTTGATAATTCTACTTATGCATGCCATGGTCTATATATCTCAAACTTAAAATTGACTTTTACTTTAGTGGATATATGCCATGATAAAATTATAATACTTTTCCCGCTTTTTGATAATGACAAAAGGGGGAGAGTTACATGAGTGCATGCTTAAGGGGGAGTAGAGCAAAATTATGAAATGAGATATATTTATTGATTGCTCTAACTGCATATAGTGAGGGGGAGTAGAGCGAAATATAATGTGTGATATAATTTATTGCTCTAACTCTATCTTTTAGAAATTCCCTCATGAGATGTTTGTCATCATCAAAAATGGGGGAGTTTGTGGATTTATGCCTTGACAGGTACTTTTGTTTTGATGATGAGCAAAAGGGAAATTTCAAGTCCAAGAACCAACACGCAAATTCAACTAAAGGATCAAATTGCAAAAAGCGTGAAAAGGACTTAAGTGCAAAAGACGGCAAAAAGTCAAACAAGCAGTCAAGATGGGCGAAATGAGAATTTCAGTATTTGTATTGCTTGTTTTAGGAGATGTGTGTAAATGGTAAGTAGAGTTCTCAATCTAATATTGGTCTCACACACACATACATTTAATATGTGCTTAAAAGAATTATAACATGTGTTAAAATCTACTAATTTGACTCAAATAATTAATGATGATAAAACATATAATAAGCAAACTTGTTTTTGAAATGATCTGATTTTAAAAGGAAATATTTTTTACTTGAATACATCTATTATCAAATATATATACATTTTTTAATGCAGAATTTGACAAATTAAAACGAAAATAAAAATTAAAATACTTAAACTCCAGCAGTGCATATTCGTGACTTTGCCTTCAAAGTTCAAACGATCATTCATTTCTTATAGCAAGGTTTTACACGTTTTTTTTACTTTATGATAATGAATATTTTGTTTTAATTGCATAATATTTACATTGAAAGCTAATAATCAGATCATGGCATTTAGTGGGCTATCATGGCACTTAATTGTGTAACGTTCATATTCTTGCTGAGCTATATACAATTTTCTTTTATGGCCATCAATCCATTTTATTGAATATGATTTTGAACTAAAAGCAAATATTAGATCATGGCATTAAATTATGTAACGTTCAAATATTGCTTTTAAAAAGGAGATAGTGGCCTGAAGATAGAAAAAAACACGAGAAAGAAGAGAGAGCAAAAAGAAGTGAACATATCCTTTTAAAGAGAAACATATACACACACGAGACAGACAAGAGAAAAACATTTTTGTGTGGGAACAGTTTTGTTATTCTCATTCTAAAATCACTTTGAGCCATCACTTGTTACAACTCTACTATTTCTCTCACTGCTAAAACTCTGATAATCATTTTCTATACTACTCTCTTACACTATCACTTGACCATATTATTTTGAGAGTTCTACACATCATATAGGTGTTGTTATTCTTGTGCTTCAATTTTTTTATATCAGCACTATTAAGAGTGCATACTATTGGTAAGAGTCGGATTGACTCAAACCTCTTTTGATTACTATTCTTACAAGAGAGGGTATATCTCTTGGGATATTTTTGAGGCTCTTACACAAAGGATTGTATGTCCTGTGATTTGTGTTAAGGGTTCTCTTCATTGTAAAGGTTCTAGCTGCGCCTATTTAAAAGCTAGTGTTTGAGGCTCTTACACAAGGGATCGTATGTCCTGAGATTTGTGTTAAGGGTTCTCTGAATTGTAAAGGTTCTAGTTGATCCTGTTTAAAAACTAGAGTTGATTGAAAACCCTTGGTCGTATTGCCTTGGGGACTGGACGTAGGCCACGTGGGTAGTCTGTGGCCGAACCAGGATATATTGTGGTGTTCATCTTCTTTCCCTATCCTCTTTACTTTATTGCATTTTACATTATAGCGCTTTAGTTTCAAACTGTTTATTGTTATCAAGCGCTTCAATTCGACAATATTCTTTTATCCGCTGCGAATTCTGTTTTAACTTTAAAAAGGGTTTTTGATTTATCGAAAAAGATTTTATTTTTATTTAAAACCCAATTCACCCCCCTCTTGGGTATGGTTGCCACGGCCAACACTACTAACCCAAGTGAGTTATGGGGATATACTACGTAAAAAAAAATGATAATTTCACAATCTATCAAGGTAATAAAACTTATTATTTTATTTGTATTATTGTATAACTTTTCCCACTTGCATTTCAGATTTTTATTTAATTAGTTAATTGTTATTGATATTATAGAAATGCATTTTCAAGTTCATGATGGAGAGAATCCTTTATTTGTTGAAGATGAACGTGAAGATATTTATTTATAAATAAATGTTTAATTGCATATATTAATTTAATTTATTTTTGCAACTTTTATATTTTTACATGTTGAATGATTTGTTAAACTTTTTCTAGATTGTCTAGACTTTTGACGAATGAACCGATGTGGTGAACATTTGGCGCAATGGTTGGTTTGAGTAGTGGTTAGGAAAAAAAATAAAAATGGCTGCAGAGTAGAATTGTTTTGTTTTAATAAATAGATATGAATATAATTATTTAATATATTTTGTTTGAATTTATTGATAATATATAATGTTTATTTTTTTAATTTGTATATAATGTTTAATTTATTTTTTTTGTATATAATGTTTAATTTTTTTTTAATATGTAAAATATTTATTAAGTATCTTTTACAACCTTTATTAATTGTGTAGTTCTAAAAATTATTGATCTTGGTTTTTAGGGGATCATTTATTTGAGTTTTAATAT
The DNA here is from genome assembly GCA_035048595.1 of Echinosophora koreensis. Classification (NCBI taxonomy): domain Eukaryota; kingdom Viridiplantae; phylum Streptophyta; class Magnoliopsida; order Fabales; family Fabaceae; genus Echinosophora; species Echinosophora koreensis. The sequence goes on from JAPCYP010000078.1 coordinate 1,906,660, forward strand.
TTATTTTTAAGTCAATATTTAGTTATATTTTTGAAAGAGTCATGTGAATGTACTAACTTTGTCATTGAATACTTTGTTTATATTAAATTTTTTGCTTTATTTTTTAAAAAAACAAATAGATTTAGATTTTTGAAGTTGAGTGGAATGCCAGCAATAAAGTCTACCAACCCAAGTGAGTTAGGGGATATACTATGTAGAAAAAAGAATGTTAATTTTACAATACATCAAGGTAATAGAAATTATTATTTTGTTTGTATTATTGTCTAACTTTTTTTCACTTGCATTTCTGTTTTTTTTATAATTGGTTTATTGTTATTGGTATTATATAAATGAATTTTTCAAGTTCATGATGAAGGTAATCCTTTATTTGTTGAAGATGAACGTGAAGGTATTTATTTAGTAATCAATGTCTATTTAGAAATATTAATTTAATTTATTTTTGCCATTTTTTATTTTTTTATATGTCATCTGATTTGTTAAACTTTTTTCTAGATTGTGTAGAATTTGAACGAATGAACCGGTGTTGTGAACATTGTGGTCGCAATGGTTTGCTTTGAGGAGCGCTCAGGAAAACATAAAATAGTTCTAGAATAGAATTGTTTTGTTTAATAAATAGATATGAATATAATTATTTAATATATTTTGTTTGGATTTTATTTGTATAAAATGTTTAATTTTTAATATGTAAAATATTTATTAAATATTTTTTACAACCTTTATTAATTGTGCTATTCTAAAAATTATTGGTCTTGGTATTTAGGGGATCATATATTTAATTTTTATTATTTATTTTCTAATTTAATATTTAATTATGTTTTTAAAAGGGTAATGTGAATGTATCAACTTTGTCTTCAAATACTTTGTTTATATTTATTTATTTTTAAACAAATAGTTTTAGATTTTTTAAGTGAGTGGAATGACAACAACGTAGTCTACAAGCTCAAGTGAGTTATGGGGATATACTACATAGAAGAAATAATGTTAATTTCACAATCCGTCCAGGTAATAGAAATTGTTATTTTATTTGTATTATTGTATAACTTTTTCCTACTTGCATTTAAGTTTTTATTTAATTGATTCATTGTTATTGATATTATAAAAATGGATTTTCAAGTTCATGATCGAGAGAATCCTTTATTTGTTGAAGATGAACGTAAAAGTATTTATTTAGTAATTATTGTCTATTTGCATATATAAATTTAATTTATTTTGCCACTTTTTTATTTTTTTTTACATGTTGACTGATTTGTTAAACTTTTTTTTCTAGATTGTTTAGACTTTGGAGGAATGACCCGATGTTGCGAACATTGTGGCGCAATAATTTGGTTTGAGGAGCGGTAAGGAAAACATAAAAATGGTTCCAGAGTAGAATCATGTATGTTGTATGAATGGGAAGGTGACACTATCATATTTAGCCAAGCCACCTACTTTGCTTTCGTGTTTGATACATAGAGTAATAATGAAAATAATTTTATTTGTGATAGTGATAATAATTATTATGATAATGAAAATAATGTATAATAAATTAAAGTAATAAGTATAATTTCGATATTGTTATAATAAAGTTTTAAGTTTATATACATTAAGAAAAAATTAAATTGTACATACTATTAGTTTAACGATTTTTATATTGCTTGGTAATTATATAGTGATGTATTGTTAAAAAATATTTATTCTATAAATTTATCTACACTGTCATTTAAAAAAAATTAATGTACACATAATATTATCTATATATTTTTTATATTAATATAATTTTTTAATTATCAATATTATCAACGTTATAAAATTTTGAAAGAAATTTCATTTAATAGAAATTTGTCCGTGCAAATAGTTGCCACCCACCACCACTCTTCCTCTTCGTTCCGATCTGACAAACAACATGCACTGCCCATTTTGAACGAGTAACGATATTATGACACTAAAAGTTGACACCAATTTTTGATACCTTGGTTAATCGGTATAAATATTTGGTTAATTTAGTTCATTATATGGTTAATCATGTGTAAATACTTGATTAATTCATGATGACCCATTAATCATACAAAGAACTGAGTTAACCAGATATTTGCATGTGATTAACCAAATATTTATATGATTATGAAAAATAAGTTTCAGATGACCCATTAACCATATAATGAACTGAATTAACAAAAAATTTATACATGATTAACCAAGGTATAAAAACTGGTGTCATCGTATCGTTACTCATTTTGAACATTTCTTAAAGAAAGTACAACAACCCGTAACGCATAATAGACTGCTTCACCCATCACTACACATATTGACATCTCGCTCGCATTCTCATCTCAGCAGCAAAAATGGTACTCTCACGGCTTCCACACCCTCTCCTCATCTCTCGTGCCCCTTTACTTTTCAAGTCTCGCTTCGTTTCTTCCTCTACTACATCTCTTTATCGGTACCGCCTCTCTCTTCATATATTTTTATATATTGCTTTCACCATATTTTATACGACTATTTGCATAAATTTATTTTCATAAACTATAAGAATATGATCAAATAAGCCCTCTACTGCAAGTGACAAACCTCTTATGATTTTGTGTTTGGTGTTTTATAGTGTCAATGGAATTTGTGATCTCTCACTTTGGAAAATCACTTGGTGAGTTCTGATGCTCTTGGCCTGATGATTCGGATTTGAACTGTTTATGGGGGATTTGAGCTGGAATTTGAACCTTTCTCTGATTTAAATTAATTTCTTTTAAGTTTATCCTTTCTATACATTTATGAATATGGTTTTTTTCATATGAAATGTAATGGTTTGGTTACTAGTGAGAGGAGTGTCTTAGTGTGAGAGTGAGATGAACAAATAAGATCCATTAAACCATATATGGATAGTCAAGATTAGAAGTTAGTTGATGGTCATGTGAACACTTAAAAAAGTCTCATCTCTCATAAGAACACACTCCTCTCACTTGAGTTGCTCCCAATATATATATATATATATATATATATATATATATATATATTATTTGGCCCATTTGGATGGGCCTGTGTTGTATTTGTCATTTTGTCTTGTAAAGAGGAGTGTATGCAAGGAGGGAGGAAAATAGTAATAAAATGGAAGAAATGATAATGAAAAGAGTCTTGTTCTTTAAAAATTTTTTTTTATTCTTTTAAGTTTTATTTTTATAAAAATAAAATTGAGGAGTGTCCTTGAGGTGTCGGAGCCAAATAGAAGTGTCGGCAAAGTGTCCAAGAAGTATCCGAGCCCAAAAAAATATTTTTTAAATCGAACACCTGACAAGAAGTGTCGGACACATGTCTTACGAGTGTCAGTGTCAGATGCGTGTCCGACATGCCGACACCCCAAAAGCTAGGAGTGTCCGTGCTTCATAGATTCATAGTGTTTGCTCTGGTGCCTGTTTCATCTCTTATAATACTGCTTCCATGTTTATTTATAATGTTAAATCTTGGGTTACCTTCTTGGTGCAGAACTTCTAGTCCGGGGATATTTTCTGTGGGCACCAATGGGAATCTAAGGTTTGCATCCATTCATTGAACTACACATTTCCTCATTAACTGCAAATTTAGATATTTTTAAATCTTATTCTGTTCTTATCTAGTTTGAAGATATGGAATTTTGGTAACACCTTGTTATGACTACATGAAGGTCAAAGTTGTTTCTCTTATTGGTCACCCACACAGAATTGTGAATCAGATTACTCTATTTTCTTTAAACTTTAAAGGCAATCTACCTGGCTTGCACCTCTGAAATAAAAATGTGAAACCAAACCAATATAGTATCATAAACTCAAGTTTTAACTCGATCCAGAATAAAAAATTTCAACTTCAACTTTTTTGTTTGACCAGATATTCTCTCCAGCATGTGTTTAGGCCGGAGGGGCTACTGGCACCCTTTTCCTTGAATATATGTCCACATGAATGTAGCCTGCACATATTTCTTTTTAGTTTGTTTTTCCTTGCTGTCTTCTATGTTGTTATGTCAGCAATTCACTAATGGTGAAGTTTATCAGGCCTGCATCTTTGTCATTGCTTGGTAGAGTTTGTGATAGTTCTTTGAAATTAAAGGTTAGTGTTTAAATGGACAAACAATCCCTAATTGTGACTATGATGTTATCTAACAACTTTCACCATCTTTGGCAGTGGATTGGTGTCAAATACTTCTCATCTTCAGGTGCATATGGTTTCAGTTTCCTATTTTTGTAAAGTTCTTGCCTTTATTTTCGAGTGTGAGCACCTGGGTTGGGGAGGGGGAAATATGGCCTCGCGGTGGAGACCTCTAACATCATCATCACATCCAGGTCCTAAAGACTTAAGCTGGTGCCGATTGAGATATAGGCTCGTTGGCAAGCTCTTACTTAAGGATCTGCTTGCTTCATGTTATATGCTTGTGTGCTTCTCTTCTCTTCTTATGATATCTGTTTTCTTACAGCTAGTTAAGGCAGCTCCTATCCTGGAGATTTCGCGTGGATTATGCTATGTTTGTGTTTGATGCATTTTTTTGTCATAACATCAAAAGTGCAGAAGTTTATGTTCTAATCCTTAAAATGAGTTTTATTGCAAACAAAATTGCTATTGCCTTGAGACAGAGGTCTGGGGGATCTCTTAGGAGGGAAGAGTGAAGCTATCAAGAGAAACCTACAGGAAAGTATAATGGCTGTTGTGAGTCATCAATGATATTTAGGGAGTTCAAGGTGGTTGTTGATGATAAAGGTAGGTTCTTAGTAGATGTTGGTAGTGGTTGAGATGGATTTGTTGGTTACCTCCTTGTTTTTGGATTCATGGTCTTATTATGTCCATGGGAAAATAGGATTCCCACCCCTCCCATGGGAATACTTTTGGGGGAAAATATAGCCAAAAAACATTTCTAAGAATGCTAGTTTCCTGGGACTGGGAATGTGTTTTTCAAAAAAGCATACCAAACATGCAAATTTAGGATTCCCAAGTTAGGATTCCTGGAAAAATAAAAAGAATCCCTCTACCAAACATCCCCTTAGGCACACTTATTTTTTTATTGGGAGGGGAGTCCAATGGAGGGCCCTACCATTGTGATGGGAACTAAGGATGGTCACAGGGACCCGTTGGAAGGGGGATGGGGAATACGAAGGGAGATTTCTTTGGATAAACAGTTATTTGATAAGATTAGGTGTTTGGCTTCAACTTGACCTAATGCAATTTTTTAAAGGGGTATCCCTTACAGATATGTTGAGGGAACTGGTAGCGTTGCTTCATTGTTCTTTTACTTTGTTCTCTGTTGTTTGTGTTTTCTTTTAATTTTAACAATGTTCTCTTATCCTCCTTCCTAACTGTTTTATTTGTTCTTTTATTAAAAAAAAGTTCTGATTTTGTTCCCCCTTTTTGTAGACTCTTCACATCTGGTCCTTGATATGCCAGCTCTATCCCCTACAATGGTGAGCTTTTGGGAACCTATGCTTTTTCTCTGTTTTATCTATCTTCTTTTTGGAGATTTAATGGAATATTGTTGACCTCTTGTGGTTTCAGAGCCAAGGCAACATTGCAAAATGGAGGAAGAAAGAAGGAGATAAGGTCAGATAGAAAAGAAGATTCTTATATTTTGATGGTTGTAGTATCCATATTGTTTGGTTTTATGCTTTTGGTTTTGAGATTAACTTCTTTTCATCCATTAACAAGTTTTACCTTGTCACTGATTAATTTAACAGATTGAAGTGGGTGACGTTCTATGTGAAATTGAGACCGACAAAGCTACTCTTGAATTTGAATGTCTTGAAGAGGGGTAATTATCTTTTTCTTCCTAAATCTTGGATGGCCTGTAATTTAAATTGTTTAGTCTGAAATTTCGTATGATTTGTAAAATTTGTATGTAAGTTTAACATCTCTTTCAGGGTCTGTGACAAATCAGAAGCATCATTGATGATTAATGTCCTTTTTAAATCAATGTCCTTTTTAGATCAATTTGGAATGACCATTTAGATCAATGTCCGTTTTAAGGGTGCTCTATGATAGACGTACGACGAACAAGTAACAAAAAAACAAACAAAAGCCGTTGGCTACATGGATCAGATGGTGCCATTGTATTCTATCAAAAACCAAATTTTTAGAAAGACCATATAGACCAAGGTCTTTTTGTGAAAAATGGTTCCTTATCTGTTTATCAGGCTGTCCGCCATTGATCAACTCTTCTTATCGTTGCCTCTTTAGATTCTCATATAATTAAACCATCTTTGGCGAGATGATGTCAAATTTTCATCAATAAGTGCTTCTTCAACTTTCTTTTCTAATATATTAATTCCTTATCATATCTTTTCTTGTATGTCCACTTATCCATCATGCAACTTGTGGTATTGTATTATTCCCAATTTACACTCCCAAATTAGTAGTACCTGGTGTCTTGCTAAACTTGCATTCCATGTATTCTATTTAAATTCTACTTATAATAGAAAGCTAGCTGATTCCAAAGTTTCCATCTACATATCTAGTTTTCGTTTATTTCTCTCTTGACTCTCCCATTAGTACTATGCCATCTACAAAAGCATGTGTTGAGGCTTTGGATCTCGGATGTGTGCTCAGTAATTATGTCCATCAATGCCAATATGGAGTTAACACTTAAATAAATTCAGAGAAAACCTCTCATGAGTTTATGCAGTCGTTCAGCATTCATTGTTTTCCACTTTGATGACTACTTTATTTTATATGCATGTCTAACGCATATATTTATGTTTGAGACAATAATATCAAAATTGATTTTCTTAAAACTGTTGACATTGTAAATTATTTATGAAGTGATTGCTCTTTTGGCTTTTTATGATCACTGATCAGGGTTCAACAGAGACTGATTTTGACCTTAGGGCATTGAATCATTGAAACATTCAAAATTTAGTGCATAATGAAATTTACTTGTGTTAACTGAATGATTTGTGCAGATTTCTGGCTAAGATATTGGTACCTGAAGGTTCAAAAGATGTACCTGTGGGACAACCAATTGCAATAACAGTAAGCCGTCATCAAGTCCTGATTCTTGCACTATTACTGTTATGTGGAAACTGTTGTGAAGATCAATTCCAACAACATTGTATTCTGCAATTAAACCAGCTTTTCTAGACAATTATTATTTTTTAATTTCTCAAAGATTTCTTTTCCTGTTGAATTTATTTTCTATTTTGATATTAAATCAGCTTTGACAATTGTTTTCCATGTATATCCATGAATTCCTTTCTGGGGTCTAAGGTGCTAAATAAATACTTCTGAAGTGCTTCCCTATCTGAAATGAGATTTGCTTCACCTTTTTATCTGAACTGATTTAACAAAACTTGTGTCTGAATTGTGGCAAAATTTTAATAGAATGCACACACCAACACATTACTAAGCACATATATAATATTAACGTTGTTCCTTTATTTCTGAAGTTTGCCTGCAATTTGGACACAGGAAATCTAAACTATTGGTTTAATGCATTGTTCCATTTCCTATTGTCAATTATCCCATGGTTTAGATGTTGTTGGAGCTGTAAAGAATTCTATTAGCCGTGGTTCAGCAAGCCAAGTGGAGACGGCCACTCACAGTGACACTAAAACTGAGGCTAGAGTACAGAAAACCAATATAACAAGGATCAGTCCCGCTGCCAAGTTGCTAATTACAGAATATGGATTGGATGCATCAACATTGAATGCATCTGGTCCTTACGGAACCCTACTGAAAGGGGATGTGCTTTATGCAATTAAGTCTGGAAAAGCGTCTAAAAAACCTGCTTCCTCTAAAGAAAAGGCATCAACATCACCTCAAAGTCATCAACAAGTAGTGGCGTCACACGAGTCAGAGTCTCACTTGAAGAAGTCAGATACATATGAAGATTTGCATATTAGCCAGATTTGCAAGGTAGGTCCATTGAATTTCCAGTTAAATATGAACAAGGTTCTCAGGGCTTATGATTCTTTGATCCCATTTTAGGGCAAGGTAAAAGGAAGAGTTTATGGGTTCAACGCCTTCTAAGATAGCGTATTTACAAGGTGATGACTAACTCAGAAAAGTTCAACTCTGGCCCATTTATTTTTATTTTTATTTTTATTTTTGATAGAAACAGAAAGTAATATTAGTTATAAAGGATGAAAATAAAGCTATTATTTTGGGAACAGTTGATAGTCAATGAAGGCTTTCATTTCAACTCTGCTGCCTCCCTGCTCACCCCTCTTGATATATGACAAGCTGTCTGTCAATTTCCTGACTGTTCTGCAGGTGATTGCCAAGAGGTAATTGGAATCAAAACAAAATACACCCCACTTATATTTATCATCAGGTTTTCCTTATGCTCTGCATACTAGTGCTAACTAATCTGTGCTTGAATAGACTGACTAATCCATATAATTTTTCTTTCGCATGTATCAGTTGTTACACTGGATCCTCTGCTTTCCCTTAGAAAGGATCTTAAAGGTATGGACTAGTAAACTTTATTGTTTTTGGATGTGGGAAATTTGTAAGCGATATATTCTTTATGTTTACCCTTTGACTGCAGAGCAGTATGATGTTAAAGTTTCAGTGAATGACATTATCATCATAGTTGTAGCAACTGCCCTCAGAAATGTGCCCTCAGAAATGTGACATTAAAGTTTCAGTGAATGACATTATCATCAAAGTTGTAGCAAATGGTAAATAATTTTCTCTCACTGTTCTGTCTATTGTTGTTTGTTGATATGCTTATTGTCATGACCTCCTTTATCACATTCTCGACGACCATTAACTCCTTAATAGTTCCATTTGTCCTTCAACACCATCATTATTTTCAATCCAAGAACCTTTCTTTAGTTTAGCACTGAATGTGGCAGTATTTTCCCTTCTTAGTGCTAGTTTTGAGAGAATCTCAATACTCATGACTTTAGATTTTAGAAAGGAAATTGTCTCATCCCCAGCTCATATCAAAAAGAAAATGCGCTAGAGTAGAGATTAACTCTTACAGTTAAAGTTTGACACAATTCCACTAAATTCTTGCCTTAGGTTAACCCAAGTAATTATTCTAATTATACTGATTTTGATTTTCATAGTACTCAAATTAAATTATCACCATGGATTAGCTCACACATCCTGGTTACAAGGCCCCTAGATCTATTAATATTTTCATACCTCCTGTTTACTTAAAGTATTTGAATTTGTGTGTTAAGAACTGTTGAGATCCCACATTGGCTAGACATATGGCCAAAGTAGTCCTTATAAGGATTGGACAATCCTTACCTCTTGAGCTAGCTTTTTGGGTTGAGTTAGGCCTAAAGCCCAAATTCTAAGATAGTATCAGAGTCTATCCTAGATTTGTTATTGGACCAGTTATTCCACCGGCATTTGTCCGCGCTCTAGATGTCCGGCCCTGGGGTGTGGGGTGTGTTGAGATCCCACATCGACTAGAGATATGGCTAAAGTAGTCCTTATAAAAAAGCTTGGGCAACCCTCATCGCTTGAGCTAGCTTTTGGGGTTGAGTTAGGCTTTAGGCTCAAATTCTAAGAACTAACTCTCCTAAAAGCTCAAGCTATTAGGTGAAGGCTCAGGAGTGGTTCTATATCTAACATGCCCCCTCTTGTAAGAGCCCACTAAGCTTGGACAGTGAGCCACAGATAATGAACACACGGGCCCACTTTACCTGTGCTTAATTTATAATGTGAAACTGAATATCTACTGCCATGTGAAAGACTAACTCTCCAAAAACCTTATACTATTAGGTGAAGGTTCAAGAATGGTTTTAACACAGGATTAATGTTTCTCATTGTCCATACTCCATAGCCGTTTCTTTGTGTCCTTATATATGTTGTGACTTTATAATGAACATGCCATATGCCATGTCTGTTTTGGAGTGACAAGACAAATGTGCCTAAATTCTAGTATGTGAATCCAGCCAGCCAGCATTAATCTTCACTGCTTTTGTATATAAATATTAACAGTCCTGGGCTTGGATACTGGATTTTGATACTCCTTTTTAAAAATTTTAAAGAATTAGTCCATTAAGATGAAAAGAAGATACTTACAAAGAGTTTGGAGGAAAAGGGGTCCCCCTTACTACTGTCATTGCTCTTTACTACTTTTTTCATTCTTCCTACTCATAACTGAAGTATGCTCCATAGGAGTTTCTAATCCTGAAATGTGATGTTAATAATGGCAGCCTACTGGAATGATGAGAAGGGTGAAGTAGTTTTATGTGATTCTGTTGACATATCAATAGCAGTGGCAACTGAGAAGGTAATTCATAGTGTTTAAAGTTTAAACTGTGAGTATTATTTTACAAAGGACTCAAACCTTGAATGCGGGCTACAGGGCTTGATGACTCCAATCATCAAGAATGCCAATCACAAGACAATATCTGCGATCTCCTCAGAGGTAATTTGAAGTCATTTCTCTAGGTTTTTGGTTAATGACTTTATTTGGATTTATCATATGTTGAGTTGAATTTTACAATTTTAGCTATACTTGTGAACATTTCGAAAAATAATGGCCTTATTTTATTTTCTTGTTGAACAATTTGATGGTCAATTGGTTCTTCAGATCAAGGAACTAGCTGAAAAGGCTCGTGCAGGAAAGTTGATGCCCCATGAGTTCCAAGGGGGGACTTTTAGGTGAGTTTACTACATATATTGTCTCGCAAGTCGCAAGCTTGGTGATTCCCCATTCATCATCCTTTTTTTAACAAAATTACTATGCCAAAAACAGTAATCCTGAGCTTTCTACAATGCTTTAATGCAGCATTTCAAACTTGGGAATGTTTCCTGTGGATCAATTTTGTGCTATTATAAACCCCCCACAGTCTCTCTCTCTCTCTCTCTCTCTCTCTCTCTCTCTCTCTCTCTCTCTCTGTGTGTGTGTTTTTGTGACACCTGCACATACAACATCTAATTTACTAGCCTTGTACAACATTAAAACTATGCATGCATTCTGAGTAATGTTTACATACTTTAGGGGTGGATATATTAAAGGGGTTTGGGAATAACTTTTTCTTATTATTAATCTTTTCCTTAATAAGTTAGTGTAATATCCATTTTTCTTATATCATTTCGCATCCCACAAGCAAAATCCGTCCAAAACATTTGGCTTAGAAGAAATCTTGTTTGAAAATCGTTCTTTTGTAAACACTTCTATGAGCTGTCATCCTTCATCATTCCTCAAACAAATACCTGAGGTGGCATACCTCATTAATTCGTATCAGGAATTTAGAAGACTAACAACATCATAGAACATTTAGACTGACACCCTAAGCCGGATCACTCTAGACTCAACTCACAGTCCGATGGGATCGAACTGCTCTGATACCATAATGTAATTCTATGCTTCCCACACGATACTACTAAGTACGAATATATATAAACTTCATTAAAGCATGAAGATAATAGTTGCTCATAGAAATTTTTAAAACTAAAAGAAACATTTTTATAAGAGATTTTTGTAGAATTGAACATATAATTGAAATTAATTTAATAAAATAAGTATTTAGCCCCTAATCAATAATTCAATCTCATATAAACATTGACTCCTATTAAGACTTCAACTTTAATCCGGCTGTGAAAACTAATGTATCTTGGGACACTATTGGGTGACTGTCAAGCAATCTCCGGAACTTGCTTATCAGTTTCCAAGATGTACCTGTTATCTGAAACAAGGAGGAGCCTAGTGAGAAATAAATCTCAATGAATTCCTGCTTCAAGCAAAGCATATGAGTAAACAATATATATTCTGCTTGATCGTCCTCGTTGAATTACACATACTTATATGCACACATCAGAATTAACCTCGCATAGTGGCAAAGTTTCTCATAGCCTACTTACCTCACTATTTTGCCAGGTGTGCACTCCGTGGACTAAAGTAGGCTAAAGTAGGACTATCCAAACTTTATACCACTATGGAATTATTCTCTTATAACTCACCTTTTCATCACCAGCTTTTTCTACTGGGTCCTTACTTGGATTGAGTTATTTACTGAATATGAATCTAAGCATAGGCATTTTAAGTATAAAAAACCTTTACTAGGTACCTCAAGTGTGAGCGGAAATAAGGCACGCGTAGTTTAAACTGGTTGATATGGCAGTCAGAGCTCTATGACAACAATTAGGCGTCCCTCAATTGTTAGTACCATATCATAGCCTCCAAAAATGAAGGACTTACAAAAACATCTCACCCACAAGAATATTGTGGCCTTAAATAATGGTTAGAATAGTTTTGAAACCTTAAGTTTCACTAAACATAGACCATTTTAAGTTTTTAATGCCATGTTATGATTCATTTTCTCATACTCCTCTCTAATGGAAGTCAAATGCATTAAATATTTATCAACCATACCAAGATGATAACTTCATTAAACATGCACAAAAATGCAAAGAGTGAAGATCTAGCACAAGTGGAAATGTCACACCTTCAGATTACAATTCATACCAACCAAATCAACATGCAACAACCGCTAAGTTAGATCATACAGCCACAAAGAGCACCATACCAATTACACATATACATATTATTCATAGTTGGATAGAATTAAAACACATAGGAATCTATTCCACACAGTTCAAGTACCCATATGCTCACAGTTATGTAAACAGAATTTTGCAGCAACTTGGAACTAGGTTTTCTAAACAAAAACTACATCAAAATTAGAACTTCCAGAGCCTAAATTGTAACAAAATAAGTCTATTTTCAATTAAAACCGGAATTAACGCAATCCAATATTTGTAAAATTTACTACAATTTAAATACTAAAACAGTATCAGTCCAGAGTTTTCAGTATGAATAGCAACTTGCATGTCATTTTCTCCTTCGATACTAAATGAAATTGAACCATTCCAGAGCCCATTTCAAAGGAAAATGAGTCTATTTTCTAATGATACAAAAATCACTTCGAAACAAGACCTGTGGAGGAAGTTATGGATGAAACACTAACAGGGATGCATACGGGTTTGAAGGATTTTTACAGTCCCTTGTCAGTTTCATCAAAAACAACCTCTAATCAATATGAAATCGAAAACCCATTGATCAAAGTCATTTATGAGCTCAAAATGAGCATTATACAGAAATAAATGAAACATTTAGCAAGTAATTGGGATTTATGGTTACCCAATGTTACAAACAATAAAAACTCACTTGACTATGTAGTGGAACAAGGTTGTAAATGTGAGTTTCTCTTGAGTTCCTTCCTATTTGGCTGAAATTTTGAGGGAGATTTAGAGGTCTTGCATGCTGCCCTTTCTGCTTGATTATTAAGATGTTTAAGAGTAGTTATAAGTGAGAGGTGAAATGTTAGAAGAGAATGATGTGGGTTTCATGGTAGTTTTAGGAAGAATGAAGAAAGGAAAGTGATGGTGGTGAGGGTGAGGGTTTAGAACGAAAATGAGAGGGAGAAGAGAGGAATGGGAAGGGTTTTTTGGTAGAGGTGGATAAGAAGGGTTAAAAATAAGTGGGTGTGTGTATGTGTGTGTGTGTTCAGTGTGTAAATATAAAAAGGGGAAGGAAACATAATTGTTCATCTAATTGGAATTAATCTAAATGAGGGTGGTGTATAATTCTAAAAAAAATTTCATTCCCTCTTGATTCACAAATAATTAATTTCATTAAAACAATCAATCATAAAATTGCACATTTATGAAATATAAAAGGATCCAATCACATCCATGATAAAATTATAATGAAAAGACTAGAATGCCATTGGGGAGGGATATTACCATAATGTAATATCCCGACTTCCACCAGGATACTACTAAGTAATAATATATAAACCTGATATAGCATAAGGAATGATTACGGCTGCCAAAACAATCCATGGATCCATTATCCATCCAGCCCATCCAAGAGAAAATCCATCCAATCCATCCATTTACAAAAAAAAATAAAAATAAATGATTAGATTGGGCTGGATTGCTATTTTAGTGGATGGTTTATGATCTATCTAATTTTTTTACAAATCCATTGGACCAACAACCAAAAAAATAATATATCAGTTTTTATCCACTCCAAAATAATTTTATTTTATTTTTAAATTATATTTCACCAAACAAAAAATATCAAATCAGAAAATTCAGAACCTCAACCTACTACGTGAACCCTTTATCTTATCCCAAATTTCCAATTTGAACTTCATCATTTCATAGAAAAGTGAAAAGTGAAAAAAAAGAACGAAAAAAAGGGGACAAAAAATCAGAGAACGCTTTAGAGGGAGTGGCTATGTCATAACTCAAAATGATAGATGAAGAGAAAGAAAGCTCGCAGGGAAGAATGGTTATGGTAGAAGAATGGTGGTGGTTTTCCGATGGGATTGGCAGTTGTTTCCTCATCAAGCCAGTATGAAGAGAGGTTGGGTTGTGGGAATGGGTTTCATGCTCTGTGATGGTGGCTTCATGTCTTCTACCAAGAATGATAAGAGATAAGGATGTTTTTATTGAAAATATAATAAACTAATAAAATTAAAATGAAAAATGTACGGTGCAGTGAGTTGTGGAGGTTCATTGTTTAAAGTTCTGTACAATAATATATATATATATATATATATATATATATAGGGGAGAGAGGGTATATAGAGGGAGAGAAATTTATAAAAATTATTTAATTTAAAAAAATGTGATAGATGACAGAGATATTTTTTTTGGAATAGTTGTAAAAAATATTTAATTTTTCAGAATAATTTTAATGGATGGATCGGATATCCATCCACGTAAAAATGTTTAATGGATGGATTGGATGGTTTTTTATTAAATGGATCATGGATGGATTTGATTTTTTTAACACATTTTTAATGGATCGAAATGGATTGATGGATTATTTTTATCCGATCCATTATAATCCGAATCAAAATCCATCCGATCCATCCTTTGCCACCCTTAGGAATGATAGTTGAACATAGAAAATTTTGAAACTAAGTGAAACATTTTTACAAGAGATTTTTTGTAGAATTGAAAATAGTATTGGGACAGGTTAAAACAAACAGGCATTTCACCCCTAATTTACGATTCAATCTCATATAAACATTGACTCCTAGTAAGACTCCAACTCTGATCCGACTGTGAAAACTAGCGTATCTTGGGACACTATTGGATGACTGTCAAGCAATCTCCGGAACTTGCTTATTAGTTTCCAATATATACCTGTTATCTGAAACCATGAAGGAGCCTAGTGAGAAATAAATCTCAATGAGTTCCTGCTTCAAGCAAAAACATGTGAATGATCAAAATGTTCCCTCTTTATGAAAATGAATCTAAGCATAGGCATTTTAAGTATAAAAACATTTACTAGGTACCTCAAGTGTGAGTGGACTTAAGGCACGCGTAGTTTAAACTGGTTGATATGGCAGTCAGAGCTCTATGACAACAATTAGGCGTCCCTTAATTGCTAGTACCATATCCTAGCCTTCAAAAATGAAGGACTTACAAAACCATCTCACCCACATAGATATTGTGGCCTTAACTAATGGCTAGAATAGTTTTGAAACCTTAAGTTTCACTAAACATAGACCATTTTAAATTTTAATGCCATGCTATGATTCATTTTCTTATACATCTTCTCAAATGGAAATCAAATGCATTAAATATTCATCAACCATACCAAGATGATAACTTCATTAAACACGCACAAAATGCAAAGAGTGAAGACATAGCACAAATGGAAATGTCACACCTTCATATTGCAATTCATACCAACCAAATCACCATGCAACAACCCCTAAGTTAGATCATACAGCCACAAGAGCACCATATCAATTGCACATATACATATTATTCATGGTTGGACAGAATTAAAACACATGGAATCTATTCCACACCAATCAAGTACTCATATGCTCACAGTTATGTAAACAGAATTTGCAGCAACTTGGAACTGAGTTTTCTCCACAAAAACTTCATCAAAATTAGAACTTCCAGAGCCTAAATTATAACCAAGTCTATTTTCATATTTTACTAATCTAATATCATGTGTTAAGCTAAGTAAGCTCTATGCATTAAATTTTATTGTCATGAATAGTGATTAGTTACCTTTCTACAAGGCATCCACTATCATTGCTCTGACTAGTTTCATAATTATTTCCCCTACTGATAAAGTTTACTCAAATTATGATAAGTCATCCATCAGTTTTCCTCTCAATTACAACTTTTTGAGATATTTTTTTTTATATAAGTAAAGTACATTATGCATTGTTTCATTGTAGGCAACCCTTGATTGTTTTGCATCAATATTTATCTGTGTCATTTTAACTTTAATAGTTAAAGAGAGTAAATTTAGTTGCATCTTTATATTCATTTAGGGAAAGTAACATCCCACCTCAATTTTTCACTTGACTCCTAAAATTACTTAAGAAAATTTTAGGTACTATTGCTGATTTCTTGGATGATTACAGTGATCATTAGGAAAATAATATTTGCTTCCTTGGAAACAAAATAGACATTGGATAATAATGTAAGGAGGGTTTGTGAAAAAATATGGATCATTCAAACCAATAATATTATAACTTGAATACACTTGCTCTTGTTCCAATACTGATATGATAAATCCATTTACTACAGAAGTTGAGCTTGTTTGTTTTTTTTAAAGTGCACTCAATTTTGAGGACAAAAATTTCTTTAAGGGGGAGAGAAATGTAATATCCCTCCCCAATGATATTTTAGTCTTTTCATTATAATTTTATCATGGGTGTGATTGGATCCTTTTATATTTCATAAATGTGCAATTTTATGATTGATTGTTTTAATGAAATTAATTATTTGTGAATTAAGAGGGAATGGAAATTTTTTTAGAATTATACACCACCCTCATTTAGATTAATTCCAATTAGATGAACAATTATATTTCCTTCCCCTTTTTATATTTACACACTGAACACACACACACACATACACACACCCACTTATTTTTAATCCTTCTTATCCACCTCTACCAGAAAACCCTTCCCATTCCTCTCTTCTCCCTCTCATTTTCGTTCTAAACCCTCACCCTCACCACCATCACTTTCCTTTCTTCATTCTTCCTAAAACTACCATGAAACCCACATCATTCTCTTCTAACATTTCACCTCTCACTTATAACTACTCTTAAACATCTTAATCAAGCAGAAAGGGCAGCATGCAAGACCTCTAAATCTCCCTCAAAATTTCAGCCAAATAGGAAGGAACTCAAGAGAAACCCACATTTACAACCTTGTTCCACTACTTAGTCAAGTGAGTTTTTGTTTTTTGTAACATTGGGTAACCATAAATCCCAATTACTTGCTAAATGTTTCATTTATTTTTGTATAATGCTCATTTTGAGCTCATAAATGACTTTGATCAATGGGTTTTCGATTTCATATTGATTAGAGGTTGTTTTTGATGAAAACTGACAAGGGACTGTAAAAATCCTTCAAACTCGTATGCACCCCTGTTAGTGTTTCATCCATAACTTCCTCCACAGGGCTTGTTTCGAAGTGATTTTTGTATCATTAGAAAATAGACTCATTTACCTTTGAAATGGGCTCTGGAATGGTTCAATTTCATTTAGTATCGAAGGAGAAAATGACATGCAAGTTGCTATTCGTACTGAAAACTCTGGACTGATACTGTTTTAGTATTTAAATTGTAGTAAATTTTACAAATATTGGATTGCGTTAATTCCGGTTTTAATTGAAAATAGACTTATTTTGTTACAATTTAGGCTCTGGAGGTTCTAATTTTGATGAAGTTTTTGTTGAGAAAACCTAGTTCCAAGTTGCTGCAAAATTCTGTTTACATAACTATGAGCATATGGGTACTTGAATTGTGTGGAATAGATTCCTATGTGTTATCCAACTATGAATAATATGTATATGTGTAATTGGTATGGTGCTCTTTGTGGCTGTATGATCTAACTTAGTGGTTGTTGCATGTTGATTTGGCTGGTATGAATTGTAATATGAAGGTGTGACATTTCCATTTGTGCTAGGTCTTCACTCTTTGCATTTTTGTGCATGTTTAATGAAGTTCTCATCTTGGTATGGTTGATGAGTATTTAATGCATTTGACTTCCATTAGAGAAGAGTATGAGAAAATGAATCATAGCATGGCATTAAAAACTTAAAATGGTCTATGTTTAGTGAAACTTAAGGTTTCAAAACTATTCTAGGCATTATTTAAGGCCACAATATTCTTGTGGGTGAGATGTTTTTGTAAGTCCTTCATTTTTGGAGGCTAGGATATGGTACTAGCAATTGAGGGATGCCTAATTGTTGTCATAGAGCTCTGACTGCCATATCAACCAGTTTAAACTACGCGTGCCTTATTTCCGCTCACACTTGAGATACCTAGTAAAGGTTTTTTATACTTAAAATGCCTATGCTTAGATTCATATTCAGTAAATAACTGATCAATCCAAGTAAGGACCCAGTAAAAAGAGCTGGTGATGAAAGGGTGAGTTATAAGAGAATAATTTCATAGTGGTATAAAGTTTGGATAGTCCTACTTTAGCCTACTTTAGTCCACGGAGTGCACACCTGGCAAAATAGTGAGGTAAGTAGGCTATGAGAAACTTTACCACTATGCGAGGTTAATTCTGATATGTGTGCATATAAGTAAGTATGTGTAATTCAACGAGGACGATCAAACAGAATATATTGTTTACTCATGCTTTGCTTGAAGCAGGAACTCATTGAGATTTATTTCTCACTAGGCTCCTCCTTGTTTCAGATAACAGGTAGATATTGGAAACTGATAAGCAAGTTCTGGAGATTGCTTGACAGTCACCCAATAATATCCCAAGATACGTTAGTTTTCACAGCCGGATTAAAGTTGAAGTCTTAATAGGAGTCAATGTTTATATGAGATTGAATTGTTGATTAGGGGCTAAATACTTATTTGTATTAAATTAATTTCAATTATATGTTCAATTCTACAAAAATCTCTTATAAAAATGTTTCTTTTAGTTTTAAAAATTTCTATGACCAACTATTATCTTCATGCTTTAATGAAGTTTATGTATATTCGTATTTAGTAGTATCGTGTGGGAAGTATGGATAATACAGTGAGTCACTACAAAAAAAATTTACATATATTTTGTGTTATGTGTAAGAGTCAATAATTATTGTTGGTTCACTTACTCCCATGTTTTGTTCATTTTATAAAGAGAAAGAACCAAAGTCTATCTTAATGACTCTACCATTTGCTATGGCTACACTCGTCTAACCCTCTCTGGTCCACATCGGTGGGAAGTGGGAACCTTTTACACTGTTACTAAGTGAAGAATGAAATAATCTTTGTAAACCAGGGATGATTGTTTTCTAATATGGGTTTCTTGAGAAGAAAGAAGAAAGGAAAGAGAACTTGAGATTTCAGGTTTCTAGTGTCTTGGTTGAAGGAACATATTTTTATTGAAAGCATTGCTATATTTTCGATGTTTTCTGAAAATATTCTTTGAATCTATATAATATACATTTCAGCCACTATTTTCAGGTATGGTTTTATACGTGTCTCTTCTACAATGCAAGTTAGCTTCGGTTTTACACGTCTCTCTATTATGCTTTGTATGCAAGGTTAGGAATTAGGCTTGGGTTTAGAATTTGAATCATGACTCCACTATATGGCAATGATTGTAGCATTAAATGTTGATGCATCATATATGGAAATCAAATTGAGATATTTTAAATCCATATTTTAATTTACCAAATAAAATTCCCAAGGATATTAATTCAAATCAATACTTTCAATTTACGAGCAATTGCAGGACAAATTACAACAATATGTGATATTAATTCAAGTCAATACTTTCAATTTACGTACATCTGCACGACAAAATACAGCAATATGGTTAAAGTTTATAAATTAAAGTTGATAAATGTGTATAGGATCGTATATATACAAGTATTATTCTTTATAATTTTGATGGATTATCAATCACTATTACTCAATCAGTATTATTTTAAGATTATTTTAAAAGCAATCGATATTACTCAAATAATATCATTTCTATGACCAAGCAGTCACATTTAATTAAAACAACTTAACTGAATATATAATGCAAGCAATCAGTAATTCTGGAATTTGATGGATACATAATAAATGAGTTAAGCAATTCGAATTCGAATTAATCATTAATTATTTTGAACACTCAATCAATCAATAATGAAAAGCTTCAAAAATAGATTTTTGTGAACTATTCTATTATTATCTTAATTGCATTCATAACTCAAATCAATATTCAAATCAATACAATATGAAAAAATTAAATTTTTTCTGGTGCGAAAACAAATTAACATTTTACAGTAGAATAATTAAACATTGCAATTATGAAAAAACAAATTGGGTGTAATTAGACTAATAAAATGAGTAAAATTTTGATTATGCTATAGGTCTTGAATCACTATCCGCCGCTGTAAACATAATTTGCTTATGATTGTGTCCAATTCCTTTTATGTTTAAATTCAAATAATAATAATAATAATAATAATAATAATAATAATAATTCACCTATTAGGATTGTTTTGGTCGAAATTCACCAATTAGAATTGATTCAACGGATATAATCAAGAGAAAGCATCTTTTCTAAAATAGGTTAACTTGTGCGAAAAAGAGGAGAAATAAATCAAATACGTTTTCAAGAGAGAAGATAAATACGACATGATAGATAAATATATTTTCTAAAAATGATTTACTTGCACGAGAAAAGAGGAGAAATAAATTAAATAGGTTTTTAAGAGATAAGAAAAAAATAATATGATAGATAAATCCGAGCCATCAATTATAAAGAAGACAGAAACTTCAAAATATAAAAATGGGGATATGGATGTTTTAAGGGTGGCGATTTCAACACGAGAGAATCCAAGTGGAAATCCAATATAAGAGAATCCATCCCCTTAGCTTGCACGGGAAAAGTGGATAAAAAATTCAAAAAGATCTTCATGAGAAAAGAAAAGAAATATGATAGAAAAATACATTTTTAAAAATGGTTAACTTGTACCGGACAAAGAGAAGAAACAAGTCAAATATATTTTCAAGAGAAAAGAATAAAAATATGGTAGATAAATATATTTTTCTAAAAATGGTTAACTTGCACGAGGAAGAAAGAAAAAATTAATCAAATAAATTTTTAAGAGAGAAAAAAAATAATATGATAGATAAATATTTTTTTAACTTATACCATGCAAAGAGGAAAAAAAAATTAATACATAGATTTTTCAAGAGAAAAGAAGAAGATTAATATGATAAATAATTATCTGTACTTTATAGGAATAGTTAATTTGTAAGGGAAAAGATGAGAAATAAAACAAATAGATTTTTTTTACCAAAAAAAAAATACATATATAGATTTTAAGAGAGAGAAAAATTAATATGATAGATAAATGTATTTTAGAAAAAATGGTTGACTTGCACGTGGAAAGAGGACAACTAAATTAAATAGATTTTTAAGATAGAAAACAAAATAATATGATATATAAATATTTTTTCTACAAATTCATATCATAGTGAAGATCATCGGGACGTATTTAGTAATAGTGTTTAAATAAATTACGCTTAGAAATGATTAATCAGCTCAAAATGAAGTTGTTGCTTTAAAATATATATTTACTATTAAATATTTAGAGAAGTATGATACTAAGGTAGTGATAAAAGAAATAGTTAATGTTAATCTATAACTTTGCTTTGAAAAAAAAATCACAATAAAACTTTAATGTCTATTTTAAAATAATATTCTTTTTTATATATTCTTTATACATGTTATATTTTTAAATTATTTATTATTAATACTAAAATTGTGTAGTAGACGGTACATACTTACTTACATTTAAGAGTCATTATTTGTATGTATATTATATAGATATAGATATCAGTAATCATTATTAAGTTAATATCTGTTACACACTTTGTGATCGACGGTTTAGATAAATTAATTTTTTAACAACTTTTTATATATAATTCCCCACAAAAAAAAAAAGAATTTTAAATCACAAAACGTGAAATCAATTTGATTTTGAAATTCTAAAAAAATGTATATTCCCCATGCGTGGCACGGGTCCATACACTAGTATATAACATGCTTCTAATAAGATGTGTAAATTCCGGATGTGTAAATTTTACAAAAGGTGATTTTGCATTTTGCACATCCGGAAATTAAATTCCGGACGTATTAAATTTTACACGTCTGGAAATTAAATTCTGGATGTGTAAAATTTCATGAAAGGTTATTTTACTCGTCCGGAAATTAAATTCCGGAGACTGAATTTTACGTTCGGAAAATAAAATCCGTAAACATTCCTGAAAAACAAATTTGGATGTTTATGAAACATCACTCTCTATCCTATCTTCCCTTCACTTTTGTGATGGAAATTGCAAAACCCACGCTCCTCCACATCCACACATAATGGTTACTATATTATGCTGAGAATTTGATCGTAGCCCAGTTGCTATGAGATCTTCCAAAAAGTCTCAAAATTGAAGGAAGAAGAATTGGAAGGAAGTGCTCTAGTGAAACGTAAGAGAGAGAGAGGGTGTTGGAAGAAGCAAGGACCGTGAGCTTGATAATGGTACTGGGAGAGTGATGCATTTGGGGAGGGTGAAGTGCACAAGTTTGGAATAGAATATGGTGTGGGGTTTTCCGGATGTGGTGTGGGGGAGGAATAGAAAAGGAGCGAATTTGGAATAAAGGCAATGAAAAAATTAGGGACCAGGTGTAGGGAGCAAAAAAATAAGGTGTAAGAAGTTGGCCCCAGGGTATTTTTGGAAAGAAAAATGGCAAAATCAAGTTGCAAGGTGCAACTAACAAATTGCAAGGTGTTAATAGCAATGTTCTATTTCCATCCAGGTTTTTTACTTTGGGATTTTCGTGGACGGGGCCCATTCATCCTTCTTTGGTGGATATCAACTATTAAAAGTGGAAAGATTGTTATATGCTTATGGAGGAAGAAAGTGCTAAAATACAGTATTATTAAAATCGAACCAGTTATCGACTCGGCCAGGGCATTGGATTAATAACAATAAGGAGAATGTTAATGAGTGTCCTTAGGGGATTATTTAAGGAATCAAGAAAATAAATTTTGTATGAGAAAATGATATATTTAAGATATATAAAAGTGTTATATTTAAATTCTCAATACAAATTTTTTTTTATTGATTCTTTAACCAATGCTCTTAAGGTATTCGTAAGCATGAACCTAACAATGATGGATTGACTATCTTAATCAAGAACACTTTGTCTATTCCTAAACAATGTAGGGCTGAGAACTTATATGTGAATTTCTAACAGTTGCTCCAAAGTATGGGTCCACACATATAAACAAAAGACACCAATCATCCAACGGAGTAATGGCAGTCGGGTTTTTCCTCTAATGGGGGATGAGCTCCCATGAAAACACAACAACGGTGACAAAGATAGTTGTCCAAATTGAATTGACATTTTCTGATATCACTTGTTAGATTGAGAAAAGTCTTTGCTCTTGAAACATAAAGTAATGTGACTTGTACACACTTGAACATGGGATAATATCTGCGCCTCAACCCTCTGCTAACAATTTTGATTGGTCAATTAATTGAAATATTAAATAATTAATAATAAGAGATTTGGCATCTCCTGAGGTGCCAACATAGTTGGGATGTCAGATTGTTGAAGTGATGCCTTTGCATGCCAATTTTTGTAAGACTGAGATGTTATCTACTTGTACAGGTAGCACCTCATCCTGATATTTGTATAATTTTTACTATTTGAATGCATCTAGTCTCACTTTTTTTTTTTTTTTTACATGTTTATACTTTAATTATGTCACCTTCACATATGTGAGAAGACTTGTGGCTCCTAAAAGATGCGTCTCAAGCATTTTCTTATCGAATTGTAAAAGCATTGATGCTTATTTACTGCTATTTCATTTATACGTCAGCAAATAAACGATATGTTTTGGCATCAAGAACAATCTGTCTAACCGATGCTATTGCTCCTATTACAACTAAAACTGAGGATGCTGCTGCTATCAATGTGTTCCCCCAAAAGATTAAGCTTGTTTTTGAGGGCTTGAAAGTCAAATTGAAGAAAACCATTGGCAAAATGAAGTCCAGAGGGATGCACCCAAATGCCCCTAACAAGGCCAATATATCTCCAAAGAATGGCAACATGGCTGCCAAAACTGTGCCTATGATCACAGATAATGACCGAAAAAACAACCTTGGCAAAACATTCCGAACAGAAAATTCTCCCATTTTTGGGTCTGCAAATGTTTTTTCTAATAATTCATTTGTTGGTTGCAAGTAGACCTGTGATAACAAATGCATATATTGATCAGCAAAATTAAGAGAGAGAATTAATAGACTTAATTGTATATTTTGTCCCTCAACTCTTTCAATCGTACGATTTTGATTCCTTAAAAAAATTTAATTGCACATTTAGTCCTCTAATTTATCAAATTGTGCAAAATCAGTCTTTCCGTCCATAACCAGGCAACGTATAATAAGGACTGATTTTGCACAAATTGAAAAATTAGAGGACTAAATGTGTAATTAAATTTTTTAGGAATCAAAATCACACAATTGAAAAAGTTGAGTGACTAGAAGTGCAATTAAGCTGAAATAATAATAATGTTGATTTGTTAAGATATTATTGACCGTGTATAGAAATTAAACTCTTTTGCTGAATTGGATGCATATTTTCTATATTGAATTAGAATTGAAAGCTAGATTATGTACCCCAAAAAAAAATTTTCAAGCTAGAGAAATAATCACCAAGCAGCTGTTCTTACCACTGTCACTGCCAATGTTTGTAGAGGAATGAATAGATTAATCAACAAAAGAAACCAAGTGGGTAGCAAAGGCTTCATCACATCCATGAAGTTAGAAAGAATAGTTCCCTTGGCCTGATTTCCAAAAGCCCAATAACCTGAGATGCTAATACTAAAAAAGGTTGTGACTATAACAAAGTAACACACACATAGTCCTTTGAACATTTTGCCCTTTACAGGAGGTGCTATAGTTGCCTGCAAAGCACACAAAAAAAAAAATGATTTGTATTTAGTAACTAGACATGATTTTGGTTTTTAAAACTTGTAACAAATGTCTAGTTAGAGCTAAAAGGTTGAATAATGTTGCCATATTTAAGGCTTCTATAGCTACAAATCTAATATTTATTCTCAGCAAATGAATAACATGCTAAATTAACCTGTATTTCTGGAATGATTCCACAAGCATACGCGGTAGCAATGATTGAAATGCCATTGAAGACACCAAAAAGTTTATCTATTTCAGAACCATTTAATGAATAATTTCTACTGGGTGCATTCTTTGAGTGACCTGTGGTAGATACAAGCAATAAATCAAGTAAATTACAAATTTATACATATTTCTTCTAAGAATAACATTGTGTTTCCTTTCCTTACCAATGTATGTAGCACCAATAGTGATACATGTACCATAAGCCAGACCAAGAAGCAGAGAAATCAAATTGATGTGCCTAAGGGAGTGAAATGATGGAATTTGAGCCAAAACCAATGTTATGACCCCACATATACTGATAAACTGGTACAGCTTCATGGTTCCATGTGGGTTGTAGAGCAAGTAAATGTACTGCACAGCTTAAGAAAATTGAATCAAGATGTCAAACATAGTAGCTTTTCAATAATGGGAATGGATCCTTTCATATACTTGCTGTAATGGGAAAATGAGTAAATGGCCTCTTATTACCTTGAGGCTCTGCCCAGCAACAAGTGGACCAATAACCACTGCACCAAAGCATATAGCAAATTGAAGGGGGGCTACAAAAAATTTAGCCCATTGAGGTCCTGCCATAATTTAGTTTTGTAACATCAATTCATACCATTCACTATGAAAGCCAAACTCACATATCATCTTAACCTCACAATTAAAAGATGAAACAATAACAAGGAAAAGAAAAATCAAAAAGCAGGGTCAGTTTCTACTTTCTACTACTTAAAGGGTAATAAGCACTAACAGTTAGAAAATTAACTGCTAGTTGTTAACACTAACATAGCAAAACAATTTTCTGCAGGGGTTTGCTAATTAATGTTTACATGTAACAAAGTTTCCCCAACTTTAATTTTTAACATATAGTAAAGCAAATGATTGATACACATGTTTTTCTTTAAAAAAAAATATTATTTCCCCACTAAAAGGATAAACAATTAAGAAAAGTTAACTGCCCTAGCATATAAATGCAATTTTTATAGGGTTAAGTTGTGTAAGAAACACTTTGCACACAGAAGTTGACAATTATTTATGTAATATTATATTTTCTCACAATTTATCTATTATCTTATTAAAATCTTTCTCTATTATTTGCCTACAATGCAATTTTTTTTTGCATATTTATTATTTCTTTTGTCTTCTTTAATATTTTTCAACTAATATAATCCTTTGGAGAAACAAAAAAACTAATATAATCATTTTGGAGATAATATTTTTAAGAATGAAATCTAAATTTTATTTGGTAATAAAAAGTATTATAAAGATACTTTTAATAATGGGATGCGCAAAAACAAACAAAAAATTGATGTAATTGTAAATAAATGTGACTTTTTTTTTTATGAGGCTCCCCTAAAGTGACATTCAGTATAAAGTGAGCAAGTGACGATGTAATTTGTTTTGATTCCTCAAGTGGATTGAGATATTAATGTATTTTAATTAATCAAAGGTGGATGCATTCTTTCTTGCTTAGAGGAGTTTTTTCCCTCTCTTTTATGGCGACAAAAGAATAACCAAATTCTTTTCTCTACAATTTAGAGTTTGACTACATGGATAAGTAGATGCTATGGCATTGACTATCTTATTACTGTAATCCTTATGGGAAAATGTTCATCTTACCAGTTATTTTAGGTTGTTTTTTCTGGTAAATTTCCTAAAAAAGGCCTGATCAGGAGAAAAACAAGAATTATAATAGCACAAAACAAGGAGCAGTTTTGTTCTAAGTTTCTTGGGAAAAAGGCAAGGAAAAAAAAAAGCAGAGAATATATATTCACCTAAAATGTCTGTAGCCATATCCCTAAATCGAAGCTGGCGACGGCCGAGGCGTGCATGATGCTCCAAGACAGCAGATAAAAGGTTATATGAATAGAAAGTGATAAGGCCTGCAAGGGTTAACCAAAGCACACCTCCAACCCAACCCAGTAGAGTGAATGAGAAAGGGAGTGTAACAAGCACAGGACCCACTATAGATGTTGTCAAGTGATACCCACTGTGCCACCATGACCCTATACATGATATCACAACATGTATATCATTAATTGGTTAAATACCCTATTCTCATCTTCATGGAAGCTTGATAATTAGGGATGGAGATATCTGTCCCAAATTGGTGTTTTATTCAATGTCTCATCCAATTAGATTATGTCATATCATTTAAAAAGATATATTTGTAATAAATAATGTAATTTTTTAATTGACATAATCTAAGTAGATAAGACAAGGAATAAGACACCATCTTAAGACGAGTGATCTCTATCAGTTTTTAAGACCACACAGCATGATTGAGAGATGTCAAAACTATAGAACTTGTATTAAGTTACCTAATCCATTTAAGGTAACATATATATAATTCAACTGGAAAAGCATGTATGCTAACCTCGGGATTTGAGAACAAATAGAGCCCCAGCATCTAGCTCGAGTGGATTTGAAGGGTTAACAAGGCCCTTTTCATTGTCACTTGCAGGTGGCACTTGCTCTTTCATAGAGTCTGTTCCCATATTTTTCTGCTTGTGCCTGTGAACGTTCTGTGTTCTGAAAAGCTTTGTTCTCTGCGCTGCTACTAGTAGTGAATACTCCAATTTTAAGGTTGTGATGATAATGATGAATTGATGATACTGTCTTACAGGTAATTAATAAGACAAGAAGACAAAGAAATGAAAAATTGTCACTACCAATTAACTAAATATCTCAACATATTTACCCAGTAAGCTACTTATAACTAATTCAGAAACTTGTAGTAGGAATTAAGTAGTTAAGTTGCTGCTAACAAGTTATTAATTAATTAAGATAATATTTTAGTAACGAAAATAACATAAAGTGATATGTAAAAGTGTACAGATTTTTTTTTGATCAGAATGTAAAAGTGTACAGATTTATAAATAAGTACTTAAATTTGAGTTTATTAAAAAAAGATATCTAAAAAATAATGTGAGGCTCTAGTCAACCAAGCATTTCTCTCCAAAGAAATGTGAGGTACTAGCTGATTAAATTGACTTCTAATATTTGACGACAAAAAACAATACTGAAGTCAGTCAAACTAATCAACGTCATGGTGGCATGAAATTTCGAAATTCCGAAAGCAGGGACAATCTACTTCTGACCTGTGATATTCTAACAACTGCGATCGACGGGAAATCGTAGGGGTGTTCATATCCAAATCGATCTAAAATAAAATCGAAAACCGATCCAAAAAAACCGAAAACCCCACAAAACCGATGTATACCGGATTTTTTTGGATCTTGTTTTGTGAAAACCGATCGGATCGGATCGGATTTCGGATTCCTTTTCTTAAACCGAATCAATCCAAAACAAACCGCATATATAAAATTTAATATAAATTTATTCTATTTTTTGCATTATTTATTTTTTTATTTGTTGTTTTTTTTAATAACACTTACTATTTTGATTTGACATATTTCTCTTTTACTATTTCTAAGTTCCAAACATAAAAAAATATGTTATGAAACTAGTTGATGATGATATTTATTTAGTTTGTACATATTTTATGAAATGTTATTATAAACAATTATATACATGTTTAAGATTTTGTTCAATTTAGCTTGTAATCTTAATTTTTTGGTGTAATTTCAATATGTAATGATGTATCAGTAAAAACCGAATCAACCGAACCGATCCAAACCGCATTTAATCGGATCGGATTGGATTATTTTAAGGAAGTCATCCAAACCGAACCGAACCGCATGCTCTTTTTTATCTTTGGATCGGATATCTTTTTGCCTCAAAACCGATCCAAACCGAACCGCGAACACCCCTAGGACATCGTATCTGACCAGTGGCAATTTTGCAATTCCTTTTCAGAAAAGTTTTTAAATACTTAACTCTTTTTAGTACTTAGTTCTAATCCTGGATTGATGCCACTATATTAATTACAATTTTTTTTTAATTTATTCATATTTTAGGGTTGTAATTTTTAGAAATACTCATGTTCATTTAGTATTTCATACCCATATCCATTTAGTAATTCATTTATAGATTCATCTATTTCTAGTAATTCTTCACATATTCATTTACGTATTTCTATTTTATATTCTAGTTGTATTCTTAATTGTACATAATTTTGGTAGAAATTTTCTTGCCAATATTGATACCTTAGCTTTTCAATTATTATTTGTTTACAGTCTTTTAGTAAATTCATAACTAGCACACTTAATATCTCTTTATCCATTATTTTGAATATCAATGTTCATCATCTGAATATTTTTCTTCTGTAATAAATTTTATTTCTTCTAAATATTCAAATTCAATATTCATATCTATATTATTTAAATAAAGTTCTTCATGCCTATATTGTTTTTTTTATCTTTTTATTATGATTTGTTTATAATCAATTGGAAGATTCATTCGTAAAACACTTATTATTTCTATATATGTCTATTTATCAAAATTTATTATTATTTCAATCACTATCACTGTCGTCAAAAGGTTGTGATGATAATGATGATACTGTCTTACATGTAATAAGACAAGAAGATAAAGAAATAAAAAATGTCACTACCAATTAACTAAATATCTAACATGTTCTTCCTTTTTTTTTTTTCTCTATCATCGTAAATAGTAATTATTCTTCGTCGCGGACCTAGACAGCTCTTAAGGGTTGCTCCCTTATGATAAAGTCAAACCCTAACCACTTGCTTAAGATTAACGAACTCGAGTACATTATCACTTGGACTAACTAGATGTTAGTAAATATCTGACATTTAACATGTTTAACCAACAATTTACTTCATTCAGAAACTTGTAGTAGGAATTAATTAAGTAGTTAAATTGTTAATAGTAATTAAATTGTTAATTAATTAAATTAATATTTAATTAACGAAAATAACATAAAGTGATATGTAAAAGTGTAAAATTTATAATTTAAGTACTTAAAATGAGTTTATTAAAAAAAGTATCTAAAAAATAATGTGAGTTTCTAGTCAGGTCAACCAAGCATTCACCTCAAAAGAAAGAACGGCTGAGTGGATATTTGGGAAATATATATTTATTTTTTTCATAAAACCTTTTACGAGAGTATTTTTAATAGATTGTGAGGTGTTTGGTTAAAATAGATAAAATTGATTATAATCTAAGAGTAAAGATATTTGGACATATAATTTAGATATCTTGTATAGACACCGTAGAGCTTATAAATGTCTAGGGAGTGATAAAATACATGATGAGAGAGAAGAAAATAATAAATAAGTGGGAGGGATACTTTTATACGGTGTTAGACACCATTTTTGTGTCCAAATATCATTACTCTAATTTAAAAAATCAAGTTTTATATTGGATGTTGATCATAATCAAAAACAATTATTTTGAACATTTTGAATTTAAGATATTTGCTTTCAATTTATTATAGAAAATTAATTTTTATATAATATAAACAAACACATTATTTTAAAATCATTTTTAACTATTATATTAAATATAAAATTGATTTGGTTATGTTCTATTTTCTTTATAGAATAATTGTTGATATATTGTATGTACTACAAATAATTTTCCTTGTATTATTAAAATAATTCTTTTTGCTACCCAAAATAGTGGATGTATGAATCT
Organism: Echinosophora koreensis; assembly: GCA_035048595.1. Classification (NCBI taxonomy): domain Eukaryota; kingdom Viridiplantae; phylum Streptophyta; class Magnoliopsida; order Fabales; family Fabaceae; genus Echinosophora; species Echinosophora koreensis. Next base: position 1,937,302 of record JAPCYP010000078.1, read on the forward strand.
ATCTGCAATTTGTATTTTTATCGGCTTTTCTAATTTTTCCCATTTATCAAACAATGCTTTTGTTACTAAACAAATACTTGCTCCAGTATCAATATAAGCCCCGGTTCCCTTATTAATTTTTTCTATTATTATTTTTTATATAAGTATTATTCGGATTCTGTTTCTTCTGAAGATAATTCATCTTCTAGATATTCATATATACTTACTTTAATATAAGTTAATTCTTCTTCTAACGATTCAAGTTTATATATTTGGTATACTTTTTTTTATTAATTTTGAATTTTCTTTAAAATCTTTTTCTTTTCGTTGAGGATATTCATTTGCATAATGGCCTTCAACATTGCATATCCAATAGATACATTTCTTTTTTCCTTTTGGACAATATTTTCTTGGTGTTGATTTATTTTTTCTAAAATATTTTTTCTTATTATTTTTATAATATGTTTTCCTCTTTGGATACGTTCTTTTTAATTTTGGTTTCTTATAATATTTTCTTTTTCTTACTGGTTTATCACATCCATAATTTTCAGGTTTTTCCATTTCTGGAATATCACAACAAATTACATTGCTTCGTCTATTTAATTGTCTTATTGTTTCTTTGTTTAAACATTGTTCTCTTAATTCTCGATATAGAATTTGAATAATTCCTCCTAAGGTATTAGCCGTTTCATCTTGCCTAGATTCTCATAATCTCTTTATTTTAGAATTAAGGGGATATGGTTATTTGTCTATAAAAATATCCTTATATATCTCTTTTGTTTCTTCGTCTAATTGGTAATAATATTTTTTGTATTCACAAATAAAACTTTCCATTTGACATATGTCACATATTTGCATCTTGTTTAAATGAACTTTAGCTTTTTCATGTAAATATTTCTCTGTTTTCTCTTATTGTTCGAATATATTATATCTTATAAATTCTTGATAAATTAAAGGCATGACTAATTTGGCAAAGTCTTGATTATTATTAATTAAGCATGAATGTTGTTGCCAAGTTTCATTACTAATACTATTTAGAAATTTTTGTACATTGCCTAATGTTTTAAATAATAAGAAATTATTTACATCTATCATATTTAGCTTATTAAATTTTTCATCAGTTGCCATTAATAGTATTATTTCATTAGTCCATTGTAATAATACTTCCTCTTTATTTCTTGCGCAATCAATATTTAATATATTTTCCGATCTTATTGACTCATAATGAGGTTTAAATTCTTCTTGAATTTTTGTCCATTTATTATTTTTTCTTGCGTATCCTTTATTATACCTGGTTTCTTCTTCGTATTTATCATATGCTCCATTAGGAGTATATTTATATTTTTTCCATTTTCTCTTGGGTTTTGTCCCACTATATTCTTCTTTTTCCATATATATATTTTCTTCAGATTCTAAAGACGAACTATAATTTAAAACTATTTCTTCATTTTCATCATTTTCTTTAACTACCTGTTCTATCGGATCTATTTTTTGTATTTGGTCATGTTCTTTTTCAATTTTTTTAATTGTTCTAACAACTGTTGAATCTCTTCTATATCATTTGATTTCTTTAATGTTTCCAAATATTCATCTTTTATCCTCTCCATAAAGTTAATGGTAGGGATATTTTGATGGTTCTAGACTTGATTCTTGTTTTACTATTATTTTTTCTAAATCTTTTGATTTTAGTAATTCTTCTAATTCATTGTTATGCATTTATTCTTTTCTTCATCTTCTAAAAGGTTTTCTAATTGTTCAAGAACTTTTATGAGTTTTTCAATATCTTTATTTTCATCTATTTCCTTACCTTTACTTATATTATTAAGTGTATCTCTTATATTATTTATTTCACTTTGTCCTTTTTGTATTCTATTATAAGTATAATTTACAATTTTATTAGTATTTTCTATTAGTTGGATAATATTTTTATTAGTCTCTTTCATTATTTTTTTCTATTCTCACTAGTGCAAAATATGCATTTAACATCGAGGTTTTAACATCGGTTTTATAAAAACCGATGTGAAAAAGGAGGCGGTGGCATTTTGAAATTAAACTGAAGTATTTTAACATCGGTTATTATGAAAACCGATGTGAAAATTTATTTTACATCGGTTTTAATAAAAACCGATGTGGAAAAGTGATACAAAAAACTAAATTTTTTTATCAGACATAATATTAGACATCGGTTTTATTATAACCGATGTGGAAAATGAAACAAAAAACAAATTTTTTTTTATCAGACATAAGATTAGACATCGGTTTTGGTATAACCAATGTGGAATATATTTTAGACATCGGTTTTAGGAAAACCGATGTGGAAAATGAAAAAAAAAAAAAATTTAATCATGCATAAGATTACACATTGGTTTTACTAATAACCGATGTGGAAAACACTTTAACATCGGTTGTCTTTATAACCGATGTGGAATGTTTGTTTTATTTCATTTTTCGCGCTGAATGCTCACTCTGCTTCCCACACTCAGGCACCCAAACCTTTTCCCCTTCCCTCTCCTTTTCACAATCAGACCACCCAAACCCTCTCCCTTTCCAACTCCATTTCCTCTCACCGCCCTATCCCTCTCCATTTCCTCTCACCGCCGTATCCCTTTCCGTTCCTCTCACTGTCATCGCGTCACGGCATCCCCTGTTTCCTTTCCCATTCCCAAATCACAGACCAGAGACCACCGCATCCAGTGGCCAGCGCCGGTCTCCTCCGCCCAAGCTCCGCATCTACTTTGAGTGGCCTTCTGAGAGAACAGGTTCTCTTCATCATCTACTTTGACATACTTTGTCTTGATTTTCTTATTGTCTTTTGGTTTTGAGGATGGGTTTCCTTAGTACTACGTAGTAAAAAATAGACTGTTCACAACTGTTATTATATTTATATATGTATAGAACTAAAAATTTCTGTAAGTAATGCTTTGGCTGGCTGTGTTTATTAATAAATTGGTTGGCTTTGAGAGTATGTTACTATATTCTTGTAAGATTGGAAATGAGCTGGCCGTTTTGTGAGAGGCATGTCCTCTCACTGTCTTGAACTCATGGTCATATATGCCCATGCTGATTTTGCTGACTTGCCTAGTATTTCCCCTTCATATTTCATCCTTTGTAATCCTTTTATTTTCTGTTGATGAAGTATGCCATCATAGGAGAACATCCTTTGCTAACAAATTTGCCTAAATGGAGATTATATTCAAACTGAAAAGAACTTTGCCATGAATATTATGCTAAGAATTAAAATATTTATTAGGACTAATTTGGATTTAATGTAATCTGCAATATAAACTTAAAACTCTTCATCTCACTTGGCCTTATGCATTTAATGTAGAGGTGCCCCTAAACCATAGGATATCTACTTTTGCAAGGAATGATAATGACTCTCACTCTTTAACATGATAAGAGATATATCATCTTTCTGTAAACAGTGTGCTTAAACTAATTACTAGGCATGGTGGCTCTGCTTCTGTGTCTTTACTGAATGAGCAATAAAGTCTCATAAGAACCACTCTAAGGAAATAATATACAACAATGAAGTCTAATAAGAACCACTTGCATTCATGAATATATGTTCTTTTTCTTTTGAAGCAATATGTATTTCTTTTGTAAACAAGAATACCTTGTGGTTTATATATTGGTTCATGAAGATATAATGCAGACATGAATGTTGTGTATAGATTATAGACTATGTTCTTGGCAATCATTAAGAGCTAAAGAGTAAATTTTGGTGTTGTTGGATGGTCTTTTTTGGTTTGTATTGTTTGAGATTTGAGATTTGTATTGTTTGATTCATGTCTGCATTATGCTTTCAAAACAGGTTTCTATTTTCTAAATGTTTCTAAGAATCATATCTATTTTCTTTCTTTCAGGGTTTCTTGATTATTTGAAACTTAAGACTTCGTTTCCACACTTGTTGTGTTTCTTCCACACCCGGTAAACTTTCTCATCTCTATTTTTCTAGTTTTATTTTTGTTTGTTTTAACTTGGGGATTGGAGTGTTTTATTAATTAGTAAAGCCTTAGTTTCCCGTTTGAGATGCAATATTAATGAGCATACGTGTACGTGCTTAAGGTACAGCTCATTATATTGGATCTTGAATTGTCCAAGTTGGACAGTTTGGGAAAAAACTTTTTCTTCATTCAGTTAAAATAGTTATTCATTGATTCTCATGTTATATACCTGATGAAAGTTCGAATTGGTACATTTTCTTTCGTTCTCCGGGTGCATACTTTATCTTGGTGGATGGCATCGCGTTCAAGTCGTGTACGTCGGAGACCGAAGGGAAATGCTGCCGAAATTTCGTCGAGTATGAGCATGAGAGTTAAGGACTAACTGTTAACCGAATGTTGAAAAAGTTTCTTCTCGAATGGGATAGGGCCATACCCTATCATAAGAAGTAGTTGATGAAGATGTTGGACTAAGTATGAAGTTAATGTTTTAGTCATGGATCGCGGTTGGATGAATGCTAGACGGACAAGTGATGAGTATGAGAATGGAGTGGAAGATTTTCTACAATTTGCTAAAACAAATGCTCCTGATAGTAGTGACGGAAGGTTTTGTTGTCCTTGTGTTAACTGTTTGAATGAGAGACGACTAGAAGATGACGAGATACGGGATCATCTTATTTGTGAGGGGATTTGCAAGAGTTATACAATATGGATATGTCATGGTGAATCGTTAGACAGGCCAAGGGTGTCGGATAGAGAGGAAGTTGATGACGTAGATATGGACGATGGACTAGAGGACATGATCCGTGATATTGGGCAAGAGTCCTTTCGGCGAGCACATGTGTATGATACTTTGTGCAGTGATGCGGAAGTGGCTTTGTATCCGGGGTACACTAATTTCACACGGTTGTCAGCGGTGTTAAGATTGTTCAATGTGAAGGCGAGAAATGGGTGGAGCAATAAAAGCTTTACCGAATTGCTTGAGTTGTTGAAAGACATGCTTCCAGAAGGTAACACATTACCATCCCGAAACTATGAGGCGAAGAAGATATTGTGTCCGATGGGTATGGAGTATAAGAAAATACACGCTTGCCCCAATGATTGCATATTGTACAGGAAAGAGTTTGAAGAGATGCACGAGTGCCCCAGGTGTGGGGTATCACGATACAAAGTGAAGGATGATGATTCTAGTTGTGATGCGGTCACCAAGGGTCCTCCTGCGAAGGTGTTGTGGTATCTTCCAGTAATTCCGCGGTTCAAGCGATTGTTTGCTAATGAAAAGGATGCAAAGAATATTAGATGGCATGAAGATGAGAGGAAATGTGATGGACAGCTTCGTCATCCGGCTGATTCTTTGCAGTGGAAGAGAATTGATAGTTTGTTTCCGGAGTTTGGCAATGAGCCCAGAAACCTCAGGCTTGGACTTGCTACCGATGGAATGAATCCATATGGAAACTTAAGTAGTATTCATAGTTCATGGCCTCTTCTCCTGGTAATTTACAACCTATCTCCTTGGTTGTGCATGAAGCGCAAATACATTATGTTAAGTATGATGATTTCGGGTCCAAAACAGCCAGGAAATGATATTGATGTTTATCTGAGTCCATTGATTGAAGACTTGAGAAAGTTGTGGGATGAAGGCATTGATGTGATCGACGGGTATTGCCGTGAGACTTTCAGATTGCGTGCCATGTTATTTTGCACCATCAATGACTTTCCAGCATACGGGAACTTGTGCGGGTATAGTGTTAAGGGGCATAAAGCATGTCCAATATGTGAAGAAGGCACATGTTACCATCAACTGCAACATGGAAGGAAGACAGTCTACCTTGGGCATCGGAGATTTCTCCAGCGTAATCATCCTTATCGTAGGTTGAGAAAAGCTTTCAATGGACTTCCGGAGAATGCAATTGCTCCGGTGGCCTTGACTGGAGACCAAGTTTATGAACGGGTGAAGAACACTAATGTTATCTATGGGAAGTCCCAAAAGAAGGCTACTGAGAAGAATATATGGAAGAAGGGGTCGATCTTCTTTGATCTTCCATATTGGTGCAAGCTTGATGTAAGACATGGTATTGATGTGATGCATGTGGAGAAAAATGTGTGTGACAGTTTAATCGGAACGCTTCTCAACATTCAAGGCAAGACAAAGGATGGTGTAAATGCTCGTCTGGATCTAGTTGCGATGGGTATACGAGAGCAGTTAGCTCCACATAAAGTGGGGGATAAGAAGACTTATTTGCCCCCAGCATGTCATACTTTATCAAAGGAAGAGAAAAGAAGTTTCTGTGAATGTCTACGGGGAGTCAAAGTGCCACAGGGTTACTCTTCAAATATCAAGCGACTTGTCTCAATGAAAGATCTCAAATTAGTTGGCTTAAAGTCTCATGATTGCCATGTCTTGATGCAACAACTACTACCGGTGGCCATTCGTGACATCTTGCCTAAAAAAGTCAGACATGCCATTACTAGGTTATGCTTATTCTTCAATGCTATATGTAGCAAGGTCATTGACATTAAAAAGTTGGATGACTTGGAAAATGAGGCAGCCATTATCTTGTGCCAATTGGAGATGTATTTTCCACCTTCATTTTTTGACATCATGGTTCATTTGATTGTTCATCTAGTGAGGGAGATTAGATTCTGTGGCCCCGTTTATTTAAGGTGGATGTACCCGGTTGAGCGATACATGAAGATCTTGAAAGGATATATGAAGAATCCACACCGTCCCGAAGCATCTATTGTTGAAAGGTATGTTGCAGAAGAAGCTATTGAGTTTTGTACAGACTACATGTCAGAAGCGGAACCTGTAGGGCTTCCGAAGTATTGTCATGAAGGAAGATATGATGGGAAGGGTACACGAGGTATCACTGTTAAGAGCATGGATCGGGAGGAAGTGCTTCAAGCACATTTGTATATATTGAATAACACTGATGAGGTTGAACCATACTTATGTGAGCACAAAAGCATCATCAACGAAACTTATCCTAGAATGAATGAAAAATTGTGTTTGAACAAGCATAATAAGACTTTCTTGAACTGGTTTAAAGAAAAAATTGCAAAGGATGGTACTGCTTCTGAAACATTAAAATGGCTAGCACAGGGACCTAACTTTGATGTCATATGCTGGAGTGGGTACGATAGCAATAAGTTTTCCTTCTATACAAAGTCCCAGGATGACAAAAGTACTATGCAAAACAGTGGGGTTATGGTCATCGCTGAGTCCATGCATTTCTCTAGTTCGAAAGATAAAAACCCTGTTATGGCATCCGTTTCATACTTTGGGATCATTGAAGAGATCTGGGAGGTTGATTACACGAAGTTTAGAGTGCCTATTTTTAAATGTCAGTGGGTCGACAGTAACAATGGTGTGCAAACCGATGAGTTAGGATTCAAATTGGTGGACCTTAATAAGGTAGGTAATAAAGACGAGCCTTTCATCATGGCATCGCAAGCAAAACAAGTGTTTTATATCCGTGATCCTTCTAACAAAAGGTGGTCAGTGGTTCTCCAGGGAAAAAACATGTATAATAGTAGTGAGGGAAATCAAGATTCAACTCTTGATATTTCTGACACTCCTTCTTTCTCAACACGGGTGCCTAATTTCAATGAGGAAAATGAAGTGGACGATGTACATGCTACTCGTAATGATCACCAAGAAGGGTTATGGGAGAACGTTACTACTTGACCACAGTGTAAGTTTAGTTTGAGTTATGTTTAAAGTCATATTATATGTTTACGTTGATATTTATAAGTTATGCTTACTTTGATTGATATTTATAAGTTATGTTTGATATTTATCCTGACATACTGACTTTTTGTTTTTGTCTAAACAGGTATACATGGCTGATCCTGAGGATATCCCTCCTTCATGCAGTGGGTCGGAGACCCCGTCTTCGGGTAGAAAGGGTAGACGTGCCACACGAATGAGGAATTTGACTGCCAACCGTGGTTCAAATCAAAAGATAACAATCGACTTTGATTGTAACCTCAATCCTATTGGGCCAATGGCAGAGCAATTTATTAGTTTTGTGGCGACCCTTGCTCGAAGCAGGCCTAGCATACTTATTGAGCGTTGGAAAGATGTACCTCAGGGCGTGAAGGATCAGATATGGGAGAGTATTCTGGTATCTATACTTTTCCGTCCTGTGTTTGTATCTACTTTATTAATATCATACAGTAATTCGTTGATTCTTTTGTTGTTAATGTAGCTCACCTTTGACCTGTCGGATACGACGGATATGAAGAACCGTTGGATAAAGTATGCTGGTGAGCGTTGGAGGGGTTTTAAGGTGGACCTGGGTAGATACTATGTATTCAATCCACGCTGTGAAAAGAACCCACTTGAGGTGTACCCGTTTCTTGACCAGGCGACGTGGGATCGCTTTGTTCAGAGCCGACATGATCCCAGCTTTCAGGTTAACTTATTTGAGTTGTCTCTAAATTTATGTAATTTCATTAATTTTATTAATTTACTGATGTAATTTAATTGTCTTCTATTTATAACAGGAGAAGAGGAAAAAGGGGCAGGAAAACCAAAGCAAGAATGTCTACCCCCATGTACTGTCTCGTGGGGGATATAAAAAGCTTGCTCAGACCATGGTGGAGGAGGAAAAGAAAGCATGTCAGGAAGCAGCATCTCAGGCAGATCCTAATGCTGAAAATCATCCTGAAGTTGTTGATCCACCTCCACCCCCACGCCATCGTAAATGGAAGAGGGCCCGACAAAGAAAAACGGGACAATATACATCTGAGGAGGCCCGCCAAGTAGCTGAGAAGATTGTATGTGTAGTTTGAATTGTAATTGTGATTTTAACAATGTTACTTAATTGTAATGTGACCTAATATTTTATATGTTGCAAGATGCCTTGGACGAGCAGGCCACTCAAGGAACCTTTGTTCCTAGAGGACGCGAGGATATCTTAGCTGCTGCCATTGGTAAACCAGACCACCCGGGCCGTGTCATTGGTGTTGGATGGGGCGTTGGCATTCGCCAATACCATGGTTCATCTTCACACCAACGCCACAGGGATGTTGCTGCAAATAGAGAACGGCTAAAACAGGAGATTGCAGATGAGCTTAGACAGGAGATGACCCAGCAGTTTAACCAGCAGATGGCAATAATGGCTGCTATGTCCCAACAATTCACAAATGTCCAACCCTCTGTCCATGTGAGCACTAAGGGCTCATGTGATCCTCCTCATCAGCTTGATGATGATGATGATGATGATGATGATGATGATGACGCCCCTGATAGGTGTGAGCTGAATGTTGATGATCATCATGATATTCTGCCTAAAAGGTCAGATCCAGGAAGACCAGAGAAATCTGCTCCTGCCAAGGTATTCATTTGACCATTCAATTAATTACGAATGAAATAACTTAACTGTGATTACTAATGTATATCTTTTTTGTTGTTTAGGGGAACGACAAAGGGGATCCTGGTGATGTTTTTCAACGTCTTGCTATAAAGCTTGTCACCATGGAGGTTGATGCAGCTTTGGTAAGGTTGGAACATGATGGCAGGGCGGATGACGATCTATATATCCCAAAGAAGGAACTTATGGAGATGGCGCTCGACCATGAAATGGCTAGTGCTCACCACATCTCGTTATGGTGCACGTAAGTACATTTTATTTATAAGTTAAATAATTAAATTTTAAATACTATGATAATTAACATGTTTTATCAATATATTAGGTATCTGCATCGCATGTTAGCTAATCAGGGCAACCTCACCCTTTATGGGTTCATTGACCCCATGCTCATTCAGGGTGATGTTCTCCTAGCATCAGAAGACCCGGTCGCCACCATACGTGATATAGTTGCCCGAGACCATCATCAGTTCTACCTTGCGCCTTATCTCTATAAGTAAGCACCAGTTATTTAATTATAACTATATATGACTTAGTCACTAATTGTTTCGCAAATGCAGACGACATTGGCAGTTGTTGATCTTGTGCCCTCGTGTGAATGTCGTGGTCTTCTTCTGCTCGATGGGAAATAGGCCGGCGAATGAACTGAAGAACATCATGGAAACGTAAGCATTAAAATAAGTTAGAATCAGTAATGAAGTTGTTTTAATTATCTGAAATCTATTAGATATACTTTAATTAATGTTTATTTTCTTATGATAGGTCTATGGATGCAAGCCGCATGCTGTGTGGTGAAAGGCGTCGGCCTATTAGATGGATTATTCCTAATGTAAGATATTTATTAGTTCAAACGCTTCAAGCGCAGTGGGTATAATTATTGATTTCTATTTAATTTCTCATATTCTAACTGGGTTTCATTTGTACGTAGTCTCATAGACAACATGGATCATGGGAATGTGGATACTATGTGATGAAGTGGATGGTCGAAATTATCTCCTCCGGTATCACTGAAAGATGGCAGGAGGTAAATGATAATTGGTAACAATTAGTTGTAACAATTATATATAGATTCGTTATATGTTTAATTTTAGTTTATTACTTAAGAGATATAATCTTATGTCCAATTAAACTTGCAGATATTCAACAATCTGACTCCACTCTCTGATGCCGACATAAAAAACATAAGGATACGTTGGGCAACTTTCTTTGTTGAAGTGTACCAACATTAGTTTGTATGTAGTTAGTATATAAACGCATCATGTACTAGCTATAGTGTACTTTTGACTGATATATGTTTTGACATGAAATCTATAATATATCATATGTAGCTTTTTGGTTTCTAATTATCTTTGTTGTCTGAATGTAATTGAATATATTTATTGTTAGTAATCTTTTAATTTAGTGTGTTTTGGTTGTACAAAAATGATTCTGTTGACAATATAGATTCTGTATTGATCTGGATTACTGGATTACTAAAACAGGGGGAAGGACTGTGAATACTGAAAAGGATGATTTTTTTAAAAAAAAAAACTAAAATTCACATCGGTTTCTGAAAAACCGATGTGGTAACCCCAATTTTCCACATCAGTTTTCATAAAAATTGATGTGGTAACCCAACTTTCCACATCGGTTATATTAAAAACCGATGTTGAAAGTTCTGTTTTCCACATCGGTTTTTAAAATAACCGATGCGGAAAGTTGGGTTACCACATTGGTTTTTCTGAAAACCGATGTGGAAAATTGCTGAAAAGGATATGTGGCTTGCTGAAACAGACTTTTTTACATCGGTTTTAAAACCGATGTGAAAAGTGGTAATAAACCACATCGGCCTTTTCAACATCAGTTTGAAAACCGATGTGAAAAGCAAAAAAAACCGATGTGAAATCCCTTTTCTGCACTAATGTCTTTCGAATTTTATTGATATTTTTTCAGATAAACTTATTATTTTATTGTTTTATTATTATATTATTATTTTTGTCTTTTATATTTTTGTCTTTTTGAGGTATTTTGTACGTTGTCGTTGTATGGGTTGTCGAATTAGGTTGTTCGTTTATCATTTCTCTAAGAATAAAGATATTTGAACACATAATTTGGATATCTTATATAAACATCGTATAACTTATGAGTATCTTGGGAGCGATGAAATACATGATAAAATAGAAGATAACAATAAATAAGCGGGGATAAGTACTTTTATAAAATATTGGACACCATTTTTATATCCAAATACCATTGCTCTTTCTCTAACTAATTGACCATTGATTCTACCTAACATGTTTGAAAATGTAAAACTTAATTCTAACACTACAGATCATGACTTAGAGTCCCAGAACTAGCACACAAAAACATCCCACCCTAAGCGGGCTTAGTCTTGCACTCAAATACATATTTATAAACAAATCATTTTATATTTATATAATTTTTTCTATTTGATTTTAATTAATACTCCCTCTGGTCCTTATTATAAGAGGAAAATGATTACTTTTTTTGTCCAAAATATAAGAGACATGCATATATTTTGACAAATATTAAATGCTCATTTCCAATTTTACCCTTATTTATAATATGGTTTATATTTACGAGACAATGCAACTTTCAATACAAATAGGTTTGTTCATTAATTATTGAAGAGTTAAATTTGTAAATTTATATGAATATTAATTACAAACAGCTTATTTCAATGCATTTCCTTGATCTGTATGTTTTAGGGTTTTGCCTCTTATATATAGGACTAGGGGGAGTATCACTCTATTCCCCGTATATTTATATTCAAATTTTGTCACTTCACACATGTGAGGTAATATATATCAAACATGGGTTTGATTTTGATACCTCACAAGTTTGGCGCCCCACCTTCCTTTCCCTCTCTTTTTTCCCTAAATACCCTTCTCCTCCCTCCTCTATTTTTCCTCCCCACCCCTCTCCCCTTCTTCACTTGCATTTATTTTGCTGAGCTCGTAGGACACAGGACAGCGCGCAGAATCGGCACCGACGATGACGACATCGGTAATCAGAGTGGGGAAGAACCCACGGCGGTGGAGACGGCACAAGATGAGCGGAACTTCACGGTGGAAGAAGAGAAAATATGGGAACATTTTGTGGGAGGTGGAACCTTGGAGGAAGAAGAAGCAGCAGCTGGGTCCTGGGTATCATAAGAGGGAGGTGGTAAAGGAAAGGGGTATTTTGGTGAATAAACTGGATAAGTTGGGGAGAGAGAGGCGGGAATAACAATTAATGGGGTGGGAAAAATAAATGCCATCAAACATTATCTCTCAAAAGACAAACATTGCAACGAGGCCCAAGCCCAGGAGGTACATTGCAACAAGGCCCAACATTTTGAGGCATCAAATTTTACTAGAAAAAACTAACAAAGGGCACAACTATAGTGGTGGAAAGAAAAAGAAGCAAGCAGCAATGGCAAAGGGTGAGGACGCAGTGCGAAGGAAGAAGAGCAAAACTATTAGAAAGAAGAACAATCGCTCTTCCTCTTCTCTTGCTGCTAATGTATCCGCCAACAAGGGAAAACGGCGCCGTTGCCAGGTTAATTTTCCTATTCTATCTTTACCCAACCCAATCCTTTGTTTAATTTTACACAGAACAAATATTTGGTTCTCGTTTCATCGAATATACTTCTTCACTTTTGGATATTCTAATGGTATGTTTCTTTAGAGATTTGTGACATTTTGGTAATTTTGTTTGCCAAAAATCTCTGAATTTGGTTTCGCTTGGTTTTGTTTTTCATTTTTTTTTCCACTTGAAATGGCTGCCATTTCTTCATTTCTTTGAGATTTTTATTACCATATTATGACTCCTGAGATTAAAATTATTTGATTGATATTTTTGTTATTAATTTTTCCCCTTCTGCCCCTCTGATATCTTCGGAAGGAGTTGGCATGAATTCTAACTTTTGTAGCTCTTATTCATGAGAAAGATAGATCAGTTAAACTGTTAAAGTAAAGGATTTTCGCCCCATTATCTTGGTCTCTAGTGTCTATAAGATTATTACCAAAGTTCTTGCTTCTAGGCTTAGTGAGGTAATTTCTGATATAATTTCTGAAAATCATAGTGGTTTCATTCCTGCTAAGCAGATTATTGATGCTTCCCTCATTGTTAATGATTGTGGTTGGTCTTCAACATTGTATTAAATTTTGGTTGTGGTTGAGGACATGGTTGCGATCGCCGCGAGTGCAGGCATTGCTGTGTTGCCTTGATGCAGATGGCGGCCATTGTAGTATGATTCTTTTTTTCTTTTTCTTTTTTTTTGTGGCTGAATATTGGTTTCTGAAGCTTGGTGCTTTCTGTTGCGGCCTATTGTGGCCTGTTGCAGCTACAATGCAGTTCCAATGGTTATGCGATTGTGGCTGTGACTGCAACCACAGGTCCACAATTTAGAACCCTGGTCTTCAAGTTAGATTTTGAGAATGGTTGGGTTGGGTGGGGCTTTTTAGATGAAATTCTTGACAAGAAATTGGTTTTGGGGATGTTTATCCTCTTCAATTTTTGCTTTGGTTGTGAATGGAGAGCCTAATTCTTGGTTAAGGGTCACAAGGGTTTAATGCAAGTAGGTACTTTGTCTCCGTTTCTTTTAACATTGTGGTGGATGTTCTTAATATTAAAGTTTCTCGAGCTGTCAATATGGTCAGTTATGGCGGTTATAGACAGGTTTGCAAAGGGTAATCATCTTTCATTTGCAATTTGTTGATGATACTATTTTCTTTTTGAAGCCTGAGTTTTATGCCTTTGTCACCATTCTATTTATTTTGAGATTATTTATTAGCCATCATGAGAAGGCTAAATCCGTTGCTGTAAGTATACATGCACTCTAAACTTGTAACTATTGTTAATAATTGTGAATACTCATGTTCAATTATATTTTGTAGGAAGAGTATATTCGACCTCGAGATGAGGCTCATGCATGTGCCGTGGAAGAGAGTGCTTCTAGTCAGGGGCAGCACTCTTTGACGTCCGACAACTCCTTTTTTATGGAGGTTGTTAGAGGTAAGAATAAGAAGGGGCATGTGTATGGACTTGGCGAGTTGGGTGATGAGTTCCTGGCCTCATCACCTTTGCAGTCTGACACGCCCACTCTCGACCTGGAGCAGGTAGGCGAGATGATAGAGACGATCACAAAATTAAACAGCAAGTTGGCCGCAATGGAAGCCAGATTTAGGTTGATGGAGGCAAGACTTGATGAGCTGACACGACGTGGACAGCAGCATGCTGTGATGATTGAGCAGATATTTCGTCACTTGAACATGCGACCTCCTTTTGTGTCACCACCTCCTTCGTCGTCTGATACAGATGAATCTGACTAGTCATCCGGCTTACAACCATGATCAGCTCCTCCAGGCTACTACATGTTTGCAATTGTAGTTTAAAATTTACAGTATACTTTGATTTCCTTTAAAATTATCTAATTGTAGAGAAACGAAGATCAGAACTTAGGAATTGGGATCTTTTACCAATTAAGAGCATTGCCCCTAGATAAAGGTCATTGGATTGCCACAGATATTGACAAACTAGTCGCATATCCCAAATGGACCACTAGTCGCATATTCCAAATGGATCAGTGCGCAGGCTTAATATACACCATATTCATCCAAGAATCTCTCCCTACTAAAGTCAGAAATTCGTTGTTAAAAATGTTTCCAAATTTTCATGTTACTAATTCAGTGAAATCCGGCAAACACCATAGCCAAACCTTTTATTGAACATAAGTTTAAATCAAAGGCATAAAGGAACGTAGTGGGATATAAATTTACAGACCACTCCCAAGATGTGAGAGGAGGTTTGTATTAAAACATTGATATAATAAATTTTTTACCAGCACTGTCTTTGGTCAATATTGTAAAAGACTACACAAGGACAAACATTAAACGATTTCAAGTTCATAAGATTCTCCAAACGAGTTAATCACTTCCAACAAATTAAGAAAGTGAATGATCTAAAGGATCACTAAACTAATGCAGAAGAAAATTAGCCAATGCATAGCCAGACAATTTGACATTGCCTTTGCTCTAATCTTGCCAGGTAGAATTTCGGACATGAGGACACCAGGAACAGGACCAGCACTGAGAGAAAATGTTAGGACAAACCTGCATTATTCATTCCATATTTAGCAACACTTAGAAAAAACGAGATCTCGAGTATGTAGAAAATTTGCATAACAAAAGAAAGTGTTACAACAAAAATCAGAAAAAACAGAGAAAAATGTAGTAAAAGAGAAGAAAAACACAGATTAATTTGATTTGACCAATATGACCTACATCCACAAACAGTCTAAGAGATTCTTATTCCAACAAAGAGTCACACAAATTTTTTAAGATACAATGAACACCTACATAGATTTTTCACTCTTAACCTACAACCCAATAAACTGGTTCAAAGTTACAAGGAAATGCAAAAACGGGTCTGGTCCATACCATGGGGTCGAAGCCCTCGCACACAACAATGAGGTTAGTGATGTCGCTCCAGGCTCAAGCCTATTGGCCCATATCCTCCACTTCCCCTATAGACCTGTCATTTTTTCTCATTCAATTTTGAGCTCCAAAAATATAGGGTCGAGTTACAATTCAGGGTGACCCATTAACAAAACTGAAATCATCTCAAGAAAAGAATGAGCTATTTCAGATCAATATGCTTTGTGTCCAACAAACTATGCAACTATCCTTTTCAAATAAAGAATCAAAGTACATGTTTTGATAATACCAACAAAAGGCTACATTAGATAATTCTATCCTTTTGGATCATGAAGAGAAAGATCAAAGTTAAAATTATGTAGATTAAGAATCAGTATGACTACTTTTTATTTTGTTACATAAAAATAAGAGTATAATTTTGATGCTTCTATGGTTGACCTCACATCGTTTATGGTTTTCAACATTCTTTACTAGTCCTTGGGGTTTCTTTCCTTTAAGTTGTTCTAAACCAATAAACATAAAATGCAATTTAATCACACAGGGCACAAAGGAAAACAGAACAAAGCAAAGTGTGCAATTAAAATTTACATTCTTGATATCAGCACCTATAACAGGGTTTTATATCGCGACTTTCTTATAAGCCTTCTTCAAATCATCCTAAGAAGCATTTTTAGAAATGTCGAATATCTCATAGTACCTGCCCTCCTAAACATCTTTCTCCTTCTATTCCACAATCAGATCACAAATCAAAGAATCAAAACCACAATGCTAGGTTTAAACAAGGTTTGCAGTTTTTATAGTGAACCCAAGGAGAATACTCTTTTAATAAATAACATAACAAAATTACATTTTAGCCAATCTTTTGGGCTTGTCCTGTCATATGTAATAATGTTGTTAATGTAATCTTAAATATCTGCATAACATGATCTACACTCTGTTTGCTTTTTCTGTTATAAGAGGATTGATCTATGATTTATGATCTATGATTTATGAGTGCTACTCCCTGATAGAGGGGGACCGAAATTCGATGAATTATTATTATGATTCTCTTCTTGTTTTGGTTTATGTTTCCTATATCTAGCTTGAAGGCTGAATTTCTGTGAATTATAACTATGATTATCTTCATGTGTGGTTTATGTTTCCTATAGATGTTGGTTTTCTATTCAACTATAGTATTCACTGTTATGTTTTCTTGTTTGTAAAAATATTGGCTTTTAGAACTGGCATTCTGGTCCCTAAATCTAAATCTATTTATTGATTATACTGGTTTACTAATTTATTGATTTTACTAGTTTATTGGTTTTCTTGACACTGTTGTTATCATCCTTAGCTTCTCGTAGGTTGCATTAAAATAACTTAACATATCTAACAGGATTGAACCTCCAAAATAATTATATACCAAGTAGCAGTTGATAGGACAATAGTAGCAACAATAGAAAAGTTCTAGCTATTTTGTTGCTAATCCATAGTAATAAGTTGTTCAAAATCGCTTTTGCCTAGCTACATTGACAGGATATTGTCAAAGCAATTTCGTAGCAAATGTATAACTAATATCTTAGCACTCTCCTAGCGAATTTGTTGCTACTTCATAGTTAAGGGTTAATATGAGTTTTTCATTCCCAAAGCTATTACGTAGGTACTTGCAACTAATGTCATATTCTTCCCTAGCAAATTCATAGTATAATACATAGCTAATATAATTTAATTAAAACAAGCAACAAATAGTAACTTTAGGTCTATACAACCAGTTCAAAACAAGTTTACAAAATAAGAAATAGAGTACAACTACTCAATCCAAGTTTTCTTAACACAACTCTACAATAGGAGAAATAAAATCCTAAGAGGTCAATCCATGTTTGCTCAAAATAAGTCTACAAGAAACAAAACATAGATAATCAATTGAAGTTTTCTCCATCATCATCATTCATCCTCATGATCTTCCTCTCCTACTCCACCTTGCAATGGTGCTTGAGGCTTAAAATTTCTAAATTGGGAGCTACCAATCATGGATAGGATGGGCTCCAACATAGGCACCAATTGTGTTTGGAAAAAGAAGTCATCGCTATATTTACGGCTTCCTTGATGTCTTCTTGTGTCGGTACTCTAGTGCGGGTGGGACGATTGACCTCTAAAGACAAAGTAGCCATAGATCCATGAGTGCCAAAATCTAAGCTACGACCCCCCAAAATTCGCCTCTTCTTCTTAGGATCTGACGCCTCTGCCCATACTTCTGAATCAACCATTGGATGCATTGAAGAGTCTTCTCCATACTTCTCTATCATTATAGTGTCATATGAGTCCTTAAAAAACATATCAAGAATTAGTATATGATATAATATAATTGTAATATACTATTTCCCGTGTTTCCTATTTCCAAGCCCTTCCCAGCTAAAATATAAAAACTCTAAAGTGGTGAGTCAACTAACTCAAATGCATCACTGTCAAGCTGATGTTAGCAAAGACAAAAAAAAAAAAGGGAAGTGCATTACATTCCAGGGGAGCTAGCTCGATGTATAAGATTCACCAACAATATGTTATTAGGGGGTAAATTTTGCCTAACAATCTTTCCTAGAATTATCGACCATGCACTTATTGTGGCTCTTTTGTAATATTTTTTAAAGGATGAAAATAGTATCATTGCAGCAGAACCAAACGGCAATGTTTCCTATATATGGAGCTATGCTTAACATAGAGAACTTTATTCTTGCAAACAGTAGTTCTAATGTTATGTAGGGAAGTTTCAATAATCCCACAGACACACAACAACCAGAGCTAAAACTAAGCCAAAAAAAAAAAGACTCCTCCTAACTTGCAGAACGACAAAACTGACCAATCTAAAACCATATACCAATGGCAATATAAGCCATAATAGAAAACACAAATAAACCATCAAGCATCAAGGAGACCACCCAGATTATTAAACACATGCAAGCTTGAGCACCACTAAGGCTAACCAAACTGAAACAAGAACCGAGAAAGACTTTATAACAAAGATAGCAAATAACAGCATCAAATAGCAGTAGATACAACCAGGAGATAATTCTCGGCCACCCCAGACAACCAGATTCAGTGTAGAGCATCACATTACAGGTTTAATTTGTAGACTTTGAAAGTGGATCTCACATTAGGTATAATTTTAAAGTAACTTACAATAAATTTCTTCGAGCGTTGAGAGACATATTCCCCATCTTTCTTCTTATGAACATGATTGTAGACATCTCTATAGGAAATCGGATGCTTCAACTCTACCTCCTATATTGAACACCTATTAGAATATATTAAATGTAAATATAATTGTATATGAAACTTAAATATTTACCATCCTCCTCTTGTGTTCACCAAAGCTTATCGAGCCTCTTGTGTGTAATGCTGAATCAGGTACGGCTGCTCTGTTACTTTGATTAGCATCAGACTTCTTCCTCCATTTCGGCGTCAACCAAATGTTGACCAAACCATCCCATATTTCTGTCTTCATTCCTTTGGGTGCATGGCCCTTAGTGTCAGCCAAACTTGTTGAGTTCACCTGTTTTAAGGCAATTTTTCTTGCATTTTTTAAATGATCAGGATAACGGTCCATGCATGTTCTTTCCCACACTGTTCTTGCCATGTGACGATCATAATCAGATGCAAACTTGTATTTACCCTACACCAATATAATATAAATACATTTATATATAAATAAAAATAATATGATCCTAGAAAATATAATTACTTACCATGAAGTCCCGAAATAGCTCATCCTTTACGTGAATCGTATAATTTTTCCATTTCTCAATTGGAGTAGGCATCCGCGTGATCACAATAGATATAATATCTCGGGTCACAGTTTGGGGAACAAACCTCCTCCTACAAGTGGATTGTAAACTCTAAGTAATCAAATTTAATTCTGAAAAAAAAATGTGAATTATTGCACAAAATCACTATTACATACGGGTTACCGATGGCCTCGATAGATATAAGTTTTCTCCTATCAGTTTCTACATGAGATCCTCCACTCGAAGGCAGTGAGGTTGGGTCGTTTGCAAGTGGATCAGTAGAGTGTGGAATAGAATCTGAAGTAGCTGGTTGCTGTCTTCTCCTAGCATTACTTGCATCAGCTTCTTGCTGCCTGGGCAATTGTCGTTGCTTAGCTTTCTCACTAATGAGCCTCATCTCTTCATCTTCACCATCATCATGGTTGTAGTATTCTCCATTCTCTTCAGAACTAATAGTTGTGTATTTCTGCTGATTGTTGAATGCATTAAGCTCCTTAACCAGTCCTTGCTTTTGCCCTTTGTTCTTGCCATCCTTGACACCTGTAGAATAAGAAAAGGTAAGTGGTAAGTAGGCACAACATACCAGCAACAATATAGGTTGATTTGGAGTCAAAAACCTGGTTGAAGCCTCTGAGTAGTAGAGAGATAACCACTACTTGAGACTAATCGACTAGAACGGATATCACTAGGTTCCCCAAAAGAGTTAGGTCTGTTGCTTGATATGAAAGGCCTTTTTGAAGCATTGCCATTATGAGAAGAACTGCAAGCTGCCCACCATTCTCCACTATCTCTACCCTTTCTTTTTGGATATATTGTATAGTACACTTGTTGTGCCTGGGAAGCTAATACAAAGGGCTCATTTGAGTTAAGCCTTGATTTGGGCTTAACGTCGACTAACCCATATCTCTCATCTACATTAACTCCATTAATTGGGTCAAATCACTGACACTGTAAAAGAAATACTTTGTTTTGACTTCCTAAATATGATAATTCTAATATCTCTTCAATCATGCCATAATAGTCCAGGTCATTCTCACCATATATGCTTCCTCGAACACACACCCCACTATTCATTGTAGATTTATTTTGTCCATTCTCCTTGGTATGAAACCTATACCCATTAACTATTAAACCATTATAAGAAGTCACATACTTAGATGGACCATAACTCATTTGTCGAATCAGTTGATCCTCCACTTGACCATCACTTACCTATAAACCATTACAAAGACAATAGATGGTTTTAATAATAATAAAACGAATATCCATTTAATATCTTATATTCAATTGTAGATAAAAGGACTCACTAGTTGTTTTAGCCACCTATTGAAGTCTTTATCCCGAAGTTCCAATATTTGATCATCAATGATACCGGGGTATGTTTGCCTTAGAGAGTCCTCAAATTGTCTAATCAATAATCAGACAATAAAAATTAATCTTGAATACAATATAATTGAAAAACAATATTATATAGTTAAGTTTGGGAGTAAACTTACTGGAGAAGTGGTTCAACTTCTTTACAATTTTCAAGTACATAAGTCTTAGCAATTTGAAGCTCTGCATCTGTCAGGAATCTATCGCTACCTTTTCCAATTGGACGACATGGGTATTTAAAAATAGACAAACGTTCATCAATCATATCATGCCCACCGTCATCATTTCGAGGAGCTTGAGTACGCCTTGTTTGCAATTTTGGGTCAAAATACATAGAAGCAAAATTGGAAATCTCTTCTAAAATATATGCTTCAAAAATAGATCCTTCAACTCTTGCCTTATTTCGAACCTTTCTTTTCAAATATAACATACACCTCTCAAATGGATACATCCACCTGTACTGCACAGGTCCTCCAACCTTAGCTTCATTTGGAAGATGCACAACTAGATGCTCCATCACATCAAAGAATGCTGGAGGAAAAATCTTCTCTAACTTGCAAACTGTTTCAATAATGGAAAGTTATGCGTTCTCCATAGCAGAAGTACGTAATTCAGTTGCACAAATTTCTTTAAAGAACAAGCTAAGTTCTGTTAATGCCCCCCATATAGGTTTTGGCAACATATCACGAAATGCCAAAGGAATTAACCTTTGCATAAAAACATAATAGTCGTGGCTTTTCATTCCATATAGTTTTCCATCGTTGTCATTGATACAACGTGCAATATTGGATACATACCCATCAGGAAATTTCAATTGTTTGATCCACTCACACATCATTCTCTTTTGATTGGCATTCAACACATAAGTTGCCTTCGGTTTTTTGTACTTGTCATTCTCAACTATTAGCTCTAAGATAGGACGTTTGCATATCATCTTCATATCTTCTCTTGCATTCACATTGCCCTTTGTCTTGCCCGTTATGTCCATGACCGTGTTAAAAATATTATCAAACACATTCTTTTCAATATGCATAACATCTAAATTATGTCGTATTAGATTAGTAGACCAGTAAGGCAATTCCCAAAATATGCTCTTCTTCACCCAGTTGTGAACTTCACCAAAGCCATGTTGTTTCTGATTAGGAGAATTCAAACCAAAAATGACATCCTCAAGTTGAGTCACTCTACCCAGGATCTCTATCCCAGTCAATCGTTGTGGTGGTAAAGACTTTTCAATTGTTGAATTCTTAAAAGAGAATTGATCACGACGAAAAGGATGTTCAAGAGGAAGATATTGGCGATGACAATCAAACCAGCAACATTTTCTACCATGCTTTAATACAAATGACTTGCTATGCTCCATACAATACGGACAAGCAAGTTTTCCATGAGTACTCCACCCACTTAGCATTCCATAAGCAGGAAAGTCACTTATTGTCCACAATAATGTTGCTTTCATGTTGAAATTTTGCTTCTTCCAGGCATCAAAAGTGTTCACCCCATCTCCCCACAATATCTTTAGCTCATCAATTAGAGGTCTAAGATAGACATCTAAACTTTTACCTGGTGACTTTGGCCCAGGGATCATAAGGCTAAGGAATATGTATTCCCTTCTCATACACATACTTGGAGGAAGATTGTATGGTGTGACAAAGACAGGCCAACATGAGTATGGAGTAGTTGAACCACCAAATGGATTAAAACCATCTGTGCAAAGGCCAAGCCTAACATTTCGAGGTTCTTGAGCAAATGTTGGATAGGTGGCGTCAAATTGTTTCCAAGCCTCAGCATCAGCTGGATGTGTGATCATTGATTTATCATGACGCACCCCATCTTTATGCCAGCACATATATTGTGCAATATTTTTGGACATATACAAGCGTTGGAGTCTCGGAATAATGGGAAAATATCGCAACACTGAGTATGGCACATCCTTTTCCTTCGTTGGACGCCCAACCTTTGGTTTGAATCGTGGGTGTCTACATACTAAGCAAGCTGAGCATACTTTTGGGTCCTTGTTTTCTTTGTCATACAACATGCAATGATTAGGACATGCATCTATTTTCTCATATCCTAATCCCAAGTCATTAACCATTTTCTTTGATTTATAAAAATTTTCGGGTAACTTTTCTGACTCTGGAAGCATACTCTTAATTATGACAATCATCCGATCATAAAAACTCTCACTTATGTTGAACTCAGACTTTAAATTCAAAAGTTGAGTTACAGCTGACAATTTTGTGTGCTTATGGCACCCATCCCATAAAGGTTCGTCAGTGTCTCGTAGCAAGGCATAAAAATCCAAAGCCAACGAATTGGGATCCTCTTCTAAATTTTGATCTTCTGAATTTAATTTATCACCCGCAACATCTATAACCATATCCACGTCTGGATTCAATGCCTCAACCTCTTCATCTTCTGAACTATTATCCCCCCATCTATCCTCACCATGAATGGTCCAATTTATGTAATCTTCCATAAATCCATATTGATACAAGTGTTTCTCTACCCAAAATATCTCTTTCCTAACATAGTTCTTACATTTTGAACATGGGCAAAGAATATGACTTAATGCATCAACAGTTGTTGGGTCTCTTTTAGCAATTTTAATAAAACCATCAACTCCATTCTTAAATTCCTCGGTTACTTGACCAGTACAATCCTTTCTTTGTATCATCCAACTTCGATCAGGTCTCATGATTGCTAAAATCAATTTAGAACATTAATACATTGTTATTATTTTTTTGTATCTACATGTATTAACTGCATGCTTGATTTCTACTTTATCCTGTATCGAGTGGGGTTCTTATCCTATCCAAGAATGTCAAACTCGCATTATATTATTCTATATCTTTTATTCTTGACCTAAGAAAATTTCACCTGCATTTTCCTTTGGTTCTCCAAGCACACGACCTAATCTAGGTGATACTATCACCCCAAATCAGGCCCAGAGAACAAAGAAAAATACAACCCAATCATATTCTTAAATTAAGAATTTCATACATACAATAACAATGTGCCTAATGTGAATTACAATCTTAGACTATCCACTTTTGGACAATTAATTCAAGAACAACTTGTATATTATGCCAAACACAATATATTAGTCGTTTTTGAACAGGAAACTAAGGTAAATGTATGTCTATAGAGCTAATTAACTGGATATTAATGGGACAAATAAACTTAATGAATCATGCCTCAAGAAAGCAAGCATGATAAATAGGTGGTCTAAATTATGAATAAAAATTTAAAGGGTCTTGTTAACCAGTGTCCTAAGGATATTGGTTAAAGAACTCAAAGATAGAATTTTTTTATTGGAAAGTGTATTTTTTGAATTTTCAAAGTATTGAATACACTCCATTGTAAATTTTATATTTCTGATTCCTTAACCAATGTCTTAAGGTCACTGATTAGCATTTTCCAAATTTAAATGTTAACCTTGATAATCCCAAACACTTAATGGAAATAGATGTCTTCTGCATAAAGTTAGATTCCAAATAAAGAGGAAAAGTGGGGAAAACAAAAAAGAACAAAGTAAGTCTTACACATAATTTTAGGTTGCTTCAGGATCTAATGAGTTAATTTGAATTTTATTTATGAAAGAAATGAAAAAACAATAAACCCAAAGAGAAAGCAAGTAATAAAGGCAAAGAAAGAGAAAGCAAGTAATAAAGGCAAAGACTTCTAAGAATCTAGATATTTGCACAACACGCTTACAAGAATGTGACGCTTACATTATCACTGTCGGTAAGTTCAAACACATTGTCTCAATACCATTATCAACATCTCTATCCACTGTGACAACCTGTTTCTGCTTATCAAGGACAACCTACAGGAATGCAACATTTAGTTATACAATAGTTGAAGTAAAAGAAATGATTTAATAAATAACCATCTAACATGAACGCCAATAGGCCAAGATATAAATATTTTACCCCAAAATGATTATTAAAAACTGTGAAGTAAGCACTGAACTGCAATTTTTCTTGGATATCGATCTTCTCTAAGTCTGCTACATATGGCTACTTAAATAAAGAAATTCTACCATACAGAAAGCTAAGTTCTCTTATTCAAGCCTATTAGATGACCTATATCCACCTAGTCATCAAAATGACGAATGCAGAGAATCCACTGCAAAAGCAGTGCTAACTCATCAACTTGGTCAATAATTTCTTAAATAATTGTTGGACACAAAAGATGCAACAATGACAAAACTCTAAGTACTTTAGAAAGAAAGATTGATATCAAATTGTGGAACAATTGTAAAAGGTTTAATCAATCCATCTACTCTAATCCAACTTCAAAAATAACTTTTAAGATTATAAAGCCACGTTTAAGTAAAAAAACTGATGTCTTTACCGTAGAAAAGTTTATGAGGAAAACACGCTTGTTTACAGCAGCTGATTCTGGAGAAGCGTTCTAATCTAATAAAGTTATTGAGACAGAGTGTGTTGAGATTAATTAAGTGTACATGCTTTCACACTGGCCTCTTATAGTATGGACAATTTATAAGGAGATAATAATTACTATCAATCAAGGAGTGTGTGATATTAAAAATTAAGGAGATAATAATTAAGTGTACATGCTTTCACACAAATTAAGGAGATAATAATTAAGTGTACATGGTTTCACCCTGGCCTCTTACGTGCAGCAACTTAATCACTCTAAATTTATAAACTATCCAAAGAAAACATTATGCAGCAATCATGTTTTGCAATTGTCAACAGAAACATTAGTACCTTGTACCAAATATTACCAAATAAAGAGACAAAAGCTCTCAAGATCGATGAAGTGGAAAGAAGCTGGTGCATGCGCCCTGCCTTTTATAACGTGAAAGAAGAAAAGAAGCAAAGCATGAGTTCTCACTTCATACTGTTGACATGTGAAGAAAATCACTCACTGCTTGAAGGCCAAATCACTTCATGTAAGGAATCCGATTCCTTCGTCAAGTTCCAATGAACTTCACCACACTGTTGAAGGCCAAATCGCTTATATATGCTAATTTGTAAATTGTACATAACCACACAACTATGCAATGGATATGATATTTTGCAGACAAGGGAATCCTATCAGGAATCTCTCTGAGAATTGCTATATGAAACTATGCATTGCTACATATACATGAGAGATTATCTTGCAAAGTTTCTCTGTCAGCAAATGAAGGAAGAGCTCCTGCCAAAGCTCACGTTCTCTGCATGTTTTGTTTTTCGTCCTTAAAAAAATAAATTAAACCAAAATCGTTGATCCTATCAACAACTTAGCACGTCTTTTATTTCATTTTTTTTAATAAAGACCGTCCTTGAAAAATTTATGAGTCTTACTTTTGGTCCATTAAAAAAATAAATTATTGTCTCTTAAATTTACAATCATTGGATACATTAGTCTATTATTTCACTTTTAATGTTCGTTTATTTTCCTGTTGCCAATCCTGCTTACTCGTTAGTTAGTTGTCCTGTATGACAAATTTCATCTTAAAAAAGCGAATAAAAGGTGGGGAAAAAATCCATAACTTTTAGGTATCTGGGTTTTAAAATCTTGCATATTTTTTACACTACCGTTCATTTTTCATGGTGGAAAATTTTCATAGGTTACGCAGGACCACTAATGAGTCAAGCAGGATGGTTAATAAAATACATAGGCAAGTAAACGGACTTTAGAAGTAGATAAGGGACTAAAGTGTCTCGTGTTTGTAAATTTGGGGGAACTAAGTGGTTAATTCATTTTTTCCAGGGACCAAAAGTTGGTCACCTAAATTTTTCAAAAACTAATTTAGGCCTTTAATTGTTTTTTTTCCCCGCAAAAATGGTTGATCCCATCAATGACTTACCATGTATTATTTGCTTAATTTTAATTCTGAAACAATTTATATGTCCAATATAAAACCTTCAATAAATCTAACTTAAAATAAAAATGAATAGAGAGAATAGACAGCTAATTAAGAGTGTAACCAAATTTTTATTTTTCCTAAACTATTAAAAATTGTTGTAATAAATTCATAACAATACTATCCAAACTATTAAAACCGAAATCATAAAAATCTTAAAAATAAACAATTGTAGATGAACAATTTTCATAAATTATAACAGCAAATATTAGAAATATTTTAAGAGAAAGTGAGCTTTGGCTGGAGCTCTTCCATCTTTTGCAGACAGAGAACTCATGCTTGAGAACCTCTGATGACCGAAAACGTGAAGTGATTTCATTAGAAAAAGAGTCATTTTAGCGATTGATCATTTGGTGATCACACTTAATCGATCGCTAAATATAAAAATTTAATTGTTAAATCGGTCGCTAAACAACTTAGCGATCGATTGAATGACCACTAAAAGATTTTGCGACTAGACAATCTACTATCACATCTGATGGTCGCTAAATGATTTAGCCACCAAATTTCTTTGTTTAGTGACTGAATTTGGTGGTTGCTAAACACATCTTTCTTTTTCTTTTCTTTTTTTATTTATCTTTTGTAGTGTTTGGCCTTCCTTACAAAGCCGTGCATAAGAATCTCTCGTGTAGCAATGACAATCTATATGAAGTCCGGATACTCCAAAAAATGGAAATGCATCCGTGTCGTATCCATATCCGACACCGATGGCCGTAGAATACTTCCGGATACATACCAAATTGTATCCCTTATTTTTTCTTTTTTTATTTGATACTTGTAGGATACTCCCGAATAAATATCCAAGAAGTATCATTTGACAGAGTTGTCTCTTGATGACCATACTTAAAGTATGTTTGGGAAATATTATTTTCTCCCATTTCAGCTGTTTTTTTTAGCTTAAAAGTCATTTTATAGATAATCTATCATATTTGGCATTTTGCTTAAATTTATAAAAAAAGTTTTTTTTTTTTTTGGGGGGGGGGGGGGGAGTTGTTTTATGCCATAGTTTTTTCTAGCTTAAGATTGTTGTGATTTGATTATTTTTCATTCTCAAAACTCTATTTCCTGTTTACCCCTACAAAACTAACTTCTAAACAAATATTATTAAATTATACAAATAACTTCACACCCTTTTTCGTAATTTATTATATAAAAGTGATTTTTTTTTTGCACCACCCAAACGAAATAGATTATCTTAAAATCGCTTTTCAGCAAACAGACCCAAATAAAAACAGATTATGATTATAATTGATTATCACAATAATTGATTATACAAAAATTGATTATCAGCATAATCTTTTTTTTTTTCTAGCTTTCCCAAACACACTCTTAATCATTTAGCTATGCTTTCCTAAAGATGGTAACGAGGGAGAGGAGACTGAATCAGTTATCATTAGACAATAATTTAGTAAGGATGCTTTTGAAGTGTTGGCTATTGTATAGAGTTGATACTTGTTTTGAGATCTACTAAAGATGCTTTTGCTAATATTCTGATATAGAGGAAATCATATATTACGATATGGGTTGAGACTATATTCTTCCTTATAATCACAAGTATCATTTTGTAAATTGTGATAATTATGATTATACATTAATGAGAAATGATCAATGTCTCTTTCTTAATTTACAAATATTCTGCATCTATATAAAATATATGTTTTTCTATAACTTTTTCTTAACGTATTCAGGCTGTATCATATGTTGGTTGTGGCTTCTCACTCAAGAAGGGGGGTGGGAGTTGAATTGAGTCTGTGGATTTTTTAAATCTTTTTAGCCCCTTTTTGCAAAAACTCAAAAAAAAAAAAAAAAGCTTTTCAAAGATTTTGTTAACCAACAAAACAAGATTGTTTTTGCAAGATTTCAGATTAACAAGACTTAGATTTCAGATATCAAAGATTAACAAAACAAATCAAATCATAAAGATTACCCTATCATGCTTCTAACTCATACAAATAATAATAAGCATATAAAAGAGTTAAGGGAAAGAAAAATGCAAACCAATTTTATCCTAGTTCAGCTACCTCCTCTGTTAACCTACATCCAGGCCCCACACCACTGTGAGTTTCATCCACTAATCAAATCAAACTTTACAAGATTCTTTACAAAAGCTTGATCACTTCTAGGTTCCTTCTATCCATATGACAGCTTTCAAAGCAATCTTGAAAACCACAAGAGTTCCTTATACTCTTGCACATCACCAAGTGTCCCTTCTACTCTTGAATAGCTCACAAAGACACTTCTCTCTAATCAGAAACTTACAATCAAAAGATTTTGAATAAAAATTCTTAGAAATCAGGTTTACAAATCGAAGCTCTATAGAAATATCTCAGTTTTTCTCAATGCTAAGCTCTCTAAGGATTTTCAGTGATTGATCTTACAAAATGCTTTCTTGTTATAGTAAAAGTGTTTGATCATGTCCTTATATAGTTATAATTCAAAATAGATCTGTTTGACATGCATAACAAATCAGTTAAGATCAAAATAGAAAT
The DNA here is from genome assembly GCA_035048595.1 of Echinosophora koreensis. NCBI lineage: Eukaryota > Viridiplantae > Streptophyta > Magnoliopsida > Fabales > Fabaceae > Echinosophora > Echinosophora koreensis. The sequence continues at coordinate 1,966,521 of JAPCYP010000078.1, forward strand.
AACTTTGAAATCCTGTAACTAGTCAATCAATTAGTACACAGATGTATTGAACTAGATTTTCACTTTCAGAACATATGTACATTAATTGATGTTCCTGTGTACATAGAAAATTTCCTGTATACATTGATTATGTTCTTGAATGCTCTTGATTCAAAAGATTACATTCATTAGTACATCGATGTATTTTTGAAAACTTGCATATTTGCAACCTAGAACATTATACATAGATTATGTAATAGATTTTGTATATGTTTCAAGAACTTCCAGGTTATATACAGATGTATAACACTTATATAGATGTACACACATATTTCGATCCAAAGTTAGCTAATTAACTGAAAGTATAAAGATGTATACATAATATAGATATACACACATGTTTCAATCCAAAGTTAGTTAATTAACTGAAAGCATACAGATGTATACATAAATGTATGATCCTTTAATTAACCATTTCAATTCTAAGTTCATTTTGAAAACTTTTTTACTTTTAAAAATTGATTTTCCTTTTTCTTTGAGAGCTTAAAGAAAGATTAAAATGAGAAATTTCTTTACATAAGCATCTAAAGATTGTCTTCCATTTACTTGGCTCACGATGCTCCTTCCTCAAGTCAAATCTTCATGATCCTCTCCATGATTCTTTTCATCTTCATGGTTTCCACTTTGAGTTCCATTTCATCAACTTTTTCTTGCCCTGTAATACTCATCGAAAACTAAAACTTTGCAAGTAGTCAGTGAATCATTTAAACATCAAATGAATTAAGTTTGGTCATTAATCAAAACCAGGGTTCTAAATTACGGTCCACAATGGTTGATGCGGCCACAACAAAACGGTACGGTGGCAGCCGCAATCGCATCACACCACAATAGCGGCGTGATTCAAAATCACAGAAAACGGTCGCCATGCAACGAAATAGCGGCCGCAACGGAGCGGATTTTCGACAGCATCAGACGCATCTGACACATCGAACGTTGTTCACACCGTGGTAGCAGTATCAGCCGCCGTTGCTCGTACCTAATAATTCTTTTTGCTTAATACTCCCTCTGGTCCTATATATAAGAGGCAAAACCCTAAAACACACAAACCAAGGAAATGCATTGAAATAAGCTATTTATAATTAATATTCATATAAATTTACAAATTTAACCCTTCAATAATTAATGAACAAACCTACTTGTATTGAAAGTTGCACTGTCTTGTAAATATAAACCCTATTATAAATAAGGGTAAAATTGGAAATGAGCATTTAATATTTGTCAAAATACATGCATGTCTCTTATATTTTAGACCAAAAAAAAGTAGTCATTTATCTCTTATAATAAGGACCGGAGGGAGTAATTATTTTTTTCATTTAAAAACTATCAAAACTTATTATTTAAATGCGATTTTTCTAACCTGTGCAACTTTGCACATGTTAAGAAACCAAAAGTAGAAATGTTATGTTGGAAGTTGTGTATTCAATTTCTTGAAAATTAAAAAGTCATTCTTTCCAATACAACATTTTTATTTTATGCTTTCTTAACATGTGCAAAGTTGTACAGGTTAGAAAAATCTATTTAAATGAAACTGATCATCTAAAAAACCACGCACTGTTATATGTGCAATTAATTGCTGCCAGATTTCTATAAAATTAATTGGGAGTTGGAATCCACCCAAAAAAAGAAAAAATTTGGAACTTGGAGAGTGTATAGAATTTCTAGGTTCTAGATCATTCTCTTTTAGTTTTATTATTTATTAAAAAATAAAAAATAAAAACTCAATCATATTAATAATTGATTTATTTTTATTTAGTAAATTAGTAGCTTTTATTGTATGTTATGTTAATATTATGATTTATTTACATTGCTTGTTAATAAGTAGCTTATTTGTGTTTAACTAATTATTAGTTTATATTAAATTTTAGAGTCAGTAAACAAAATTTGGAAAAAAAAATAGATGAATCATGTTAAGTTAGTATTTATTCAAATTATATGTTAATAATTGATCTATTGTATTTAGCTAATTAGTAACTTATATTGTATGTTAACTACAATTAAATTTAAATTATTCACAAAGATAATGCAATGTCTTAAAAATGAATAAAAAATTTATACAACGCTATTAATAAAAGATATATAAAAAATTACAATTATATATATATATATATATATATATATATTTTACATTTTGTGCAAACATAAAATTATTTGACGCCGCAGTGACCACATTTCGCATCGCAGCGCTCTCAATGGCCGCAATCGCAGTGAGCGCATCCGTGACCGCAACCGCGATTTAAAACCATGATCAAAACCTTTTCATTTATCCACATCGTATATATCCTGAATTTCAAATAATTATTCATATATGTCCCCGTCAGGGTTTTAAATTGCGGACCGCATGCTCCATCTTTTTTGCCCTTGTTTGCTTCTTTGCTCATACAGCCTAATACACACTTGATATCCCACCTGTTCTATGGTTTCTTTGCTTCCTTATTCATTCCATTTTCTTTCCAACTTCAACTTGAGAGCTTTTGGATCTTTATTGATTTGGTAGCATTTGGTAGAAGGTATTAATATTTGGTATTGATGTTGTTGACAGTAGCAAAACATGGTTGCTAATGTTTCTTTAGATAGTTTATAAATATAGAGTGATAAGTTGCTGCATAATAAATACATTTATTTTTTTTATGATTAGGCATTAGTTCGAGCTTGTTAATTGGAGCTTCATGTTGTAGCAGCCACGATTTTAGAGGCAACGAAAATATCTTCCTCATACATTCTTCTTGAAACTTGCAACTCCTAGCCGCAGGAGAGGTAAGAAGATATATACTTATATATGACTTACACATACTTTCTTCTGCGTTTCCTTTCTTGTTTGATTTGCATGCATATGACTTGCAAGAAGTTGCTTCTTCCTTTAATTAAATAATGAATACTTGCATGCTTGTTTTGCATGTTAAAATGCTGCGAGAGAATGATGCTTAAATAAAATGATATTTGCATGTTTGGTTATTCCTTATATAGGGGGATACAGTTTATAGTTTATATTTATTAATCAAATGTCTCATGCCTTGACAAGTATAATATAAGTATTTCACTGAATTTCAAATCTGCTAGTACTAAACATAATTCGTGTTAGAAATGTTTTCCACATGCTTTCAGATAGTTTAGCTAACTATATGTAGGGGAGATAACAGCTATAATCTATGATTATTTCTACATGTTTTCTTGCAAGTTTGATTGCATGTACCCAATAAAAAAGAGAGGATTGGATTATCATAAATATAAAAACGTACAATTTCCAATATTTTAAATTTTGATAGAGAAGTTATTGGATTTCAGTTATCACTTATCACCACCACCACCATCATTATTATTAGTTAAGAAATTGGTTGGTGTTATAAGATGGAACATATATATCAGAATAGGACCAATTGATCCATGCATTCTTGTTAAAACTAATTAAGCCTAAACATATAAAGATGGGTACCACAAAAGTATTTGCACTTTTTATTCGCCTTATGAAGAGTGCAGAGTCTCTCTGCAAGATGTTACCGTTCCGGTTGGATTTCCTATAGATGGACAACATGTCTACATTGGCAAGCAGTCTGTGCACAGTTGATGGGTGTAGTTCCACCTAGGAGTCTAACATCTTTATTTTCCTGGTTTTTTATTTTCATAATAATAATAAAAGAAATTACAGGAATACTGATGGGACAAATTATATACGAAAATAGTCAAGTTTGTTATTTATCATTAGAAGGTTGCATATATGACCAAAATTATCTCAATTTCAATTTTTTATTTTATTTTATTAGGTAAGTCTGTAATGGGCAAGCCAACTTCCCACCAGACTCTTTTTTTTTTTTGTTAATTATTATTTAATTGTTTTTAGTGTTTAGGATTTAGATTTAAGGTTTAGGAATATGGTTTAGGGTTAAAATAATGTCTTTTTAGTGTAAAAATATTATATATTAGTCTAAAACATTGATTGATATAACTTGATTATACACAAATATCTTTATTAAAAATATATTACAATTTAAACAATTTAACAATGCAAATCCATTAAAAACTTGAAATACAAAATTCAAACATTTTCAAACTAACCAAACACAAACCATTGCATTGAAAAATAAAGTAACAGTTAAAACTAGTGTTAGTGCAAGATTATTTGGCTAGAAGTTCAACACACTTAGGACATTTATTCTTACTATGACCTTTATTTCTTCACAATCTACATCTTTTTGGATGTCATTATTCTTACTATTCTTACTTTGCATCCATGCTTTTCCTATACATAGGGGGTGATATACCCATAGTTACTTTGTATATATGCGATGGGTATGGGTATATATACAAATTAACTATGGGTATATCACCTCCGTATTCATAATGAGATTAAGCTTAGGGATAAGGACATTCAAAAAGATGTGGAATGTGTCAAAATGAAGGTTATAATAAGAATAATTGTCCTAAAGTCGTGTTGGAACTTCTAGACAATCCTCACACCGACATAAATTAATATGAAGACTTAGATGCTTTAGATAATTAAATAAATATCTTCTCATATTGTTTTTTATTAATCAATGAGTTGTAATAATTTGATTTATTTGGACTATATTGAGAATTGTAAAACTGTGACCCTTGTCCCTTTTGCTTTTGTTTTTTTATGTTGTTTTAGTGAGGAGTTAAAAATCTTCACATGCTTGATTGATGACGCATGTATGATATATGGTGTTGGATTGCATGCATGTGAATTTTTAGCCTTGAAAGGCCATGAATGTTTGCTGTTTTAAGTGCTTGAAGCTTAAAGAGTGGATGTATGTTGATGGTAATGAGGATAATGTGCATGCATTTATATTTTATATTGGTTTGGATGATCTACTTGCGTTAATTAAGGATTTTGTTACTGTATTAATTTATTGTCTTTGATATTTTATTATCTATTGTTTTCCATCTATTTATAAGCAATATAATCTTGAATGTTAGATGTCTTACCCCTTTTGTTTTATTTTTGACATAATAAAATAAATTTGTATATAGAATAGGGTGACGTGCGAGACAATGTTGACAAAGATTAGGTTACAAGTCCTGAAATAGAAATTTGGTGTGATAACATTTGTAGTTGGATCTCGAGCTCGATCGAGGCCTAAGACAAAGATTATTATGACTCAATTTTATTTTAGTTTTTTTGAAAAGTTTTAAGTGTTGACTCCATATGGCATCAAGGCAGCAACGTGTGATGAACCGGTTTAGAAATATGAATGCTTAAGTCTCTTAGTAATGTGATCTGTGTTATAATAACTTTGTTTCAAGCCTAATGTTCTCTTTTCTGTTGAAGGATGGTGAAAACTTGAAGAGATGTTACAAATGAATCTGTGCGTGGGGAATCCAATCCTCCGCATCTTGAGGGGGAGAGCCATCTACCTCATCAGACTGGAAACCAGGTGGACCTCATTGCCACTTTGCAACAGATGGCCAATGCTATCACATTACTGGCTCAAAGGCTACCATCGGAAGGTAACCAACCATCATCGACATCTCGAGACCCTCCCGAGTCCTCTTCTAGTGTCGATCCTAGTTGGACTCTATGGACGGTGTCTCAACCACCTCCACCTCCACTAGGACCGCCCTTGTTGACCTCCTTGACTGAGTTTAGGAAGCTGAAGTCCCCTACCTTCACGGGCACTGAGTTAGAAGATGATCCTTCAGTCTTTCTAGAGGAGATTGAGAGGCTGTTGCAAGCCTTAAGGTGCACCCATGAAAGGTCCGTAGAGTTAGCCAGTTTTTAGTTGCAAGGTACCGCTAGAGAGTGGTTTATGGCTTTTAGTGCTCAACGGGAACTGGATGCTGGTGTTCTTGGGTGGAGAGACTTTACTAGTTCATTCATGGAGACCTTCTTACCTCGAGAGGCGAGGGAGAGGGGAGCTAGAGATTTTGAGCAGCTAAAACAGGGGGATATGTCAGTGATGGATTATCGAAATGAGTTCTTGAGGCTCTCGAAGTATGCTCCACATCTAGTGTCTACTCCACATTTGAGGGTATCGCGGTTTGCCTATGGGTTGAGGTTCGGCATTAGCAGGTCCGTGCCAGTGATGGAAGAGACAAATTTTGAGCAAGTTGTGAGCTTGGCCATCCCGGCCGAGAACAATTTTAATGAGGCTAGGGTAGAGCAGCATCGGTCGAAGAAAGCTCGGAAGAATGAGCATATGGACAGGTCAATTATTGAGAGGCTGCCTTCTAGGCCACAGTTTCTGCAAAGGTCTGATACATCTGGAGCGCCTAATGGGTCAGGTTTTCAACCCTTTAGAGCCCATCCGTCCTTTTGTGGGACCCCTCGGAGTAGTCACGTTACCTTTAAAGCGCCATTCAGTGATCAGCGCTGTGGGCCATGTGGTAGGAGACATGTCGGACCTTGTGTTAGGGGATTGATAGTGTGTTATGCATGTGGATAGTCGGGGCATGTTAGGAGCAGATGTCCCATGGTCACCAAGTCAGCAGATAGGAATCCATTGGCTGCAGGTTCTTCGACTCCTAGTGTGACTCAGAGGCCCGATACTTGGGGGAAACCACCTCAGAGGCTAAGTCAAGGGAATGTTAGCAGAGCCACAGCTAGGGTTTATGCTTTGAATCAACAGGAGGCTCAGGCTACACCAGATATGATCACAGGTATACTTCCAGTTGGCCTTTCCTGTGCTAGAGTTATTTTTGATTCGGGTGCCACTCGTTCCTTTGTGGCGGGTCATTATGTGCATGTTACGAGAATGCCCTTGGAGGCTTTGCTTTTTCCTTTGGAGATTTCCACTCCCCTCAAAGGGAAATGTGAAGCCGGTTTTTATGTTAAAGATTGTGAGGTCATAGTACATGGGATTAATTTTTTCGATTGATTTCATTTTGTTAGAGGACCTTTAGATGGATGTTATTATGGGTATGGATTGGCTATCTAGGTATGGTGTCAAGATGGATTGTGTTGGCCGTGGCAACCATACCCAAGAGGGGGGAGAATTGGGTTTTAAATAAAAAAGAAAACTTTTTCGATAAATCAAAAACCCTTTAAGATATAAAACAGAATTAGTAGCGGATATGAAATTCTTTTCAAATTAAAACGTTATCGCGTGCAAGTTAAAACGTTTTTGCAAATGATAAAGAAAAAGTAAAAGAGATAGGGATAAGAAGATTGACACAACGATATATCCTGGTTCTGCCACAGACTACCCACGTGGCCTACGTCCAGTCCCAAAGGCAATACCACCAAGGGTTTTCACTCAATCTCTAGCTTTTAAACAGGAGCAGCTAGACCTTTTACAATAACGAGAACTCCTCACAGACCAGAGACATACAATCCTCCAGTGACAGAGTCTCAAATCCCTAGCTTTTAAAAAGGCGTAGCTAGAACCTTTACAGTGAAGAGAACCCTTAACATAAATCACAGGACATACAATCCCTTGTGTAAGAGCCTCAAAATACTAGCTTTTAAACAGGCGTAGCTAGAACCTTTACAGTGGAATCACACCCACTAATCCCTTACAAGAGATATACCCTCTCTTGCAAGAATGGTAACCAAAAGAGGTTTGAGTCAATCCGACTCTTACCAACAGTATGCACTCTTAATAGTGTTGATAAACAAATTGAAGCACAAGAATAACAACACCTATATGGTGTGTAGAACTCTCAAAATAATATGGTCAAGTGATAGTGTAAGAGTATATGAAATGATTATCAGAGTTTTTGTGATAAAAATTTCAAGCACGTCTCTAAAATTGCCAGACAAAGGGACAAGCATTCTATATATATCATCCTAAAATTTGAACGTTGTGAACATTAAAAGCCTTTGATATGATCATTGCATTTAACACAAATAATTTTGCTATTTAAAATGCTTAAATTCCTTTGAATGGAAACATGTGAAGCTGGACAAGTATTTTAACGTTGATGGCTAAACATGAGTGAGGCAATGATGGTCAAGACTGATCATATATTTACTTTCAATGCAAATTTTATTTTATTTTATTTTTTATTTTGCAATTCATTCTATTAGAATAAGTAGGCATGATTCACATGGGATCAAAAATGATCGTTTGAATTCAAAAACCAAGCATGACCAGAATGCTAGGATTTGATATTAATTTTCATTCAATACAAAAATTGTTTATGTTAAAAGGCTTAATTCCATGAAAGAAAGAAAAAACGTGGCCATGCCATGAATGCAATAAAGATGGTCAAATTGGTTTTGAAAATATTATCATTTGAAGATAATAGAAATTTTAAAAAAAAATTTTGATAAAACATTTTTAGTTAGATTAAAAAAAATGTTTTGCTTTTCATGATTAATTGTCAGATTTTAACACATGTTATAATCCTTTTAAGCACATGTTAAATGTGTGTGCGTGAGACCAATATTAAATTGAGAGCTCCACTTACCATTTACACACATCTTCTAAAACAAGCAATACAAATACTGAAATTCCCATTTTGCCCATCTTGACTGCTTGTTTGACTTTTTGCCGTCTTTTGCACTTAAGTCCTTTTCACGCTTTTTGCAATTTGATCCTTTAGTTGAATTTGCGTGTTGGTCCTTGGACTTGAAATTTCCCTTTTGCTCATCATCAAAACAAAAGTACCTGTCAAGGCATATATCCACAGATTGTAGTGAAAGGACGATCACCTTGACATCATTTGGGGAGGAAACCTTAGTTTTTCAAGGGGACTTCAGTATGACACACCGATATTTGGTGTCGAATTTGAGGGCGGTTAAGCTCTTGAGGCAAGGGCATCTGGGATTCTTAGCTATGGTTAATGTTAAAGATGATGTTGTATCCAATAAATTAGAGGATGTGCCAATCGTGAAGGAGTTTGTCGATGTGTTTCGGGATGATTTGCTAGGTATACCTCCACCTCGTGAGATACAATTCTCCATTGACTTGGTGCCGGGAACCTAACCTATCTCTATACCTCATTATCGTATGGCTCTAGCTGAGCTAAGAGAGTTAAAGAGTCAACTTGAGGATTTGTTGGATAAGGGCTTTACTCGCCCTAGGACATCCCCTTGGGGAGCTCCTGTATTGTTGGTTAAAAAGAATGATGGCACTTGGAGAATGTGCACTGATTATCGCTAATTGAATAAGGTGACAATCAAGAATAAGTTCCCTTTGCCTCGAATTGAGGATTTATTTGATCAGCTTCAAGGAGCTCAATTCTTCTCCAAGATTGATTTGAGATCTGGGTATCATCAGTTAAGGGTTAAGGAGAGTGATATTTCGAAGACGGCTTTCAGAACGCCCTATGGACATTATGAGTATTTGGTGATGTTGTTTGGTTTGACCAACGCTCTATCTGCTTTTATGGACTTGATGAATCAAGTTTTCCGTCCTTACTTGGACCGATTTGTTATCGTCTTCATTGATGACATCTTGGTGTATTCTAAATCTAGGGTCGAACATGAGGAACATCTCAGGGTTGTTTTGGGGGACTCTTAGAAGTCATCAGTTGTATGGCAAGTTCTCAAAGTGTGAGTTTTGGCTTTCAGAGGTAGCATTCTTGGGGCATGTAGTATCACGACAAGGTATTGCAGTGGACCCTAAGAAGGTGGAAACAATTAAATATTGGCCTAGATCGCCGAGTGTTACAAAAGTTCGGAGCTTCTTAGGTTTAGCTAGTTACTACCGGAGGTTCATTGAGAACTTCTCTCGAATAGTGGCTCCGTTGACTCGCTTGACCCAAAAAGCGGTGAAGTTTGAGTGGAATCAAGCTTGTGAAAGGTAGCTTTCAGAAGATGAAGGACTTGTTGACCACAACACCGATTTTAGCTTTGCCTACAGGATCAGGTGGTTTTGTGGTATATTGTGATGCGTCTCGCATTGGTTTAGGGTGTGTTTTAATGCAAAAAGGGAAAGTTATAGCTTATGCCTCTCGACAACTGAAGAAGCATGAGCATAACTACCCTACCCATGATCTGGAGATGGCAGCAGTTGTTTTTGAAATAACCAAAGTTAACACAAGAAAGGGGGTTGAATTGTGTTTATAAACTTTTTAGGAAACTTTGAAAATTGTTTTCGCAGGCACAACAAGCAAAATTAAGACAACAGAAATTTAGACGAGAGACACGTCTAAATTTAAGATAGAACACACGAGCAGACAGAGAAGGATAAAACAGAGTTTGATATTCACAAAATTAACTCCCCAAGTTAAAAGCTTAAACAAACAGAACTTAAGAAAATTAAAGAGATAAGGGAAAAGGAATATCACTCAAGAGTTTTATACTGGTTCACCCCAATATCCACAGGGTTACGTCCAGTTTCTTGGCAGCACCAAGTTTTCACTATAACTGATCAGATTACAGTACAAGTATTCTTTGCACACCTAGCCTCTCCAGGCTCAACACTCTTACAAGTATTATTTTCTCACCTAGCCTTTTCAGGCTCAACTCAGAAAGGAGTAAAGGTTTTGTGTATTTAATACAACTTGCAAATCTTTCAGATCACACTCAGAGAGTGGAATAAATATGAAGTATGAAAGACTGCGAATTAAATTCAAATGATTGAATGAATATTCAATGAAAGAATGAAGAAGTTAATGAAGTGAGTAAATGCTTCTTGCGCAGTGTTCTTAATGATATTCAACTTCTTGTCTTCATCTTCATGGTTTGGTCTATATAAAGACTTCAATCAATTTGATCCATTAGGCACAGCTTCAGAAAGTGTGTTCATTTGATTTGAGCTTCTGGAACACCATTAATGCCAAAGAGTCGTTCTGTATAAACATTAAATGCTTAGGAACATTGAGCTTTGATAAGGTTGTCCAAGAGTACACTTTATTCTTAGTAGCTATTGTTTCAGAGTATGCAGCAACAGGCTTCTTGTACTTGCAGCAGAGGTTTTTCCTCTTTCAGTGTAACACTCATTTCACTTTCCAGAAAGCGCTATTACTTTTTACTAGAACAGGTAAAAAGTTATTGCTGTGGTACAGAGATTGCGTGTTTATTCCTTAAAACCTTGAAACACAACGTTCTTTATTCTTTATCCTTTGTGTTGTTGTCTAGTGGTCTTCGAGATCCTTAAGAAAGGCATCTAATTTGAATAAGGTGACTTGGACTTCATTTCTGACAAACTGACATTGTAGCAGTGTTGGAAATTTAGACAGGTGCAAAGCAATCCAAAAATTAGATGGGTGCTTGTGCAGTCCAAAATAAGACGGGTTCAAAGCAATCCAAAAATTAGACGGGTGCTTGTGCAGTCGGGTGATCCACTGAGTCTTCTCCAGACAGATGCTTCTTGTCACGTCATTCGAATCTTGACTGAGCGTGGACTTGGTCTTTGATTGTGTAAACTGATTTATTAGACGAGTGGTTTTTAGACGAGTCTAAAAACTGGGCTCTACTAGAAAGTAGACGAGTCATAAAATAGACGAGTGATCTTTAAGTCTATTTTCCTGCACACTTATCAGACATGTCAGTAATTTCATATTGTTCAATATTGTCATACTTAATCTATTTGGAATCATCAACACTTAGAGAATCTATACATGGAATGTGTCTTAGACTTATGAGGTATAAACATTCTCCCCCTTTTTGACGATAACAAATAACTTTTCTAATTTTAATGAACATCAAGGATAATAAGGGAAATTTTAAGACAAATAATTGTTCAGAGTATGCTATGCTCCCCCTTAGTTTATGAATCTAATAAAAACATGTATCAGAGCAAAAAAAAAGGTACCAGAGCAGATATTGGATTCAAACATATTATATCAGAGTAGAAATCAAACTTGTCAGACAGATAGTCATAAAATCATAAATAAGTCAGTTTGGGTACCTAAGGACAAGATAATACCTGTTGCAGATTTGCTTAACAACAGGAAAGAAACAAACATCCTGGTACTTGGACAGTGGATGCTTACGTCACATGATGGGAGAAAAGTATATGTTCCAAGACCTTAAACATAAGGATGGTGGCTGGGTGACATTTGGAGGAAACCAGAAAGGAAAGATCACTGGTATAGGTAAAATTGGTAAACATCCTTTTCCCTCCATTGATAATGTTCTTTTAGTGAATGGTTTAAAACATAATCTACTGAGCATAAGTCAATTATGTGACAGTGGATATGATGTCTCTTTTAATAAGAACATGTGTTATGTCAAGAAGAATGATGGATCAATCTTATTCACTGCTAAGAGGCAAAATAGTTTGTACAAAATTGACTTGGAGGACCTCTCAAATCAGAGTGTCTCATGTTTAGTGTCTATTGAAGATGAGTGATGGATTTGGCATAAAAGGCTAGGTCATGCAAGCTTGAGATTAATCTCAAAGCTAAATAAGCATAACCTCGTGAAAGGATTACCAAACCTTAAGTTCAAATCTGATGCTCTCCGTGATGCATGTCAAAAGGGAAAACATGTCAAAGGTTCTTTTGAATCTAAGAATATTGTTAGTACCAAGAGACCACTAGAACTGCTACACCTTGATCTTTTTGGTCCAACAAGGACTGCTTCCATCGATGGTAAGAAATATGGTCTAGTCATTGTAGATGACTATACTAGATGGACATGGGTTATGTTCCTTGCTCACAAGGATGAGTCCTTCAAGGTCTTTTCTGTATTCTGCAAACGTGTACAGAATGAAAAGGGCATGTGTATACCTTCAATTAGAAGTGATCATGGGGGAGAATTTGTCAATGAGCTATTCAATGAGTTTTGTGAAGAAAGTGGTATTCAACACAACTTCTCAATACCAAGAACACCACAGCAAAATGGTGTGGTAGAGAGAAAGAACAGATCTCTTCAAGAGATGGCTAGGACTATGCTCAATGACAATTCTTTCCCTAAGCACTTCTGGGCTGAAGCTGTGAACACTACCTGCTACATTCAGAACAAAATATACATTAGCCCTATTCTGAATAAGACTCCCTATGAATTGTGGAAAGGCAGAAAACCCAACATATCTTATTTTCATCCTTTCGGGTGTAAATGTTATATTCTTAACACTAAAGCTCAACTTGGTAAGTTTGATGCAAAAGTAGACAATGGAATCCTGTTAGGATTTTCTGAAACATCAAAAGGATTTAGACTTAATAGTAGAAGAGTCTATAATAACTCAAGAACTTTAATAGTAGAAGAGTCTATACATGTTAGATTTGATGACAAACAGCCTGATAAGAAATTATCAGAGCTAGATGAAAGTTTTGCAGATCTTGACTTAAACATCTCAGAAGAGTCAACAGAAGTTAAAGCTGATGATCAAGTTGAAGACATTTCTCATCAACCAGAAACATCCACTTCTCAACAAGACAATGTTCATAGAACTTGGCGTTTCAAAAATTATCATCCTCCGGATCAAATCATTGGAAATCCAAGTGATAAGCTAAGAACCAGATCAACCTTCAGAGAGCAAGAAGATTCTGCATTGGTCTCTGAATTGGAACCAAAGACTGTAGACGAGGCTCTGCTGGACAATGGTTGGATTTTAGCAATGCAAGAAGAGCTAAATCAGTTTGAGAGGAGTGAAGTCTGGACTCTGGTAACCCTAACTAAAGATAAATCTGTTATAGGAACAAAATGGGTTTACAGAAACAAGCTATGAGAATGGTAAGGTTATAAGAAATAAAGCAAGATTAGTTGCACAAGGTTACTCTCAAGAAGAAGGTATAGATTATACTGAAACCTTTGCACCTGTTGCTAGATTAGAAGCAATCAGAATTTTACTTTCATTTGCTGTACATCATAATATTATGCTTTTTCGAATGGATGTAAAAAGTGTTTTTCTAAATGGCTTTATCAATGAAGAAGTTTATGTTATGCAACCTCCGGGTTTTGAGAGTGAAACCCAACCTGAACATGTATACAAGCTTAAGAAAGCTTTATACGGCCTAAAACAAGCCCCAAGAGCTTGGTATGATAGGCTAAGTTCTTTTCTGATGGATAATGGCTTTGTCAGAGGAAAGGTTGATACAACCTTGTTTAGGAAGTCAATTAAATCCAACTTCATAGTAGTACAGATTTATGTAGATGATATTATATTTGGTGCTACTAATGAATCTTTGTGCAAAGATTTTTCAAAGTTAATGCAGAAAGAGTTTGAAATGAGCATGATGGGAGAACTCTAATTCTTCCTTGGACTTCAAGTAAAACAGTCTATGGACGAGGTGTACATCCATCAAACTAAGTATACAAAGGAACTACTCAAAAAGTTTAAGATGGATGACTGCAAACCTATGAACACTCCTATGCATCCCACGTCCATACTGACCAAAGATGATAAAGAGAAAAAGGTAGATCAGAAGGTATACAGAGGTATGATTGGATCTCTCTTATATCTAACTGCTTCTAGGCCTGATATTATGTTCAGTGTTTGCTTATGTGCTCGATTTCAATCTGATCCTAGAGAATCTCATTTATCAGCAGTTAAAAGAATTTTTAGATATTTAAAAGGTAATACTAATCTTGGTCTGTGCTTTAAGAAAAATGTAGATTACAGATTAGTTGGCTTTTGTGATGCTGACTATGCTGGAGATAGAATTGAAAGAAAAAGCACCAGTGGGGGATGTCACTTCATTGGAACTAATCTAGTATCATGGTCAAGCAAAAGGCAGAGTACCATTGCTCTATCAATTGCTGAAGCAGAATATATATCAGCTGCAAACTGCTGCTCACAACTTCTCTGGATCAAACACCAATTGGAGGACTACAATGTGTTGTTAGTAGTATTTCACTTATGTGTGATAATACTTCTGCAATTAATCTGTCTAAGAATCCAATTCTGCATTCTAGGGCTAAACATATAGAAATCAAACATCATTTTATTAGAGACTATGTGCAAAAAGGTGTTTTTGATATTCAATTTGTAGATACTGACCATCAATGGGCAGATATCTTTACTAAACCTCTTGCTGAGGACAGATTTATTTTCATTAGAAAACAACTTAACATGTTGTATGTGGTTTGATTTGGTATATTTGTTGATTGCATGTTTTCATTGCAGATCCACTAGTTTTGGCGTCCAGATCAAGTATAGTCTACGCGTCCACTACTGTTGGTGTGCCGCATCCACTACATATGTCTCTCCGCATCCATTCTCAATCGCGTGTGGACTCGTCTATGCATAAAACTTTTTTTAACTGCATTATTTTGTCTCTGGACATATTTATTTTAAAACGTTTGGTTTTAATCATTTCCTTGCTGAGTCAGCTACTTCCATCAATCCCATCATAACTTTTTACGGTTCCAATATACCAACGCCGTTTTTCACTAAAGACATGTCTTGTCAATCATTTCTTTTGAATTTTCTTTGAAAACTGTTGGTATTCAGAACTCTTTAAAAGTAACTTCTTTCCCTTTGAAAAACCTTTCGCTACTCTTCATCCCTGTTAACCATTCTCTAAAACTTTTCGAACTCTCTGTTCGTCAAACCTTAACTCATTTACTCATCAATGGCTTCAACCTCTACTCCCGAGCCTGCTTATGCAACCGACATCATGAGTATTGCTGTAGAACATCATTTCGATTTTGAAGTTCTGAGTGAATACAACCTAGATGTAAGTAAGTTTATCAACGCTGCTGGTTGGGATGGGTTATTTCTGGAAAAGGTCTCAATATATCCCGACTTGATAAAGGAATTCTGGAGATGACCGAAGATTTCTGAATCAGAGGTTGTAGGGTTTGTACAGGGGAAGAAGATAACAGTTTCTGAGAAAACAAATTCTGATGCTATTGTTTGTGCTCAAGAAGGTTTGGTCTTCACAGATAAATGGGAAGATGACCTAGGCGGTACAGAGGCCATTAGGCTAGACACAGTGAGGACTCACTCATGGAAATCATCTGAAATGAAGGACCATATCAGGATTCTTCATCAAATCCCGAACAAGGTGGTGCTTCATAAGGCAGGGACTAAGGACAACCTATCTGCCCTCCATAAATTCTGTCTCTACAACATGGTCTTTGAAACAAAGATAAATCTGCCATGGATCCGGTTCCATCGCTTCTAGGATGCCATTACCAACAGGGAGACCACCTCACACATCACCTTCTCTCATCTTCTGTCAAAAATATTCAAGCAGCAAGGCTTGTATGATGAAGATGATAATTTTCCTCTGGGAATAGCCTTGAAGAGGAAAGCAGCTGCTGCTGCTGTGCCTACCAAGAGGAGGCAACCTGCAAGGAAAGCTAGAACCTTTGCAGCCTCTAAGGTAAACACTTCTACTGAAGTTCCTGTTAATACTGTGACTGATGGTGCCCCTATTCCTGAAGTAGGATTTTGTGATGATGTATATAGACCTTCTTTACCCACACCCTAACCCTCACCACAAAGATCACAACCTGACCAAACTACAACCCCATCTTCACCACAAATAAGCCCAAATCAACTGACCATACCACAACCTTCACCAATCAAAACCATCTTTCCACCTATAATACCTGACTCTGACCCCTGGTTCCATCAAAAGGATGATGGAATCTGTCCAGGTGCCCCCTTTCCAAAACCCCTAAAAATACTCTTTCCACCACTTGTACCCTCATCCACTCTCTTTGCTAATCAATCTGAGAATTGGGCTCAGGTTAAGAGAGATTGGAAAATTCTGTTTCAAACTCAACAATCAGACCTCGAGATTGACCCTAACACTCCCCTTACCAGGTGGTATCCCCATCTTGAGTATGAATATGAACCGTATGAGGACTACCCCTGGACCACCAAATATCCAGACTCTCAACCTCCTAAAGGACCCTTCCCTTCTGAGATGAACAATCAACATGGCCCTCTCCTCACCCACCTACCCCTCAAACAATTGCCACAAAGAAAAATTTACCCCAACCTCACAAAAACCCCACCTCTGATTCCTCATACTGATGGAGTAGAAAGGCACATCATTCCAGTATGGGAGACAGACTTTAAAAGGAACAGACTGCCACCCCTTCCTGAGAAGAGAGCAAGATCATCTGAGCACAATCCAATCATATTGGATGGCAACACCAAATGGAAGAAATTTGAACATCCCAGCATCTATGGAAGAGCTTCTGACCCCTTCAAAGATCAGTTGTTCTATAATATACTGAAGTGGGAGTTCAGCTACATCCAAGTTGAAAGAGCTGCACGTTATGTTCCTATCACATGGCTTAGGCATAATAAGGAAACACGTGTAGGCATTGCTCCCTATCCTATCTGTCCCGGGCTTGGAATGATAGACCTTAACAAGGACAAGGATAGCAAGTGCAGAAGAAACAAGGGAGTCATGCCTGAAGCTCACTCTGCAACGCTGGATGTATCAAAGGAAACTTTTGATTACTCCAAGCTAGAGTATTATCTATATATGGAGGATGTGAAGAATATTGGAGAGATGATTGCTGCTGATTACTGGAAATCTCACATCATCCACTGCACAAGGGAAGCTTCTTCTTCTGGTCTATCACAGGAAGAGAAGGAAGAAATTCCCAAGATCAGAGGAAAGTATGTACTCTCCAAGCTAAGGTACATGATCTACAAGGATCTTTGGGCACTTCCAATTACCAGCAGGGATGTGGAGGAAATTACTCCTATCCACTGGGCAAAGGATGTCCCCAAGAAGAAATCTATAAAAGATGCCACTGCCTCTCCAGCAACCTTATCCTCTGAACATATAGCTGAGGAGCTGATTGTGGAAGGCCCTGAACTTAATGCAGAATTGTCTTCTCAACCTGCTTCAGTTGAACCTCCTTCTGTACAAGCTGAGCAGTCTGCTGAGGTGTGTGTCTCTAAGCAAGGTGCTGAGTCTGCTAAGACTTCTTCTCAACCATTAGCTCTTGCTATGGTTAATCCACCAGCCCAAGCTAAAGACACTGTCTCTGACACTGCTGAGAGCTCAAGACAACTTTCCTTGCCACCCAACCTTGAAGACATCATTGGAAAAATTGTTGATGATAAGGTTGGCAAGATAGTTGAAGAAAAGACTGAACAGATGGCTCAACAAATTGAAGAAAGGGTGCAGAAGCAAGTTCAAGATACTCTGGCCCCTACAAATGCCATGGTGAATCAGATGTTGGCTCTGCTCATGGAATTTTAGAGGAATCCAAATCCAAATCCTAACCAACCCCCTCCACCACCTCCTTCTACCTAAAAACTTTTTCCTTCTCTGTTTTATTCTTTTTGTTTTTGTTGTTTGCTGACAATGATGGTCCACTCCCTTTTACCTTTTGTCTGATGACAAAAAAGGGGGAGAAAGGAAAGATTAAAATTTGTAATACAGAGAATGTTATACAAAGATTTTTTTAAAAAAGTGCATATTTGTCTGCATATGCATAAGTATATATTCATCTTGCTAATACTATGCCTTGACTTTATTTGTATGCCTATTTTTGTCTAAAGTCAATTATGCTTTGATACTGCTTTGAAATGCTTAGTTTCAAATGTCTAATAAGCTGCTATCTTGGTCTGATAACTTATATTATATTGCAAATAAGACTTAGCTTCATATGCCTTAACTGCTTTGATCTGATGAATGCTTTGTCTTAGGGGGAGCCTTGTAAGCTCTCTTAGACATTGCAAAATAAATTTAATTAGTTTTTGTCATCATCAAAAAGGGGGAGATTGTTGGAACCAAAGTAATTTGGATTAAATAATCTCTAAGTTTTGATGTTAACAAAAAGGATTAAATTTGTATAGCAAAGTGTTAGAAGTAATCTAACAAGTGCCTTGACCCTTTAAGGATCTCTGATTTTATATAAGTTAAAATGTTAAGACTATTCGCTTTGCAATCCGCGTCAATATATTATTTTATTGAAAGATTCCCTAAGTGGTCGAGTCCACTCTATCACTGGAAGGATCTCTTTTAACTCAAGTGCCACGTCAGTGGACGAGTGCTTGAATGTCTCTAGTAGACGGAGAAATCCCTTTCTAGTTGATGCGAGTTACTCTCCGAGAATAACATTAATTTATAAGTGACACGTCACTGGACGAAGATTTTAAGTAACTCAAGTTCTGGCAAGACCGTTGTTTTAAGTAGACGTAGAATTATTGCCACGTCAGTGGACGGAGCCTTAAAACTCTTCTTACTTACCTTGCCTTTACAATTGTTTCGATGGACGAAGAATTTGAGCGTTAATATCTTATATCTTATTTAAATCAATCTGAACCAAAGTGAATTTATTTCATATGATTGATATTTAATTCAAATATATATATTGGTCCTTCTCATTTGCTATTAACGGTTTTATTGTCTTGTTTCTATGAGAGAGAGGCATAGTACAAATAAGGAATTGCAAAAAGCAAAATAGTACAATGCAAAATGTTGTGTACCCTGTCACCTTTTACGCTGGAATAGCTGGAATTTGTACAAGGAAGGCATGACAGTTTTTCAAGTTGCATTTGCTCAGAGGTGTGTCATTTCATGCAAGAATATTGTCTTATAGTACAAAGGCCACAAGCAAGTTGAGTCATAACAGATATTAATTGGTTGATTCTATCCCTAAACGGATAATTCAAATACAACTATTGATGATTTTGAAGAGAAGATCAAGGTCTCTATAAATAGAAGACCAAGGCTTTTGAAGAAAGAACTTTTGCGCATACAAAGAAATCTCAAGAAATCTCTTACGAGCAAACATTCTTTTATTCTTTCCGAAAGCAAAAGTCTTGAGATTACAGACTAAGATCAGATGAATATTTTAGGTAGAAAGAGGTGGTGGAGGGGGTTGGGTAGGATTTGGATTTTGATTCCTCTGAAATTTCATGAGTAGAGCCAACATCTGATTCACCATGGCATTTGTAGGGGCCAGAGTATCTTGAACTTGCTTCTGCACCATTTCTTCAATTTGTTGAGCTATCTGTTCAGTCTTTTCTTCAACTATCTTGCCAACCTTATCATCAACAATTTTTCCAATGATGTCTTCAAGGTTGGGTGGCAAGGAAAGTTGTCTTGAGCTCTCAGCAGTGTCAGAGACAGTGTCTTGAGCTTGGGCTGGAGGATTAACCATAGCAAGAGCTAATGGTTGAGAAGAAATCTTAGCAGACTCAGCACCTTGCTTAGAGACACACACCTCAGCAGACTGCTCAGCTTGTGCAGATGGAGGTTCAACTGAAGCAGGTTGAGAAGACAATTCTGCATTAAGTTCAGGGCCTTCCACAATCAGCTCCTCAGCTATATGTTCAGAGGATGAGGTTGCTGGAGAGGCAGTGGCATCTTTTACAGATTTCTTCTTGGGGACATCCTTTGCCCAGTGGATAGGAGTAATTTCCTCCACATCCCTGCTGGTAATTGGAAGTGCCCAAAGATCCTTGTAGATCATGTACCTTAGCTTGGAGAGTACATACTTTCCTCTGATCTTGGGAATTTCTTCCTTCTCTTCTTGTGATAGACCAGAAGAAGAAGCTTCCCTTGTGCAGTGGATGATGTGAGATTTCCAGTAATCAGCAGCAATCATCTCTCCAATATTCTTCACATCCTCCATATATAGATAATACTCTAGCTTGGAGTAATCAAAAGTTTCCTTTGATACATCCAGCGTTGCAGAGTGAGCTTCAGGCATGACTCCCTTGTTTCTTCTGCACTTGCTATCCTTGTCCTTGTTAAGGTCTATCATTCCAAGCCTGGGACAGATAGGATAGGGAGCAATGCCTACACGTGTTTCCTTATTATGCCTAAGCCATGTGATAGGAACATAACGTGCAGCTCTTTCAACTTGGAAGTAGCTGAACTCCCACTTCAGTATATTATAGAACAACTGATCTTTGAAGGGGTCAGAAGCTCTTCCATAGATGCTGGGATATTCAAATTTCTTCCATTTGGTGTTGCCATCTAATATGATTGGATTGTGCTTAGATGATCTTGCTCTCTTCTCAGGAAGGGTAGGCAGTCTGTTCCTTTTAAAGTCTGTCTCCCATACTGGAATGATGTGCCTTTCTACTCCATCAGTATGAGGAATCAGAGGTGGGGTTTTTGTGAGCTTGGGGTAAATTTTTCTTTGTGGGAATCGTTTGAGGGGTAGGTGGGTGAGGAGAGGGTCATGTTGATTGTTCATCTCAGAAGGGAAGGGTCCTTTGGGAGGTTGAGAGTCTGGATATTTGGTGGTCCAGGGGTAGTCCTCATACGGTTCATATTCATACTCAGGATGGGGATACTACCTGGTAAGGGGAGTGTTAGGGTCAATCTCGGGGTCTGGTTAGTGAGTTTGAAATAGAATTTTCCAATCTATCTTAACCTGAGCCCAATTCTCAGATTGATTAGGAAAGAGAGTGGATGAGGGTACAAGTGGTGGAAAGAGTGTTTTCAGGGGTTTTGGAAAGGGGGCACCTGGACAGATTCCATCATCCTTTTGATGGAACCAGGGGTCAGAGTCAGGTATTATAGGTGGAAAGATGGTTTTGATTGGTGAAGGTTGTGGTATGATCAGTTGATTTGGGCTTATTTGTGGTGAAGATGGGGTTGTAGTTTGGTCAGGTTGTGATCTTTGTGGTGAGGGTTGGGGTGTGGGTAAAGAAGGTCTATATACATCATCACAAAATCCTACTTCAGGAGTAGGGGCACCATCAGTCACAGTATTAACAGGAACTTCAGTAGAAGTGTTTACCTTAGAGGCTGCAAAGGTTCTAGCTTTTCTTGCAGGTTGCCTCCTCTTGGTAGGCACAGCAGCAGCAGCAGCTGCTTTCCTCTTCAAGGCTGTTCCCAGAGGAGCATTATCATCTTCATCATCCTCATCTTGAGGCAACACCAGCTTCCTTGCTCTCTTGGGAGGAGGTTGAGGAACAGGTTGAGGAGCCTCAGCCCTAGTCTCATTAATCTCAATGCCTCTGGCAGGCCTTTTAGGAATAGGCTTCCTGACAGCCATTGTTTTCCTCTTGGTTCCTCTCTTGAGACCAAGAGTTGCAGCATTGTTAGCCTCAACAGATTCTTCTTTTATCTTCATCTTCTCCTCTTGTTTGGCCATCTCAACTTGTTTGTAAGTGTCAAGATGCATGCCACTGAGGTTGCTTCTCCCAAAAATAGCAGCTTGCATTCCCTTCGAACGAAGGATTTTTTCTTGTTCTTCTTGAGGCTTTGCACTTATATCATCATACAAGCCTTGCTGCTTGAATATTTTTGACAGAAGATGAGAGAAGGTGATGTGTGAGGCAGTCTCCCTGTTGGTAATGGCATCCTTGAAGCGATGGAACAGGATCCATGGCAGATTTATCTTTGTTTCAAAGACCATGTTGCAGAGACATAATTTATGGAGGGCAGATAGGTTGTCCTTAGACCCTGCCTTATGAAGCACCACCTTGTTCAGGATTTGGTGAAGAATCCTGATATGGTCCTTCATTTCAGATGATTTCCATGAGTGAGTCCTCACTGTGTCTTGCCTCATTAGAGTAACAATAATGGTCTCTGTACCGCCTAGGTCTTCTTCCCATTTATATGTGAAGACCAAACCTTCTTGAGCACAAACAATAGCATTAGAAATTGTTTTCTTAGAAACTGTTATCTTCGTCCCCTGTACAAACCCTACAACCTCTGTTTCAGAAATCTTCGGTCTTCTCCAGAATTCCCTTATCAAGTAGGGATATATTGAGACCTTTTCCAGAAATAACCCATCCCAACCAGCAGCGTTGATAAACTTACTTACATCCAGGTTGTATTCACTCAAAACTTCAAAATCGAAATGATGTTCTACAGTAATACTCATGATGTCGGTTGCATAAGCAGGCTCGGGAGTAAAGGTTGAAGCCATTGATGAGTAAATGAGTTAAGGTTTGAAGAATAAAGAGTTCGAAAAGTTTTAGAGAGTGGTTAACAGGGATGAAGAGTAGCGAAAGGTTTTTCAGAGGGAAAGAAGTTACTTTTAAAGAGTTCCAAATGCCAACAGTTTTCAAAGAAAATTCAAAAGAAATGATTGACAAGACATGTCTTTAGTGAAAAACGACGTTGGTATATTGGGACCGTAAAAAGTTATGATGGGATTGATGGAAGTAGTTGACTCAGCAAGGAAATGATTAAAACCAAACGTTTTAAAATAAATATGTCCAGAGACAAAATAATGCAGTTAAAAAAAGTTTTATGCATAGACGAGTCCACACACGATTGAGAATGGACGCGGAGAGACATATGTAGTGGACGCGGAACACCAACAGTAGTGGACGCGTAGACTACACGTGATCTGGACGCCAAAACTAGTGGACGTGCAATGAAAACATGCAATCAACAAATATACCAAATCAAACCACATACAACATGTTAAGATGTTTTCTAATGAAAATAAATCTATCCTCAGCAAGAGGTTTAGTAAAGATATCTGCCCATTGATGGTCAATATCTACAAATTGAATATCAAAAACACCTTTTTGCACATAGTCTCTAATAAAATGATGTTTGATTTCTATATGTTTAGCCCTCGAATGCAGAATTGGATTCTTAGACAGATTAATTGCAGCAGTATTATCACACATAAGTGGAATACTACTTACAAACACATTGTAGTCCTCCAATTGGTGTTTGATCCAGTGAAGTTGTGAGCAGCAGTTTGTAGCTGATATATATTCTGCTTCAGCAGTTGATAGAGCAATGGTACTCTGCCTTTTGCTTGACCATGATACTAGATTAGCTCCAATGAAGTGACATCCCCCACTGGTTCTTTTTCTTTCAATTCTATCTCCAGCATAGTCAGCATCAGAAAAGCCAACTAATCTGTAATCTTCATTTTTCTTAAAGCACAGACCAAGATTAGTAGTACCTTTTAAATATCTAAAAATTCTTTTAACTGCTGATAAATGAGATTCTCTAGGATCAGATTGAAATCGAGCACATAAGCAAACACTGAACATAATATCAGGCCTAGAAGCAGTTAGATATAAGAGAGATCCAATCATACCTCTGTATACCTTCTGATCTACCTTTTTCTCTTTATCATCTTTGTTCAGTATGGACGTGGGATGCATAGGAGTGTTCATAGGTTTGCAGTCATCCATCTTAAACTTTTTGAGTAGTTCCTTTGTATACTTAGTTTGATGGATGTACACCTCGTCCATAGACTGTTTTACTTGAAGTCCAAGGAAGAATTTGAGTTCTCCCATCATGCTCATTTCAAACTCTTTCTGCATTAACTTTGAAAAATCTTTGCACAAAGATTCATTAGTAGCACCAAATATAATATCATCTACATAAATCTGTACTACTATGAAGTTGGATTTAATTGACTTCCTAAACAAGGTTGTATCAACCTTTCCTCTGACAAAGCCATTATCCATCAGAAAAGAACTTAGCCTATCATACCAAGCTCTTGGGGCTTGTTTTAGGCCATATAAAGCTTTCTTAAGCTTGTATACATGTTCAGGTTGGGTTTCACTCTCAAAACCCGGAGGTTGCATAACATAAACTTCTTCATTGATAAAACCATTTAGAAAAACACTTTTTACATCCATTTGAAAAAGCATAATATTATGATGTGCAGCAAATGAAAGTAAAATTCTGATTGCTTCTAATCTAGCAACAGGTGCAAAGGTTTCAGTATAATCTATACCTTCTTCTTGAGAGTAATCTTGTGCAACTAATCTTGCTTTATTTCTTATAACCTTACCATTCTCATCAAGCTTGTTTCTGTAAATCCATTTTGTTCCTATAACAGATTTATCTTTTACCAGAGTCCAGACTTCACTCCTCTCAAACTGATTTAGCTCTTCTTGCATTGCTAAAATCCAACCATTGTCCAGCAGAGCCTCATCTACAGTCTTTGGTTCCAATTCAGAGACCAATGAAGAATCTTCTTGCTCTTTGAAGGTTGATCTGGTTCTTAGCTTACATCCTTGTGAGCAAGGAACATAACCCATGTCCATCTAGTATAGTCATCTACAATGACTAGACCATATTTCTTACCACTGATGGAAGCAGTCCTTGTTGGACCAAAAAGATCAAGGTGTAACAGTTCTAGTGGTCTCTTGGTACTAACAATATTCTTAGATTCAAAAGAACCTTTGACTTGTTTTCCCTTCTGACATGCATCACAGAGAGCATCAGATTTGAACTTAAGGTTTGGTAATCCTCTCCCGAGGTTATGCTTATTTAGCTTTGAGATTAATCTCAAGCTTGCATGACCCAGCCTTTTATGCCAAATCCATCGCTCATCTTCAATGGACACTAAACATGAGACACTCTGATTTGAGAGGTCCTCCAAGTCAATTTTGTACAAATTGTTTTGCCTCTTAGCAGTGAATAAGATTGATCCATCATTCTTCTTGACATAACACATGTTCTTATTAAAAGAGACATCATATCCACTGTCACATAATTGACTTATGCTCAGTAGATTATGTTTTAAACCATTCACTAAAAGAACATTATCAATGGAGGGAAAAGGATGTTTACCAATTTTACCTATACCAGTGATCTTTCCTTTCTGGTTTCCTCCAAATGTCACCCAGCCACCATCCTTATGTCTAAGGTCTTGGAACATATACTTTTCTCCCGTCATGTGACGTGAGCATCCACTGTCCAAGTACCAGGATGTTTGTTTCTTTCCCGTTGTTAAGCAAATCTGCAACAGGTATTATCTTGTCCTTAGGTACCCAAACTGACTTAGGTCCTTTCATGTTAGTTTTCTTTGGACGAGAATATTTGGTATGCCTGTTATGTATGCATCTAGATGT
The DNA here is from genome assembly GCA_035048595.1 of Echinosophora koreensis. Lineage (NCBI taxonomy): Eukaryota > Viridiplantae > Streptophyta > Magnoliopsida > Fabales > Fabaceae > Echinosophora > Echinosophora koreensis. Next base: position 1,992,074 of record JAPCYP010000078.1, read on the forward strand.
AGAATGCCCACTTTTTCCACACACTTTACAAAAGGTGTTGGACAGCCCTGATTTGGCTTCAGCATACCTAGCTGGAGCTTTTGAAGCTCTTTGCTGCATAGGTGGTTTTGACTTAATGTAAGATGCCTCAAGCTTCTTATTGTCATAACCAAGGCCAGATTTATCAAATGGTGACCTATAATACCTTAGGATAAAACTAAGCTTATCTGAGTCTCCTACAAATTTTGACAGAAAGTCTGTCAAGTATGTTATATCTTGTTTCAGTTTTGCAACTTCACAAGAACTGTCAGGCTCACATTCAGATTTGTCAGTTAGACTGGCATTCTCTGATTTCAGTTTATCATTTTCATGAACTAAACTTTGTTTTTCAATGCAGACTCTATCATATTCTTTTGTTAATTTTGCAAACTTCTTTTTAAGACTTTTGTATTCATGAGATAATATGGATGAGTCATGCAGTAATTCATCAAAGGCATTTTTGAGAGTAGAAGGTTCAGAATCTATTACCTCATCATCATCAGTGTACTCATTTTCTGATGATGTGTCAGCCATGAGGCAAATGTTTGCCTCTTCCTCTGCTTCCTCTTCCTCATCTGATGAGGATAATTCCAAGTCCTCCCATGTAGCCATTAAGCCCTTCTTTTTCTTGAAGAACTTCTTCTTTTCTTTTAAGTCAGGACAGTCAGCTTTGAAATGGCCTGGCTTTTTGCATTCGAAGCACAGAGGTGGACCTTTTTCTTTGGAGTCTGATTTCTCTCCTTAGAAAATTTCTTGTTGAATGGCTTTCTCTTGAAGTTACCTTTCCTTCTCCACATATGTTGTATTTTTCTGGAGATGAAAGATAATTCACCTTCATATGATCCTTCATCACTGTCTGAAGTTTCAGCATCATCTGAAGACTCAGAAGCTTTAAGGACTTTTGAAGAGCTTGCTTTCTTTGCCTTTAAAGCAATGGAATTTCCCTTTCTGGAATTGTCTTCTTCATTTAGTTCAAGCTCATGAACTTTTAATGACCCTAGAAGTTCTTCCAGAGGGAGAGTGTTCAGATTCTTAGCTTCTTGAATGGCAGTGACTTTTGGTCTCCACTGCTTGGAGAGACTTCTCAGAATCTTTCTGATATGATCTCTATTCTCATATATTTTTCCCAGAGATTTGAGACTGTTTGTTATTGTTTGAAATCTTCCAAACATCTGATCTATAGTCTCATGATCAGTCATCTTGAAGAGTTCATACTGGTGAACCAGCATGCTTATCTTTGACTCCTTCACTTGTGATGAGCCTTCATAAGCAAGAGCCAGTGTATCCCAGATTTCCTTTGCTGTGTTGCAGCTGTGAACCTTAACATGTTCTGATCTGGTAATGGCACACATCAAGTAATGTTTGGCCTTGAGATTTAGTTGATGTTTGGCCTTTTGATCAGCATTCCAATCTGCTCTAGCCAAGACTGCTTCATTTTCACCTCTTGGCTCAGAATAGCCATTCTCAATCAGTTCCCAGATGTCTAAGTTCTGTACATCTAGGAAGGCCATCATTCTCTTCTTCCAATAATCATAATCAGTTCCATCAAAGAGTGGAGGTCTGTTGATAACTTGTCCTTCTGCATCCATAGTTATAGGATCGTACTTCCTCAGAACTTGTTAGATGCTCAACCCTTTCGAGGCTGAGCTCTGATACCAACTGAAGTTGACACAGGCAAACACAAGAAGGGGGGTTGAATTGTGTTTGTCAATATTTTTCCCAAAAACAACCTTTTCGAAAATAGTTTTCTCAAACAAAGATTAAGAGGCAGAAGCAAACACACAGAGAAACAAACTTTTGAAAGAATAACAAATTCAAGTTCAAATCCCCACAGTTAGTATAAACACATGAAACTAAAGAGATAAGGGATTAGAAGATTCACGCAAGTTGTTTTATCCTGGTTCACTCTCTTCCAACCAAGAGCTACGTCCAGTCCCTTCTACTTGAAGGATTTCTCCACTATTCTCCAAATAGATTACAGCAAGTATTCAACACCTCTCCAGGCTCACAAGTATTCCTTTCTTACCAAGCCTCTTCAGGCTCTACCTCTAACAAAGAGTTTTTTGGTTTCTTTGATCTTCTAACTCACTATGTGTGAGAATATGAAAGTTTAAGATCAGATGAATATTATAGCAATATTCAAACTAAGATATTACAAACCTTTGCTTTCTGAAAGAATAAAAGAATGTTTGCTCGTAAGAGATTTCTTGAGATTTCTTTGTATGCGCAAAAGTCCTTTCTTCAAAAGCCTTGGTCTTCTATTTATAGAGACCTTGATCTTCTTTTCAAAATCATCAACGGTTGTATTTGAATTATCTGTTTAGGGATAGAATCAACCAAGTAATATCCGTTGTGACTCAGCTTGCTCGTGGCCTTTGTACTATGAGACAATATTCTTGCATGAAATGGCACACCTCTGAGCAAATGCAACTTGAAAAACTGTCATGCCTTCCTTGTACAAATTCCAGCTATTCCAGCGTAAAAGGTGACAGGGTACACAACGTTTTGCATTGTACTATTCTGCATTTTGCAATTCCATATTTGTACTATGTCTCTCTCATAGAAACAAGACAATAAAACCATTAATAGCAAATGAGAAGGACCATTATATATTTGAAATAAATATCAATCATATGAAATAAATTCACTTTGGTTCAGATTTATTTAAATAAGATATTAAAGCTCAAATTCTTCGTCCATCCAAACAATTGTAAAGGCAAGGTATGTAAGAAGAGTTTTAAGGCTCCGTCCACTGACGTGGCAAAAATTTTGTGTCTACTTATAACAACGATCTTGCCAGAACTTGAGTTACTTAAAATCTCCGTCCAGTGACGTGGCACTTAAAAATTTATTTTATTCTCGGAGAGTAACTCGCGTCTACTTAAAGAGATTTCTTGTTCTACTAGAAACATTCAAGCGCTCGTCCACTGACGTGGCACTTGAGTTAACGGAGACCCTTCCAGTGATAGAGGGGACTCGACCACTTAGGGAATCTTTCAATAAAATAATATATGGACGTGGATTGCAAAGTAAATAAACTTAACATTTTAACTTATACAAATTCAGAAATCCTTTAAGGGTGAAGGCACTTGTTAGATTACTGCTAACACTTTGCTATACAAATTTAGTCCTTTTTGTTAACATCAAAACTTAGAGATTTATTTAATCCAAATTACTTTGGTTCCAACAGAAGTTGTTGTGGCGATTGGTTCTGCTTGTTGTGGTGGAGGTGATGATTCTTTTTGTGGTGAGGGTGATGATGAGGGAGTAAGAAGTAAAACAAGCTTCCTCTTTATCACAGTGGTCCTCTTTTTCTTAGGGATCACAGTCTTTTCTGGTTGAGACTCCCCCTCAGCTTGCACAGCTCTCTTCCTCTTGAATACCTTTGTAATACTTGGTCCAATGGGGACAGAGGCAGCATCTTGAACAACAGGTTCAGATCCAGAAACAGATTCAACAACCTGAGGAACAACATTTTGAAACCCAGAAGCTTCAGTAGTTGCTTGAGCAGATGACTTAGCAATTTTTCTCTTTTTCCTCTGCATTTGAGGCCTTTCCTCTTCAACTAGCTCCATGAAGGGTTCAGCTTTAACAACAGGAATAGAGAGAGATTCTTCCATTTGAGCAGATGCGCCAGGTGCTGATGATGATGCTTCAGCATTTGGCTCAACAGTGGGAGTCAAAGTGATCTTCATCAAAGATAGAGTCTTTGTAGTGATCTCAGTGCAGAGATCAGCATAAACAACACTTCTTAAATCCAACTTGCTTGCCCTAAAAATTCTTGTCATGATCATATAATAGGGATAATCTTTATCCTTTCCCTTGACAAACTTTTCCATATGAATGAAGATCAAGTCAGTAATATCTATCCTAATCTTCTGGGCTAGATGAAAGAGAGCAGACTTCTCTAATTTACTGACATGATTTCTAGACCCAGTCCAAGGCATGACATAGTTTATAATAAGAACATGAAGAAATCTTGCCTTAGGAGACAAATACTTGGAGTCTTTGTTTGCAGGTCTTGCAACTCCATAAGGCACTTGATTCACATTTACTTCTCCTGGATCCTTCAGCCAATCTTTATAATTCCCAGCACCTTCTCTTGGGCATTTTGTCACTTCAGCGAGTAACTCATGAGTTACGAAAATGTGGTCCTCACCCACGTCTCCAGAAATTATGGAGGTTGTATTGTCCTTATTGATTTTTGCGGTGGTCCAGAAATCCCTAATAAGAGCAGTGAAGACAAGCTCTTTTAGTTGAAAGAAGGGTAACCATCCAGCATGGCTTAGTTCAGGAAGAACGTCTAAACCCTTGGTTCTGAGTTCGTCAAAGTTAGGGACCCTTCCAGGGTGCACCTTTTTCAGTCAGTGATTGGTAGCTTGGTTTTCTCAGCCAGAGTTTCAAGAAGACTCTTGGGTGCCATTGATTTAGAGAAGTGAGGATTAGGGTTTTGGAGATGAAAAGTTCTGAGATTTTGAAGACGAAGAGAGTTCAGAAAAAGGTTGAGACTTGAGAGCAAAGATTGTGAGTGGAGATTTTTGAAACGACACGGATTGTTTTGTTAAAACGCTTGAGTACTTTTTGCATTGGGAATAAGGAGGGAGAAAATTGTCATAAACTGTAATAACTTTTGAAAAGACATTTGTTAATCATAATGAGTCAGGGTTTAGCATCGAGTGCTTTTAGCCACGTCATCAGACGCTTGGCTAAAGTAGATGAGTGAAACATGAAGGAAAAAAAAATAAACGAGTCATCCATATACAAAACTTAGACAAGTAAATTTTTAGACATATCAGCATACACTCATTCAGACACATTATGCATATTAAGATTCCTTCTAATAAAAACAAATCTATCTTCACTTAGAGGTTTAGTAAAGATGTCTGCCCACTAATACTCAGTATTTACAAACTTAATTTCAGAAACTCATTTTTGCACATAATCTCTAATAAAATGATGCTTTATTTCCTTATGCTTTGCTCTAGAATGCTATATGGGATTTTTAGAAAGATTAATAGCACTAGTATTATCACACCAAACAGGTATATTTTGCTCAAACATTGAATAATCATCAAGTTGATATTTTACCCAAAGCAGTTGTCAACAACAACTAGCTGCAGATATGTATTCAGCTTCAGTAGTTGAGAGAGCAATGGTGCTTTGCCTTTTGCTTGACCAGGAGATCATATTTGTTCCAATGAAGTGGCATCCTCCATTGGTACTTTTTCTATCAATTCTATCACCAGCAAAAGAGCATCACAAAATCCAACTAACCTTAAATCTTCAGATTTCTTATATAGTAAACCAAGGTTAGTGGTTCCAATTAAATATCTGAGAATTCTTTTAACAGCCTTATTATGAGATTCTTTAGGATCTGATTAAAATCTAGCCCATAGAAAAACACTGAATTGAATATCAGGACTGCTAGCAGTTAAGTATAGAAGAGATCCAATCATACCTCGATAGATAGTTTTATCTACCTTTTTACCTTCCTCATCCTTGTTTAGAATAACTGATGGATGCATAGAAGTACTCATAGGCTTTGAATTTTCCATTTTATACCTTTTCAGAAGCTCCTTGGTGTATTTCTGTTGATGGATATAGATTCCATCACTTGTCAGAGAACTCTTTGCAGAGCTTTTCATTAGTAGCACCAAACATAATATCATCAACATAAATCTGTACTACTATGAAATATTTCTTGAGCATTTCTTGAAAAGTGTAGTATCTACTTTTCCTCTAATAAAATTATTTTCCATTAGATATGTGCTTAACCTATCGTACCAAGCTCTAGGGGCTTGTTTGAGTCCATACAAAGTTTTCTTAAGCTTATATACATGGTGAGGATTTTCAGAATCCTCAAACCCAGGAGGTTGCTTGACATAAACTTCCTCCTCAATTATTCCATTTAGAAATGCACTTTTAACATCCATTTGATAAAGAGTTATATCATGTTGTGCAGCATAAGACATGAGAATTCTAATTGCTTCTAATCTAGCTACAGGTGCAAAGGTTTCAGTGAAATCAATACCTTCATGTTGATTATACCCTTGAGCAACTAGTCTTGCTTTGTTTCTTACAACTTTTCCATCTTCATCCAGTTTGTTTCTAAACACCCATCTTGTTCCAATAACATATTTATCTTTGGGTTTAGAAACTAGAGTCCAAACATCATTTCTTTTAAAATGATTCAGTTCTTCTTGCATGGCTAGAATCCAGCTTTCATGTTGTAAGGCTTCTTCAATCTTCTTGTGTTCCAAGTCTGATATGAAGGCCATGTTGTTATTTTCATTGAAGGCAGATCTGGTTCTAACCCATGAGATAGACTTCCAATGATAAGATTTTCTGGATGATAGGTCTTGAATTTCCAATCTTTCTTCTCATTTTGAGTTTCAGACGTATCAGCACTTGTCTGATTTTCAGACACGTCTACTTTTGACTTGTCTGAAGATTCTTCTACTGCAGGATTTAGTTCAATACCTGCAATATCATCTTCTAGATCTGATAGTTCCCTATCAGTCTTCATACCACCATTAAACTTCACATGAATTGATTCTTCCACAACAGAAGTTCTAGAATTAAAGATTCTAAAAGCTTTAGACAGTTCAGAATATCCAATAAATATGCCTTTATCAACTTTAGAGTCAAATTTACCAAGATAATCTTTTGTATTAAGAATATAGCATTCACATCCAAAAGCATGAAAATATGATATGTTGGGTTTTCTGCCTTTCCACGATTCATAAGGAGTCTTATTTAGAATAGGTCTAATCAGAATTCTGTTTTGGACATAACAAGCAATGTTGATGGCTTCTGCCCAGAAGTACTTAGGAAGCTTATTTTCATTAAGCATTGTTTCTACCCATCTCTTGAAGAGATCTGTTCTTTCTCTCAACCACTCCATTTTGCTGTGGAGTTCTGGGTGCAGAAAAATTGTGAGAAATACCATTTTCCTCACAGAACAGTTTGAACTGCTCATTTTCAAATTCCCCCCCATGGTCACTTCTGATAGCAGAAATACAAAAACCCTGCTCATTTTGTACTTTTTTACTAAATACTGTAAACACCTTATAAGACTCATCCTTGTGGGTTAAGAAGAGTACCAATGTAAATCTAGAATAGTCATCAACTATGACAAAACCATATTTCTTTCCACCTAGGCTAGCTATACTAACTGGTCCAAACAGATCCATGTGTAATAATTGCAAAGGTCTAGAGGAGGTGACTTCTTTCTTAGATTTGAAACTTTATTTTACTTGTTTACCTCTCTGACATGCATCACACAAAACATCTTTCTTAAAGGAAATATCAGGCAATCCCCTCACAAGGTTATGCTTTTTCAATTTAGAAATTTGTTTCATACTAACATGTCCCAATTTCTTATGCCATAGCCACTTTTCATCCGCTTTAGACATAAAGCATATTACACTTTGATCTGAGAGTTCAGACAGGTTAATCTTATATAGATGTTTTGCCTTTTGGCAGAAAAGAGGGTATTTCCACTACTGTCATTGACTATGCATGCATCCTTAGAAAAAGATACAGAAAATCCACTGTCACACAATTGACTTATGCTAGGCAGATTTTAACCCTTTCACATATAAAACATCACAGATAATAGGCAAGGGAGGTTTACCACTAATTTTACCTACACCAACAACTTTTCCTTTCTGGTTGCCACCGAAGGTTACATGTCCACCTTTCGTAGGTTGGAGGTCTAGGAACATAGACCTTTCTCTTGTCATATGTCGCGAGCATCCACTGTCCAAGTACCATGACAGGTGTTTGCTTTGTCCTGTTAAGTATGTCTGCAACAGGAATGATCATGGACTTAGGTACCCATATTTTCTTGGGTCATTTTCTGTTAGTATGAGGAGTCTGTGAAGACTTCCTTCTCTTTTTGTGAATACAATTGGACGTGATATGTCTAGCTTTTCCACAGTAGGAACATATAGGTTTATTTAAACTAACTGACACAAATTTGACAGTTATTTTTGAGAACTTTGCTGATCCTTTATGATGTTCTTGATTAGAATAACCTATACCTTCTTTGTTAAGGGAGTGCCTCTGACTTCCTAAGAGTTTAGTCAGATTATCTCTACCATTAACAAACTTGGCAAGATCTGAGGTGAGCTCTTCTACTTTCTGTTGAAGTTTAGTCACTTCTTCAGAGGGTGGAGTTTCCACTGAGATCTCAGCTTTAGACTTCTCAGTCTTAAGCCTACTATTCTCTTCAGAAAACTTCTCACACTCTTGAGATTTCTGTGTATACTCATTTGAGAGTTTAGCATACTGTCTCTTGAGGGATTTGAAAGCTTTAGATATATAGTTGGATTCTACCAATAGTTTATCAAAGGCATCATTCAATTGTGGATAAAGGCATATTTATTGGATATTCTGAAATGTCTAAAGCTTTTAGAATCTTTAATTCGAGAACTTCTATTGTGGAAGAATCAATTCATGTGAAGTTTAATGATGGTTTGAAGACTGATAGGGAACTATCAGATCTAGAAGATGATATTGCAGGTATTGAACTTAATCCTGCAGTAGAATAATCTTCAGACAAGTCAAAAGTAGACGTGTCTGAAAATCAGACAAGTGTTGATACGTTTGAAACTCAAAATGAGAAGAAAGATTGGAAATTCAAGATCTATCATCCAGAAAATCTTATCATTGGAAGTCCATCTCAAGGAGTTAGCACCAGGTCTGCCTTCAATGAAAATAACAACATGGCCTTCATATCAGACTTGGAACCCAAGAAGATTGAAGAAGCCTTACAAGATGAAAGCTGGATTCTAGCCATGCTCAAAGAAGTAGTACAGAAATTATGTTGCTGATATTATATTTGGTGCTACTAATGAAAAGCTCTGCAAAGAGTTCTCTAAGTTGATGCAGAATGAATTTGAGATGAGCATGATGGGAGAATTGAAGTTTTTCCTTGGTCTTCAAATAAAACAGACAAGTGATGGAATCTATATCCATCAACAGAAAGACACCAAGGAGCTTCTGAAAAAGTATAAAATGGAAAATTCAAAGCCTATGAGTACTCTTATGCATCCATCAGTTATTCTAAACAAGGATGTGGAAGGTAAAAAGGTAGATCAAACTATCTACCGATGTATGATTGGATCTCTTCTATACTTAACTACTAGCAGACCTGATATTCAATTCAGTGTTTGTCTATGTGCTAGATTTCAATCAAATCCTAAAGAATCTCATATTAAGGCTGTTAAAAGAATTTTCAGATATTTAATTGGAACCACTAACCTTGGTTTACTATATAAGAAATCTGAAGACTTCAGTTTAGTTGGATTCTGTGATGCTGATTTTGCTGGTGATAGAATTGATAGAAAAAGTACCAGTGGAGGATGCCACTTCATTGGAACAAATATGATCTCCTGGTCAAGCAAAAGGCAAAGCACCATTGCTCTCTCAACTGCTGAAGCTGAATACATATCTGTAGCCAGTTGTTGTTCACAACTGCTTTGGGTAAAATATCAACTTGAAGATTATTCAATGTTTGAGCATAATATACCTGTTTGGTGTGATAATACTAGTGCTATAAATCTGTCTAAAAATCCCATACAGCATTCTAGAGTAAAGCATATAGAAATAAAGCTTCATTTTATTAGAGATTATGTACAAAAAGGAGTTTTTGAAATTAAGTTTGTAAACACTGAGTATCAGTGGGCAGACATCTTTACTAAACCTCTAAGTGAAGATAGATTTGTTTTTATTAGAAGGAATCTTAATATGCATAATGTGGCTGAATGAGTGTATGCTGATATGTCTAAAATTTACTTGACTAAGTTTTGTATATGGATGACTCATCTATTTTTTTTTTCTTTATGTTTCACTCGTCTACTTTAGCCAAGCGTCCGATGACGTGCCTAAAAGAACTCAGTGCTAAACCCTGACTAAGACACGTGTACATTGCATTTCCACTCCTTTTCTTAAAAAGGTTTCATTATAATTAACAAATGTCTTTTCAAAATTTATTACTGTGTATGACAATTTTCTCTCTCTCCTTATTTCCAATGCAAAAAGTACTCAAGCATTTTAACAAAACAACCCGTGTCGTTTCAAAAATCTCCACTCATAATCTTTGCTCTCAAGTCTCAACCTTTCTCTGAACTCTCTTCGTCTTCAAAATCTCAGAACTTTTCATCTCCAAAACCCTAATCCTCACATCTCTAAATCAATGGCACCCAAGAGTCTTCTTGAAACACTAGTTGAGAAAACCAAGCTACCAATCGCTGAACTGAAAAATGTGCACCCTGGAAGGGTCCCTAACTTTGACGAACTCAGAACCAAGGGTTTAGACGTTCTTCCTGAACGCAACCATGCTGGATGGTTACCCTTCTTTCAACAACAAGAGCTTGTCTTCCCTGCTCTTGTTAGCAATTTCTGGACCACTGCAAAGATCACCAAGGACAACACAACCTCCATGATTTCTGAAGACGTGGGTGAGAACCACATTCTCATAACTCATGAGTTACTCGCTGAAGTGACAAAATGCCCAAGAGAAGGTGCTAGGTATTATAAAGATTGGTTGAAGGATCAAGGAGAAGCAAATGTGAATCAAGTTCTTTATGGAGTTGCAAGACCTGCAAACAAAGACTCCAAGTATTTGTCTCCTAAGGCAAGATTTCTTCATGTTCTTATTATAAACTGTGTCATGCCTAGGACGGGGTCTAGAAATCATGTCAGTAAATTAGAGAAGTTTGCTCTCTTTCATCTAGTCCAGAAGATTAGGATAGATATTACTGACTTGATCTTCATTCATATTGAAAAGGCTGTCAATGGAAAGGATAAGGATTATCCCTATGGTATGATCATGACAAGAAATTTTAGGGCAAGCAAGTTGGATTTAAGAAGTGTTGTTTATGCTGATCTCAGCACTGAGATCACTACAAAGACTCTATCTTTGATGAAGATCACTCTGACTCCCACTGTTGAGCCAAATGCTGAAGCATCATCATCAGCACCTGGCGCATCTGCTCAAATGGAAGAATCTCTCTCCATTCCTGCTGTTAAAGCTGAACCCTTCATGGAGCCTGTTGAAGAGGAAAGGCCTCAAATGTAGAGTAAAAAGAGAAAAATAGCTGAGTCATCTGCTCAAGCAACAACTGAAGCTTCTGGATTTCCAAATGTTGTTTCTCAGGTTGTTGAATCTGTTGCTGGATCTGAACCTGTTGTTCAAGCTGCTGCCTCTGTCCCCATTAGACCAAGTATTACCAAGGTATTCAAGAGGAAAAGAGCTGTGCAAGCTGAGGAGGAGTCTCAACCAGAAGAGACTGTGATCCCTAAGAAAAAGGGGACCACTGGGACAAAGAGGAAGCTTGTTTTACTTCCTACTCCCTCATCATCACCCTCACCACAGAAAGAATCATCACCTCCACCACAACAAACAGAACCAATCGCCACAACAACTTCCACTCCATAACCTTCATCACCTGCTCTGTCATCACAAAGAGCACAAACACCACCCCCACAGAAAACACCATCACCATCACCATAAACTCTACAGAAAACCCCTGCTCCTCCACCTGCTTCACAGAGAATTCCAACTCCTCCACATACATCACCTATCCCACAAACCTCTATTTCTGAACCTATCCATCACTCTTCTAAACTTATTCCTACTGATTCAGAAGGTCACCAGTCTGAAACAGAACCTCATATATCCAAGCCTTCCATAACACAAACATCTCATCATAGTGACACTCTTCAAACTGAGGATGTCAATGATTTTGAATATTTTGACAGTCTCACTCCTTCTCCACCCTCACCTAAATCACCAACCCCTGATCACATCAGAAACCAGTGCCAAGTCCCTCTAAGAGTAGTCTTTCCAGACTTATTCTCTAAAACTAGACACAACCATCTCCCTTTAACCACCTTATCTCCATATCACCCATCTTCTATAACCACTCCATTTTCTGTCACAGATGAATCATGCTCCAACTTCCTCAATGACAAAGACATGGATTCATTGCCTCTCTTGAATCTGAAAGTCAGCTTGTAAAGCTGGCCAGAAATCATAAGGATGTAGGAAAATGGCTGTTCAATCCACATAACTTTATGAAGCCTTCAACAGAAATCAAAGTGATGCTTGACTCCATTTTCTGAAAGAAAGCAGAAGGTAATAAACTTGCCATTGGATCAGAAATTCTCTCTTATCAAGCTGAATGATAAGAAGTGCAAATACAGAAAGAGGTTGTTCTCAACATGTGGATCTAGTTCTGGTTTAAAGGAAGAAGAAAAGAAAGATATTCTTGTGAGAGGTAGTCAAGCTTTTGCTCTGTACCCTTTGTCACCCTCAATTTATGCCATACCTCCCCACTTTATGGTTTTTCCCTTCTTTCTTCTGAACTTTCCCGAATCTAACCCTCTTACTCACATAAATCTCATTAGGAGATCTTATGAATTTCTTCTCTTTGTAGTTGACTCTCCTCTTCATCATGAAAAAATTCGTGCTCTCCTAGAAGAATTTTATCCAACCACACTCTCAACAAATGTTTTTCTAGATCCTCAGCCTGAGGATGATATTTTGGTTCAAGAATTACCTTCTACACCTCCTCCATCAGCATCTAAGACTACCCTGGCCACAACAGACTCTACTGCTCTAGTAGTTGCCTATGACCCTGCTGCCCATCAAAGACTTGACGAAATGGCTTCAAGTTTGCAGACTGTCATTCAGAGACAAGATGAAGCAATTTCTCAACAAGATGCTTTTCAAGCTCAGATGCTGGCCTAGCAAGCTGCTATGCAGAAGATGATGGAAGCTTTCTTCAAAAACCAAGGGGGTCCTAGCTCTTAGGTTTTAGGACTTCATTTTTTTCATTTTTTGAGTCATGCAATGTACTAGTCAGTGATGACTGAGACGCCACGACGTCCCATTAAAAAAAACCCATAATATTTAGGATCTAATCGTGTTATTATCGTTAAGCGTATATTAAAACGGCGGAAAAATTAAAACTTAAAATATAAACAACATATATACACACATGCATAACATATACATATCATATCCTGATGCAGTACAGTAGAGGAAATCCCATCAGTAGGATTCCAATAGGTACAAACTGGTACAAACTAATATAAACAACAGAAGATAAAACGCCTCAAAAAGACGCACTGGCCGTAGACTCTCTACTCAACTACTCGGGTCCACTGCTCGTCCTCCAGCATCTGGCTCATAAGGGGTTCCATCTAGCTCCTCCATAGATGGCTCCTCCACCGAGTCTTCTTATAGCGATCACGTAAATAAAACATAACCAACAGCAAGAAGAAAAGGGATAAGAAACAATATAACGTCATCAGGTATCGGCCATATCCGGATATCCACATCAATCCACATGTCCCAGAGTCCCCGGCACACACCCTCGTCCGCGGATGGAGGATGCCTATGCAAAGCAATGGTACTATAGCTGCACAATCCGGTGCACACCTCTGAACCCCGGTCAGGGTGCTCATGCAACGCATGAACTATAGCTGCAACTAAAATGAAATAATGTCTGGGATGGTCCGCTGTTAGCCTAACCCCGAGAATTCTCCCTCAGAGGAATAGGCCCCAACGACCATGTTTCAGGTCCACCAAACCATGTTTCAGGTCAACCATATCACAGACCATGTTTCAGGTCACTCCCTAGTGCCCTAACCACTCATCATAATCTCTTAGATAACCTCAATAATAAACTCATCATCATCATCATCATATCACAGTAATCATCTCGATTAGGCACTACTAACACATATGGTATGAATTCCCTAGTACATCATCACGTTTCAACATAACTTGTTACTTACTCAACCTTTAAACCTAATTATTACACTTATCACATCATACCATCATGCCATCAAAATCATCATCATTATCATCATGTCATAAAATCATTATTTCATTCATATCATCATCAAAATTTATAATAAAATAATATTAAAATAATAATATATCATATTCATAAAATAAACACAACTCATAACATAATCATCTAGAAGTTACCAACATCAATTCAACCAGTCCAACAATCCAAGCAGGCAATCATTAAATAATAAAATAATATATAATAAATGTAACGGCGATGAACGCACAATCTCGATATCATCACGGGTACCACTAAGTAGTCCCCAGCGTAATATGGACATTGTCCGTTACTCGCTATCATGTAGGGTTTAGGTCGCCCTATGCCATTATCGAATTCAACGTCACCGTGCCGTTTCCGACGTTAAATAATTTCTTTCCCCCACCTGAAGAACGTACGACCTCGGAAATGCTACGAGGTCACTCCTACTCGACTCCTCTCGAATCTGCCTCACACCAAACGAGGTCCCTGAGTCTCTGATATCCCACCTAAACATCACATTTTGAAAGACACAAAATAAGAAACTCAAAATTTGCAGCAAACACCCCAAAATCCGCCATTGTTTTGGCTCTATATCTCACAATCCAGATATTTGTTTAAAACAGTGAACGGTGAGATTAAAGAGCTACCTTTCCTTTGAATTCTCCAAAAATTTCAGCTCGATACAACGGTGGATGAGCCTGGGATGAACCTTCCAAGGTGATTGCTCTGGAGCTACCCGAGTTGAGCTTATCTCCTTCTTCTGAGTCATATAACTCGTACTCTAGGGTTTTCTACAAAATTTCAACCGTTGGATGTGAAATTATATCAACCCAGAACCTCCCTATGAACTTTGAACAAGATCCAACGGTAGATGAAGGTGTGGTGACGATTTCACAGTGACCACTCCAACTTTGCAACTTAACAATGGCTGCCTTCCTTTGAGAGTTTCTTCCCACTTTTTCCTCTGGTTGTGCGCCCAAAAGAAGAGAAGAAGATGATGACCATGCATCCATTACCTTTTATATTACTTAGTTTAGTATTATTTAATTATGATCTTAGTTTTAGTGGAAGACAAATGTCATTGCATGCTTTACTTGGATAGTTAATGGTCTAGGTGTCTTAAGCTTAGGGTGTTAGGTTTGCATGTTATTATTAGGTGTCATGTGTAGGTGGGTTTAGGAACATTTTAGTGGAATGTGAGGTGGCACGATGGTATAGCGACACGTGTCACCACCTGTTGCTCCGTTGGCACAACCGGGTGTTTTCTTCCACATTTTCCCGTGTAACCTACTGCTTGAATATTTTTCTTAATTATTTTAGGTTACTCCTAAGACCTATTGTACTCAGGCCCGACCTAAATTAATATTCCGACTCTCAATTAATTAGTCGATCACAAAACGCTCGGTTTGTGTTTCTTTGCGTTCTTGACCCGTTCGACGTCCGATTGACCTCAAATTTGAGATATAGGCTCATCAAGACCTAATAAACAACCTCAAATCATCAAAAATGCCTAATATCATCCCTAACTCCAAATTTCTTGTTTCACACTCATACGTCTTAAAGACGATAATCGGGGGAAAACCCTAAGTTGAATTTAAGAAGTGTTGTTTACGCTGATCTCTGCACTGAGATCACTACAAAGACTCTGTCTTTGATGAAGATCACTCTGACTCCCACTGTTGAGCCAAATGCTGAAGCATCATCATTAGCACCTACCGCATCTGCTCAAATGGAAGAATCTCTCTCTATTCTTGCTGTTAAAGCTGAACCCTTCATGGAGCGTGTTGAAGAGGAAAGGCCACAAATGCAGAGGAAAAAGAGAAAATTGCTGAGTCATCTGCTCAAGCAACTACTAAAGCTTCTGGATTTCAAAATGTTATTTCTCAGGTTGTTGAACCTGTTGTTGAATCTGTTGCTGGATCTGAACCTGTTGTTCAAGCTGCTGCCTCTGTCCCCATTAGACCAAGTATTACCAAGGTATTCAAGAGGAAGAGAGCTGTGCAAGCTGAGGGCGAGTCTCAACCAGAAGAGATTGTGATCCCTAAGAAAAAGAGGACCACTGAGACAAAGAGGAAGCTTGTTTAACTTCCTACTCCCTCATCATCACCTTCACCACAGAAAGAATCATCACCTCCACCACAACAAACAGAACTAATCAACACAACAACTTCCATTCCACAACCTTCATCACAACTACCTGCTCTGGCCCCACAAAGAGCACAAACACCACCCCCACAGAAAACACCATCACCACCACTACAACCTCTAAAGAAAACCCCTACTCTTCCACCTGCTTCACCAAGAATTCCAACTCCTCCACATACATCACCTATCTCACAAACCTCTATTTCTGAACCTATCCATCACTCTTTTGAACTTAATCCTACTGATTCAGAAGGTCACCTGTCTGAAACAGAAACTCATCTATCCAAGCCTTCCACACCACAAACATCTCATCATACTGACACTCTTCAAACTGAGGATGTCAATGATTTTGAATATTTTAACAATCTCACTCCTCATCCACCCTCACCTAAATCACCAACTCCTGATCACATCAGAAACCAGTGCCAAGTCCCTCTAAGAGTAGTATCTCCAGACTTATTCTCTGAAATCAGACACAACCCTCTCCCTTTAACCACCTTATCTCCATACCACCCCTCTTCCAGAACCACTCCATTTTCTGTCACAGATGAATCATGCTCCAACATCCTCAATGGCAAAGACTTGGATGTCATTGCCTCTCTTGAATCTGAAAGGCAGCTTCTAAACCTGGTCAGAAAACATAAGGATGTAGGAAAATGGCTGTTAAATCCACATATCTTCATGAAGCCTTCAACATAAATCAAAGTGATGCCTGACTCCATGGTTCTGAAAGGAAAACAGAAGGTGATAAACTTGCCACTGGATCATAAATTTTCTCTTATCAAGCTGAATGATAAGAAGTGCAAATACAGAAAGAGGTTGTTCTCAAGATGTGGATCTAGTTCTGGTTTAAAGGAAGAAGAAAAGAAAGATATTCTTGTGAGAGGTAGTCAAGCTTTTGCTCTGTACCTTTTCTCACCATCAATTTATGCCATACCTCCCACTTTATGGTTTTTCCCATCTTTATTCTGAACTTTCCCGAATCTACCCCTCTTACTCACATAAACCTCATTAGGAGATCTTTTGAATTTCTCCTCTCTGTAGTTGACTCTTCTCTTCAACATGAACAAATTCGTGCTCTCCTAGAAGAATTTTATCCAACCAAACTCTCACAAATGTTTTTCTAGATCCTCTGCCTGAGGATGATATTTTGGTTCAAGGATTACCTTCTATACCTCCTCCATCAGCATCTGCAACTACCCTGGTCACAACAGACTCTACTGCTCCAGTAGTTGCCTATGACCCTGCTGCCCATCAGAGACTTGACGAAATGGCTTCAAGTTTGCAGACTGTCATTCAGAGACAAGATGAAACAATTGCTCAACAAGCTGCTTTTCAAGCTCAGATGCTGGCCCAGCAAGCTGCTATGTAGAAGATGATGGAAGCTTTGGCAAGGCCTTGGCAATATGACAAGAAGGCCATCCATGAGGGGTTCTCAAATAAGTTTACTTTCATGTATCAAGACCGAAAGGTCATACTTTCTCCCTTATCTCCAAAGCAAGTTTGTGAGGATCAAGTAAAAATGAGAGAAAAGAGAGAGCAAGAGAGAAAAGAAAATGAGATTGAAAAAGAGATTGAGAAAAAGATTGAAAAAAAGAGTGAAAAAAAGATTAAAGAAAAACGTGATCAAGAGAAAAATATTGAGAAAATTAGTGAGAAAAAAGAAAGTTGTTTGGCAAAAAAAAGTGAAAGGAAAGAGGCTTTGGTTTCAAGACAGTCTCAATTCATTTTTTTTATTGTAACAATTTTTATTTAATTGCTAATGCTTCTAATGATCTTTCTGTGTCTAGTGATGTTGTAATGTTTTTACAGAAATTTGATAATTTCATTCCAAAGGAAGCTCCCTATGGCAATGTGATTATGAAGAACACTCTAGATGTCCTAGAAAAGACTAATTGTGGTGATGAAGACTTCAATTCGTGGTCGAATTCACTCAAAGAAGGAGGGGATGATGTGAGCCAAGGGGGGGCAAGTCATCTTTGCAACAAGGAATATATGAGCCCAATAAGGAGCATGGTCCAAGAAGCAACACAAGGACTTGATGGGCCTATGACAAGGGTGACAACCAAGAAAGCCCAACAAGTCTCCATTCAAATAATGGCTCTTTTTCTGACAGAAGCAAGCCCAAGATCAAGACCAAATGGAATAAAGCCCAAATTGTTAACTTACATTATCCAATTGAAGGATCCATGACAAGGGGGCGAATTCATGAAGAAGAGTCCATTACTAGTTGTTTTTATTTAATCCAATAATTGTAATAGGTTATGTAAGTGGGTCCAAACTTGTTATGAGTTACAAATGGATCAAGCCCACTGATTTCCTATCTTTGCACGAGTTCTAGAAGCCTAGGGGGAGGAATCTTTTGGTTTGCATGCCATTAGTAACTCCTATAAGTTATTAGGTTTTTATTTGTTTTTGTTAATTATGTGGGAGTTACACTTTTAATTTGAGAAGTAAGTGTAACCACCACATAATAATAAGAGAGAGGGGGAGTAATCAAGGGGGAGGGGCGTGATTATGGCTGAGTTAAAATGGGTCTTGATTAGGTAGACTAAGTTAGTCATGAATTTGGCTTTTATGTGGGGGTTAAGGAATAGTTGAGGAGGCAAAGAGTCAAGCAAATGTGGGCAGCCACAACTCCTATTTGTACACGCTTCAAACACTTGTAAAGATAACTTGGAAGTTGAATTTTGGATTGAAATCCATTGTGAGAGAATTGTTCTCTTGGGTTCTTGGTTGAACCAAACTTAGTTCTTATCAAGAATCCAAGATTCTTGTGGCGAACCTCACAAGGCTTATCAAACTACCTAGTTTGTGGCGCCTACATCATTTCTACTCTCTTCCATTTTCTTCTTTACTTCTTCATTTTCAACTATGGTTCAATTCTGATTTCAAGTTTTGTTTATGTTTGCGCCATAAATGTTATAAAATTCAACCAAAAAGATCATTCCAAGGCAACCCTCCATTTGGTTGTCATCAGCTAGGAACACACTCTTTATCACACTATTCCTCAACACACT
This sequence comes from Echinosophora koreensis, assembly GCA_035048595.1. Lineage (NCBI taxonomy): Eukaryota > Viridiplantae > Streptophyta > Magnoliopsida > Fabales > Fabaceae > Echinosophora > Echinosophora koreensis. The sequence continues at coordinate 2,011,107 of JAPCYP010000078.1, forward strand.
CTCTATTATTGGATGAATTTCATGTGAGACCCATCAAAACACAAGTTCCCACATGAAATCCACCCGATAATAGAGGGTGTGTTAACAGAAGTGTGATAAAGAGTGTGAAGCTAGCATTGCAGTGTGAAGCTAGCATTGCTTATCTCTTTATCCTTAGTTCATTATAATGACTCAGGTATTTGAAAGTGCGAGGAATTAAGATACCTTAGTCTTCTATAAATTGAAACATTATCTAATGAGAAAGGAGGAGGCTCCATTAACTGATAGAAAAAATAAGAGACAATATTTCATCCATCAACCTTTATTTTCCAAAAAAACAGAAAAAAGAAAAAAGAAAAAACACATCCATCAACCATTCACCTTAGCCATAATCTACTAGTTAACACCAAAAGAACACCTCCTTCCTCTCAAGTTTCAATCACTAAATGCTAAACTAGAACCTTCTTTAACCAATAACAACACCAAGACATTCATAGCCAAACACCATACCACCAAACTTACCCACTCCTCTCACCCTCCACAATCATTCCCAAATCATTGCATAATTTTGAACCTTACCCTTCATCCAACCCCAAAAACAACCTCCAAAAACATCCTTGAACCACTACATCGCAGTCCCCTTTATGCTACCTACACTGCCACTCAAACCAGAAGTGCTTATCGTCATCACCACGCCGCTCTAGTCACTTCCATCTCCAAGCACCAAGAGCACTCCAGTCACAAAGCCTCCATATGATCAGCCTAGAACCATCACGAACCAGACCACGCATCCCACCGTCGCTCTCACAGCACGCACAACCGCCTTTCACCGCGCCTCCGTTACATTCGACCACTGCCCAACAAAGCTCTGATCGTGTTGTGCTCCATCTGAAGAAGAACTGCACTAATCAAGACGTGATCCGCCTGTCACTATTGTCTAGAGTCCTTTCTATACTGTTTATGGTCATTGTCGGAGTCTTCCCCCACGTTAAGCCACCACCAGTCGCGCCCCTTGCCTTGCACCAACTCGTCGTCATTCAGCTATCACTTGTTCTCCCTCTACATTGCTGCTTGTCACTTCCTGAAGGTTTTGTGAGTCACTTGCTTCATTCAAAAAGAATTACTCTTTACTTTTGTCATCTTCCTAGTGCGATGTTTTCTTGTTTTGTGGTTCTGAAGGCTGATATGCTTTGGGCCTGTTATTGGGCCCAATCACAAAAATATGAGAATCCATTGTATTGAAATCAAAAACAAAATTTGGTTCTTTCCTTAAATGTTTAAAAAAAATCCTTTTTTACTGAAAATATAAAAGAATAAAATACTTTTTCTAAATTAAAATCTTAAACAAAAAAAAATTAAAAAATAAAATGCTTGTAAATGTAAAAAATCTTTTTCATAAAAAAAAAAATCTAACAAACCAATTTTGTTTGAAAATTGGTTGGTTAGATTTTAGTGATGAAAATTATGCCAGTTGTGAACACCTAGTTTTGTTTGAGTTTGATTTTTAGTTAATAAAGAAAAATAATTAGAAAAACAAAAATACAAAATAAGATCTTAACTCAAATTTTAGAAGCTAGGCCGATCACTTTTTTCAAATAAATAGATAAATGATAAGGATAAAATAGAAAAGATAAATGTGATCATGAACCGAAATTTGTTTTATATCTTTTTAGAAAAATGATAAGAACACACTTTTTATCACACTATTCTTCAACACACCCTCTATTATTAGATGAATTTCATGTGAGACCTATCAAAACACATGGTCCTCCATGAAATCCACCCAATAATAGAGGGCATGCTAAGAGAAATGTTATAAAGTATCTCATCTCTTTATCCTTAGTTCATGATAACGACTCTGGTATTTGAAAGTGAGAGGAATTCAATTACCCTACTCTTCTATAAATTGAAACATTATCTAATGAGAAAGGAGGAGGCTCCATTAATTGATAAAAAAATAAGAGACAATATATCATCCATCAACCTTTAGTTTCAAAAAGAAAAAGCAGCCATCAACCTTTCACCTTAGCCATAATCTATCAGCTAAAAAGCTCAGCCTTCATCACGTGTGCCTTCATTTTCCACGGTAACGACCAACTTCTAACAAACCTCCTATACACTACCTTGAACAACTATATTCTTAATTGATATCAACTAACACCAACAGAACTCCTCCTTCCTCTCACATTTCAATCACCTGAATGCTAAACCAGAACCTTCTTTAACCACTAACAACACCAAGAACTTCATAGCCAAACACCACACCACACCACCAAACTTACTCACTTGTCATCCTCAACATCCATTCCCAAACTATTGCATATTTCTGAGCCTCACCCCTCATCCAACACCAAAAACACCCTCCAAAATCAACCTTGAACCACTATATCGCAGTCCCCTTTATCCCCTTTATGCTACCTGCACCGCCACTCCAACCAGAACTGCTTGTTGTCATTACCATGCCGCTCTAGTCACTGCCATCCCCAAGCGCACTCCAGTCACAAAGCCTCCATACGAACAACCTAAAACCATCATGAACCAGACCACGCCTCCCACCATCGCGAGTCATACCATGCATTGTCGCCTTTCACGTGACGATCATACCATGCATAGTTGCCTTTCACCACACCACTGTTACATTCGACCACTACCCAGCCAAGCTCCGACCATGTCGTGCTCTATCTGAATAAGAACTGCACTAATCAAGATGTGATCCGCCTATCACCGTTATCCAGAGTCCCTTCTTTATTGTTTGAGTTCGTTGCTGGAGTCTTCCCCCATGTTAAGCCACCACCTGCAGTCGCGCCCCTTGCTCATAACTCTTAGAAATGAGAGTTATCTACTCTTTCTTAGCTTGAGTGTTTGTAATGTTTGATTATTTTGTGTGTAGGGTTTGTGTGTTTTAGCTTAGTTTATAGTTTTATGTGTCATTGTGTGAGTTTGCATTTATTTCTACTTTTGAAACTGTTTAGGAGTTTAATTCATGTATTTTTGTATTTTGATAGATTTTAGTTGAAGTGAAGACAAGTTACTAGAAATGCTTTGGAAATGCTACAACATCTAAGTGCGAACTCCTTATCAGAAAAGGACAAAAGCTGACCACTTTTCTCTCTCATGTTGGGCTGTCGTAAAAGTTGAGGACGTGTCCTTAGTGATGTCCTAGGGTTTTGCACCGGTGCAGTTAACAAAATGGGCCCAAGCCTTTATTTTAGTATTATTTTGATGGCCCAAAAGTAGGAAAGAGAAAAAGGGACCTTTGTAAAACCCTAAAGGGGGTACACATCATTTATAATTTCCCTAATTTTTTGACCTAGGACAGCAGTAGCCAAGGGTCTTCTTCTTCCTCTCCATAGTTTCCATTTTCGTTCCTCCATTATAATGGCTTCTCCTCCCATTTTCTATTTTTTTGTCTCCAGATTTTGTAAGCTCATTATGAACTAACTTGTTGTAGCTATGGGTATGTTGACCTTCTAATGAATGTTTAGTTAATGTTATGTGATGCTTTGTTTTTGCATTTTCTCATAATCTGTGTTTATATGTTGTATTATTTAAGCTTGGCCACCTTAAGCAGAACTTGAGCTTGCTGAACTTGGAAAAGCTAAGTAAGTGGACATGTTTAAGAGATAAGGGTTAAGTCTCTAATTGGAAAGTAGATGTTGAATGTATTAGGAATAATCATTCAAGTCCTTAAGCTAGCTGGAACGTGCTTCATAATAAGAGGGTGTAATTAATATAAATCTAGGAATAAAACACATTTAATGTACCTCGTCTTTTAAGTGTTGAAAAACACAACTTTCATTTCCTGGAGCTAAATGTTGTAGCATCGCAGAGCATAACTGAATCTAAACCGAAATTACAAGGGATTCATACCTGTATCTTTTTACCATCTCTGTTCACCAACCCTTTTATTATCTTGTTCTCTTATTCCTGCCTTTTTAATATTGTTCTTTTTAAATATTGAAAATAAACACTTTCACACATTATTTGGTTACCCTTTAATCTTAGCTCAATAGAACCATTGAATTGATTTTTGGCTATTTTCATACCATTCTAATCCTCGTGGGAATGATCTCTTACTTACTCTTTACTACTTGTTGCGATTGTGTATACTTGCACATTTTACTACACCTGTTTGTAAGGCAACAAGTTTTTGGCACCGTTGCCGAGGATTAGTAATGGTGTTGAAATTCTAATTTTCATATTAGTAGTTCTGTTAGTTAGGATAACTAATATTTGAAGTGATTTGATGTAGCATCAGGAACTTGTAATCTGTATGCACAGGCTTTGTACACCTGAATTTTGACTAGACCCTGAGATCGAAAGAACAATCAGAAGACTTAGAAGGGAACAAGCTAGTCTGCTTGATATAGAACTTGTGCTCACAACTCTATATACATCCATACCAACCACCACATAATCCTCAGCTAGTTCTGAGATGGCTGAGGACGAGCAACCAGACAGCATGACATTGGCTAATGACAAAAACAGTGCTATCCGTGAATATGCACTATTTGATCCAGCAACTATGAACACAGGGATTGTGAGAACTGATATCACAGCCCCACTTTTTGAGTTCACAAGCCTGTTATGTTTCAGATGCTGCAAGCAATGGGGCGGTTCATTGGAGCTGCCAATGAAGATTCTCACTTACATCTGAAACAGTTTCTGGATGTGGCTAGTAACTTTAAACCCAGGCGTTACTGATGATGTCTTCAGGTTGAGATTGTTTCCATATTCTCTGAGTGGGAAGGCTAAAACTTGGTTGAATTCTAGGATGATGAACCACTGTTTGAAGCTTGGGAAAGATTCAAGGAGCTGTTGAAAAGATGCCATCATCATGGAATTCCCATCTACATACAAATGGAGCATTTCTATAATGGAGTGCTACCTTCTACAAGGAGGATGCTTGATGCTTCAGTAGGTGGTACCTTGCTGACCAAGTCTTATAATGAAGAACACACCCTTATAGAAAGCATTACTGTCAATAGCTATCAATGGCCCACTGCTAGGCCAGGCTCCAGCAAGTCAAGTGTTGTAGCAGGCATGCATGAAGTGACTGATATTTCCGCTATATCTGCTCAGTTAGCCTCATTGAAAAATATGTTAAACAATTTAATCATGGCTAACCAGAGCATCTCTTCAAACCAAGCTGTAATGAATGAGCCTATGGGAAATGAACATGTTTTTCAGGATAATGTTGTATCTTGTGTGTACTGTGGGGGAAGCACTTATTTGAAAACTGTTTAGGAAATCCTGCATCTGTGAATTATCTTAGGAACAACAATAGAGGTAATAATGCATTCTCCAACACTTATAATCCAGGTTGCAGGCAACATCCAAATTTCTCATATAGTAACCACAACACTTTGAATCCTCCATCTGGATACTCACCCCAGCAATAGAGGCAACAACAACCTCAACGACAACAACAAGCTCAATCTAGCAACCAAGATATGTCTTTGGAGGCTGTTTTGAAAGCCTCCATGTCTGAAACAAAGGCTCAATTTCATAATCAAGGAGTCTCTATGAGGAGCTTGGAAAATCAAATAGGCCAGCTGGCCTCTGGTTTAAATTCAAGACCAAGTGGTACTTTGACTGCTTCTACTGAAACCCCAAAACCCTCTAGTTTTGTGGTAATGAGCATTGCAAGACTATTAATTTGAGGGGTGGAACTGAACTTCTTGCTGCAAATGAGAAAAAGAAGAACGTGGAAGCTGAAAAATCTGATACCAAAACAGTTCTGGGGAAGGATAAGGCCAATGATGGAAAAGCTGTTGAGAAAGCTGTGACAGAATCAGGTGCAACATCTGAACCTTTGCCTAAGCTTATTCTTGAGAGACCTCCTCCTTTTCCTCAAAGGTTGAGGAAGGTTCATCAGGACAAACAGTTCAGCAAATTCCCAGAGATTTTGAAGCAACTATACATAAATATCCCTCTGGTTGAAACGCTGCAGCAAATGCCTATCTACACCAAATTCAAGAAAGATGTTTTGACCAAGAGAAAAATGCTTGGGGAATTTGAGACAGTAGCAAAGACAAAGGAGTGCAGTTTAATGCTGCAAACCAAGGTCCCTCCTTAATTAATCGACCCTGTCAGTTTTACCATCCATGTTCAATTGGTGACACTTACTGTGGTAAAGCACTCTGTGATCTAGGTGCTAGCATCAACCTGATGCCAATGTCTATTTTCAAGCTGTTAGGAATTGGAGAAGCTCGCCCTACTACTGTTTCTCTTCAATTGGCTGACAGATCTATGGCATATCCTGAGGGAAAGATTGAAGATGTGCTTATTCAGGTAGATAAGATTGTATTTCCAGCTGACTTCATTATTATGGTGGAACTAGAATAAAGACTCATTCAGGTGACAGAAAGAAAGGCGAGACACAACCCTTTGTGGAGATTGAAATGCCAACTCCATAGAGAGAATTTCAAGTTGTTTCAAGAAGTTAGATAGAGCATGTTAAAGCTTTTATGAGGCGATTTTTGGAGAACTATGCAAAACTGGGTTATTATAGACCCTGGTTGAGAAACAAAGAAATCATGATGAGGACGGTCCCAATGGACTATTCAGATTTCATGATGAAGGATATCTTGACATCACCAGAGACTCACATTCTAGCATTTGAGAAGGGAAAATACTTTGCAATCCTCCTATTTCGAAAATTCTTGAAAAACCAAGGTTAGATCTATTTATCAGTGGTTTACCATGGAAAGATGGTTACAATGTATTGACCCCACAAACTAGTCAACCATTATGCATGAATTATGCTCACTTTCTTGAAGCATTAATGTAATGGATTTGCATTCATATCTCGTCTCATCTATTCTTTCCATCTTTATCCATATCATAGTGTTTCTCTCGTCATTCTCGTCTCTCATGTTTTCTTTATCTTCTCCAAGAACCATCTTGGTTTGGATAATGGGCCTCACGTTCTTATAAGTTCTTTGTGAGATACGATGAAGCCCACACGTGTTTATGCCTTTAGCAAAAAAAAAAAAAAAGAAGAAAAAAAGAAAGGAAAAATAAAAGAATAAAAGAGGAGCAAATAGATAACCACATGTGTGCACCATCTTTTAGATATCCACATGCGTAAAACTTAGGGTCAAATACAAACAAAGGACAAAAGGTCTCCTCAAGCTGACAAATGGGGACAATTTAAGTTTATGAGGGCAAATCATGAAATTTTCCCAATGCATAGAAACTAGGGCAATTTAGCATGAGAGCTTAACAATGACAATCTTATAGTGTTTACTCCTCCCTGTCATCTCCATTTGTGAATATTTCAATCGTGAATCTCACAGTGAATTCCTCGTAGATCACATGAGCCCAGTGGTCTCCTGACAAGGGGCAATATTGGAAAAAGAATGAATAATCAAACACGCTTATCTGTTGAGATATTCATTATGATAGAGGTGTATCTTTGGCAAGAAGCAAGGCATCTGTAGAACAAGCAAGTGACAAATCAGATCGACAAGGTTCGTTCTAGTTCATCTCAAATTTGGTTGTGATCAAAACTTTAAGGGGCCAATGATCATAGAGTGATTTGTAAAAGAAAAAAAAAAGTGGTTCCAATAACCCTAGAATCAACCCTAGAAGTGATTTTGGTACTGGAAAACTATGAGATCTTGTTACAATATACAAATATAAGGGAAAGATATAATGTTGTTGTTGATAATGCATTTGCAAATGCAATAACAATTTCTTTTGAAATTATTATTGATAATGAGCATGATGCTCAAATTATAGAGGAATGTCGACTTTAAATTGATTGGCCAAAATGAAAAGAAATTATAATACAAGCTAAGTTAGATTTATTAGCCAAAGATGAAGGATTTGGACCAATAGTCCAAATATGAAGTTGTCAACATTTTTTATGAGTGCAATTATTTTTTGACTATTGATTAGTTTGACAATCTTGGAAGGACTTGACATATGTCTAATAGATGTAATGACAACTTAGTTATATAGGTCATTAGATAATTAGATAATGACATATATATGAAAGTTCCTGAAGGATTTTAGATGCCTAAAGCATGAAGCATATGCCTGAAGCATATCTCTTAAGGATATAAGATGCCTGAAACATATCCCTAAATGACTCAAGATGAATGAAGCACATCGTTGAAGGATTCAAGATATCTTAAATGTAATACTTAAAACCCTTAACAGATGTACTCTTTTAAGTTACGAAATTCGAGAAATTTGAACCTTAAGGTTTGAGCCTCAATAGATGTTTTATCGGAACACTATAAAAATATAAAGGCAAAATAGGTAGATTGGTCCTATACATTTTTTTCTTTTACATTGGTCCTATACGTTTTATTTTTTTCAAATTGGTCCTACACGTTACGTTCCGTATCCACGTTAGTCTTTTCCATCAATTTTGACGTAACGCTGTTAGTTTTGACTTGACGTGGCCATCACGTATGTCTGACACGTGGCTTTTGATCTGACGGCATTAGGTCAAATTTGACTAAAAGGACCAATGTGGAAACGAAATGTAACGTGTAGGACCAATTTGAAAATAATAAAAGCATATAGGACTGATGTGAAAAGTAAAAAAATGTATATGAACATTTACCTATTTTACCAAATATAAACTATGTGACGCAAATATGTTTTATTACATCTTACAGTTGACTCGAGTGATCTTTGCATGGCAAATCCTAAGGATGAAAAATATCTAAGACATTTATTTCAATTACATATACTGATAATTTATAATCTGTTATTTATCATATTAAACATTTTATCATATTAAACTTTTTATCTCATAGAGTTTTCTTATCATGGTTTTAACGAGACACATTCATAACATATAATCATCCAAGTGAACATGTTATAAACAGTTTTATTTATCATGTTGTGGATGACTATCTGTTGGTTATATTATCTTCATAGTGAATTGTTTTAAGATTAAAAGTTTACTATTTGTTATAAATATGATTAATCAGTTTGTTCTCACAGTATACTTGATTGGATTATCAATATAAATATTATAACAAGTTCTTAAAGAACTAAGCTTTGAATTATAGTTCTCAAAGAGCTAGCCTTCGACTTCATATTTCTATTATCTTAATCTCTCTATTTTTTTTTCTATTTACTACAATTATTTCATTTATATTATTTAATAAAAAATAAATTTAAAATTAAAATAAAAAAGTTAATATTCTAATCATAAAACATTAATTAGAATTAAAAAAATGATATAAAAATCATATATACATGTCCTTTTATGTTATTTTATAGGCAAAATAGGTTAATTGATCCTATAACCTTTTTTTTTTTTTTTACTTTGGTCCTATATGGTTTATTTTATTTTTTGCATTTTGGTCCTATACACTGTGTTCTGTCGCCACTAGTCCTAAAACTGATGCCGTCAAAAAGGAATTGACAAAAATGAGTAATATGAAAGACGCAACATAATGTATAGGACCAAAATGAAAAAAAATAAATGTATATTCTCTTCCATTGCTCCTCATTTTGGTCCTATAGGTTATGTTATGTCTTCCATGTTTGTCCTATAACTGATGCTGTTATGTTATGTAAGGATGGACATAATGGACAATCGTGTCAATAGAACATAGTGTATATGATCTATTTGAAAAAATAAAACTCATAGGATCAATATGAAAAAGGAAAAAAAATGTAAGATACAAATCAACCTATTTTACGTAGTTTATATTTATAAGCTACTTCAATAGCTGATTTATCAATGCCTCAAATTTAACATGTTATCTTTTCAACTATCGGCTATAAAAGATTTCAACAATAATTAACAAGTTCCTTATCAACTATTTTTTTTTTGCTAAATTACTATCTTGGTCCCTTATTTGTTTTAAAATATTCAATTTGGTCCCTCAATTTTTTAAATGTTGAAATTAGTCCCTTATTTATTTTAAATTTTCAATTTGGTCCCTCAATTTTTAAAATGTTCAAATTGGTCCATCTTTTGTTTTAATTTATTCAACTCGATCCCTTATTTGTTTTAATTTATTCAACTTTACGATGAAACTTAACAGTAATGACTTTTTTGCTTTTGCTTAATGTTTGTCAATTGAGAGGTCAAATTGAATATTCTAAAACAAATAAGGGACCAATTTAAATATTTTAAAAATTAAGGCATCAAATTGAATATTTTAAAACAAATAAGGGATCAAAACAGTAATTAAGTTTTTTTTTTTTTTTTTCATGCAACTTGTAAAAAAATAAAGAAGAATAGTAATATAAAAAGACCAAAGAAGCCCCAATTGAACCGTTTAACCCGAGTGCGCGTTTGAAGCGCCGCAGTGGTGGTAGAACTAGAACAAGAAGAAACTGTATTGGTTAGTGGTGGAAAGTAGCAAGTAGCAATGGTAAAGGGCGAGGACGCAGTGCGAAGGAAGAAGAACAAAGCTATTAGAAAGAAGAACAATCGCTCTTCCTCTTCTCTCTCTGCTAAGGTTTCCGCCGCCATCGCCGCCAAGAAGCGTCGCAAGGCCGGTAAACGCCGCCTTTGCCAGGTAACATTCGCTATACCCAATCCAGTCCTTAGATTCGGTTCTCATTTTGTCGCTAAACGACTTGATCGTTTATGTTACATTGTGGTACACAGTAGGTTAAGTTATTATAGCTGGTTTGTACAAAATTATAAATTTTATCAGGTATTGGTGATGCATTTTGTTTCCGATTTCTCATTCTTCCTGATTCTAATGAATGACTTTGGTTATTGGATGGGTGCGTCTAGAAGAGCTTAATTGAGCTAATGAGATTAGCTTATGAAAATAAACTTATATGTAAATAGTTTATGAAAATAATTTATAATCTCGTGTAAGTTTATTTTAGCTTATTGCAATAAGCTTGTCATTGAAATTTATGAAAATAAGCTGTTTTTAGCTTATTTGAAAAAAGCTTATCAAATAAGCGCTTAATTAAGTTGTTTTCTCAGATGCTGGTTAAAAGTTGTGTGCGCATTGTTTACTTTGATGAAGATGCTAAGACAGCATTGGTGCTGTTATTGTTACAAGTGTATGTAGAATTGTAGTCATTGTAATTTATTCTATAGTAGAAATGTATTAATGACTTTTTTTAATGATATTACAGGGGATGTGCTTTAGCCTGCCTACTCCAGAAGATCCATTCAATGATCGACATGGGAAAGAGGAATTCAAAACAAAGGATGGTAAAATGAAAACACTTCCCCTGAAAGATGAGGCAGTTCCTCTTAATGGGAAGAGTGCATCAAGAAGGAAAGTCCCACTTGGTGGGAATGTTTCAAATAAATCGAATCATTTATCAAGGGAAAATGAGTCTGTCACAGCCACCAATAATCTGGGTCAGAAATGTATTATTTCCTCAGAAAGGAAAAATATTGAGATGACTGAGATGAAGGACAACCTTTGTAGTGCCCAACAGCACCATCATGAAATTTCAGAGTTCCCTTCGAAATTTGTTTTTTGGTGTCTAAGTTCAATTGAAAATGCATTGCGTCAAGGTGATGCCTACACTGATGGAGAGGGTAATTCTTTGTTTTCCGACTCATGGGGCTTAGAATTTTCCAAATGTTATGCTACTGGGAAAGATGTGATTGAGACCAGTGGAAACTCGTGTACCGACGATCAAATTGCATGGATTGTTTCTGCTGCAGCTGATACTTTTGTGAGTAAAGAGCAGCAAGGCTTATCCTTTGCCAGTCCCTTTCTTGTATTCCTTGTACCTTCCCACGATAAAGCTTCCCAGGTTAGATGAAATTTCCTCTTCATGCTTACAATTTCATTGCTGGTTCTATTTTTTTCTTTCTTAAATAAAAATCACAAAGCTGACACAGGCACACACTTACTTGTCCTCCTCTCTTATTCTCAAACAGAGGCTGAGCCATGGGACCCCACAGGTCCATTGTCTTTAAATTTGATACTATTATTGTTTTGGATTATTTGAAGCTTGGCTTTGTTTTCTGAGATTATGAATTTGCTTCTTTTTAATTTATGTATGATTATTTATTGCATGGCATGCATTTCATTTTCCTACTAGCAGTTTAATGTCTATAATTGAAAAGATTTATGTACTTAGTTTGAATGCCACTACAGTCACTACTACTCACTAGAAACACGGTCCGTTCATAGCAGTTCATGATATGACCTTCTGTTGTGATACTTGCTAAAAGCTAATATTAGTGAAAGGGAAGGAAATTTCACTAATTTTGCTTGTCATTATGGATCCTTACAAACTGTTGGCTTGTGTGTTGCTAACTTGCGTATAAAAATTGATATGTAGGTCCGAAAAGTTTGCAAGCCTTTGAAATCTCTTGGAATACATACGGTGAGCATACATTCAGGTGCTTCGATAGATCATCAGATTCACGGGTAATTATTGAAACTTTATCTGTTGTTTTTCATTGAATAATATTTTGATGTGTGTGATAAAAAAGGCAGGACATGCTTGGAGCATAGGCAATATTTTGTACGGATCATTTTGTCTGTTAATGCTCGCGGCAGCCTTTTTATTCAAGTCTATTGGACAATAATCCTTTTCTGAAAGTCATTTGTTAAGCTTTGTTTATAAGATATCTGGCGTGTTTTCTGGGTAATTTTGTGCCTAACCACTTGCCACTGTAACACGAGATGAACACAAGTACTCTGATATATCCATGATTTAGGAAAAGTCATTGAATCATTAACCGACGACGGATGAGGATCTTCGCTAAAAGAAACAAGAACACTCTAAACCCAAACAAAAGGAGAAAGACAAATCAGCTAAGAAAAGCTCACCATTCTCTTTATATCCGTGAAAGAAACCCTTTTGGCTCCTTCACGATACTGAGTTAACGGTTTGTCCAAAGGATTTATCAGTGTGAGTTCTTTTGTCTAAACAAGGATTTGACTTGGGATCACAAATTTCCAGTTGGGCTTATGAAGCGGTACCTTTTCTCTGTGGCAGTAAGAAGCTGAAAATAGGATACAGTAGAATCGAGTAAAACTAGCGACTCTAAATCATTAATTCTCTATTATTCATATTCATATTACTGAAAAAGTGAAACCTCCAAAGAGATTAGAACTCTGAATTCAATAAAAATTTGGTGAATCAAGTTTCACTTGAAATATCTTGTGGATGAAGTCTGGTCCATTTAAAATAACTGGGGACTAGTCTCAGGTTAAGAAAACCTCATTACATATGATACTAAGAGGAAGTTCCTTTTATGGCCTGCAAGGTTGCAATATATATTGGTATGTATGCATATTATATCTCAACTTACACTGTTGTAGGATTTCTAATCTTTACACCAATTCATGGTCATTGAATTTAGTTTGATCTAGTGGTTAATTGTCTTATTTAATGAAGAGAGAGAGAAGATATGATATCATTTTTCCTGAAATATAAATGATTTTTAATATATTTAAAATACTATTTAACTAATATACTATCTGATTATTAAACTGGTCAGTAAAAGAATATTACTTCTAAACAAACATTATTTTATTTATTTGGTATGTCATTGTTTTAGTATTTTACACGTTTGATATGTATAGTTTTAGAATATTTACCATGTGAAAATAAATTAAAATAAGTATAAGTGAAATACCAATTTAAGAAAAATATTAGAATTTCATTGTACTAAGTTTAATCTAGAGCTATGTAGTCAATAGCGGCGCTATCGAGCCGTAGCAAATCGGAGCAGCCAGGGGACGCTACAGAATTGTGCGTAGCGCATTTTGGAGTAGCGGCCGTCGTAGCCGCGATTCGCTTCCAAATCGAGCTCAAACACGACAATGAAGTTCGAGGGCTTTCGGCGAGACTCCTTGCCAGATTGCCTCTGCTGAGAAGTGGCGGCTGCTATCCTATAGAACTAGTGTTTTTTTGATGTTTCTGATTCCTTTTTTTCCTTACCATTTTATCCTCACTTTACTTCTTCAAATATCTATTTTGCCCTTTTTAAATGTCTTATTTGCCCTCACTTAAACAGAGTAAATTTCTATTTTACCCTTGCTTTTACTGTGCTCTCCAACGAAACCTTCTTCTCCCTCACGTTCTCCTTCTGACGTCCTCTTTCTTTCTCAGCTCTTTCTCAATTCTCACTGTAACTTCTAACCAGACCTTCTATTCTCCCCTTCTTCCCCTTCTTCTCCCCCTCTTCTTCAACACTTTTCCTTCTTCTCCCCCTCTTCTTCCCCTCTTTTCCTTCTTCTCCCCCTCTTTGCTATAGCGGTTGTCCCGCTACCTGCTATCCCGCTATAGCGTTTTTGGGGTCGGCCACTCCGTTCTGCTATCCGGGATTGACTACTATGTTCTAGAGGTTGTGAAAAAAGCCATCCTATCTTTCATGATCATTTTTTCATTTTCTTAAAAATTTTATGAGTATATTTTAATATTTTAATATACTAAATTATGACATTTAATGATTGACAGATTGAGTAAAAGTTTGATAAACAAAATTAGTAAAACTATTATTTCGATGAGTAGAAAATAAATGTAATTAGAAAAAATCTTTAATAAATACAACTTATGAATCTTGGTTTAAGTTACACTTTCTCTCTCTCTCTCTCTCTATATATATATATATAGCTCAATCTCTCTTTGTTTACATATGGTTTTTGTAATTATTGCAGTTCAAATGAATGACTTAACTTTTGGAGTACCTTTAATTTCGAAATGACTATGGCAATAACAAACATGTCCCTATTTGGTGAATAAGTAAGCAATTATAAGAATTTAATCCTCGTGAGGATGAGTATTTTGATCATGTGGAATATGAAGCATGGACACTCCTAGCTTTTGGGGTGTCGGCGTGTCAGACACGCGTCTAACACCGACACTCGTGCGACACTGACACGACACGTGTCAACATGGACACTCCTAGCTTTTAAAAATTATTTTTTTGGATTCGAATGCTTCTTGGACAATTTACCAACACTTCTACTTGGACCCGACACCTCAAGGACAATGCTCAATTTTTTTAAAAAATAAAAAATAAAACTTTAAAGAATAAAAAAAAAAATAAAGAACAAGACTCTTTTCATTATTGTTTCTTCCAATTCTTATTATTTTCCTCCCTCCTTGTTTACCTCCTTTTTTCTTGCCAACTGTCTCAGTTTTTCGCCACACCTCTACTTTGTAAAGAAATAAAGTGTTCAAATTGTATAATGTTATATCTTTTTTTATTAATTATTATCATAGGAAAAATGTAATGCTTAACAAGTTATTTTGAGATGATTAATATATAAATCTTGATTTTCAATTTAGATATTTTATATTGATGCTTATATTGAATTTTATTTGATTTGACACACACACACACATATATATAGCCATGTCGCAGTGTCCTATATTTTGGACATTACCGGTGTCTGCGTTTCCCTGTCCGTGTCGTGTCTGTGCTTCATAGAGTGTGGATGCACATACTTATTTGAATGTTTTCTCATCTCTCATTTTACATAATCAGTTTCTTATTCAACATTTATTTTGTCTTCAACAGCCTGAGAAGTTGCGAGCCTGAGTTTCTTGTTTCTACTCCTGAGAGGCTTTTGGAGCTTGTTTCTTTGAAGGCCATTGATATATCTGGTGTCTCCATGCTGGTAGCTTTTCTTTCCAATGTCTCATCTATAGAAGTCTTACTTTGATTACTATCTTATGCTTATTCATTATTATTTTCTATTAAATAATATGTGACAGTAAGTAAACTTGAGGATGAAATATGACAATACAAACTTCTCTGTTTTCAGTTTCACTCAGCAATTAACATTTTCATCGATCTAACTTATCTTAAATTGGAACTTGCAAGCACATTTCAAATAGTTTATATGTTCTATTTTTCATATTTATTCATTCTTTAACTTTTGTCATATTATTGTTAGTTTGCAACATGCATTTGGTTATTGTTTACCTTGTAATACTTTCTTTTTAGAATTATTATAGATTGTCTTTGCTCCTTGTTTTAACTTCAAGGAGTTTGGTCAGGTGTGAACTTTGCACATTCCACTTATCTGAAAATAAACAATGGATAGCTTCATACTATTTTAATCTGTGTTGCTTTTGTTTTAAGGATACATCTTTATCTAGGTTTTTATGTGAATGTTTGACGACCATTAGTGGTTAAATTGCTTGGCCTAATGAATGAAAACAATTAATTACCTATTGGGAATTTTATATTTTATTCTTTATCGTGCTGTGAAGAGGGGTGACACAGATTTTCCTATAACTATAGGAGTACAATATGGGTCAACTTTGACTCCTTAGCCTTTGCATTGAATCGAGCATATCTATGAGCCAGTACCTCAATGCATGATAATAGTGCTAGTGGGAGAGAAGTTCTACAATTGCATGGTTTTTGTTTAAAAGAAGTAAAACAGTATATGAAGTACAAGTTCGGCAAGTCACCCTCTAGCACTGGCTTGTAGGTGAAAATTGGGGATTGTATTGTGCCATAAGTCACATTATTTAAGTATCTTGAATCTATTATACTAAGTGACAGATACATAGATGAAGATGTAAATTATAGGATTCAAGGTGGGTAGATGAAATGGAGGGAGTGACCGAAAACCGCTTTTCAACCTCAAAGAAAGTTTTACCAAATAGCCATAAGACGAGTGATGCTTTATGGTACTTGTTGTTAAGTCCCACATTGATTATGGATGTGTTGAACAGTTAGTGCTGATTGTGTTGAAATGGCAATTGTATTCAGTATATTGTATTGGAAATATTATGATCATTAAATAGTCATTGTTGAAAATGACAAATAGTTTGATATAGCTTTAAATATCTTAATAAATTCCGATCGTGTCTTAAAATATTTTATAGTATCTTAGAAGATTTCTTAGTATTTGTTTCTTATTTATATTTCCTTATTTGTTTCCTTATTGAATTAGGACTAGGATTCTACTTTTAGTATAATAAATAGGGCTCACGTATGTCTTTTGTATCATCACATCACATCGTATCTCACCACATTAATCACATCATATCTTTATATAATATTTTCTTAATTTCTTTATTCCCTAGCCCTAAACATAATTTCTTCAACATGTTAACAAAGTCATGGTATTCATCTTGAGGAGAGTTTCACCTTTTTGTTGTGTAGAGTTCATGTAACTCATTAGAATCATTACTCACCACCATAAAACTCAAATCTAATTTGTTGTCATCATCTTTGTCTTCTCTCAACCTCTCCTTTACTGAGTTTTGATATTCTCCTCTAGTCTTGAGTTATTGATGGAGCCCTTCTTCCGTAGTCACATAATTCAATATCTCTGACACACATCTTCATTCAGTTTTACCTCTGATCTGCATTTTCACTTAGTTCCACCTCTGAGATGCATTTCTGTTCTATTCCTCCAGATATACATCTTTGGTTTGCATCTTTGAGAGGAATGGAAAGGAAGTTGATAGAGGAATGACTCAAACATTGTTTGGTCACCTTTTGATAGGGAAGGGAAAGGATTTTAGGGTGAAACATTTCAGTGGGATCCACATACTTTTACCCTTGAATATATGTCTGTATTTTGGATGGTAGAAACTTGGTTAAAATTTGTACTCGACTTATCCACTTTTGTCGCATCATTTCTCTTGTTACTTTAAGATTCCTTTTTATGCTTAATATTTTTTTGAATTTTAACCAAATTTTTACATTTATGAATTGAGTGGCAATTATAGTCATGTTTTAATACGAATATATGGGTTTCTATTAATCAAGTAAAGTCAGTTTCAAACATCTCCATTATAATTTGTTCTATTTATCATCTTTTGATTAATCACTGTTTTTGTATTAAACAGGTTGTTGATGGGCTTAACACTATTTGTAGTGCTGGCCAAAGTGATACACTTAAATCCATAAAGGAATTTATTCCTGGCAATCCCCGTATTTTGGTTTTCAATGATTGCTACAGTCATACATCTATCCCAATGGTTCGGTATCTTCTAACAGGACCAATTTGTAGACTGTCTCTCAATAATTCAATTACCAGCTCAAGTTCATGCATTATCCAGTCCGTTCGAGTGTGTGCATCAGAAGAAGATAAACTTGTTAAGGTAAATTTGTTGGTACGCTAGTCATGGATTCCATGGTATATGTTAGAGATATAATAAAGCCATTCATGTGCATTCACCCAATAGCTTAAGCTTTTTTTTTTGTGGGGGGGGGGGGGGGGGTTATGACGGTATAAATTTGTGTTGGAATTAGCATGTATCTTTTTGTAGCTCAGCTTTAATCTTTGTTTTTAATAGACATCGTCAGAATTGAATTACTTAAATTATAAGGTATTTATTGATGAAGTTATGTAGCAGCAGCCCCTAACTCACGATGCTTTGAGAAAATTTGACAAATCAGATGTAAATCACTTATTTTTTATCTATTGAAATTTTAATTCCCCTCATTTCACCCAAATTTTGGGGAAACAAAAATTGGGAATTTGAGAGGAAAAGAGTGGGATTAGTTCGCCATCAGTACCTTTCCCTCCTATATATATTTTAAAATCCAAACAAGGGAACTTATTCTCGATCCCCTCATTTAACACCCAAAAAACCATGATTTTGTTTGACGTAGGAGACTTAGGGGAGATCTGGTTGTTACTTTTATTTCAAATCCATTAACAGGTCAGGGAATTTTGTACATTATTCTTTCTCCATTTTCGCCCATAAGATTTGTAGCATACACATTTCTATGTTGTGTTTTATTAATTATTTTTACATGGATAATACAGCTCTGGAAAATACTTGCATGTAATTTTCCATTTATTTAGATGCTTAAGCTGTAAAAACACTTGTGAGCATCATTAATTCTTGCAGAGCCTCCAAGACCTGCATCAATTTTGGAGCAGCCGTACTCATAATTCAAAGCTGCTATATATTTTAAGGAAAGACATCAAGTGTGATAAGTTGGTCAAGACTCTCAAATCTAAGGGTTGTTCTATTATACGTGACTCTGATGCAGTGAGTTCTTATGATAGGAGGTAAAGCATCAAATGATTCTTTACATATTTTGGTTTAAAATTTTGTATTATGACCTCTAATCGACAAAGAGATCATAGCAATAGCTTAAAGGAAATCTAACCTACCTTGAAAGAAGCGTACTGAAAAGGGAACTGTGTTAAAGTTGATCTGGGACTATTGCAGCCATCATCAGTTACTACAGCTTATAAATACCTCCTAATAGATGTATAGCTTTGTTTGGTTAAAGGTTTTTATAGTTTTTAAATTAATTTTGGGTACCTATCTAATAATTTTCTGAACCAAAAATCACCATCATGTTTGGCCCTGCTAAGAAAGTGAAGCAATGGTCCTCTTTTTGCATTAATAGTGACTGTTGTTTCTATTTTGAGAAGGACAAAATAATTTTCTTCTGATAGCTAAGCTAACAAAGGTCCATGCATTTAATAAGAATTTTTTATTCTTTAAGATTTTTGTTGAATGCATGGATATGAAGTGATTTTATTTTCAAAGAAATATGTGATGAAATACAAATCTCAATAGTGAAAGATATTCTATAGAAAAGAGAACAAGGATTGAATAACATTCTAGAGTATGCTGAAGCCGACGAGATTCTTGTGTTTTTCAAGTCATTTTAAATGAACGATTCTGGTAAATCTCATTTTCGTCATGATATCAGTAGCAGACGATGCACTATAAGACTATTCCTTTTGCATTACTGGTTTGTTGGACTTGATAGAAGGCAAGGAAAGTAGAATGCAAAGACTTTTCAAAGTTCAATTTTTTTATCTTTCTAATACAATTTTAATAGGAATTTATGTACTTGTGTTATGCAGTGTGGATTCCAACAGCATATCAAGGCCAGTGGTTTCCGTGATTGATTTGGAGCATATCTTTACTACGGATATAGGGGTGTATGATGTAGTTGTCCTACCTAGTTTTGTACCCTCTATGGGCAGTTATGAGCATATTTTGACAAAGATGGCTCGCCAAAGTGTCAATGGTGTATTGCACAGTTACTTAACAAAAGGAGATACAGAACTTGCAGGACCGCTCATCGAAATTCTTGAACAATGTGGGCAGGAAGTGCCTCAGACCCTGCAAGATCTGCATCATACATCAAACACGAGGGAAGATTGAATGTTCAAGGTGCTTTGGTCGTCATCATTTCTTATGTTTACATTTCTGAACACTTCTTTCTTTCTTTCTTTTTGAAGTGTACTTCTGCTACATTTAATTTTTGACATGAGACCAATTTATTTTTGTTGGAACTAGGGTTGGGAGCTATGGATGGGAGAATTATAAGCGTGCTATGCTTGGAAATTCTACTGGATTTTTGGTAGTATAGCAAATGAAGAACCTCAATCATCAGAATTCTTTTTCAATATTATTTATCAAGTCTGTGCTTCTATTTCAAGACTATATCCTGTTGAAGGTGAGATGACGTTTACATATCAACTTTGAGCTGCACAGGTTAAATTGATGGGACTACCGTAGCAATTTGACACAAGTATTCAAGAGTGTCCGTTAGTTCTCCAAGTTGAGATGTTGCAAACAAAATTTTGTTTTATATTGATATGTTCTTTCCTTTTTTGCTTTTCCCTTTTCCGAAACGAGGGTTTTAATTTTCAATTTTCCTGTTTGCTCTTTTTCCCATCTCCATGCAAATGTGGAGAGAGCTTCTATCAGCATGCTTTTGGCTTCCAAATGTCTTCTGGTTGTACTAATAAACAGTGTACCAAGTTAGCATTCACTACATTTTATCACAGTTACTTTGAAGGGACCCATGACTTGACCCGCATCAAATATCATTGCTTTTTGTTGTCACTGTTGTGGTAGAAGGAATAGCATTTAATGACAGTGATTTAATTATTTTATTACTGAACTTTTTGTCACAAAAAATTCTTACTTAGCACTGAAAACTACTCCCCCATCTTTAACCAAATAAGTCCGCGAGGTCAATACATGAGTTTTCTTCCCTCTTCCTCATCCTCTGCTCCTATTTATCTGATGTCCTTCATCTCCTTAGCCATGGATATTGCAACATAGCCAACCCTTCATGTCATTAGGCAAAGCATTGTGTACTCTTAAGGAGCACATTTATCCCCTCATTCTAATACCATTTCCTCTTGTATTTTATTATACTCTAACAAATTGGTTTGCTAACTTTTTTTTGGTGAATATTTGGTTTGCCAACTTTGGTGTTTTAGTTTGCATTCCTTTACATTTCAGATCACAATGCTGATCTGGCACGCAAATTTAATAACTATGCTTTGGGTCCTCCAATACTTTTAGTGCTGATGAGCATGTTTGTTAGCCGACTTATCATCGACGGTTTCTTACCCAATTGGCATATTGACAATAACTAAAGTGTTCATTAACTATCCCTTAGCTGATAATTTGAATGCCAACTAATTGTGATTATGGGCTTATTTGGCATGATGTATTATGCCTCTTTGAATAAACTAACAGAAATACGTTATGACCGACGTGAGTATTGTATTATATAAATTTACCGATTAAATCCCTTTTATCAAGGGTGTTCACTACTTGAGTCAATTCAAGATTAGGGATCAAATATCCTCTAAAATAACTTAGGCCTAGTTGAGTTTCCATATCAAAATCCCAATACCCCCAACCCCTCAAACCAACAACCTCGAGCTCAATCCCCCTAACACTTCTCAACCTGCCACCACCGAAACAATATTTACTTCAGCTCAAACTAGGGATGGTAATTTGTACCCTACCCATTGGGTACCCACAAAAATTACCCACGATGGGTAGGGTAATTACCCACACAATGGGTAAGGGTCCGGGTACGGGTAATTACCCGTAAATTTGAATGAGTACGGGTACTATAGTACTCACCCTGCCCTATACCCGCACATATGTATATGTATATATAATTATTTATTTATATTACTAATATATATAATTTTAACTATAATACAAAATTTAAAACTAAAATAAATCTAAAGATTCTTAACTTTCTAAATATAGTTACATCTATAATTCCTTTTTGGATGTTTTTATTTATTTAAATATTTTGATTTGTAATATTTATTAGTAGATTTAAAAAATCTTTGAATTGTTTTTAATTGTTATAACTTAAAGTGCGGGTAACAGGTGTGGGTACGAGTACTTAGATACCCAGAAGGTACGAGTAAGGGTACTAAAGTTACTACCCACGAGGGTACGGGTCCGGGTAGGGGTAATTTTTTCAAACGCAAGTATGGGGACGGGTACTATAGTACCCTACCCAGACTCTACTCATTGCCATCCCTAGCTCGAACTGGTCGCAACCACCAGCCACCTCTTAAGACCTTTTGAGTATTTTGCAGTTTGGACTTTGAATAATATTATTGTTGTTGCCTTTTGTTGTCATCTAGGTTTACATTTTAATAATTTTGTTAGTAAAAACTGAATTGATCCAATTCAAACCAATTAAGTCGGTTGGTTCGGTTTGATAATTGGAATCGATCCAATCTAAATCGAATCAAAGGTAATATCTTGTTTGGATCAGATGATTTTGTATATTAAAACAATTGAAACCAAATTAAGACATGCCTACACTTAGCTATAACTCACTCTTAACTATAAACTGTAAAATAATAATGAGTTGTATTATTTGAACATCAAAATTTAGACACAGTATGTGTTTATTTCTATCTCTCACTTACTTTTTATCATCTCTGTATACACGTAATTCGAGAATACACACAAAAAACATACGGTGTCCCCAAATAGATGTTCAAAAAACATAATCGAATAATTATATATATGGCACTCCAATAAAAGTGAAACAACTTGCACAAGGCATTGCTTGCCATTGTATTAATTTTTTATTATTTTATTTTGATACTGAATAAATTTAAAATGATTTTATTTGGTTATTTCGATTTCTCTTAGGGCTGGACAGCGGGCGGTTTCGGGCCCAAAATCACCCAACCGAACCAAACCGAGGTGAGTAAAGTTAGGCCCATTTCCGTCCGCAAAACAGCTCGGGTGTGGCGGGTTCGGTTTGTCGGGTTGGTGGGTGATTCGGTTGGGTAGTGACGGGTTGGGCCATAAATGGGCCAGATCAAGTTTTTCAGCCCAAAATATTTTCTGAACCTTTTTAATTTCTTTTTTCATTTTTTACACAGCTTTCTTGAATGGGCCTACATTTACAAAT
Source organism: Echinosophora koreensis (assembly GCA_035048595.1). Lineage (NCBI taxonomy): Eukaryota > Viridiplantae > Streptophyta > Magnoliopsida > Fabales > Fabaceae > Echinosophora > Echinosophora koreensis. The sequence goes on from JAPCYP010000078.1 coordinate 2,034,154, forward strand.
TGGGCCTTTAAATTTTGAATTGCAGTGATCTTAAGGCCTGCCAAAACTGTTGTAGCAGGCTATTCAACTAAAATGAAATGGGGTATTATTCAATTAATGACATGTTATCCATGCACGGTTCCAACTTCCAATTCCAAGAGTAGGATTACCATATAAATACTTTAGTGTAGCTGTCAAGATCTAAGGAATTTCCTTGCCAAGTTTAAAATGAAATACATAACAGAAAACATTAAATAAAAGAAATGGGGCATTATCGTGTGTTTGTGCTTTCAGCTTTGTGCTTGTGTGTTGTGGGCTTGTGTGCTACTGTGCTGTGGGCCTGTGGCTGTTAGTGCTGCTAGCCTGCTACTATAAATATACAATGTTTTGAATCTAATTGCAGGGAACATAATTGTTATAGCATGATCCTTTTCCTTTGGCTGAAGCAAGGTGCAAAACACATTTGTGACACTGCTGCACTGTTGCTAAGAACAATGAATGTGCTATTTGAACTCTAATTTATGACACTCACCCCTGTTAAAAACAGTGAAATATAGTCAATATTCAAATTATAAGATACAAGTTCAACCATATTCAGTTTGAGCAAATAAACCTTTGAACCACTATTAAAAATTGTCTGCTGCTGCTGCACTTTGGTTGTTCTATTTGAACTCTAATTCCTTCCACCCGCCACTGTTAAACATAGTGAAATACATTCAGTATTCAAATTATAAGATACAAACGCATTCACATTCAGTTTGAGCAAATAAACCAATGAAAATTGAACTCTAAATCAGTGACAACCTTCTTTTTTTTGGAGCAGGGTCAGGACCCTTCTCACCAACCAAATCATGTTCTCAATAAGCTTTCATGCTCTCTGTGCTTTGAAATTAAAATGAAACAATGCCCTGCATTTGCAACATTTAACATAGTAGCATAACCAAAACACAATTTGAAACCAAGAGATAAGTTTGAAAAACAGATACCTTATACACAGTTGCTCAGGTTCTTGACAACAACCAAGAACAATTTGATCATTCTCCAAAAAAGTGTGTAGTGCCACAACCAACACTGCAAAGAGTTTCAAGACCAAGACAAATGACATCCAAGATCAGAAAGAGAAGTAACCAACACAACACAACTTGAAGCCAAAAGACAAGTTTTACAAACAGATACCTTAAACAAAGGTTCTTGAGAGCAACCAAGTACATCTTGAAGATTATCCAAAAAAAGCACAAAGCCACAAAGGTATGCCAAACATTCTTGAGTCACTCATGTATCAAAGAGGACTCCAAAATAGCAAAAAGTATAACTGTAAATATTTCACAACAAGCATTAATTAGTACAAAATTAAACAGTTGAAACAATGTTAAATTGACTGTGCAATAAGAATTTAGGGACAAACTCTTGAGCATGTTATCAAACACAGCCAGATGGCTGTGATTGAGTTGATGGACCACATCCACCTGCATTTCCAGCACCTGTTGCTCCTCCAATACTTGTTGAGCCTCTTTGAAATTCTATGGAACATTTAAAATAAAAAAAAGACTTGTAACACACAAAGACACTAATACTAAAGAACTTGAGTGCAAACAAGTGTTATATAGATACCTGTTACAATATTCTCAGACATCTCAAACTCTTCATGGAGATTGAGATCTTTGAATTGGCAAAGGGAAGGTCTCAACCAGTTTTGTGCACAAATCAATGCCTCTGCCATAGTTGGGTTTAAGGAGCTTCTATATGTGTCTAAAACTCTTCCTCCGGTGCTGAATGCACTTTCAGAAGCCACTGTGGAGACTGGTGTGGCCAATAGGTCTCTTACTATGGTAGATAATATGGGGTACCGGGCTGAGTTTTGTTTCCACCACTCAAGAATGACGAATTTCTCACCCTCATCTATACAAGGCTCACTTAGGTACCTCTCAAGTTCATTCTTTTTATCAATGGAATCTTTCTCTCTCAAATGTTGCTTAAATGCTTCACCTCTTACATTTTGTGATGGTGCTTCGGCTGGAGGAGATGTTTCACCATTGGAAACCCCCTCTAAAGGACCAGCAGCCTGCCCAGATATGTTTTGTTGATCATAGGCCACCTTATACCAATTATACACTTTAAAGTGGTGGACAGCTGGAGAGCAAACATTGGATCATCGCTGTACATGTCATTAAATGACCACTCTACATATCTCAACTTATACCGGGGATCAAAGATGACGCCAAAATAAAGAAACTGGTTTATGTTTTCAACTTTTCCCCAATATTTGTCGTATTTCAGCTTCATTTCAGAACCAATAGTTGCCAAAATTGTATTCAGATTCATTGACGACTCCTTAAGCTTACAAAGAATGTTAGCCAATTGATGGAAAGCATGATGTAAACTGACTTGTTGTGAAGAAGAAAAAACCTTGGTTGCCTCATAGAAAATCTTGAGAAAATTCATAAAGGCACGAACATTATCCCAATCAAAGGTATTGGGGGGGGCCAGCACCTTGAAAGGAGTCAACATAGCTGGAATCTTCATCTTCAAGCTTCTCAAAAGCTGCTTGAAACTTTTCTGCAGCTTCTAACATCATGTATGTCGAGTTCCACCTAGTTGGAACATCAAGACACACTAGCTTCTTACATGTGATTCTTGAAAATTCTATACACTCCTTAAATTTGGCGGACCGTTGGGGTGATGGCCTAACAAATCTAACAGCATTCCTAATGCTAGAAATGGAGTTGTGCATGTCTTTTAGGCCATCATTGACTACCAAATTAAGTATATGAGCGCAGCACCTCATATGAAAGAACTCCCCTTGCACCATTAACCCATTCATATTTTTAATTCTCTTCTTCAAATATGTCACAGCCACATCATTGGAAGAAGCATTATCAACTGTGATCGTGGACACATTTCTTAGACCCCATTCCCTTAGAATCTCCTCAACTTTCCTACCAATTGTCTCACCTTTGTGGTTGGGGACTAAGGAGAAGCTAATTATTCTTTTTTGGTATTTCCAGTCATTATCAACGAAGTGTGCAGTGAGGGTCATATAATTAAGGTTCTGGACAGAAGTCCAGCAATCTGTAGTAAGGGCCACCCTACTGCAATCTGATCTAAAATAGGCCTTTAACCTCAATTTTTCATCAAGGTACAATTGAAAAATGTCTCTAGCAACTGTACGTCTTGATGGGATAGTGAATTGGGGCTGCAACTGTCTACAAAGGTTCTCAAAGCCTTCACCCTCTACCACCCTGAACGAATGTTCATCCACAGTCACGAAGAGGGCTAACGCCTTTCTACAAGCTTCAACATTAAATCGGGTACTTGCAGGAACTAAACCACCACCCTCTCCACTCTTGAAAGTGAGAGTGGTTTGATTGGGATCATTGGTTATAGCACTTGGATTCTTGGGACATACTTTCAAGTGAGCAAGTAAATTAGACGTGCCGTGTTGCTTAGTGTCACAAAAATATTTTTTACTGCAATATTTACATGTTGCAGTTGGCTCCTTTGCTTCAGTTTCACTCAATTTTATGAAGTGGTCCCAGGCAACAGATTTTCTCCTAGGACCACTCGCATTCAGTTTCCTCTTCTTTGAATTTTTTGGAATAGAATCAGTGATGGCAGGTCCAGCAGCTTCAGTTGCAGCTGCTGCCTGCTCAGTGGGCAGAGATCCACCACCGCATCCTGCTGTTTGTGCAGAATTGGTGGGGTTTACAGCCCCTTGAGTCCCAGTTAGTGATGCCATTTGTGGGGTTAACATAGAAGGCAGATCTTGACTAGACTGCTCCATCACTGAGACAATGAAGAAGCCATAGTCAACTACTGCCAACCACATTAACTGTTTTATTTCATTTCATTAACCATTGGCTGGATCTGTTTTATATAGGTTAAATTCATTATTCTATGTGTTTGAAATAAATTTGCTATAATTTTCTTAAATTTTTTAAGTTTATTAGTTGGGAGGATTATCTGATTTCTTTAAATTTCTTTAGAGTTCTGAAACCTAAAAGTCTTCCTAAGTACTAAGCAATAAGAGATGAGAAGCATGCACATTCCAGAAGCATGCACATTAAGCATACAAATCAAGCATACTAATCAGACAAGCATGCACATTACAGATTCAGGCATGCACATTACAAATTCAGGTAATCAAGCATGCACATTAAGCATACAAATCAATCATACAAGCATACAAAGGAAGAGTGTGGTGTAAAAATCAATCATGCATACAAGCATACAAAGCATCCACATTAAGCATGCAAATCAATTTACATATTTAGGCATACGAGCATACACATTTACCATTTAAATCAAGCATAAATTTTTTTTTATAACAGAGACATTTACTGATAAAGGCAAAACATATAGAGCAGCAATTTAAAGCATACAAGCATAAGGTTAAGAAATCAACACTTCACAGCATCCTAAATCAAAAATGAAAATGTTAAGCAAATCTGCATTTAAATATCCTAAACCCTAAATCCACTAATCTAGTAATAACAAAGCTGAAAGCACACGTCCTAAGCTAAGCTCATAGCTCAAATCAAAGCAATAATCGAAATCCTAAACCAAAAAATAATAAAAACCGAAATAAAAAATTAAACATTTAACCCACAATTCCAAACCTTAAACCCATTAAACCATCAACACCAGAATAAAGAGAGAGATACCCAGAAACTCATAATCCCAAATATAACATGCATAGAAACCCTAATCCCAAATAATAACAACGAATAATGAGAAATACCCAGAAACTCATAAATCCTTACATCTGGTGACGATGTTGCAGGTTGAAGGTGGAAGAGACGCAAGAGCCAAAGCAAAACGACAATCAAGTTTAGGGAAGCACGAGCCAAACGACGATCCAGTGACAGAGAGTGAGCGACGAAGACGATGACGAACGAGTGTGTGAGAAGACGAAGATAAACGATTTTGTGAGTGTGAGTGTTAGGATTTCTGGGTTCGAGTTAGACGAAGACGATGAAGAATGGGATGAGAGTCGAGAGAGGGGAGGATGGGAGTAGCGGCGCTGTGCTAGGGTTGAAGGGTTCCATATTTGTGAGAGGAGTGAGTGAAGAAAACCTAATGAGTATGGGTCTCTTAGAGGCTCAGACCGGATGACATAAAATTGTGTTGGGCTTCTTTGTAGTTTGTTGGGCTTACAAAACATCCATATGAAATTAACTGGGTCGGTCGGTTACGGGTACCGATGGGTTCAGTTTTTCTGACCCGCACCCGCCCGAACACACCCATTCCAAATTGAAACAGCGGCCCGATGACCCGTGAGACCGAACGAACCCGACCGTTCAGCAGTTGGGTGATGCGGTTGGGTCGGTTTCGGGTCGGGCCGGCGAAAGTTGTCCACCCCTAGTTTCTCTCTCTTCTTCCTCTCATCTTTGTTTTCTCATTGGTTGTTTTTGAGCTATAGGGTTGTCCTTACTGTCTCCCTCTTTAACCATGTTCTTGCACCACCACCACCACCCCCCCTCCCCCTCCCCCCCTCCCCCCCACTCCCCCTCCCCCGCAATGATTTTTTGACAACTATACGTGACAACCGTATATCTTCCGGAAATTAAATTCCGGAGGTTAAAAATGAAAATTTGTATTTTTTATACTTCTGGAAATTAAATTCCGTACGTGTAAAATTTTATACGTCTAGAATTTAATTTCCGAAAGTGTAAACTTTTACACGTCCGAAATTTAAGTGTAAAATGAAGTGGGACATGTGAATTTTTACAAGTCTGATAAATTGTATCTCCGGAAATTAAATTCCGGAAGCTCTAAGCACATATGACACTTCATTTTACACATCCGAAAATTAAATTCCGGACGTGTAAATTAATTTCCGGATGTGTAAAATGAAGTGTCATATGTGCATGGAGCTTCCGGAATTTAATTTCCGGATGTACAATTTTTTTTAGAATTGTAAAAAATCACATCCCCCTTCATTTTACACGGCCGGAAATTAAATTCCAGAAGTGTAAAAGTGTATACGTCCGGAATTTAATTTCCGGAAGTGTAAAAACATACAAATTTTCGTTTTATAGCTCCAAAATTTAATTTCTGTAAGATATACGGAGTTATCGTATGTGGGTTGTTAAAAAAAAAAAAAAAAAAAAACATAATCATCAAGCTACAACACTCCTCGAATCGGTCTTCATCTAAAAAGATGCCTATTTATCGATAGCCCTTGATCAAAACAGAGCTTTCTCTCAGCCTTTACTTCAACATTTAGATTGTATTTGTTTACTTCTTTTGTGTGAAATGATTTTTCTTGTTCATTTTATAAATACAGTTGGGCTTTCATTAATGTCATGGGATTAACAACTCCTAGCGTCCCAACTATTCTCATCCTCCTCGCCACCCAAACTGCCCAAACCCACTTCGCTTCCATAACATAGTTAGAGTACTATGAAAATCAGAGCAGAAAGTATAATGACAGGAGTAAAAGTAGAGCAGTAAAAAACTTTAAAAAAACTGATACAAAACTAATGGTGCATAAATATTTTAGGCATCATGGAGAACACCAGTATTCACGGAGTACATGATCCAGATTAAATATGCTAATTGCTCCTTTTGCAGCATGAAGAACACAAAGGAGAATTCAGATATCAGAAGGGTCAAGTCTTCTTACTGGTAGACAGATTGATTTCCTGTTCTTCCTTCTTAACCCATCAATCTTCAAAAAGTTCAAATTTCTGCTTGAAATCATTCAAGATCTTAGGAATCTCTTTGAAACCAGCTTGCACTCCAGCCTTTGGAACATCGATTGTTTCACTGATACAGGTGATTTTTCTACTTCTATTGCCAATAGACAGGATGCACGGTGAAATGTGTCTTCTTGGCCACTTACTAAATGAGGAAAGTAATGGCGATGTGTTCTTGGGCACAGTTCTGAGGTAGATTAGATGGATCCTCCTGAAGGAACAGACTTCTCCAAAACCAAATTCAGCACCTTCATGGCTTACTTCCCGATTGTGAACAGCATCTTCGAAAAAATCTTCAAGCACCTCATCATTTTGATTGTCATAATGTTTATTTTCATCTTCAGTATATCGGCTCTGGAGCAAGATGCAAAGCTACTGTTTTTATTGATATGAATCTAATCCCAGTGTTTGGTCAATAGTCTTAAAGCTAATTCTCCACATAGAAAGTAAAGAGTGAGAAAACATTCTTCGTTTTAGGTCATTGTATCAAAACTATTGACACATCTTCAATTAGCCATGCAGTGCAGATCTTTAAAGAGCACTTGCCTCACCAATTGAGACATTAAATCTTTCTAATGGAATTTATGTATGCTTCTGGAATAACTGATTTCAGTTGCATAAGAAAAGAATTGCTGTAATCCCCAAGTGGAAGCACCTGAGGTGATACAGTGGCAACAAGAACAAAATTTTCACCATTCCCCACATCTATCTTGTACAGCTCTTGGAAAACTTCCAGAAAATGATTAACCAGGTTGTCATAGAAAGACTTAGTTGGAGGAATAACATTAATAGCAAGAATTCCAAATTCAGAAAGAACTAATTTAGCAGCAAGAAGAACATTCTTTCTAACAAATTCCAAGGGTGGAGAACTTATACCATTCCTTATATCGCTTGAATCTAAATCAACCATAACAACGTCAAATTTGGGGTTGACCTGGCCATCCACCAAATGACTCAAACCATTAAGCTCACAATCTGCAGAAGAACTTATATCCTGCAGATTTTCAGGGTATGCAAGTTTCTTCATACATTTAATGGCATCACCAACTACAATATGCATACATTCACCATCTTCTAATCCAAAGTAGTGCCTCGCAACCCTCAAAACCTCCCTATCACTATCCACTCCCATGACCTCAAAACCCAATTGAGTAGTCAAGAAAGTAAGCAAAGCCCCACCTCCAACCCCAAGGCATAAAGCTTTTGGTCTACACCCATTTTGAATTCGTCCCTCTACGTATTCACTTATCAAGGAAAGACTAGCCACCATAGGAGCCAAGTAAGGGTGTACCAAAACCCGAAGATCAGGCAAAAACCCTACATCCCCAATCATTACACTATTTGAACAAGGATCTGTCTCTGGAACTATACGAATCTCTGTTTGAATCAAATTAGGCATCCTTTTGAACCTCAACCGCCTTCGAAATTCCCTCTTAAGACAGCCATGATGCACCTCACTCTCACTTTCAATTTCAACATCTTCAACCAACATTTCACCAACATGACAACCAACACATGCATGTATTACTACAATAGAAACTAAATTATCTTCATAACTCAAAATTGGTATCTCAGGGATGCCATTTTTAAACAAAGATCTGGGAGATAAAGCCAGGAGAAGAGGTTTTGACCACACCTCGAATCCCTGGTGTTGAAACGAACATTTCAATGGACGATGATAAATATGTGGTAAAAAACCACCCTCCTTGAATTGGTTTCCTATCAAAATCAAACGGGAAATTCCTGGAGAACTGAAGAGAAGCTGGAGCTGACCCCATTCAGTAGAGAAGATCCAATCAGTTTCACGACCTTCTGGAATTAACATAGCACCAACTTGGGGTGAATCAGTAGGTTGGACCGGTGAGTCAAGCACAGCAACTCGGAGCAGTGAATCTGAACAAGTTGGATTGGGTATAGTGAAGGAGATAAAGCGAGAAGGGCATATGCTTTCAAAGGTTGCTACATCAAGGGCCATTACTATAAAGTCATCCCAAGCAATTGCTTTTTCACTCTACTTTGTTGTAGATTTGTTATCTATGCCATTTGCCACCCCCACAGGAAACCCATTTCTTCATGATCATCACTCTTAGCACTGTCCACCTAAAGTTGGACATATTTTATATCTAAGTCAGAAAAACAATCACAACTATAAATATAAATATAAACAAAATATACAGGAAACACAAAGGGGTGGGGGTAGGGGAGAAAAGAACCTATGAGCATAGAGAATTAATCATATAACAGAAAGCACGTGAATATCAAGAAAATATGATTATTCTTATATGTAGTAACAAGATGAAATGATAAACCCTCAACCCAGAAAAACAATGAAAAAGCAGAATAGTGCAGCAACTGACACATTAAAACAAAAGAAAATTTGGGGGAAAACAAAGGGAGAAACCTTGAGTTGATTTTTATCTTTTGCAGAAAACCCAAAATTATAATACTGAAACAAGAAATAATCAGCAAGATCAAGGTACCGAATGTTCAGTATGCAGAAGTGAAGCCCCACACCAATAAAAATGAATAAATGCTGCCTAAATCATTTAACCCCGTCTTGTTTTAGCACACCAATCCACATTTCCAAAATATTATTTGTTCATGCTATGTCCAGTCCAGACAATATTACCATAAGGGTATATGAAAATTTGGTTCACCATGACACCACATCCAATAACTGATCCGCAACCAATGGCAAAACGAAAGACCAAATTACATAAACCAACCACAGCTATCAACAGTAGATTAAAAAAAAGTAAAAATCTATTCACTTAGCAATACTAGAAGAATCAGCTTCATTTCTAAAAATTTAATCAAACAAGTTAAGTTCAAATGATTTAGCACGGCGCACTAACTGAAAAAATGAACTGTTGTGAGCAACACAAAAAACCATGGCCATACACAGTATCAAGAAATAAGAAAAAAAAGGTGTCCAATTTTAGGAAATCATTCACACTGTTCAATTAACCAAATCATACACATTACCAGCAAGCCATAAATCATGTGCGAAATGATTATTCAAAATTGGAATTACTATTTACACAAAAGAAATGCAAACTCTTCCGCAGAAACAAGCACATACAGTTCTCAAATCAGGGAAAACTTCAACAAAAGATGTCAAAATCAAACCTTCAAACTCTTTTTAATTTCACCCAGAAACAGTCACGTGAATTACGATACAATGAAATATTGAATCAGTAACAAGACAATTAACATTCACGTGTGCACAGAATTTTCAAGCAGAAACCATAGGAACGATGAATCAACTTAAAGATTATAGAATCAACCACCAATAAAAAATAGAGAAGCGTGAATTGCATTTATTTATTTACCATTATCACTGATGATAATCCCACTTGAAGAGTCCACGAAATAAGAGAGAATCTATGTGGTGACGAAGAAAATGCAATTAATTAATCGGTTTCACAATCTGTGTAAGAAGAGAAGAGAATGAAGCATGAAAATGGGTCAACCCGGACAGATGCTGACGGGTTGAAATGATATTGGGCTTTAGAGAGTTTATTATTGGGTCCTTCTTTTTACACCACAATAAACTCCCATACACCACAAAAATTTAAAAACATTTTCAAATCCCCAAAATACCCCCACTTATCTACTTCCCTTTCCAAGCTATTTTCGGTTCCCTTTACCATTCTTCTCCCACTTCCGGTTCCCTTTACCATTCTTCTTTTCCCGTTCATCTCGAAGGTCTACTGCTGGTTCATCCTGAAACTGTCGGCTCATCTCCCATTGCAGAAATCTCGAAGCTGTTCATTGTTGTTCGAAATCTCCCATCTGTCTCCCATCGCGTCTGCAACCTGGCTTCTGCAACATGTAATTTTTTTTTTTTTTGAAATTTTACTTCTTTCCAGAACATCAAATGCAGGTATCTGGTATTGTGTTTCTGTGTTACCGGATATACTAATCTAGTACATTACACAGAATTACAATACCGGATTCCTACTTCCGGTATGTTATGTAAATTCTGATTTTTGTTTCTTTAATTTGTTTATAATTGTTTAATTTTTTAATTAATTAAATACTTTTATACTTTTATTTATAATCTATAATATATTGACATTTTTAAAATTTTTGACATTTATTTTATTTACTATGTAGGTATGGCAAGAACTAGATGGGTACGCCAACAACCCACAGCTTCAATACGTAGGGAACACGCGCTGAATAGTGCAGCTGAGGTTGAGGAGGTCCCCGTCCAGCAGGAGGAGTCGTTTCCGGGATGACCTGAGGATTTGTCCGTGTTGAGGTCATTTCGGGAGCATGTCGCTGTTAGACTATGGAGCGGAGAGGTAACAAGGCATACATAAAATTTGAATGTTGTTTTTTGGTTTTTTAGTCACACTAAATTCTTATAATTAATAGTGTTTGCTTTTACTGCTTGCTGTACCATGGTGTGTTGAAGGTTATTAACAAGTCGGAAAGCTAGTGAAATTGTTATCGAGAAAGACTATATAAAGAACTTGGTGGAGAACTCTGGGCTGGCATCATTAAGCACTGTAGTTACGCCACGGTGGACAGGGGTATGTTGTCCGCATTTACCGAGCGATGGCAGATAGAGACCTGAAGTTTCCACTTGCCATTCGGGGAGATGACAATTATGTTGGATGATGTGTCTTCCATACTGCATCTAACGATAACCGGTATCTTCCCTTCCATACCCGCCATCTCCGACGAGAGTGAGATTGCGAGAGATTTACTGGTTGAGCTCCTAGGCGTGAAAAAGGAGGAGGCAAATAAAGAGATGCAAGCCATTAGGGGTTGCCACGTTCATTTCCTATGGTTGCGGGATGTGTACCTAGCTAATATTGATGATGATGACCGCCTGGACTATGCAGCAAGAGCCTATCTGCTGCATTTGGTTAGGACTACATTATTTACGGATAAGAGTGCGACCTACATAGACATTGAGTACTTGGATCTCTTCTATGACCTTAATCAGTGTAGTGCCTATGCATGGGGTGCAACTGTGCTTTTATACTTATATGGACAGTTGAGTGTCGGCACCCGTCATCACTGCAAACAGATAGTCGGTTACATGACCCTTCTTCAGGTACCAACATTCCTGTTTAATTGTTAACTATTGTTGGCTCTTGTGAATTCAATTGTATTATATTTAAAAAATTGAGTGAATCATTTATGTTGTTAATGGCATGCGTAGGCCCAACTTGGAGTACACTGAAGATAAACCTCGGGCCAAGCGATGGAAACCGGTGAGGGGTGCAGGTGAGGTTATTCCATTTCGGGCTGCATTGGATCGACTGACACCAGAGGATGTATGCTGGATGCCTTATGCGGATCATAGGGAGCACCGTCCATTTTAGGAAATCTTTTTCTGTTCAGGACCTATCAGAGGCGGTCGACTCACGCAGGGGAACTTACCAGAGAGGGTGTTGCGCCAGTATTTACACGTGCAATGCATCCCTCAATCAGTTCGTACAGATACTTGGGATGCCATGCCTAACGATGATATAGACGATTGGTGGCTGCATCCTTTAGATCATCTTGTTGAGTCCAGCTCCAGTGGCACTCAGTCTGACTTGGTTAGCTTACATGCATTCATATGATATTAATAATATTATTAATAACATATTAATATGATATTACCTCGTAGGTTGTTTTACTCATTATGTTATTGTGTCATTTGCAGTCGAAGTTCACTAGGATATCTGAGATATTACAGGGTATGATTGATAGAGGTGAGCTGAAAGAAGGCAGTCCTACTTGGGAGGGGACACATCAGGCATTGAACATTGCACTGAGCGGCATATCCAGGACCGGTGTTACTTATCAGAAGAAAAGGAGGACTCGATCTGCTATCTGATTGTATTTGCATTTTAATTTTAATGAACCATGTAGTTTGTGTCCAACTCTATTTCTAGGAAGCCTCGTGTTTTTTTTATTTTATATAATGCTACAACTTATGTATTCCGTTTTGGGGGCAAAGTTCTTATTTTCAACAGAAATAAAAAAATATTCATCTAAAATAATGAATATTTAACTGAGATAAAAAAAATATTCAACTAAAAAAAAAAAATATTCAACTGAATTAAAAAAATATTCATTTATTTTTTATTTGGGGGGACTATATCCAATACCCATATAAAAGAATAATGAATAAATAAAATCTATAGTTTGGAAAGCCTAATCTAATCTGGAATTAAATCTCATCAAATAAAACTAGGACTGAGTTACTTATCACACTGTAAAAATTAATCAGAACTCAAATCTACGTGCTCTGGTTCTTTTTTATCAAATAATGAATTATGAATTATAACGTTGCATTCGACTGAGGTATGGAGATTCCCATGATCGAGCTCCAGCACGACAGTGATCCCTCCATCCAGCCACGGTAGGAGGTAATGGACACCCATCCTTCAAAAAAACCTATAAATGAGTCAATATTAAATAATGACAATCAACCACGGTAAACAATGTATTTAAAATTAGTCGCCTTTCGTTATAAAATAAGTTATATTACAAACATTAACTGATACTGTTAACTACACGAAGTGACAATTATTCACATTTCCAATGGAAATAATACGATGAGTTGCCGGAGGAAGACCTCTAAGTGGGAAAATCGTCATGCATCCAAGTATGGATAAGACGACTAGTACCGCGTTATATTTTGAAGCAATTGCATAGCCCATATCTGGTACAGTCATCCACTTTTCTGGTGGTTGCATCGCTTGGTTGACAGTAGACAAGGAATTCCTCAGTTGATTAACCCTCTCATCAGACCCCAAAGAGATTAACATAGTGAGTATGCCATTGTTGAATCTCTTTGATCAAATCAACACGGATCTGCGACCAAGATTCCTCACCCTTGCCGAGTAATACCGATATTGCACGATAACCGCAATTCCCATCTGCTTGCACATTAACCGTGCGTTCAATATATTGACGAACTGAGATGGACAGTGGACTAATAACAGGTCAAATCTGTTGCTTTGGGTAAAATGGCATGATGGTTGAGATGACAAGCGGGGTGATGTGCTATCATTGAATGACTGCATCTCATCAACTTGCTCAAAAAATGAGGGAGCACGCTTAGTTGATCTTTCCAACTTGACTACACTACGTTTTTTTGGGCCACCTTTTGTTCTGACGTTTTCATGAGGTGGACATAATGAAGTCGTATCCGGATATGCTACGTACGTTTTTTTTTTCCAGAGTAATTTTGCCTGCCAAATCAACATCCTGAAATCGTTTCAGCAATGCATCCCATTCATTTTGCAGAGATAAATTCGAGCACGGGTCATCCAGTCCTTGGTCATCAAAGCTTAACTTCCTCCAATGAGCATTGATTGATTGTAACGGAATGCTCTGACCCATGGTATTGTACCTACCAAGTTCGCATGCACAAGGTAATCCATGTGTAGATCTAAGTGTGCAACGACAGATAGAACTATCAGCACCAACATACTTAACTCGTTCATACTCATCAGCTATGTGACACAATGCAGTCCTAGGTACAAATCCCCGTAATTTGAGGTAGAATCGATTATTGAACCTGTGCTCCACTACAACTATGCTTTTTTGGAATGACGCCTTGACTTCAGTGTGTAGTAAAGTGATCATATTATTCATGGCATCCCAACATCTACACAATTCACCCACACTATCTTGAAGCATCCTCTTCAACCTTCCATGTGCAGACTCAACCCTAGTAACAAACACAAAAGTGCCACTTCATAAATATGAAAATTCAGATAAAACACATATTGATAAATATGAATAATGTTAAAATATGAGCATACCTATTAGACGTTGTATTCCCAAGGTGCATCACCCAATTTGTCCATGCATTGACAAATTTCTCCTTATATGGAATCAACACCTTATGTTTCATATATTCAACAAATATAGGAAAACATGAATAGGTGTCTTCGAACTTTCTCAAATGCTCGTTGTAATCAACCTCAGTATTAGAATCCATAATACTACCCCCAAGCTTTCGTTAGTGGATCCCATTCCTCTTTCGAATGTAATAACATCCTGTATTGAGCTTTCACATTCATAGTGATATGAAATTGACATAACAAATGTGTTGAACTAGGAAAAACGACTTCAACTGCATTCATCAATGTAGTATCTATATCAGTAACAATAACTTGAGGTACATCATCATCTTTTAAAATCAATCCTCTTAACTTCTCTAATGCCCATCTGAAGTTATCAGCTAGCTCGGACTCCAGATAAGCAAATGCCACTGAGAATGTGAGGTCTGTCGAAGTAACGCCAACAACCTCAAGTAATGGTAGCCGATATTTGTTGGTTTTATAGGTACTATCAATGAGCAATACAATACTGAACGCATTCAAAAGTTTTATAGAATCTGGATGTGCCCAAAATATATCACTCACTACATCCGATGTGTCCACCGTTTTGTGCCATTGAACATAGTTATCTCGTTCCATTAGTTTCATTAGATGTTGCAATTCTGTTCTGGGACCTCTCAAAGACTTCCGAAACACATGGCACACATTATATATTTGCTTGAGAGTAGTGACATTTTCCACATTATGATCTTTCAATGTCATTAATATCTCTTTGGGCTTTACATTGTTCTTTGTCATATCATCAACTAAAGATTTATCTTCACGACTTAGACGACCAGCATATGGATGACCCACCAATGTTTCAGCTACCTCATGGTTGTGAATTCCACACATGACAATGACATTCCATCCATCACCATGTTTCACAAGCCTTCCTTTTAACCTGAAGGGATACTCACATTTTTTTGTCTCCGTCACCTTGTGAGCTAACACATTCTTGTATTGCCTATATTTTCCACTCTTTTCACTATCCAAGATTAAAAATAGCTTCCTTCCTATACCACCTATCTCTGACCTCCCAATGACAACAACAAACCCATTCTCTCTCCCAATGACTCGTGCCCAATTCAAAAGATTATCTCGTATAGGGAATACCTAAAAAAAAGGACGTTATATTGTTCGCATAGACATTACTAAACAACAATAATTTTCCAATCACACACCTCTTCAGTGGTTAATGCAACAGTAAAATCCACACCCTTAGTCGACATGTCCACTTCTTCAGACAACTTTGACATATGCTCTTCCATAACAATTTCTGCACGTGAGCAATATATTTATATATAAATTAACAATATATGTATACACAAAAATAAAATTATAATATTATTCATTGATGTTTTCTTTTTAATTTTATTTATCATTAATTTATATTAATTAAAGTAAAAAAATTTACTAAAAAATACACTTCTATATAATACCGGTTTGTCATGTCCGGTATGTTACAACTTTATACCGGATATACAGTTCCGGTAACAGACAAAATAGATAATAATATGAAATAGATAATATCGGAAGTGTACGTCTGGTTAATAAAAAAAATAAAAGAAACAACATACTGGAAGTGTAATAATCCGCATGTTGTACTAGTTCTAGTGTCTGACACGTTGTGACACAAGTTGCAATTCTTGGGTACACAGTAGCTATGCTGCTATGTCCCTTACAGAGGAGGCTTCCCAATTCCCCTTCAAATTTCAAACTCCAAACTCCAAACTCCATTACACCAACCCAAAAAGAAAGTTAGACAGTTCAATCAAAACAATTCAAGAACATACTTCATAAGGAAAGCCCGAATACAAAACCATCTTCATTGTACCAAACCTCTAGCCACCACTGTTAAGGATAGAAATAGGTTAGGTCAGGCTTTGAGTAAATAGGCATGACCTATATAAAATATAAATGGTCTAAGCCTTGTTTATTACTTGATATATGTCATTTTAAAGGCTTACTTTGAACTTTTTAGAAGTCTGGCCCAACCTAAAACCTTATTTAAAGACTTATTTCACATAAAACCTTTAAATAGGCCAATAAGCCTATTTCTAAGTAAGCTAATAGGCTAACAAGCTACTCGTTTCTTGAATTTTTTCCTAGCACCCGATCAAAATTCAGGTCACTTGGAGTTAGTGAAAAAAAAAAAATCGGTAATAAAGCCTTTAAATAGGCTAATGGGTAAGGTCTTTAAATAGGCTAATAAGCCCACTTCTAAATAGGCTTATTAAATATTTTTATTAAAACTAATATGATATATTTTATTAAAATAATATTAATTATTTATAAACAGGCCGACCTATCAGACTTAAAGGCTTTTTCATTAGCCTAAGTCTAGCCTATTTAATTAAAAAGACTTTTTGAAAAGTTAAGGTCAGGCCAGACCCTAAACAGGCAGGTCTCTGAGGAGCAAGCCTTTGCTTCCATATAAATGTCATGGCCGCATAGAGTTTTGTAATTTTATAGATTTTGAATGTTGAAGTTTGTTAATTTTGGACTTGTGAGGAAATAGGAAAATAGGGTTTGTCACCTGTTGCTATTTGAGTTTAGGTTGATTTTTGTTTGTCCATGCCCTTGAAGTCATTAAATTGCTTGGCGAGTTTTAGAATAAAAAAAAATCTGGAATAGATGAAATTAATCTTTTGTATTCCTTAAATTAGTGAAGATGACAAGTTTATAATTTTTAAATAAGCTAAAACCTTATTTACTCTTTTTTGAAGTTTCATAAAATTTTCTATTTGGTCCCAAAATCTAGAAAAGAATTCTTTATTGACTGAAAAATCAATTGCTAAAAATACACTAATAGGTGTTGTTGTCATAAGGAGTATTTATTTTCCCACCAACAAGGACCCCGAAAATTAGTAAAAAGCATAAAAAAAAAAATCAGCAGTGCTATTTAGTACGAATAGCTACTGCACGAAATATGACGAAATGGGTTTTACCCAATGAAAACGTCTTCTTCCCTTGTCATCAAAGGTTGCTCCACATTCCAGAATATCGTCACTTCCACTCCCTCGTCCTATCTTCATCACATTCCAGAAATCAACTTCGTGTCCCACTTCATCATCTACCGCGAACTCCAAGGCATATTCATCATCAACAAATTCATCAAAGCCTTTGTCCAACAAGCTCAACCCAAAACATGCGTCCTTCTCGAAATCTGGGAGTCACAAGGCTGACCTCGGTCACTGCCAGTACATGTTCTTCTTCTCCACTTACCTCACCCTTCTCTTATTGGTCGACCGACTTTGACGACGGTGGAGGCTTGTGGTGGTGGTGTTGTGTTATGTTGTAGGGGCTCTGGTGTTCTATAACTTCTGTTGTTGTGACATTTGCGCGAGGTATGACACTGCTCTACTGCCAGAAATAACATCGAAGGATGCCATTATAACAGAATTGATTCTGATATGATTTGATATCATTGATTGAAGGATGAGCTGAAACTATATAGCTCATATTGTTACACAAAATCAGGGACTCAACCGAAACAGTGGTTGAAGAATTCAAATGAATTTAAACTAAATCCTAATCTAAAGATATGCTAAAGATATGATACAGCAGACTAAGATATGTTACAACAAACTAATAATTTCAAATTCAAATAAGCTAAACTTATCCAATACGCCCCCTCAAGATAAAGTTACCATCTGTAACTTTTATCTTGTCTCTTAAGTCCTGAAACCGTGCATTTGCCAGGGGTTTTGTCAGAATATCTGCTAGTTGGTCCTTAGTTGAAACATGAGATACTTGCAGCTTGTTGGCTTGAACTTGTTCTCGAGCAAAATGATAATCAAGAGAAATGTGCTTCATACAAGAATGTAGAACAGGATTTGTGCACCAACATTGTCACAAAGAATTCTTGGTGAATGAGAGAGAGGAACCTGCAGTTCTGTAAGAAGATTAACTAACCACATAATTTCAGCAGTTGCAGTGGCAACAGCCCTATATTCCGCCTCAGTAGAGGATCGCGCCACTGTCCTCTGTTTCTTGGAAAGCCATGAAATGGGATTGCCACCAAAGAAGATGATATAGGCATATGTGGAGGTGCTATCATCAGAGTTGCCACCCCAGTCTACACCAGTGAATGCCAACAAGTTGAGAGCAGATGGGTGATGAAGCATTATACCAAAATTAATTGTATGCTTTAAATAACGAAGCAGGCGCTTGAGATGCTGAAGATGAAGAGTAGTTGGCTTGTGCATGAATTGAGATAACTTGTTGATAGAAAATGAGAGATCAGGCCGTGTGAGAGTGAGATATTGAAGTGCACCAATTATTTTGCGATAAGTGGTGGAATCTGTTGATGCAGAACCATCATGTAACTTGAGAATGGCTGTGGTTGAGAGTGGTGTTGATGTAGGTTTCGCCCCTTCCATGTCAAATCGCTCAAGAATGTCACGAATAAACTTGTGCTGTGACATGAATAGACCAGAAGAAGTGGGGATCAATTCAACTCCAAGAAAGTAGTGAGGAGTTCCACATACACTAGGAAGTAAAAGATCATCCACATACACTAGGAAGTAAGCATTAATTGTGCCATGAGCATAAATGAATAAAGAAGGATCACTCTTGCTGGTAATGAAGCCATAAGACGTGATGAAGGTCTTTAATGCATCATGCCATGCCCTTGGAGCTTGACGAAGTCCATAAATAGCCTTGTGTAATTTGCACACATAGTCAGGATGCTGACTATCTTTGAGACCTGGAGGTTGAGCCATAAATACCTATTCAGAAAGAGTGCCCTGTAGAAAGGCATTGTTGACATCCAATTGGTGCATTTGCCAACGATTTTTAAGAGCAATTGTAAGAATGACTTTAATAGTTTGAGGTCTCACAACCGGTGCAAATGTTTCCTTGAAATCAACTCCGGGACATTGAGTAAATCCTTTGGCCACAAGGCGAGCCTTGTAACGATCTATGGAACCATCTGGATGTCTTTTAATCCTGAAGAGCCATTTGCAACCCACTATATTCTGATTTTTTGGCAGTGGTACTAGAGACCATGTACCACTACGAAGGAGAGCATCAAATTCATCAGAGATAGCTTTTCTCCAATGTGCATGTTGCATGGCTTCACGAACTGAGGAAAGCTCTAAATTTTCTAGCAAAGGATGGTTTGACACTGCCAATGCTCTTTTGGGTTTAAAAATGTTGTTTTTGGACCTTGTTATCATTGGATGACCCTGTTGTGAGACTGGTTACTCATTGGAAGTGGAAGTCTCGGTTAAATCATTAGTAACAGAATGAGTAACATGTAATGGAGAGGTGAGAGGAGAGGTATTACCTGATGAGGGAGCCGAATCCAGTGATGCCTCTGGACATAAAGGATTGGATAGTGGTGGCTGGTCAGTTTGTTGTTCTGGTGTTGGTGTTGAAGTTGGAATTATTTGGTGAAGGGGTGTGGAGGTAATAGGTTGAGGTTTATCTGGTGTGGGATTATTTTGTATGAGTTGCAGATAAGGAAACTGATTGTCATGGAAGGTAACATGATGGGAAATGTTGAGCCTATTAGTGAGAGGATCAAGACACTTGTAAGCATATTGTGATGGAGAATAGCCCACAAAAATACATGGTTTGGACCTTGGTTGTAGTTTATTTGTGGTATAGGGGCGCAGCCAAGGAAAACATAAGCTGCCAAAGGAATGTAGGTGGAGAGGATTGGAAGTGTTGTTGTGCAGAATTTCAAATGGAGATTTCATGTTGAGGATAGGTGTTGGAAGGCGATTTATAAGATAAATGGCAGTGGTAAAGGCATAAGACCAGTAAGTTGGAGGTAAGTGTGCATGATGGAGTAAAGCTCTACCTGTTTCTACTATATGTCTATGTCATCTTTCAGCTGGTGCATTGAGTTCTGGTGTATGAGGCGGTGTAGTGAAATGAGATATGCCATATTGGTTTAGATAGTTTTTGAGTTTAAGGAATTCTCCCCCATTATCAGAATATAGAGAAACAATTGAAGCATTGAATTATTTTTCAACCAAATTTTTGAATTGAGGAAATATGATTGAGACATCTGATTTATTTTTCAATGGATACAACCAAACATACTTGGAAAAGTGATCAACAAGAACAAGATAATATAAAAAAACCATCTAAAGACCTAATAGGAGCAGGGCCCCATACATCGGTGTAGATTATATCAAGTGGCTTCTTGCTGATGATATTGGAAGTAGCAAAAGGCAATTTGTGGCTCTTGATACTACTACAGGTGAGACATGGAGCATTGGTGCTCAACTTTATTTTGTGATGAAATGTCAGATGTCTTAAAATACGATCAGAGGGATGTCCAAGAATGTGATGCCATGGAGGATGAGATGAAGATGTGGTGATGAGAGCTTTTGGTTTGATGGATGGTGGAGGGATGTGGTAAAGGCCATTCCTATGCAATCCTTTGATGAGAGGCACCCTTGTCTTCAGATCCTTCACCAAGAAATGGTCAGAAAAGAATTCAACAGAAACTGGATTAGTATTACATAGTGATGAAACAGATAGTAAATTTTGTGAAATTTTGGGAACATGTAATACTTTGGGTAATTTGAGTGGTTGAATTGTAGTATAAAGAAATGATTTACCAGTATGAGCTATTGGAAGAGAGGTGCCATCTCCCACAATGAGTTGATCAGTTCCATGATAGGGATTGGTGAGATGCAAGTGCTCAAGATCACTAGTGATATGATGAGTTGCACCAGAGTCCATGATCCAGTTTGTTGCTGCATTTTGAGGCATTGCTTGTGCATGATGAGCTGCAGGTCCATTATTGCGCTTGGGATACCCATGAATTTTGTAACATTCCATGGCAATATGACCAGTTTTTCTACAGTACTGACAGATGACTTTCTTTGTTGGAGAGGGTCGTCTAGCAGAGGATGATGCATTCCAATGATTGGATGAATAGGACTTTTTATGAAAAGTATGGTTACCTTTGTGAGCAGCATTAGCAGTCGGAACCATAATATCAGAGTTGGGTTCATTCCTCTTGAGATAGCTTTCATAGTCAGACAAAATATCATGGAGTTCTTCAAAGGCAATGGGATTTTCACGAGTGCGAAGAGCAGCAGTCACGCCATGGTACTCAGCACCCAGTCCATTGAGAGTATGAATGACAACATCAACTTCATCCAGAGGAGAGTTGATAATGGCTAATTCATCAGCCATAGATTTGATACCATGAAGGTATTCGGCCATAGAACATGTACCTTTTTCAAATCGAGAGAGTCTCTCCTTCAGATGCATGATTCGTGGTCTAGTCTTGATGGCATACAATTTGCCAAGAATGTCCCATGCTTGTTTGGAGGTGCTAACATTTCCAAGCATGGTGATGACACTTTGATCAACAGATGAGATGATGGCATGAAGAATCATTTGGTCTTGGCGTTTCCAGAACTTGAAGTCAGCATGATTAGCAGCTGGGCATGTGTTAGTGCCATCAACAAAACCAATACGGTCGTAGCCAATGAGAAGGGCATTCAGTTGAACCTTCCAGGTAGGGTAGTTTGTTCCATCAAGCTTGACAAAGGAATGGTTGTGGAGAACAACAATAGATTGAGTGTTGTCAATAGGGATGTTGGTAGTCGATTGAGAAGTGGAAGACATGGTGGAAAAAAAATGGATCGAAGTAGCTATTAAGTAGAAGCTCTTGATACCATATAACAGAATTGATTCTGATATGATTTGATATCATTGATTGAAGGATGAGTTGAAACTATATAGCTCATATTGTTACACAAAATCAGGGACTCAACCGAAACAGTGGTTGAAGAATTCAAATGAATTTAAACTAAATCCTAATCTAAAGGTATGCTAAAGATATGATACAGCAGACTAAGATATGTTACAACAAACTAATAATTTCAAATTCAAATAAGCTAAACTTATCCAATAGCCATTGGGTCTACTGTGGATGAATCGCGACGGTGCACAGCGGAGGTGACAGGACAGCGACGGCACATGACGGCACAGTAGAATTATCGATGACAGGGACGGCTTCGCGAGTTTGTGGTGGGGGATGGCTGTGGGACCATTGAGCGTTCAAAAAGTAACACAGATCTTGAAATCTTGTAGGACTGAGTCACATCATAATACCAATGGACAATGGCATCCAAGGTCAGGGGGGATGGCAACGATATAGATCTAGGGAGAATGACAGTGATGCGAATCAGAGGAGCACGCTGGCGGCAGAGATCAAGATGTCGATCTCGTCCTTCTCCGGTAACACTGGTGATCAATGTTGATAACATGGCAAATGAAAGTTGTTCGTGAAGCATGATAAGAAATATGCTTCGTACCAAAAAGTATTATCCTAAAACAATTAAAATTCAATAAAAAAATTTAAAAAATGTTAAATTGGAAAATTTTAAACAATAAATTTTATTAATTTAATAAATTATGTATATGAATTTACCAAAATAACTTTACACATTCTTATGAGGGTATTTATGTAATGTCACTATGTAGGGGTGAGCGTGGGACGGGTTGAGACGAGTTATGCTTTCCCCTTACCCGACCCTAAATATTGATAGGGCCAAATCTTTGAACCTGAACCCGTCCTACACCTGAATGAACCCAGTTATATGCAGGTTGGTTTAAGACTGGGTCTGTATGGGATGGGGCCGGGTTGACCCGAATTTAAATAGATTATTTGTAAACAAAATTTCTATGAGTGAGAAAATGTTAAATTTTTTTTTTATAAGGCAAAATATTAGCAAAATATACTACATAAAAGCCACCAATTGATCCAAAATTAGATGTTACAAAATATCAACAAAATAGATCCTTTTACTAGATGCTTCTTTGATGCTCATGCTACCGAAGACACATTGTAAAAAACAAAATACTTTCATCAAACAAGATTCTTTCAATATCATAAAAGCCAAAAAATGCTTCCTAAAAGCCATCAATTGGGCTAATGTGAGATGTGAGATGTGAGAGTAGAAGTTTAGTAATTTACTTCATATTTCTTTCTTAGTGACCGCACATGAAATATATTCTAGGGAGGGATAAAAGTAGATATTTATTATATGGGACGGGTTGGGTAGCCCGAAGGTCAACCCGAACCCGTCCCTAACATGGCCCCGGGTCACAAAGTGGGACACGGGTTCGTCCCTTCTCTTCTACGGGTTAGGGTCAGGCCCGGTCCGAACACTACGGGTTGGGAGCGGTTCTAGGGCCGGGCCTGGTTTTGACAGCCCTATCACTAGGTATGAGAATATCGCAGGGTGACTATGATCCCAATCCTCATCTTCAAATTATTTTAACGGTGGTTTTCTCCGTCGTCTTTATCCTCATTCCCATGAGGAAAAAATTCTTGCAAACGAAACACCGAATAAGATAGTTCCCAGCTCAATTCATGAGTTGAAATCTATTGTAATGTTTTTGATAGAATAGAAAGTCGTAAACGAAAAATTTTATGATAAAATATTTAAAGAAATATTAAATTAAAACAGCTGCTAATAAAAATACTTTAGCAAAATAACACGGATGGGTTTCATGTTAAATAGGGGACCAATACTATTCACGTGGGTCGTTTGTGTTAATTTTTTTTTTTTTGGGTACATCTATTTGTGTTATTTAATTGTAACACGTCGGGTTAATTTCTTATTGGCTACTTTGATCAACAGCTAGCAGGATCACATTACCAAATTGAACTTTGGGAAGCAAAATGCCACAGAGCGGAAAGGTTTTGCCGTTTGGGAAACGTATAGCGTATAGAGGCTTATGCCAACGGAAGTGTTGGAATCTATTCCCAACAACCCACACGCCGAAAAAGGTTCATGCTGTTGTGCTATTCATAGTTTGTTTGCACCATCGTCATTTGTCATGAAAATGAAGGTGGGTCTCATCACATAAAGATATGGAAATATTTTTCAATTTTCACCATCTGGTCAGTGGAATTAGTTTTTTTTTTTTTTTTTGATGTGGAGATTTTTTTCCTCTCCCATAAAATGTATTTAAAAAGTAATTTCCATACATTGTGCCAGAAATGAGAATCATTTAGCAAAACTTTAAGTACTTAACAAAATTGTTACGTGACTTGCAGGTAAAACTAAATAAATTATTAAATACTACTATATTACCTTCAATTCAAAGTTTCAAACTATCAATTCATTGAAGGTTTTTTCAAAAATAAATAAAAAATATTAAATAGCATTAATTATAAATAAATATAATTATATTTGAGTAAAGATCTTTTATGGCAACATATCAGACAATATCACTTTATTAATATTTTCACTAAAAAAAAAAAAAAACTACAACAATGCTATCAGGGAGGAATGAACCAAGTTTCATAAAATGTGTTACAAAAGATTGTTAACCAATTAATCATAGACGAGATAGAAACAATTGATTCTCGAATTCAAGTTGGTATTTTTATCATAGACAATGTGATACAAGCTCCTTTGCTTCTCGAATTCAAGTTGGTATTTTTATCATTTTCCTTTAGTAAAAATATGAAAAGTTGAAGATAAACTTAAAAAAACAACCAATTTTGCTGTCTAAAATGACAAATTAAATAAAATACTTTTTTTAAAATTTTCTTGAAAATTAATAAATAATTTAAAATAAAAGCAATTAATTCTTTAATTCTCTAATAAAAATTCTTTATATTTGAATATTCAAAATCACAGTCTTCGATAAATAAAAAAATTTAATTTTCAAATCCTAATCATTATCCTTGATACGACCCACCGTGTGGAAAATGAAAAGTTTGAGTATAAATATTCTCACCCATATTGTAACCAAAAAAAAATAAAAAAAATATTCTCACCCATATATTTATGGAATTTATTTTTCTTTCCACAACAAGACCTTGTCTTTCTGCCTCCTTTTCTCTCTTTTGCACGTGTCATTAATTCTTCCAAAAAAAAAAAAAGAAAAGAAAAAAACTTCGCCGTCACAAAAAACCTCACCAACCAAAAAGGATCTCTACCGAATATCACAACAAAGTGCTTTCTTCTTTTCTGCACCATCATGACGAGTTCCTTCCCTCTCTCTCTCTTTCTTTCTCTCTGATCCAAAAACATTGGAAATGGGGTGCGTACGATAAACCCCTCCTCCACCACCGGCGCACGATAGCCTCCACCACTCCCTTCTCTCCGCTCATGCTCGCTGCACTTTGCACACGTCCCAAGCCTTCAATCCTCTCTTCCTTCTTCTTCCACACATCCTTATCTCTTCACTACCACCACTCGCCGCGCTTCATCAACGGTTCGTCGCTCCATTTCTCCGATTCCGGCGGCGATGTTCGCCGCCGCCACCACTCCAGCGCCTGCACCCTCGACGGCTCGTGCGGCGGCGCTGCATCGATATGGCATGTGGTAGTGCCGTCGAGTGGCGGAGCCGCAATCCGCTGCGATCTCCGGCGGCGCGCCTCGTTGCCGCACCACGAGCTGAGGGGGGAGGGATCGTGGAACGCTGCCTGGGATGCGCGGCCTGCTCGGTGGCTACACCGGTCGGACTCCGCTTGGTTGCTGTTCGGAGTCTGTGCCTGTCTCGCGCCGCCGCCGTTGCTTTGGTCTGACGTTAGTATCGAGGTGCCGCCGGCGGAACATGATGGCGATGCCGGCGGCGGTGATTTGAAGGGTGGTTATGATGAACAAGATGAGATCTCTAATGATTACAGAGTCACTGGTAGTTTTTTTTTTTTATTATTATTTTTAAATTGTTTTTTATCTACTATGTACATAATCATGGTTTTCTTTTATATTTATTTTTCTGATTACGATGATTACTTTAGGAATAAAATGCTATAAAGTATGGACACTTTTAAAATAATTATAATTATAATTATTATATCTAAAGTAATTGTCATGTTAGTGTTGAACGTCACTTCAAGGACTTTTAATTTTCTGAATTTTGAACTTTTATATCATTATAGATATATGTTAATATAAATATAAATATTTGTATTATGTTTATAATAATTCGTACTCATAATATTACTTATCTAGTTTAATTTAAGATTTATGTTTTTTATGCTAGTGTTGTTTTTAAAAATTTGCTGTATTCTCGTCAGTAAACTGTGTCAGTCGTACCTGTCCTATCTGTGTTTCCTAAAAAAAATGTTCTTTTTTAATTTTATTTTATTTTATTTGATGGAGA
Organism: Echinosophora koreensis; assembly: GCA_035048595.1. NCBI lineage: Eukaryota > Viridiplantae > Streptophyta > Magnoliopsida > Fabales > Fabaceae > Echinosophora > Echinosophora koreensis. The sequence continues at coordinate 2,060,780 of JAPCYP010000078.1, forward strand.
TATATGTTAAGAGGTATGTTGGTTAGTATTAAAATCAGAGAGTGATTGTTTGGGTTGTTTATGCTGACTTTTACTGTAATTTCACAGTCTCTGAAATGAACAATTTCTTTTTGCGACAATGATGATGACTGCTTGATGAAAATTTTCATTTCTATGTTTAATGGATGAGTTATCTTAAGGTACAGATTTTATTTTTATTTTTTTAAAATTTTTTGGAATTGCGAAGTAAGACTGAAGAATTGTTTGTTGTTTGATTGCTTAGGTAAGTGTATGCTAATTTTTAGTGTTTGCAGAGTTCTTTTCTTGTTCAGTTTTTCCTATTTAGGTAAAGATTGTTGAGGGGTCATTTTGCGTGATCAGGCTTAAGTATGTTTGTTTGTTGGTAAAATTTTATAGGTGGATTACTTGACAACTATTTTGAAAATCAATATTTTTATTTCTTCAAACTTAGTTTAGACTTTATAGCATGTGAATTAATTTCAGTTCTCAATCATCTCACTAATTTTAATGATATAGGTGTACCTGCTGATGGTCGGTGTCTATTCAGAGCAATAGCTCATGGAGCCTGCTTGATAAATGGGGAAGAAGCTCCTGATGAGAATCACCAGAGAGAACTCGCTGATGAATTAAGAGCTCAGGTAAGAAGATCCTTCTACTTGCCACACTATGTATGAGACATGTATCAGCAAAATACAATGTGTGGTGTTCATGCTTCCTAGCTCCTAACCTCTATTTGCAAAATCTTAAATGATACTGTGGCAGGTCGTTGATGAGCTACTGAAAAGGCGTACGGAAACAGAATGGTATAGGCTTTGTCATTTTAACATATGCCATTTTCTTAGTTCATATGATTTTGCTGCATTGGTTATTATTATCTCTTTTATATGTATAGGTTTATAGAAGGGGATTTTGATGCGTACGTGAAGAGAATTCAACAGCCTTACGTTTGGGGTGGGGAACCTGAGTTGTTGATGGCTTCTCATGTTTTAAAGTGAGTTCTCTCTGTGCTTCTGGTTATTTTCACTTACATTTGACATGGGGTGTTACCCATGATTTCTTCCAATAATAGCGGCTTAATATGGAATATACAATTATATATAGGTCTTGCTAACCTCTTAATTTCTAATGGTGAAATTAATATTTTGAAAACCTGAATTTTTTGTTTTACAATAAATTTTTTCATTTTCTTGATTCCTTAACTAGTGTCCCCGGGTGCAATTACTAGCTATTAACCAGCGTTGTGCCCGCCAGACAAGACACTTACCTTGGGTTAATTAAGACTTCTATAACTACAGTGAGGAAATAAACAAAATAAAGCCCCAGTAGAACATATGCTTATATTTTTGCTCACAGCTGGGAAAAAGATGGAGAACTGATAGACATAAAAATACTTGGATGTTACACATTGGTTATAATCTAGTTTCTGAATTGGTTTAAGAAAGAAAAAAAAATTTAGATTATTGTGTGGACAAAATTGTAGTTTGTATAGGTCGGGTATGGAACTCACAAATGTCTTGCTAGCTATAGTGACTTCAATTTTGTATTTAAGTTGCCATTACTTTGTATTTAATACTCTTCATTACTTGTCAGGACACCCATCTCGGTCTTCATGAGAGACAGAAGCTCTGGTGAATTGGTAAACATAGCCAAGTATGGTGAAGAATATATTAAGAAAGAAAAGGAGATAGCCATCAATGTCCTATTTCATGGGTATGGTCACTATGACATATTAGAAACCCCGAGCAACGATGCCTGAAAATAAACACATAGAAGTTGGGTATAATAGGTATTTCACTTGCTTTGATCATACGATTTAGGTTTGTCTCATGAAGAGCTTAATTGTTTTGTCATTCAGGAAGTGTCTGAATGAATCCAACAGCTTTCTTAACTGTATTTGCTGCAAAGTACTACAATTCTATTCAAGAAACAGGCTTGACCAATTTTTGTAGTTTGCTTATTCTATTTTGGTATTTTAAATCAAATATAGAAGTACAATTATCATGATGAGAATAATGATGCTAATCATTTGTTAGTAATAATGTTGTGAGATTTGTTATTGGCTGTTTGAAGGGAGGCTTTGGAATTGAGGCATGCTTTTTTACTTCTAGGAATCCGGATCCGGATTCTCTGCTGTAATAGTAGCACACATTAATTTACTCGTAGTGAACAATCTCAACCATTGATTTAAGATCGGATGACTCATATTACACCTTTAGTAAACCAACTTAAAAAAATATTTGCTATACGCAGTTACAGCAGGGAATCCATTTTTGAATCTAATAGGTAGACAAAATCTCTTTTCTCTTACTGTCTGTTGTGGTGAAGAAAATACTGTGAGTTGAAATCAATGTGCATGGCTATCCATCTAGCTTTACATTCTGGAGAAGAGGAAACAAGTTAGGGAGTAAGTCGGTTTGGGTTGACTCCAATTGGTTTGATTTGATTTGGTTCGGTTCATTGGATTCCGTAGTATAAATTCTAATTAAAACTGAACTTTATTGGTTCATATTTCTATTTTAGTGCTCCCAAACTTGATGATTTGGTTTCCCGCCCAAACACCAATCTAATTATTTTTATTTATAATTTTTACATATAAAAAAGTTGTGTGTTTTGGGTTTTTGGAGACTTGCATATTATTTAGGGCATCCTTTCCTAATTCCCTTCTCTTCTTTATTTGTCCTCCCTCACACTAGACCACCATCAACCATACTCCACCGTCGTTCCTTCTTATTCCATTAGCAATTTTGACTTTTGTTTTGTGTTGACTTGAAGAAACTAAAAACTTGTTAATCGTTATGTTGATTGTATATTTTTCTGTATCCTCATAGGGTAAGGATTAATATGAATTCTAACGATTGTAATGTATTATTGTTGTGTTTTGTATAATACTTGCATAATTGATAATTAAAATTTGTAGTTTTTTTTTCATTAGGGGTTACTTATCAATTGTCTAATTGTTTATTTTTTCCCAACTTGTTGAAGCTTATGACAATGATAGAAGTTTTAAAAACTGCATCTTGGAAAGGAAAAAACACCTAACAAGCCCAAACCAACCTCTTAGTGTTCAAGTTGTATTCCTTAAAATTATATCTCTTTGAGAAAATGCAAACTAAAGAGTTCACGGCAAGAGATTTCAGAATTTTGATTGAAGATGTCAAGGGACAATGGGTGCTGGAGCATCAAGTTCTGGTCTGACTGATTATATGAAGTGGAAAACTAAAACCCGTGGAAGCAGGATCAGTTTCATTTCTGTTCAAGACTTTGGGTATGAAGGACCCTTTGAACCTTTACTCATGTTTCCCTGTTACAAAAATTTTCACCTCCTCATATCCAAAACCAAAAGAGTGTCCAAATATGAAAATCCTTTCTTTTTCTTCTGTGTTGGCCCAATAGGGTTGATAAAGTTTTTGTTTTTGTTTTTGGTTGGAAAGCTTTCTCTCCATCTTCTCCATATCGTTCTGTAAAAAGTTTGTTTTACAAAGTTAAAACTCCTTCTTTAATAAATCGCCTGAAGAGGATTGGACGTCCTAAGCGTGTCAAGCCTCTACGTCACAAATCGGATCTAAGCAAATAATAAAATCACGACAAGCAAGTTACCGAGATCGAACATAGGGATTGGGTGTCCAATTTGTATCTAAATTCAAAGAAAGCAATTAACGTTGACCAAGTCAAATGAGAGAAGTTGTGATTTTAAGATTAACTTCAAGAAATTCAATTAGCAATTCAAGGATTAACAAACAAAAGCAATTATCAAAGGTTGTGACTAAGATTGGGAAGGTTCTAAGGTTACGAATTCACCAACCCAATAAAGCAATAGATCCAAGTGATTATTTTCTATCCCTAGGTTCAGTTTCATGCCAACAACTAAGCATGCCAATCAACTATATCTCTATTCGAAGATTAACAAGTTAGATTCATTAAGTTCTTGGTTCCCTATAACGATTGTACAAATCTCCTATTATATCTTTATCAATATTCAACTTGTGTTCTTAATTCAAGTCCTAAAGCATGAATCTCCGGTCGGACTCATCACGCTTGACTAGTTAACCACGAGCTCATATGATTAACGCAAACAAAGCAGAATTAAGAGGCAAGAATTAAGAGTAGGGAGTAGAAAACATCACAATTCACTATGCCGTCATGAGAGGCTTCATCGCTTCCTTAGAAAAGAGGATTAGTTCCTCAAAGCGTGCATCAACATCATCAATTCAATGGAAAACATAAAAGAAAATAAAAGAAAACTGTTTAAAACCTAAGTGAGACATATCTCTGAGAAACTAGGATTGGATTCTTGAAATTCGCACAAATACAAGTTTAAATAGAAAAACTGGGCAGTGCACGCTTGCGGGGCGAGCACTTAAATTTGGCTCCAAGAAATTTGAATCCTCACAGGGCGAATGCTGTTTCGTAGGGCAAGACAGAAGGACTTCAGCTTCCCTGTTGCTTACTTCATGGGGCGAATGCTTGTGCTCGCGGGGCGAGATAGAACATCCTCAATTTTCCTGTGTCTGGCTCGCGGGACGCCCCAGAAGAGCTTCAATTTCTGCTCAGTTTTGCTTCTGGCTCGTGACGCGAGCAATGTCTCGCGGGGCGAGACACCTTTTTTTTTTTTTTGCTTGTTTTCTTCATTTTTTCCGTGTTTTCTAGAGCTTCACTTTTAACCCAAAATAAAAAATAGCACCCAGTGCTTTATTTGACTCAAAAATAGCAAAAACTCCTAAAAGTTAACTAAAAGACTCAAAATGTTACTCGAGGACAAATAAAGCTAAATTTGGGTGAAAACGAGATTAAACTCGCACAATTGGTATCAAAAATTGGTCTTTCTAGCTATAAAACTAGATTAGCCAAATGTTTATCAAAATACCCCAATCTTAAACTTTGCTTGTCCCCAAGCAAACTAAAAATCAAAAAGACTCAAAACTTGGTAAGCTCAATGGACTCAATTCAATTTTTGCACATATTTCATGCAATTTTGTCAATTCAATTTTTCATTCAATGTTCCCCCTTTTCATTTCAATTAAACAATCCCCAAATTTATTTACTTTTAAACAAAGAGAATCCCATCATTCATGCAATCATTAATCGAAGCAAGGGATCCAACATACACACAAAAGGGAGATCACCAATTTCAAACAATTACTTTCCTCACAGGGTCATTTAGTGTTTCACTCATTCGCTCAACTGTCTATGTTATTAACTTTCACTCAATTTCACATTTTAAGGGCACTTTCCATGAATTTAATTTTCATCTCAAAATAGTTCCCACGAAAACATGCATGCATCAACAAAAGGACTTTTAAAGGCTGTACTGGGGTCTGGCTCAAGGTAGGCTATGCAAAGGTACAAGGCTAAGACCCTAGGATTTGAGAGAGCATGAAACTTTTTACACTTTGATCTTCACTCTCATTGCTTTTTCCATTTTCCTTTTTTCACACATTGGGTGGCTACAACATTTTACCTTTTTACAATCAACAAAAGGTCTTTTAAAGGTTGTAATGGGGCCTGGCTCAAGGTAGGATATGCAAAGGTACAAGGTTAAGACCCTAGGATTTGAGAGAGCATGAAACTTTGTACACTTTGATCTTCACTCTCATTTCTTTTTCCATTTTTCCTTTTTCACACTTTGGGTAGCCACAACATTTTCCCTTTTTACACCCTTTTATTTGGCCCTTTTTGGCATTTTTTGTATTTTCCTTTTTTTATTTTTTTCTCTTTTGCCTTTGGCTTCAACCTTTTTATTTTTATTTTTCTCAACCCGAAATGGCATTACAAACCCTTGTAGCCACCCCAAACTTAGTTTCTAAAGAACTCTTGTTTTGCAAAGCATCCATGCTTTCCTAAATCCTAAGATTGGGTTAACATGGTTTTTCCCGATTTTTTCTTATAACATAAGGTTATTAAGAAACAATATGCTTATTAGGCTCAATGTGGCTAACTAGGGAAAATTCATTAGGGATGGTTCTTTTTAGGCCGAGTAGCTATTTCAAAGAAAAATTACCTAAATCATTTGATGCAAACATATAAACATGCAAACCATATAGAGATTTAGGCAAATCCGGGAAAACGCAACTCAAAAGTGATTCACTCTATTAAAAGCAATGTTGGAGGCTCAAATTCCTCACCTGGACATTTTTTCGCAAATTGTTTGACCGCTACCCCTTCATTCCAAACTTGTCATAAATCATACAATCACAAAAAAATTCTTAAAGTTTATTTTTCAATTTTTCATGGGGATCAAATTTTTCAAAACATAAGGGGGATCATAAAAAATTTTTCAATTCTAGCACGCAATCAATTTAAGCTCAATTCAATCAAATCCATTAAGACTCACCAACTAGACTCTATAGACACTATGTGTTTTTGTGACCAATATTTACTTGCAAAAGTTTGAAAAGAAAAGAAAAGAAAAGAAAAGAAAAGAGTAGAGTTTAGAAAATGTTATCCCAAGGGGTCCGAGCGGACGCCACGCTTTCATTAGCATGCCTCGTCTCTTTCTCATCTCTCTTTGCTTTCTTCCTTAGCCGACTAGGTTCGGCCTCATCTAAGTGCCTAGCCCATGCAAGTTGAGGGCTAACGACCGTAGCTTCCTCTCTCGAAGGCTTTCCCTCCGGAATTCCTTCCTTGGCTAGCCGAATCGTCTCCATCTCTACCCATGCACAATCATTAGCTCCTTTGAGAGTGAGCAACCAAGCCGGATCCCACTTATATTCTTCTTCTTTGGTGAAGTCCTCTACTTCCAGGAATGGGATCCGCTTGTCTTCCACCGCTTTCTTGACTTTCGCTTACAATGTATGACCGGTGGCCATCCACACCGGGAAGTTCCTTTGCCTTTCTTCAATATCACGCTCAATCTCCCTCCGAACATACTCGTTCACACCCCTATCAAAGCTCAAGTGAAACAGATCCTCTTTCTACTCTTGTTCTTTTGTCATATTTTCCAATTCCGGGTAAGGGATCCATCTCTCTCGAATGGCTTGCTTGACATCTGGATAGTCAGGGTGCTCCGGAGTGATTGTTCTCTCATCTATCTGCTGTCTCACATTGCGCAAGTAGCTCCAGTCAATTAGCATCTAATTATTCACAAGTCAACTTGGTCAATATCTATAATCAAAATAAATAAAATAAAATAAAAACTGAAAATAAAAAGAAACATACACCACAATATATACAAAAGTGCAATAATATCCCACAAGTATATGAGTTTCTAGCTATATCAAATATAAACCATATCAAATATGAAAAGCTAGAACTCAAAAAGAAAAACTAAGATGATCTTGGCTCAATCAAAGGCAATCCTATCCACCGGGTCATCCTTCTCATCCTGGCCAGCATGGTCATCCTCGGGCTCTGGAGCCTCGGGTACCCCTCCTCTGGCTGGGCATCCTAGCCCCCAGGAAAGTCTTGCCAGTGGAAGCTGAGCTCCAGCTCCTCCTCAGAAGGGTAAACAGCTACCCTGCCCTCATGTGCAGCTCTGCTCTGCTCCCTGAAGAAGTCCTTGGTCGCCATATGCGACCTTATCATGACCTGCATGTTATGTTGGATGTCGACCAACATCTGATCCGTGGATGGGAGTGAGGTGCCTGAGCCGGTCTCTTCCTCGGAGGCAGTGCTATCTCTCCATAGCAGTGGCGGCGGAGGTAGTCTCTGTCGACTGGCTGCCTTGGAGTTTTCTCAACGTCCTGGGACATAACCAATCATTATCTCAATAATGAGGAACTCGTGAGCCAACACCTCCTTCGCGTTCTGGGAGTTGGCCTTTTGCTGGATGTCTGTCGCTATCACCGAGCCCACGTCGATACTCTTCCCCTCCATGATGGCATAGAGGAGGTGAGCCCGTGCAGCAGTGATGTCAGACTCGTGGGAGCTGCACATCAGGTTGTCATGGATGGACGTATGCCAAATGCGGGCCACGGGATTAAGATCCCTCCTTATAAGCCTAAGTAGGTTCCCAGAGGTCCCTACTGCCCACTGAACGCCGATTTGCAGCAAGTGTCCAATATAGGCTGGGCAAGGCCTGGACAGCCGGCATAAACTGATGCTCACTCCCCTCTTCCCAGGTGTTCTAGACACCGAGGCAGGAGTTGATGTCCTCAGCAGTGAATGTGATCCCCACACCCCTCACCATGGTGACACACCCTGGCTCAGTGGCGTCGGGGCTGTAGGCATTAGTATAAAATTCCTTGACGAGTTTAAGATCAACTCACCTAGGAAGGTTAGCCAAGTAACCCCAGCCTCTATGGGTGATCTCCTCAGTGACGAAGGAGTAAATGTTCCCTACAAGAGGCACCCTCCTCTCGAGAACAATCTCCTTCCCTCTAACCAGCTTCCAATTCTCCTCATGCATAGGAGATCAGAAGCGGATGGAAGGAGTCATACTCCTAGAAGAGGTCTCGGGTCCTTAGGGAGCACCTACTCCTCCTCCCGAGTTGCTTGGTGCTTTTCACACTTCGGCTGCTGCTTTTCAGCAGTGTACTTTGGAGGAGCCATACCTGAAAATCAGAAGAGTCCCAATACAGTTTATATGCATATCAATAACATGAACAATTCAGGAAACATAATTCTATCCTAAACCATTAATAGATATATCTCAGGCAGTCTAAAGGGTTGCAACTCAGAAATTTGTTACAACCCAACAGTTAACATATCATATTCAGAACACAAAATTTCGTCCTAAATAATTTTTAGAAAATTCACCCAAATGCCCACCTAGCATGCATTGTCTCTAAACAGTACCCGGGTAACCCCATACTTAGTTTCTATCAAAACAACATATTGTCAATCCTATGGTCATTCATAACAAACACTTAGCAATCCTCTCTTACTCACATGTTCATATTCACAAAGCATTCCAAAAAAAAAAAAAATATCTTTACATCCCTCACCACACTCATATATTCAAATGCACAAAATAGATTATAATCACAAATTGCATATCATTCAACATTTTGTACATTTAAGAACATCTCAATTTAATTAATTATTGCTATTCATCCCCCAACCACTATGTTTGGTGATTTGGAAAGTTCTGGAATAAGGAAGGGATGAATAACATCAATATTTGCAACCAATTAATCCCAAACGCACAATAGAATGGTTATGGGTTTACCTTGAGTGAGTGAGGGTGAAGAATAGAGAGAATGTGGTGTGAGTGGTTGAGTGATCCCCTCTTGGTCGAGCACCCGTGAGAAAGAAGAAGAGTGGAAAGTTTGAAGTTTTTGTGAAAGTGACTCAACTCTTTCTCGCGGGGTGTTAAGAATTCTTCTCGCTCGCGGGGTGAGCACTTAAAAATCCCTAATTTTGGTGCTCGCGGGGGGAATCTGGGTTTTTTTTTTTCCTTTTCTGAGATTCTCAGATTCGCGAGGCGAGAAATGACTCGCGGGACGAATCTGGGTTTTTCAATCTTTTCAAATTACCCAGATTCGTGATGCGAGCACAGGCTCGCGACGTGAACCAGAGAGGCCCATATTTTTGATCCTCTGGCTTGCAAGGTGAGCCATGATTCGTGGGGCGAATCTGGAATTGTTGCCTTTCCAGTTCTTGATGTCTTGCCTCACAAGACACGGTTCGGGGGGCGAGCCAGAGACAGGTTATTTTTATCCCTTCTGGCTCGCGGGGCAAGCCAGAGACAAAATTTTGCCCCCTATTTTGTAATGCAAATTAATTCTACATGCTTCCTAAATGCAGTTTTCTAGCTAAGGACCCTATATTAGACACTATTTATTATATCTTTTTTGACCTTATTTATGCATCAAAAAGGATAGAAACCTTGGGTTGCCTCCCAAGTAGCGCTTGTTTAACGTCCCGAGCCTGACTCAAGTCACCCGCGAAGGGCTAGTCTAGCTTAAAGCTCTGATAGTCTCTTTGGAAAGCTTCCTAATAGTAATGCTTGAGCGTTTGGCCATTGACCTTGAAGATATCTCCTGGTTCATTGCCCTCCAACTTTGCTGCTCCATGTGGAAAAACTTTGTGGACCTTGAAGGGTCTCGACCACCGGGATTTCAGCTTACCCGAAAACAACATCAACCTGGAGTTGTACAATAAAACCCATTGCCCCGGTTCAAACCTCCTAGGAAAAATGTGCTTGTCATGCGAAGCCTTTGTCCGCTCCTTGTAGATTCGCAGATTTTCATACGCTTGCATATGGATCTCAGCCAATTCATTCAAGTCCAGTAGGTGCTTCTCACCGGCTTTCTTCAAATCATAGTTTAGGGCCTTAATTGCCCAATAGGATTTATGCTCCAATTCAAACGGCAAGTGACACGCCTTTCCAAACACCATATTATATGGAGATCTACCAATGGGTGTTTTGAAAGCGGTCCTATATGCCCATAGTGCATCATCTACTTTCTTTGACCAATCCTTCCGCGATGAGTTTACTGTTTTCTCAAGAATTCGCTTCAACTCATGGTTGGATACTTCCACTTGACCACTGGTTTGCGGATGGTAAGGAGTTGCTATCTTGTGTATGACCCTGTATATTGATAGTAGGTGATCTATTTGTTTGTTGCAAAAGTGTGAACCACCATCACTAATTAGAACCCTTGGGACACCAAACCTTGTGAAAATGTTGCGCCTTAGGAATTCCATGATGACCCGCGCATCATCCGTTGTGGTTTGTATGGCTTCAACCCACTTGGACATGTAATCCACCGCCACCAAAATGTATTGAAAGGAAAATGATGGAGGAAAAAGTCCCATGAAATCAATTCCCCACACATCAAAGATCTCTACCTCTAACATGCTTTGAAGAGGAAGTTCATGCCGCTTGGAGATATTGCCAACCCTTTGGCAACGATCACACATCACCGCAAAAGTTTGTGCATCCTTGAAGACGATGGGCCAATATAACCCACTTTGGAGGACTTTTTCCACAGTTTTCTTTCCCCCAAAGTGCCCACCATAATCCAAGCCATGGCAATGCCACAGCACGTTTCCAATTTGATCATGAGGAATGCACATCCGCATTAATCCATCCACACATTGCTTGAACAAGAAGGGATCCTCCCAAATGTAATACTTTGCATTTGAGAAGAACTTTTTTCTTTGTTGCCTAGTATAGCCTTTCGGGACCACTTTTGAAGCTTTGTAATTGGCCATATTTGCGAACCAATGAGAGAATTTTTCAAAAATTGCGAACGAGCGCTCATCTGGAAATTCTTCCTAGATATCTAATAGTCTCTCCTCTTGGTTAGGATTGACTAACCTTGACAAGTGGTCCGCAACTCCATTCTCGGGACCTTTCTGGTCCCTAATCTCAAGATCAAACTCCTACAAAAGTAATATCCACCGGATTAGTCTAGGTTTGGCCTATTGTTTTGTCATCAAGTGTTTTATTGTCGTAAGATTGGTGAATGCAATAATCTTAGACCCTACTACATAAGATCTAAATTTATCAAGAGCAAATACTACCACAATGAGTTCTTTTTCAGTGGTGGAATAGTTAGCCTGTGCATCATTTAACACTTTCCTTGCATAGTAAATCACATGGACTAACTTTTCCACCGTTTGTCCTAACATAGCCCCGACCGCATAATCACTTGCATCACACATGATTTCAAAAGGTAATTCCCAATTAGGTGCAATGATTGTGGGTGCGGTCACAAGTCTGTGTTTCAAAATATTAAAAGCATTTAAACACGACATTAAACTCAAAGGATACATCCTTCATAAGAAGGTCACAGAGCGGATTCACAATTTTGGAGAAATCCCAAATGAAGCGCCGGTAGAAGCCGGCATGCCTGAGAAAACTCAGCACCCCTTCACATTGGTTGGTGGGGGCAACTTCTCAACTACTTTAATCTTGGCTTTGTCAACTTCAATCCCCTTTTGGGAGATTTTATGCCCCAAGACCACACCTTCCCTAACCATGAAATGACATTTTTCTCAATTGAGCACGAGGTTGGTCTCTTGGCACCTTTGTAGCACACATGCCAAGTTCTTCAAAATATTTTCAAACGAAGTTACGAAGGCCGAGAAGTCTTACATAAAGACCTCAATGAATTTCTTCACCATGTCCGAGAAGATAGAAAGCAAGCACATTTGGAAAGTAGCCGATGCATTGCACAAACCAAAGGGCATCCTCCTATATGCAAATACACCGTATGGACAAGTGAATGCAGTCTTTTCTTGGTCCTCTGGATCCACCCCAATTTGGTTATAGCCGGAATACCCATCCAAGAAACAATAGTACTCATATCCGGATAACCTTTCACCATTTCCACCATTTGATCTATGAATGAATGGAGGGGAAGTGGTTGTTCCTTGTTGCATCATTGAGCTTCCGGTAGTCCACACACACTCTCCACCCCGTGACGGTTCTTGTTGGAATCATCTCATTCTTTTCATTGACAATCACGGTTGTACCTCCCTTCTTTGGGACCACATGAATTGGGCTCACCCAACTACTATCCGAGATTGGATAGATAATTCCGGCATCCAAAAGCTTAATCACTTCTTTGAGCAACGCTTCTTTCATGATGGGATTTAATTGTCTTTGTGGTTGCACCACCTGTTTATAATTATCCTCCATCAAAATTTTATGCATGCACAAGGAGGGACTTATACCTTTCAAATCCGAAATCTTCCATCCAATGGCGGACTTGTGTTCCCTAAGAACCCTCAAGAGCTTTTCTTCTTCATCCTTTTTCAACGCTTCACTAATGATGACCGAATGTTATCTTTCCTCACTCAAAAATGCATACTGAAGTTTGGTATATGGTTTTGATGATGTTCACCAAATGCACCAAGGAATAAACTCCAAGATTGAAGACTTTCATATTTTTATTAAGGAATATTTTGTGTAAAATTGTCTTAAGATTGAAATATAGTTCTAAGTGATTTAGTAAGTGTTTTTGAGTTAAAATGTTTAGAAGATTATATAACTTTGATTCAAGATATTAAAAACTAGTTTCTGGACTTGCCTTTATGAAGAAAAATTGATTTTTTATATAAAAAAGGCAAGTAGTCGACTACTTGAGTTAAGCAGTCAACTACTTTGTTCTTCAGCATTCCAGAAAAGTGTAAGAATCAAAGTAGTCGACTACTTGAGTTAAGCAAGCAACTATTTTGTTCTTCAGCACTCCAAAAACGAGTTTGAATCAAAGTAGTCGACTACTTCAGTTATAGTAGTCGACTACTCACCAGAAAATATTGAATCTTGTTTCTGTTTGACTCAAGTAGTCGACTACTGCTGTTAAGTAGTCGACTACTTCGTGAAAAACAGAACAAAAATTGTTTTAATTTTCAAAATCTCTTCTAAAATTTTTCTCTACAAATAGGGGTTATTTTGGCACGAAAATTAACAAGTTTTCAAGCAACAAAACTCTGCCAAAATACCCCCACAAAGATCACTTAGAGCTTTCATATTTCATCTTGTAAAAGGCAATTGTAGACTTCTCTTTGTAATTCATTTTGGAATCATTTTCTTGTAAGCAATAGGATTGTTGCAATATTGATTTGGTGGGGCATCCAAGTCAATTCCAAGGTGAGGAATCCTTGGAGCTAAGGTGAGGCATCCTTAGGAGGTAAGGATTACTTTGAGTGAGGTATCTCAAAGTAATCAAGGTAAAGGTGGGGTATCCTTTAGATTTTGATAATTGGAATCTTGTTGTAAAGAACAATTTTCAAAATAGTGGAATCTATCAAGATTTATTGAGAGCTGGATGTAGATCACTTAGGTTGTAATTGAACCAGTAAAATCGTTTGTGTGATCTTCTCCTTCCCTCACTCATCTAATTCTTGCAATTATTGTTCTATATTGTATATTGTAAATTGTGGTGAATTTAGTTTGCTGATTTTTTAATTGAGGTCATTCATTCATAATCACTCTCTTCTTCTACTTAATTTCTTTGCATTATATATAGTCTTTCTTGAACAATTTTTTTTAAGAAGGCAAGTTTTTCAAAGAAAGTTACTTAACCTCAATTCATCCCCCTCTTGAGGTGCCATATTGATCAACACATACCTCAAGTGAGATGGGAGTTGTTTCAACTCTGGTTTCTTGTTGTCCTCTTCCGTGCTTTCCTTGTTGAGCCCTTCTTTTTTGCATTCTTCCTTGGGGAGAATTGGCAATGCCTCCATTTGCTTAAGGCATTCAATAAATTCCGCATCCTCCAATAACTCCCTATCTTCATCATCAACATGCGATTTTACCAACACTTTTGCAAGTGAAGAACCATGCACTTCTTGTGTGGCAAAGGATTTCACAATTGGCTCCACCACATCTATGCTAAAAACACTAGCTTGCTCCACCGGATGCTTCATTGCTTCAAAAACATTGAAGACCATGTTTTCATCTTGCACCCTTAGTGCGACCTTTCCTTGTTGCACACCAATCAATGCCCGTCCGGTAGCCAAGAAAGGCCTACCTAAAATAAGAGGAATCTTGACATCTTCATCCATATCAAGCACCACAAAGTCCGCCGGAAAGATGAATTTGTCAATCTTCACCAACAAGTCCTCAACCACCCCATAGAGGTATTTAATTGACCGGTCTGCAAGTTGGAGTGGCATCATAGTCCCCTCGGCCTCTTGAATACCTAGCTTCCCTAGATCACATAATGCCTTACCAAAAGTCATCTCCCCAATTGTGCCTGGAATGCTAAATGAACCCGAATCCTTCAACTTCGGATGTAGCTTGCGCTGTAAGATTGCACTACACTCCTCGGTCAAAGCAACCGTTTCCTCATCAATGATTTTCCACTTCTTGGAGAGAAGCTCCTTCATAAACTTGGAATAGGATGACATTTGTTCCAAGGCTTCCGCAAATGGAATGTTGATTTGAAGCTTGCGGAAGACATCAAGGAACTTGGAAAATTACTTGTTTTGCAAAGGCTCCTTCGAGAGTTCTGGATATGACACTGTCATGTAAGGAGGAAGATCCTTGAGCTCTACATACTTCTTTTTCACAAAATCCTCATCAACCAACTTCAACTTCCCCTCTTGCTCTGGCACCTTTTCAACTACCACTTCTTCTTCCACTACTGGCTCCGCTTCCACTTGTGGCATCTTAGGAATTTCTTCCTCAATAGAACTAGAAGGACTCCCATTTGAATCCAATATTTTACCGCTTCGAGTTGTTACGACATGAGCGGAACTACCCAACCCATGATCTCGAGTTAACCGCAATAGTGTTTGCATTGAAGATATGGAGACACTATTTGTATGGTGCTAAGTTCACGGTCTACAGTGATCACAAAAGCTTAAGATATTTGTTCGATCATAAAGAGCTGAACATGATACAACGGAGATGGATGGAATTCATAAAGGATTATGAGTTCGATCTCCAATATCATCCAGGAAAGGCAAACTTCATAACGGGCGTGCTAAGTCATAAATCTTTACAAATGTCTGCTATAATGATTAAGGAGTTAGCATTGATCGAACAATTTAGAGATCTGAATCTTGGGATAACAAAATTATCCCAGAACAAGATAAGTTTGGGAATGGTCACTATCATTAGTGGATTCCTTGACTTAATCTGAAAGAAGCAAGTTGAAGACCAGTAACTCTAGAAGGTTAACCAGATGATAGAAGAAGGTAAGAGAGTAGAGTTGAAGCGAGGTATTGACGGGATCATAAGGTTTGGAGAAAGAATTTGTGTGCCGGAAGATAAAGAAGTTATGAATCTGATTTTGGAAGAGACGCACAAGAGCAAGTTCAGTTTTCATCCAGGTGCGACAAAGATGTATCAGGACTTGAAGAAAATGTTCTGGTGGCCTGGAATGAAGAACGAAGTGGCGGAGTATGTCCAGTCCTGCTTGGTGTGTTAGAAAGCGAAGATTGAACACCAAAAGCCAACATGATTTTTGCAATATCTGGGTGTCCCAGAATGGCAATAGGACAACATTACAATGGACTTTGTGTCTAGTTTACCAAAAACACAAAGGAAATATGATGCAATCTGGGTTATCATTGATAGGTTGATGAAATATGCTCATTTCCTTCCTTTCAATCAAAGGTTCTCAATGGAAAATTTAACCCATTTGTATATTAAGGAAGTGGTCAGACTGCATGGAGTGCCAGCAAGTATGATTTCAGACAGGGATCTGAGATTTACTTCAAGGTTTTGGCAGAGTTTACAAAGCGCTTTGAGAACTAAATTAAGGATGAGTTCGGCATATCATTCTCAAACAGATGGTCAGTTGGAGAGAACAACTCAGTCGTTCGAAGATTTGTTAAGGGCATGTGTGTTGGAACACACAAGAAGTTGGGACGAATTTCTTCGATTGATTGAGTTCACATATAACAATAGTTTCCGCACAAGTATCGGCATGGCGCCGTATGAAGCACTGTATGGAAGAAAATGTAGAACACCGATCTGTTGGTACGAGACATGAGAAAGTCAGTTAACTAGACCAAAGGTGGAAAAACAAACGACAGAACAAGTTCAGAAGATCCGGGAGAAGCTGAAAGCAGCGATAGATAGGCAGAAAAGCTACAGTGACAAGTGGATAAGGCATTTGGAATTCCAGGAAGGCGATCATGTTTTGATTCGAGTCACACCGAGGACTGGAATTGGCAAGGCAATAAAATCCAGAAAGGTTACACCTCGTTTTATCGGGCCATTTCAAATCATTCACCGAATCGGTCTAGTTGCCTATCAAATAGCCTTACCGCCCAATCTTTCGAACCTTCATGTTGTTTTCCATGTATCCCAACCTAGAAAATACTATCCTGATCCATCGCACATCATATAGCCCGAATCAATACAGTTAAGAGAAAACCTTGAGTATAAGGCTTTGCCTATACAAATCGAGGACCAAAGGATAAAAAAACTCCACGGGAAGAGAATTCCTCTAGTCAAGATTGTCTGGGATGCAGTTATTGGTGATGCAACATGGGAGAGAGAAGCAAATATGCAACAACAATATCCACACATGTTCACGTGAGGTAACTTAATTTAAATTTTGAGGATGAAATTTATTTTAAGGGGTAGTAATGTAATGCCACGTTTGCTCGATTCATATTTAAGGAAGGGATTAGGCATGTTTAAAGGCTTAATATTATTCCTTGGGTGTTAATGAGCTTATGTTTCAAATTAGAGGTCAATCAGACTTCAAACAAGCTCAGAACGCGACGAAACGCGAAACAATCGGATACTGGCAGATGGTAGAACGCTTGAGCGTTTGGAGAACATTGGCATGCTCTAGCATGGGTTGGTGAATGTTAAAGTGTGCTCGAGGGTCAAACACGCTCTAGCGTGGGAATACCCAACGCTAGATCTTGGGCACACTCTAGCGTGGAGTCCCCCACGCTCTAGCTTGCTGTGTAGACAAACTCACCTTAAGTTTTCATTAAGTTTTGAACTTGGCCATTTCTTCTTCATAAAACCTGCAACCAGAGAGTTGAAAGAGAGAAACTGAGAGTTTTAGAGAGATAAAGGCAAGGTTGAAGGAGATTCGTCCATCCATTAGCGATTACGAATACATCACTGCGATCAGGGCAACGAGTACGTCACGTACCTGTGTTCGATTCTTTGATATGATTGAGGTAATGCTCGAATCACTAACGTGTTGACACGTCGACATTGTCATTTCCTTTTTTTTTCCGATTCTTCCTTCGATTCTTGCTTCGTTTGAAAATCTGTTGCAAGATTAGGGTTTATGACATTGTCGGGACTCTGTTCATGTGTTAGGGCAAATTTCGGAGCACCAAGGAGCCTGAAGTGTACGTGGCAGCGGCTGTGATAGAAGGGGGAGCATGTTTCCAAGCTTGAGCAAGTGTACCACATAAGCAAAGTGTAATAGTTATATATGCATGTGTGTAGGGTTCCCCGGACCCTACTAGGATTGTCGAATAATTGACAACGGCTAAAACCTAATAAAATAATATTTTAATGTTATCTCGGGTTTAGTGGATGTAGGTTTATCGACTATAAGCCTGAAACCCTAAGTTAGCAATATTCTACTGGTTGAGGTTGTCTGGATTGAATGGTGCTATGATGTTTGACTGATATATGCTTATATGTGATCGTTGATATATTTGCTATGTTTGACATGATATTATGAATATTATATGCTTGTATATGGAGATTGATGACTAGTTGATATTCTAATAAATATCTGTCTGTATGGTTGAGTTGAGGGTTAACACCGTGGTAAAGCCTTGAGATTGTGGCTTTGAGGTCGGGGATGTATGGGCATCCGTTGTGAGAGCGTGAATGTGTAAGAAGGTTCCAATGTTAACCATAACGATGTTTGTTGCATTGCATTTTGCCAAAGTGGCGAGCCATATGACTGGGAGTCATTCGAGGTTAGTTTTACTCGAGTGCGAGTACGGATTACGGAGGGGTCGGTCTATGAAAAGACCTTGGGGATGTACGAACTAGACTTGGGAGGCTCATAGTGACAATTAGGTAGCTCCTAGTGTGTCGTATACCCCGGTATAGCCTGGTTTTCTCGACTTTACCCAGAGTATCCACATCGCAGGTGGACGTTCCGAGGCGATCCTGATACCTCTAGCGGAGCTGAGCTCATAGAGGGATGCACTCTTATGGGTCACAGTAAGTGAAAGGGTTACCTGGACAAACTAACTGACGTTCTCTGAGCAGTGAGGCTCGGTAAAGAGAACGTCTCGGGGCTGAGACCCGGATGAGAGATATAGGTCGACATGCATAGGATATTAATTTTTAATTTAAAATTCAAGAACTTATTTTTTTAATCTTATTTTCATGATATATATATATATATATATATATATATATATAATTTAAATTTAAATTCATAAATTTACATTTTAAATCATGGTCTGATTTGTTAATTTTTTCCGTTTTTAATAATTACGACAAGTGCCTATAAGTGCTTGTGTAGTGAGCATCCAAATGCCTTTTTTGTTTAAGCATTTTTTAAAGTGTGCATCTAAACACATATAACTTATTGAATTTAAGCACTTATGACATAAGCTCTCATATAATAAGCGTTTATTGAATAAGCACTTAATTAAATTGTTTACATAAACGTGACCTAGGTTACCCTGACTTCATTGAGTAGATTTGTCAGTTGCTATTTAGAAATATTGACTTTGCAGTATCAGACATTATAACATCAGCTCCAATAGTCTTATATAATAATGACTATTTCATGTTGGATAATTCATGGGCCTTCAAAAAGCTTGCCTCCTCGTGGGATGAATTACCCTTGAAGAATTGTTATATCAGTCCAGGTAATTAACTATTAAATGATTCATTTTTTCACTATGCTAAGAAAGGACTAACTAGAGTTTTTTTTTTTTTTTTCATAGTCATCCCCACAATTTGGTATTATTATGGGAACTCTAATCCTGTTTGTTAAATTTTGCTAATGTAAGTATCCATAGGCACTGAAATTCCAATTGTACTTTATTGACCTAAGTAATATTACTGCTCATTTGTGCTTTCCTCCTACAAGTACAAACATGTTCTACCTTCAAAACTATTGCCAATAACAAAAACTTTTGGGGTTATTTGTTGGGTATGACTTGCATTTGTCGAAAAAAATAATGAAGAAGAAACATAAATGTTTATTTAAAAATTAAAAGTATTAATTATGAATATATTAGGGCATGTTTGGGTGAACAATTTAGTTAAGTCCTTATAGGATAAACACTTATATGATAAGCGCTTATGTATAAGCTATTTCTATAATCAAAGAGAAAATATAGTTACACTATTTTCATATAAGCTATAAGCTGTTTTCATAAGCTTTCCTGGAGAGCTTATCAAAATAATCTGAAAACAGCTTATGGACATGTCATAAGCTGTTCCCATAAGCTCTCACAAATACTCTGACAAGTGCTTATGGCAGTAGATAAAATCAAATAAGTTATTTATAAGCCAATCCAAACAAGCCCTAAATATATCACCTTTGACTGACGTATATATATATATAAAGCAAGATAGCCCTTAAGCCATATTGGATATCCCTTTTCAAACCTTGCTTGCCTTTGTCTTCTCCTTCTTCTCTCTTATTCTAACATCCTCACAATAGGAAAGTATCCGTACAACAGATGAAAAATGGATTTTTTTATTTTTTTTACTCAACACGTCCAACACTTTGTATATTAGGCAGAAGAACAAGGGTACATTTCAACATTCAAGCTTCTTAGCAGCCGGTGGAGCCACATTGTTCCTTTTGGTGTATATATATCTCATGAAAATAGAGAGCCAAACTTTTTACAATACTTATTTATAATCAAATATCAAATATCAGTAACTTATTACTTTTTTTAATCTATCTATTTGTACTTCAATATAACTACACAAATACTTATTTTAACTCTTTTAATTTGTTGCTTTCTAGATTTATGTATGCAGATTATTTCAAAATAATGTGAAATATTCCTCCTAACACATAATTCATCCATGCATCGCACGGGTACAAGATCTAGTTATAGTAATGAGAGGCAAGGTTATTGCTCAACGGTTTAGTTAAGACCCTAGGATTGATTCATGAGTTTTAGGGACATTAACAATGAAACAGGAATTAAAGGTTTAATTCCCAATTGTTATAAGATAATAAGAAGATTAACGAGAATAACAAGTTAACGATTGATGGTTAGTTAAAAGCCAATAGGTTTGATCTTTGAATGCCCTAGGAAGCTTAGCAAGGGTTCTAACCCTTTCTGCCCAGACAGTACGGCCATGCTTCAGTAAGCACGACCGTGCTTAAAAGGAACATTCTTCCCTTTCAAATTTGAATTGGCCGCACTGCTTAAGAACGGCCGTGCTCAATAGACAGCATGACCGTACTTACTTAAAAGCCAGCACGCCCGCGCTGGGGGAAGCACTGTAACAACAAGTTTTTCGTAAATAAGCTTAATGAGTTTATATATATATATATATATATATATATATATATATATATATATATATATATATATATATATATATATATATATATATACTTGTTATGTTTGTTTTTTATGTCTAAGTTTATGTTTGGGGAAGTTTAGCCTTAGAAAGGTTCAATCCTTTTAGAGTCCTAGTAACATATTTCACCGTTTTGGCCATATCTTGAGTTCTAGATGTCCGATTGAGGTGATCTTTGATGCATTGGAAATCTAAGAGAATTATCTACAAGTCTTAGTTTATGTGTTTTGGCCTAATTCGGTCGTTTAGTTGGCCTTACGCTGTAATCTCTGTTCGCACCGTGCTCAGGATTGAGCACGGCCATGCTTAAAGTGAGCATGGCTGTGCTTGGGTCTGAAGTTATAAATAGAGAGCAGTCTGCGAGGGTTTCGAGTGAAAACCCTCTTTTTGACACTTTGGGCAATCCTAGTGTGACAGAAACCTCTTCCCTTTCCCTTCCCTTGAATCCTTTGAAGTTCTTGGAGTTCTTGAGTCCGTTTGGGAGAGAAGTCACGCGCGCTAGTGTCTCTAAAAGTAAACTGGTTATCCCTCTCTTTATTCTTCTTTCCCTTTTCTTAAATTGGAGATTAATTGGTTAATCCTTTTGTGTTTGGCCAAGGCTTGAGGAGTTCGTCGAGCCGCTCGAGGGAACGTGTTTAGTTGCCCGCGTCGTCGTTGTTGGGAATCTTCATACCAAGTATGGAGAGAAGGGATAGTTTGAACATGTAGGTGTGGGGGTAGCATAAGATGAAAGGTTAACCCATGACCCTGTCATATGTTGTTTGCCTATTTGATGTTAAATGATATATGTATGATGTGATTCCAATGTTAACGGCATGCTCTGATAATTGTATTGTTTGTGGTTAATTCATGATGATGAATGATTAAATGTTATTGGTGTACTTAATTGTGTATGATGTTTAAGTTTCATGATACAATGGATGAATGCTCATGATGATGATGTTGCTGTTATAGTGATGATGATGATGATGTTGTGCTCTAAATGAGTGTTGATTGTTGAGGCTGTTATGCCAACGTGGACGTTAATAAGACTCTAATTAATTAATAGGGCTTATTAATGATGTTAAAGTCGTTAATCTATGTTAACAATGATAAATGAGTTAAGGGATGTTTTCCCAGTTTGTTCATAAGACATGAATATAATATGAGAGGCAAGGTTATGTTCAAAGGTTTAGTTCAAGTCCCTAGGACTGGTTCACGAGTGTTTTAGGGACATTAATAATGAAGCTAGAATTAAAGGATTAATTCCACATAATCCTTGAATGGTGAAACTAAGGATTGATGGTGTACTTTAAGCTAATAGGTTTGATCCTTGAATGCCATAGGAAACATAGTAAGGGTTCCTAAACTCTTTCTGCCCAGATCAGTACAGCCATGCTCTAACGAGCATGATTGTGCTCAATAGTCAGCACGCCCGTGCTCAACTTAAAGTTCGACATGCATGTGCTGGGGGCAGCACGCCCGTGCTCCCCTAGATAGAACAAAACGCAGAAAACAGAGCAGGGGTAGTTCACCCCAATTGTTCCCTAAAATAATAATGAAAGAAGATACCAAACGAAGTAAAGACAAGTTAGATAACTTGAAGATAATAATGTATCTTGGTAGCCGAGTGGCCAAAGGGGCCTTGATGCTTAATGGTCAAGGTGTTGAGCTCTGGTGATTATTGGCCAGAGTGTTAATAATTCAAGAGAAAAGATAATGTTGTACATTGGTAGCAGAGTGGCCAAGGGGGCCTCAATAGCCGAGTGGTCGAGGTGTTGAGCTCTGGTGCTTATTGGCCAGAGTGTTAAATGTTGTTGTACCTTGGTAGCCGAGTGGTCAAGGGGCCTTGATGCATAATGTCGAGGTGTTGATCTGGTGCTTAAGGACTACAGTGTTACAAGATAAAAGATTAAAGACTAAAGATTAAAGATAACGTTGAACCTTGGTAGCCAAATGGCCAAGGAGGCCTTGATAGCCGAGTGGTCGAGGTGTTGACACTAGTGCGAAATATGCTTTTAACATCGGGGTTTTAACATCGGTTTACTGAAAACCGATGTGAAAAAGGAGGTGGTGGCATTTTTGAAATTAAATTGAAGATTTTTAACATCGGTTCTAAAATAAACCGATGTTATAAACATTTTAACATCGGTTTTATATAAACTCGATGTTGAAAATTGAACCAAAAATAAAATTTTAAAAATGCGTAATTTTAACACATCGGTTTTTTTAATAACTGATGTGAAAAGCTTTATGTTTTAACATCGGTTTTTTATAAGCCGATGTGGAAAACCGAATAAAAAAAAATAGGGAAAATACTAATATAAATTTTAACATCGGTTTTCTGTATAACCGATGTGGAAAAGTTTTAACATTGGTTGGTTTCCGAAACCGATGTGGAAAAGTAAAGAAACAACATCGGTTTTTATATTAACCAATGTGTAAATTCTATCTGCTTTCTATTCCTTCCCTCCCTTCTTCCAAAACCATCTCACCCGCGCCTTTCTCTTCACTTCCAAGACCTAAACCCTCACCGTCATCTACTGAACGCCAAGTGCATGTGGGAATGTTAACTCCATATACTTTCCTCCACCCCTTTCATTCAACGTTCTCTTCACGGCATTCCCTTACTCTCTTTCTCACTCTGTTCTCACTCTCCCCGCACCATTTTCACTGTCATCCTCCCACAAGTCATCGTCACTGTCGTCTTCACGGCATTACCATGAAAACAGGTCACACACACTCTCTCTCTCTCTCTCTCTCTCTCATTCTCTCTTGCTACCCATTCATTCATTCATTTTCCATTTGGATTTGATTTTCATGTTTTTTGTTGAAATGCTTATAAATAATTACAATGGGTTTGGTTTGGTTTATTGATTTTGGGTTCAGCAACAACATTTTGTACCATAAAGAAGACAGGGACCAGAAAATCCTCCTCTACGCTTGCCGCAACTGCGATCACCAGGTATTTTCTTTACTTTTCTCTTCTTTTTTCTATTTCATTTTACTTGATTATGGCCACCCATTATTAATTTGATAGAAAGCTGCTATTTTTTCGAACCCCATATAAAAATTATTGATAGAATCATAGAAAGCAACTAATTTTGAGGTATAGAATTATCCAGGACTGTATGTTTGATTCATGCTTTTGCTATAGCAAGTTGTTGCCTTTGGTTTTTTGTTATGAAGAAAGTGTTGAATGAGTGTGAGTGGTCACCACTTGCAGTTGTAATGTCATGAACTTAATTAGTTATGATTGTTTGGTTTGACTGGTTAATTATTGATTGTTGTGTTGTTCAGGAGGTTGCTGAAAAAATGGTGTTTGAACAAGCATAATAAGACTTTCTTGAACTGGTTTAAAGAAAAAATTGTAAAGGATGGTACTGCTTCTGATACATTAAAATGGCTAGCACAGGGGCCTAACTTTGATGTCATATGCTGGAGTGGGTACGATATCAATAAGTTTTCCTTCTATACAAAGTCCTAGGATGACAAAAGTACTATGCAAAACAGTGGGGTTATGGTCGTTGCTGAGTCCATGCATTTCTCTAGTTCGAAGGATAAAAACCCTATTATGGCATCTGTTTCATACTTTGGAATCATTGAAGAGATCTAGGAGGTTGATTACACTAAGTTTAGAGTGCCTGTTTTTAAATGTCAGTGGGTCGACAGTAACAATGGTGTGCAAACCGATGAGTTAGGATTCAAATTGGTGGACCTTAATAAGGTAGGTAATAAAGAAGAGCCTTTCATCATGGCATCCCAAGCAAAACAAGTGTTTTATATCCGTGATCCTTCCAATAAAAGGTGGTCAGTGGTTCTCCAGGGAAAAAACATGTATAATGGTAGTGAGGGAAATCAAGATTCAACTCTTGATATTTCTGACACTCCTTCTTTCTCAACACGGGTGCCTAATTTCAATGAGGAAAATGAAGTGGACGATGTACATGCTACTCGTAATGATCACCAAGAAGGGTTATGGGAGAACGTTACTACTTGACCACAATGTAAGTTTAGTTTGAGTTATGTTTAAAGTCATATTATATGTTTACATTGATATTTATAAGTTATGCTTATGTTGATCGATATTTATAAGTTATGTTTGATATTTATCCAGACATACTGACATTTTTTTTTTGTCTAAACAGGTATACATGGCTGATTCTGAGGATATCCCTCCTTCATGCAGCGGGTCAGAGACCCCGTCTTTGGGTAGAAAGGGTAGACGTGCCACACGAATGAGGAATTTGACTGCCAACCGTGGTTCAAATCAAAGGATAAGAATCGACTTTGATTGTAACCTCAATCCTATTGGGCCAATGGCAGAGCAGTTTAATAGTTTTGTGGCGACCCTTGCTCGAAGCAGGCCTAGTATACTTATTGAGAGTTGGAAAGATGTACCTCAGGGCGTGAAGGATCAGATATGGGGAGTATTCTGGTATCTATACTTTTACGTCCTGTGTTTGTATCTACTTTATTTTAATCTTATTAATATCATACAGTAATTCGTTGATTCTTTTGGTGTTAATGTAGCTCACCTTTGACTTGCCGGATACGACGGATATGAAGAAGCGTTGGATAAAGTATGCTGGTGAGCGTTGGAGGGGTTTTAAGGTGGACCTGGGCAGATACTATGTATTCAATCCAAGCTGTGAAAAGAACCCACTTGAGGTGTACCCGTTTCTTGACCAGGCAACGTGGGATCGCTTTGTTCAGAGCCGACATGATCCCAGCTTTCAGGTTAACTTATTTGAGTTGTCTCTAAATTTATGTAATTTCATTAATTTTATTAATTTACTTATGTAATTTAATTGTCTTCTATTTATAACAGGAGAAGAGGAAAAAGGGGCAGGAAAACCAAAGCAAGAATGCCTGCCCCCGTGTACTGTCTCGTGGGGGATATAAAAAGCTTGTTCAGAAAATGGTGGAAGAGGAAAAGAAAGCAAGTCAGGAAGCAGCATCTCAGGCAGATCCTACCGCTGAAAATCATCTAGAAGTTGTTGATCCACCTCCACCCCCACGCCATCGTAAATGGAAGAGGGTCCGACAAAGAAATACGGGACAATATACATCTGAGGAGGCCCGCCAAGTAGCTGAGAAGATTGTAAGTATAGTTTGAATTGTAATTGTGATTTTAGCAATGTTACTGAATTGTAATGTGACCTAATATTTTATATGTTGCAGGATGCCTTGGACGAGCAGGCCACTCAAGGAACCTTTGTTCCTAGAGGACGTGAGGATATCTTAGCTGCTGCCATCGGTAAACTAGACCACCCAGGCCGTGTCATTGGTGTTGGATGGGGTGTTGGCATTCGCCAATACTGTAACACTCCCCTTGGGCATTACTTGTAACACGTGCGGATAAATCAAAAAGTTATTTGCTGGTTGCTTTCGGAAAATAAGTTTATTATAAGGCAGAAAACTCAGGTGTAAAAATTTTTTTCTTCCGCGAATAACTCTAGAACAACATAATACATACCCTCAATAGTAAAGTCATATTCTTAAAGAAGTCACCACAGCATACCATTTTTATTTTCAAAAGGAGAAACTTATAACAAAGATAATATTGCAACATCACAGTTACCGACCTTTTCAACATAAAACCCAAAACAAGACTCCTAAGCTGGTCACTCTACAAGACATTATCGGAAAGACCCCCGTGGTCTTTCCCACGAACAGATACCTCTTCAAGCATCTAGAATCTAAGTCCTCGAATGACTTAGTGAAGTCCTTTGCATCATCCATGCTAGTGTACAAAAGTACAACAGTAGTCTAGAATAAACCTGATATATTTGTAAGGGTGAGACGCCAATATATGGATTTAACACAATAACCGCATGCGCGACAAGAAGGAAAACATATACCCATATACATTTCCATACAATATAAGCTTTCATAAATAAGCAAGTAGTCTATCACTAGGTTTCATACTCGATCACCGTCTTTTGAAAACAAATGCATGAACACTTCAATTTTCAACGTCTAACTTTTCACTTAATCTCCGGAGATCCCAACACCAACTAAATGAGTTGATCACGCTCCAATTGCCAGGTATGCTAGGCACAACGTAGCCCGAATACCCTATTAAGGTATCAGACATAGGACAACAACGTAGCCCGAATACCCTATTATTAAAGTATCAGACATAGGACAACAATGTAGCCCGAATACCCTATTATTAAAGTATCAGACATAGAACAACAACGTAGCCCGAATACCCTATCATTAAGGTATCAGACATAGGACGTGGGCACGTCTGCCAATGCATGCAGATAAAACATTTTGTTCTCGTTATCTACTTTGTGCTCATTCTTCTTTTGCCGAAGCTCAAAATGGCTTACGACTATTCGTAAATTTCAACGTTTTAGACTTTTTAACGTTAACACAGGACACGAAGTCCGAGTGCTCAGTCACAACACCTTAGACCTTGCAATCAGTCTTAGGTTTGTGGTGATAAAAACAATACTCTCTATTAACAACGTTCATCACAACGTGTAACAACGGTACAACGTGCAACTACGTAACACGGATCAAAGATCTTCGTGCTTATAATTAAGAACACCAGTATCACGACGTCTCGGATACTAGGTTTACGTTAAAACTGTTTTCATTCGGTGAAACACAAAATCAAAACAAAACTTCCGAAACTTATCCAAGTTGTCGGAAATAACCCGTTGTATAAAACTATTTTACGGAAATATGTTTACGTTGGAAATTCATTTCACAAAATCATCAAAATCACTTGAAATTCATTTTATTTTATAAAATCAATCTTTTGAACCTGAAAATATGGTTTTGATACAAATTCTTCATTTTAACTACCGTTTTTAGTAATCCTACCATAAATATTATCGAAATTGTCCGACGTTTGACGTTTTAAACACGTTTTAAGTCTAATTATGACTTTTCTAATAAAATAATTTTTCCAACACTGTAATAAAATTATTTTGGAAACTTATTTTCTTAAAACCACATTTTATAATATTTGGAAATTTCTTACGTATAAACTAGCAGTGCGAAAATATTTTCACGGTTACGTCTTCACTAGGACTCATAAATTGTTTTTACTCTAATAAATCATTAAAATAATAATATTTCTCAAATTTTCTTATTTTTTTCCAAATAAAATTTCCCATCTATATTATATTTCAATATTTCTCCATTAAACATTGAATATAATTTTTAAAGCTTTTATCTGGTTAATTGATTGGGCACTGGCCACTGTCAGGCTTCTCAAACAACAATCAACAATAATATCACAGAAATATTCCCAGGCAGATCATACATCACAACACATTATAATATAATTGCAGATAAACAATTTAAATGCAAAACAACCATCACAGATAAAAATAACGTAACTTAAACAACTTGAACCAAATTAAACAAGCACCACAACCATAGATAAATAATACAGACCACACACTAATCACATACAGTTATTGGGAAAAATCCCTCAGGTAAGCTCCCTTTACCTCTTGAAGAGTTAAGCTTCCGATTCGAACTTTGACACGTTTCTGAAAATCGGCGACACATGTACAAGCACAAATCCTTAGCCTTTTGAAGATTGAAGAAATGAAGAAAATGATCAACCTTCACTTAGTTGAAAACTGGACAGCTTGAGGGTGTGTGATGGTTTGGTGAGTGTATCTTACAATAACAGGGGTGAAAAGGGCCTTCTTTAGATCATAACAGGGTGAAAAGGGACAACTTTTGTGTTGAAAGCTTGGTGAGGAAGATGAAGAGAAGGGGGGGAGGGGGCAGCTGCGGTTTTGAGGGTATATATAGGAGCAATCTTATGCCTTGTTTGGTTTGTTAATCTTAGATTAATAGGTTTTTAGGAATATTTAATTAATATAAGCTTAACCATAGTTAATACTTAACCTAACTAGGGTTAAAACATGTGGCTCACATTTGATGGAGGTGTGGCTGATTTTAAGCCACACATAGTGACTCATCAATGAGTCACCGATCCTATCCGTTAGCGGTTCCCGGAAATCCAGTACGCAGCTCCGTCAATTACCCGATTTCGGGTTTTACGACCGAATCAAGTATAATAACTTATTTATTTTGAAAATTTTCAAAATAACCTATATCGTTGGAAATGAGATATAAAATCTATTCATTTCGTTCTCGGGTCAAAATTAGGTTTTCCGATCAATAAAATCTTACTGTTAGCAAAACGCAGACCGGGTTTCGTCTGAATTTTCAACCCAAAATTTAACCGTATACTTATAAAAATAAGTATGATATGAATATGATTTTGGTTTTCCCAAAATCAGTTTCTAAGTTTCAGATAAAAATATAAACGTTTATTTATATTTATACCGATCTTAGAAAGCGGAAAAATCGGGGTGTTACAAATACCATGGTTCATCTTCACACCAACGCCACAGGGAGGTTGCTACAGATAGAGAATGGCTAAAACAGGAGATTGCAGATGAGCTTAGACAGGAGATGGCCCAGCAGTTTTCCCAGCAGATGGCAATAATGGCTGCTATGTCCCAGCAATTCACAAGTGTCCAACCCTCTGTCCAACCTTCTGTCCATGTGAGCACTAAGGGCTCATGTGATCCTCCTCATCAGCCTGATGATGATGATGATGATGATGACGCCCTTGATAGGTGTGAGTTGTATGTTGATGATCATCATGATATTTTGCCTTAAAGGTCAGATCCAAGAAGATCAGAGAAGTCTGCTCCTGCCAAGGTATTCATTTGACCATTCAATTAATTACGAATGAAATAACTTAACTGTGATTACTAATGTATATCTTTTTTGCTGTTTAGGGGATCGACAAAGGGGATCCTGGTGATGTTTTTAAACTTCTGGCTGTACAGGTTGTCACCATGGAGGTTGATGCAGCTTTGGTAAGGTTGGAACATGATGCCAGGCCAGGTGACGAACTGTATATCCCAAAGAAAGAAATTATGGAGATGGCGCTCGAGCATGAAATGGCTAGTGCTGCACACATCTCGTTATGGTGCACGTAAGTACATTTTATTTATAAGTTAAATAATTAAATTTTAAATACTATGATAATAACATGTTTTATCAATATATTAGGTATCTGCATCGCATGTTAGTTGATCAGGGTAACCTCACCCTTTATGGGTTCATTGACCCCATGCTCATTTAGGGTGATGTTCTCCTAACATTAGAAGACCCGGTCGCCACCATACGTGATATACTTGCCCGAGACCATCATCAGTTCTACCTTGCGCCTTATCTCAATAAGTAAGTACCAGTTATTTAATTATAACTATATATGACTTAGTCACTAATTGTTCCGCAAATGCAGACAACATTGGCAGTTGTTGATCTTGTGCCCTCGGTTGAATGCCGTGGTCTTCTTCTGCTCAATGGGAAACAAGCCGGCGAATGAACTGAAGCACATTATGGAAACGTAAGCATTAAAATAATTTATAATCAATAATGAAGTTGTTTTAATTATCTATTAGATATACTTTAATTAATGTTTATTTTCTTATGATAGTTCTATTGATGCAAGCCGCATGCTGCGTGGTGAAAGGCATCGGGCTATTAGATGGATTATTCCTAACGTAAGATATTTATTAGTTCAAACGCTTCAAGCGCAGTGGATATAATTATTGATTTCTATTTAATTCCTCATATTCTAATTGGGTTTCATTTGTACGTAGTCCCGTAGACAACGTGGATCATGGGAATGTGGATATTATGTGATGAAGTGGATGGTCGAAATTATCTCCTCCGGTATCACTAAAAGATGGCAGGAGGTAAATGCTAATTGGTAACAATTATATATAGATTCGTTATATGTTTAATTTTAGTTTATTACTTAAAAGATATAATCTTATGTCCAATTAAACTTGCAGATATTCAACAATCCTACTCCACTCTCTGATGTCGACATAAAAAACATTAGGATGCGTTGGGCAACTTTCTTTCTTGAAGTGTACCAACAATAGTTTGTATGTAGTTAGTTTATAAACGCATCATGTACTAGCTATAGTGTACTTTTGACTGATATATGTTTTGACATGAAATCTATAATATATCATATGTAGCTTTTTGGTTTCTAATTTGTTGTCTGAATATATAATTGAATATATTTATTGTTTGTAATCTTTTAAATTAGTGTGTTTTGGTTGTACAAAAGTGATTCTGTTGAGAATATTTAGTTTCTGTATTGATCTGGTTTACTGGATTACTGAAACAGGGGAAAGGACTGTCACTACTGTAAAGGGTGGTTTTTTTTTTTTTTTAAAAAAAAACTTTCACATCGGTTTCTGAGAAAACCGATATGGTAACCCCACTTTACACATCGGTTTCTTAAAAAACCGATATGTTAACCCCACTTTCCACATTGGTTATTTTAAAAAACCAGATGTGGAAAGTGGGGTTACCACATCGGTTTTTTAAGAAATCGATGCGGAAAGTGCTGAACAGAATTTATTGTCTTGTGTGAAAAGTGGCAATAAACCACATCGGCCTTTTCAACATCAATTTGAAAACCGATGTGAAAAGCAAAAAAAAAAACCGATGTGAAATCCCTTTTCTGCACTAGTGTGATGATGATAAAACGTGGGTAGCCGAGTGGCCCAAGCGGAGGTGTTGATTGTTGGTTGTGCGCTGTGCTGCTCATTCATGCATTGGAGTAGTGGACTAGTGCTACATCGCATAGCATACCTTGTTTAGAATGATATAGATGATATTAATATGCTGATATGTTATGTTGTTGATATGCTATGTATATGTGTATATGTGATGCATGCTCATCTTGCTAACTGCTTCCTTGCCGTTATGTTCATATATATGTTTCTTACTTCCTGTCTTTGTTGTTTGCTTTGTATGTATCTTTTTGGCTATGCAGAGGACGGTGAGCAACTTACTGAGGAGAGTCTCTGAGGAGCTGTTACTCGTAGTTTAGGATTTCTTTAGTTTACGTTGTTTATCCGGGATGTTTCATACTATGGTTATACCAGCTCTGTAAGGTGACATCGGGGTTGGGTTTCGTTTATGTTTTCAATTATGCTAAACATGTTTTATTTTCCACGTTTGAGGTTTTATTACAATGTGGTATCCTTTGCCCGTTGGTTTTCATTTTATTATAATAAACGATATGCATGTGTTTATCTTATTTTCAAAATTAAAATTATTTCCTTCTATGTTATCGCTTTATAAATACATACGAGGTAGAGGGTGTCACAAGCACGGCTGTGCTCCCCTGCTCAGAACAGACGTTAAAGACAAAAACAGGGGTGCTTCACCCCAATCGTTCCCAATGATGAAATAAGACACCAAACAAAGTAAAGACAAGTTAGATAAATTAAAGAAGACTGAATGAGATAATTATAAAGCGTTAAGATGTTAAGACGGTAACGATGGGTTACAGCACGTTATGTACCTTGGTGCTTATTGGCCAAAGGGGACTTGATGCTTAATGGTCAAGGTGTTGTTAATGTTGAACCTTGGTGCCTAGTGGCCAAGGGGGCCTCGATGCTTATTGGTCAAGGTGTTGATGGTGATAAAACTTTGATGCCTAGAGGCCAAAGCGGAGGTGGTGATTGTTTGTTGTTGCTCATGAGTTCATGCATCGGAGATGTTAGTGGGGGATGTTCAACATAGGGGAGGTCATCCGAGAGTAAGGCGATCTGACAGTCCGCGGTGATTCATCTGAGAGTTAGGTGAATCTGGTCCCCCCGCGGTGGTGCATCAGAGAGTAAAGTGCATCGACTATCCAAGGGGTTCACCATGGTTTGGTGGATTGCCGGCGTTGGTGCTTAATGACCAATGTGGATATGTAACTCCGAAATTGACTTCCTGAGGTAGATTGGATCCACATGCATAACGGAGTAGTGGAGTAGTGTTGTACCGCATAGTGTAACAGCCTATTTTTAATTAAACTAAAACCTAAGTGTTAATAAACTTATTGATCCTCTCTAAACAATCAATTTTTGAGGTTTCTTCTTTGTTTTGGTCCAATAATCGACTATTTAAATCACCATAATCAATTACAAGGTTTTTGGACTGAGTTCCTGAAGTTCAAGATCATCATAATCGATTATCTGTAACACATAATCGATTATGAGCTGTCTGGAACTGAAAACCTGAAAATCAGAACCTCCATAATCGATTATAAGGAATGTCATAATCGATTATGATTTTCGTAATCGATTATATATCGTAGATAATCGATTATCTACTGTAAAATCTATATATAGAGCCCCCTTGACCGACCCCAAACGTGAAAAACTAGAGTTCTAAGGCAAAAACTTCATATTTTTTTAGAGAAAACCTCAAAGTTAATCACTCTAAACCTCCCTACCATTAAAGTTTGATCATCTACATCAATCATACTCTTTCAATCTTCATCTTCCTACAACTTCATCTTCTCCAAACTTCTTCTTCCTTTCCATTGAAGAGCTTGCATAGGAGTCATCAACTTTTCTTCATTTTCTCTACTAGCTTGAGGTAACTTGATTCATGTTCTTCCTCTTGAGTCCATTTATTTCTTTTCATGTTCATTTTGTTGGAAACCCATTTTATATCTCCCATGAACATGAATCATAAGTTCTCATGATCACTTTTAGTTGAAACCCATTTTTGCCTATGTTCTTGAAATTGGAATCAACTTGATTTGTATGATTTGATTCTTGTTCAATGATCACTCCTATTATCTTTCCATGATCTTAGCACTTTGTATCTAGGATATTGAATGAAAATAAAAACCCAAACCCCACAAAAACCCCTAGGCCGAATCTAGCCTATTAGAGTTATGGGTGATTTTTGTTGATTAATTTTGTTGTTGTGTTGTTTGATTGAAGGTGAACTTGGTATTTTGGGGTGTGATAAGGAGCCGCTTCGGATTCGAGATTTCGGTGTTAACTCGGGTAGGGGAAAGGATCACTCTGTCATCGGAATCGATAAGTAGTATATTATATAATAATTATGTAGGGCGACCTATACCCTACTAGTAGTCGAGTAATCGACAAGACCAAAATCGCATTGGAAATCTTTTCTGTAAAACCAATGGTGATTCGGGGATTGTAGGTTTATCGACATTAGGTTGATTTTATGATTTGAGGATATCTGAATTTATTACTTGTTGAATTTATTGTGATATACGCTGGTTGAAGTATTCCATTGCATGTGATGTATTATTTTTTATGTTTGAATATTTCATGATATTGTGTTATGTATGATCTGTCGGATTTAGTAATATGCTTGGTTGATTTTAAGTGAGGATATATGTTATTCGGAAGATTTGGTTTGAGTGAGAAAGTTATATGTGACTTAGAAGTGCCTAGTTTAAATTGATTACTTTAAGGATGAAATGGGTCATAGAATGTGAGTCGAGGCTATGATGGAAGCTTGAGGCACTAGGTTGTTATTGATGTAATTTGGTGAGGTTCATGTGTTGCATTGTGTTACCATATGTTTGATACATACGAGGTCTGAAGTCCTCGTGGGACCGTGCTATGTTAGATTTAGTTTGTACAGCTATAGTGTCAATGCTTTGCTTGAGCACCCTCGAGAGAGAGGAGCAGGGTGTGCACTGACTGTGCTGTGCAGCTATAGTGTCATTGCCTTGCATGAGCATTCTCACCATGGATGAGAATGCGCACCGGTTTTGGGGGCGCGTCACTTGGACGACAGACTAATATCCCTAACGGTAATGGGGGATTAGTGGCCACGTTAGCATAAAGGCTTAGATTGCATGAGTTGAGGGTAGAGAATGATATTGATAATTGAGGATTTAGGTGGTTTTGGAGTGATGATTGTCTGTGACTTTCGTTATATTATATACTATGATTCTTTTCCATTTTTGATGATAGAATTGTTTCTTATCCCCTATATTTTCTGTATTTTGTGTATCTATTTTATTTACGTTAGAAGACCCGATGGAGGAATATGTTGCTGAGGAGCTGGACGGAGCTCTGTATTAAGCGAAGGTTGCTGAGGAGTTGGATGGAACTCCTTATGAACCAGAGGCAGGAGGTCGAGCTGTGATCCATGGTGATTAGAGTACAGATAGTAGGGCCAGTGTGTCTAAGAAGTATTTTTCTATTTTCCGCTACTTTTGTTAAGTATATGCCTGTGAGGGATCCTACTGAGAGGATATCCTCAACAGTGTTTTCTAATATATTTATAAGACTTACGCGTGTATTTATAACCTAAAATGGTGTGTTGTTGTTGATTAACTAGAGTTGTATGTTATTCAACTTACGTTTTAATTTTTACGTATTTTCACTTTAAACGCGTGGTTAAGAAATTAATTAATAAGGTTTTTAATCTAATAACACAACGGGGCACAACGGGGTGTCTCATTTTGGTATCAGAGCAGTTTGGTTCTAAAACGGACTGTGGGGTTATGTCCAATCAGAATCAAGGACTGCAAGGTCTAGGTTGTTGTTACTGGCCGTGTCTAGTTGAAATCCACATCGGATTTTAACTATGCTTTAGAAGTTGGGTAGTGTGTCCGAATATAAGGCGATAACTAATATTAGTATGGTATAAACGAAAATTTTGAACCTTAGAACAATTCCTTCTTGTCTTTTGGTTGAAAAATAGAGTATTTTATAGAAAATTAGTAGTGATAATCGATTATAGGAACAACATAATCGATTATCTACTTTCCGTTTTCCCAATTTGCTGTTTCAGAAGCCCAATAATCGATTATTACCTTGCCATAATTGATTATATTGGCTCAATAATCGATTATCCTGATGAGATAATCGATTATTTGCTGTCTGATTATCATTTTACTGTTACAGAAACCCAATAATCGATTATGACCATGACATAATCGATTATATTACTTCAAAATTCAACTTTTAGTTGTTTTAATCATCTCTAATCAGTACTAAACCTCCAAGTAATTCTTAGAACTTCAATTTAATTCTAGAAGAAAGTTTCTCTTTTGGTGGTGTGGCATATAGTATGTATATACTTGTTTATGTAATATTATATGTCATACGGATGGGAGCTGATGATTTCTTTAAACAGGATCATGGCTCGAGGAAGAGGATGTGGTAACAATAATGGTGATGGATCACCTGAAAGAATTGCTGGAGCTAGCAATGTTGGGGGTGGAGGAGAGTCATCTGAGACTCAAAATACCATCAAAGATGTAGCGGCTGCCTTGTTATTACAAACACAGCAGAATGCTGAGATGCTGCAAATGAATAGAGAACAACAGGAATTGTAGAATCAAAGGAGAGCTGCACAAGCTGAAGATGCCGGAATGGCTACATTTCTGAAAGGGAAGCCACCCCAATTCCGAGGAGATTATGATCCAGAGAAGGCAGAATGGTGGGTACAAGAGATAGAGAAGATATTGAATACTATGCGCTGCAGAGAGGATAGGAAAGTGACGTATGCTGCCTTCATGTTAACTGGAGGAGCAGAATCTTGGTGGAGAGGCAAGAAAAGATTAGTGGAAGCCGAGGGCAGAATAATTACCTGGCAGTTATTTACCAACTGCTTCTTCGAAAAGTATTTTCCGCGTCTAGTTCGATGCGAGAAGGAAAGGGAATTCATGAGTCTCAAACAAGGCAACATGACTGTAGGTGATTATGCATCAAGATTTGAGGCTCTAATTAAGTATTCCGAATTTTATCAGAGGTTCCCAGATGAGGATTGGCAATGTAGGAGATTCGAGGAAGGACTTAGAAATGAGCTGCAGAGGGTTGTGGTGTCTCTCGACATTCAGTATTTCCCGGAACTGGTGGAGAGATGCAGTGCTATTGAAAGTATAGATTTGAGGATGGCCAATGAGCAGAAACAGTTAAGGAGTGGAGGTCCTAACCGATCAAATTTTCAGAGGCACGAAGGAAGTGTGTTGCCTTAAAAACAGATGTCTTTAAGCTTGTGCAAGTATACACAATTGCCTCAAGTAATATAGAACTTTAGTTCAGATATCGTTCCCACAGGGATTAAATTGATGCAATCAAATTCAGTTCAGATTATATGTTCAACAGTTAGCAAGAAGTAACCAAATATTGTTGTATGCTGACATATTAAAATAAGGATGTTAATGCTAAAAGAAATAAACAAGTTACAACGTAAAGGTCACTTAAAACAGATTGAAAAAGGGAAGAGATCTGTATATTCAAACGATTAAATAAGCTCCGGGTATTCTGTAGCATAATTCATGTTTAGCTATCATTATGATTTAACTATGCTCTAGCATCTAGCTCTAGGAAGTTAAAGTTTGTTTTCCAACATTACAGGGTCAGATTCATTAACTTTGTTCTATTCCTAGATTCAGATTAATTACGCCACACTTTAGTTAAAGCTCGTTCCAGCTAGCTTAGAGGCATGAATAGCTATTCCTAGCCTAATCATCATCAATTAATTTTCCAATTAATGATTTAACCTATATCCTTTACCAAGTTCCCACTTACTTAATTCTTCCAAAATAAATAAGCTAGACGTTCAATCAAGTTGATCACTCTTAATTAAACAGCGTTAATTACATGATAAAAGAAGATGCGAACACAGTTATTACATAACTCAGCTAAACATTCATTATAATTGCATACCCAAAGCTTAAAGGGTTTAGCTCATAATGAGCTTACAAAGAACAAATGTAGATAAAGGGCAAGAAATCATTACAATGTAAGAACATAAAACACAGAAACAGCAGGAAGAAGAAAGATCAGCGCAGCTCTCAACTAAACAATTTGTGTAAAATCAGAATATTCCCCTCTCTGCCTCCAATAGGGTTTCCTAGTTGCTTTTTATAGTGCATTAAACCCTATTCTCTTTCATTCCATTTTGGGCCAACAATCAAAAGTATTCATAAAATAACCTAGCCCAAATTCTAAATGATGTAAGGCAGATGGTCCTATGCGCATGTGTTTCCTTAAAAACGACAGCATCAGCGCCCTTTAGGAGAGATGGAAGGTGTCCTTGTCAGCTTTTGTCCTTTAGTGCCATGATACTGAGAAATTGTCCTTGCTGTAGCAACCAAGCTTTTGTATCCCCCAGCTTCAGCCTTGCTCTAGCAAACTTCCTGCTCACCAAGACACATAATTTTTAGACAATGATAGAGCAATCAGGAGCAAAAGGCTATTATTCACTATACTTAACACCAATTTATACAAAGTAACATTTTCCTAAGAAAGTAAACTTAAAACAATAAAGATAGCAAAGAATCTCATTAAAAAGGGTTTAAATTAACTCTTCATTCAAAGAGTTATCAAAGTGGTTCTCAGTGGAGGCAGAGCCCATATGCTAGACCATCACATACACCGGCACCAGCACCAGTGAGTGGAGCAGGTCAGCAACAACAAGGCTATGTTTGTTACAGATGCGGAGGATCGCATCATATTAGGGATTGCTTAGAAAAGCCTAGTTGTTTCAACTGTGGTAAACCAGGCCATATGGCACGAGATTGCAAGCAGCGGACTATACAACCACTGGTAGCTGCAGGAAGAGGAGCTGGAAACAATAGAGGTGGAGCTGGAAGAGGAGGTCAAGCAGGAAGACAACAGGTGGCCAGACCATAAGCCACTGGAAGAGTGTTTACCGTGAGGGGAGCTGAATCCTCTCAATCTGCTGATCTTATACAAGGTTTGTGTTTGATAGCTGGTAGACTCTCGTCAGTATTGTTTGACTCAGGTGCTACACATTCGTTTATTTCTCATGAATGTGTAGATCATTTGCAATTAACTATTTCTCAATTAGCTTATACCCTTATTGTGTCTACTCCGACTAGTAATCCTTTGACTACTATGTCTGTTTGTTTACAGTGTCCTATAGTAGTTGAGAATAGAATATTTATTGTAGACCTTGTTTGTTTGCCTATTCAACAGATAGATGTTATTCTTGGCATGGATTGGCTTTCGGCTAACCATGTAGTGCTAGATTGTTCTAGCAAGACTTTATCCTTTCTTGAGCCTTCTAGTATAGTATCTGCCAATGAAGGAGTAACTATGAGGAGTGACAACTCTCAGCAGTTCGTGATGCTTTTCGCAGTTGAAACTAATGAGACTCCTAGCATAGATTCAATGTCTATTGTGAGAGAGTTTCCTGAAGTCCCTCCAGACGTTCCAGGTTTGCCACCGGAAAGAGAAGTGGAATTCACCATAGATCTTGTACCAGGAACAGGACCTATATCTATAGCACCCTATCGGATGTCACCGGTTGAGTTGGCGGAGTTGAAGAAACAATTGGATGACATGTTAGGAAGAGAGTTTATCAGACCGAGTGTTTCGCCTTGGGGAGCACCGGTGTTGTTTGTTAAGAAGAAGGATGGAAGTGCGAGATTGTGAACGGATTACAGGCAGTTAAATAAAGTGACGATTAAGAACAAGTATCTGTTACCTAGGATAGATGATCTGATGGATCAGTTGAAAGGAGCATCAGTGTTTTCTAAGATTGATTTGAGGTCTGGATACCATTAGATTAGAATAAGGAAGGAAGATATACTTAAAACCGCTTTTAGGGCGAGGTATGGACATTACGAGTATTTAGTTATGCCTTTCGGTGTGACTAATGCTCCAGCAGTGTTCATGGATTATATGAACCGAATCTTTCGACCATTCCTCGATAAGTTTGTCGTTGTGTTCATCGACAATATTCTTATCTATTCTCGTACGCAGGAAGATCATGAGAAACATTTGAGAGTAGTGCTGCAAGTTTTGAAGGATAGGCAGCTTTATGCCAAACTTTCTAAGTGTGAGTTTTGGCTGGAGGAAGTTCAGTTTCTAGGTCATGTGATCAATAAAGAAGGAATAGCAGTAGATCCAGCTAAGGTTGAAGCAGTCCTTAAATGGGAACGACCTAAGTCCGTAAGTGAAGTACGGAGTTTCTTAGGAATAGCTGGATAATATCGAAGATTCATAGAGGGATTCTCGAAAATTGCGTTGCCTATGACGCAGTTAACGAGGAAGGATACAGCTTTTGTATGGACAGATAAGTGTGAGCAAAGTTTCCAAAAGTTGAGAGATAGGTTAACTACATCACCTATGTTGACCTTACCCGATCCTTTAGGACAATTCGACGTATATTGTGATGCATCATATCAAGGTTTGGGATGTGTATTGATGCAAGAGGGAAGAGTTGTGGCGTATGCTTCCCGACAGTTGAGAATTCATGAGAGGAATTATCCGACTCATGATTTGGAGTTAGCAGCCATAGTGTTCGCATTGAAGATATGGCGACACTTTCTGTATGGAGCGAAGTTTAATGTCTTCAGTGACCATAAGAGTCCAAAGTATCTATTCAATAAAAAAGAATTGAATATGAGACAGCGGAGATGGATGGAATTTATCAAGGACTATGATTTTGATTTACTATACCATCCTGGAAAGGCGAATGTTGTAGAGGATGCTTTGAGTAGGAAATCTTTGCATGTATCTGCAATGATGGTTAAGGAGTTAGAATTACTGGAACAGTTCAGAGATTTGAACTTAGGAATGGAGTTGGTTGATGATAAAATCTGTTTAGGTATGATCACTATTAGTAGTGATTTTATGAAAGATCTTAAGGATAAACAAGTTCAGGATTTGTATCTTCAGGAGATAGGTAAAGGGATAGATGAGGGAAAAGTTTCTGAGTTTAGTAGAGGAATAGATGGTGTGTTAAGGTTTAGAGATAGAATATGTGTGCCAGAGGATGCAGAACTTAGGAAGATGATTTTGGAGGAAGTACATAAGAGTAAGTTGAGTTTTCATCCTGGATCCACGAAGATGTATCAGGATTTGAAGAAAATGTTTTGGTGGACAAGGATGAAGAAAGAAGTAGCAGAGTATGTTTTATCTTGCCTAGTGTGTCAGAAGGCTAAGATTGAACATCAGAAGCCGGCAGGCTTATTACAATCTTTAGATATCCCAGAGTGGAAATGGGATAGCATAGCTATGGATTTTGTGGTTGGATTACCACGATCTCCTAGGAGACATGATGCGATTTGGGTTACCATCGATAGGTTGACGAAATGTGCTCACTTCTTACCTATTGATGAAAGTTATATTTTGGAGAAGTTGACCCAGATTTACATCAAAGAAGTTGTTAGATTGCATGGTGTGCCATCGAGCATTGTCTCAGACCGAGATCCTAGATTCACATCTAGATTTTGAAGACAATTGCAAAATGCCTTGGGGACAAAGTTAAGAATGAGTTCTGCTTATCATTCCCAAACAGATGGACAATCAGAAAGGACGATTCAGTCATTGGAAGATCTATTGAGAGCTTGTGTGTTGGAACACACTGGCAGTTGGGACGAGTTTTTACCATTGATTGAATTCACTTATAATAATAGTTTCCACAGTAGTATCAGAATGGCACCATACGAGGCTTTGTATGGCAGGAAGTGTAGGACCCCGTTATGTTGGTATGAGATTGGTGAAAGCCAAATTTTGGGTCCAGATGTGGTGCAACAGACTACGGAACAAGTCAGGAAGATAAGGGAAAAGATGAAGGAAGCACAGGATAGGCAAATGAGCTACAGTAACAAGAGGAGGAGACCGTTAGAGTTCCAGGAAGGTGATCATGTATTCTTGAGAGTTACTCCAAAAACTGGAATTGGCAGAGCTATCAAGTCCAGAAAACTTACTCCTCGATTCATTGGACCTTTTCAGATTCTTCGACGGATTGGTCCAGTAGCTTACCATATTGCCTTACCACCTAATCTTTCCAACCTTCATGATGTCTTTCATGTTTCTCAGTTGAGAAGGTATTATCCTGATCCTTCACATGTTATTGAGTCTGAGTCTATACAACAGTGAGAGAATCGAGAGTATGAGGCTCTACCTGTAAGGATAGCAGATAAAGAGATTAAGGAGCTTCGCAGTAGACAAATTCCTTTAGTTAAGGTCATATGGGATGAAACTACTGGAGATGCTACTTAGGAACGTGAAGCAGATATGCAACAACAATATCCATATCTTTTCTAAGGTATGTAAATTCAGAGGACGGAATTTTTTCTAAGAGGGGTAGTAATGTAACAGCCTGTTTTTAATTAAACTAAAACCTAAGTGTTAATAAACTTATTGATCCTTTCTAAACAATCAATTTTTGAGGTTTCTTCTTTGTTTTGGTCCAATAATCGACTATTTAAATCATCATATCAATTACAAGGTTTTTGGACTGAGTTCCTGAAGTTCAGAATTGTCATAATCGATTATCTGTAACACATAATCGATTATGAGCTGTCTGGAACTGAAAACCTGAAAATCAGAACCACCATAATTGATTATGAGGAATGTCATAATCGATTATGATTTTCGTAATCGATTATATATCGTAGATAATCGATTATCTACTGTAAAATCTATATATAGAGCCCCCTTGACCGACCCCAAACGTGAAAAACTAGAGTTCTAAGGCAAAATCTTCATATTTTTTTAGAGAAAACCTCAAAGTTAATCACTCTAAACCTCCCTACCGTTAAAGTTTGATCATCTACATCAATCATACACTTTCAATCTTCATCTTCCTACAACTTCATCTTCTCCAATCTTCTTCTTCCTTTCCATTGAAGAGCTTGCAAAGGAGTCATCAACTTTTCTTCATTTTCTCTACTAGCTTGAGGTAACTTGATTCATGTTCTTCCTCTTGAGTCCATCTATTTCTTTTCATGTTCATTTTGTTGGAAACCCATTTTATATCTCCCATGAACATGAATCATAAGTTCTCATGATCACTTTTAGTTGAAACCCATTTTTGCCTATGTTCCTGAAATTGGAATCAACTTGATTTGTATGATTTGATTCTTGTTCAATGATCACTCCTATTATCTTTCCATGATCTTAGCACTTTGTATCTAGGATATTGAATGAAAATAAAAACCCAAACCCCACAAAAACCCCTAGGCCGAATCTAGCCTATTAGAGTTATGGGTGATTTTTGTTGATTAATTTTGTTGTTGTGTTGTTTGATTGAAGGTGAACTTGGTATTTTGGGGTGTGATAACGAGCCGCTTCGGAGTCGAGATTTCGGTGTTAACTCAGGTAGGGGAAAGGATCACTCTGTCATCGGAATCGATAAGTAGTATATTATATAATAATTATGTAGGGCGACCTATACCCTACTAGTAGTCGAGTAATCAACAAGACCAAAATCGCATTGGAAATCTTTTCTGTAAAACCAATGGTGATTCGGGGATTGTAGGCTTATCGACATTAGGTTGATTTTATGATTTGAGGATATCTGAATTTATTACTTGTTGAATTTATTGTGATATACGCTGGTTGAGGTATTCCATTGCATGTGATGTATTATTTTTTATGTTTGAATATTTCATGATATTGTGTTATGTATGATCTGCCGGATTTAGTAATATGCTTAGTTGATTTTAAGTGAGGATATATGTTGTTCGGAAGATTTGGTTTGAGTGAGAA
Source organism: Echinosophora koreensis (assembly GCA_035048595.1). Classification (NCBI taxonomy): domain Eukaryota; kingdom Viridiplantae; phylum Streptophyta; class Magnoliopsida; order Fabales; family Fabaceae; genus Echinosophora; species Echinosophora koreensis. The sequence goes on from JAPCYP010000078.1 coordinate 2,103,935, forward strand.
AGTTATATGTGACTTAGAAGTGCCTAGTTTAAATTGATTACTTTAAGGATGAAATGGGTCATAGAATGTGAGTCGAGGTTATGATGGAAGCTTGAGGCACTAGGTTGTTATTGATGTAATTCAGTGAGGTTCATGTGTTGCATTGTGTTACCATATGTTTGATACATACAAGGTCTGAAGTCCTTGTGGGACCGTCCAATGTTAGCTTTAGTTTGTGCAGCTATAGTGTCAATGCTTTGCTTAAGCACCTTCGAGAGAGAGGAGCAAGGTGTGCACCGACTGTGCTGTGCAGCTACAGTGTCATTGCCTTGCATGAGCATTCTCACCATGGATGAGAATGCGCACCGGTTTTGGGGACGCGTTACTTGGACGACGAACTAATATCCCTAACGGTAATGGGGGATTAGTGGCCACATCAGCATAAAGGCTTAGATTGCATGAGTTGAGGGTAGAGAATGATATTGTTAATTGAGGATTTAGGTGGTTTTGGAGTGATGATTGTCTGTGACTTTTGTTATATTATATACTAAGATTCTTTTCCGTTTTTGATTATAGAATTGCTTCTTATCCCCTATATTTTCTGTATTTTGTGTATCTATTTTATTTACGTTAGAAGACCTGATGGAGGAATATGTTGCTGAGGAGCTGGACAGAGCTCTGTATGAAGCGGAGGTTGCTGAGGAGTTGGATGGAACTCCTTATGAACTAGGGGCAGGAGGTCGAGTTGTGATCCATGGTGATTAGAGTACAGATAGTAGGGCCGGTGTGTCTAAGAAGTATTTTTCTATTTTCCGCTAAGTATGACTTTTGTTAAGTATATGCCTGTGAGGGATCCTACTGAGAGGATATCCTCAACAGTGTTTTGTAATATATTTATAAGACTTACGTGTGTATTTATAACCTAAAATGGTGTGTTGTTGTTGATTAACTAGAGTTGTATGTTATTTAACTTAAGTTTTAATTTTTACGTATTTTCACGTTAAACGCACGGTTAAGAAATTAATTAATAAGGTTTTTAATCTAATAATACAACGGGGCATAACGGGGTGTCTCACATAGCATAAATTGATTGAATTGTTATGGATGATGTAAATATGTTATGTATGATAATTGTGATGTATGCTCACCTTGCTAACTGCTTCCTTTGCCATTGTATTTTATACATTTTTCTTACTCCCCGTCTTTTGTTGTTTGCTTTGCATGTACCTTTTTGTTATGTAGAGGGCGGTGAGCAGCCTGTTGAGGACACAACTCGTAGTTTAGGATTTCCCATCACTGAACAAAAAATAACATTGAAAAGTGAACCTAGTAACCGAGACGTCGGGATACTAGAGTTATAACGCATGGATCCATGATCCGTATCACAATGCTGTGGACTGTGTGTCCTATATATGATGCTGTGGACTGTGTGTCCTATACATGTTGTCTTGGACTGTGTGTCCTATGAACGTTGCAGTGGACTGTGTGTCCTAGATGCGTGGTTGTGGACTGTGTGTCCTGAAAACGTTGTGATAAACGTGGAAATTGGAGTAAAAAGGGTAAAGACTGTTTTTCTACTACCACAAAGTTCTGGGCTAGTGCACAAGTCTAGGACTGTTGTGATTGGACACTCGGACTCTAATGTCCTGTGTTGATATTAAAAGCTTTAAGACATTTAAAAGTCACGAGAGGTCGTGAGCTTTGAGCCTCGACAAGGAAAGAATGAAGCACAAAGAAAAGCCGCGAAAATAAAAGATTTTACATGATATTGATGTTTTTGGCAGACGTGCCGATCATTCCGGATATCTTGGTAAACAAGGTATTCGAGACGGTGTTATTCCGAATATCTTGGTAGACGTATGGGGTATTCGAGATGGTGTTATTCTGGATATCTTGGTGCATGAGGTATTCGAGACGGTGTGCCTTTGTGGCAATTTGAGCCTGTGTGGCAATTGAGCTTGATCAGCTCACTGTTTTTCAAAAACTGCATGGTGTTGGGATCTCCGGAGATTAGGATAGAATGATGAAATATAGAAGTGCCATATTTTCAAAAACGACGACGAATTGTTGATTGGTATGATATATTTGTGAGAATTCTATATATTGAATATGTATATTTGTCTGTATCTGTTGCTCTGTATTTGGGCATGTAGTCCTCATAATACATCCATATATTGGTATCTCACCCTTACAATATATCAGGTGTTCCTGGCCCTCTGCTGTGGTGCTTTGTTACACGAGGACAAGCGGTGTCGAGAATTCCTAACCTCACTTAAGGATAGTACTCCCGATCCTTGAAGAGGTTGATGAGAATTTTATGGTGAGAACTACAGAGGTCTTTCCAGTAGTTGTCTTTTAGATCGACCAGCTTAGGATGTTTCCTTTGGGTTGGGTGTTTCTGAGAAAGTTATTATAAGTGGTCCTGATGAATCTTGTACAATTTAAATTTTCAGTATGAAGAACTATTTCAGGAAAAATTTATATGTTGTGGTATTTTGATTCATAAATAAATCAGTTTGTGTGTGTTATTAAATATGATGTAACTATATTTTGGTGATATGTGTATCATATTCCTGAGGCGTACCTCAGAAAAGAAAAAAAAAATTATCCCCATTTTCAGACTTATGAAAATAATACAAGTTTTTCCGAAAGCAACCAGTAAACTTTCTTTTTAATTTATTTCCGCATGTGATTTGGATGTAATGCCCAAGGGGGGTGTTACAGGTATCTTCTACCTTAGTTTTTATTATTATGTCTGCATGTTTTTAAATTATCTCTTTTATGTTATGCTTTATAAATACATGAGGGGTAGAGGTTGTCACAAATTTCACTTGTGTGCTTTTATTTTAACAATTAAGACAGAGAAATAACAATAATACTAATTTCTTAATATATTATTGGGTGTCAATGTAAAAATCATTTACATTTTACACCGTCAGTGCATATAAATTAAACAAAATAAAACTCTATGGTTACAAGGGAAATATATAGAAATTGTCAAAAATGGTATACGTAATGTTTATCATTGTTTTCTAATTCAGTAAAAATAATAATAATTTTCTAATTTTTAATATTTTAATTTATATTTTAATTTTGACACTTTCAATGAGATTTTTTAAAATAATCATTTTAAGTAATTACTTAAGTTGTGATTACCTTTGAAGATTCACTCATTAATAAACACATGAATGTATGCAACTTTTTGTATATTAACTTAGACATGATTGACTAACCATTTGAATCTCTCTTAATAAATACATTAATTCATAAATACATTAATTTACATAAATTAACATGTATAAATTTAACCTCTTTGAGTCACTAGCCATTAATAAATACATGTATTTACACATAATATAAGTATATATTTTTAAAAAAATTCCTCGTAATCCTTTAAATTACTTAATTTGTAATGTACAAATCTAAAAGTATGAACACTTAATGCATTAGGGAAAAAATGTATATGTGAACTTACAAAAAAAATCTCTACATTAAATTGTACATGATTGCCTAACTATTTGAGTCTTTTCTCCCTAGAAAATACATCCATTAGGGGAAAAATCTATATGTTAATTTAAAAAAAAATCTTTGCATTAACTTGGACATGATTGCCTAACTATTTAAGCCTTTGCTGTTTAGAAAATACATTAGTATACATAAATTTATGTGCATAAATTTAAACATGATTTTCTAACTCATTGAGTCATCATCCATTTACTATCACGTCCTGAAAATTACAGTAATAGAACACTGTAATTAATTATATAATAATGAATTTAACTTTAAATATTAAGGATTTTATTATCCAAAAGAAAAATGCATGGACCCGGATGACAATGTACTTTATTAATTCGCCAGATTTTATTAAAATCCAATTAGTGTTAAATAATACATGCCAAGCCATAAGAGATAAAGATAAATACAAGTGTTGGAAGGAAGTGTATGTGTGGTGTTAGACAAAAGGAGAAGGCAAGAGGAAAAGAAAAAAGGATAAGAAAAGGAAGTGATGATTGCTTGAGTGACATGTAATGAAGAGATAATAGTGGGGTCATTCTATAATAAGGAGAAAGTTCAAGGATAAATCTCAAGAGGAGGAGGGGCTTGTTTGCAAAACAACCTAAAGTCCAAGGATCTAAGTGCAAAATCACCTCCACTATAAAAGGCCAAAAACAAGCTTATACTTTCATTTCTGTCATTTTCTCCTCTCTCTAATCTCACGCGTTCTCTCTCTATTCTCTCACTCTCTCAGTTTCTCTCAACCTCCCTAAGGCATTCTACTGCCCTCCACCACCTAGCCATTCGGCCACCACCACAACAACCATCAACCACCACTCAAACTCACACTTCTGTAATTTCTTATGGCTACCTGCTCCATGTAACTCCATAATCTCTTCAACGATTCATCATTAACAACATCTAGGTTCTTCAATCTCTCTTGGCCAAATCTACATCTAAAGTTTGGTTGAAGATTTGGAATTTTTATTACATGCTTAAATGAAGAGAAACCATTTCTTAAAGTTGCATGTTGATGAACTTGGATTTCTGGAACACCCTGTGAAAACAGAGGCAATGTGTGATTTTTCATAAATTAATGAATTTGAATTTTTACATGGGACCAACTGCACTGTGTTGGTGTGTGATTTGGGTACCTCCAATTAAATTTTCAAAATTTTTAAAGGTCATTTGACTAATCATTCATTATTTACACTCACTGTTATTCTAAAAATATTTTCATAAAAGAGTTCATCCGAATTTTGAATGAAAAACATGATTTTGAAAGTAATATGTTTTAAGATGAACATGCAAAGATTTTTAGTATTAAAATGGACCATAAACATGTGTTAAAATGACAAGATAGAGATGTTGGATCAAAACTTATGTAAAAGATGATTTTTGAAAAAGTATAATTCAAAAAGGTTTGAAGAACACTAAGAACACCTTCATAGTATTCTTGGCTAAGTTCAAAGTTAAGAACTTGAAGCCATGACTTTGATCCTTTCAAACTCTATGCACAACATACAAGGTGTTGAAGATAAATCAATTTTAAATAAAAGATAAGAAAATCAGTTTGAACAGGTATTATCGACCATTTGAAAGGGTTCCTGAGTTAGAGGACATGAACAACCTCCAGAAATTAAGAGGGGAAATAGAGTTTTTATGAATAAATTTCTTGCTTGCCTTTTATTCATGATTCCATTACAATATATTGTAAGCCATGCAGTAACAGCTCATGGCATAACAGAATGCAAAATGACAAATGCGTAACAGAATAGCAAAATAGCAAATGAAAGATAACAATAACAAACTATAGTGATGAGTCATGGGGATCTTAGGCAAGGATGAAGATCTTTTGTCCCATTTTTCTGTCACATTCCCTGTCTCTGACCAATGACAATTTGCCACTTAATAAAATAACACCATAACTCATTAATACTTATGCATATCTCTAACATTTGATTAGTTGGAGACACCAAGGCACCATTTTTTGGGGATAGCAGATCCTTTTTCCTTTAGCAAATCTTAGGCAAAGCTTCTGGAAACTAATGGATGAATTGATCCCAATTGCTGGGGCGCTTGGCAGCTCTCTTGGGCCTTTTTGTGGCAGCAACAACAACTCCTTGGTCAATAATATTCGGGCCTTGATCCATTGGTTGGTCAACTGGGCTTGAGTTGCCAACAGCTTCTGCCTCTGTTACTGTATATGGCCATGAAGTGCCACAACTTGGGCAAACTTTTGCAACCTTTCTTTGTGAGAAAAGTTGCTTCAGGCAGTAGTGATGAATTCGTACAGTACAGTTTTCATTTTGGCATAACTCCACCTTCACTCCAGCCTCATTGCAAACTTGACATGATGGAACATCATTATTTCGAAACCAACTTCGAAGATCAAGGAATGACTTCACACCCAGTTTAATGTTACCATCAGTGGTCAAATTAAGCCACTGGTCCTTAACTAGTTCATGCAGAGTTTTTTCCTTCTCAGTCAAAGACAAATACTTCAATGCAGATGGAAAATTGAGAGCAGCAATGTTGGAAACAATACCATTTGCAGTGGCATCTTGTACTATTGCTTCAATAATGGCCTTATAGAAAGCAATTTGTGGAACTGTATAGTTGGTCCCCAGCTAGGATTGTTCATCGGAAACAGTATTGACCACTCCATAGTAAACTTGACCATCATATTGATCTATGCAGCCACGCAACTCGAAATTAACACAAGCAAGTGCCTTGTTTATTTTCAGAATAAACCCATCGAATAACTTACGATCAGCAACTGGGTTAATCTTGGTGAGGTCCTCGAACATGGAGTGCAAGTCCTTCTCCTTGAGTGGTCCGCGTGACAACAGAGACTGAATTATGGCTTGGTGTGTCCAGCTTAACCCGCCCGACATGTTTTTTCCAACGGGAATTCAGAAACCCTCAAAAGAAATAAAAGATGAACTGTAACCAAAATGTTCCTATTATGTCAATAATCAACAAACATATCATAAAACCTTAAAACCAAAAGGCACACCATTTGTAGAATGAGTAAGTACCTATCAGATGTTGGGTGAAAGGCAAGATGACTTAGTGAATGGTTCCCCCAATACCACTAAGCACACAAAAGAAGGTTTTGATGCTTGAAGAATGGTATCTTCTGCAAACAGGCAAGTACGCTCAGATAATAATAGGGTTGAAACACATCTAAAGAAGCAAGTTTATTCTCCTGGCCCTACAAATAAATAGAGCTAACTCAAGGTTTCGAAACCAGGGAGGTGAAACTTGACATTGAGAAAAACGATGCAGGTGACATGACTGGACAAATTAAGAAAACAAGTAGAGGTAAGTGGGACAAAGAAACAAAGGAGCAAAGATACAATGGATTCACCCGACCATGAAGCATTGAGATGAGAGTGTGAATACTAGCTAGATAGTATGCATGCAAGGAAATAGATTAAGTTGTAACATCATAATTCATTATTAATGGTTATTAATTTTACAAAAGAAAAAAAAAGTAATTTCATAATTCACCATTAATCTTAGCCAAAAAAAATAATATTTGTTAGTATGAGAAGAATACTAGAAAGTAAGCCTAGAGGGAAATAGATTAAGTTGTAACATCATAATTCACCGTTAATGGTTCTTAATCGTACAAAAGAAGATTTGTCAATATATATATATATAATCTTACAAAAGAAGAAAAAATGACACTACATAATTTGACTTCAATCTTTTTCTTTTTTTTTTAAAAGAATTCATCTTCGATCTTAAAGAACCCATACACACATACACACACATATATGTTTGTATATATGCTTTTTTTTTTTAAACCCTAATGGTTGGTACCCCTTTTATTTGGGCTTATATGCTCTATTTATATTGTAGTCACTTTCCAGATCCCCTGCATTTGGCATCTTACTATTTTATGAGGTTACACAGAACTTGGATGCACTAAAAAAAAGGATGAGAAATATGAAGAAAGTGTTCAGGACAAAATTTGGAGGTTCCTTGCATGAAAAAAATTGGTTTGAGATGCATAGTCACTTGGTCTTTTCCGTGAGCTATATAAGATGAATGAATTTGTCGTTTGATAATTTTTATCTCAAATACCTATTGTTTGGATTGATATAAAACAATAGGAAAGAAAATGTGTTGAATATACCATTTTCTCAGGTTTCGAATAGGCTAATGAGAAAAATAAAGACCAGTGTGAGTCATACAAAAAATAAAATCTTTGCCCCACTTTAAAGAAAATGGAGAGAAGGATAAAACAAAAAGGCGTGAGGGGCAAAACCCTAAAAAGAAACTCATATCTTAAAAACACATCACCCCCAACAACAAATCAATATATCAATTTAAAACCTAAAAAGTTCACAACTAGAAGAGAAACAGTTCAAGTACGTAGACACACCATGTGCATCTGATACTAACCTTGTTGATTAGTCACCCTAATACATGACATAGGCATCACAAGAAAAGCCTACTAGTCATAACCAGCAAGAGAACATAGTAGAAGATACCAGAAACAAACTGCAACCCAGAACCACAAGAGAGAAAAAAAAAAAGCACTACCTAAAGTCACAAGTACTATGATATAAGAGTGTGAATATATACTAGCTAGATAGTTAGCATGTAAGGAAATAGATTAATTTGTAACATCATAATTCGTAATTAAAGGTTTTTATTTTAAAAAAGAAAAAAAAGAGTAACTTCATAATTCACCATTAATCTTCACCAAAAAAATATTATTTGTTAGTATGAAAAGAATATTAGATAGTAAGCCTAGAGGGGAATAGATTAAGTTGTAACATCATGATTTACCGTAGGGTGTAAATGTAAAAATCATTTACACTTTAATTTACCCCGTCAGTGCATATAAATTAAACAAAATAAAACTCTATGGTTACAAGGGAAACATATAGAAATCGTATAAAATTGTATACGTAAATTTTATCATTGTTTTCTAATTCAGTAAAAATAATAATAATTTTCTACATTTTGAATATTTTAATGGGTTAAATATGTTTTTACTTCCTCGTTTTTTACAAAAGTTTGGGTTTAGCCCCTCATCTGGAAAATGTACTTTTTTAGTCTTCCGTATTTTAAAATATGTCAGAAATGGTTCCTACACCACACTTCCGTTTGAAAAATGGGGGGGCTAAAAATGAATTTTTGTAAAAAATGAGGGACTAAAAATGTGTGGTTGTCAAGAATGAGAGACTAAAAATGTGTGGTACAGGAACCACTTCTGACACATTTTAAAAAGCAAGGAACTAAAAAACTACATTTTCCAAACGGAGGACTAAAACCGAATTTTTGTCAAAAATGATGGACTAAAAACATATTTAACTCTATTTTAATTTATATTTTAATTTCAATGAGATTTTTTAAATTACTTAAGTTGTGATTACCATTGAAAATTCACTCATTAATAAATATGCACCTTTTTGTGTATTAACTTAGACATGATTGACTAACCATTTGAATCTCTCTTAACAAATACATTAATTCATAAATACATTAATTTACATAAATTATCATGTATAAATTTAACCTCTTTGAGTCACTAGCCATTAATAAATACATATATTTACACAAAATATAAGTATATATTTTTTGAATAAATCCTCATAATCCTTTAAATTACTTAATTGTAATATATAAATATGAAAGTATGAAAACTTAATGCATTAGGGAAAAAAATTTCTATGTGAATTTACAAAAAAATCTCTACATTAAATTTTACATGATTGTCTAACTATTTAAGTATTTTCTCCCTAGAAAATACTTCCATTAGGGGAAAAAATCTATATGTTAATTTACAAAAAAAATCTTTGCATTAACTTGGACATGATTGCCTAACTATTGAAGCCTTTGCTCTTTAGAAAATACGTTAGTATACATAAATTTATGTGCATAAATTTAAACATGATTGTCTAACTCATTTAGTTATCATCCATTTACAAATTTATGTATTTATGCAATAAATTATATATTCTCTTAATAACTTTTTTAATAACTAAAAGAAGAGAAAAAAAGATAAAGAATAAACTAAAATAACTCTATAGACTCATCATCAATCTTCTTGATAATCTTCCTAAATAAATAACAAACCTTCTCAATTTTAGTGTTTTGTTATAAAGAACTAATGGGTGCCTTGATTTGTATTAATCAGACAAGTTAGTAGGATGTTGGAATGATCAAAGGTAAACACGAGAATGAGATTGAATAATGTTTACTAAGTTTTTTGAGAAAACAAAAAACTTTTTAAATAAGTAGGAAGCATGTGCTGAAAAGGTCAGACGATAGACTTATTTGATAGATTTTAGAACTTGTCTGGGACAAATATTTCGAAGAGAGACGTTAGAAAAACATTGGCAGAAACAGAAGCTGGTTTAGAAATCATAGTTAGCCTCTTGTTATCAACAAGTTAAATAAACAACCAACAATTAAAAGATAAAATGATAAGAATATCTCTCAAAAGTTTATCTTGGTTTACATTTCAACAACGAGTGCTATGCCTAGTCTTTGACTTCTGATAAGCAGTAATTTTTTTATATATATTTGATCCCTTTAAACTTAATAAATAAATTAATTTTTATAATTATTTTGATTAATTGAATCTCATTTTGTAATTATTTTATCTATAAATGAACTTGAATAAAAAAATATCAAGAGAAAGCCGAAACAAGCATCAAGCAGGAAAGCTACAAGGGAGATTTCAATTACATTGAAGAAAGATAAAGGCGTGGCTGTAACATCCCCCTTGGGTATTACCTTGTGAACACGTGCATGAATAACATAAAAAGAAATTTGCTGGTTTCTTTCGGAAAATAAGGCTTATAATTTTGTATAAGTCCGAAAATGGGAGTAAATTTTTTTCTTCAACGGAACACATTTGAAAATTTGCTTCACATATCACAACGGTAACATTATATAATATTCATCAACACAGAAATATAGTATATTCAAAATTAAATCTTTCACAGCGTGCAAGTTTTTCCTGAAAGTATTTCAGGATTCCCAACTGAAAACTGAAACCATATAAAAGGTCTCAAGACTACGTTTACCGACTTTCTGAAAAACACACACACCCCAAGAAAATCCTAAGCTGGTCACTCTAGACAACATCCACTAGAAAGACCTTCATGGTCCTTACCACTATCATCGACCTCTTCAAGGATCGGAACTAAGCTCCTCTAGGGAACGGGAAATCATCTGCATCATCTGCTCTCATGTACCAAGGTACAACAGAAACACCAGAAAACAAATATATCACAAGGGTGAGATACCAATATATGAGTTTTGATAAGACAACCATATGCGCGACACACAAAACAGCATATACCAGGTATTAACAACATACAAAAATTATCCAAACAGCAGAATAATTTTATCAAAAAGGGTTTCATACCCGACAGTCATAGTCATTTTAAAAAAATGCAAGACACTTCCATATATATACCATACCTAATATCCAAAGATCTCAACTTCTTTTCGTTGAGTAAATCAGGCTCAATTGCCAAATAAGGGTACAATGTTCAGCGTTCCATGTTACAGTGTTGGATAATCCACCTCAACCTCATGTGACCATTGCTCAAACAGCTATTGCAATTGTTCACACGACCTCTCTGTGATAATCACTCAAATAGCTATTGTAGTTATACACAGATACATAACCACTCAAACAGCTATTGCAGTTATGTATCACACACTGCCCCTCTGTAACAACCACTCAAACAGCTATTGCAGTTGTACACAGATACATAACCACTCAAACAGTTATTGCAGTTATGCATAAATATTATTTCACATTACCCCTCTGTGGCAACCACTCAAACAACTATTGTAGTTGTACACAGATACATAACCACTCAAACAGCTATTGCAGTTATGCATAAATATTATCCGACTTCGTATGATAGCCACTCAAACAGCTATTGCAGCTAGTCATATGACCCTTTGTGACAACTATCCAACTATCGTTGTAGTCATACACATGGTAACTCAGGCACGTCTGCCAAATAATGCATGTAAAACATTTATTTCGTTTTGTTTTTCTATTTCATTCATCTTTCCTTGTCGAAGCTCAAAGCTCACGACCATACTTAATTTTATATTAAGACTTTTTCACTTTAAACAAACACAGGAGACATCAATCCAAGTGTTTTAAACTCAACACAGGACATAAAAGTCCAAGTGCTCAATCACAAAGCCCTAAACTGATGCACCAGTCTTAGGCTCGCGGATATGAAATTCACATTCTCCACATCAAATTTAGGACACACAGTCCACAAAATCTTTTCAGGACACTCAGTCCAATGACACAGATCCCTTATCTACGTATCAACAGAATACTAGAACCCCGACGTCTCGGTCACTAGGTTTGTTTTTCCTTTTTAAAACATTTCGCTCAGTGAAATAACAGATACAAAACCAAACCTCCGAAAACTTATCCAAGTTTAACGGAATTGTTTTCACTAAATAAAACTCCTTTAAAGAAATTCTTTTCTGTTAAAATGTTTATAAAATGTGAAATCATAGATAAATTCTTTTTCTTCCAAATCCTTCATTTCTGAATATCGTTATCAATAAACATCAACTTTTAAAAAGTCATTTCTAAATAAAATTTATAATAATAAAATAAAACATTTTTCTCAAAATTTTTCATAAAAATCTTTTTATAACTTATATGACTTTTCTGTCATAAGTAATTGTTCTGACTGCTATATTATGTTATTTTCGTAAATTAATAACTTCAAATAACATTTTATAATAAAACTGAATTTATTTAATAAAAACTAGCGTCTGTAAAAAATTTTACAGTTTCACCCTTACTGTCACTTTATTGACACATTTTCCACAAAAATATTATTAAAATAATATATTTTCACTTTTTCTCAAATTCTCATAAATTAATCACTCTGATTAATTATCCAAGCTTATCAAGCTTGTATCCTCAAATTAATTTAAATACTGACCAATGTCAGGTTTCTCAATCCATCACTCAACAGCATATAATTTCACCACAATATAGCATGGCATACATCCAAATTATGGCATGCATCACAATTATAATTTAACAATTCAATTATAATCATGTAAATCAACATATCACAAAAAAAATCAAATAAGCATATAATCACTTAAACGATAAACGATTCAACAATCACAGAAAATTACCATAGATAATTTACAGACAACCCCAAAAAAATATCATACGATTATCTTAAACTCCTCAGGCTGTCCCCCCTTACCTCTTGAAGATTCAAGATTCGGTTTCACAAACGATTTTCGATTTGGATCCGATTTCCCTCGTACCGCTCAGATCAACTTAACACCGATTGATCCTTCATCATAAATCATAACCAAAAATTAACAAAATCAAACAAAACTCATTGTGTTCATGATGGTCTATGGTTTGACCTTCACTAGATTAATTAGGCTAGGGATGTTGAGAATTTCTCAACTCATGGATTAATGATCCTTAAGCAAGATTAAGGCATAAACAAAGCTTACTTAACAAAACTTGAAACAAAATCATCTTAACCCCAAGGTTAAGGGTTTCGGCCACCAACCAAAAATATGGGTTAGAGTATGTTTTGATCCTCTAATCACTTGAATCAACAAAAGAATGGACTAGAGATCATAGATCAACACTTGTTTTCAAAGTTTGAAACAAAATATTTCCTCACCCACTTAGGGGTAGGTTCGGCCAAGCATGGAGAAAAAGGAAAGAAATTTTAGTTGTTCACATGCTCTTAGATAACAAACATATACATGATCACAAGATCATGGAAATTGGTTTCAAGTTCATTGGATTTTTCTAAAAATTTTATGAGTTTTTGAAAGATTAGATCTAGAAACTTGAAACATGAAATTTAAAGCATGAATTCATGAATCTATGTGAAGAGAAAGACTTAGATAGTTGAGATGAGGTGAGGTTACCTCTTGGAACAAGAGGAAATGATGATGATTGATGATGTTCTTCACAAAATATGTTTGGTGTTCATAAGAAAGAAAAGACAAAGGTTGAAGATGATGAAGTTGCAAAGCTTATTTGGAGGTGATGGGTTTGGAACATTAACAAGGAATGAAAGGAGAAGAACTTTGTTTCTTGGTGATGATCAAGATGAGGAAGATGATCAAGTTTCATCACAAAATCACTAAGTGTTCTTGAGAGAAAAGTGAGGAAGATGAAGATTTTGAGCTGTTTCGGTAATTTAGGCATATCTCCCAATCTACTTATCCGTTTTTGATGATCTTTAGCGTGTTGGAAATAAGAGAGGAATAGCAACAACTTTTATGTAGAAAGTTTTTCAAGTTTCTGAACATAAATGGGTCATAATTATGGTACCGTTTTGGCGAGTATGAACATACAATTAAGAGAAAATATGAACTTTGAAGATGAAGATGATACAAAGTGAAGCAAAATTTGCCCAAGTCATGCCAAATGAAGGAAATGGCAGTGCATATAAGGCTGAAATGAGGGGTGATTTGGTCCAAAATTTGTTACTTAGGGACAAAAGAGTAAAATCACTTAAGGACAAGCTTGTAATTCCTTAAAAAAACTAAGGGCATTTTGGACATTTCACACTCAAAGTAATCATGACAAATGAGTGGTCATGGTTGAAGGAGATGTGGTTGAATTGTGACCACAAGAAGCTTATGGCACACTTGAGAATTGATAGAAAACTAAGGACATTTTGGTCTTTTCACGCACAAAATATCTAGATATTTAGGAATCGTTATAAATGCGTCATTAATGTTCAATGACTCACCTCTGTGACTCGCTGCCTTAGGTGGCAAGATGACTCATCATTCTCGTCCACCCGGTTTATCTCTGCATTCGTTCCTGACTCTGTCGGTTACCCAATTAGGGTTTTACGCCCGATTAGGGTTTTTGAGAGAAATGAGTTTTGGTTCATAAAGATGATATAGAAAACCATAGAAAACCTTGTAAATGTTCGTCATCTCATCCATAGAAAACCAAGGGTAAAATGGTCATTTCACCATAAAAATATCTAATGGCATTTATGTGCCATTATGGCCATTATAATTCGGATAGGATCGTCATAAATGTTCGTCATCTCAGTCATATCAGCTCCGTTGCTGACCCCCTGGTTCATCTGACTCAGGTTTTCCTAGAGATATTTCGATGTTTTCGCCCGCAGCAAATATAATATTTTATTTTTTTTCGCGAAAATTTTCAAAACTTCCAATATCGTAGAAAATATAATAAAAACACTAATAGTCTCATTCATGAATTAAAATTAGCTTTTCTGAGCAGTAAACTTTTACTGTCAGTGAAAACGCAGATCGGGCTCCGTCTGAATTTTCAACCCAAAATTTCATCATAACATTATAATATCAAGTATATCATGGAAATGACATTGGTTTATCCAAAATCATTTTTCTAAATCTCGGATAAAAATATAAACATATATATTTATTACCGACATTAGAAAGTAGTGATAATCGGGGTGTTATAATGGTCAACAGGAAGAATTGAAGAATTATTATAATTGAATTGTAATTGAGAGAAGGAGAGAAGAATTGAATTAAAGTGTGTCTCACATAAATTGAAATTGAGAATTGAAGATAAGCTGAGAAAGAAACTTGAACAAACAATATTTTAAAAATCAGACCGATCATTGAACCAGTGAAGGCACTGATTCACGATTAACTACTGGTCTAGCCCATGTCCAATCAAGGTCGAGCCGATTATAATTAAGTATATATTAGATTTAATTGATTTAATAATAAAAATATAATATTATTTAAAAAATATTAAATATGAAAAAGATTGTTATAATACAAGTAAGACACCTAATTGTAGGAAACGAAATTCAAATCTTGGAGGCAAGAATTGTTATTGTTATAGGACGAAACACGTCATCATAATTATATTATTTATTTCCTAAAGGGTCTTTAAAAAGTTTTTAAGGTAAAGAATTTAATAAATACTAAAAAGAAAGGATAAGAACGTCCACTGCTTCTCCTTCATCAGAGAATCTTAAACAAAAGTAGGCGGTCAGTGGAGTCAAAAAACCTATTAGTCGTCGCTATAACGCCTCGTTTTCTCGATTAGTGTATGAGGAAAGGATTATGTTTGAAGGCTTAATCATGTTCATTGGGTGTTAGTGAACTTGTGTCTCAAATTTGAGGTCAATCGAACTTGAAACGAGCTCAGAAAGCACCTAAATGCGTGAGAATCGAATACCGGCAAAAGGTCCAACGTTTGGACATGCAAGCTTAAGCATCTAACATGTTAAGTCGTGCGATTTTGAAATTGAATGATTAAGCATCAACCCAACAAAGAAATTGCAATGAAGAAAATAGACTGGAGAATAAGATGAAAAAAAATCAAGAACATGAATTCACAAATAAATCCAAACCTCAAGATCCAAAATGAAATCCTTACACCAGTGAATTGATCAATTCCAAGAAGGCTCACACAAAAATCTCAAGAAAAGGGAAAGAAATTCAGACAAAAATGAATATTAAATACGCAAGAAAATAGTAGCCTCCAAAATTGCCCAAGTCAAAAGTTGTTTTTCTTAGACTCTAAAAAATATATTAATAGTCTCCTTAGGTTAACCTAGGTTAACTAAGATGTCTTATAAAAAAGGGCCAAAAATAAGATGTCTGATAAAAAAAAGGGCCCAAAATATGTTTATTAGCCCAAAAGCAACTATTTACATAAAGACTTGTTGAGATGTAATCCAAATCCCGCATCTAGTCCAAAAACTCAGCATTTTATGCGAATTTGACCCTTTTAACGTCCGAATTTGGTTGTTATTTCTTCATTTTGTAGCTCTGCCTTCTAGATTTCAAACGTCACCAAGATCGCCTTAATCGGATAAGAGTATCCCAAATTATGACATGTATAAGAAGCAAAGGTCAGAATGCAATAAAATCCGAAAATTAAACAAGACTTTGCATTAAATCCCAATGAGACCCAAAAACATAGACCTTGATAAGAAGCTAATATTGGGCATAAGAAACATCCAATAAATGCAAGTACAAAGATATAATGAGTGTCTCAAAATGATTGATCAAATTCCCCCACACATAATCTTTTGCACTCTTGGATAAAACACAATTGGCAGACTTTTCGATGAATTCGAGGAATGCAAAGTGGTGAACAAAGTGCAACATCCGCAATATCATGGAGTCATGACAATCATGAATAACAACTCGTTGCACCCCAAGCAAATAAAAGGAAAGATCAAACCAAAGAGTGAATACAAGTGATAGAATCCTCACAAGGCATGGTCTCAAAACACTTGTATAAGATTGTGTATACCCTCCAAGCACTCATGAAAGCAAGCACTACCATAGGCTTGACAAGCCTCTATTATCCAAACTTGAAGAACATGCATGTAATGATCAAAAGGACTTTATTATGGTTGAAATGGGGCCAAGGAAAAGGTTAGATACATGAAGGGACAAACAAGTTATAAACCCAAGAGAATAAAGAGAAATGGGGAATAAATCCTAACCGATCATGAGATATACATCCCAAAGAAAATAACTCATCTTTTGCATCTTCCAAATTCTCTTTTCCTCTATTACTTTTTTTCATTTTATTTTTCTGTTTTCTTAGTTTTTATTTTTTTCAGATTTTTTTAATTGCTCAAACTCAACAAGCACCAATATTCAAACTCTTTACACAACCAAATATTTGCACACCCCACACTTTATCAAGATCTATCCCCAAAACAATTCCAAAGCTCCTTTATACTTTAAGTCACACTTTTAAGTTTGTAATGAGCTATAGAACAAAGAATGGGATACATAGGTTCAAAGGGCTAACAAAGGGATTGTAACACCCCGACTTTTACTGTTCTTTAATATCGGTAAATATATACATATATTTGTTTATATTTTATCCGAGACCTAGAAAATGATTTTGAATAAAACAAAATCATATTTATACTCTACTTTATCTTAGAAAGTTACGGTGAAATTTTAGGTTTAAAATTCAGACGAAACGTGGTCTGCCTTTTAATTGACAGTAAGATTTTACTGATCAGAAAACCTAGTTTTGACCCGAGAACGAAACCGTTTAGATTTTTATTTTATTTCCAACCATAGTGGTTATTTTGAAAATTTTCAAAATAAATAGGTTATTATACGATAATCGGGCAAGTACTCGACGATCAGGATCGACGGAATCGAGAACGGAGGTGCAGAGACAAAACCCGACGCCGGGTGGATGAGCACAATGAGTTATCTATGATGACTCATGGTGGTGAGTCATAGGGGTGACTCACCTAGCATTTATGAGGCATAATGATGGCACCAAAATATCATGATATTTATTCTAGTGAAAAGACCAAAATGCCCTTGGACTTTAAGTAAAATTCCAAGAGTGTCCCTAAGTGAATTTTTGACCAAAATACCCTCTAAAACTACTCAATTTCGTGCAGCCCCTCCACTTAACCAAACTTATTTCATTTTGATTTCATTTCATCATTTTCCTCTCAAAAACCGAAATCGGGTGAATGACGGAGCTGAGTACGAGATTTCCGGGAACCACTAATGGATGGGATCAATGAGTCATGGATGACTCATGCAATGTGGCCCAAAATCAGCCACACCTCCCTTCATTCTCCACCACATCTTTTAATTTAATCATGATTACAAATTAACTCTAGTTAGGTTATTATAACCGTAGTTAAGTTATTATATTATTTTCTAAACTTAACCTATGTCAATTAACCTAACCTTGGTTCATTTTAACATTAAACAAAGGCATTTTCACTCCCTCACACTCTCATTTTCGTGGCTGCCCCTCTCCCACACTTAACCAAAGTGTCATTATCTTCATTCAAGCTTGTTCTTGCTTGTTCTTCACTAAAACACCAAGAACACCCTTTGTGTTCTTGATAAGTTCTTCATTTCTTCTCAAGTTCCTCAACAAACTTCTTCATTCTAAGGTGAGGAATCTCTTCCTAGTCATTTTAGCTTCATTAATCATGCATCAAATCTTCATTTTCATCAACTATTTCACAAACTCCTATTTCTAGATCTAGAACTTCAAATAATTCTAGAAAATTGTAGAAAAATCCTAAAAATGTGAGATCAATTTCTATGATCTCCATATGACTTCTATTTTCATCATCCAAGAGCTTGAAAAATTTAGAGATCCCTATATATTTCTTCTTGACTTGACCGAACCTATGATCAATGGGTTAAGTAGGATTTTCTTCAATCTTTAACTTGTTTTCTTGTTGATTGATCATGGCTAGGTTTTGGTGAACAAAACCGTGGCCTACCTTGCTTGGTTTAGCTTGTGTTTGTTTGATCTTCAAGTGATCTACAAGAGGTAAGGGAGGAGATTACTACTATCCTACCTTAATGTAGATATGTATGTGGTTTAAAGTATTTGTATGTTGTCTTGTAAATCCTAAGTGTTAGGATTATATATTATTGTTTATGGTTGTCTGATCCTCTGGGAGGATTTGATTTGATTCTTGGTTGTGGTATGATAGGTCATATGATTGTTTTGGTTCCAATGACCTTAAGTTGAAACCATGATTGTTGTATGATTGATTTGTTAAAATAAATGCTTAACATGATTATTTAAGGCCATTCGGCCATGACTGTTTTAATGGGTTCTATGATGTGTTAAATTGTTTGAATAATTTTTATGAGGATTGAATGAACATATAAGAATATAGAAATTGCTTTGGATTGATTTGGATGTGTATATTGAAAGATATGATCTTATGAGTCCTTAGGGACTAAAATGCAATTTCTGAGAATTTCAGTGGCTGCACTGAAATTCATGTTCTTGTGTGTTAATATTGTAGTTCTTGATGGTACCAAACCATAGAAATTGGATTGGTGTTAATTGGATTAATACATAAAAATTATAAGCTTTTTTGTAAACAAGGACCTTTTTGCAATTATTGTAAAATATTTGAGGGCAGAAATGTAATTTCTGGAAATTTGAGGGCAACTGAAAAATATTTCTAAAGAAGTTGGTTTGGTGTGATTTGAAGTTATAAATAAAAAGTTATAAGGTTTTAAGTGGATAAGGACCTTTTTGTAATTAATGAAAGTTTAGGGACTAAACTGAAATTTTCGAAAATAAATGTAATTGGACAGTTAGAAACTCCAAAAAGATTTTTGAACTATTAGAGTGTAAAATCGTTGAAAAAGGATTTACGCGATTTACAAAATTAACGACGTTCGGTCAAATTCTTAGAAATTTTGTATAATGGAGCTTTTGATGAAAAAGCAGTGTTTTAAACATTTTCATGTGAGTAATATAACCTAGGAGAGTAATATATTTGAGGTGAAGAACCATGTTTTCAAAAGTATGGCTTTTGGGCCTAAATTCAGTAAGAAGCAGCGGAACCGTCGTTAAGCGTTTTTAAAGATTTTTCGAGAGAAAGGTTTTGAGAAATTGATACTTGTGTATCTTGGATGGAAATGGTTTTTAAAGAATGATTTGATTTCATTTAAAGATTTTGGTTTTAAGATCAAAAGGGTTTTAGTCTTCAAAGACAAGTATTTACATTAAAGAGCAAAACCTAAGTCATGAATGACTTAGTGAAAAATATGAACTTAATGATTTATGACTTATGGTGAAGCAAGACCTTATGTCATAAAGTATGGATAATTAATTATCCATATTCCATAAAATTTAATGGACTTAGAATGATTTGTTTTCTTGGAAGCCAAAGAAAAAGGCTCAATTAGAAAAGTACAGTGAAATAAATAATTGGACTTGTGTTCCAATCTCATAATGCGTTAGGACTTCCAATCAAGTGTTTTAAGATATCTTTACACAAAGATGAAAGGTTACTTGAGAACTTCCGCTCGATGTTAAGAACATCTAGCATCTGAGAAAGCAAGTTGAAAGAATTCCGATGGAATCAAGATGTTATCCGATGGAAAGACAAGAAGAACGCATTTTCCGGCAATTTTGCCTAAACACATAGTGAAACTATGTTCTGTAAGGCCTTTGTGCCTAGGAGAAGAGCTAACACTTTAATGCAGGTGCAAATTCCGTAGTGGCGAATCCTGCTTATTCATAGGGGATGTCTGAAGTACTCACATAGGCCCAGTTGGTAGCTCCTCTGTGGCGTGGTGATCTTGCAATGCACCGACATACTCGACTAGACACTACGTGTTTTTCTGGTAGTGTAGGATGTTCCCGAAAAAGCCTATGACGTCCACACCCTCTTCTATTGATGCATTCTTTATTACCCAAGGCTGTTAGACTCCGGAACAATCCTCCGAACCACTCTCTCCGACTGTTCGTAAAACCATGGTATAGGAATTCAAAGGTCATTCCTCAAGTCTTAGATGTCTTCTATCTAGGAAAACGCGGTGCTGTGGTCATGTTTCTGTGAAACATTATTATTTTGTTATGAGTGTAGCTATGATTGATAATTATTAATTGTCCGTACCTGAGAGTCGTACCACTGCATATCTGCCTTATGTGTAAGATAAATGGAAATCTCACCTCCTTATTTTTATATTGCCTATGTCGGCTGGCTATGTGCCTTCTGTATTCTTTTGAGAAGATTGAGACGTCAAGATGTCACTTGGCTGACGCATCGTAGATATTGAGGATCGAGCTTGTGGACGCTATGTTGGAATTTCTAGTGGACGTCTTTTCATACTGTCGATGGTTCGTAGACCCTGTTTTTCCTCTTGGAAAAGGAAAGGGTTTGGTCCTGAGAGTTACTGTTGTAGTAACTCCAGTAGAGTCTTTTGTGTGACGACGTCGGTAGTGAACTCAAATAGAGTTTCCACTAGATCTCATCAGTTAGGTTGTCCTTCTCACGATGAACGAGAAAGGATGGTCTTTTATATTTTAGTTTGGCCAGCTGGGTATGTTTGGGAGTTAATGTAACTGTCTATGGAGTTGTGACTCCAAGTATCTTATATTTTAGGAGCTGCGTCTCCACAGCTTTATGTTGAGTCTGTACATTCTATGATTTCTGTTTATAAGTCGGGTTGGGTATTATGTAAATGATTTTTGAACTCATGACCCTAATTGTGATAATGGAATATTTAATTATCCATTCATATAAAACAAAGTAGTTATATTTACGACTTGCGAAAACGGAAAAAAATTACCCCATTCTTTGTAGCAAATTTTAATTAACCTACTTTTCGGCCTTAAAATGTCACTTACAATGTAGCGCCCGAGAAGGGTGTTACAGGGATGAATGCAAGGTAGGCTTGCTTGGCTAGTAGCTTATCAAGAACAAAGAACGCCTAAATCACTTCAATACAAGCATGTGAAGAAGCTTCAAAAAGAGTCAAGTCATCAAGTTCTAGAGTAACTAACAATCATCAGTGAAATCATACAAGAAAAAAAGAGAATGACATAACGTAGTCCATCCAAATATAAGGCCCAAAATCTCACCAAGGACAAATCTATCGTAAAAGATCCACACTTTAGTTCTCAAAACCAACTTGTTCCACTAAAGATGTAAGGAATCCATCCATATCATGTCACACAACCTTTCTCTATGGATGATGAAATTACTCACAACTTGCACAAACTAAGAAATCCAAAGAAAATCAAGCAAAATAAGTTGGAAACGGTTTTTTTAAAAAAAAATAGAAAACAAAATACTAACACTAACCCCCCCCCCCCCCCCCCCCCCCCCCACCCCAAACCACCACCACCCCCCCACACAGAATTAAATCATGCATTATCCTTAATATGCATACAAAATATAACAAGAAAGCATGTGTAAAATAAGAGTAAGGAGAGAGAGTACCCTTGTCAAGGTATGAAAAATTGAACTTCAGGGTAGCTGGGTTTTGCCAAAGAGATGTAATCCTAATCCCGCATCTGGTTCAAACTGTCAGTCTTTTATGCAATTTTGACTCCTTTAGTATCCAAACTGCATTGTGATGTCTCCATGAAAGTTGTAGTTTTGTCTCTTAATTTTCTAACGCCACCTAGATCACCTTAATCGGATAAGTATAACCCAAGTTATGGCCAGCATAAGAAATAAATGTCACGATGCAATAAAATCCGAAAATTAATCAAGAATTTGCATTAAAGCCCAATGAGACCCAAAAACATAAAACTTTTCTAAGAAGCTAATATTGGGTATACCAAACATCCAATAAAGTCAAGTACGAAGCTATAATAAATGTCTTAAAATTGATTGATAAAAAATACATCATCAATAAGCTTGTTAGTTCCAATATTTGTAACCAATAAGCAATAACTCACTCATGTATTTAGAGTACACATGTAGTTAGTTATAGGTTGTAGTTACTTCTATACAATAGCAATCATTTTGAA
Organism: Echinosophora koreensis; assembly: GCA_035048595.1. Taxonomy (NCBI): domain Eukaryota; kingdom Viridiplantae; phylum Streptophyta; class Magnoliopsida; order Fabales; family Fabaceae; genus Echinosophora; species Echinosophora koreensis. The sequence continues at coordinate 2,126,688 of JAPCYP010000078.1, forward strand.
ATAATTTCTTCATAAATCAATTGATATATATTAAACAGACTTTTGTGAAGTTACAATAGTACGTGGTTCTCTAATAACTGTATATTTGACAGGTGCATTTAGAGAGAGATAAAGTGGATGCAAGTCTTATAGCTTTTGAGATTGAAATTTCCCTTCTATCTATTTCTCAAGGGCAATATTGTTAGAATAAATATTTGCATTGGAATGACTTACTTTGCCTTGCTTTCGGAAGGGAACATCTTAACTCTTCAAGATCAATGTGTCCATGTTCTTTCGCCAGTCTATTGAGAAATTCATGAAATATATTAGTAATTAATGCTCTTTCAAGTAATATCATGGGAAAAAATAATGTCATACAAACATAAATTGAATTTTCTTTCTAAGGCAGCAACCGAAATTAAATACAACAGGAAAATGCCACCTTCCGTGTGTCTTACAGAAGATAAACAGTTCAAGTAGACCCACCATGTGCAGCTCATACTAACTTTGTTGAGAAGTAACCCTACACAACATAGGCATCACAAGAAAAGCTTACAAGCCACAAACAGCAAGAAAGTACAGCAGAAGACACCTGAAATAGATTAAGTCCCACAACCACTAGGGGAAAAAAAAGCTCTACCTAATGTCACAAGTAGTATATGAGAAATATTGGCATTAGAGTGGCTTAATTGGCTTTATCAGGGGGAACATCTCATAAGCATTCAAAATCAATGCTTGCATGGTCTTTAGACAATCTATTGAGAACTTTGTGAAATATAATAAAAGTTCTTAGTCTAACATTATCTTGAGAAAAAAGTATCTAGTGTTCTACAAACATGAATGTACCTTGATTCGTTTTACTAGAATGTTGCTAAAGCCTCGTTCTTTGATAGTTTTAGAGATCTCTTCAACGGACACACATCTCAATGCTTCATGGTCCAATGAATCCATTGTATCTTTGATCCTTTGTTTCTTGTCCCATTTTTTTCTACCCGTTTTCTTAATTTGTCTCGGCACCTGCATTCGTTTTCTCAATCTCAAGTTTCACCTCCCTGGCTTTCGAAGCTCTCTTTATTTGTAGGGCCAGAAGAATAAACCTGCTTCTTTGGATGTATTTCAATCCTACTATTATCTGAGTGTATATACCTGCCTGTTTGCCGCAGATATCATTTTTCCAGCATCAAACCATCTTTTGTGAGCTTAGGGATATTGGGGGAATCATTAACTAAGACATATTGCCTTCCACCCAACATCTGATAAGTATTTAAGGATTCTGGAAATGGCGTGACTTCTGGTTTTAAGGTTTTATGATACTTTCTGAACTCTAGCTACTTATTGACATAAGAGGAAACTTTGCTGCAAGAGACCTAAATGCAGAGCTAAAAAGATAGGAAGTCTGTGTATCAATTTTGAGGTCAATCGGACTTAAGACAGACTCAGAGTGCATCGAAACAAGCAAAATCGGGCAACCGACATCAGTGAGAACGCTCAAAAGCTGCATGATCAGTGCTTGACGTGACTCTGGCAAGTGTACCGGATCGAAGCAAGTAATAAAAACGGTAAGTAGTTACTGAGATTAAACACAGGGATTGGGCGACCAATTATACCAAATTTATAGGAAATCGCAACAGTTTGACCAAGTCAGGAGTTCTTAAAGGATTATAACTTCGAGCTGACCTATCACCCAGGAAAGGCCAATGTGGTGGCCGATGCCTTGAGTAGGAAAACCCTGCATGTCTCCGCTTTGATGGTTAGGGAGATGGATCTGATTGAGGAATTTAGAGACCTTAGTCTAGCTTGTGAGTTTACCCCTAAGAGTATTAGGCTTGGTACCTTGAAGGTTACCAACAGTTTAATGGATCAGATTAGAGAGGGTCAGAAGTTAGATAAGTTTCTCTTAGACCAGCAAGAGTTGCTCGCTCAGGATAGAGACCTAAGTTTTAAAGATGGAAGTGATGGCATCTTGAGGTTTAAGGATAGAGTATGCATACCTGATGTTCCTGAGCTTAGGAAGTTGATCCTTGAAGAAGGACATATGAGTGGATTGAGTGTGCACCTAGGTGCCACTAAGATGTATCAGGACCTTAAGAGAATGTTTTGGTGGCCTAGGATGAAAAAGGATGTAGCAGAGTTTGTGTATGCGTGCCTAGTTTGTCAGAAGGCTAAGAAGAGCATCAAAGGCCTTCGGGTAAGTTGCAACCTTTGAGTATCCCAGAATGGAAATGGGATAGCATCTCCATGGATTTTGTGTTTGGACTCCCTAGGACTCCACCTGGTTTTGAGGCGATTTGGGTTGTTGTGGATAGACTGACTAAGTCTACCCATTTCATTCCGATGAACATGGAGTATCCTTTAGAGAAGTTGGCTAAGCTGTACATCAAAGAGATAGTTAGGCTTCATGGTGTACCCTCTAGCATAGTTTCAGATAGAGACCCGAGGTTTACCACTAGGTTTTGGAATAGCTTGCAAGAGGCTTTGGGAACAAAGCATAGGCTTAGTTCAGCTTACCACCCACAGACTGATGGGCAGTCTGAGCGGACCATCCAGTCCTTAGAGGACTTGTTGAGGGCTTGTGTGCTAGAACAATCTGGTAGTTGGGACAAGTTTTTGCCCCTGATAGAGTTCACCTACAACAACAGTTTCCATTCCAGCATTGGGATGGCACCTTATGAAGCTCTGTATGGGAGGAGATGTAGGACACCCTTGTGTTGGAGCGAACCTAGTGATAGTGTGGTGCGTATGAAATTAGCTTCCACCAATTTAGTTGTCTCCTTTTCTATCACCTCTCTTCTCTCCTTTCCCGCCTTCTTTTTTCTTTGGGCTACTGGCTTTGCTTCGGGGCACAACGACAATTTGTGGCAAATGAATTTTTGATCTATTCCAGGCATGTAGGCTGCACTCCAAGCGAACAAATCTGCATTCTTCAATACCACCTCTCGGATTCCTTTCTCTACTTCCGACCCCAGTTGCCTCCCTAGGTGTGTTACTTGACCTTCCTTTTTCCCCAATTGAAAACTAGTTAATTCATCAACTGGTTTCGGGCGCAGATCATCAGTGTTGGTTCTCGGGTCTAACTCCATCGAGTTTACTATGACTGACTTAGGTTCAACGGACTCCGCCTTCTCCTCTTTCTTCTTCTCTCTAGCACTGACCTTCAAACTATCGTCATAGCATTGTCGAGCAATATGTTGGTCAGCTCTGATAGATACTATCTCTCCAGACTCGGTTGGAAACTTCATGGTTAAATGAGGCGTTGAAACTTTGGCTCCCAATTCATTAAGACTCGGTCTTCCCAAACTTATATTGTATGTTGTTCTGGCTTCAACAATCACATACTTCACCATGATAGTTTTAGATGTTGATCCATTGCCGAACTTGGTAAGAAGCTCGATGTATCCTTTGGTATTGGCTTGTTCACCCGCAAATCCCACCAGGGCTGTATTGAAGTCTTTAATGATGCTTTCCAGGATTCCCAACTTTTTAAAAGTTGAGTAATAGTGGATGTCTGCTGAACTTCCCTGATCCACTAGTGTTTTCCTGACCATGAAATTAGCCATTTCTACAGTGATGACCATCGGGTCATCCTGATTTGGGTCAACTCCGACATAAGCATCATCAGTAAAAATAATAGGTGAGTTTACCTGTGAAGGTTTGTAAATGACCGAATTAACCGTTTTGACCGCCCTGAGATGTCTTCGGCGTGCTGAACTAGTCACCCCTCCTCCTGCAAATCCTCCAGATATGGTGTTTATAACTCCTATGACCCGATGATCCTCATTATCTCGGGTTCTCGAACCTTCTCGATGCTCTCGATGGTTGTTTGGCCCCTCCTCTCTTCTATAAGCATTTCCTCTACCCCTGTTTCGTCCACCTTCTTGCTCGCCCTGTTGTTGTCGGTGACGCAAGATGTATTCTCCTAGTTTTCCCATTTGAATCAATTCTTCTATTTGGTCCATCCAATTCCAGCAATCCTCAGTAGTATGCCCATAGTTGTTGTGAGATCGGCAATATTTTCTTCTGTCAGCTCTACCATATACTCGACCTTGCAGTAGGTAATCAATAATGTCAGCATGATACACCTCATCAAGGATTTTAGTCCGTGTTGTGTTGAGTGGTGTATATACGCTATATTTGGGTCCATTTTTTGGTCGAACCTCTCGTATAGACGTATACCCCTTCTCGTTCCTTTGATTCTCCTTCTTTTCCGTTTTGTGTTGATTATCTTGATTCTTAGATTCTCTCACCTCCTCCATACTAATGTATTTGGCTGCTCTTTGCCTTATCTCGTCGGTGTCATGGGCTTCTCTTTTGGCTAAGGAGTCTGAGAAAGGCCTCGACTTCAGTCCTGAGGTAAAGGCATGAAAAGCCACCCCTTCTCGTAAATCTGGGACTTGAATGACCTCCGCGTTGAAACGATCAAGATATTCTTTCAATGATTCCTGCTTTCTTTGTCTGAAATTCACCAGACAAGCCGAAGTTTTTCAAAATCGTCGACTCGTAGTGAAATGAACATTGAACTTGGTGGTTAGATCAGTCCATGATATCACAGATCTTGGGGGAAATCTAGAATATCACATTAACGCAGCCCCTTCAAGAGTAATCTAAAATACCTGACACTTTAAGTTCGGAGATGCTTGCAGAGGAATCATTTTGATGTTGAAAGCTGTGATATGCTCTTGGGGATCTGTACTCCCATCATACTGTTTCACCTTAGGGAACTGAAAGTTTGGAGGAAAGGTAATTGCCATGACTTCATCTATGAACGGATGCTCCCACGGTTCCACTCCCTCGTTCACAATACGACTACTTGTTTCTCGGTCATCACGGCGAGAATTACGGTTCCTACGACCCCTATCATCATGCCCAGAAGATGCTGACCTCTGCTGACTACGCTCCCTGTTCCTTCGGTATTCCTCATTTTCTCGCCTGAGTTGCTCTATTTGTTATCTCATTTCCATCATCTGTCGAGTGATTATTGCCTTAGGAATTCCCCGACGAGGAGGCTCGTTGTTCCTCGACGTTGTGGTGGTTATCCTACTTCTTCCACCATTACTCCGAGTTTCTACCATTGTAACCTAACAAAATGCGGCCGGGGATAGTTTACCTCGGCCCCAAGGTGGGTGCCAAATGTTCCTACAGATTTCCGGTAATGAACAATCCGAGAAACCAAAGAACAATATCGCTACTTTTCACACATAATCTCAATTAAGAATACTCTCTCTCTTTATTAAGAATGCTCTCAATAGAAATTATAGTTACAGAATAGCTTAACCTTCATAATCTGCCTATTTCTCTATATAATACATGCCGAGTTCTCAACGGTTTCGGCCTATTCCCACAATTCTCGGATAACCAACTTCCTCCACTTCCCATCTTAAACTGCTAGTTAACTACCCTGCACTTCGTGTTTCGTGCCGAAGTCTTTCTCTCCTATTCATTAACTCGGTCAAACTTCATTTACCTCCAGCTGGTTACTTAAGTAATTGGGCTGGACCTCGGATAAATTTGGGCCCACTTGCGCCTGACAGTACACAAACGACGCTTGAATTTTTTAATAACTCATTGCGGAACCGGATGATGATATCTGTTATTGAAATATTTGAGCCTTGATTCTTGTTATCCTTTGAATTCGCAGAGGACAACGAAAGATGATTTTTTGAATGAGGTCGATCATTGTTGAAGTCAGCCTTGCCCAACTCTGACAACAGTTTCTTGCCTCTGCGTGACTTTCTCAACCTAATCTTCAAATTGTTGGACATAGCTTGATTTTGAATGGAGGATTGTGTAAAGCATTCTTGATGGCAAATTAGAGTTTGATAGCTGAGTTTCCTCAACAATTTCATCGTCTTTTGCATCGTCAACATTGAGACCAGCTGGGTACGATTGGGCATTAGCTACGTGACCCAAAGAAGAGCAAGGATGACCTTAATTTGATCAGAGTTTGAAACCTGAAAATTGTCATTGGTGTGGTGGGCCAAATCACCAAGAGACCACCAAGGGAACATGGGACAACAGGCCCCATAGAAAATGATCTACATGTCGAAGTTTCACTATTCATATGAGGAACAATTTGTTGTTCCTTCTAAGTGTGTTGGGCCCACACTGGAGAGCATTGCTGGTTAGCGTTTTGGGCCTAAGCTCGTGAAGAAGTCCCACCTTCAACCAACTTGCTTTGCTGGTTAGACCCTTATACGCCAACATCCTGCTCTGACCCCTCTAAGATTTCATCGTTTCGTAGCCACTGTAGATCCAATTTGATGTGGTCTTTGTTCACCTGAACCTCCAAGGTATTATGGTCAATATCCGCCTGCTCCTCCAAGATAAGTGTCAGAAACTTTTTACTTTGTTCACATCTCTTTTCCGTCAAACCATCCTCGAAACCCTCAACACCGACTGCCTGTGCCTCCAATGCATTTAATGTTGCAACAATATCCTTCTTTCTCGCCTCCTTGTTGACCAGGGAATTTGAATTTTGAAAGTTGTCAAGCCCCACGTCATCATCTTCAACAGAGTGTTCATCAGATAGCCCTTCCAAACCCATTTTATCTAACCAATATCCACCAGAATCCTATGAAGAGGTATTTCTGTGTGGATCCCCCTGATTGTTCGCCGTTTTAAGATCAGTACCCATATTGACAATATTACCACCAATATGATCTTAAACAACTTTGATTTCGAAAAATCCCCACCAACTTTTAAGCCTATCACCCTGTCTAGTGATGATCTTATAGATGTTGATAAAAAAATTATGCCCACATCAAACAGTTTTTTTCCTTCTAGTGCTCTCATCAACTGATAAAAATGTGCCAACAGTAGAAGGAATTTTCTTGACGAATCCTTCATCCCAAGCATGGACAGGAACTCCAAAGCATTTGAGCCATACGAATATTTCTTTGACAATATCTGTAGGGGTCCAAGGACGAATATCATCGAACCAAATAGAGAACCAAGCTTTGTTATTTTTTACGATCTCTGCGATCTCATCATTCGCTTCGGCTGATAAAAGGACCAGCTTCCCCCCAAAGGTGTAGCAGTGATGGAACCGTAACCCTCTAACCACAACTTTATTGAATACTGAAGAAACTTTCATATCTAAACATTTGACCCACAAAGCTGCCTTTTAGCCATGTTGTATTTTCCTCGTTGATCTCGTTTTCTATCCCTGCCCATGTGTTATGATTATTTCTTGTTCCATTTATTTTTGTACAGTTGTATTATTTGAACATCAAAATGGGACAACAAAAGTCAACAAATTTTTTCATGGTTAATGCAGTTCAAAAACGTGATTAATGAAGTGTTGAGTTTGATTAATGGACATTCCAAAGTGTCATAACTTATTAACTATCAACTCAACTTCATTAACCACAATTTTGAACGTCATTAACCACGACTTCTCAGGTATTCAAATATAACCTACTAAATGTCAATTGGTCAATGGACATCAAGGAAAAAATTTTACACTAATAATATATACTACTTTTTTTGACATAAATATATACTACTTTAATCCTTATAAAACACATACTGGACAACAATAAATTTACCTAACCTATAGATAAATATTGAGGTATTTACATATTTTGAAATCTATCTATACTATATATATTTAGGAATAATCTTATTGAATGTTCTTCCACATGTCAGTCTCTGGGAAAAACATCATTTAATTCAAATCTTCTTAAATACACATGATATCATATTATCAAATGAAATTATTAAATATCCAAATTTGAGTCACAAGAGATTTGATTCGAATTTTAATGCACCCAATGATAGTCTGAATCACTTTTAATGCACTTTAAAATTTTAGAAAATTTCGTGTATGATATAAGAAAATATTACAATATTAAATGCATTCAAAATATTTTTTTTTTATAAAAGGTTACACTATAGCAAAAACACACAATTTTCAAATTTATACAAGATCTCATTATGATGAAGGACCGATATAATATTGCAATTTTTAAACGTATCAAACGCATTGAAAATTCTACCAAATCAATTAATATTAAGATAAAATCAATTTAATGCTTAAATAAATTATACAATTTCTTGGTGCAATTAACCTAACTTTTTCTCATATTGGGATTCAACACCACATGTTACCCTCTCTTCTCTTTGCATCATGTCCTCTTTTCTTTTATGCTTTCTACACTATTTTCTTTTTTTTCTCATTAGTGCTCACAAGGATTAATACACTCTTTATTCAAATTGAGAGACTAAGTGGTAAGTCTTAATCTTCTCCATATTGGTTTTTTTTTTCCCTTCATATTTCTCCATCTTTTTGGTGGTTGTTTTTTTGTTTAGGATGCAGATTTTTGCTTTGGAGCTTAGGTTTTTGCTTTGGGTTTTCCATTTTCGTATGTTGTTTTAGAACTTATTTTATCCCTGTTTCTCTTCATTTTTAGTTGCTTCATTTGTCAGATATATTGCTCACCTCGCCAAAGTTTTTATTTTATTTCATTCTATATCTCTGTGATATATATGTTCTTCTCTCACAAATCTAGAATGGCTTAATTTTTTGTTTATTATTCTAAATCTCTATTAATTATGACTATGGTTCACGCCATTACAGGTTAGCCAAATTTTAAATCTGGAAAGAGGATTGGTGTGAAAAGGGGATACTCGAGGTTACTGAAATGGTGATTAATATCTCTCTTCACATTTTACAACTTTATTAGAACTCTAATCTTTCTGGCATTGATAATTAATAAGTGGCACATGTCCATCAAAACATGAATTAAACAATTATATATATATATATATTGACTAAAAAGGATTTTCATTCATTTCTAAAACAACACAAATTCAACATCGCTAAAAACCGAAAAGGATGAATCTGCGAACAAACTCACAGCACCCAGGTTAATAGCATAACACGACAAAATGCCTACAAATGTGACAAAATCAAAGTGACTGGAATACCCATGCCTCCGCGTCTGTGACATTGACCCCAAGTATTGATTGAATCTATAATGGATCGAAGCTGATCTGCCAATCTGAACCAAACGAACACCGCAACAAGACGAGAAACCAAATGGCCCAAAACCACCCCCTTCCGATGAATGAGGAAGAAGGAAAAGAGGAGAAGAGGGAAGACTGAGAGAGAGATGCGGCTCTTGGAGTGTGTTTGGGAAAGCTGGAAAAAAAAGATTATGCTGATAATCTGTTTTCAAATAATTGATTATTGTGATAATCGATTATAATCAGAATCTGTTTTTGTTAATTTGGGTATGTTTGCTGAAAAGTGATTTTAAGATAATCTATTTCGTTTGGGTGGTACAAAAATAATCACTTTTACATAGTAAATTACAAAAAAGGGTATGAATTTATTTGTTTATAGTATTTGGTGGGAAAATAAATAATATTTTTTTTAACATTAGAATTTTTTTAATAATAGTTAAAACAACAAAAAAAAAGTTCCCAAATTAAATAAATATAAGATACACATTTTTAAAAATTTTATCTTTCATTAATTCTCTAAGAAAAATATCTTTCATTCCAGTGCAGTTGTTTTATGGGGTACAGTGACAATAGTTTAGTAACTCAACAATGGTATGTTGGGGCAATACGGGAAGAAAAGGGCATACATGCATGGAGCAGGGGCATAAAAAAACAGTTTTTTTTATAAAACAGTCCAACAAAAGAGATTGTTAAAAGCATGTTAAAAACAGCTTTTTTTTCCATAAATAATTTTTTTAGAAAAAATAATCTGATAGTCAAATATAATGATTATTTACAAAACAGCTTAAAGCATAAAAAAACAGCTGAAAGTGTGTTTCCCAAACATGCTCTTGATCTATACCTTAAAAGATTTAGTCGCTTACTGTTTGAATGAGATTGAAAAATTATTAGGGTTAAACAATTATATATTTAAAAATAAAATTCTAAAAAAATTATCATATTCTCGTAAATGGACTTGTTTCATTTATTTTGTATAAATAACATATCTAATAATATTTTTTTTAGTGCTGCGTGCACCAACTTTACAAATTGTTCATGGGTGCTCAGACGGTTGAATCTTGTATTCTCTATTTTTGTTGTACGTTTTTTTTTTTTGCTCTTTATTTTTCTCCTTCTCCTCCTCTCTTTCCACGGCTGCCACCTTTCCCGCCACTCATCGTTGCCGCTACCTCCATTGTCATTGGCGGCCATCGTCAACCTCCACTGCCACCATCTCAGCCGTCGCTATACCTTAACCACTGCCTTTGGCAATTACCGACTTCAACCGCTGATGATCACTTTTGCCGGCTACCCAAAACGACAAAGACCGCCGACAACCTCTATCGATAACTACCAAAAAGAAAGAAGAATAAAACAAAAGTTAAAGGAGGCAACCATATGTTGTCCCTAGTTTTTAAATAATGTGGTGCAATCGAAGTTGTCTTGCACGGGTTATTGCTTACGTCAGAATATTGGGCTTTTTTTCTCTTGCTTGCACGTGGCTCACCAACTTTCCAGCCGCTTCCCACGTCTCTGCGGATACACTTTATAGTTTACTTTCAAAGTCTTTTTATTTTACTATCGGAGCTAATTTCTATCTGTGTCATTTCTTGGTAATAGTCTTAAAAGGTTACAATTTATATTTGATTTTAAAAATTAAAACAAAAATTGTAACCCTTGAATATATGATATATGGCTGTGATTGGAAATGAAGAGAGGATATGAAGACAACTTGGATGGAGAGATCTATTTTCTAATAGTGAAAGCATTGCACTATTTTTATTTTTTATTATTTATTGTATACTCTTATTATTAATCCATATAAAAGAAATCAACTTAGGTTGATCCAAGTGGTAAGAGCTTGGGCTCATTCAACATTCGAATCTTGATTGATGTGAATGAAAAAAAAAATAGTTGGGAGGAGACGTGCTGACATTTTGTATGCATTTAATGTATATAAGATTGATTAGTCGTATTTTAGCTAATTAATGATAAATATACTTTTACGCACTTCGAATTCATTCATATAACAGTTTTTTTTTTTTTTACCAATAATTAAATTTTTATCTACTTCTACAATTAAAAAGTTAAAATTGGGCAATCTATGAAAAATTAAAAAGTTAAAAAGTTAAAATTGGGCAGCACGGATAACATGAAATTCACCATGTACAGTTGCGTCACTTTTTTTTTATCCATATATTGTTCTTGCCAGGGTCCTCTCTTTTCTATCCCAGTGCCGCAACCCCAAGCTCACTTTGGTATTTTTTAGGCTAAAATGCACTTTTGGTCCCTCAGGTTTTTCACTTTGGGGAAATTGGTTCCTCAACTATTTTTTTTGGCGAATTTAGTCCTCCTACTTTTTCAATGTTGCAAAAATCATTCCTCCGTCATCTTTCCATCCAAACTTGTGTCATCTTCCTTTTCTTAGTTATACTTTCCCCAGAGTATCTTCTCCTTCATCTTCATATTTGAAGGGTCAACTACATCCATTATTATAGACCAACTTCTCCATCATCTTTGGCTATCTCAAACGATTCAGAGAAATAGAAGCATTCCGAAAGAAGAAGATGATCTTCAGTAATGTGTACGTCACATGATACGATGAAAAAAAGGTTTTTAAACTTAAATTTTGTTTTTAATTTTTTATTTATTATATGGTGACACATGGAACTGATACTTGAATGCCATGCTGGCACACGTTTGCCACGCCTATTTCTGCTATATTTTGGATAGGTAGATGACGGAGGGATGATTTTTGCAACATTGGAAAATTAGGAGGGCTAAATTCGCCAAAAAAAAAGTTGAGGGACCAATTTCACCAAAATGAAAAACTTGAGGGACTAAAACTATATTTTAACCTATTTTTTAACTTGTGGCTCTCATACGCTCACTTCTTCTACATATTCTCTCGTTCTTTATAGTGTTGCGTGCATCGCCTTTCTAAATTGCTCGCAGGTTCTATCGTAAATGGACGATATTATTAATTTTTTCAATACAAAATGTAAATTTTATTATGGTTTTAACAGATTATTTTAATAATTATCATATCAATTTTTTTTTTAATGACTTATTTTCTAATTAATTTTAATAAAATATAAAAAAGAATAAAATCGATATTTGATTTATGCTTTTGGCAATTGCATGACCATGGAAAAAATGAGTGCCATGATGGATAAATGTTAGTTGTTATGGATCATTAAAAGAAAAAATGTTAGTTGGTAGTTTATTATGTTAGTAGGAAGTGAGATTTAAACCTTACATCTTATATTTCCCAACACATTTGTCCTACACCCAAAAGCTTCTTGACCATCTTATGTCTCCCTATGTTTCTCACGTTTAATGTGCTCACACTTCGATTGTGACTCCTTCCATTTTACTATTTCGTTTTAGTGTGAAGTTAATTGTATCGTTTAGGGTTTGGCACTATGATGCTAAAGTTAAACATATATTAAAGAAATTTTTAATTATCGAAAAAAAATTGTAACGTATGTAGGTTTTAAAATAAGACTTGTTTTTAAATTCAACTCAAGTTATATTTTGAGTTGTTTCAACTCGGTCTGACACACCATTGTGTGATGGTCCCTTATGCATGAGGTCGTGGATTCAATCCTTAGATTCATTTGTATGAAAAAAAAAAAAATTCTTGAAATGGGTCTCCACTTAAGGGTCTGACAGAATCCCAAGAGATTAATTTCTTACATATTAGGTGCGAAGATGCTCTGGAGAACCAGGAAAAAATCGATTCGGTATCACATATTTTAAAAAATATATATATTTTGTAGAATTAATTATAAATGTAATTAATAAGCTTTTCACAATATAACAATAATATTATTTATTTTAAAATATAAATTATAAATATGCATTAATTTTAGATTTTTGTTTTTATAATTTTATTTTTAACTATCTAAAATATTTAGATATACAATCGACCCAATTAAGATTGATCAATCAAATTATCTAATCCTGTTCAGCACTTATCCCACGTAGATTCCTATTTTAGGCTCAGCTCTACTTTTTTTTTTTTTTATAAGTAATTTAATTCATTAAAATATAAGTTTTAATTTCAAAGTGATTATTCTCACCACCTTCTAAAAAGGGTTGAAGAATACCCATCCTATCATGTGATGGAAGCTAGAAAACATATTGGCTTATAGTAAAGATTTTTTATACTATAATTAATTATAAATTATTATGTCATTAAAAATGTTTGACTCTTATAGTTATTATATGATATATAAAATGGTTGATGATTAATTAACAATATATCTTTTTTTTTTATATGAATTTTCAACAATATATCTTTATACTAACAATAGAACTTCCGTACACATATTTATCACTAACCAATCCATTAAGAGAGTGTGTGGAAAGCGGTGGCTCATGTACTTAACATACATATGAAAAGTAATAATATTGTATTACTAGAAGAAGCGTATCTCCATAATCTTTTCCAATGTGAGATCACAGATGATATCTCTAACGAAAATGCTAAATGATCAAAACCATGTGGGCACTTTTGCACGAATGTTTTGACGGAATGAGTTTTCATTATTATCCCACTATCTTTCACCTTTTCTTTTTCCATATTTTCCGTTTTCTCTGTCTATTAATACGTTGAGAGAGGAAGATGATGACACCTAAGCCACAAAGGTGAAGAATCTAGGCAACTGTTTGAAGATGATAATTAACATAAAATTTATTTTTAGAGTAAAAATATTTTACATCAAACTTAATTTCAGAGTATAAATATCCAAACATATAAATCATTTTACTTGAAACACAAATTTATTTAAATCAATTTTATAAAATTAAATTCATTCTAAATCACTTTTAGCAAACGCTGGTTCAAACACACATTAAATCAATTCACAAAAATCAAACTTTTTAGCAATATGCTCTTTGATGCTATCGGGGATATGGAGTGGAATCTATGACTTCAGTTGCAAATGCTATATAATATACCTCTAGTCCTCTAACCTCTCCAAAACAGACCTTATTGTTAATTAACGCCTTTCTTATCAAGAGAGGTTCTTCTCTTCCCTAGTCTAACCTTCTATTTTTCTGTACCTCGTTTGGTATTTCCGAATTTGACTTTATTCCTTATTTCGGACCCTCAAATCCTATAGCCATTTTGCTTGTTTTGTTAACTGTGTTAATTGAATTTAAGCTACCACCTTACAGGATCAAGGCATGGGTGGATGTATGTCAGGTTCGGCAAGAGGGAAGCAGGCTAAGGGAGGGTTCCCTCAAACCGCCGTTGCCAATACTAATGATGAGGGACCAAGCACAGTAAGTGCATATTTAGATAGGAATCAACGATCTTAAAAATGTGTCTCATTTCTGTCTCGTTCATTTATATTGTGTTATGTTATTTAAAAAATATATATTTATAATGAATATTGTGATTAATTTTTTAAGTCACATAATCTGAGTGGCTATGGCTAGGACAGGTGATCGTAATGCTTAAAATTTATAAAAATAATTGTTTTTTCAAGAACTCACTTAAAAAGCTTTAGTAAGAAGTTATTTTGAACGAAACGTAACCCTAAATAAGCAGCATGACATCCTCTTCTTCTTTTCCGTGTTTTCCACTAGCAAACGCGCAACTGAGAAATTTACCTTAAAACTTTGCAGTTCTAAAATGATTCTGTGATTAGTTAATATTTTCTTATACCCACGTAGCATACATATTCTTGCACCTTTCATTTCCTATAGTTGATAATGGTGACTATATATATTTTCGTTGAATTCCCATCATCCACTATAGGTGACTATCTGTGTTACCGATTAAAGGATCTTCATGCAGGTAGGTGAAGGAGTTCATCATCGCATGCATGCCTTTCAAAAGAGTTTTCTATATAGGTGTAGCTGTACATTTTGCGGCTCATTAGCTTAGAAATTTTCATTAGGATTTTATAAAGACAAGTATAGATGAAGAGCATAAGCACAAAGACATGATTTGATAATTAAACTTAGTGGAAAATGACTTTTTGTTGAACTGTTTGGAAAACTACGTAAGCCAACGTATGATGATGTGACTAAAAGCCCTGTTTGGAAAATCATAGCTTACGGTTTATTAGAATTTTTCATATTACTATGTGTTCTTTTAATATAAAAAAATAATAATATTTGAGTAAACTTATCAAACTCAACAATTATTTTTCACTTATTTTATCAAACTCATTTGTTAAATTTTCTAGAAAAGTCTTGAGCAAAATCTCATATTTGATCAAAAAACTGTTTTGCACATTTATAAAAGACTTAATTATTGAGTTAGTCATTGAACTATTTGAGAATTTTCAAGAATGTACTTGAACTAATTTATTTTAACTAGGTCCCTAAACTTATATAAAATTTTCAATTGGGTCCCTAAAGTAGAAATGTGACAATATAAAATAAAAATTAACAAAATGATAGATGATGAATTTAGAAAAAAGAAATATTGTTTGACATAATAAAAAAATAAAAAAATATGAATATGAGAGAAAAATATCACTATTTAAAATAATAATAATAATAATAATAATAATAATAATAATAATAATAAAAAATAATAATAATAATAATAATAAACTTAGTTAGAACAGTTATTGTTTAGCATAATAATTAAAAAAAAGATAAATTTGAGAGATAAAATTCAGCTCTTGAAATGATAATAACGAAATAATAAATATAAAATTGTGTTAGAAAATTCATATTTTATAATAAAATATTAAGAGATTAAACTGATAAACCTCAATTAAAAATTATACATTTTTTAATAATAATATATTATTAATGGATGATTCTGAAGAAGAAAAAATTCAAATAAAAATAAAATAGTAAAAGATGAAACTTTGCGGTGAATGTCATTATTTGAAATAATTATTATTTGTAACAAAAATTAAATAAATAATCATTATTCTAATATTATAACAAGAGACATGAAACTGAGTAAAAAAAATTCAATATTTAAAAATAAAAAATAAAAAATGTAATTTAACAACAAAGTTATTGTTTGGAATAATAAATAAAATAAAGAATCTAGTTAAGTAAATATCATATTTTATTTTGATTGTCAATTTTATTGGGAGTTATTTAGTTTATTTTATTATTTATTATATTATTTTATATTTTAATCGAGTTTTATCTTAATTAGATCAGGGACTCAATTAAAAATTTTATATAAGTTCAGGGACATAATTAAAAACTTTTATAATTCAAGGGCCTACTTGAAAATTCCCAAATAGTTCAGGGACCAACTCAATAATTAAACTTTTATAAAACAATTATATCACATCATAATCTGAAATTTCATGAAAACCAAATCTTTCATTTCCTATCTTCAATACTCTCTCAACCTTATGTCTCCCTCACCATTTAAAGCATTTTTTTACATAAGGACTTCTTCTTATATAAAATCCTTTTTATATAAGATCTTTTTATATAGACGCTTAAATAAGTATATGCATTTAAATAAGTTGTTTATACAAACAAGAGCACAGCATATAGTAGTTTACCTCATAACTACAGTTCTAAAATGATTCTGAGCTGTTTACTTGTACCCATGTGAACAAACATATATTTAGCACCTTTCATTTCAAGTTATTAATCAAGAGATAGGATCCATTCAAATTTTTTCTAATAATTAATTTTAATTTTAATTTTTGTTTGGAACCCATCCTAATTAGCCCTTTGGGCCGAGTGGATCCACCAGAGTATTCTCACGACGTAGGTCCTTTGGGTCCGCTATGGGATTAATCTCTGATTCGACTGATTGAGCAATGTTTTACCCCTTGGTTCTCGCCTCTCAATAAGGGTGACTCCATAAGAATTTGAGCCCGGGTTCCCCAGGTCCTCTTCCTTATGGGGGCAAGTTGCTTCCACTTGACCAATACCTCATTGGTTAATTTTAATTTTAATTTAATCCAGTGGTTTAGAATTATCATTTTTATTAAAGAGATAATAACTAAAAGTAACTTTAATATAAAGAAAAATAGAATATATCTATTGAAGAAAAATACTAAATATATTGACTTTTCATTAAAATTATAATAATTTGTATTTTAAATTCATAAATATTTATTATTTATTTAAATTTTTAAGGTATCTCTTTTCCCTCTTTATTAAAATAATATAATACTGCAATATGTAACTAATAATATATAAACTTTGATTGTATAATTATTTTAATAAAGAGAGAAAATACTAATCAGATAATTAAATAAATAATAAATATTTATGAATTAAAAATATAAAATATTTAATAATATTATTATAATATAATGAAAAATCAAGAATTTTTAATATCTTTCTTCATTAAATATATTCTATTTTTCTCTTTGTATTAACGTTACTCTAAATTATTCTTTTTCTTCAATAAAAATGATAAGTTTAAGCTGTTAGATGAAATGAAAATGGATGATTAAAGATTGATACAAGAGCAAAGTTTGTTACCTGATGTCAATGTATACTGTGTCATTAACTTATATATTAACATAATTATCAGTTTATGGAGTTTTAGTAATACTCTATACAGTCTTAATTAATTAACTACTAATTTTGGTTTGATACAAGAGTAAATTTTGATACTTGATATATATCTATTGCATACTATGTTTAGCTTTTATTAACTTTTGCATTTTGTTAGTAACCACTGATATATATAGCTAACTTGTGGTTATGACGCTAATGCTACCCTTCTCTTATGTACGTAGCTCTCATCATCAGTGGCCGGTTCAAGAAATGCTACTGCCCATGATCCTCAACCAGCAACCACCATGCTTCTGCCACACAGTAATGCCATTAGAATCATATTTCATCCACAGTCAAGCATTCCTTGTCCTAGAGCTTCCAATACGTCAACCTCTACTCCTAGAACTCCATTACCCACTAATCAGAAGTGTTTTGCCCGCAGAGCAGGGGGGATGGGATAAAATTGTTGAATAAAGATTAAATCGAAGTAATGGCATTTTATGGTAATGGTTATGTACTTCTGGCGTTGCTAATATCAATTTTATGAATAATTATTTTATAGGTTATATGGTATTAAAAACATATTGATTTGAAAACACTTGCATATTCAGAACTAACAATGTTTTTTTTTGAAGGCGAGAACTAACATTTTTTTAAAACTACTCTTAAACAGTTTTGGATTCTTTGTTTTGGACACTAAATAACAAAATGAATTGAAATATACACTAAGTATGAAAATTATAAGAAAATTTGAGTGAATTATTATTATAGAAATTGTGAAAAATTAATTACACTTTTTTGGTATTTAATAGGATACCCTCACAGATAAAAATGTGATACTAACCCTCGGTCTAGGGTGGCAGTTATAAAGTCATCTCTAAAGTGGCGACCTCAAGATTCGAATTATAAGGACTTGTTAATATTTTCCCCGGTTTGTTTTCTATGATTGCTTTATAATATATCATGTACTCACTACAAGAAATAAGTTATTTCTGTAGCTAAACATGAAAATTCGGTCGCTAATATATATAACATTAAAAACCGGACAGAGACTGTCGCATTGTAACATAATGAAATAACCCATACATGTTTATAAAGAAAACATAACATAACTGAAAACATAAACCCAACCCCGATATCACACTATAAAGCTGGGTATAACCAATTCGATAAAACAATTCGGATACAGCTGGAAACAAACTAAACAACTACTGAAACGGAAATCCTATCTACGAGTCGCGGCTCCTCAGAGTCACTCCTCAACTGGCTGCACATCGACCTCTGCATAAACGATACAAGCCACAAACGAGAAACATAGAGATAGGGAGTAAGAAACATATATATATATGAATATAATGGCAAGGAAGCAGTCAGCAAGATGAGCATACATCAAACAAGCATGTTATATCAAACAGCAATATCATAACAATCATCATCATATAACGTGTATGCTATGCAATGTAGTTTTGCTCCACTCCTCTACTATGCACTTGGATCCAAACTAACCCAGGATGCCAATTTTGGGGTTATATTTCCACATTGGCCAAAAAGCACCAACGCCGGTCAGACCATCAGACCATGGGTGGACCCCTTGGACAACCAACACATCTTATCATCGGATGCGCCACCACAGTGTATACTTGATTCCCTTTCGGACGAATCCCGTGGACAGCCAGATCGTCTTACTCTCGGACAACCTCCCCGATGTTGCATAACCTTCCATCAACATCTCCGATGCGTGAATGCATGGCAGACAACACACAACCACAACCACCACCTCCGCTTGGGCCCATAGGCTACCCAAGTTTTATCACCATCAACACCTCGACCACTAGGCTATCGAGGATTATCATTTAACGTTCATTGTTAAGTCTTTTAAGCATCAACAACACTCTGGCCATTAAGCACCAAAGCTCAACACCTTGACCATCAAGCATCAAGGCCCCCTTGGAGCGAACACTAGGCTATCGTACAACATCTTATCACTTGGAGCGAACACTAGGCTACCAAGGTTCAACATCTTAGCACTTGGAGCGGACACTAGGCTACCAAGGTACAATGTCTTATCACTTTCTTTAATCTTCATGTTCCATTGGTATCTTATTAAGTCTTTTAAGCGTTTGGGGTGAAAACCTTTATTTCGATGTTCTGGTTTCTGTTCTGGTCAGGTGAGCACGGGTGTGCTCACCCTCAGCACGGGCGTGCTGGACCTGCAGGCAAGCACGATCGTGCTGCCTGCTGAGCACAGGCGTGCTCAAATGCGCGCCCTGCTCTGGATTTCAAACTGGAGCACGGGCGTGCTCCTTATCAAGCACGTCCATGCTCAATGGAGCGTGGCCGTACTGATCTGGGAAGAAAGGGTCAGAAACCCTTTCCCAAATCCTTGGGACAATTCACAGATTCAACCTATTGGCTTTTACTAAATCATTGAACATCAGCTTCATTAATCTTAACTGTTCTTCATTAATATTTATGTCTTATCATCATGGGGAATTAATCCTTTAATCATAGATTCATTATTAATGTTCCTAGAACACTCACTAATCAATCCTAGGGTCTTTACCTAAGCCCTATGAACATAACCTTACCTCTCACACTATATTCATGTATTATGAACAACTGGGGAAACATCCCTTAATTATCATTATCATCCCTTAACGTATTTTAACGTCTTAACATTATTGTTGGCATTAACATCTTCAACAATCAACACTCATAAAGAGCCAACACAACAACAGCCGATAACATCATACTCATCATAATCATGGCGTCACAACATCAACATATTTATAACAAACAACATCAATCAATAATAACAGTCATGCCAGTCATCAACATCATAACAATTAAGCATCATATAACCCTTCGTCTTACGCTACCCCCCAAGTTTACATACTCATACTATTTCTTCTCCCCATACCTGGTATGAAGATCGGGCTCCTGATAATAAACTGGTCCCATTCCCTCAAGCGGCTCGACAAACGAACCAAGCCTTGGCCAACAAAAAGGTTAACCAATTAGTTCCCAATTCAACAAAAGGAAAAGGAAACAGAAGAGGGATAACTGGCTTACCTTACAAGACACTAATGCGCACGTTCCTCCCCAAACACCGCAGCGATTCCAAGAACTAGGAAGGGTTCAAGGGAGAGAAAGAGGAAGAGAGGTTTCTGCTGTTTTGGAGGTAGAGAAACCTGTAACATCCCGGGTTTTAGGGTTTTGTTTTATGTAAGAGGAAAATGTTTAAGACTTGGATTACATAGTTGAGATGTTGTTTGATGCATAGAGACATTTGCATGGCAAGTACGCAGCCTTTTCGAGTGAGTTTGAACGTAGGAACAAAGTTAGGGTTTCCCGGTTAGCGTCTTTAAGACATCTGAGTGTGAAATAAGAATATTGGAGTTAGAGATGAGATTAGGAATTTTTGATGGTTGGAGGTTGTTTATTAGGTCCTAATGAGCCTATATCTCAAATTTGAGGTCAATCGGACGTCGAACGGACCTCGAACGTAGAGAGTTGACTTTATGGTCAAAAAGTCAACGCTCAAGCGTGGGTGTATCCACGCTCAAGCGCCCGAGTCAACAGACAGGGCCATGCGTTGACCTGCCACGTGTCACCAGGGCTGACGTGGCACTCCAGGAATGGTTGCATGGCGCGGTGGCTTTCCACGCTCAAGCGTGGATTGTTTCACGCTCAAGCGTGGCCACGCTCAAGCGTGGAAATTCTCACGCTCGAGCGTGGGGACGTGTTTCAGCAAAAATAAAATGACTTAAGTGACTTAAGTCACTTAAGTCATAACTAAAATAACAGAGAGCAGCAAGCTGAGAAAATGATGGAGACAGAAGGAGTGAGCAAGAGAGAGCTTAGAGAGAGAGGGAGAGAAAGCTAGAGAGAGAGATAGAGAATGGGAGAGGAGAGAACCCTAAACCACCATTGTTGAGAGCTTTGGAGCTGGAACAGCTTCTATAAATCCGTCACCACACCTTATTCCACCGTTAGATCGTGTTGAAATTTCGTGGAGAGGTTATAGGTTGGTATTTCTTCATATCCAACGGTTGAATTTTCTGCTAAATCCTCAGAGAGTGAGTTATGTAACTCAGAAGAAGGAGAGCAACTCAACTCGCGTAGTTCCTGACCAGTCACCTTGGGAGGTTTGATCCAGACTCGTTCACCGTTGGATCGGGCTGAAATTTTTGGATAAGGTAAAGGAAAGGTAGTTCTTTAAACTCAACGGTCAAATTGTTAAACAGAGGTCTATATGTTGAGATATTGAGCCCGAACAGTGGCGGGTTCACCATTGATACTGCAGTTTTTGAGTTCCTTACATTGTGCCTTTCGTAATGTGATGCTTAGGTGATTTTTCGGAGGCTTGGAGGCTCTGTTTCTGGTCGAGGCAGAATCGAGGAGTTCGAGGACGTCTCGTTTTAGTTCGTGTCGTCGCGTTACGTCTAGTGTGGGCTACTTTCAGGTGGGGGAAAGAAACCATTTAACGTCGGAAACGGCGCAGTTACATTTAGTTCGATAATGGCGTAGGGCGACCTAAACCCTACTCGAGAGCGAGTAACGGACAATGTCCATGTCACATTGGGGACTACTTAGTGGTACCAATGATGATATTGAAATTGTGCGTTTATCGTCGTTACGATAAAAATATATTATTTTGTTATTTTATGACTGGCTGTTGTGACTGCTTGGATTGGTTGCGTTATTGTGATGATTGATGACTGATAATGAGTGCTGGTATTTCTTATTAAAATTATTATTATCATTATTATTATTATTAAAATTATTATTGTTATTATTATTATTATATTGGAAATGATGCCATGATTAATATGATGATTTGATGGAATAATGTTATGATGCCATGAGTGTAATGATTATGAGTAGAGTTTGAGTAAGTGATGAGATATGATGAGCATTGATGATGTATTGGGGAAATCATACTTTATGTGTTAGTAGTGCCTAACCGAGCGATTGATGTTATATGATGATGAGATTTTATTGAGGTTATTTATGAGGTGATGATGAGCGGTTATGGCACTAGGGGGTGACCTGAAACATGGTCTGTGATATGTGGACCTGAAACATGGTCGTTTTGTGGACCTGAAACATGGTCGTTGGGGTCTATTCCTCGGAGAGAGAATTCCCGGGGTCTAGGCTAACGGCGGACCGTCCCAGACATGATTTCATTTTAGTTGCAGCTATAGTTCATGCGTTGCATGAGCACCCTGGCCGTGGTCCAGAGGTGTGCACCGGTTGTGTAGCTATAGTGCCATTGCTTTGCATGGGCACCCTCCAGCCGCGGACGAGGGTGTGTGCCGGGGCCTCTGGGATGTGTCGATTGTTGTGATATCCGGATATGGCCGACTACCTAAGGAGATTCATACACATTTGCATTGCATCATGATGGGGGTAGAGGAAAAGACCTAGATGTAAATTGAGGATGTTTGTGTTATATATATAAACTATATTTTGGGAGATGGATGTTTATCGTGCTGTTATAGAATTAAATGTCGCTAAACCCTTTCCACGTTTGATGTTATATGGCTTCTTATCCCCTTTTTCTTTTTGTTGTATACTTGTACATATATGTTTTGCATAACAGATCCAGATCGTGTTGATGGCGCACTGGGATCACCCATGGATGACTCATGACCCGGGGTTTCCCCTCTCGGGGACCTTTGAGGTTGAGTGCTTAGATCCGAACGGGTGGCTCGTGGACCCAGTCACTCGCTTCGTTGTGTATACGGGTCCTACGTCCATCACCTCCGGGTTCGGACAGGGAGCGCCGATAGGATTCGTCGGCACATTTCGTGTTGGCACTACCCTTCCTTTCCAGGTAGGACAGCCAGATGGACACATACCGCCGATGCCGCCGATGCCAGGCATGGCCCCCAGATCCCTTCATGGTACCCTTTGAGGTACTAGTTCCAGGACTCGCACCGGCACCAGCACCAGGACCCGAGTTGGCACCTATCCAGGAGGAGGAACCGGTTGCCCCCGCCCAGGACCTGGCACCCCTTCCAGAGGTACCCGCGCCTCCAGAGGTCCGGGCTATGGTTTCAGAGTCTTCTCGAGTGTCTACCAGACAGTTTTCATCCCCGTGATAGTAGACTTTACTGACAGAGGTTTCAGAGGCACATATATGTTTTGCATAACAGATCCAGATCGTGTTGATGGCGCACTGGGATCACCCATGGATGACTCAGGACCCGGGGTTTCCCCTCTCGGGGACCTTTGAGGTTGAGTGCTTAGATCCGAACGGGTGGTTCGTGGACCCAGTCACTCGCTTCGTTGTGTATACGGGTCCTACGTCCATCACCTCCGGGTTCGGACAGGGAGCGCCGATAGGATTCGTCGGCACATTTCGTGTTGGCACTACCCTTCCTTTCCAGGTAGGACAGCCAGATGGACACATACCGCCGATGCCGCCGATGCCAGGCATGGCCCCAGATCCCTTCATGGTACCCTTTGAGGTACTAGTTCCAGGACTCGCACCGGCACCAGCACCAGGACCCGAGTTGGCACCTATCCAGGAGGAGGAACCGGTTGCCCCCGCCCAGGACCTGGCACCCCCTTCCAGAGGTACCCGCGCCTCCAGAGGTCCGGGCTATGGTTTCAGAGTCTTCTCGAGTGTCTACCAGACAGTTTCATCCCCGTGATAGTAGACTTTACCGACAGAGGTTTCAGAGGCAGTCAGACAGGAGCTCGTCCAGTGGGAGCGGAGGAGTGTCCGGACCTGCCGGACCACGGGATGCAGACGACGGTGGTAGTATTTGATGGCTCGGGCCAGTGTCATCTGCATAGGTGTGAGTGAGGTTTTGTTGTATTTTGAGAGGGGACAGGGTGTGGATAGAATCGGCGAGACATCTTCCCTTTTTATCTTTGAGGTATTTTTCTTTATGTTACGTACCACCGTTTTTGTACATATTTCGGGATCCTACTGATGGGAATCCCTTGACAGTTATGTATTAGGAAATGATGTACATAGTTATCTATATATATATATATATGTGTGTGTGTGATGTATCTGCATATTATCTAGTTACCTTTTAAGTTTTAAATTTTCTGCTATTTTGAATATGCACGCTTAACGATAATAACGAAATTAGGCTTTAATATTTTGCGTTTTTTTTAATGGGACGTTGGGGCGTCTCATTTGGTGGTATCAGAGCAGTTCGGTTCTGAAACGGACTGTGATTAGGGTGAACTGGCCATTTAGTCGTATCCACATCGGATAACGACTATGTTTAGAAGCTGGGTAGTGAGTCCGACGCGACATTTCTGTGACATATAGTATTTATATTCCAGTTTTATGTAGTATTATATGTCATATTGATGTGGGTTAATGATTTCTTTTCATAAGATCATGGTTCGAAGTAGAGGACGGGGAGTGGTAGACGTGGTGGTAGAGTTATAGAAGGTGTTGAGGATGAGCATCATCAGCCAGAGGATCGGAGGTGGAGGAGAGTCATTCGAGACTCTTCGGATTATCCGCGAGTTAGCATCGTTCTGTTGCAGCAGGCGCAACAGAATGCTCAGAGGATGCAGAGAGATGCGGAGTTACAAGAACAACAGGATAGGAGGAGAGCTGTTGAGGCTGAGGATGCGGGGTTGGCTACCTTTTTGAAAGGTAAGCCGCCACGGTTTGGAGGAGAGTATGACTCAGAGAGGGAGCTGAGTGGTGGATACAAGAGTTGGAGAAGGTCTTTGACACCATGAGATGCAGAGATGACAGGAAGGTGGCTTGCACCGCCTTCATGTTGACCGGAGAGGCGGAGCCATAGTGGAGAGGCAAGAGGGGATTGCTTGAGGCTGAGGGCAGATTGATCGGTTGGGAGCTGTTCAGAGAATGTTTCTTCGAGAAGTACTTCTCGCGGTTAGTCAGACTTGAGAAGGAGAGAGAGTTTATGAGTCTTCAGTAGGGAGACATGTCTGTTGATGACTATGCGGCCAGATTCGAGGCCCTGATTCAGTTTTGAGTTCTGCTAGAGGTTTCCGGATAAGGATTGGATGTGCCGGAGTTTGAGGAGGGTTTACGGCATGAATTAAGGAGGGCTATAGCACCCTTGGATATTTTGAGCTTTCCAGATATGGTAGAGAGGGCCAGTGCCATTGAGGGTATTGATCAGAGGCGAGAGATAGAGTTGAGACAACAACACAGTGGAGGCCCGATCATATCTAGTGATCAGAGGGGGAAGCAACAGTGGTTCTTAAGGGAGGCGAGGACCCTATACCAGACTAGTGCAGGCAGTACAAACATCTGCACCATTACCAGTTTCTACATCAGTTAATGGAGGGGGTCAGCATAAGCCAGGCCCAGTTTGTTTTGGATGTGGGGGACCACATTATATTGAAATTGCCAGGAGAGTCAGGGTTGTTTTTATTGTGGTAAACCAGTTCATCTGGCTCGTGACTGCAGGCAGAGAGCTAGGCAGCAGCCAGTAGCTGTTGGACGAGGAGCCGGAGCTGGAGCTGGCGGAGATGGAGTTAGTATAAGAGGCCGAGTATCAGGATAGCATAGTGTTAGACCTCAGGCTACAGAGAGGGTGTTTACTGTGAGGGGAGTTGAATCCTCTCAATCTGCCGACCTTATCTAAGGTATGTGCTTGATATTTGGTAGATTCTCGTCAGTGTTCTTTGAATTAGACGTTGCACATTCAGTTATCTGGCATGAGTGTGCGGATCATTTACAGTCGTAAATTACGGATGGAGGAAGTTTAGTTCTTAGGACATGTAATTAATAGGGAGTAAGATTTGGAATGAGTGTCAGGCAAGAAGTTATTGGAAGAATTAGTTCTTGGGGGTAAGAGGCAGTGACCTAGTTGTTTAAAGAAGTGGTTATTAAGGGAATTGATTTGGCTAAATCGTTGTAGCCTTTTTATTGTTGAGTTGATGGTTAGAGCTGTGGGTTTGACTAGGGATATAGGTTTATAATTGAAAATCAGGAAGAGATAAGGATTGTAAGTGTTGTTAGCTTGTTAGTAAGAAAAAGGATGGAAGTGCTAGGTTATGTACGGACTATAGGCAGTTGTACGCTAAGCTATCCAAATGTGAATTTTGGTTAGAAGAAGTACAGTTCCTAGGTCATATAATCAATAAGGAAGGGATAGCTGTAGATCCAGTTAAGGTAGAGGCAGTGATTAGGTGGGAGAGGCCTAAGTCAGTAACAGAGGTGAGAAGTTTCCTAGGATTAGCCGGGTATTACAGGAGGTTTATTGAGGGTTTCTCTAAGATTGCGTTGCCTATGACGCAATTAACGAGAAAAGGTACGGCGTTTGTTTGGACAGAAAGATGTGAGGAGAGCTTTCAAAAGCTAAAGGAGAAGTTGACTACATCTCCTATGCTGACATTACCAGAGCCATTAGGACAGTTTGACGTGTACTGTGACGCGTCATATCAAGGTTTGGGTTGTGTTTTGATGCAAGAGGGAAGAGTAGTGGCTTACGCTTCCCGACAGTTGAGGGTTCATGAAAGAAACTACCCGACTCATGATCTGGAATTGGCAGCCATAGTGTTCGCATTGAAGATATGGCGACACTATCGATATGGAGCTAAGTTAAATGTGTGCAGTGATCATAAGAGTTTAAAGTATCTGTTTGATCAGAAGGAGCTGAACATGAGACAGCGTAGATGGATGGAATTTATTAAGGATTATGAGTTTGATCTTCAATACCATCCTGGGAAAGCTAATGTTGTGGCGGATGCACTGAGTCGGAAATCTTAGCACGTATCCGTGATGATGGTGAAAGAGATGGGATTTCTTGAATAGTTTAGAGATTTGAACCTAGGTATGGATTTGGTTGAGGATAGGATATGCTTAGGTATGATCACTATCAGCAGTGAGTTTTTGAAAGACCTCAGGTTTAAGCAAGTTCAGGATGAATATCTGCAAGAGATAAGTCGAGGCATAGATGAAGGGAAAGTTTCAAAGTTTAGGATGAGGCGGAGTAGTTCTTGGGTATATGAAATTGGTATTTGAGGATAAAGAATATAATTAGGTATGGTGTTCATGTAAAAAGGTGATTTTAGAACTTCACTTGAATGCTATGATTGGATTTGGAGAATTTGAAGATAAGGTTTGTATTACATATTATATACATGTTGATTTTCGGATTTATGATGAACTAGAAAGGTTGAAGGTAAGATTGACAGATTTTAGAGAGTTGTAAGATAAGATAGTGTTTGGGAGTAAACTTAAGTTTATGGGATTAATGCTTTGATGTGAAGATGGACTTATTTTCTAATGATGATAAGTTGGTTTAAAAAAAAAAAAAAAAAAAAAAAAGGAAGTTTAGGTGTATGGTGTTTATAAGAGAAGTTGATTTGAGTGTGGTTTGTCCATGATAGGATTTAAGTCCTTATGCTGAGAATATAAGTTGGAGGCCATTGGATGTTATTAAGATCTTTGACTTATGGAAGTAGTAGTAAATTTGGATATGGTGAAAGATTTATTATTCTAAGTAGTATTGGGTAGGATTTTAAGTATTTTATGGTTAAATCAAGATGGTTTAGAGATTAGATATGTATGCCCGAGGATTTTGAGTTTAGGATGATGATGTATAGATTTTGATGGCATAGTATGTAAATAATATGTGTGAAGTATGGATCGATAAGTTGGTGTAGGTTTAAGTTGTGATAAATGAAAGTATAAGAATCAGTAAGGTTGCATTATTAATAATTGTATCAGAGTGCGCAGCGGAGTTGATGTTGCCTATAACCCCTGCAGAAAATTTCGAGGACGAAATTTCTTTTAAGGGGGGTAGTAATGTAACATCCCGGGTTTTAGGGTTTTGTTTTATGTAAGAGGAAAATGTTTAAGACTTGGATTACATAGTTGAGATGTTGTTTGATGCATAGAGACATTTGCATGGCAAGTACGCAGCCTTTTCGAGTGAGTTTGAACGTAGGAACAAAGTTAGGGTTTCCCGGTTAGCGTCTTTAAGACATCTGAGTGTGAAATAAGAATATTGGAGTTAGAGATGAGATTAGGAATTTTTGATGGTTGGAGGTTGTTTATTAGGTCCTAATGAGCCTATATCTCAAATTTGAGGTCAATCGGACGTCGAACGGACCTCGAACGTAGAGAGTTGACTTTATGGTCAAAAAGTCAACGCTCAAGCGTGGGTGTATCCACGCTCAAGCGCCCGAGTCAACAGACAGGGCCATGCGTTGACCTGCCACGTGTCACCAGGGCTGACGTGGCACTCCAGGAATGGTTGCATGGCGCGGTGGCTTTCCACGCTCAAGCGTGGATTGTTTCACGCTCAAGCGTGGAAATTCTCACGCTCGAGCGTGGGGACGTGTTTCAGCAAAAATAAAATGACTTAAGTGACTTAAGTCACTTAAGTCATAACTAAAATAACAGAGAGCAGCAAGCTGAGAAAATGATGGAGACAGAAGGAGTGAGCAAGAGAGAGCTTAGAGAGAGAGGGAGAGAAAGCTAGAGAGAGAGATAGAGAATGGGAGAGGAGAGAACCCTAAACCACCATTGTTGAGAGCTTTGGAGCTGGAACAGCTTCTATAAATCCGTCACCACACCTTATTCCACCGTTAGATCGTGTTGAAATTTCGTGGAGAGGTTATAGGTTGGTATTTCTTCATATCCAACGGTTGAATTTTCTGTGAAATCCTCAGAGAGTGAGTTATGTAACTCAGAAGAAGGAGAGCAACTCAACTCGCGTAGTTCCTGACCAGTCACCTTGTGAGGTTTGATCCAGACTCGTTCACCGTTGGATCGGGCTGAAATTTTTGGAGAAGGTAAAGGAAAGGTAGTTCTTTAAACTCAACGGTCAAATTGTTAAACAGAGGTCTATATGTTGAGATATTGAGCCCGAACAGTGGCGGGTTCACCATTGATACTGCAGTTTTTGAGTTCCTTACATTGTGCCTTTCGTAATGTGCTGCTTAGGTGATTTTTCGGAGGCTCGGAGGCTCTGTTTCTGGTCGAGGCAGAATCGAGGAGTTCGAGGACGTCTCGTTTTAGTTCGTGTCGTCGCGTTACGTCTAGTGTGGGCGACTTTCAGGTGGGGGAAAGAAACCATTTAACGTCGGAAACGGCGCAGTTACATTTAGTTCGATAATGGCGTAGGGCGACCTAAACCCTACTCGAGAGCGAGTAACGGACAATGTCCATGTCACATTGGGGACTACTTAGTGGTACCAATGATGATATTGAAATTGTGCGTTTATCGTCGTTACGATAAAAATATATTATTTTGTTATTTTATGACTGGCTGTTGTGACTGCTTGGATTGGTTTGCGTTATTGTGATGATTGATGACTGATAATGAGTGTTGGTATTTCTTATTAAAATTATTATTATTATTATTAAAATTATTATTGTTATTATTATTATTATATTGGAAATGATGCCATGATTAATATGATGATTTGATGGAATAATGTTATGATGCCATGAGTGTAATGATTATGAGTAGAGTTTGAGTAAGTGATGAGATATGATGAGCATTGATGATGTATTGGGGAAATCATACTTTATGTGTTAGTAGTGCCTAACCGAGCGATTGATGTTATATGATGATGAGATTTTATTGAGGTTATTTATGAGGTGATGATGAGCGGTTATGGCACTAGGGGGTGACCTGAAACATGGTCTGTGATATGTGGACCTGAAACATGGTCGTTTTGTGGACCTGAAACATGGTCGTTGGGGGTCTATTCCTCGGAGGGAGAATTCCCGGGGTCTAGGCTAACGGCGGACCGTCCCAGACATGATTTCATTTTAGTTGCAGCTATAGTTCATGCGTTGCATGAGCACCCTGGCCGTGGTCCAGAGGTGTGCACCGGTTGTGTAGCTATAGTGCCATTGCTTTGCATGGGCACCCTCCAGCCGCGGACGAGGGTGTGCACCGGGGCCTCTGGGACGTGTCGATTGTTGTGATATCCGGATATGGCCGACTACCTGAGGAGATTCATACACATTTGCATTGCATCATGATGGGGGTAGAGGAAAAGACCTAGATGTAAATTGAGGATGTTTGTGTTATATATATAAACTATATTTTGGGAGATGGATGTTTATCGTGCTGTTATAGAATTAAATGTCGCTAAACCCTTTCCACGTTTGATGTTATATGGCTTCTTATCCCCTTTTCTTTTGTTGTATACTTGTACATATATGTTTTGCATAACAGATCCAGATCGTGTTGATGGCGCACTGGGATCACCCATGGATGACTCAGGACCCGGGGTTTCCCCTCTCGGGGACCTTTGAGGTTGAGTACTTAGATCCGAACGGGTGGCTCGTGGACCCAGTCACTCGCTTCGTTGTGTATACGGGTCCTACGTCCATCACCTCCGGGTTCGGACAGGGAACGCCGATAGGATTCGTCGGCACATTTCGTGTTGGCACTACCCTTCCTTTCCAGGTAGGACAGCCAGATGGACACATACCGCCGATGCCGCCGATGCCAGGCATGGCCCCAGATCCCTTCATGGTACCCTTTGAGGTACTAGTTCCAGGACTCGCACCGGCACCAGCACCAGGACCCGAGTTGGCACCTATCCAGGAGGAGGAACCGGTTGCCCCCGCCCAGGACCTGGCACCCCTTCCAGAGGTACCCGCGCCTCCAGAGGTCCGGGCTATGGTTTCAGAGTCTTCTCGAGTGTCTACCAGACAGTTTCATCCCCGTGATAGTAGACTTTACCGACAGAGGTTTCAGAGGCAGTCAGACAGGAGCTCGTCCAGTGGGAGCGGAGGAGTGTCCGGACCTGCCGGACCACGGGATGCAGACGAGGGTGGTAGTATTTGATGGCTCGGGCCAGTGCCATCTGCATAGGTGTGAGTGAGGTTTTGTTGTATTTTGAGAGGGGACAGGGTGTGGAGAGAATCGGCGAGACATCTTCCCTTTTTATCTTTGAGGTATTTTTCTTTATGTTACGTACCACCGTTTTGTACATTTTTCGGGATCCTACTGATGGGAATCCCTTGACAGTTATGTATTAGGAAATGATGTACATAGTTATCTATATATATATATATATATATGTGTGTGATGTATGTTGATGTATCTGCATATTATCTAGTTACCTTTTAAGTTTTAAATTTTCTGCTATTTTGAATATGCACGCTTAACGATAATAACGAAATTAGGCTTTAATATTTTGGGTTTTTTTTTAATGGGACGTTGGGGCGTCTCATAAAATAAGGGTTGTACACAAAACCATCGCACACTGTTCATATTTATACACTCTAAGACCCGAGCATGGCCGTGCACCCCACTAAGCATGGTCGTGCTTACATCAGCGTCACCGAGACGCGGTCACTTATCGAGCACGGTTGTGTTCCCTATTGAGCACGAGCGTGCTCGCCAATCCCTTGCACGGCCTTGCTTCCTACTGAGCACGACCGTGCTTGTGACTCAAACAGTCACAAGACACAGCTTGAGCACGGGCGTGCTGACAGATGAGCACGGTCGTGCTCATGCATCAGAAAGGGATTTGAAGCCTAAAATCCCATTGAGCCCACTCTAAACCTTCATAAGCAAACAAGGCATACACAACAAGCGTTTAACGAAAAATGGAGTGTTACACAACGTGTCATGTGCTTGGGGGTGGCAAACGGGAATTGACCATTATTGAAGTATTGTGAAAATTTCTAGCACTATTATGTTTTGTTTGAAAATTACACCGCAAATCTGCGTTTAAAAAAAAGGGTAAAGGCCCATTTTGGTCCCTGACAAAAAGTGTGTGGGTCATTTCAGTCCCTGACAAAAAAAAACTACTCCGTTAGTCCCTGACAATTACTAACTGGGACAAGTTAGTCCCTACGTTCACTCCGTTAGTCAACATCCGTTACTAAATTGTCCCACGATACTAATTGTCAGGGACTAATCAGTCTCACTTTAAATATTGTTAGGGACTATAATGTCCCATAGTAATTGTCAGGGACTAACTTGTCCCAGTCAGTAATTGTCAGGGACTAACGGAGTAGTTTTTTTTTGTCAAGGACCAAAATGGCCCTCGCACTTTTTGTCGGGGACCAAAATGGACCTTTACCCTAAAAAAAATAAATGAATCATATTAAATTTAATCAATTGTAACAGATTTTTTAATATGCATATCATTTTGTAACTTATGTTTCCTTTATTGAGAATGGTATGCAGCGATTTTTTAAACATTTTTATTAGGTTTTTTGATTGAAGACATATAAATTTAGGAGTTATAAATTAAATAATTACACAATATAACTAAAAAAATTTAAATAAATTTGTAGCATTTATTATTTACTAACCATGTGCAGAGGCATTATTTTGGATATTATTTGGTCGTTCTTGTCCCCCATGTGTTGCTTGAAATCTTCTTCCTGACAAATTACAATATTTAATTTATAAATAAATATATGAAAAAGTTAAGTACTAATACCAAAGGTATTTAATTTTAATTAAATATCAAATATATTCAAATGTTGTTAACGTTTTTTTTTTTTTTTTACAAACCATGTTCGATGTCATTATTATGGGTACCACTTGTTCCGGCTTCATTATCATGGGTGCCTTGAAACCTTGTTGAAGCAGAATTATGATCTACATGATTTAGTGTAAAAAAAATAATTAAGTTTAAAAAAAGTCAAATGTGTATGTATAGAGTCATTAATAATGAGACTGAGAAATGTCTCTTTACTATAAAAAAATTGTTACCTATAGTATACTGTTGAGTATTGGATCACTGAGTCAGACGTCGCATAGATGTCAATCTCATTCTAACTGGATCCATATTAAGCCTTTGATTTGCAATTCTATAGTTGTCTCTTCGTCTAGCTGATTGTTGTTGTCTTTGCTCAACTGTCATCCTCTGCCTTCTATTTCTAATAATTTGCCTCCATATATCCCTTTGATGATCTTGTGATTGTCGGTTATTATTATTATCCACGATGAAGTATTACCTTTTTGCGTTACAAAATATATAAATTATTTTAAAAATGTCTACAAAGATTATTTCTTAAGTAAATGTTAACCAAGATCAATCTGATTATTTGAAATGTTTTATATTCAATGTATTTAATGAATAAAATACTTTCTACTATATATGGTCTGTTAAAATTAATTAATAAAATACTATTTTTGATTATCTGATTTTATTAGTTGTAATATTTGGGTTTTAAATAATGTTGAACATATGTCAAAAAAATGTTGATCAAGATGAACTTTCTGAAATAGAAAAATACAGGAACACTTTTTTTCTCTCTCCCTATGAGAGCTTTGGTTATCCTCTTCGTGTAAGAGCTGAGTATTTCTTTTCTACTTACTGGAACTTTCAATTATGGAGGCTGGCTTAGAGGGTTTGTCATTGGATGAAGATGGCATTGAGATTGATGTGGGGCAAGGAGGGAACATCAAGGACAATCTTCAATTGTGTCTAGTGGGACGTTTCCTTACTGATAGGAAAATTCGTTTAATTGCTATGCATGAGAGAATGGGAGAAATATGGAGGCCTAGGAAAGGAGTGTTTGTGAAAGAGTTACAGGGAGGAAGGTATTTGTTTCAGTTTCACCACAAATTAGACATGATGAGAGTCTTTAATGGTGGCCTATGGTCATTTGATAACCATTTGCTACTTCTTGAGATGGTGAAACAGGATGAAAATCTTACAAGTATTCCTCTTGATCATGTATGAAATTGTTGGTCAACACCTAGGTAATTTCCTAGGCACTTTTCTGGAGTATGACCCACATAACAATGATGGTATTTGGCGTTCATACACGAGATTGAAGGTGAAGTTAGACGTCCGCCAGCCATTGAAGAAGGAGAAGAAAATAAGGAAGCCAGGGGGGTTTGTAAGGTAGTGAAATTCAAGTATGAGAAGCTAGGGACTTTCTGCTTTCTATGTGGAAAATTAGGACACTCTGATCAGTTTTGTGATCAACTTTTTCCTCAAGGAAGAGGATGATGGGAAGCTTGATTGGGGGCCTGAATTGAGGGTGGAGGTGAGGAGAGGTGTTGGTTCTGGTGGTTCACGGTGGTTGAGGGATGCAGCGGGGAGAAGCAAGTCTTAAGGTGGCAGTTTCCAAAATGATGAAACGATTAAGGGAGAGAGTAGTGGGGAGGCTGCACGTGGGAAAAGGGACAATTACTGACCCATTAACAAATTTGGGAACAGTAACTGCTAGTACTATAGTGGGAAGTTATTTAGTTTTGGATGCTAGTTCATTAACTGCCAAAGGAGTCAAGCACGTCCATAACAGCCATGCAGAGAAAAAAAGAAGATTAGAGCCTATTCTAGATGCAAGCTCTTCTGTTCCAATAACTCAAATGAAGGAAGGTCAAGAAGATAAGGAAATTTATTTTTTATCAGTGGGTCCTGGTCCCCAGGCCCACCAAGAACAATGAGTATCCTAAGTTGGAACTGCCGTGGCCTGGGAAACCCTAGGGCAGTTCCAGATATTAAGGACCTAGTAAGGTCTTCCCGAGCTGATGTTATATTTCTGTTTGAAACATTAGCGCATGTGAATAAACTTGAGGAATTGAAAAGGAAGATTAATTTCCATGGATGCTTTGCAGTTGACAGAGTGGGTAGAGGAGGTGGTGTTGCAGTGTTATAGAGGGAGGATTTTCATTGTCATATTATTTCTTATTCATCTAGTTACATTGACATGGAAGTGAATGATATGAAGCATGGTGTTTGGAGGTTAACGGGTTTTTATGGGTTTCCTGAAAGAGCTCGAAGACGTGCATCATGGGAACTGCTTCGCAATCTATAAGCTAGATCCCCTAATCCTTGGTGCATCATAGGGGATTTTAATGATCTTCTATCATCTGAAGACAAGAGGGGTAGAGTAGAACATCTATCATGGCTGCTGGATGGTTTTAGAACTGCTGTAAATGACTCTTGCCTAATTGATCTAAACCTAGAAGGGTATCCTTATACTTGGGCTAAAAGGAGGGGAACGTTTGATGAGGTGGAGGAAAGGCTGGATAGAGCAATGTGTACTCAAGGCTGGTTGACCATGTTTCCTCAAGCAACTTTGACAAACCTAGTGGCTTATATGTCAGATCATTCACCTATTGGGCTGAAGCTATATGGAGCTAATAATTTTCATGTGCAGCGCAGATTTAAGTTTGAAAATGCTTGGCTAAAAGAGGAGGCTCTAATGATTTGCTTGGGAAGCTTGGCAATTGTACTGATGACTTGGCGGCGTGGGGGAAAATTTGAGAACTAAATGGAGCAGTGCGATTCAGAGATGTAAAAGGGACATTGCTAGATTGTCTTACTATCATGATGCTGAAGAGGAGCAATTGCTTGCTGCTGCAAAATCCAAACTTGGTGTTTTGCTCTTGCAGGAGGAAGATTTTTGGCGGCAAAGAGCTAAAGTGCATTGGTTGAAGGAAGGGGATCGAAATACGAAATTCTTTCATGCCATGGCTAATTAGAGGAGAAGAAGAAATGCAGTTAAGCAACTTGTGAATGATGCTGGTGTGATGATCGATGATCAGAGTGGAATGTGTGATATAGCCAAGAACTACTTTAACACTTTGTTCAGGAGTGATACTTGCAACTATGACTCTGTGCTTGCTGCTATAAGTCCGCGAGTGACTTTGGGTGATAACTCCTAGCTGTGTGCTCCTTTTAATCAAGAGGAATTTAGGAATGCTTTATTCTAGATGCACCCCAACAAATCACCGAGTCCAGATGGATTGAATGCTGCCTTTTATCAAAGATTTTGGGACTTATGTGGAGGTGAGGTCTTTACTGCTTGTATTTCTTGGTTAAACGGTGGTGTATTCCCTGAACTTATCAATGATACAAACATAGTGTTAATTCCTAAGATAGACCATCCTAAGTCTATGAAGGATTATAGACCAATCTCTTTGTGTAATGTAATATATAACATAATGTCTAAAGTCCTTGCCAATAGACTGAAGAAAGTTCTTAATGATTATATTGCCAAGGAGCAATCTGCCTTTATAGCTGGTAGATCTATCATGGATAATGTCCTAATTTCTTCTGAGATTATTCATCATATGAAAAATAAGAGACATGGAAGGAAGGGTGAAGTAGCATTGAAAGTAGACATTAGTAAAGTTTATGACCGTGTTGAGTGGGGATACTTTAAAGCTATTATGGAAAAGATGGGTTTTGATCATCAATGGATTGCATAGATTATGATGTGTGTGGAGAGTGTGAAATATTCAATGCCTGTTAATCATGAGCAGGTGGGCCCTATTATGCCAGGTAGAGGATTAAGGCAAGGAGATCCTCTTTCTCCTTACCTTTTTCTCTTATGTTCCTAGGGTCTAACAACTTTAATTCATAAAGCTCAACAGGATGGTGTTATACATGGAATTCAAATATGCAGAAATGCCCCTACTGTATCTCATCTCTTATTTGTAGAAGAAGTGGAGAGTATTATGAGTATCTTACATGTTTATGCAGAGGCTTCAGGTCAATCTGTGAACCTCCAGAAATCAGAGGTTTTTTTAAGTAGTAATACTCTTGATCATGTGCAGGTGGAATTGGCAGATTTGTTGGGAGTTCAGTCTCGGTTAGGAGCTAGAAAATATCTTGGACTGCCATCTATTATAGGGAGAAGCAAATCAGCAACTTTCAAGTATATTAAAAAGAGGATTTGGAAGAAATTGAATTCATTGAGTGAAAGATTCTTATCTGGTGCAGGAAAAGAAGTTCTCATTAAGGTCGTCTTACAAGCTATCCCTACTTATTGCATGAGTGCATATCTTCTTCCAAAAGGGCTTTGTGCAGAAATTGAAAGAATAATGAATTCATATTGGTGGGGAGCAAAAGGACATGGTATTAGATGGATGTCTTGGAAGCGGCTATCTGTAAGGAAAGAAGATGGAGGATTGGGATTTGGAGATCTTCAAGGCTTTAATCTTGCAATGCTTGGTAAATAGGGTTGGAAGTTCCAAACCTAACCAAATGCTTTGGTCACAAGGCTCTTCAAAGCCAAATATTTTCCCAGATGTGAGTTCTTGGATGTTGTTAAAGGCTCAAATCCAAGCTATGTGTGGCAAAGTATCTGGAGCTCCAAGCCTTTGTTGGAAGAAGGGCACAGATGGATGATTGGAGATGGTTCAACACTTAGTGCACATATTCTGCAGATGTCAGTTCAAGACTTAATGGTTCCAGGCGAGAAAGAATGGGACCCTATGTTTATCCATGGTATTCTTCCTATTGGTCAGGCTGCTATGGTATGTAATACTCATTTGCTGCATTCTGTCAAGCAAGATGAGTGCATGTGGAACCTGAGCAAAAATGGTGAATACACTGTGAAATCAGCCTACCACTTGTACATGTCTAAATTTGCAGATGTTCAATCATAGACAGCAATAGGTTCATGGGATTCCTTATGGAAATTGCAGGTTCCATTCAAGGTTAGGATGTTCCTATGGAAAGCATGTAGGAATTGTTTACCTACTAGAATGAAGTTAAAGGAAAAAGGAGTTCAGTGTTCACCTTTATGTGTTCTTTGTGCTGTTGATTTGGAGCAAGTTTGGCACATAATCTTGTCTTGCCCGCAGCCTGTCCAGTTTTGGCAGCAATGTGGTCTTTGGCATGTTCTTGATTCCTCTGTGGAAGTTGCAGATTCCTTTGCACAACTGTTCTTCTTGGTCTTAAATCAATTGGATGACAACCAGAAAGCTTGTTTTGCTATGGAGATGTTGAGCATTTGGAAGAGTAGGCATCTTATTCCGATCCATTTCTGTTCTAGAGGATTAGAAAAGAGTAAATATTATAGCTGCTCCTCATCAACCAGTAATTTCACGGGTTAGTAGTGTTCAGCAATGGCGAAGGCATCCTTTAGGCTTTGTTAAATGCAATGTGGATGCAGCTTTTTTCCATAAAGAGAACAAGTTGGGGATAGGACTATGCTTAAGGGATGATGCAGGAAAGTTTGTGCTTGCTAAATCTCAGTGGAAGGGTATGGTGCTGCCAGTCAAGGAAGGAGAAGCCTATGCTCTTGTGGTAGCTATAAAGTGGACACAAAGTATGGGCTTGCACAGTGTGATTTTCGAATTGAACTGTAAAGGAGATGCTGACAATGTAAATTCTGCTATCAAGGAGCTCTCTGAGTTTGGATCCTTAATTGCTCATTGCCGAGAGTTATTGTTACTCTCCCTTGTTAGTAAAGTTCAATATGCTAGTAGGACTCTTAATGTTCATGCTCATTCTCTAGCTAGGAAGTCTGTTAATTATCCTAATGACTATGTATTTACTGTTTGTTCTGATTGTAACTTTAACTTTGATATTTTAATGATATAAGTTGGTTGATTTCAACAAAAAGATGAACCTTCTGAAGATAATCTTAATACATTTTTTTGTTGGAAAAAGATTAAATATTAGTTTTATTTGGTGAAAAAAGACCAATATTTTTTCATTGGTTGCTACCTCAAGGTTTTTTATATTTCATTTCAATGAGAAATAAATCTATTTTTTTTTTTGACAAAAAAATAATTCTAATGTTGATTGTCAAATTTTTAGTGATCATAATTAAAGTATTATAAATCTTGTCAAAAAATTAAAGTATTATAAATAAATTATTTGCACTACAAATAGGTAGTAAAAGCTGCCTCATATTCAGCTCCTTCTGATCAAAGAGATATTTCAAACTCTTATGATCACTAAAGACCTCAAACCTCGCTCCATACAGGTAATGCCTCCAAATCTTTAAGGCAAATACCACAGCTCCTAGTTATAGGTCGTGGGTAGGGTAGTTCTTCTCATGGGTTTTTAACTGCCTAGAAGCATAAGCAACTACCTTACCACTCTGCATCAGCACACCACCTAACCCTTGCTTAGAAGCATCGCAGTAAACTACGAAGGGTTCACTAGGATCTGGCAAAACTAACACTGGTGCTGATGTCAATCTATTCTTAAGTGTTTGGAAACTCTCTTCACACTTAGAGTCCCACACAAACAACTGTCCCTTCTTGGTGAGACGGGTTAATGGTAAAGCTATCTTAGAGAAACCTTCTATAAACCGTCTATAGTACCCTGCTAACCCCAAGAAACTCTTAATCTCGGTTACAGACTTTGGCGCTTCCCACTGGAGCACCGTCTCTACCTTAGCTGGGTCTACTGCTATGCCACCCTTAGAGATGACATGTCCTAAGAAGCTCATTTCCTCTAACCAGAACTCACACTTAGATAACTTAGCATCCAACTGCTTTTCCTTAAGCGTCTGCAAAACAACCCTCAGGTGTTCCTCATGTTCCTCTTTACTCTTGGAGTACACTAAGATGTTATCTATAAACACCACCACAAACTTATCCAAGCAAGGGTGAAAGGTCTTGTTCATGTAGTCCATGAAGACCGCTGTAACACCCTGTTTTTCAGAATATTTTATTTAAGCTGGTTTGGTTTAAGTTGGATTTATTGTTCTAGGGCTTAGTGGGATTTTTGACTAAAAGTCCCTTTCTGGTACATGAGCACACCCGTGCTCATCAGCCAGCAAGCCCATGCTTAAAGTCAAAAGCGTGATTCTGATTTTAAGTTGAGCACGACCGTGCTCAACAGGGAGCACGCCCGTGCTCAATGTGTGGACCGCGTCTCGTGACGTAAGTGGAGCACGACCGTGCTCAAGGGAGAGCACGACCGTGCTCAGGTCCGGAAGTTATATACGTGAGCAGAATCGAGGGTTAACGTCATAACCCTATTTGTGACGGCTGGTACTGCTCTGTTGCGGCCAGAACTCATCCGTTCTGTATTTTCCCTTTTTCCAGCGTTGTAGGAGGACTTTGAAAGCCGGTTGAGAAGCTGATTCGTCCGTGGTAGTCTGGAGGTAATGGTTCCCTCTTCCCTATTGGTTTCCTTTTCAGATTTATGATTGGGAAATTAATATTGGTGTGTTTCCTTTGTTTAAGACATAGTTGAGGTTGAACCGGATAAAGAGAAGGAACCAGATTACTCTTCGGTGTTGGGAGAGCTACCTTCAATCCAGGTATGGGGAGAAGGGTAGTATATTCATAGGCTTGGGGTTAGAGTAGAGTAAGGGTTCCCATAACCCAGTTTGTTGTGCAACTATCTGTTGATATGTGTTACTTTTTTTTTATAACATGCTCTAGTTGGCATTATGATTTTTGTGCTTTCTGTTCATATGATGATTATGTTGATTGGCTGATATGAACATGAATATGTTGATGATTATTTGGTTGATGCCAATGCCGTATGAATGCTAATGTTAACGCTGTTGTTCGACTCTTAAAACGTGTTAA
The DNA here is from genome assembly GCA_035048595.1 of Echinosophora koreensis. NCBI lineage: Eukaryota > Viridiplantae > Streptophyta > Magnoliopsida > Fabales > Fabaceae > Echinosophora > Echinosophora koreensis. The sequence goes on from JAPCYP010000078.1 coordinate 2,167,262, forward strand.
AAATGGACTTAGGATGTTAAGTGATCAAATCCTTAAAATCGGTTAAGTATCAGCCTCTGTTCCTGCCCAGAACAGCACTGTCACGCATTGAGCACGACCGTGCTGAACAGGGAGCACGACCGTGCTCCCAGTTGAATTCTGGGGAGATGGCCGCGCTGTTGAGCACGGCCGTACAGGACAAGAGCACGATCGTGCTGCTGAGCACGACCGTGCTCATTAAGAAGCACGGCCGTGCTTCACTTACAAGGGAGCACGCCCCTCACGTGCTTAAGCACGACCGTGCTGGGTTACGAGCACGACCGTGCTCAACCCACTGAGACAGAATACAATTAAAGGACTTAAGGGGTTTTCAAACCCCACTTCCCCATGATGATAACTGATTAGACAACTTGGTTAATGTCATTAAAGATAATTAAAGATGATGAGACGGTGAGATGTTAAGTCGACACCCTTTTGGGTGCCGCAGGCAGATGAGTTGTGCCTTGGTGCTTTTTGGCCAAGGAGGCCTTGACCCCACGGTTTGGGTCTAAGGTGTTGTTGTTACGTACCTTGGTGGCCGAGAGTTTGCCCCAGGTACTGCGGTTGATTCCGCTTAAGTCCTCAGGTAGATTCCGCGAGGCAAGTTGATGCGGTTGATTCCGCTGTTACCTTCGCTCGATTTCGTTGGAGTTATGGAGGTGGTGTTGCCGTTGTTGTTGTGTTGCATACGCATTGCATTGGAGATGTTGTTTAGGGATGTTCGACATAGGAGAGATCGTCCTAGAGTACGGCGATCCGGCCATCCACGGTTGGAGTAGATTCTCCTAGCGCCCCCGTGACGAGGCATTCGTTGGTTTGATGCGTTGGCTATCCAAGGAGTAGATTCTCCAGCGTTGAGTAGATTCTCAATGTGGATATGTAACTCCGAAGTCGTTCATCCCGAGTTTAGTGGATCCACATGCATTGATGGTTTAGCGGAGTAGGACTGCACTGCACTGCATAGCATAATGATGATGTTGATGTTTGATGTGATGCTGCTATGCTAGCTGTTTACTTTACTGCCTATTCCCATGCTAATATGTTTATACGATTCTTACTCCCTATATATGTTTGTTGTTTGTGTTTGGCCTGATTGGCACATTGCAGAGGATGACGAGCAGCCCGGAGAGGAGTGACTCTGAGGAGCCGCCACTCATCGTAGGGCTAGTTTATGTTTCGTAGTTGTTAGTTTCAGTTGTAATTCCGTGGATTTTATTCCGGAACGGTTATACCAGCTCTGTATGTGACATCGGGGTTGGGTTTGTTGGTTATGTTTTTATTGTTTAAAACTTATTTAATTTTCGCGTTGTAAACGGTTCATGTGGGACTTTTCTACCCATGGACAATTGTTTATTTTATCCAGTATTTGCATGTTTTCCTTTAAATGTTTTAATTTAATTGGCTATTAACATGCGGGGTAGAAGGGTGTCACATTTAGTGGTATCAGAGCAGTTCGACCTTGTTCGGACGTGGTATGAGTCTGTTGTGAGTCTGTTGTGTGACTCTTGTGTGAATTGTCTATACTTGTTATAGATAAGGATGTTTTAAGTTAGTTGCCTGTAGCTTTTACTCGCTAAGTTTCTGTATTAAAGGCTGTTTTGGGCATGTACAGGAACTAATGGCCGGTAGAGGACGCAACGATCAGGCGATTGCTGATGCATTGGCACTTCTGGCCAATGCTATCGGACAGTTCAACCCTAACAACGGTGGGCCGGCTGAGTTCCAGGGACTAGATAAGTTCCAGAGGAACAACCCTTCGTCGTTCAAGGGAGCGTATGACCCAGAGGGAGCATTGTTGTGGCTGAGGGAGACAGAGAAGATCTTCCGTGCAATGGACTGCAATGATCAGCAGAAGCTCATCTTCGCCACCTTCATGTTGACTGAAGAGGCGGAGCACTGGTGGGATAACTGCAGGCAGAGGATGCAGGCAGAGGGCACAGCGGTGACTTGGGCTGTGTTCAGGCAGAGGTTTCTGGAGAAGTATTTTCCAGCGGATATCAGGGACAAGAAGGAGATGGAATTCTTGTCTTTGAGGCAGGGGTCGCTGTCAGTAGGTGACTATGCGGCTAAGTTTGAAGAGCTGGCGAGGTACTACACTCCTTATCAGCATGAGACGGACGATCGCTCCAAGTGTGTGAAGTTCGAAGCGGGACTTAGGCCTGAGATCAAACAGGCCATCAGCTATCAGGAGATCAGAGTCTTCCCTATTCTGGTCAACAAGTGCAGGATCTATGAGGATGCCAGCCAGTTCAGAGCTGCTAGTTCCAGAGGATCGGACAATCAGAGTGGCAAGAGGATTGATCAGAGGGATAAGGGCAAGCAGCGGTATGCCCCTTCGGGCAAGGACTTCAAGCAGAGTGGCAGGAAGCCCCAGTTTCAGCAGAGTAGCTTCAGGGGTGGGTTTTCTGATGCCCCTAGAGCTATGAGGTGTGGGAAGTGTGGAGCACAGGACCACTATTCGTCCCAGTGCAAGGAAACACAGGTTATTTGTTTCAAGTGTGGCAAGCCAGGCCACATCAGCCGCGAGTGTGATGGAGCTAAGGCCGAGCCTCCCAGCGCTAGCAAGAATCAGAAGTCCCAGGCTAACAGACTGAAGACCACTGGGAGAGTCTTTACTCTTAGTGGAGCCGAAGCCTCCGAGTCTGATGACTTGATCTAAGGTACGTGTTTAATTGATGGAACTCGATTAACTGTATTGTATGATTCCGGTGCTACTCACTCGTTTATATTGCATGATAGGGTCGAGAGTCTAAAATTTCCTGTTACCTTCCTTGAGTTTGATTTGTTGGTTTCTACACCTACAAATAAACCTGTTTCTACTTCATATGCATGCAAGAACTGTCATATTGTTATAAATGATAAAACTTTCCTTGCTGATCTTGTATGCTTACCTGTGACAGACCTGGACATTATTCTGGTTATGGACTGGTTATCTTCCAACCATGTCCTTCTGAATTGTTTTGATAAAACCCTGGTTTTTGGAACTCCAAAGGAGTCTAAGAATCCAGACCTTCTCTCTGCCAGCCAAGTACGAGCTTCGATGAAAGACGAAGCCCAAGTATACATGATGTTAGCTTCCCTGGATGTAGAGAGCAGCCCTCCTGATGTCGCCAGCATGCCTGTTGTGCGGGAATTTCCTGAAGTGTTTCCGGGGGATGTTTATAACTTACCCCCAGAAAGAGATGTTGAGTTTACCATAGACTTAGTGCCTGGCACCGGGCCAATTTCCATAGCACCCTATAGAATGTCTCCTCTAGAGCTAGCTAAGTTGAAAGAACAGTTGGAGGACCTGATGGAGAAGCAGTTCATTAGGCCGAGTGTGTCTCCGTGGGGAGCACCTGTATTGTTGGTGAAGAAGAAGGATGGTAGTATGAGGTTGTGTGTCGACTTTCGACAGCTCAACAAAGTGACCATAAAGAATCGGTATCCCCTCCCTAGGATTGATGATCTTATGGACCAGTTGATGGGCGCTTGCGTCTTTTCAAAGATAGATTTGAGATCAGGGTACCATCAGATTCGGGTTAAGTCTGAGGACATCCCGAAGACAGCGTTTAGAACGCGATATGGTCACTATGAGTATTTGGTTATGCCTTTCGGTGTGACCAATGCTCCTACGGTCTTCATGGACTACATGAACAAGACCTTTCACCCTTACTTGGATAAGTTCGTGGTGGTGTTTATAGATGACATCTTAGTGTACTCCAAGAGTAAGGAGGAACATGAGGAACACCTGAGGGTTGTCTTGCAGATCCTTAAGGAGAAGCAGTTGTATGCTAAGTTGTCTAAGTGTGAGTTCTGGTTAGAGGAAGTGAGCTTCTTAGGACATGTCATCTCTAAGGGTGGCATAGCAGTGGACCCAGCTAAGGTAGAGACGGTGCTCCAGTGGGAAGCGCCAAAGTCTGTAACCGAGATCAGGAGTTTCTTGGGGTTAGCCGGGTACTATAGGCGGTTTATAGAAGGTTTCTCTAAGATAGCTTTACCCTTAACCCGTCTCACCAAGAAGGGACAGTTGTTTGTGTGGGACTCTAAGTGTGAAGAGAGTTTCCAAACCCTTAAGAATAGGTTGACATCAGCACCAGTGTTAGTTTTGCCAGATCCTAGTGCACCCTTCGTGGTTTACTGCGATGCTTCTAAGCAAGGGTTAGGTGGTGTGCTGATGCAGAATGGTAAGGTAGTCGCTTACGCTTCTAGGCAGTTGAAAACCCATGAGAAGAACTACCCTAACCATGACCTAGAATTAGGAGCTGTGGTATTTGCCTTAAAGATCTGGAGGCATTACCTTTATGGAGCGAGGTTTGAGGTTTTTAGCGATCATAAGAGTTTGAAGTATCTCTTTGATCAAAAGGAGTTGAACATGAGGCAGCGTAGGTGGATGGAGTTCTTAAAGGATTATGACTTCGAGCTGACCTATCACCCAGGAAAGGCCAATGTAGTGGCCGATGCCTTGAGTAGGAAAACCCTGCATATCTCCGCTTTGATGGTTAGGGAGATGGACTTGATTGAGGAGTTTAGAGACCTTAGTCTAGCTTGTGAGTTTACCCCTAAGAGTATTAGGCTTGGTACCTTGAAGGTTACCAACAGTTTGATGGATCAGATTAGAGAGGGTCAGAAGTTAGATAAGTATCTCTTAGACCAGCGAGAGTTGCTCGCTCAGGGTAGAGACCTAAGTTTTAAGGATGGCAGTGATGGTATCTTGAGGTTTAAGGATAGAGTTTGTGTGCCAGATGTTTCCGAGCTTAGGAAGTTGATCTTAGAAGAAGGTCATAGGAGTGGATTGAGTGTGCACCCAGGTGCCACTAAGATGTATCAGGACCTTAAGAGAATGTTTTGGTGGCCTAGGATGAAAAAGGATGTAGCTGAGTTTGTGTATGCGTGCCTAGTTTGTCAGAAGGCTAAGATCGAGCATCAGAGGCCTTCGGGTAAGTTGCAACCCCTGAGTGTCCCAGAATGGAAATGGGATAGTATCTCCATGGATTTTGTGTCTGGACTCCCTAGGACTCCAGCTGGTTTTGAGGCAATTTGGGTTGCTGTGGATAGACTGACTAAGTCTGCCCACTTCATTTCGATGAACATGGAGTATCCTTTAGAGAAGTTGGCAAAGTTGTACATCAAGGAGATAGTTAGGCTTCATGGTATACCCTCTAGCATAGTTTCGGATAGAGACCCGAGGTTTACCTCTAGGTTTTGGAATAGTTTGCAAGAGGCTCAAGGAACAAAGCTTAGGCTTAGTTCAGCTTATCACCCACAGACTGATGGGCAGTCTGAGCGGACCATCCAGTCCGTAGAGGACTTGTTGAGGGCTTGTGTGTTAGAACAGTCAGGAAGTTGGGACAAGTTTTTGCCCCTAATAGAGTTCACCTACAACAACAGTTTCCATTCCAGCATTGGGATGGCACCTTATGAAGCTCTGTATGGGAGGAGATATAGGACACCCTTGTGTTGGAGCGAACCTAGTGATAGTGTGGTGCTAGGGCCAGAGATAGTCCAGGAAACAACAGAAAAGATTAAGTTAGTTCAAGAAAAGATGAGAGTTGCACAGAGTAGGCAGAAGAGCTACCATGATAAAAGGAGGAAGGCGCTCGAATTCCAGGAAGGCGATCATGTATTCTTGAGAGTTACCCCGACGACTGGGGTTGGTAGAGTGATGAAGGCGAGGAAACTTACTCCGAGGTTCATTGGTCCTTACCAAATCCTCAAAAGAGTCGGCGAAGTCACCTACCAAATAGCCTTACCCACGTTCTTGTCAAATCTCTACAATGTTTTTCATGTGTCACAACTCAGGAAGTATGTTCATGACCCTAGTCACGTGATAGTACCCGACGCGATACAGTTGAAAGAGAACCTGACGTTTGAGGTGTTACCTCTTCGAGTCGAAGATAGGAGGGTGAAGCAGCTAAGAGGCAAGGAGATTCCTTTGGTCAAAGTGGTTTGGAGTGGGGCGACTGAGGAAAGTGCTACCTGGGAGCTGGAGAGCAAGATGATAGAAGCGTACCCGTATCTTTTCCCTTGAGGTACGTGTAAATTTCGAGGACGAAATTTTTATAAGGGGTGTGGAATTGTAACACCCTGTTTTTCAGAATATTTTATTTAAGCTGGTTTGGTTTAAGTTGGATTTATTGTTCTAGGGCTTAGTAGGATTTTTGGCTAAAAGTCCCTTTCTGGTACATGAGCACACCCGTGCTCATCAGCCAGCAAGCCCATGCTTAAAGTCAGAAGCGTGATTCTGATTTTAAGTTGAGCACGACCGTGCTCAACAGGGAGCACGCCCGTGCTCAATGCGTGGACCGCGTCTTGTGAGTAAGTGGAGCACGACCGTGCTCAAGGGAGAGCACGACCGTGCTCAGGTCCGGAAGTTATATACGTGAGCAGAATCGAGGGTTAACGTCATAACCCTATTTGTGACGGCTGGTACTGCTCTGTTGCGACCAGAACTCATCCGTTCTGTATTTTCCCTTTTTCTAGCGTTGTAGGAGGACTTTGAAAGCCGGTTGAGAAGCTGATTCGTCCGTGGTAGTCTGGAGGTAATGGTTCCCTCTTCCCTATTGGTTTCCTTTTCAGATTTATGATTGGGAAATTAATATTGGTGTGTTTCCTTTGTTTAAGACATAGTTGAGGTTGAACCTGATAAAGAGGAGGAACCAGATTACTCTTTGGTGTTGGGAGAGCTACCTTCAATCCAGGTATGGGGAGAAGGTTAGTATATTCATAGGCTTGGGGTTAGAGTAGAGTAAGGGTTCCCATAACCCAGTTTGTTGTGCAACTATCTGTTGATATGTGTTACTTTTTTTTTATAACATGCTCTAGTTGGCATTATGATTTTTGTGCTTTCTGTTCATATGATGATTATGTTGATTGGTTGATATGAACATGAATATGTTGATGATTATTTGGTTGATGCCAATGTTGTATGAATGCTAATGTTAACGCTGTTGTTCGACTCTTAAAACGTGTTAAAAATGGACTTAGGATGTTAAGTGATCAAATCCTTAAAATCGGTTAAGTATCAGCCTCTGTTCCTGCCCAGAACAGCACTGTCGCGCGTTGAGCACGACCGTGCTGAACAGGGAGCACGACCGTGCTCCCAGTTGAATTCTGGGGAGATGGCCGCGCTGTTGAGCACGGCCGTACAGGACAAGAGCACGATCGTGCTGCTGAGCACGACCGTGCTCATTAAGAAGCACGACCGTGCTTCACTTACAAGGGAGCACGCCCCTCACGTGCTTAAGCACGACCGTGCTGGGTTACGAGCACGACCGTGCTCAACCCACTGAGACAGAATACAATTAAAGGACTTAAGGGGTTTTCAAACCCCACTTCCCCATGATGATAACTGATTAGACAACTTGGTTAATGTCATTAAAGATAATTAAAGATGATGAGACGGTGAGATGTTAAGTCGACACCCTTTTGGGTGCCGCAGGCAGATGAGTTGTGCCTTGGTGCTTTTTGGCCAAGGAGGCCTTGACCCCATGGTTTGGGTCTAAGGTGTTGTTGTTACGTACCTTGGTGGCCGAGAGTTTGCCCCAGGTACTGCGGTTGATTCCGCTTAAGTCCTCAGGTAGATTCCGCGAGGCAAGTTGATGCGGTTGATTCCGCTGTTACCTTCGCTCGATTTCGTTGGAGTTATGGAGGTGGTGTTGCCGTTGTTGTTGTGTTGCATACGCATTGCATTGGAGATGTTGTTTAGGGATGTTCGACATAGGAGAGATCGTCCTAGAGTACGGCGATCCGGCCATCCACGGTTGGAGTAGATTCTCCTAGCGCCCCCGTGACGAGGCATTCGTTGGTTTGATGCGTTGGCTATCCAAGGAGTAGATTCTCCGGCGTTGAGTAGATTCTCAATGTGGATATGTAACTCCGAAGTCGTTCATCCCGAGTTTAGTGGATCCACATGCATTGATGGTTTAGCGGAGTAGGACTGCACTGCACTGCATAGCATAATGATGATGTTGATGTTTGATGTGATGCTGCTATGCTAGCTGTTTACTTTACTGCCTATTCCCATGCTAATATGTTTATACGATTCTTACTCCCTATATATGTTTTGTTGTTTGTGTTTGGCCTGATTGGCACATTGCAGAGGATGACGAGCAGCCCGGAGAGGAGTGACTCTGAGGAGCCGCCACTCATCGTAGGGCTAGTTTATGTTTCGTAGTTGTTAGTTTCAGTTGTAATTCCGTGGATTTTATTCCGGAACGGTTATACCAGCTCTGTATGTGACATCGGGGTTGGGTTTGTTGGTTATGTTTTTATTGTTTAAAACTTATTTAATTTTCGCGTTGTAAACGGTTCATGTGGGACTTTTCTACCTATGGACAATTGTTTATTTTATCCAGTATTTGCATGTTTTCCTTTAAATGTTTTAATTTAATTGGCTATTAACATGCGGGGTCGAAGGGTGTAACATTTAGTGGTATCAGAGCAGTTCGACCTTGTTCGGACGTGGTATGAGTCTGTTGTGAGTCTGTTGTGTGACTCTTGTGTGAATTGTCTATACTTGTTATAGATAAGGATGTTTTAAGTTAGTTGCCTGTAGCTTTTACTCGCTAAGTTTCTGTATTAAAGGCTGTTTTGGGCATGTACAGGAACTAATGGCCGGTAGAGGACGCAACGATCAGGCGATTGCTGATGCATTGGCACTTCTGGCCAATGCTATCGGACAGGTCAACCCTAACAACGGTGGGCCGGCTGAGTTCCAGGGACTAGATAAGTTCCAGAGGAACAACCCTTCGTCGTTCAAGGGAGCGTATGACCCAGAGGGAGCATTGTTGTGGCTGAGGGAGACAGAGAAGATCTTCCGTGCAATGGACTGCAATGATCAGCAGAAGCTCATCTTCGCCACCTTCATGTTGACTGAAGAGGCGGAGCACTGGTGGGATAACTGCAGGCAGAGGATGCAGGCAGAGGGCACAGCGGTGACTTGGGCTGTGTTCAGGCAGAGGTTTCTGGAGAAGTATTTTCCAGCGGATATCAGGGACAAGAAGGAGATGGAATTCTTGTCTTTGAGGCAGGGGTCGCTGTCAGTCGGTGACTATGCGGCTAAGTTTGAAGAGCTGGCGAGGTACTACACTCCTTATCAGCATGAGACGGACGATCGCTCCAAGTGTGTGAAGTTTGAAGCGGGACTTAGGCCTGAGATCAAACAGGCCATCAGCTATCAGGAGATCAGAGTCTTCCCTATTCTGGTCAACAAGTGCAGGATCTATGAGGATGCCAGCCAGTTCAGAGCTGCTAGTTCCAGAGGATCGGACAATCAGAGTGGCAAGAGGATTGATCAGAGGGATAAGGGCAAGCAGCGGTATGCCCCTTCGGGCAAGGACTTCAAGCAGAGTGGCAGGAAGCCCCAGTTTCAGCAGAGTAGCTTCAGGGGTGGGTTTTCTGATGCCCCTAGAGCTATGAGGTGTGGGAAGTGTGGAGCATAGGACCACTATTCGTCCCAGTGCAAGGAAACACAGGTTATTTGTTTCAAGTGTGGCAAGCCAGGCCACATCAGCCGCGAGTGTGATGGAGCTAAGGCCGAGCCTCCCAGCGCTAGCAAGAATCAGAAGTCCCAGGCCAACAGACTGAAGACCACTGGGAGAGTCTTTACTCTTAGTGGAGCCGAAGCCTCCGAGTCTGATGACTTGATCTAAGGTACGTGTTTAATTGATGGAACTCGATTAACTGTATTGTATGATTCCGGTGCTACTCACTCGTTTATATCGCATGATAGGGTCGAGAGTCTAAAATTGCCTGTTACCTTCCTTGAGTTTGATTTGTTGGTTTCTACACCTACAAATAAACTTGTTTCTACTTCATATGCATGCAAGAACTGTCATATTGTTATAAATGATAAAACTTTCCTTGCTGATCTTGTATGCTTACCTTTGAAAGACCTGGACATTATTCTGGGTATGGACTGGTTATCTTCCAACCATGTCCTTCTGAATTGTTTTGATAAAACCCTGGTTTTTGGAACTCCAAAGGAGTCTAAGAATCCAGACCTTCTCTCTGCCAGCCAAGTACGAGCTTCGATGAAAGACGAAGCCCAAGTATACATGATGTTAGCTTCCCTGGATGTAGAGAGCAGCCCTCCTGATGTCGCCAGCATGCCTGTTGCGCGGGAATTTCCTGAAGTGTTTCCGGGGGATGTTTATAACTTACCCCCAGAAAGAGATGTTGAGTTTACCATAGACTTAGTGCCTGGCACCGGGCCAATTTCCATAGCACCCTATAGAATGTCTCCTCTAGAGCTAGCTAAGTTGAAAGAACAGTTGGAGGACCTGATGGAGAAGCAGTTCATTAGGCCGAGTGTGTCTCCGTGGGGAGCACCTGTGTTGTTGGTGAAGAAGAAGGATGGTAGTATGAGGTTGTGTGTCGACTTTCGACAGCTCAACAAAGTGACCATAAAGAATCGGTATCCCCTCCCTAGGATTGATGATCTTATGGACCAGTTGATGGGCGCTTGCGTCTTTTCAAAGATAGATTTGAGATCAGGGTACCATCAGATTCGGGTTAAGTCTGAGGACATCCCGAAGACAGCGTTTAGAACGCGATATGGTCACTATGAGTATTTGGTTATGCCTTTCGGTGTGACCAATGCTCCTGCGGTCTTCATGGACTACATGAACAAGACCTTTCACCCTTACTTGGATAAGTTCGTGGTGGTGTTTATAGATGACATCTTAGTGTACTCCAAGAGTAAGGAGGAACATGAGGAACACCTGAGGGTTGTCTTGCAGACCCTTAAGGAGAAGCAGTTGTATGCTAAGTTGTCTAAGTGTGAGTTCTGGTTAGAGGAAGTGAGCTTCTTAGGACATGTCATCTCTAAGGGTGGCATAGCAGTGGACCCAGCTAAGGTAGAGACGGTGCTCCAGTGGGAAGCGCCAAAGTCTGTAACCGAGATCAGGAGTTTCTTGGGGTTAGCCGGGTACTATAGGCGGTTTATAGAAGGTTTCTCTAAGATAGCTTTACCCTTAACCCGTCTCACCAAGAAGGGACAGTTGTTTGTGTGGGACTCTAAGTGTGAAGAGAGTTTCCAAACCCTTAAGAATAGGTTGACATCAGCACCAGTGTTAGTTTTGCCAGATCCTAGTGCACCCTTCGTGGTTTACTGCGATGCTTCTAAGCAAGGGTTAGGTGGTGTGCTGATGCAGAATGGTAAGGTAGTTGCTTACGCTTCTAGGCAGTTGAAAACCCATGAGAAGAACTACCCTAACCATGACCTAGAATTAGGAGCTGTGGTATTTGCCTTAAAGATCTGGAGGCATTACCTTTATGGAGCGAGGTTTGAGGTTTTTAGCGATCATAAGAGTTTGAAGTATCTCTTTGATCAAAAGGAGTTGAACATGAGGCAGCGTAGGTGGATGGAGTTCTTAAAGGATTATGACTTCGAGCTGACCTATCACCCAGGAAAGGCCAATGTAGTGGCCGATGCCTTGAGTAGGAAAACCCTGCATATCTCCGCTTTGATGGTTAGGGAGATGGACTTGATTGAGGAATTTAGAGACCTTAGTCTAGCTTGTGAGTTTACCCCTAAGAGTATTAGGCTTGGTACCTTGAAGGTTACCAACAGTTTGATGGATCAGATTAGAGAGGGTCAGAAGTTAGATAAGTATCTCTTAGACCAGCGAGAGTTGCTCGCTCAGGGTAGAGACCTAAGTTTTAAGGATGGCAGTGATGGTATCTTGAGGTTTAAGGATAGAGTTTGTGTGCCAGATGTTTCCGAGCTTAGGAAGTTGATCTTAGAAGAAGGTCATAGGAGTGGATTGAGTGTGCACCCAGGTGCCACTAAGATGTATCAGGACCTTAAGAGAATGTTTTGGTGGCCTAGGATGAAAAAGGACGTAGCTGAGTTTGTGTATGCGTGCCTAGTTTTGTCAGAAGGCTAAGATCGAGCATCAGAGGCCTTCGGGTAAGTTGCAACCCCTGAGTGTCCCAGAATGGAAATGGGATAGTATCTCCATGGATTTTGTGTCTGGACTCCCTAGGACTCCAGCTGGTTTTGAGGCAATTTGGGTTGCTGTGGATAGACTGACTAAGTCTGCCCACTTCATTTCGATGAACATGGAGTATCCTTTAGAGAAGTTGGCAAAGTTGTACATCAAGGAGATAGTTAGGCTTCATGGTGTACCCTCTAGCATAGTTTCGGATAGAGACCCGAGGTTTACCTCTAGGTTTTGGAATAGTTTGCAAGAGGCTCTAGGAACAAAGCTTAGGCTTAGTTCAGCTTATCACCCACAGACTGATGGGCAGTCTGAGCGGACCATCCAGTCCGTAGAGGACTTGTTGAGGGCTTGTGTGTTAGAACAGTCAGGAAGTTGGGACAAGTTTTTGCCCCTAATAGAGTTCACCTACAACAACAGTTTCCATTCCAGCATTGGGATGGCACCTTATGAAGCTCTGTATGGGAGGAGATGTAGGACACCCTTGTGTTGGAGCGAACCTAGTGATAGTGTGGTGCTAGGGCCAGAGATAGTCCAGGAAACAACAGAAAAGATTAAGTTAGTTCAAGAAAAGATGAGAGTTGCACAGAGCAGGCAGAAGAGCTACCATGATAAAAGGAGGAAGGCGCTCGAATTCCAGGAAGGCGATCATGTATTCTTAAGAGTTACCCCGACGACTGGGGTTGGTAGAGTGATGAAGGCGAGGAAACTTACTCCGAGGTTCATTGGTCCTTACCAAATCCTCAAAAGAGTCGGCGAAGTCACCTACCAAATAGCCTTACCCACGTTCTTGTCAAATCTCTGCAATGTTTTTCATGTGTCACAACTCAGGAAGTATGTTCATGACCCTAGTCACGTGATAGTACCCGACGCGATACAGTTGAAAGAGAACCTGACGTTTGAGGTGTTACCTCTTCGAGTCGAAGATAGGAGGGTGAAGCAGCTAAGAGGCAAGGAGATTCCTTTGGTCAAAGTGGTTTGGAGTGGGGCGACTGAGGAAAGTGCTACCTGGGAGCTGGAGAGCAAGATGATAGAAGCGTACCCGCATCTTTTCCCTTGAGGTACGTGTAAATTTCGAGGACGAAATTTTTATAAGGGGGGTGGAATTGTAACACCCTGTTTTTCAGAATATTTTATTTAAGCTGGTTTGGTTTAAGTTGGATTTATTGTTCTAGGGCTTAGTAGGATTTTTGGCTAAAAGTCCCTTTCTGGTACATGAGCACACCCGTGCTCATCAGCCAGCAAGCCCATGCTTAAAGTCAGAAGCGTGATTCTGATTTTAAGTTGAGCACGACCGTGCTCAACAGGGAGCACGCCCGTGCTCAATGCGTGGACCGCGTCTTGTGAGTAAGTGGAGCACGACCGTGCTCATGGGAGAGCACGACCGTGCTCAGGTCCGGAAGTTATATACGTGAGCAGAATCGAGGGTTAACGTCATAACCCTATTTGTGACGGCTGGTACTGCTCTGTTGCGACCAGAACTCATCCGTTCTGTATTTTCCCTTTTTCTAGCGTTGTAGGAGGACTTTGAAAGCCGGTTGAGAAGCTGATTCGTCCGTGGTAGTCTGGAGGTAATGGTTCCCTCTTCCCTATTGGTTTCCTTTTCAGATTTATGATTGGGAAATTAATATTGGTGTGTTTCCTTTGTTTAAGACATAGTTGAGGTTGAACCGGATAAAGAGGAGGAACCAGATTACTATTCGGTGTTGGGAGAGCTACCTTCAATCCAGGTATGGGGAGAAGGGTAGTATATTCATAGGCTTGGGGTTAGAGTAGAGTAAGGGTTCCCATAACCCAGTTTGTTGTGCAACTATCTGTTGATATGTGTTACTTTTTTTTGATAACATGCTCTAGTTGGCATTATGATTTTTGTGCTTTCTATTCATATGATGATTATGTTGATTGGTTGATATGAACATGAATATGTTGATGATTATTTGGTTGATGCCAATGCTGTATGAATGCTAATGTTAACGCTGTTGTTCGACTCTTAAAACGTGTTAAAAATGGACTTAGGATGTTAAGTGATCAAATCCTTAAAATCGGTTAAGTATCAGCCTCTGTTCCTGCCCAGAACAGCACTGTCGCGCGTTGAGCACGACCGTGCTGAACAGGGAGCACGACCGTGCTCCCAGTTGAATTCTGGGGAGATGGCCGCGCTGTTGAGCACGGCCGTACAGGACAAGAGCACGATCGTGCTGCTGAGCACGACCGTGCTCATTAAGAAGCACGACCGTGCTTCACTTACAGGGGAGCACGCCCCTCACGTGCTTAAGCACGACCGTGCTGGGTTACGAGCACGACCGTGCTCAACCCACTGAGACAGAATACAATTAAAGGACTTAAGGGGTTTTCAAACCCCACTTCCCCATGATGATAACTGATTAGACAACTTGGTTAATGTCATTAAAGATAATTAAAGATGATGAGACGGTGAGATGTTAAGTCGATACCCTTTTGGGTGCCGCAAGCAGATGAGTTGTGCCTTGGTGCTTTTTGGCCAAGGAGGCCTTGACCCCACGGTTTGGGTCTAAGGTGTTGTTACGTACCTTGGTGGCCGAGAGTTTGCCCCAGGTACTGCGGTTGATTCCGCTTAAGTCCTCAGGTAGATTCCACGAGGCAAGTTGATGCGGTTGATTCCGCTGTTACCTTCGGTCGATTTCGTTGGAGTTATGGAGGTGGTGTTGCCATTGTTGTTGTGTTGCATACGCATTGCATCGGAGATGTTGTTTAGGGATGTTCGACATAGGGGAGATCGTCCTAGAGTACGACGATCCGGCCATCCACGGTTGGAGTAGATTCTCCTAGCGCCCCCGTGACGAGGCATTCGTTGGTTTGATGCGTTGGCTTTCCAAGGAGTAGATTCTCCGGCGTTGAGTAGATTCTCAATGTGGATATGTAACTCCGAAGTCGTTCATCCCGAGTTTAGTGGATCCACATGCATTGATGGTTTAGCGGAGTAGGACTGCACTGCACTGCATAGTATAATGATGATGTTGATGTTTGATGTGATGCTGCTATGCTAGCTGTTTACTTTACTGCCTATTCCCATGCTATTATGTTTATACGATTCTTACTCCCTATATATGTTTGTTGTTTGTGTTTGGCCTGATTGGCACATTGCAGAGGATGACGAGCAGCCCGGAGAGGAGTGACTCTGAGGAGCCGCCACTCATCGTAGGGCTAGTTTATGTTTCGTAGTTGTTAGTTTCAGTTGTAATTCCGTGGATTTTATTCCGGAACGGTTATACCAGCTCTGTATGTGACATCGGGGTTGGGTTTGTTGGTTATGTTTTTATTGTTTAAAACTTATTTAATTTCCGCATTGTAAACGGTTCATGTGGGACTTTTCTACCCATGGACAATTGTTTATTTTATCCAGTATTTGCATGTTTTCCTTTAAATGTTTTAATTTAATTGGCTTTTAACATGCGGGGTAGAAGGGTGTCACAACCGCAGGAGCATTTGTCACACCGAAGGGCATAACTAAGTACTCATAGTGACCATAGTGACCATATCGCGTCCTAAACGCTATCTTCGGGATGTCCTCAGACTTAACCCGAATTTGATGGTACCTTGACCTCAAATCTATCTTTGAAAAGACGCAAGCTCCCATCAACTGGTCCATAAGATCATTAATCCTAGGGAGGGGATACCGATTCTTTATGGTCACCTTGTTGAGCTGCCGAAAGTCGACACACAACCTCATACTGCCATCTTTCTTCTTTACCAACAACACAGGTGCTCCCCACGGAGACACACTCGGCCTAATGAACTGCTTCTTCATTAGGTCCTCCAACTGTTCCTTCAACTTAGTTAACTCTAGAGGAGACATTCTATAGGGTGCTATGGAGATTGGCCCGGTGCCAAGCACTAAGTCTATGGTAAACTCAACATCTCTCTCTCGGGGTAAGTTATAAACATCCCCCGAGAACACTTCAGGAAATTCCCGCACAACAGGCACACTGGCGACATCAGGAGGGCTACTCTCTACTTCCAGGGAAGCTAACATCATGTACACTTGGGCTTCGTCTCTCATCGAAGCTTGAACTTGGCTGGCAGAGAGAAGGTCCGGTTTCTTAGACTCCTTTGGAGTTCTAAAAATCAAGGTTTTATCAAAACAATTCAGAAGGACATGGTTGGAAGATAACCAGTCCATTCCCAGAATAATGTCCAGGTCTTTCAAAGGTAAGCATACAGGATCAGCAATGAAGGTGTTATCATTTATGACTATATGACAGTTCTTACATCATATGAAGTGGAAACAGGTTTATTTGTGGGTGTAGGAACCAACAAATCAAACTCAAGAAAAGTAATAGGCAATTTAAGACTCATGATCATGCGAGATAAACGAGTGAGTAGCACCCGAATCATACAATACAGTTAATTGAGTTCCATCAAAAAAACATGTACCTTGGATTAAGTCATCAGACTTGGAGGCTTCGGCTTCACTAAGAGTAAAGACTCTTCCAGTGGTCTTCAGTTGGTTGGCCTGGGACTTCTGATTTTTTCTGGTGCTGGGAGGCTCGGCCTTGGCTCCATCACACTCGCGGCTGATGTGTCCTGGATTGCCACATTTGAAACAGATAACCTGTGTTTCCTTGCACTGGGACGAATAATGGTCCGATGCTCCACACTTACCACACTTCATAGCTCTGAGGGCATCAGAAAACCCACCCCTGAAGCTATTCTGCTGAAATTGTGGCTTCCTGCCACTTTGCTTGAAGTCCTTGCCCGCCGGACCACCGCTGCTTGCCCTTGTCCCTCTGATCAGTCCTCTTGCCACTCTGACTATCCGATCCTCTGGAACTGGCAACTTTGAACTGACTAGCATCCTCGTAAATCCGACACTTGTTGACCAGAATCGGAAAAACTCTGATCTCCTGATAACTGATGGCCTGTTTGATCTCAAGCCAGAGTCCCGCTTCAAACTTCACACACTTGGAGCGATCGTCTGTCTCATGCTGATAAGGAGTGTAGTACCTAGCCAGCTCCTCAAACTTGATTGCATAATCACTAACTGATAGCGACCCCTGCCTCAAGGACAAGAACTCCATCTCTTTCTTGTCCCTGATATCTGCCGGAAAGTGCTTCTCCAGGAACCTCTGTCTAAACACAACCCATGTAACCGCTGTGCCCTCAGCCTGCATCCTCTGTCTGCAGTTATCCCACCAATGCTCCGCCTCCTCAGTCAACATGAAGGTGACGAAGATGAGCTTCTGCTGATCATTACAGTCCATCGTACGGAAGATCTTCTCTGTCTCCCTCAGCCACAACAGTGCTCCCTCTGGGTCGTACGCTCCCTTGAACGACGGAGGGTTGTTCCTCTGGAACTTATCCAGTCCCTGGAACTCAGCTGGCCCACCATTGTTGTTAAGGTTGACCTGACCAATAGCATTGGCTAGGAGTGCCAATGCGTCAACAATCGCCTGATCGTTACGTCCTCTACCGACCATTAGTCCCTATACAAGCCTAAAAACAACCTTTAGTACAGAACTTAAGCGGGTAAAAGCGATAGGCAACTAACTTAAACATCATTATCTATAACAAGTATAGATAATCCAAACAAGAGCCACACAACAGACTCATACCATGTCCGGGCAGGGCCAAACTGCTCTGATACCACTAAATGTGACACCCTTCTACCCTGCATGTTATAAGGCATTTAAAATAAAACAATTAAAAAGAAAAAAAACATGCATTTACTGAAAAATATAAAATATTTGTTCATGGGTAGAAAAGTCCCACATGAACCAGTTCACAATCGCGGAAAAATATAACAAGTTTAATCATTGAAACAAAACAAGGAAATAAATATATCCTAACCCCGATGTCACATATAGAGCTGGTATAACCGTTCCGGAATAAAATCCACGGAATACAACTGAAAACTAATAAACTGACTGAACACAAACTAGCCTTAACTATGACTAGCGGCTCCTCAGAGTCACTCCTCTCCGGGCTGCTCATCATCCTCTGTAAGGTGCCAATCAGGCCAAACACAAACAAACAAACAGATATAGGGAGTAAGAATCATGTAAACATATTAGCAAGGAAGTAGGAAGTAAAGTAAACACAAACAGACATGGCACTAACATACACCAACAACATCAACATTCAACATGTTATGTAGTGCAATGCAATTCTACTCCACTAAACCAACAATGCATATGGATCCACTAAACTCGGGATGTACGACTTCAGAGTTAAATATCCACATTGAGAATCTACTCAACGCCGGAGAATCCACTAGTTGGATAGCCAACGCATCAAACCAACGAATGCCTCGTCACGGGGGCGCTAGGAGAATCTACTCCAACCGTGGATGGCCAGATCACCGTACTCTAGGACGACCTCCCCTATGTCGAACATCCCTAAACAACATCTCTGATGCAATGCGTATGCAACACAACAACAATGGTAACACCACCTCCATAACTCCAACGAAATCGACCGAAGATAACAGCGGAATCGACCGCAACAACTTGCCTCGTGGAATCTACCTGAGGACTTTAGCGGAATCGACCGCAACACTTGGGGCAAACTCTCGCCCACCAAGGTACAACAACAACACCTTAGACCCAAACCACGGGGTCAATGCTTCCTTGGCCAAGAAGCACCAAGGCACAGCTCATCAACTTGCAGTACTCACTAGGCACCGACTTATCAAACTTAACACCTCACCATCTCATCATTTTAATTAACTTTGGTGAACATTAGCCAAGTTGTCTAATCAACTTATCATTATTGGGGAAATGAGGTTTGAAACCCCTTAAAGTTCTTTAATTCTGTTCTGTCCAGGAGGGTTGAGCATGGTCGTGCTTAACCCCCAGCACGGTCGTGCTTAACCACGTGAGGGCGTGCTGCACGGCCGTACTAAACAGCGCGGCCATCTTCCCAGAATTCAATTGGAAGCACGGTCGTGCTCCCTGTTCAGCACAGTCATGCTCATCGCTCGATAGTGCTGTTCTGGGCAGGAACAGAGACTGAAACTTAACCAAATTCAACTGTTTAATCAGTTAATCCTCCTAAATCAATTATCAATGCGTTTTAAGGATTAAACTCATCAACATAATCAACATCAACTCAACAGTGGCATCAACCCAACAATAACATCATGTTCATAACTACCACAACAAGATAAACACAATCATATATTATGAACATGGCATCTAAATCACATATCAACAATTACCAACATATTATCAGAATAGTTAACAATCATGTATCAAACAGATATTTACACAGAAAAACCGGGTTATTGGAACCCTTTACTTTACTCTAACCCCGAGCCTATGAGTACACTACCCTTCTCCCCATACCTGGATTGAAGGTAGCTCTAACGGCGGTCCTAACGGCAAACGGTTCCTCCCCTTTAAGCGGCTCACACTCCAATAATCCTTAAACAATCAGAACATAAACGATATTAGTTTCCCAACCACAAAAACGAAAGGAAACCAATGAAAAGGAACGAAACGTTACCTATACACGAAGTACAGACGAAACCATGTTTCCCTAGAGTCTCCAATGCTCAAGAACCACACTGAGTATGAAAAAAAAAAAGAAGGGAAAAAGGACGTTGCAGCCGCACTAGGGTTTTAGCTACCAAATATGAAGTGTACGGCGCAACCCTCGAGTCTGCACAACGTATATAGGCTCGGACTTGAGCACGGTCGTGCTCACCCTCGAGCACGGTCATGCTCGACTTAGCGTCACCGAGACGCGGTCAGCACATTGAGCACGGGCGTGCTCACTGTTGAGCACGGGCGTGCTGGTTAATGAGCACGGGCATGCTCATGTACCAGAAAGCAACTTTTAGCCAAAAATCCCACTAAACCCTCAACCGATAAATCCAACTTAATAAAACCAGCTTAAATAAACTTAATTCTGAAAAATGGGATGTTACATTAAAAGTTATTATACTTTTAAAAGTTGTCGGGTGTCGGGTTGGGCGGGCGTACACGGTTTTGAATCCAAAGAAATTTTGAATCCAAAGAAAGAAATCGATGGTGAAGGAGATAAGAATAATAGAACACATCCAACAAATCAGAAAGAACCCAGAAGATCCAAACTTTCAAACAGATTAAAATCAAAATTTCGACAAATCCAAAGAAAGAACAGATTCAACAAAATCAACGGTAAAACTTACAGATGAGTTTAGAACAATTTGAACAAACCAGAAAAAACTCATAACAATCCAGACTTTCTTTTGATTAGAATCCAGAAAAATCCTAACTTTCTTTGGGGTGAGAACCCATAAAAATCCAAGCTTCCATTTTTTCGTTGAAGGCAACGCCATCACCTTGCACGGGTTGGTGGCCGGAGGTGAAGCAGGTGGCGGCGCCGGAGAAGCTTTGAATGACGCAAAGAGTGAAAGATGAAATCGACACAATGGTGCCTTGGTCTTGCAAAGGCTTTCGCAGATCTTGCAAAGGTAGAGCGTGCGAGACGAAAGCAAAGGCAGATCTTGGCGGAAAGTTGATACGTGGTGATGGTTATTGGAAGTTATGGTGGTGGTCCTATTGCGGGTCTGAAATCTGAATGAAAGAGTGAGAGTGGGAGAGACATAGAGAGGTGGGGAGTGATAGAAATGATATTGATGAGAGATGACTGAGCCACATAGCTGTGAACCATAACTCACAAAAAAATCAATCACCTTTTACTTCAGTTATGTGAATCATATTGTCATATAGGTTTTGATGTTGACAAATATAGTATTAAGGGGAGAACATAAGCAAATCAATATGATGTAAGTTTTGATGTTGACAAATAGAATATCATGGTATTAACTCAATAAAAAGAATATTGGACATAATATATTATGTTGATGAATGCCATGTGACTATAATATTTGATCATATAAGATATATGCTTGTGATTGACAAATATAATAATTTGGCATGGAATCATAGTTGGAATATTTATTATATGCCTAAAGACATAAGAAATATTAAATATGATATTATCTTAAAATATGTCTTATGAATTATTATACATGGTTTTATGTATGAAATTAAATGTGAAATACTATTACTATTTTCTATACCTTGAACTAATACAATCATTTATGAGAAGTTGTGAAATACAAAAGTTCAGGTTGGAAACAAGCAAAGCTATGATGTCAAAAACTTGAAGAGTCAAAGTCTCAAGAGATCAAGTCTTTCAAGACGGGTGAAGGGAATTTTATTAATTGCATTGTATGTTTTAGATCCCCTTGTAAATGGTAAGTAAAGCTCTTTAATTAAAATTGGTCACATACACACACACATAATTGAGCTTTAAAATTAAAACTTAAATGGCTTTTAAATGAACTTAAATGAGTAATCAATTTCAGCCTTTAAGTTTTTCAAATTCAAATTTAATTCGAGGAATAATCGATTAGTATAATCGATTATCAAAGCTCTTAAACATGCTTTAATGAGTCATTAAATATAGAGCTGTTATGATTTCGAAATTTGAATTTGAAATGCAATAATCGATTATGGTATTCTGAACACGTTTTATAAATCAACTTAAATGGCTATTAATGTGTTTTAAATGAGTATTAATTATCTCTAGCCGTTAAGTTTGAATTCGAAATTATATAATCGATTATGAAGTTTGAAAAATCGATTATGGCTTTTTTGAAAAGCAAGACAGAGAATAGATAATCGATTAGTATAATCGATTATGTCTTTTTAACAGTCAAATGTTTTACACAGAGAACAAGTAATTGATTATCCTAATCGATTATGCACTGACTGTTTAAAGATACGCCTTTTAAATGAGTTAAAATAATCGATTATGGTTTAAATAATCGATTACGACACGACAAAAAATGTTTTAAAATGGGCTTGACCTAATATCCTTGAGCTAACCACTTCTTTTATATAAAGGAAACTTAGGCTGATAACATAGTGCTAATTCCCCATTTCCTAACTGTGCTAAAACTCTGTCACTGTCATTTTCCCTTATCACTCTCACTTATACACTTTGATCATATTATATTGAGAGAGTTTTACACCATATAGGTGTTGTTGTATCTTGCGCTTCAATTTGTTTTGATCAGCACTACTAAGAGTGCATTTTGTTGGTAAGAGTCGGATTGACTCAAACCACCTTTTTGGTTACCAAACAAGAGAGGGTATATCTCTTGGGATATTTTGAGGCTCTTACACAAGGGATCGTATGTCCTGTGATTTGTGTTAAAGGGTGCTCTGATTTGTCAAGATTCTAGTTTAGCCTCTTTAAAAGCTAGTGTTTGAGGCTCTTACACAAGGGATAGTATGTCCTAAGATTTGTGTTAAGGGTTCTCTGTTTTGTAAAGGTTCTAGTTGATCCTGTTAAAAACTAGAGTTGATTGAAAACCCTTGGTGGTATTGCCTCGGGGACTGGACGTAGGCCACGTGGGTAGTCTGTGGCCGAACCAGGATATATCGCTGTGTCAATCTTCTTATCCCTATCACTTTTACTTCTGCTTTATCATTTGCAAGTACGTTTTTACTTGCACGCGATAACGTTTTAATTTGAAAAGAATTTCATATCCGCTGCTAATTCTGTTTTATATCTTAGAGGGTTTTTGATTTATCGAAAAAGTTTTCATTTTTATCTAAAACCCAATTCACCCCCCTCTTGGGTATGGTTGCCACGACCAATAATTGGTATCAGGGCTTCGGCTCTGGTTAGTAGCTTAACAGCTTAGAGTTAAGATCCTTTGGCAGCCTTTTTATGTTTTCAAAAAAGTATGGTTTTGAAATTGACAAACACCATTCTTTGATGGTGAGAATTTCATTTATTGGAAAGCTAGAATATAAATTTTTATGTAGTCAATTGATGTTGATTTATGGGATATTGGAATCCAGGGATTCATTCTCAAACCCAAACAGCATCAGACTGAGTTTGATAAAAATTGTTTTTACTTGAATCTCAAAGCTATGCAAATTCTTCGGAATTGTTTGTGCGATGATGGTTATGAGAAAATTAAAAATTGTGATTGTGCCAAGGATATTCTGAATGTGCTTCATTATAATTATCTTGTCACTAACACTCTTGAGAATGAAAGTAATTTCAGGAAAGGGCAAAATTCATTGGAGGAAAAATATCCTCAACAACATGCCAAGAAAAAGTGTCTCAAAAGCAAAGAGTCATATGTGCATAAAATAGAAAATATTCTCAAAGCGACTCAAAGAAATTTGGAGGTAAACGATTCTGAACTTAAATCATCAAATGATGAATGGTTATATGCATATAATGATTTGTATGATGAGTTGATGGGTTTAGAAAATAAGAACTTGAGTTGTTTGAAAAGTATCTCATCTATTGAAATTGATTTAGAAAATTTAAATAATGAATATACTTTTCTTGATGAAGAAAATAGTATGAAATTTGAATCCTCGTCATGTTATGAAAATTGCATATTTATTAATAATCAAGTTGAGGACATATTTCAAGAAATTGCTAAGACAATGAGTTTATCACATGTACAACCTCCACATGAAAAAGAAGAAATTCATACCAACTATGATTTGTCAACTGTTAAACATGACATGCATCAAGGTCATAATTGTTCCATGGTTGGGTATGAAAATTGTCGTATGAAAAATAAAAAGCATATGACATGTAATTATTGTGGAAAGTTAGGACATATTTCTCATATGTGCAATTATAGGAAAAACCAGTTTATGAGAAATAAATTTGCTTGGATGCCTAAAGGCAAAAATAACTTGTCCACTAACCAACAAGGACCCAATATGATATGGGTACCAAAAAGTTTCTCTAGTACTTCTAATTTACAGGAAGAGTTCAAAATCGAGAAACAAGCTATCTTGGAAAAGGAGGGGACTTCAAGAAGAATGCTTCATAATTCAAATATTGCAATCACCACATATAGAAGCAAAGGTCTCTTGATGAATAACTCAAACAAAGTAGACAAGTTAAAAGCTAAATTCAAGCTCAAGCAAAAGTGGGTAATAAAGAATGAACTTGTGAATTCATACAACGAGGTAACTTTATCCACTACTTCTCATATGTGTACAAACTTGAAATCTGCTAAATGGAAGTATGTTGATAATTATGTTCACATGAAATCAATCAAGCTTTATCAAAATGTTGTATGAAATTTGTGCTAGACGCCATGTATGTGTTTGTATGTTGATTGATTATTATTTGAAGCACTGTATTAATAATGTGTATAAGTTATAAATTTCCCTTGTTATGAAAATTTCAAAAACGAATAGGATAATCGATTAGATAATCGATTATGCTTCTTCGAGAAAATAGGGAAGAAAGCCAGAATTACTGTAATCGATAAAGATAATCGATTATAGAATGATCTTAGAAAATTCGCAGAAAACAGTAGGCACATAATCGATTAGCATAATCGATTATGCTACGAATTCTGGCATTTTTGAAAATATTTTTTTTTAATCCAAAATCAATTTTCTAATAAATGTTTCATTTTGATATGATATCTTATTTAATTTTATAATCATTTTCAAGATATCAAATTCAAATTTGATTTGACATTAATTTCTCTTATTGAAAAAAAAATATTATTCTTCACTATTTTCAAAATCTTATTCGAAAATTAATTTATTATTTGATTCATGATCATACTTTAATGGAAAATTGATTTCTTATCATGAATTAATATACCACATATTTTCAAAGTGAATATCATTTAATATTGTGGTATTAAATCCTTGATGTTAATTGATTCAAAAATTTACTAAGGATCAAATCTTTTTGAAATATAAATGATCAATAAGTGATTATATCACTTTAATATATTTTAAACATCATAATAAAGAGAATTCAATTTTTAAGATTTTAAATTCAAAATTCAAATTATTTTTATTAATTTGGAAATTTTTAATGATGGAAATATATTTTGAAATCCAGAAATCACCATTTTCTCATTTCTCTTTAAAATCAACATCTGATTGACAAATTATTTATTGATTTATGATTGAACTTTATTAGATGTTGATTGTGGTAATAAATCATTTATATTGATTGATTTGAAAATCTTTTGAGAAGTGATTTTAAAACTTAGATGATCAACATAAATTATGATGATATTACTTTTTAATGGTTCAAGATTTCAAATTTCAAATTCAAAATTCAAATTTTTGGCTATTTTCAAAAATTTATGATGATATAATTTGAAATTCAAAATTGTCTATTTTATGGAAATCTTTTATTATACACTAGTGCAGAAAAGGGATTTCACATCGGTTTTTTTTTTGCTTTTCACATCGGTTTTCAAACTGATGTTGAAAAGGCCGATGTGGTTTATTACCACTTTTCACATCGGTTTTAAATCCGATGTAAAAAAGTCTGTTTCAGCAAGCCACATATCCTTTTCAGCAATTTTACACATCGGTTTTCAGAAAAACCGATGTGGTAACCCAACTTTCCACATCGGTTATTTTAAAAAACCGATGTGGAAAACAGAACTTTCAACATCGGTTTTTAATATAACCGATGTGGAAAGTTGGGTTACCACATCGGTTTTTATGAAAACTGATGTGGAAAATTGGGGTTACCACATCGGTTTTTCAGAAAACCGATGTGAATTTTAGTTTTTTTTTTTAAAAAAATCATCCTTTTCAGTATTGACAATCCTTTCCCCTGTTTCGGTAATCCAGTAATCCAGTAATCTAGATCAATACAGAATCTATATTGTCTACAGAATCATTTTTGTACAACCAAAACACACTAAATTAAAAGTTTACTAACAATAAATATATTCAATAACATTCAGACAACAAAGATAATTAGAAACCAAAAAGCTACATATGATATATTATAGATTTCATGTCAAAACATATATCAGTCAAAAGTACACTATAGCTAGTACATGATGCGTTTATATACTAACTACATACAAACTAATGTTGGTACACTTCAAGAAAGAAAGTTGCCCAACGTATCCTTATGTTTTTTATGTCGGCATCAGAGAGTGGAGTCGGATTGTTGAATATCTGCAAGTGTAATTGGACATAAGATTATATCTTTTAAGTAATAAACTAAAATTAAACATATAACGAATCTATATATAATTGTTACAACTAATTGTTACCAATTAGCATTTACCTCCTGCCATCTTTCAGTGATACCGGAGGAGATAATTTCGACCATCCACTTCATCACATAGTATCCACATTCCCATGATCCACGTTGTCTATGAGACTACGTACAAATGAAACCCAGTTAGAATATGAGAAATTAAATAGAAATCAATAATTATACCCACTGTGCTTGAAGCGTTTGAACTAATAAATATCTTACGTTAGGAATAATCCATCTAATAGGCCGACGCCTTTCACCACACAGCATGCGGCTTGCATCAATAGACTATCATAAGAAAATAAACATTAATTAAAGTATATCTAATAGATTTCAGATAATTAAAACAACTTCATTACTGATTCTAACTTATTTTAATGCTTACGTTTCCATGATGTTCTTCAGTTCATTCGCCGGCCTATGTCCCATTGAGCAGAAGAAGACCACGACATTCACACGAGGGCACAAGATCAACAACTGCCAATGTCGTCTGCATTTGCGAAACAATTAGTGACTAAGTCATATATTGTTATAATTAAATAACTGGTACTTACTTATAGAGATAAGGCGCAAGGTAGAACTGATGATGGTCTCGGGCAACTATATCACGTATGGTGGCGACCGGGTCTTCTGATGCTAGGAGAACATCACCCTGAATGAGCATGGGGTCAATGAACCCATAAAGGGTGAGGTTGCCCTGATTAGCTAACATGCGATGCAGATACCTAATATATTGATAAAACATGTTAATTATCATAGTATTTAAAATTTAATTATTTAACTTATAAATAAAATGTACTTACGTGCACCATAACGAGATGTGGTGAGCACTAGCCATTTCATGGTCGAGCGCCATCTCCATAAGTTCCTTCTTTGGGATATACAGATCGTCATCCGCCCTGCCATCATGTTCCAACCTTACCAAAGCTGCATCAACCTCCATGGTGACAAGCTTTATAGCAAGACATTGAAAAACATCACCAGGATCCCCTTTGTCGTTCCCCTAAACAACAAAAAAGATATATATTAGTAATCACAGTTAAGTTATTTCATTCGTAATTAATTGAATGGTCAAATGAATAC
Organism: Echinosophora koreensis; assembly: GCA_035048595.1. NCBI lineage: Eukaryota > Viridiplantae > Streptophyta > Magnoliopsida > Fabales > Fabaceae > Echinosophora > Echinosophora koreensis. Next base: position 2,194,336 of record JAPCYP010000078.1, read on the forward strand.
CTTGGCAGGAGCAGATTTCTCTGGTCTTCCTGGATCTGACCTTTTAGGCAGAATATCATGATGATCATCAACATTCAGCTCACACCTATCAGGGGCGTCATCATCATCATCATCATCATCATCATCATCAGGCTGATGAGGAGGATCACATGAGCCCTTAGTGCTCACATGGACAGAGGGTTGGACACTTGTGAATTGTTGGGACATAGCAGCCATTATTGCCATCTGCTGGTTAAACTGCTGGGTCATCTCCTGTCTAAGCTCATCTGCAATCTCCTGTTTTAGCCGTTCTCTATCTGCAGCAACATCCCTGTGGCGTTGGTGTGAAGATGAACCATGGTATTGGCGAATGCCAACGCCCCATCCAACACCAATGACACGGCCCGGGTGGTCTGGTTTACCGATGGCAGCAGCTAAGATATCCTCGCGTCCTCTAGGAACAAAGGTTCCTTGAGTGGCCTGCTCGTCCAAGGCATCCTGCAACATATAAAATATTAGGTCACATTACAATTAAGTAACATTGTTAAAATCACAATTACAATTCAAACTACACTTACAATCTTCTCAGCTACTTGGCGGGCCTCCTCAGATGTATATTGTCCCGTTTTTCTTTGTCGGGCCCTCTTCCATTTACGATGGCGTGGGGGTGGAGGTGGATCAACAACTTCAGGATGATTTTCAGCATTAGGATCTGCTTGAGATGCTGCTTCCTGACATGCTTTCTTTTCCTCTTCCACCATGGTCTGAGCAAGCTTTTTATATCCCCCACGAGACAGTACATGGGGGTAGACATTCTTGCTTTGGTTTTCCTGCCCCTTTTTCCTCTTCTCCTGTTATAAATAGAAGACAATAAAATTACATCAGTAAATTAATAAAATTAATGAAATTACATAAATTTAGAGACAACTCAAATAAGTTAACCTGAAAGCTGGGATCATGTCGGCTCTGAACAAAGTGATCCCACGTCGCCTGGTCAAGAAACGGGTACACCTCAAGTGGGTTCTTTTCACAGTGTGGATTGAATACATAGTATCTGCCCAGGTCCACCTTAAAACCCCTCCAACGCTCACCAACATACTTTATCCAACGCTTCTTCATATCCGTCGTATCCGGCAGGTCAAAGGTGAGCTACATTAACAACAAAAGAATCAACGAATTACTGTATGATATTAATAAAGTAGATATAAACACAGGATGGAAAAGTATAGATACCAGAATACTCTCCCATATCTGATCCTTCACGCCCTGAGGTACATCTTTCCAACGCTCAATAAGTATACTAGGCCTGCTTCGAGCTAGGGTCACCACAAAACTAATAAACTGCTCTGCCATTGGCCCAATAGGATTGAGGTTACAATCAAAGTCGATTGTTATCTTTTGATTTGAACCACGGTTGGCAGTCAAATTCCTCATTCGTGTGGCACGTCTACCCTTTCTACCCGAAGACGGGGTCTCCGACCCACTGCATGAAGGAGGGATATCCTCAGGATCAGCCATGTATACCTGTTTAGACAAAAACAAAAAGTCAGTATGTCAGGATAAATATCAAACATAACTTATAAATATCAATCAACATAAGCATAACTTATAAATATCAACGTAAACATATAATATGACTTTAAACATAACTCAAACTAAACTTACACTGTGGTCAAGTAGTAACGTTCTCCCATAACCCTTCTTGGTGATCATTACGAGTAGCATGTACATCGTCCACTTCATTTTCCTCATTGAAATTAGGCACCCGTGTTGAGAAAGAAGGAGTGTCAGAAATATCAAGAGTTGAATCTTGATTTCCCTCACTACTATTATACATGTTTTTTCCCTGGAGAACCACTGACCACCTTTTGTTCGAAGGATCACGGACATAAAACACTTGTTTTGCCTGGGATGCCATGATGAAAGGCTCGTCTTTATTACCTACCTTATTAAGGTCCACCAATTTGAATCCTAACTCATCGGTTTGCACACCATTGTTACTGTCGACCCACTGACATTTAAAAATAGGCACTCTAAACTTCGTGTAATCAACCTCCCAGATCTCTTCAATGATCCCAAAGTATGAAACGGATGCCATAACAGGGTTTTTATCTTTCGAACTAGAGAAATGCATGGACTCAGCGACGACCATAACCCCACTGTTTTGCATAGTACTTTTGTCATCCTGGGACTTTGTATAGAAGGAAAACTTATTGATATCGTACCCACTCCAGCATATGACATCAAAGTTAAGTCCCTGTGCTAGCCATTTTAATGTTTCAGAAGCAGTACCATCCTTTGCAATTTTTTCTTTAAACCAGTTCAAGAAAGTCTTATTATGCTTGTTCAAACACCATTTTTCATTCATTCTAGGATAAGTTTCGTTGATGATGCTTTTGTGCTCACATAAGTATGGTTCAACCTCATCAGTGTTATTCAATATATACAAATGTGCTTGAAGCACTTCCTCCCGATCCATTCTCTTAACAGTGATACCTCGTGTACCCTTCCCATCATATCTTCCTTCATGACGAGACTTCGGAAGCCCTACAGGTTCCGCTTCTGACATGTAGTCTGTACAAAACTCAATAGCTTCTTCTGCAACATACCTTTCAACAATATATGCTTCGGGACGGTGTGGATTCTTCATATATCCTTTCAAGATCTTCATGTATCGCTCAATCGGGTACATCCACCTTAAATAAACGGGGCCACACAATCTAATCTCCCTCACTAGATGAACAATCAAATGAACCATGATGTCAAAAAATGAAGGTGGAAAATACATCTCCAATTGGCACAAGATAATGGCTGCCTCATTTTCCAAGTCATCCAACTTTTTAGTGTCAATGACCTTGCTACATATAGCATTGAAGAATAAGCATAACCTAGTAATGGCATGTCTGACTTTTTTAGGCAAGATGTCACGAATGGCCACCGGTAGTAGTTGTTGCATCAAGACATGGCAATCATGAGACTTTAAGCCAACTAATTTGAGATCTTTCATTGAGACAAGTCTCTTGATATTTGAAGAGTAACCCTGTGGCACTTTGACTCCCCGTAGACATTCACAGAAACTTCTTCTCTCTTTTTTTTGATAAAGTATGGCATGCTGGGGGCAAATAAGTCTTCTTATCCCCCACTTTATGTGGAGCTAACTGCTCTCGTATACCCATCGTAACTAGATCTAGACGAGCATTCACACCATCCTTTGTCTTGCCTTGAATGTTGAGAAGTGTTCCGATTAAACTGTCACACACATTTTTCTCCACATGCATCACATCAATACAATGTCTTACATCAAGCTTGCACCAATATGGAAGATCAAAGAAGATCGACCTCTTCTTCCATATATTCTTCTCAGTAGCCTTCTTTTGGGACTTCCCATAGATAACATTAGTGTTCTTCACCCGTTCATAAACTTGGTCTCCAGTCAAGGCCACCGGAGCAATTGCATTCTCCGGAAGTCCATTGAAAGCTTTTCTCAACCTACGATAAGGATGATTACGCTGGAGAAATCTCCGATGCCCAAGGTAGACTGTCTTCCTTCCATGTTGCAGTTGATGCTAACATGTGCCTTCTTCACATATTGGACATGCTTTATGCCCCTTAACACTATACCCGCACAAGTTCCCGTATGCTGGAAAGTCATTGATGGTGCAAAATAACATGGCACGCAATCTGAAAGTCTCATGGCAATACCCGTCGATCACATCAATGCCTTCATCCCACAACTTTCTCAAGTCTTCAATCAACGGACTCAGATAAACATCAATATCATTTCCTGGCTGTTTTGGACCCGAAATCATCATACTTAACATAATGTATTTGCGCTTCATGCACAACCAAGGAGATAGGTTGTAAATTACCAGGAGAACAGGCCATGAACTATGAATACTACTTAAGTTTCCATATGGATTCATTCCATCAGTAGCAAGTCCAAGCCTGAGGTTTCTGGGCTCATTGCCAAACTCCGGAAACAAACTATCAATTCTCTTCCACTGCAAAGAATCAGCCGGATGACGAAGCTGTCCATCACATTTCCTCTCATCTGCATGCCATCTAATATTCTTTGCATCCTTTTCATTAGCAAACAATCGCTTGAACAGCGGAATTACTGGAAGACACCATAACACCTTCGCAGGAGGACCCTTGGTGACCGCATCACAACTAGAATCATCATCCTTCACTTTGTATCGTGATACCCCACACCTGGGGCACTCGTGCATCTCTTCAAACTCTTTCCTGTACAATATGCAATCATTGGGGCAAGCGTGTATTTTCTTATACTCCATACCCATCGGACACAATATCTTCTTCGCCTCATAGTTTCGGGATGGTAATGTGTTACCTTCTGGAAGCATGTCTTTCAACAACTCAAGCAATTCGGTAAAGCTTTTATCGCTCCACCCATTTCTCGCCTTCACATTGAACAATCTTAACACCGTTGACAATCGTGTGAAATTAGTGCACCCCGGATACAAAGCCACTTCCGCATCACTGCACAAAGTATCATACACATGTGCTCGCCGAAAGGACTCTTGCCCAATATCACGGATCATGTCCTCTAGTCCATCGTCCATATCTACGTCATCAAATTCCTCTCTATCCGACACCCTTGGCCTGTCTAACGATTCACCATGACATATCCATATTGTATAACTCTTGCAAATCCCCTCACAAATAAGATGATCCCATATCTCGTCAGCTTCTTGTCGTCTCTCATTCAAACAGTTAACACAAGAACAACAAAACCTTCCGTCACTACTATCAGGAGCATTTGTTTTAGCAAATTGTAGAAAATCTTCCACTCCATTCTCATACTCATCACTTGTCCGTCTGGCATTCATCCAACCGCGATCCATGACTAAAACATTAACTTCATACTTAGTCCAACATCTTCATCAACTACTTCTTATGATAGGGTATGGCCCTATCCCATTCGAGAAGAAACTTTTTCAACATTCGGTTAACAGTTAGTCCTTAACTCTCATGCTCATACTCGACAAAATTTTGGTAGCATTTCCCTTCGGTCTCCGACGTACACGACTTGAACGCGATGCCATCCACCACGATAAAGGATGCACCCGGAGAACGAAAGGAAATGTACCAATCCGAACTTTCATCAGGTATATAACATGAGAATCAATGAATAACTATTTTAACTGAATGAAGAAAAAGTTTTTTCCCAAACTGTCCAACTTGGACAATTCAAGATCCAATATAATGAGCTGTACCTTAAGCACGTACACGTGTGCTCATTAATATTGCATCTCAAACGGGAAACTAAGGCTTTACTAATTAATAAACACTAAAAAATTAATAAAACACTCCAATCCCCAAGTTAAAACAAACAAAAATAAAACTAGAAAAATAGAGATGAGAAACTTTACCGGGTGTGGAAGAAAAACAACAAGTGTGGAAACGAAGTCCTAAGTTCAAATAATCAAGAAACCCTGAAAGAAAGAAAATAGATATGATTCTTAGAAACATTTAGAAAATAGAAACCTGTTTTGAAAGCATAATGCAGACATGAATCAAACAATACAAATCTCAAATCTCAAACAATACAACCAAAAAAGACCATCCAACAACACCAAAATTTACTCTTTAGCTCTTAATGATTGCCAAGAACATAGTCTATAAGCTATACACAACATTCATGTCTGCATTATATCTTCATGAACCAATATATAAACCACAAGGTATTCTTGTTTACAAAAGAAATACATATTGCTTCAAAAGAAAAAGAACATATATTCATGAATGTAAGTGGTTCTTATTAGACTTCATTGTTGTATATTATTTCCTTAGAGTGGTTCTTATGAGACTTTATTGCTCATTCAGTAAAGACACAGAAGCAGAGCCACCATGCCTAGTAATTAGTTTAAGCACACTGTTTACAGAAAGATGATATATCTCTTATCATGTTAAAGAGTGAGAGTCATTATCATTCCTTGCAAAAGTAGATATCCTATGGTATAGGGGCACCTCTACATTAAATGCATAAGGCAAAGTGAGATGAAGAGTTTTAAGTTTATATTGCAGATTACATTAAATCCAAATTAGTCCTAATAAATATTTTAATTCTTAGCATAATATTCATGGCAAAGTTGTTTTCAGTTTGAATATAATCTCCATTTAGGCAAATTTGTTAGCAATTCATGTTCTTGAAAATTAACAACACAAAAAAATTATCATTGCAAATTATACATTTGAAGTGGAAATTCTAGGCATCAATAAAACTAAATGGGCATAATGCACATGTGTTAGGCATAAGAGCTATAAAGGACAGCTGATTTATCTTACAAGAATTTATCTATATACACACTGAATGATTGAATGATTTATAGAACTTAACTATATATTTGAATTGAATTTAGAATGCATCCAAACAAAGATAGGCTTTGGACGTGTGCTCACCAACTGCAACAATTCAAATAAAAAAAACACAGTTTTGCTTGAATAAATCAATTTCATAAGAAAAATTAATAAAAATAGAAAAATTCCTCAATGAAACAGAAAGAGAAAGGGATAGAAAACAGAGGAAGCAAAGACTCACAAAGTGGAAGCTGTTGCGTTGGGAAACAGAGAGTGGCTATGAAAACCTGCAATGGAAGACATTAACAGAGTACCCATTAGTCACAGTTCAAAGAACAAATAAATGTAAAAATAAAAAGAAAGAAGAAAATTTTGAAGTGTATGGGTTTGGCGGGGAGGGGCAAAACCTGAAATCAAAAGAGGGCAATGGAAGGGAAGAATGGGAATGATGGGCAAAAGGGTCACACCACTATAAAACACCTCAACGACCACATCGATGGTGTTCATGCGTGTAACATCCGTTATTTATGTGTGGTTATGTATGATGTTTAGGTTTAAGGTTTGGATTGTATATCTGAGGGGTGATTTGAGGCATAGAGAACAGCTAGGGTTTCCGGTTAGTGTCTTTTAGATAATTGAGGGCGGAACAAAAAAAATTTGGAGTTAAAGAGGAGATTAGGCATTTTGATGGTTAGAGATTGTTCATTAGGTCATAAGGAGCCTATATCTCAAATTTGGGGTCAATCGGACATCGAACGGACCCTGAACGTAAAGAGTTGACTTTCTGGTCAAAAGTCAACGCTCAAGCGTGGCAAACATCACGCTCGAGCGTCCACAATACGCTCAAGCGTGGGTGTGTCCACGCTCAAGCGCCCAAGTCAACCAGACAAGGACCATGCTTTGACTTGCTACGTGTCAACGGGCGTTGACGTGGCAGCCTCTGAGTGGTTGCATGGCTGCGGTGGTCTTCACGCTCAAGCGTGACAAATTCCACGCTCGAGCGTGGCAGCGTGAATCAGAAAAATAAAAAGGGCTTAAGTGACACAAAGTCACTTAAACCATAAGAACGAAACAGAGAGGCAGAGAGCTCACTCTGAGAAAACAGAGAGGAGCATATAGAGAGAGAAAGAGAGAGAGTTTAGTGAGAGAGAGGAGTTCTTGAGTGAGTGTGACTTGCCCGATCGTCCTTTCGCAAAACGGAGTACGTGGTTGCGATCGTAGTGACGATACCTTCATTCTCCTCTTCCCCGTTTCTTCAATAGTCGAAGGTAAATTGTCCTCGTTTATATCGAAAGTCGTTTTGTTACGTTTATCTTTATATCTTTCGTTTCGGTTATCGGAATTCGATTCCGTCTTCGAGGATAAACTCGTGGTAACTTGTGCTTCGTAATGTGATGCTTAGGTGAATTTTTGGAAGCTCCGAGGCCCTAGAACCGTGCTGGGCAGAATTGAACTCGTGGAGGAACCGCTTGTTTCGTCTCGTTTCGTTCATCGTACGACTTCCCAGGTGGGGGAAAGAAACCATTTAACGTCGGAAACGGCGCAGTTACATTTAGTTCGATAATGGCGTAGGGCGACCTAAACCCTACTCGAGAGCGAGTAACGGACAATGTCTATGTCACATTGGGGACTACTTAGTGGTACCAATGATGATATTGAAATTGTGCGTTTATCGTCGTTACGATAAAAATGTATTATTTTATTATTTTATGATTGGCTGTTGTGACTGCTTGAATTAGTTGCGTTGATATGATGACTGATGACTGATGACTGATGCTGAGTGTTGATATATCATATGATAATTATTATTATTATTGTATTGGAGTTGATGCCATGATTGATATGATGTTATGATGCCATGAGTGTAATGATTATGAGCAGAGTTTGAATAAGTGATGAGATATGATGAGCATTGATGATGTATTGGGGAAATCATACCTTATGTGTTAGTAGTGCCTAACCGAGATGATTGATGTATATAATGATGAGGTTTTATTGAGGTTATTTATGAGGTGATGATGAGCGGTTAGGGCACCAGGGGGTGACCTGAAACATGGTCTGTGATATGTGGACCTGAAACATGGTCGTTTGTGGACCTGAAACATGGTCGTTGGGGTCTATTCCTCGGAGGGAGAATTCCCGGGGTCTAGGCTAACGGCGGACCGTCCCAGACATGATTTCATTTTAGTTGCAGCTATAGTTCATGCATTGCATGAGCACCCTGGCCGTGGTCCAGAGGTGTGCACCGGTTGTGTAGCTATAGTGCCATTGCTTTGCATGGGCACCCTCCAGCCGCGGACGAGGGTGTGCGTCGGGGCCTCTGGGACGTGTCGATTGTTGTGATATCCGGATATGGCCGACTACCTGAGGAGATTCATACACATTTGCATTGCATCATGATGGGGGTAGAGGAAAAGACCCTAGATGTAAATTGAGGATGCTTGTGTTATATAAATATATATATAAACTATATTTTGGGAGATGGATGTTTATCGTGCTGTTATAGAATTAAATGTCGCTAAAACCCTTTCCACGTTTGATGTTATATGGCTTCTTATCCCCTTTTCTATTTCTTTTGTCGTATACTTGTACATATATGTTTTGCATAACAGATCCAGATCGTGTTGATGGCGCACTGGGATCACCCATGGATGACTCAGGACCCGGGGTTTCCCCTCTCGGGGACCTTTGAGGTTGAGTGCTTAGATCCGAACGGGTGGCTCGTGGACCCAGTCACTCGCTTCGTTGTGTATACGGGTCCTACGTCCATCACCTCCGGGCTCGGACAGGGAGCGCCGATAGGATTCGTCGGCACATTTCGTGTTGGCACTACCCTTCCTTTCCAGGTAGGACAGCCAGATGGACACATACCGCCGATGCCGCCGATGCCAGGCATGGCCCCAGATCCCTTCATGGTACCCTTTGAGGTACTAGTTCCAGGACTCGCACCGGCACCAGCACCAGGACCTGAGTTGGCACCTATCCAGGAGGAGGAACCGGTTGTCCCCGCCCAGGACCTGGCACCCCTTCCAGAGGTTCCAGCGCCTCCAGAGATCCGGGCTATGGTTTCAGAGTGTTCTCGAGTATCTACCAGACAGTTTTATCCCCGTGATAGTAGACTTTACCGACAGAGGTTTCAGAGGCAGTCGGACAGGAGCTCGTCCAGTGAGAGCGGAGGAGTGTCCGGACCTGCCGGACCGCGGGATGCAGACGAGGGTGGTAGTTTTTTATGGCTAGGGCCAGTGCCATCTGTATAGGCGTGAGTGAGGCTTTGTTGTATTTTGAGAGGGGACGGGGTGTGGAGAGAATCGGCGAGGCATCGCCCCTTTTATCTTTTGATGTATTTTCTTTATGTTATGTACCGCCGTTTTGTATATATATCGGGATCCTACTGATAGAAATCCCTTGGCAGTTGCGTATTAGGCGATGATGTATATATTTATCTATGTATATATGTGTGATGTATCTGCATGTTAACTATTTACATTTTAAGTTTTAATTTTCCGCTGTTTAAGTATAACCGTTTATCGCTAATAACACGATTAAGCCTTAATATTTTGGGTTTTTCTTTAATGGGACGTCGGGGCGTCTCATTTGGTGGTATCAGAGCAGTTCGGTTCTGAAACGGACTGTGAGGACTGTGATTAGGGTAAACTGGCCATTTAGTTGGATCCACATTGGATACCGGCTATGCTTAGAAGTTGGGTAGTGAGTCCGATGCGACATCTTTATGGCATATAGTATTTATATTCCAGTTTTATGTAGTATTATATGTCATATTGATGTGGGCTAATGATTTCTTTTGACAGGATCATGGCTCGAGGCAGAGGTAGAGGACGAGGTAGACGTGGTGGTAGAGCTATCGAGGGTGTTGAGGATGAGTATCAGCCAGCAGCAGGAGTTAGTGGTGGAGGGGAGTCATCCGAGACTCTCCAGACTATCCGTGAGTTAGCATCCGTTCTGTTGCAGCAGGCACAGCAGAACGCTCAGAGGATGCAGAGAGAGGCAGAGTTACAGGACCAGCAGGATAGGAGGAGAGCTGCTGAGGCTGAGGATGCGGGGTTGGCTACCTTTCTGAAAGGTAAGCCACCACAGTTTGGAGGAGAGTATGACCCAGAGCGGGCTGAGTGGTGGATACAGGAGTTGGAGAAGATCTTCGACACTATGAGATGTAGAGATAACAGGAAGGTGACTTATGCCGCCTTCATGCTGACTGGAGGAGCCGAGTCATGGTGGAGAAGCAAGAGGAGGTTGCTTGAGACTGAGGGCAGGATGATCAGTTGCGATCTGTTCAGGGAGTGTTTCTTCCAGAAGTACTTTCCACGGCTAGTCAGACGCGAGAAGGAGAGAGAGTTCATGAGTCTTCAGCAGGGAGACAGGTCTGTTGGTGACTATGCGGCTAGGTTTGAGGCCCTGATTCAGTTTTCTGAGTTCTACCAGAGATTTCCAGATGAGGATTGGATGTGCCGGAGATTTGAGGAGGGTTTACGGCATGAGCTGAGGAGGGCTATAGTGCCCTTGGATATTTTGAGCTTCCCAGAGCTAGTAGAGAGGTGCAGTGCCATTGAGAGCATGGACCAGAGGCAGGCTGCGGAGCAGAGACAGCAGCGGAGTGGGGGTCCTACCAGAGTAGGCCATCAGAGGAGAGGGGACAGAGGTTCTCAGTGGAGGAGAGCACCATACGCTAGACCCGGACAGGGTACTCAGACGAATGCACCACCAGTATCATTGAGTAGAGAGGGTCAGCAGCAGAGAGGCCCAGTATGTTTCAGATGCGGAGGTCCGCACTACATCAGAGATTGTACAGATAGATCGGGTTGCTATGTATGTGGCAAACCCGGTCACCTTGCTAGAGACTGCCGACAGAGAGCAGGGCAGCATCAGCCAGCTGCCGGTAAAGGGGCCAGTAGTTCTAGAGGTGGATCTGGGAGAGGAGTTCCAGCGGCAGGACGACAGACCGCCAGACCTCAGGCCACGGGGAGGGTGTTTACGGTGAGAGGATCTGAGTCCTCTCAGTCTGCAGATCTTATTCAAGGTATGTGTTTACTATCTGGCAGACTCTCGCGTGTGTTGTTTGACTCAGGCGCTACGCATTCATTTGTTTCACATGAGTGTGTAGATCATTTACATTTGCCCGTTTCTCGATTACCATATACTTTGACAGTATCTACCCCTACTAGTGATCCTTTGATCACCATGTCTGTTTGCCTACAGTGTCCTATCGTGGTTGAAAATAGGGCATTCCTCGTAGATCTCATCTGTTTGCCGATGCAACAGATAGATGTTATCCTTGGCATGGATTGGCTATCGGCCAACCATGTAGTGTTAAACTGTGCCCAAAAGACTTTATCCTTCCTTGAGCCTTCTAGCATGGTATCTGCCAATGAAGGAGCAACTATGAGAAGTGATGATTCTCAGCAGTATGTGATGCTTTTCTCTTTGGAAGCTAAGGAGACTCCAAGTATAGATTCTATGCCTATCGTGAGAGAGTTTCCCGAGGTTTTCCCTCCTGATGTTCCAGGTTTGCCGCCAGAGAGGGAGGTTGAATTCACCATAGATCTCATGCCAGGGGCAGGACCCATATCAGTAGCTCCTTATCGGATGTCACCTGTGGAGTTGGCAGAGTTAAAGAAACAACTGGATGATATGATGAAAAAGGAATTCATCAGACCGAGTGTATCACCGTGGGGAGCACCAGTATTGTTTGTGAAGAAAAAGGATGGAAGTGCTAGGTTGTGTACGGACTATAGACAGTTAAACAAGGTTACAATCAAGAACAAATATCCGTTGCCTAGGATAGATGATCTGATGGATGTTGAAGGGAGCTTCGGTGTTTTCTAAGATAGATTTAAGATCAGGATACCATCAGATTAGGGTAAAGAAGGAGGATATACCTAAAACTGCTTTCAGAACAAGGTATGGGCACTATGAGTATCTAGTTATGCCTTTTGGTGTAACTAATGCCCCAGCAGTATTCATGGATTACATGAACAGGATCTTTAGACCGTTCCTCGACAAGTTCGTTGTGGTGTTTATTGATGACATTCTTATCTACTCCCGTAGCCGGGAAGAGCACGAGGAACATCTGAGAGTGGTGTTGCAGGTGTTGAAGGATAGGCAGTTGTACGCTAAGCTATCCAAATGTGAATTTTGGTTAGAGGAAGTACAGTTCCTAGGTCATATAATCAATAAGGAAGGGATAGCTGTAGATCCAGTTAAGGTAGAGGCAGTGATTAGGTGGGAGAGGCCTAAGTCGGTAACCGAGGTGAGAAGTTTCCTAGGATTAGCCGGGTATTACAGGAGGTTTATTGAGGGTTTCTCCAAGATTGCGTTGCCTATGACGCAGTTAACGCGAAAAGGTACGGCGTTTGTTTGGACCGAAAGATGTGAGGAGAGCTTTCAAAAGCTAAAGGAGAAGTTGACTACATCTCCTGTGCTGACATTACCAGAGCCATTAGGACAGTTTGACGTGTACTGTGACGCGTCATATCAAGGTTTGGGTTGTGTTTTGATGCAAGAGGGGAGAGTAGTGGCTTACGCTTCCCGACAGTTGAGGGTTCATGAAAGAAACTACCCGACTCATGATCTGGAATTGGCAGCCATAGTGTTCGCATTGAAGATATGGCGACACTATTTGTATGGAGCCAAGTTTAATGCGTTCAGCGATCATAAGAGTTTAAAGTATCTGTTTGATCAGAAGGAGCTGAACATGAGACAGCGTAGATGGATGGAATTTATTAAGGATTATGAGTTTCATCTTCAATACCATCCTGGGAAAGCTAATGTTGTGGCGGATGCACTGAGTCGGAAATCTTTGCACGTATCCGCAATGATGGTGAAAGAGATGGGATTGCTTGAACAGTTTAGAGACTTGAACCTAGGTATGGAGTTGGCTGAGGATAGAATATGCTTAGGTATGATCACTATTAGCAGTGAGTTTTTGAGAGACCTCAGGTTTAAGCAAGTTCAGGATGAATACCTGCGAGATATAAGTCGAGGCATAGATGAAGGGAAAGTTTCAGAGTTTAGGAAAGGATCCAATGGTGTATTAAGGTTTAGAGATCGGATATGTGTGCCCGAGGACTTAGAGATTAGGAAGATGATTTTAGAGGAGGCACATAAGAGTAAGTTGAGTTTCCACCCGGGAGCCACCAAGATGTATCAAGATTTGAAGAAAATGTTTTGGTGGCCAAAGATGAAGAAGGAAGTGGCCGAGTATGTTCTATCATGTCTAGTGTGCCAGAAAGCTAAGATAGAGCATCAGAAGCCAGCAGGGTTGTTACAGTCCTTGGATATCCCAGAGTGGAAGTGGGATAGCATAGCGATGGACTTTGTGGTTGGATTACCACGAACTCCGAAGAAGTTTGATGCGATTTGGGTTATCATTGATAGGCTAACGAAGTGTGCTCACTTCTTACCTATTGGTGAGAGTTATAGTCTTGAGAAGTTGACCCAGATTTACATCAAGGAAGTAGTGAGGTTGCACGGTGTACCATCGAGTATTGTCTCCGATCGGGATCCTAGATTTACATCTAGATTTTGGAGACAGTTACACAATGCTTTGGGAACCAAGTTGAGGATGAGTTCAGCTTATCATCCTCAGACGGATGGGCTGTCAGAGAGAACAATTCAATCATTGGAGGATCTTTTAAGAGCGTGTGTGTTAGAACATGTGGGCAGTTGGGATGAATTCCTACCCTTGATTGAGTTCACATACAATAACAGTTTCCATAGTAGTATCGGAATGGCACCGTATGAGGCTCTCTATGGAAGAAAATGCAGAACCCCGTAGTGTTGGTATGAGACTAGCGAGAGCCAAGTGTTAGGTCCCGATGTGGTACAGCAAACAACGGAGCAAGTCAAGAAGATAAGAGAGAAAATGAGGGAAGCGCAGGATAGGCAGAGGAGCTACAGTAATAAAAGGAGGAGGCCCTTAGAGTTCCAAGAAGGTGATCACGTATTCTTGAGAGTCACTCCGAAGACCGGAATTGGCAGAGCTATAAAGTCTAGAAAGCTCACTCCCCGATTTATTGGACCATTTCAGATTCTTCGACGAATTGGTTCAGTAGCCTACCAGATAGCCTTACCCCCTTACCTCTCCAACCTTCACGATGTATTTCATGTTTCTCAATCGAGAAAATATTTCCCCGATCCTTCTCATGTAATTGAGCCAGAGTCAATACAACTCCGAGAGAATCTAGAATTTGAGGCTCTACCGTCTAAGATTGCAGATAGAAGGATTAAAGAACTCCGTGGTAAACAAATTCCCCTGGTCAAGGTCATTTGGGATAGTGTTACCGGAGATGCTACTTGGGAGCGTGAGGCAGATATGCAGCAGCAGTACCCCCATTTATTCTCAGGTATGTAATTCCGGGGACGGAATTTCTTTTAAGGGGGGTAGAAATGTAACATCCGTTATTTTATGTGTAGTTATGTATGATGTTTAGGTTTAAGGTTTGGATTGTATATCTGAGGGGTGATTTGAGGCATAGAGAACAGCTAGGGTTTCCGGTTAGTGTCTTTTAGATAATTGAGGGCGGAACAAAAAAATTTGGAGTTAAAGAGGAGATTAGGCATTTTGATGGTTAGAGATTGTTCATTAGGTCATAAGGAGCCTATATCTCAAATTTGGGGTCAATCGGACATCGAACGGACCCTGAACGTAAAGAGTTGACTTTCTGGTCAAAAGTCAACGCTCAAGCGTGGCAAACATCACGCTCGAGCGTCCACAATACGCTCAAGCGTGGGTGTGTCCACGCTCAAGCGCCCAAGTCAACCAGACAAGGGCCATGCTTTGACTTGCTACGTGTCAACGGGCGTTGACGTGGCAGCCTCTGAGTGGTTGCATGGCTGCGGTGGTCTTCACGCTCAAGCGTGACAAATTCCACGCTCAAGCGTGGCAGCGTGAATCAGAAAAATAAAAAGGGCTTAAGTGACACAAAGTCACTTAAACCATAAGAACGAAACAGAGAGGCAGAGAGCTCACTCTGAGAAAACAGAGAGGAGCATATAGAGAGAGAAAGAGAGAGAGTTTAGTGAGAGAGAGGAGTTCTTGAGTGAGTGTGACTTGCCCGATCGTCCTTTCGCAAAACGGAGTACGTGGTTGCGATCGTAGTGACGATACCTTCATTCTCCTCTTCCCCGTTTCCTCAATAGTCGAAGGTAAATTGTCCTCGTTTATATCGAAAGTCATTTCGTTACGTTTATCTTTATATCTTTCGTTTCGGTTATCGGAATTCGATTCCGTCTTCGAGGATAAACTCGTGGTAACTTGTGCTTCGTAATGTGATGCTTAGGTGAATTTTTGGAAGCTCCGAGGCCCTAGAACCGTGCTGGGCAGAATTGAACTCGTGGAGGAACCGCTTGTTTCGTCTCGTTTCGTTCATCGTACGACTTCCCAGGTGGGGGAAAGAAACCATTTAACGTCGGAAACGGCGCAGTTACATTTAGTTCGATAATGGCGTAGGGCGACCTAAACCCTACTCGAGAGCGAGTAACGGACAATGTCTATGTCACATTGGGGACTACTTAGTGGTACCAATGATGATATTGAAATTGTGCGTTTATCGTCGTTACGATAAAAATGTATTATTTTATTATTTTATGATTGGCTGTTGTGACTGCTTGAATTAGTTGCGTTGATATGATGACTGATGACTGATGACTGATGCTGAGTGTTGATATATCATATGATAATTATTATTATTATTGTATTGGAGTTGATGCCATGATTGATATGATGTTATGATGCCATGAGTGTAATGATTATGAGCAGAGTTTGAATAAGTGATGAGATATGATGAGCATTGATGATGTATTGGGGAAATCATACCTTATGTGTTAGTAGTGCCTAACCGAGATGATTGATGTATATAATGATGAGGTTTTATTGAGGTTATTTATGAGGTGATGATGAGCGGTTAGGGCACCAGGGGGTGACCTGAAACATGGTCTGTGATATGTGGACCTGAAACATGGTCGTTTGTGGACCTGAAACATGGTCGTTGGGGTCTATTCCTCGGAGGGAGAATTCCCGGGGTCTAGGCTAACGGCGGACCGTCCCAGACATGATTTCATTTTAGTTGCAGCTATAGTTCATGCATTGCATGAGCACCCTGGCCGTGGTACAGAGGTGTGCACCGGTTGTGTAGCTATAGTGCCATTGCTTTGCATGGGCACCCTCCAGCCGCGGACGAGGGTGTGCGCCGGGGCCTCTGGGACGTGTCGATTGTTGTTATATCCGGATATGGCCGACTACCTGAGGAGATTCATACACATTTGCATTGCATCATGATGGGGGTAGAGGAAAAGACCCTAGATGTAAATTGAGGATGCTTGTGTTATATAAATATATATATAAACTATATTTTGGGAGATGGATGTTTATCGTGCTGTTATAGAATTAAATGTCGCTAAACCCTTTCCACGTTTGATGTTATATGGCTTCTTATCCCCTTTTCTTTTTCTTTTGTCGTATACTTGTACATATATGTTTTGCATAACAGATCCAGATCGTGTTGATGGCGCACTGGGATCACCCATGGATGACTCAGGACCCGGGGTTTCCCCTCTCGGGGACCTTTGAGGTTGAGTGCTTAGATCCGAACGGGTGGCTCGTGGACCCAGTCACTCGCTTCGTTGTGTATACGGGTCCTACGTCCATCACCTCCGGGCTCGGACAGGGAGCGCCGATAGGATTCGTCGGCACATTTCGTGTTGGCACTACCCTTCCTTTCCAGGTAGGACAGCCAGATGGACACATACCGCCGATGCCGCCGATGCCAGGCATGGCCCCAGATCCCTTCATGGTACCCTTTGAGGTACTAGTTCCAGGACTCGCACCGGCACCAGCACCAGGACCTGAGTTGGCACCTATCCAGGAGGAGGAACCGGTTGTCCCCGCCCAGGACCTGGCACCCCTTCCAGAGATTCCAGCGCCTCCAGAGATCCGGGCTATGGTTTCAGAGTCTTCTCGAGTATCTACCAGACAGTTTCATCCCCGTGATAGTAGACTTTACCGACAGAGGTTTCAGAGGCAGTCGGACAGGAGCTCGTCCAGTGAGAGCGGAGGAGTGTCCGGACCTGCCGGACCGCGGGATGCAGACGAGGGTGGTAGTTTTTGATGGCTAGGGCCAGTGCCATCTGTATAGGCGTGAGTGAGGCTTTGTTGTATTTTGAGAGGGGACGGGGTGTGGAGAGAATCGGCGAGGCATCTCCCCTTTTATCTTTTGATGTATTTTCTTTATGTTATGTACCGCCGTTTTGTATATATATCGGGATCCTACTGATAGAAATCCCTTGGCAGTTGCGTATTAGGCGATGATGTATATATTTATCTATGTATATATGTGTGATGTATCTGCATGTTAACTATTTACATTTTAAGTTTTAATTTTCCGCTGTTTAAGTATAACCGTTTATCGCTAATAACATGATTAAGCCTTAATATTTTGGGTTTTTCTTTAATGGGACGTCGGGGCGTCTCAATGCGCACCTTCACTATCTCTCTCTGACTGTGAGTTCTTAGGGTTTGATGGCGCGACAGTAGTAGCTTCGACGCGATGACAGTGAGAGGAACGGAAATGGAGAGGGATAGGGCGGTGAGAGGAAATGGAGTTGGAAAGGGAGAGGGTTTGGGTGTCTGAGTGTGGGAAGCAGAGTGAGCATTCAGCGCGAAAATGAAATAAAACAGACATTCCACATCGGTTATAAAGACAACCGATGTTAAAGTGTTTTCCACATCGGTTATTAGTAAAACCGATGTGGAATCTTATGCATAATTAAAAATTTTTTCATTTTTTTTCATTTTCCACATCGGTTTTCCTAAAACCGATGTCTAAAATATATTCCACATCGGTTTTCAAGGATATTCTGAATGTGCTTCATTATAATTATCTTGTCACCAACACTCTTGAGAATGAAAGTAATTTCAGGAAAGGGCAAAATTCATTGGAGGAAAAATATCCTCAACAACATGCCAAGAAAAAGTGTCTCAAAAGCAAAGAGTCATATGTGCATAAAATAGAAAATATTCTCAAAGTGACTCAAAGAAATTTGGAGGTAAACGATTCTGAACTTAAATCATCAAATGATGAATGGTTATATGCATATAATGATTTGTATGATGAGTTGATGGGTTTATAAAATAAGAACTTGAGTTGTTTGAAAAGTATCTCATCTATTGAAATTGATTTAGAAAATTTAAATAATGAATATACTTTTCTTGATGAAGAAAATAGTATGAAATTTGAATCCTCATCATGTTATGAAAATTGCATATTTATTAATAATCAAGTTGAGGACATATTTCAAGAAATTGCTAAGACAATGAGTTTTTCACATGTACAACCTCCACATGAAAAAGAAGAAATTCATACCAACTATGATTTGTCAACTGTTAAACATGACATGCATCAAGGTCATAATTGTTCCATGGTTGGGTATGAAAATTGTCATATGAAAAATAAAAAGCATATGACATGTAATTATTGTGGAAAGTTAGGACATATTTCTCATATGTGCAATTATAGGAAAAACCAGTTTATGAGAAATAAATTTGCTTGGATGCCTAAAGGCAAAAATAACTTGTCCACTAACCAACAATGACCCAATATGAAATGGGTACCAAAAAGTTTCTCTAGTACTTCTAATTTGCAGGAAGAGTTCAAAATCGAGAAACAAGCTATCTTGGAAAAGGAGGGGACTTCAAGAAGAATGCTTCATAATTCAAATATTGCAATCACCACATATAGAAGCAAAGGTCTCTTGATGAATAACTCAAACAAAGTAGACAAGTTAAAAGCTAAATTCAAGCTCAAGCAAAAGTGGGTAATAAAGAATGAACTTGTGAATTCATACAACGAGGTAACTTTATCCACTACTTCTCATATGTGTACAAACTTGAAATCTGCTAAATGGAAGTATGTTGATAATTATGTTCACATGAAATCAATCAAGCTTTATCAAAATGTTGTATGAAATTTGTGCTAGATGCCATGTATGTGTTTGTATGTTGATTGATTATTATTTGAAGCACTATATTAATAATGTGTATAAGTTATAAATTTCCCTTGTTATGAAAATTTCAAAAACGAATAGGATAATCGATTAGATAATCGATTATGCTTCTTCGAGAAAATAGGGAAGAAAGCCAGAATTACTGTAATCGATAAAGATAATCGATTATAGAATGATCTTAGAAAATTCGCAGAAAACAGTAGGCACATAATCGATTAGCATAATCGATTATGCTACGAATTCTGGCATTTTTGAAAATATTTTTTTTTAATCCAAAATCAATTTTCTAATAAATGTTTCATTTTGATATGATATCTTATTTAATTTTATAATCATTTTCAAGATATCAAATTCAAATTTGATTTGACATTAATTTCTCTTATTGAAAAAAAAATATTATTCTTCACTATTTTCAAAATCTTATTCGAAAATTAATTTATTATTTGATTCATGATCATACTTTAATGGAAAATTGATTTCTTATCATGAATTAATATACCACATATTTTCAAAGTGAATATCATTTAATATTGTGGTATTAAATCCTTGATATTAATTGATTCAAAAATTTACTAAGGATCAAATCTTTTTGAAATATAAATGATCAATAAGTGATTATATCACTTTAATATATTTTAAACATCATAATAAAGAGAATTCAATTTTTAAGATTTTAAATTCAAAATTCAAATTATTTTTATTAATTTGGAAATTTTTAATGATGGAAATATATTTTGAAATCCAGAAATCACCATTTTCTCATTTCTCTTTAAAATCAACATCTGATTGACAAATTATTTATTGATTTATGATTGAACTTTATTAGATGTTGATTGTGGTAATAAATCATTTATATTGATTGATTTGAAAATCTTTTGAGAAGTGATTTTAAAACTTAGATGATCAACATAAATTATGATGATATTGCTTTTTAATGGTTCAAGATTTCAAATTTCAAATTCAAAATTCAAATTTTTGGCTATTTTCAAAAATTTATGATGATATAATTTGAAATTCAAAATTGTCTATTTTATGGAAATCTTTTATTATACCACAAATACATAAATGGAGATCTTTTAAGATTGTGGTTAATAAAGAAAGTTTTTAAAAGTATTTGATATATCTTATTGGAATATTTCTTTTTGCCAAATGAGGATTTCAAATCCAATCTTTTATGATTAATTTCGAAAATCTCATTAAATTGGAAATCTAAGTGAATAATTTGAAATTCAAATTTTTTGAGTTTATGGAAAAGTTTTCAAGTGCACCACAAACTATTAAATATACATTTATTGAGATAGATTGTGGTTAATGAATTTGGCATCGTTTTGCTTTTGAGTATCTCTTGCCAAATTAATCCAAGATTTGAAAATTCAAAATTCAAATATTCTTTAAATTTGAATCTTGGAACCTTATTAAAATTTGAAGAATTGAGACTCTATGATCCATTGACAATATTGAATTTATTTCTGATTTAAGAATCCAAATTGATTTTAAAGTGCAATTAAATGTCATCCTCTTGTGCGCCACTTGCTAAATATTTTTCAAAAGGTTCTCATAGACAATAAAGTCAAATCTTGAGGGGGGAAACCTTTTTAATAAATGCACAGTTTTAGGGGGAGATTTAAATCCTTTTTGCTGTTGTCAAATGGGGGGAGAAGAAAAATAGCAAATATCCCTAGAAAAGCAATGTACCAACTATGTCAAACATAGGGGGAGAAAAAACTACAAGAAGAGAATATCTTTATACATTTACTATAGGTATTTGTCACCATCAAAAAAGGGGGAGAATGTGAATCATATTGTCATATAGGTTTTGATGTTGACAAATATAGTATTAAGGGGAGAACATAAGCAAATCAATATGATATAAGTTTTGATGTTGACAAATAGAATATCATGGTATTAACTCAATAAAAAGAATATTGGACATAATATATTATGTTGATGAATGCCATGTGACTATAATATTTGATCATATAAGATATATGCTTGTCATTGACAAATATAATAATTTGGCATGGAATCATAGTTGGAATATTTATTATATGCCTAAAGACATAAGAAATATTAAATATGATATTATCTTTAAATATGTCTTATGAATTATTATACATGATTTTGTGTATGAAATTAAATGTGAAATACTATTACTATTTTCTATACCTTGAACTAATACAATCATTTATGAGAAATTGTGAAATACAAAAGTTCAGGTTGGAAACAAGCAAAGCTATGATGTCAAGAACTTGAAGAGTCAAAGTCTCAAGAGATCAAGTCTTTCAAGACGGGTGAAGGGAATTTTATTAATTGTATTGTATGTTTTAGATCCCCTTGTAAATGGTAAGTAAAGCTCTCTAATTAAAATTGGTCACACCCACGCACATAATTGAGCTTTAAAATTAAAACATAAATGACTTTTAAATAAACTTAAATGAGTAATCAATTTCAGCCTTTAAGTTTTTCAAATTCAAATTTAATTCGAGGAATAATCGATTAGTATAATCGATTATCAAAGCTCTTAAACATGCTTTAATGAGTCATAAAATATAGAGCTGTTATGATTTCGAAATTTGAATTTAAAATGCAATAATCGATTATGGTAATCAATTATGGTTTCTGAACACATTTTATAAATCAACTTAAATGGCTATTAATGTGTTTAAATGAGTATTAATTATCTCTAGCCGTTAAGTTTGAATTCGAAATTATATAATCGATTATGATGTTTGAAAAATCAATTATGGCTTTTTTGAAAAGCAAGACAGAGAATAGATAATCGATTAGTATAATCGATTATGCCTTTTTAACAGTCAAATGTTTTACACAGAGAACAAGTAATCGATTATCCTAATTGATTATGCATTGACTGTTTAAAGATGCGCCTTTTAAATGAGTTAAAATAATCGATTATGGTTTTAAATAATCGATTACTGCGCGACAAAAAGTGTTTTAAAATGGTCTTGACCTAATTTCCTTGAGCTAACCACTTCTTCTATATAAAGGAAACTTAGGCTGATAACAAAGTGCTAATTCCCATTTCCTAACTGTGCTAAAACTCTGTCACTCTCATTTTCCCTTATCACTCTCACTTATACACTTTGATCATATTATATTGAGAGAGTTTTACACCATATAGGTGTTGTTGTATCTTGCGCTTCAATTTGTTTTAATCAGCACTACTAAGAGTGCATTTTGTTGGTAAGAGTCGGATTGACTCAAACCACCTTTTTGGTTACCAAACAAGAGAGGGTATATCTCTTGGGATATTTTGAGGCTCTTACACAAGGGATCGCATGTCTTGTGATTTGTGTTAAGGGTGCTCTGATTTATCAAGATTCTAGTTTAGCCTCTTTAAAAGCTAGTGTTTGAGGCTCTTACACAAGGGATAGTATGTCCTGAGATTTGTGTTAAGGGTTCTCTGTTTTGTAAAGGTTCTAGTTGATCTTGTTAAAAACTAGAATTGATTAAAAACCATTGGTGGTATTGCCTCGGAGACTGGACGTAGGCCACGTGGGTAGTCTGTGGTCGAACCAGGATATATCGCTGTGTCAATCTTCTTATCCCTATCTCTTTTACTTCTGCTTTATCATTTGCAAATACGTTTTTACTTGCACGCGATAACGTTTTAATTTGAAAAGAATTTCATATCCGCTGCTAATTATGTTTTATATCTTAAAGGGTTTTTGATTTATCGAAAAAGTTTTTATTTTTATCTAAAACCCAATTCACCCTCCTCTTGGGTTTGGTTGCCACGACCAACAAGTTGTTAAAAGAACTGAAGTTAAAAGGTTCACTTTTAACATCAGTTGTTCTAACAACTGAAGTAAAAAGTGACTCACAAAAAAATCAATCACCTTTTACTTCAGTTGTTAAAAGAACTGAAGTTAAAAGGTTCACTTTTAACGTCAGTTGTTTAAAGAACTGGCGTTAAAATTGACTCTCATCACTTTTAACATCAGTTCTTTTAACAACTGACGTTAAAAGTGATTTAAATGACTCTGATAATTACAGTTCTACCACCGCCTCCTTTTTAACGTCTAAGTTTGGGTTAACTGACATTAAGCTTTCTCGTTTATTACATATTTGCACTAGTGAAAGGGCATACCTACGCATGCAAATTGCCTATATCTCTATCCGACAACCCACAAGTTAGATTCATTAAGCCCTTGGTTCCCTATAACGATTACACCAATCTCCTACTCTATCTCTAGCAATGCTCAATCGGTGTTCCTAACCCAAGTCCTAAAGGGCGAATCTCCTCTCGGACTCATCGCACTTGGCTAGTTAAACACGGGCCCTTGTGATTAACTCAATAAAATCAGAATTAGGAAACAAGAAATTAAGAGAATGGAATAAGCAATCATCACTTGAATAACTATGCCGTCATGAGCGGCTTTATCGTTTCCTCATAAAAGAGGATTAGTTCCTCATAGCAATCATAACCAAATCAAAAGAGTAGAAGAAAGTCATTACAACTGAAATAAACCTAAGAAAACTAGGGGAGACGTAGTTCCAAGAGAAACAAGGAAAATAGGTCAAAATTCGGATCCGTAATCTGCTCCAAAACAAGCTATTTATAATTTTCTGAATCTGCACCCGTTCGCGGGGCGAACAGGTGTTTGCGAGGTGAACCCTTGCTCGCGGGGCAAGCCTGAATGTGTTCAATTCCTGCTCAGTCTGCAGCTCTGGCTCGCGAGGCGAGCATTGTCTCGCGGGGTGAGACACACTTTTTGGCCTTAATCTTGTTTTCTTCAAGTTTTCTTGCTTCCTTAAGCTTCACTTTTAACCTAAAACATAAAAGTAGCATTTTAATGCTTTATTGACTGAAAAAAAAAACCAAAATATCCTAAAAATTATCTAAGAGACTCAAAACGTTGCTTAGGGACAAAAGAAGCCAAATTTGGGTAATTAGCAAGGTTAAATCGCTCATATGGCATAAAAACATTAGCCTTTCTAGCTGTAAAACTAGATAAGCTAGAGGCTTATCAAAATACCTCCAAACTTAAACTTTGCTTGTCCCCAAGCAAACTAAAATAAAAAAGTTGACTCCCTGAGATAGAATGGATCCAAATACATAATGGAGTAGTGGAGCAGAGTTGCATTGCATAGCATACCCATTTGTATGATGATATTGATATGTTATATTGTTGTCTGTTATAACATGATTGTTTGATGTATGCTCGTCTTGCTGACTGTTTCCTTGCCATTATATTCATATTCATGTTTCTTACTCCCTATTTCTATGTTTCTTGTATTGCATGTATCTTTTACGAAGAGGACTGCGAGCAGCCAGTTGAGGAGTGACTCCGAGGAGCCGTGACTCTTTAGTTAGGATTTCCAGTTTTCAATAATTTGTTTAGATAGTTGTTTTCAGTTGTATCTGAGGTTTTTTTTGGGGATTGGTTAAACCAGCTTTGTATGTGACATCAGGGGTTGGGTTTTGTTTATGTTATGTTTTTATTTTTTTTCGATTGATACAATGTGTTAACTTTTACCTAGGTTTAAATTTTAATAAATGATGTTTATTTTAAAATTACCTTATATTTTAATGTTTTATATGTATACGAGGTAGAGGGTGTCACATTTAGTGGTATCAGAGCAGTTCGGCCCTGTCCAGACGTGGTATGAGTCTGTTATGAGTCTGTTGTGTGCTCTTATTTGAATTGTCTATACTTGTTATAGACAATGATGCTATATGTTGGGAGCCATAGTTTTCCTTAACAAGTTGTCTTGGGCGTTTATAGGAACTTATGGCAGGGAGAGGAGGCAGAAACGACCAGCTATCGCAGATGCTTTAGCACTCCTTGCCAACGCGATAGGCCGGAACCAGAACGTCAACAACAACGGGGTTTTAGGGTCTCGACAAGTTCCAGCGGAACAATCTGCAGTCTTTTAGGGGAGCTTACGATCCTGAGGGTTCCCTGTTGTAGATGAGGGAGATCGAGAAGATCTACCGAGCCATGGGATGCAATGATCAGCAGAAAGTCATCTTTGGGACTTTCATGCTAACTGAGGAGGCTGAGCATTGGTGGGAGAACAATCGTCGGCGCTTGCGGACAGAAGGTACTATGATCACATGGAATGTGTTCAAGGACAGATTTCTCGAGAAGTACTTTCCGGCCGATATCAAGGATAAGAAGGAGATGGAATTTCTGGCGTTGAAGCAGGGCAACATGCCGGTGGGAGAGTATGCGGCTAAGTTTGAGGAGCTCAACCGTTACTATACACTGTATCAGTATGTGGCGAACAATCGTTCCAAATGCGTGAAGTTTGAGGATGGTCTGCATCCAGAGATCAAGCAGGCTATCAGCTACTAGGAAATCAGAGTCTTTCCAGTTTTAGTGAACAAGTGCAGGATCTATTAAGATGCCTGCAAGTCTGGAGGGTCAGCCTCCAAGGGATCAGACAACCAGAGCAACAAGAGGAATGATCAAGGAAATAAGTGGAAGCCGCATCTCGCTCCAGCTAGCAAGGACTTCAAGCGGGATGGCAAGAAGTCTCAGTTTTCTTCAGATAGGTCCAGGAGATAGGATTCTTCCGATTCTAGACCTCTTCGGTGCGGCAAGTGTGGACAGAACCACTTCACTAACCAATGCAAGGAAATGGACATCATCTGCTTCAAGTGTGGCAAGCATGGCCACATCAGCCGGAACTGCGAGGGAGGAAAGTCAGAACCATAGAGTGCGAGCAAAGGTCAGAAACCTCAAGCTAACCGATTGAAGACCATTGGGAGAGTCTTTACTCTCAGTGGAGCCAAGGCCTCCGAATCTGAAGATTTGATCCAAGGTATGTGCCTCATTAATAAAGTTCGTTTAACTGTATTGTTTGATCCGGGTGCGACTCACTCGTTTGTGTCATATGAATGTGCTAAGAGTCTTAAGTTACCTGTGACATTTCTTGAGTGTGATTTAGTTGTTGCTATACCCACGAATAAACTTGTTCTTACTTTTTATGCATGCAAGAATATTCTTATTACCATAGATGGTAAAGACTTTATCGTTGATCTTGTATGCCTACCTCTGAAAGACCTTGATGTTATTCTTGGCATGGACTGGTTATTTTCCAATCACGTCCTTCTGAATTGTTTTGATAAAACCATAGTTTTTGGAACTCTAGTGGAGTCTAGGGATCCTAGCTTCCTCTCTGCTAACCAAGTTAAGGCTTCTATGAAAGAAGATGCCCAAGTGTACATGATGCTAGCTTCCCTGGAAGTCGAGAGCCCTCCTGATGTCGACAGCGTGCTAGTTGTACTAGAATTTCCTGAAGTGTTCCTGGGGGATGTTTACGAACTACCCCCAGAGAGGGATGTGGAGTTTACCATAGACTTAGTGCCTGACACTAGGCCTATATCCATAGCACCCTTTTAGAATGTCTCCTCTAGAGCTAGCTAAGTTAAAGGAACAGTTAGAAGATCTGATGCAGAAGCAGTTCATCAGGCCTCGCGTATCCCCATGGGGAGCACCAGTGTTGTTGGTGAAGAAAAAGGATGGTAGTATGAGGTTGTGTGTCGACTATCGGCAACTCATAAAAGTGACCGTTAAGAATAGGTATCCCCTCCCTAGGATTGATGATCTTATGGATCAGTTAATTGGGGCTTGTGTTTTCTCGAAGATAGATTTGAGGTCAGGATACTACCAGATTCGGGTTAGGTCTGAGGACATCCCGAAGACAGCGTTCAGAACGCGATATCACTACTACAGAAAAAGGATTTAATAGCGCACATTCAATAGCACTTTAATGAGAAACGCTATTTAAAAAGAGGCGGAACACTTTTAATAGCGTTTCCTTGAAGAAGCGCTATCAAAGGTAAACCTTAAGATAGCGTTTCTTTAAGGAAACGCTATTAAAAATTGTTGGGTTGAAATAGATAGCGCTTTCTTAAGAAAGCACTATTTTAGAATAGAAATAGGTAGCGCTTCCTTGAACAAGCGCTACCTATTCCTTTACCTAAAACTTATTCTATTCCCTCCCACTTGAAAATTTCTTTCGCGCTGAACCCTCAGGAAAGCTCGCTCTCACTGGTCGATCATTCACGCCCACCAACAACATCGCCACCACCACCCAACCCTCAACCGTCCTCGCTACCGCCGCGCCTCTGTCAAGCCTCGCGTCGCAACGGCAACATCGCCACCCTCACTGCTCGCGCCTCTGTCGAGCCTCACTGCTCGTGCCTCCGTCAAGCCTCGCGCCGTCTCCCTCTTCTAATCCGCCGTCACCGCCGTTGTCCTCGTCCTCTCAGGTTTGGTGGAGTCGTCTCTCTTCCTTCTTCAGAACCTTTCTACTTTCTTACAATCAGGTTGTTAGTTGAGCTCACTGTTGGAAGATTGTTTTCCACACCTTTGTTTTACAATCACGATGAGTTAATATACAGTGGTATTTTGGTGTGCAACACCTTTGTTCATTTAATAATTTTTAAAACTTGGAGACTTATATACTGAAGTCTGATTGAATGTGAAACATTTTGATTGTAGTAAAATTAACAAATTTTGTTGATGACAATAAATTCATGAGTGCGTGATAGGTGCAATGCAAATGGTATCCTGACAAATTTACTAACTAGTATCCCAGTTCCTTGAACAATGAATGTGCATTAGTGCTTATTGTTATTATGTCCTGCATTTTGTGTTTTCTGAAGTTAATTAGTTGAAGTTAGTTGCTGGCCACATCTATCCCTAACTAATTGAAGCTGATTTGGTTATCCTCATCCTAGCTTATGATTGACTAAAAGGTTCTATATAAGTGTGACTAGTCTCCTTGTATGGATATAGAATTATCTTCATTTATAACTCTGCGATTCTGAGAGAAAATCAGTGTGAGACTTGTGAGATCAGAATAGAGTGTGTGAGGCTTGGGGAAATTCTGTAATGATGTAAAAGGGAACCAAGGGATAAACACCTCTATTGTAAGACTTGATCTTTGTTGTAATCATAGTGAAGAAGTTGCTCCTCCCCGTCACTAAATGTGGCTGAACCACTAAAATCGTGGTGTCTTTCTCTTAGTACTCTCTCTGCTGCTGTGTGTGTTTTTTTTCTGGTTCAAAGTTATTTCTACATTGTGTTAACGTTCTGCACTATTGTTTCAAGTTTCTTTGGTTCTGTTTTGTCTTTGGTTGTTTTGGTTTTGCAGCCATAAACTCTTGCACAAATAATGTTCACTTTTGTCACAGGAAAAAAGTGAATGTGTAACAAGGCAGAATAATTATGCTTTCATTTTAAAAATAAAGAATCATTTACCATTTTAGAAGCTAGTGATGGTCTTCAGACTCATTTTACTTTAGTGTTACGCATTTGTGAAGTCATCCTATACGTTTTCGTCGGTAAAACTTGATTTATCAAAGTTAGATTTGTCATGTATTATATGTCAAGAATATTTAACTTTCCTTATCAAATAGATGTTTCAATGACTATGAAGCTCATTTACCAATGTCGGAGAGGAAACATTTGAAGTATTCAACACTGCAAAGATTAAATGTTACTTGATGAGTTTCATGTATTATATGTCAAGAATGTCTGTTTTCTCAGTTCTCATATTCTGTTATTGTTATGAAATTTTAATGCTTCATGAAGAATCTCTTTATATTCTACTTGCCTTGTTCAGCATGAATGCCTTTCCTATTGATATTATCGGTTGCTATAATCAGACATTAAAAAACTAATTTGGACAAATATATAAGAATCTCAAAAGTGATTCTCATCATTTACAAGAAAGAAACTAACAATTTTGGATTCTCTCAGGTACGTCTGTCAATCAACTCTCTCTGTTGTTCAAGCTGCTCGACTTCACTCTGGTACGTTTTACCACTTGTTATTCCCCTGTGTCTTATTTAAACCTTTAATTGTATAATTAGACATGTTTATTTTTATCAGTATAGACATGTGTTAACCTTAGTTTCCTGTTCAAACTCAAAATAATTGTGGTAGATCGTAAAAATATGGATCGAAAGTGGATGTCTGCCAATCGTTTGTCGAAGGAATATAAGGACGGAGTGCACGATTTTATTAGGTTTGCAGTTGAGCATATTGGATTGACAGTTTACATATTAATATTTTTGTTTATCATTGGTTTAGGGCAATAATATGTGCAACCTATATTTGTCAAGCCCAACTCATTGCTTGGTCGCTAGGGGGACAGTCTATAACGAATCAGGTGGCACACTGCACAACCTACCAATACCTACAGGTCATGTAAAAGTTGTGGTTGAGTTTGCAGTTGAGGGCAATGCACCATTGCCTGTACCACTTGTGAATGCAGATGTGATGACAGTGGAACAAACAATAGGTACCTATGTGGTATGGCCAAGCCACCTCGTAGTTGTAAGTGATCCATTATCATTTACTGCATATATTTTTTAAATTAGGTGGTCACCAACTAATTAATGTGTTGTAATGAAAAAATGTAGTTACCAACAAAATCCAAAGTCAAAGACAAGGGCAAAGTGCCGGAGCACAGAGCTAGTAAGAATGTGAGCAAGAATGTGGGCAAGAATGTGGGCAAACCCCGACCTTCCCCTAGACCTCCGATAGTTGGCAAGGAGCAAACAAAAGGGTCAGTTACATCCCCATTAAAGAACAAGAGCAAACATCAGCCCTCCCGGCCTCCTGTAACTCATGGTAATGCAGATTTTATAACCTTTCTTAGAGTCCATGTGTTAACAAGGATGGCAGATAGAGGAAACATTGCCATACCAATGGAGCCAGAAATTCTGGGTTATGAGCACACATTAGAGCTCGGTGGTATAGATGCCGAGATTGGAGAAATTCTCAATCATGAATGGTTATCACAGACTGTTATTAGCGTATATCTCAGGTACTACATCAAACTTTGAAGTATACAACGTATACAACTTTGAAGTATATCACATACTGTTTTTAGCGTATATCTTAAGTGTTTTAAATATTGATACTGTTCTCTGGTAGTTATCTTTTTTGAATGCTAAGAATTGAGGTTGATGAAAAGTGTTATCCTGCTTTTTCAGTTTCAATTTTTCTCTTCTTCATTTCTTAATTTGTATACATGTTTTAATTTAAGGTACTTGTATCGTGAGATACTGATCCCAGAAGAACGGACTAGGAGGTTTGTGTTTCTATGCCCACAGCGAACACATATGGACTTTGACTCTGTGGAAATAAAAGAGTATATAACTGCACGCTTGGCATTGGCAAAGCCAGAGGATGAGACCTTGTTTTTGTCACCTTGCAATGTAGTGTGAGTCATTTAATTTAATTAACGATAGTAATTAACTTTTATAAAATGTGATTAGCTGCTTAAGATTTCCTAACTGACCACATTTTTGTAGGGGTCATTGGGTATTGTTAGTGATCAATCCCAAAGAGGACACGGTGTACTATTTAGATCCCTTGCATATGCATTTTAACAATCACAAAAAAATGAGGGATACGTACAATCAGCAAGTATATATATGCATTTATTGTTATCTTCATGTATATGATGGTTCGAAACCTTTACTTAAATGAAATTGTTTGATTTTGCACTCAGGGCTTTGCTAATTCATCGAGGATTAAATGGAGGCAAGTCTCGAATTTCTAAATCATCCAGGACGACTAAATGGATATCTATAATGGTATTTACGAAAATCCTTATGGAAATTTTTAATTTAAATTAAAAAATAAAAGAATTTATTTATTATTTTTGGTTTTATAGTGCCCCCGTCAACCGAATGACTGTGGCTACTACGTTCTGAAATTTATCAAGGATATCGTCATTCAGAACCAAATTCAAATCCCAACCATGGTATTTAATTTCAGTTCTAGCTTATATATAATTTAATTACTCAGATTTAGTCATTCTAATTTGATTTAATTTTCATTTTGAAGTATTTTCCTGAATGTAAATGCATCACATACTCCGATGATCAACTTACTCAACTTAAAGACGAGTGGTGTTGTTATGTGGTTATGAAATTTATCAACAATTAAAGGGTACGACATACTCTGATATTATGCTAGCTAGTGTCTCTCCTATATTATTAGACTTGTGTGTATGTGCAAGTGATCTGTATGTGTATCTTATGCAAGCCGCAGGCTGACAACAAGGACTTTGTGCGATCAAGCAGAAGATGGAAGCAGCATGCACAAATTGTTTAGAATTACTAGTGTGTTGATTAGCTTGTATACATTGTTAGTATATATGCATGGTTATTGTCTGTAGGTTAGCGACCTTTTGGTTTATGGACTTAAATATTAGAATTGGTCATGTGTAAGCGTTACTGTAAATTGTGTTAAAGTATATTACTTAATTAATTGGTTATATATATGCATTACTGTAATATGTGTATGTGTGTGATGTATCTAAATGCAGTGTTACTGTGAATTGATAAAGGATGGTTGTGCAGGTGGGAAATGTAGAAAAACAGTGAATAATAATTTAAAAAAAAAAAGGGAATAGGTAGCGCTTTCTTGAAAAAACGCTGCCTAAAGTTAAAAATAGATAGCGCTTCCTTGAGAAAACGCTATCTATTGCAAACTTAAAGACAGCGCTTCCTTGAGCAAGCGCTGTCTAAGGTATGTAATAGATCGTCTATTTACGAACTTTAAACAGCGCTTTCTCAAGGAAGCGCTACCTATTCTCACTTTCAGTAGCGCTTTTTTAAGCGCGATTGAATCTCTCCCACCTTCAGTAGCGGGTGAATAGATAGCGCTCGGAAGCGCTACTAAAGGCCAAAAAAAAGCGCTATTAAATCTCTTTTCTGTAGTAGTGTATGGTCACTATGAGTATTTAGTTATGCCCTTTGGTGTGACTAATGCTCCTGCGGTGTTCATGGATTATATGAACAAGACCTTTCACCCTTACTTGGATAAGTTTGTGGTGGTTTTCATTGACGACATCTTAGTGTACTCCAAGACCAAGGAGGAACACGAGGAGCACTTGAGGGTTGTTTGGCAGACCCTTAAGGAGAAGCAGTTGTATGCTAAGTTGTCTAAGTGTGAGTTTTGGTTAGAGGAGGTAAGTTTCTTAGGTCACGTGATTTCTAAAGGTGGGATAGCCGTAGACCCGACTAAAGTATAGACGGTGCTCCACTGGGAAGCACCAAAATCAGTGACCGAGATTAGGAGTTTCTTGGGTTTAGCAGGGTACTATAGGAGGTTTATAGAAGGTTTCTCTAAGTTAGCTTTACCCTTGACCCGTCTCACCAAGAAAGGACAGTTGTTTGTGTGGGACTCTAAGTGTGAAGAGAGTTTCCAAACCTTGAAGGATAGGTTAACATCAGCACCATTTTTAGTTTTGCCCGATCCTAGTAAACCTTTCGTAGTGTATTGTGATGCATCGAAGCAAGGTTTAGGTGGAGTGTTGATGCAAGATGGTAAGGTAGTAGCTTATGCTTCTAGGAAGTTGAAAATCCATGAGAAGAACTACCCTACCCATGACCTAGAGTTAGGAGCTGTGGTATTTGCCTTAAAGATTTGGAGGCATTACCTGTATGGAGCTAAGTTCAAGGTTTTTAGTGATCATAAGAGTTTGAAATATCTTTTTGACCAGAAAGAGCTCAATATATATGAGGCAGCGTAGGTGGATGGAGTTTTTAAAGGATTATGAGTTTGATCTAACCTACCACCTAGGAGAGGCCAATGTAGTGGCCGGTGCTTTAAGTATAAAAACCTTGCACATCTCCGCTTTGATGGTTAGGGAGATGGATCTGATCGAGGAGTTTAGAGACCTAAGTTTAGCTTGGGAAGTTACCCCTAAGAGCATTAGGCTTAGAACCTTGAAAGTTTAGATAAGTATCTCGTAGACCAGAGGGAGTTGCTTGCTCAAGGTAGAGACCTTAGTTTTAAGGACGGAAGTGATGGAGTCTTGAGGTTCAAAGAT
Source organism: Echinosophora koreensis (assembly GCA_035048595.1). Lineage (NCBI taxonomy): Eukaryota > Viridiplantae > Streptophyta > Magnoliopsida > Fabales > Fabaceae > Echinosophora > Echinosophora koreensis. The sequence continues at coordinate 2,227,483 of JAPCYP010000078.1, forward strand.
AGAGTTTGTATACCAGATGTCCCGGAGCTTAGGAAGTTGATCCTTGAAGTAGGACATAGGAGTGGATTGAGTGTGCACCCAGGTGCCACTAAGATGTATCAGGATTTAAAAAGGATGTTTTGGTGGCCTAGGATGAAGAAAGATGTGGCTGAGTTTGTGTTTAGTGTGTCAAAAGGCTAAGATAGAATACAAGAAGCCATCAGGAAAATTGCAACCTTTAAGTATCCCAGAATGAAAATGAGACAGTATTGCCATAGATTTTGTGTCTGGACTTCAGCAGGCTTTGAGGCTATATGGGTTGTTGTGGATAGACTGACTAAGTCTGCCCATTTCATCCCTATGAACATGGATTACCCTTTAGAAAAGTTGACCATGCTGTACATCAAAGAGATAGTTAGGTTACATGGTGCACCTTCTAGCATAGTGTCAGATAGAGACCCGAGGTTTACCTCTAGGTTTTGGAATAGTTTGCATGAGGCCTTAGGAACAAAGCTTAGGCTAAGTTCAGCTTACCACCCGCAAATGGATGGTCAGTCTGAGAGAACCATCCAGTCCTTAGAGGATTTGCTTAGAGCTTGTGTGCTAGAACATTCGGGTAGTTGGGACAAGTTTTTGCCTCTAATAGAGTTCACTTACAACAACAGCTACCATTCCAGTATTGGGATGGCACCTTATGAAGCTCTTTATGGAAGGAGATGTAAGACACCTTTATGCTGGAGTGAACCTGGTGATAGTGTGGTGTTAGGACCTGAGATAGTGCAAGAAACCACGGAGAAGGTGAGGATGATTCAGGAAAAGATGAGAGCGGCACAGAGTAGGCAGAAAAGCTACCATGACAAAAGGAGGAAGGTGCTCGAATTCCAGGAAGGCGATCACGTATTCTTGAGAGATACACCAACAACTGGGGTCGGTAGAGTGATAAAAGCGAAGAAGCTTACTCCCAAATTCATCGGCCCTTACCAAATTCTTAAAAGAGTTGGTGAAGTTGCTTATCAAATAGCCTTGCCACCTTTCTTGTCCAAACTTCATAATGTCTTTCATGTGTCACAACTTTGTAAGTACATTCATGACCCAAACCATGTAATAATCCCCGACACGATTCAGTTAAAAGAGAATTTGACTTTTGAGGTACAACCCCTTCGAATTGAGGACCGGAGGGTTAAGCAGCTGAGGGGAAAAGAGATTCCATTGGTTAAAGTCGTTTGGAGTGGGGCAACTGAGGAAAGTACTACATGGGAGCTTGAGAGCAAGATGATGGAGGCGTACCAGCATCTCTTCGTTCGAGGTGAGAGAAATTTCAAGGACAAAATTTTTATAAGGGAGTGGAATTGTAACACCCCGTTTTTCGTGTAAGTGCTTTTATGTGTGCCTTGTTTGTTAGGAAAGTTTAGATTGGGCTAAGTGGGGTTTTTGAGTTAAAAATCCCTTCCTGACCCATGAGCACGCCCGTGCTCATGAGTCAGCACGCCAGTGCTTAAGGCTGCATGTGTCTCGTTGACGCTAATGTGAGCACGCCCGTGCTCATTAGGCAGCACGACTGTGCTCAGCAGTCAGGCGCGTTGATAGCGTGAATCCGCAAGTGTACGGTTTCGTTGTCAAGTAATAAAAAGATCGAACCCACAGAGACCGTGATCTTAAATAACAATTAATTATTAAATCACTTTAACTAAACTATATATAAAAAGATTTGGAAAAGATTTGGTTTTTTAAAATAAAGATTAACTAACAAATCAAATATCTAAAAGAAATCAGTTGAAAATAGCAATCAAATCAGTTCTGGGATTTTTTCAAATTAAAAGAGATTTCCAGGAATTGGGTTACCAACAAGACTGCTCATGCTACTAAATTGACTATCCCTTGTTAATTATCAAAATTGCTTTGAAGGTGAATTTATCCTAAATAAGTTAATGTTCCCTCTCGGGATACAAGAACCGTGCCCAATTAAACCAACCCCTACTCTCGTGGTAATTGTATTTAAATTGAACCCTTTAAGCTTTATGACAATTCAATGAACCCTCGAAGGACCGCTTCTAACTCTCGTGATTTAAGTCCTAAGTTCAATTCCTATAGATCCGATACCTAAGTTCACCGCTAAGTTCGTCCTTAGAGTATCTACGACATGCAAATAAGTGGCCACCGAATTTACAAGTAATTCAAGCGATAGGAATTAAATCGAAAGCAAAATTGAAATTAACAAGAAGAGAAACATCAATCCATCACATGAAACGAGTCTTGGGCACAGCCCCAATTCCTAGAAATAGAGAAACTACTCACTCATTGCCATGTTAATAACAATGTTGAATAACAAAAACATGAAAATCCTAAGAGAAGAGAAGAAATTGAGAAGAAGAGAAATCCTAATTTAAGCCTAAGGTAGCAGCCCAGCTCCTCTATTTTCGAGCCTTAGAGTCCTATTTATAATGTAGGGCAATTTGGATTCAAATCTGTTACAAAATCAAATCAAATCTTCAATTAAATTCCAGATATTGCGCGTCACGGCCGTGATGGACATCACGGCCTGGGCGTGATCTCTTCTGATTTGTGGGATGGCTTCACTCTGAGTCTGTCACGGCCGTGATGGACATCACGGCCTGGCCGTGATCATTTCTGCCTGCGAGGGTCTGGTTCAGCTTCCATGTCACGGCCGTGATGGCCATCACGGCCTAGCCGTGACGCTCTCTGTTTTCAGCACTCTTTCTTCTTTTCAGCTTCACTCGATCACGACTGTGATGCCTATCACGGCCAGGCCGTGATGGCCTCTGTTTGGCTAGTTTTCCTGTGTTCTTCAAGCTCCTCCTTGATTATGCAAGCTACAATATGACTCATTTTAACATTTAATTCTTCAATTCCTGCACAAACACACCACAAAACCACCTTACCCGTTCCAAGGTAAAAACTAACAAAAAATCAAATAAAATATGCCTAACCTATATGAAAATGCATGCAAAATGTCTAGGAAAAATGAGGTGAAATCACACTCATCAAACTACCCCAAGCTTAAGATTTTGCTTGTCCTCAAGCAATCATTAAGGCCAGCCAAGATAAACAATCAGAGCATGGACAGTAAACCAAGAACCCGAGTAACAAATCCAAGTAACAGGCATATCCAAATAAGTAATCATGAAACAATCAATTTCAAGTCCAATTAGAAGCTTAGGTTCCCTAAATTCATATCTCTCAATGATTCGGGCACTCATCTCACCTCACTCAAGTGTTTAAGGGTATATGACAATTCACTCAATTTCCTCAAGGAAGGTACCCTACCATAAGCTTGACTATTAACCAAATCTCTACTTTATTAATGAAAACACACAAGAATCAAGAGGTCTTTTATTTTGGTTGTAATGGGGCCATGGGATTAATTGTTAGGTGGGGAAACCAAGAAAAGGAATTACAAGAAGGCTAACAAAAATATCAAATAATACAAAGTATGACTACCTTCTAAAATACCTTTTGGGCTTTAAATCACTCTTCCACCACTCTTTCTTCCTTTTTCATTTTCTTTTTCACTTTATTTCTCACTTTCTTTTTCTTTTCCTCCCCTTCTCCATTTTTTTTTTAATTATTTTTTTGAAGAAGGGGAGATTTTCAACACGAGAAAAATAATTTTCTAACTTTTTCATCCCAAATTTTTTTTTTTTTTCAAACCACCCTTTTTGCCCTTTTTACAATACTTTAAAAGGTGCCATATCATGCATCATTTATCAAAATTAATCAGGGTACCAAGAAAAGCATTTTATTCTTTTAGGCTCAAAATTGGGCAACTAAGGGGTAGAATTTTAATCAGTCAAAGCTCAGAAGGCCAGAAAAATACCTAGTGCCTCAATCATTTTCAAATATGTTTTCAAAAATTTCTAAGTTTCAAAACGATTTCAAGTCAAGTTCTAGAGAATACAATCCAAGAGGAAGAAAACACTCAATCACAAGAAAGGGGGTAAGTTTAGCGAATACCCCTTTTGGGCTCAAATATCTCACATTTAGTAGTTCAAAAATCAATGAGAAATACAAATCCAAGGAACCACATGCTAATTATCAACTATCAAAAGATCATCTCTAGAATTTTTAATTTCAGCCTATCACAAGAATACAAAAATTGGGTTCAAAACTCACTGTCTTGATTTATTTGGCACAAAATTTTCACATTTGGATGCATACTCTAAGCAAGGGGCAATCTAAACATGTGATTATGCAAAACTATGCCTATATGAATGCAATATGCAAGCATGCAAAACAAAAATAATACCCCTACCCCAAGCTTAAAAACTTACATTGTCCCCAATGTAAATAATTAAGTCTGAGGGAGGATAAAAATAATAAAAAAAATGGAACAACTCACTGAGGTGGTGGTGGGTGCTGGCTCAGATGCCAGTCATAGAGCTGCTGGAGCATGACTCGCTGCTCGCGCTGCTCCTCCATGATGCGCTCCTGGTTCGCTAAAACAGTATCAAAGGCGGATGAGAACCGCGCATAAGGATCTTCAGATGATGTACCTGTAGAGGAAGAAAATGGGCGCCCAGATGGCCTAGCCGGTGGTGGTGGGCGTAACGGTCTTTGTACCTCAATAGGCTCAGGCTCCTCTCCCATTGGCACTTTCCAGTTTGCCGGAATTTTAACATCCAAGAGTGCGGGGTTAGGGAGAGGAATTGGACGTCTACGCTCTGGGTGAGTCAGGCAGTAGATGTCATCCTCCTGGACGATCATCCCCATGGCCTCACAGGCCTGCAAGGTAATTCGTGTCCGCCCCGGGGCGGGCTCAAAAACCATCCAAATCATGGTTAAAATAATGGCATATGGTGGTGATTAAGCCACCAATGACAATAGTACCTTTTGAGCTCTTGGCAACCTTTAGAAGGTGCCTAGCCATATATGACCCCGTGTCCACATTGCTCTCAGGGTGGAGCATGGCCCAAAGCATAAGGACCTCGTCCTGGCGGACGGATCCATCACTATCGCCCCGACCAAACAGGGTGTTGGACATAACCCTATGCATATAGCGTAGGCTAGGGTTAACAAGGCTTGTAGACTTAGCCGTCCTAGGATCAAAAGGCGTACCGGGACAAGAAATACGCGACCAAAAATTGTAAGGACTAAATCCAATGGGATAAGTCCGTTCCCCCCCGACTGGCAGTTCAAAAATTTCATTGAATTCAGCCATAGTTAATTGATAATCCTCATTAAAAAGCCGGAAAGTGATCCGACCTTCAGTGCTATGGCGTCCTTGCAGAATTTCCGCATCTAGAGAGCTTAAAAACTCCAGAGTAGGGCCAGCAAATGCAGGATATCGGGTACGAGCAAACACGCTCCACCCTATGTTTTCCAACATCCAATTAATATCAACAGTTAAGCCTAGGGTGTCTATACAGGCATCATCAATATATTTTGTTTGAACAATTTTTCTATTTTTCAAAATATTGAACCTATTCTGTTGAGCAGCATTTTTAAAAATAATCCCATAGTCATGCTCATCATTTCCAGAATTAGAAGAGTCAGAGTCAGAGTCAGAGTAGTTACCTAGGTTCCTGCTTCCTCTGGTACGAGGGCGTGAGGCTCCGGCTGCTCTTTGGCGCTTGGTTGCCATGAGTTGTTCCAATGAATCCAAAAAGACACAGAATGCACAACCCCTTTTGTCAGCAAATTCGAATTTAGTGGCTAGGGTTTCAAAATTAGGAATTTTAGTTTTTAGCCCAAAATTGAAGGAATTGGCTTATGGGTTTTGTTGGGTTGGGACTAGGGAGCAAGGGAGTAGTGTTGGGTTGGCATGGGTGTCATGGAAAAGGTGAGTTTTTGAAGGTTGTCTTGGTGAGTGGGTATGGTAGAGAGAGGGGGGTAAAAAGGAAGAAGAAGATGATGATGAGAAGGAGAAGAGGAAGATGGTGGGTTTGTGTTTTGGTATGATGTGTTGATGAGTGAGATGAAGGAAGGGAGGTTGAGAGCTTAGTGGCTATGGAGGTGAAAGAGAGGTAGAAGAAGGGAGTTAGGGATTGTGACTGAAACAGGGGCGAAATCAGGTTTAAAATGCAGCAGTTTCGTGTCACGGTCGTGATACATATCACAGGCAGGCCGTGAGCAATTCGGGTCATGATCTGGGCCTTCATCACGGGCGTGATGATCATCACGGCCATGCCGTGATTGGTTCGGTTTGTTGGAAACGGTCTATCACGCCCGTGACCACCATCACGGCTAGGGCGTGATTGTTTCTGATCTTTTCTGGCTTTCTGCAATTGGCCCATCACGGGCGTGATGTGCATCACGGCTGGGCCGTGATACTTTCTGTTTTCCTGCTGTAGGCCCATCACGGCCGTGATTCCCATCATGGCTGAGCCGTGATTCTCTCTGGTCTTTTAGGTAAGCCCATCACGGGCGTGATGCTGTAGCTGGCCTGTCACGGCCGTGACCACCATCACGGCCAGGTCGTGATTGATCCTGCCCTCATAACTTTTTTTTTTTATATATATATATATATCATGGCCATGATGGTAATCAGGGCCAGGCCATGATTTCCTCTGACTTCATTTTCCACATGCCTTTTTGCTCTCCTTGCTTCCCTAACCTGAAAACACTTGGCAAATTCATGAGTTTGTGATCTTTCTTTTCTAATTCTCTCAAATTATTCAAAAACAAAAACAAAAACAAAAAAAAAAACAAAACAAAAAAAACAAAACAAAAAAAAAAACAAAACAAAAAAAAAAACTAAGAAGTTATGAGGGCAGGATCAATCACGACCTGGCCGTGATGGTGGTCACGGCCGTGACAGGCCAGCTACAGCATCACGCCCGTGATGGGCTTACCTAGAAGACCAGAGAGAATCACGGCTCAGCCGTGATGGGAATCACGGCCGTGATGGGCCTATAGCAGGAAAACAGAAAGTATCACGGCCCAGCCGTGATGCACATCACGCCCGTGATGGGCCAATTGCAGAAAGCCAGAAAAGATCAGAAACAATCACGCCCTAGCCGTGATGGTGGTCACGGGCGTGATAGACCGTTTCCAACAAACCGAACCAATCACGGCATGGCCGTGATGATCATCACGCCCGTGATGAAGGCCCAGATCATGACCCGAATTGATGTTGCCTAATCATGCCAATTAACTGAGGCGGTATAGTGTAGTTCTCCGCCTCAATTTCTGGCCTAGCAATCCCAGTTCGCAAACCCCTAGCATTTGGGGCTGCGTAGTCCATCAGTGGTTTAGTATCCGGTAGATTCGCCATGAGTGGAATGGGAATCAACCTCTCTCTCGCTCTTTGTCTTTGTAGTCTCCTACGTCTACGAAAGGTCCTTTCGATCTCGGGGTCAACTTCAATAAGATTTCCAAGACATTGGGATCTTCGCATGAAAGAGAAAAATACCTGCAAAGAGAGAGATAGATACACTAGAAAAAGAAAGAAATTTTTTTTAAAAAAATAAAAAAATAAAAAATAAAAAATGTCCAGAAAAATTAATTTAAAAATTAAACTGAAATTCAAGAAAACACAGTCCCCGGCAACGACGCCAAAAACTTGATAGCGTGAATCCGCAAGTGTACGGTTTCGTTGTCAAGTAATAAAAAGATCGAACCCACAGAGACCGTGATCTTAAATAACAATTAATTATTAAATCACTTTAACTAAACTATATATAAAAAGATTTGGAAAAGATTTGGTTTTTTAAAATAAAGATTAACTAACAAATCAAATATCTAAAAGAAATCAGTTGAAAATAGCAATCAAATCAGTTCTGGGATTTTTTCAAATTAAAAGAGATTTCCAGGAATTGGGTTACCAACAAGACTGCTCATGCTACTAAATTGACTATCCCTTGTTAATTATCAAAATTGCTTTGAAGGTGAATTTATCCTAAATAAGTTAATGTTCCCTCTCGGGATACAAGAACCGTGCCCAATTAAACCAACCCCTACTCTCGTGGTAATTGTATTTAAATTGAACCCTTTAAGCTTTATGACAATTCAATGAACCCTCGAAGGACCGCTTCTAACTCTCGTGATTTAAGTCCTAAGTTCAATTCCTATAGATCCGATACCTAAGTTCACCGCTAAGTTCGTCCTTAGAGTATCTACGACATGCAAATAAGTGGCCACCGAATTTACAAGTAATTCAAGCGATAGGAATTAAATCGAAAGCAAAATTGAAATTAACAAGAAGAGAAACATCAATCCATCACATGAAACGAGTCTTGGGCACAGCCCCAATTCCTAGAAATAGAGAAACTACTCACTCATTGCCATGTTAATAACAATGTTGAATAACAAAAACATGAAAATCCTAAGAGAAGAGAAGAAATTGAGAAGAAGAGAAATCCTAATTTAAGCCTAAGGTAGCAGCCCAGCTCCTCTATTTTCGAGCCTTAGAGTCCTATTTATAATGTAGGGCAATTTGGATTCAAATCTGTTACAAAATCAAATCAAATCTTCAATTAAAATTCCAGATATTGCGCGTCACGGCCGTGATGGACATCACGGCCTGGGCGTGATCTCTTCTGATTTGTGGGATGGCTTCACTCTGAGTCTGTCACGGCCGTGATGGACATCACGGCCTGGCCGTGATCATTTCTGCCTGCGAGGGTCTGGTTCAGCTTCCATGTCACGGCCGTGATGGCCATCACGGCCTAGCCGTGACGCTCTCTGTTTTCAGCACTCTTTCTTCTTTTCAGCTTCACTCGATCACGGCCGTGATGCCTATCACGGCCGTGATGCCTATCACGGCCGTGATGCCTATCACGGCCGTGATGCCTATCACGGCCAGGCCGTGATGGCCTCTGTTTGGCTAGTTTTCCTGTGTTCTTCAAGCTCCTCCTTGATTATGCAAGCTACAATATGACTCATTTTAACATTTAATTCTTCAATTCCTGCACAAACACACCACAAAACCACCTTACCCATTCCAAGGTAAAAACTAACAAAAAATCAAATAAAATATGCCTAACCTATATGAAAATGCATGCAAAATGTCTAGGAAAAATGAGGTGAAATCACACTCATCACGCGTCTCGTTGGTGCTAAGTTGAGCACGCCCGTGCTCAACAGTAAGCACGACCGTGCTCAGGTCTGAGTCTTTATATAGACATCAGATTGTGAGGGCTACGAGTTACAACCCTCAAATTGACACTTTAGGCAACCCTAAGTGCGACGGCAGTCTCTCCCTCTCTTCCCCTTGGAACCCAAACTATTCTTGGTGTTCTCGCTCTTTGGGGAGAGTCAATCACGCGATAGTGCCAATTAGCTAAGGTAAACGTCCTTCCCTCTTTTGTTTCCTCTTCTATTTCATGAATTGGGAACTAATGGGTTAACCCTGTTTATGTTGACCAAGGCTTGGGATCGTTCATCGAGCCTTTCGAGGGAACCGGTTTAGGAGCGTCTTCTGTTTAACGGGAATACGATCAAATTCTAGTGGTGAATACTTAAGCCAAGAATTTGATGACTATCTAAGGGAGTGTGGGATAGTATCCCAACTCACACCTCCTTGAACACCACAAAGGAATGATGTGTCTGAAAGGAGGAATTGTCATTTACCCTAAAGTATTATCATCATGGTGATAACCCATAATGCCTAAAACCTAATTGGTACTATTTCATAGTAATTGCCAATGTAGATTAGGTGTTGTCAATCATTTAACTGCTAGTAGGGTTTAGGTTCCCCTACACATATTAATATATTATTCTACTCTTGCCTCTCCGACGATTGTGGATTCTTTCTCTCCACCTAGTGTCAATAAATTGAATACTCCCTCTCGAGCAACCTCGAACTCACGAACACACAAACAATACGTACGCTACACTGATAATCCTAAAATGAATAGAAACCAAATATCAAGATGAAGAACGATAATGTCAACGTAGTGTAATTTTGATAGAATCTCAGCTTACCTTCACTAAATAGAGAAACAATCAGTCAAAATCGAAGTAGAAGTTGTGACGAATAGAACAATGAGATTAGAAACTGGTTTCAATGAATAGATTGGACGAAGGTGAGGTTGAAAGATCAACGATTGCTTTATGTCTCTCTTTTTGGTTTGAATAACTGAGAAAGAAGATGGAAAAACTCGTGCAAGGTGAAAATGAATGGAATATACACAAGTTGCATTATGATCGCAATGCTTTAGCATCGAAAATCTCCATTCTTTCAGCATGGCAACACTTGAGTGTCTGCATTGTCCACGCTTGAGTGTTGTACCTCCTTCACCGAGAAGGCATCACCCCTGCATGGCGCTAGACACGTGGAACTAACATGTGTCCTTCACATCCTATCACTGTCGGTATCTCACTCCTCGCTTAAGAGTCCAAGGATTCCATGCTTGAGCATGGCGACGTGTAAACATTTGTACTCTACACGCTCAGACGTGCTCTCTAGATTCAGCCTCGTCTCTTGATTTCTTCTACAGTCCAACTCTAGCCCTAGTCACACATTCTTAATCACACAACCACACACATATTTCGCTTACTAATTAAGGTCAAAGGAATAAGGATGTTACAGGTACCTTCATAATCATTTGAATATTGTCCTCCTTACATTTTTTCATCTCAAATTTGTTGATAAATCACTCATAATCAGTGTTTCACTGACTTGTATGCAAATTACCGACTTGTTGTACCAACTTGTATGCAAATTACCGACTTGCAAATTAAGAATTGAGCATATTGTGCCTGCAGCATGTGTGCATGTGACTATTTGATAGCGAGAGGCAAATAGTCAAAGAGAGAGAGAAAGAGAGAGAAAAAAGACAGAGAGAACGAGGGAAGCAAAAGAGGAAAAATCTAAATCAAACATGAATATAACTGATTATGAAAGTGTATTAATTTAAATAGATATTTTAATGTACACTTGTCATCTACTTATCTAAAAAACAAAACAAAACAGTTGTCATCTTATCTTCTGTCAATCTATTGTTAGTTTTTTGGAATAACTATTTTTTATTGCTAAAAAAATTAATTTAACTTATTTAATATTTACATATAATTAATTTTGACTTAATTTCACTTTTGGTCCCCGAGGTATCACGATTGTGCAATTTTGGTTCCCCTAGTTCCAATTGCACATCATGATTGTGCAATTTTTAACACAAGTAGCCTATGTGGCACACGGGAGACTAATATGGCACTTAGTGAGGCCAACTTGGCAGCTTACATGGCATTTTTATTTGGCATTATCGACACATCACACACTTTAGAGTCATATGTACATCACATGAGTATAGAGGTATGATGTTTCTCTGTAGAGTACATTTGTGTCGTCCAATATGTCATCCAGGTCGAAGCACTAGTTTCTGAAGATGCAGAAATGTCATTTGCAGAGAAACATCGGACCCCTATATTCACGTGATGTACAAGTGACCATTAAAGTATGTCATATAGGAATGTTATGTAAGCTACCATGATGGCCTCACTAAGTGTCAAATCAATTCCATGTAGGCTACTGGTATTAGAAATTGGATGACACAGTGACAGACTGACCTAATTGTAATAATAGGGATACTTTGGGACCCAATTGGAACCTCAGGGACCAAAATTGCACAATAGTGACATCTGAAGTGAAATAACCAAAGTTAACACAAGAAGGGGGTTGAATTGTATTTACCAACTTTTTAGAAAAAATTGAAAATATTTTCGCAGGCACAACAAGCAAAAACTAAAGCAGAGAAAATTAGATGGGTAACTCATCTCATTTCAAATCAACACACGCTCACAAATAGTGAAGAATTAAAAGAGATTTGATATTCACAATCTTAATTCCCCAAGTTAAAAAGCTAGGACAAATAAATTCTTAAATAAATTTAAAGAGATTAGAGAAGAGGAATATCACTAAAGAGATTTATACTGGTTCACCCTAAAATCAATATGGCTACGTCCAGTCCTTGGCAGCACCAAGTATTTCCACTATAACTGATCATATTATAGTACAAATATTCTTTTCACACCTAGCTTCTCCAGGCTCACTCTCAAACAAGTATTCTTTTCTCACCTAGCCTTTTCAGGCTCAACAACAAAGGATAAAAAGGTTGTGTATTTAATACAACATTGCAAGTCTTTCTGGTAACACTCAAAGAATGGAATAAATATGAGAATGAAAGAATGTGAATTAATATCAAAGAAATGACAAGTTTTGGGAGAATAAAATGGTTAGCTGCAGTGCACAGGATAAGTTATGTGAATGGAATTTGGCCCGCAGGGACAAAAGACAATCTGTAACCAATGACAATCTTTCGCTGGTACGTTCTTGGCAGCCTCCCCAATCTGGTTTTGTAAAGTGTAATGTGGACGCTTCTTTCCAGAGTTCACTCAACAAAACTAGTATGGGAATGCGTTTGAGAGATGATAATGGCTCCTTTGTTGCGACAAGAACTGAGAATATCTCCCCCATTCTGTGTGTTCATGAGGGTGAGGCACTCTGCCTCCTTCATGCAATGCGTTGGGTGTACTCTGTGGGTATTTCTAATGCTATTTTCAAAATGGACAATAAGACCGTGGTGGATTCTCTAAAAAGTCAGCAAGCAAACATTTCAGAATTTAGCAATATCCTATCTTGTTGTCGAAGCATCTTGGACAATGCTCAAAACTTTCAATTAAAGTTTATTAGGAGATAGGCCAATGTGGTGGCTCACTGCTTAGCAGGGGCATCTATGTTTTTTGCTAGTCCCCAGATTTTTAATTATCCTCCTACTTGTATTACTCATCTTTTGATTAATGAAATACATAAAGCTTGCTTTGCTCATATAAAATATATTTACACTGGTCATGCATAATAATTAATTATTTTTATTGTACGTAGGGGGAGAATGTCTCACCCAATGTCATCTGATTTAGGCATTGGATTGGGCAGGTGACAAGTCAGGTGGGTGGGTTGCAATGTTTCAGACCAAACAAAAAATTTGTTTACAGAGAGGGAGGAGAACAGAAATCCCAAAACAGACAAACAAGGAAAAAAAAATTCAAACATAAAACGAACCCAAGAAAAAAGCATCAAACTTTAAACAAAAATCATCAAACTTTTTCAATATTTTGTGCAGATCTGGCTTCTTCGTTTTCAGATCTGACTTCTTCGTCCTCGCTGAGGTTGGTGGTATTCTCTGGCCTTGCAATGGGCGAGCCTTCCCCCAATCTAAAATTTTTCTATCGAAAAAAAGAAGAAGAAGAAGAAGCAGCAGTGGTTGATGGAGGTGGTGTGATGGCGGCTCACGCGACGGCTCGCGGCAACAAAGGGTCGCACGATGGTTCGCGATGTGGTTCATGTGGCGGTTCGCAGAACAGAGGCATCATGGTTCATGGCGGCGGTGCGATGATAGGCCGGGAGTCGTAGTGGTGCGATGTGGAGTCGTGGTGGTGTCTCGAGCCAGCGGTGGTGATAGAAGATAAAATTGGTTATGGGGGCGAGGAGGGAGAGGTTGAGAGCGCTAGGGTTATATTGTTGGGTTGCTGAGAGTGGAAAATGAAAGGTTGGAAACGACCCCCTCTGTGGTTGTCTCTCTGAGATTGGAACGACGTCGTGCGCATTATTAAATCTAAAAGAGGCGTTTCCACATTTTTGTTCGATACGTCTTGGTCGGGTTCAGATTTCAGTGAATTTTTCTTTAAAAGATCCGAGCCCAACCACCCCTACCCATTTGAGACTGAATTTCTCACCCGTTTGACCCTTTGACCCTAGGAAACCCACCCAAATACTTGTTTTTAGTATCAGATTTGTGGGTTCGGGTCGGTATGGGTTTTTTGTCCAACCCTAACTGTGAGTGAATATACATCACATCACACCAATATAGTAATAATTAGGCTTAATTACAGTTTTGGTCCCTTACTATTGGTTATGTGCGATTTTGGTCCCTAAAGTTTTTTTCGTTCATATTTGGTCCCCCTGTTTTTTCAATGATTGCAAATTCGGTCATTCTATCCAATGTTTGTCAATTTTTCAATGATCAACATAGAGGAACCACTCCTCTAAGCACACAGAACCTCTGGCTGAGGTTGTCCCTCCTTTGTGTCTCCGATTCAACATGATTCAGTGGTTCCTCTATGTTATTTACTGGTTTTGTCCTTTCTTTTTGAGACCTTTTTTGGTTCCACCACATGATCCTTTACTAGAAAAGGTCAAAAAGAAGTTCTATATGATTAGAGCAATGATTCCTCTATGTTGATCATTGAAAAATTGACAGACATTGATAGAAGGACCAAATTTGTAACATTGAAAAGACAGGAGACCAAATGTGAATGAAAAAACTTTAAGGACTAAAATTGCACATGATCAATAATAATGCGACCAAAACTGTAATTAAGCCTAATAATTAATTAACTACTCCCTCCGATCCACAATATAAGAAACAAAACCCCAAAACACAAAGGCCAAGGAAATGTATTGGAATGAGTCAATTGTAATTAATACTCATATAAATTTTCAAAAACACCCCTTCTAATTTTAATTAATATTTGATAGCCTATAATTAATGATAATATTTAATAACGGCAATGTTGGAAATTAACAGTTAATATATGTGAAAATTGATGTATATTTTTTATATTTTAGATAAAAAAAAAGGACCCATTATATTGTGGACCAGAGGGAGTAAAAACTTCGCCCATAAATCAAAATTAAACGCCTGAAACAAAAAATGAATAATAATATGACCACACAAGAGAGCAGGGGCAGGAGAGAAAAAACAAACGACCAAACAGTGGAGTGAGTCCAATTGATCCAATTGTAGCACTTGTTGGCTATGCAAGTTTGGATTCCAAATGTATGGTGCTACCTCTGAATCTGATGATGATGGCCTCAATCATTTGCAGTTGCAACAAGGAACGATGACGATGACGATGACGATGACGATGGCAGATGAGCAACGACAAGGTTCGTTCAAGAGCTGGGCCAAGCAAACAGAGGAGAGCTATCAGCTTCAGCTGGCACTCGCGCTTCGCCTCTCCTCTCAGTCTGCTTCTGCCGACGATCCCAATTTTCTTGAATTCGAGCCCGTCTCTAACTCTTCCATTTCTGCTCAGGCTCTTTCGCATCGTTTCTGGGTATTCCGATTTTATTTATTTATTTATTATTATTCTTATTATTATCTTTTTTTATATGGATTTAATTTTAGAGTGAGTCATCATTTTGGTGCCTAAAATTGTAGAAATAGGAAAAAATGCCTCCCAATTTTTTTTTTTTAAAAAAAATCACCTTAGTCCAATTGACGATGCTTTTTAATTTGGGCGACTATAAGGTTTTTTCAATTTGCGGGTGTTTTTGCCTATTTGTTAATGTGAGGAACTAACTTGTCACCGCCCTATAATTTTAGAATCAGAATGATGATTCACTCTTTAATTTTAATATACTGTTAGTTAAAAAAAAAAGTACTGTCATCTAATTATTAAGTGTAAGATGATGAACAATATTTAACTCTTATAATAAAAATACAACATCAATCTAGTCTCTGAAATTATCAAGAATGGTCATATTAGTCACTTTACAAAATGAAAATCTAGTCTTTGAAATAGGCAACCATCAGTCAAGTTGGTATTTGATGTTATTGTCCGTCAATTACGCTTAATGGAATGTCTCATGTGACATGTTAATTGCTAACTTGGTGCCCACATGGTAAACCATGCTTGAAACAACTTTGTTTGTAACATCAATTTAGTCCTTGAAATTGTCATGTCTATCATATTAGTCTTCGATTTTGTGATAAAAGAACAATTAATCCTAATTTTGGCAACCGTCATTCAATTTAGTGCGCGTCAGTTATACTTTACGGAGTGTCTTACGTGACACGTGGAATGCGAACATAGTAACCACATTTGAAACGACATTGTTTGTACTTTGTTTAAGACATAAAACAACCACGTTCAACCAACAATCACGACCGTTTGAGGAGAAATTTGTTTATTACAAATTCCTACTAACAACAACCAATACCCAAATTTCCTCTAATTCACCTTCTCTAAATCTGTAAAACCAAAATCCCAAAGTTGTCCCAAATTCCTTTTTGCAAATGCCTTTTGCAGAAGGAGTGGGACTTGAAAGGTTGGAATGTCGGATAGGAAATGGAAGTGAAGATTGGAGAATAAGAGAATAACACAACTCAATTCACCTTAGGAATCCACCTAAGATCTGTCAAGATAGAGAACTCAAATCTCGAGTTGCTAGAGAAAGTAGTATTCCACTCTAAAATGACTTGCTTACAGCCATCACCAAGGCACCTATTTATACTAGTAGTGGTGCAACCTATTTCCTAAGCATTTTTTATTTCCTCTTTCTTTGTAGTTTGTACAATTTTTTTTATTCATTACCCTATTTTCTAGCTTTGGAAACTAGAATTTATTTTTTCGAAGACAATAAAAGCACATGATAAATGAATTCAAAGACTAGTCAAAAGAACACATGACAAATATGTTACTCAAGCACTCTTGAACTCTGCATTGTAGAATTCTTCATCAGATTGAGAGATAATAGGTGGTGGAGATTGCCCCAATACGACTCCTCACACATTGAAGGAAGTTGGAATGGGAGTGCAGGTTCCAAATCTAATGCCCCCATTATACGGGAGCTAAGGGTATGGTATGCCATTGTGGTTTGAGAATCATTGTCTGAAATGGGCCATTAGATATGGATGTTCTCTTGCAAACCACAACAATTTTGGATGTTCTGCTCTATAATGGGTCATTAGATTTGGAACCCACATTGCTATTCCAGCTTCCTTTAGTATGTGATGAGGCGAATTGGGTAAGTGTCCAGTATCCGTCATCTGTCAACCTTCCATGCCACAATCCTTATGCAAAAGGTATTTGTAGTCTCCAACAGAGGATTTGGCACAACTTTGGGGGTTTTGGTTTAGGGTTTTGGATAGGGCCAACTTTGGGTTTTGGATTTTAAGGATTTGGAGAAGGTGAACTGCTTGAAGTTTTTGGGGGTATTGGTCGATTGTTATTAAGGACTTGCAAAGAACAAATTTCTCATGCTTCAATAGTCGTGATTGTCAAAGCAAGAGGGTTAGTTTTAAGGGAAAAGGCTAGATGGCATCATTTTACACCTTATGTCTTTTATTAAACAAAGTATAAATGATGTAGTTTCAAGCGTGGTTTGTCATATTGGCACCAAGTTGGTACTTAACTTGCCATGTGAGACACTCTGTTAAGTGTAACCAACATACACTACAATTAGAGATCAAATTGACTGACTGTTGTCAAAGTCACTAACTTTTCCTTATCATAAAGTTAAGGATTAATATGACTGAGCATGTCGATTTCAGGAACTCATATAATGTTACAAACAATGTCACTTCAAGCGTAGTTTGTCAAGTAGGCGCCAAGTTGGTACTTAACGTGCCACGTGAGACACTTCGTTAAGTGTAAATGACACGCACTAACGTTAGAGGCCAAATTGATTGAAGGATGCTAAAGTTAGGGACTAACTTCTTATTTTTATAAAGTTGGGGACTAATATGATCGATTATTACAATTTCAGTAACTAAATTGACAATTTAATCATTATAATAATTACCTCGAAGTCACACATTCATAAATCACATGTTGATATGGTAACATACACTTAATTGATGGTTTGAAAAACTTTAAAGTAGGAGTGCATTAAAAATTAAGGAGAATGCTAGGGCACTGGTTAATGAGTCAAAAGTGGTAATGTTTCATTGGAAATGGTGTTTTCAACATCTTGAGCAGTGATATATTTAGTTTTCCAATGAAAACTTACCATTTTTTATTCCTTAACCAGTAGCAAGACCTAAAAATTAAACTGTCTTATATTTGCTTATCACTTGGTTCCTAGTTTCAATTCTGTTATTTGACAATATATGGTTGTATGATTGTGTATGAAATATATGGCCCTGTTTACTTTGTTTTCAGTTTTCAGTTTCCTGTTTTCATTTCGTGTTTTCAGAAATAATTACAAAACTGCCACCTTGTTTTCATTTTGTTTTCTGTTTCCAAAGATTTGTACAAGAAACAGTGAAAACAGAAAAAAGTTTTCAGTGTTTCCTATACAAATTTATGAAAACAAAAAACAGAATGAAAACAAGGTGGCAGTTTTGTAATTATTTTTTAAAACAGGAAATGAAAACAAGAAATTGGAAACAAAGCAAATAGGCCCTAAGGGTTTGTATGTTTTGTTTTACTTGAATATATGAACTGAATAGTTGTTCTGTATATTTCCATTTCAATATGACAATATATATACACTTGACTATGAGATAGGAAACCTGATTCCTAGAGAACAATAACTATCTATGCTAAGTCCTAGAAGAAATGTACAATGAACATGAGGATACAATGGATGAGACTCCACCGTCCACATAAATTCACCGTCCACACATATTAATTATATTTAACACTCCCCCTCAAGCTGGAGCATATATGTCTGATGCAACCAGCTTGTCACATAGATATGCTATTCTAGGACCCCGTAAAGACTTGGTCATTATATCTGCAAGTTGATCTCTAGTACCCACAAAAGAAGTCTTAATGATGCCCGAGAGAATCTTTTCCCGGATGAAGTGACAATCAACTTCTATATGCTTGGTCCTTTCATGGAAGATAGGATTTGAAGAAAGATACAAAGCTGATTGGTTATCACAAGCAAGTTCCATAGGACCCATCTCACAAAACTTCAATTCTTGGAGCAAATATTTTAGCCATAGGAGTTCGCAAGTAGTATTAGCCATAGCACGATACTCTGCTTCTGTGCTTGATCTTGCAACAACAGTCTGCTTCTTACTTTTCCATGAAATCAAGTTACCTCCAATAAGCACACAGTAGCCTGAAGTGGACCTCCTATCACCAGCATCGCCTGCCCAGTCTGCATCTGTATACCCAATGATATTAGTATGACCTCTGTCCATATAAACAATCCCTTTTCCAGGTGATCCCTTGATATATCTTAGGATCCGGACAACTGCATTCCAATGACTATCACATGGTGAGTTGAGAAACTGACTTACAACACTGACCGGAAAAGCAAGGTCTGGTCGAGTCATGGTGAGATAATTTAACTTCCCAACTAATCTTCTATATCTGCCTGGGTCAGGATAGGGCTCCCCCTCATTAGGTAGAAGCTTTACATTTGGGTCCATAGGAGTATCAACAGGTTTACAATCTAGCATCCCTGTTTCTTCTAGAATGTCAAGGGCATATTTCCTCTGAGAAATAGCAACACCTGTTCTTGATTGGGCTACTTCAATCCCAAGAAAGTAACGTAATTGTCCAAGATCTTTGGTTTGAAAATGTTTAAATAAGTGCTGCTTCAATTCCTTAATGCCTTCTTGATCATCACCTGGAATGACAATATCATCCACATACACCACGAGATAAATGCGTTTATTCAAGGATGAGCATTTAAAGAATACAGAATGGTCAGCCTCACAACGAATCATGCCAAATTGCTGGATAACTTTACTGAACTTCCCAAACCAAGCACGAGGTGACTGTTTTAAGCCATACAAGGACTTTTGTAATCTGCAAACAAGATCTGACTCCCCCTGAGCAACAAACTCAGGTGGTTGCTCCATATAGATCTCCTCCTCCAGATCACCATGTAAGAATGCATTTTTAATATCCAGCTGATATAAAGGCCAGTGTCTCATGGCAGCCATAGACAAGAACAAACGAACAGATGCCATCTTAGCAACAGGAGAAAAAGTATCACCATAATCCAGACCATAGATCTGAGTGTACCCTTTTGCTACCAGTCGGGCTTTCAAGCGATCCACCTGCCCATTAGGACCAACTTTAACAGTAAACACCCATCGACAACCAACAACTGATTTCCCAATAGGGGGGCAAACAAGGGTCCATGTATGATTAGATTCCAAAGCCGTCATCTCATCAATCATTGCCTGTCGCCAACCTGGATGAGATAGTGCTTCCTGAACATTCTTAGGAATGGTAACAGATGACAAGGCAGATACAAAGGCATAATGGGAAGGAGATAATCGATGGTAACTCAGAAAATTGTAAATGGGATGAGGATTAAGAGTAGAGCGTGTACCTTTACGAAGGGCAATAGGTAAGTCAGCGGAAGTGTCAGGTTGGACCGCAGTGGGAGAAGCGATTGGAGTAGGAGCTGAATCATGAGGATGAATAGTAGGTATGTCTTCCGGAGCTGTAGGAACCCGACGCTCATAAAATTTACCATAGCGACGCAATGAATGGTCATCCTGTGGTGATGGATCATCACAAAGAGGAAGAGGCAGGACCTGAGATGGAGTGGAGTCGGATGTGGCTGAGGTGTCAAAGAAGGAAGTATCCTCAAAGAATGTAACATCTGCAAACACATAAAAGCGATGTGTAGAGGGAGAATAACATCGATATCCCTTCTGCACTCGAGAATACCCAAGAAAGATGCATTTAATAGCTCGTGCAGACAATTTATCACTACCTGGGGAGAGATCATGGACAAAACAGGTGGAACCAAACACACGAGGGGGAACAGTATAAAGAGGATCATTAGGAAATAAAAGAGAGTGAGGAATTTTATTACCCAAAACAGAGGATGGCATGCGATTTATCAAATAACAGGCTGTAAGAACAGCATCACCCCAAAACTTCAAGGGTGCATTAGCATTTATTAAAAGAGTTCGGGCTGTATCAACAAGATGACGATGTTTGCGTTCAGCGACACCATTTTGTTGTGGTGTGTGAGGACAACTGGACTGATGTATGATGCCATGAGAACTCAGAAAGGATTTAAAAGATGTAGAGAAATATTCTTTTGCATTATCACTGCGCAAAATATGAATTGTTTTCCCAAACTGAGTCTTTATTGTGGAACAAAAGGTTTGAAAAACATCAAATAACTGAGAACGATCTTTCATTAAAAATAACCAGGTACATCTTGAAAAAATCATCAATGAAAGTAACATAGTACCTATATCCTGAAACAGAAGTAACACGACTGGGACCCCAAACATCAGAATGGATAAGATCAAAAGGGGCCCTAGTTCGATTATTGACACTACTAGGAAAAGAGGCTCTAACATGTTTTCCAAGCTGACATGACTCGCAGTTCATGGTTTTCAAATGTGAGAGATGAGGGACCATTTGTTTTAACTTGTCCAAACTTGGATGACCTAGACAACGATGAAGGAGATCAGCAGAATCTGAAACAGCACATATGGTGGAAGAGGAAGGTTGGAGGTAGTAGAGACCTCGTGATTCAAATCCAGCTCCAATCGTCTCTCCCGTGCTCCGGTCCTGTATAAGAAAGGAATCCGAATTAAAGGTAATTGAACAGTTTAAAGTGCGAGTAATTTGGCTAATAGAAATTAAATTAAAAGGACACTCAGGCACAAACAAGATTGAATTTAAAGGTAAGGAAGGAAGAGGTGAGGCTTGTCCAATACCAGCGGCCTGTGTTTTAGAACCATCAGCAAGGGTAATATGGTGAGTGGTTTTCGGGAATGACAGTTTAGAGAAAAGAGAAGGATTACCAGCTAAGTGATCAGAAGCACCAGAGTCAAGAATCCAGGATCCAACAGATGCAGATTGAGAGAGACAAACTGTAGAATTACCAGTGTGAGCAATGGTGGCCGAAGAAGAAGCCTGTTGAGTGGCTTTAAACTGAAGGTACTCCTGATACTCATTGGCATTCATGAGACTGAGCTATATTAGCGGTTTTATTTGGGAATCCATGTAGGGAGTAGCATCGATCTTGAGTGTGTCCATCTCGCTTACAATACGAACAATAAAGGTTACCTCGTCCACCTCTGCCACGACCACCACCTCTACGGCCATGACTTCGTCCCCCTCGGTTAGTGGAGTTTGAGATAAAAATCGAAGACTCGGATCCTGAATCAACTCCAATCGAAGCTGCTGGAGAAGGAACTCGAAGCAATCGATCAATGAGGTCCTCCACAGTAGGAATATCTGGATTGGTCAAAGTCTGATTCCGAACAGATTCAAAGTCTTTGTGAAGGCCATGAAGAACAAAAACCATAAGCATGTTATCCAGCTTATCCGACATCTTTTTTGCATCCTCATTAACTAGCATCAATTTGACCTCCTCACAAATGGATTGTGCCTTATTCAGATAGGAAGGCAAGTCAAGATCAGCCATCTGCATTGTTGCCAAATTATGAATTGTCTCATATAGCCGTTGTATGTCATTAGCATAAACAGTTTGAGCCTTCTTCCGGATCTCGCAACATGTTTTGTAAGGACGGAAATGCACCATTAACCTTGGTTCAATGGACTGCCACAATAATGATACAAGTTGATAATCTGCCCGTTGCCATTCTTCTTTCTCAGTTGCAGCAATATCAGCAACCTTTTTGGTGAGATGATCAGACAATCCCTGACCCAGAAACCATACCTCAACAGCATCACGCCAACTCACATAGTTCTTACCATTCAACTTCTCGGAAGTAATGGTGGGGGACCCAGAAAAAGCAAAGGAAACCAAACTTTTCTTTGCTGCCATGGAAAAGCTTCAGTGAACAAACCAAAAGAAGACACAAAAACTCACTGAAAAACTGAAAAAGCAACGAACAGAGCACTCAATCCAAAGGAGAAGTAGCACAACAGTAGACCCACAGACCAAACAGGGGCAAAACAGAACCGGGATGAGGCGGCGAACACGACGGTGCAAGCGGCGGCGAAAAATACTGCCGGGAAGGTGGCGCGTGGACCACACGCGCCGGAGAGTGAAAAAATTGACGGTGGCGCGTGAGAGCGCGTGGCGGCGAGTCTGACTGCGGCGCTTGGTGGGACGACCGGTCGGCGACGTCTGAGGTGGTTGCCGGTGTCACTCCGGTCACCGGACAACTAGAAAACAACGGGTCAGCACTGACAGTGGCTGAAACCCAAACAACACCCAACCAGGAACGAAAAAAAAAAGCTCTGGTACCAACTTGAATATATGAACTGAATAGTTGTTCTGTATATTTCCATTTCAATATGACAATATATATACACTTGACTATGAGATAGGAAACCTGATTCCTAGAGAACAATAACTATCTATGCTAAGTCCTAGAAGAAATGTACAATGAACATGAGGATACAATGGATGAGACTCCACCGTCCACACCGTCCACATAAATTCACCGTCCACACATATTAATTATATTTAACAGTTTTCAATTTTTTGTTTTCATTTCCTGTTTGCAGAAATAATCACAAAATTGTCACCTTGTTTTCATTCTGTTCATTATTTTTAAAAATTTGTACATAAAACATTGAAAACAAGAAAAAAATGAAAACAAGGTGACAATTTTTTTATAGTTTGTTAAAGTAATCTTTTAGTCCCTATATGTGACACTGATTTTCAATTTGGTCTTCATACGTAAAAAGTTATCAATTTGGTCCCTATACGTGACACTGGTTTTCAATTTGGTCCTCACCGCTAATTGGTATAGGGACCAAATTGCAAATTATTATCACATGTAGGGACCAAATTGAAAATAATTATCACATGTAGGGACCGATTTCAAATGTTTTTTTGTTGAATTGGTCCCTACATGTGATAATAATTTGCAATTTGGTCCTCTTATATAGGGACCAATTAGCGGTGATGACCAAATTGAAAATCAGTGTCACGTATAGGGACCAAATTAATAACTTTTTACGTATAGGGACCAAATTGAAAATCAGTGTCACGTATAGGGACCAAAAGATTACTTTAACCTTTGTAGTTATTAATGAAAACAGGAAATGAAAATAGAAAGTTGGAAACAAAGCAAACATGCCCTAAATTTTATATTGCATCCTTATTTGAAAATAATTAACGATTAGATAAGTGGTTCATCTAGGGTATTCACATATTGACTTGGGAAATATGAAGTCATTATTTCATCAGTCATGAGCAAGATTTAAGCTTACTGATCTAAATGCAGCTAAAGAATTTCTCGAAAATATATGATAGCAGTAGTATATGGCAAGTTTTGTTCCAAGTTTTGTTTAGTAGCCTTACGTTTAACTGGAATATAAATAGGTGTTTTTCTGCTTTCACATTGACCAGGTGAATGGTTGTTTACAATACCCTGACAAAGTTTTAGATGGCTTTTACCTAATCCATGGGATGGATGCATATACATGGACTAGAAGTACCGATATGCAGACAGTTGGTTTGATTCCATCATTTGAATCACTAATGACAGTTGAACCTTGTGATGGCTCATCCATTGAAGTGATTGCTATTGATAAATCTAGAGATCCTGGTTTGAGAGAACTGCAAAATAGGGTACTCAGTCTTTCAAGTAACTGGATTACTACAAAGGATGCAACTGATCAGCTTGCGAATATTGTTTATAGTAGAATGGGGTAAGTTCACATGACTTTAATTTTGAGAGAAAAAAAATTGTTTTGGGACTTCACAATTGCATTCATATCTTCTGAACAAGCTTCTATTGTTTTTGAAAGGGGAGGATCTTCAACTGAGGAAGATTTGGGTACAGGCTGGAAGGAATGCACCCAAGTTCTTAAAGCCTGCCTGCATTCTGTCATTCTTCCTATTGGAAGCTTACCTGTTGGCCTTTGTGTCCATCGAGCATTGCTGTTTAAAGTATTCTTTTGCTGTATTCATTATTTTATGCATTATTTTATACTTTGAATGATTTTCTGGTTAGGTACATTTTTTTACATCGATATCACTGAAATGATTAAAAATTGTCTTCTAGTTTTTTGTTTTGTTCCCTTCATCGTTTTATAGTGATGCAGGGAACTTGAAGTTCCTTACTTAGAATATTCTTTAATCTTTATTTAGCATACTACTAAATTTTGGTTACATTGTGCATTTCAACACTCAGTATTAACAATTTAAATGGCAGGTGTTAGCTGACTTAATCAACCTACCGTGTCGAATTGCTAAGGGCTGCAAGTATTGTAGGAAGGACATAGGCGCTTCATGTATAGTGAAGTTTAGTTCTGACAGGTTTGTTAAAATTACATGGAAATTTTGAATATGAAATTTTTATGATTTATTTGAACCACTAGGGTGTGTTTCAGAATATTCTGTTAAAAATCAGATTTGTTTGAATTAAAAAAGGTGGCATACCAGTGTCGGTATATTTATTAAGCTTTTTTTATTGTGTGGAGGGGGTGGAACAAATGAGAGGTGATGGAAGGGGAGGGGGACGGAAGGATACCAAAATTTCCCTTAATGAGGGAATGATAGAATAATTTTTTCATCATGTGAAGTGTGTAATGTGAATTTTCCTAATATATAATATATAAATACGAGATAGATAAAGGTGGATATGCTTTTGCTAACTTGGATTAAAGAATGAAAATCACTGGATGGTTAGAATGTAATTTATTTACGAAGGCTTTGTTTGAAGAAAGTGTCGTTGCTAAGGTTTGAACTTTGGACCATCTTTCTCCTTAACATATAAGGCTTGCCAAAAGTTGGGGTCTATCTCACTCTCTGAGCAACGGCTTATCCAGATTCAGCTTTATCCTTTTCTTTTATGTTTGTACATTTGATTTTGCAAGTGATAAATAAATAAACTAATACTTAATTAGAATTAGCTTTAAAATAAATTTAAAGATTATAATGAGCATTTTTGGAGTTTATAAAATTAATTAATAGATTAAAAAAAGAGTTGAAAATGAAAAAAGAATTTTAAATATATGCTTAATTTGTTATTTCATAAAAAAACTATAAAAGAAAAAATGATAAATGAAGGGGAGGCTTGACGCAATGGTTAAAGTTGTTGCCATGTGATAATGAGATCATAGGTTCGAGCCATGGAATTAGCTCCTTGCAAATGCAAGGCTGCCTACTGTATACCCATAGTGGGTCTGGCCCTTCCCTAGACCACGAGCATAGCGGGAACTTTATATCACTAGGTTGCCCTTTATTAAAAAATTATAAACATAAACTAAAATTGTTTAAGACAAGTAAAGATTTTACACATGATAATGCATATAAGCTAATACATATTTACTTTGATATATTTTTTTCTCTGATAGTTCCTTCTCCTTACTCTGGTTCAGTGATCGGTTTGTGGTTTTCGAAAGATTACAAATGTAGGTTTTTTGTAATGAAGCTTACAAGATTTTGTATTAGTTTGTTGGTCGACATTGGTTGTGGCTTCAATAGATGTCAGAAATCTCTCGCATTGTTTGTTAGAAGTACAAATTACCTTTTAACAATAAATATTGGAGAAGGACTTCGAAACTTTAACTGTAATTTTGTAATATTTTCTGCTGAAAGCCTAGAATTGTATTTATTTTCATTTTCAAATGGGGGATAGTGCTTGTACACAAACTATGTGACAGAAGGTTGAGTTCATGAATAAATCAGGGATGAGAAGCTAATATTCATGGTGGGTATCAGTTTATGGTATTTGTTAATCCTTTGTTGAAGTCTTTGACAAATTTTTAGGGTGACTGTAGGGAACTTAGGTCAATGTGTTTAATTGTTGTTTTACTTTTCTGCTTACATGAAAATGTGTATGGCGTGATTTTATTATCAGAAACAAATGTTTAATTAAAATAGGAATATTGTACACACCTTTCAGGGAGTATATTATTGATTTAGTTGGAAGGCCTGGGATGATGAGCCAACCTGATTCGTCACTGAATTCTGCATCTTCAGTGTTAATCTCTTCACCATTATGTCATCCGAAGTTCAAGCCAGTTGAGACAGCTGAATATACCAAGACATTAGCCCAATTGTATTTTTTGGACAGTCAAGCACTACATCTTGTATTTGATACCACGTCAGGTTATTTTCTGTCTCTCTGGATGCACCTTTTTAATAATATAATTATCAAGTGGCGTTATAGTCTGGAGAAAAAGAGAGGTAATTTTTTACTTGCCTTTCTACTGAAAATTACTGTCTCCTTTTTCTTTCTTTCTTTGTTTCCCTGGCCTGTGCTTTTATAATTATATACTTCCATTTTAAAATCCCAACTTCATTTGAACTTTGGTTTGAGATGTATTAAGTGTCTAAGTCCCACATTGGTTGAGTATATGAGCCTATAACCATTTATAATAACTTGGGCATCCCTCCCTCTATGAGCTAGCTTTTAGAGTGGAGTTAGGCCCAATTATTCTAACATGGTATCAAAGCCTATCCTAGATCCGTTGGGCCACCCGCAGATGTCCAGTCCTGCAAACTTCACGCTCCAGATGTCCAGTCCTGGGCGTGAGGGGGGTGTGTTGGAGTCCCACATTGGATAGAGATATGGCCTGATGAGTGTTCCCAAATTTTAACATGGTATCAGAGCCTCCCACGATGTTGGGCCACCCGCAGATGTTTAGTCCTGGGCGTGAGGGGGGTGTATTAAGTGTCTAAGTCCCACATTGGTTGAGTATATGAGCCTATAACCATTTATAATAACTTGGGCATCCCTCCCTCTATGAGCTAGCTTTTAGAGTGGAGTTAGGCCCAATTATTCTAACAAGATGAAATATTAAAAGTTAAGATAAACCAAGGGCACACTATGAGCTAGAATATTAGGATTATTATTGTGTAATGAATCTTAAATGTAAGGAGCGTTATTGAGCTGGTCTTGTACTAGTTGTACTAGGTTATTATTTTATATGTTAACATCACAATTATTCAGTCTTATTAGTTATATTCTCTCTTTTCTCCTTTGCATCACTTATACCTATTATTTAAACACTATTTTTTCCTGCGTCCTGATTCATTAAGGTTGGTTTGCTTTTTTTTTTTTTTTTTTTTTTTTTTTGTGGCGGGGGTGTGGATTTGAAAAAACTGACCTTGCTTTACCATAATCATAAAAATGTTTACTTAAGGTTGATCAACAAAATGTTCAGCAACAATGTGTTGACTTTGATGGTAACTTACAAGGATTGAAGGAGCTCTTTAAACAACAAAGTATTGTGGTTAATCATACTTTGACCACCACAGTCTTTGTTTCGAGTTTTTTTTCTTATGCATATAGGAGTGGGACGAGCAGTTAGGCTACCAAGACCCCATAGAGGACAACAATAGTTTCATATGAGGTCATTCTATTAATGCTGGTTCTAGAAAGGGAATTCTGCATTGTCCATATGTTGAAAAGCTGAAACATTTGGCCAAAGTGAGAGAGTATATTATTAGACCTTTAGGCAATGCAAGCTATTTGCTCGGTCCAAAATCACTTGGTTCAATGGGGATTAAATTAGTTAATCCATTGGGTACAGATGTAAAGTTTTTTTTTTTTTTTTGCTTAATACTTATATTATGCAGAAGAAGGTAGAAAAGGAATTTCAAATGTCAGCAAAAAGGGTAAATTATGGAGTGCCTAAATGGATTAGAAGGCTTGTTTAGGTTCTTTTGAAGCTTTGAGGTTGTCTTCTTTGTTGAAGGCAGAAGGAGTGTTGTTTTGTATTTTAATATTATCCCTTTTGTTGCCGGTGTTTTGTAGATGGAATTTCCTAAGAGAGTTTTGGAGCACGTGACCCTTTTTTGTTTTTTCCTTCTGTTGTGCTTATTTTGTGGTTTCCTATTGGGTTTTTAACTTTTAGTTTTTTTATTTTTGGTGATATTTTACCTTTTGTTTTCCTTCAACTTTGTGTTTTCTTTTGGAGGATACCTTATCCTCTCTTGTCTTTCACCCTACCCAGCTAATAATATTTCTTTTCCTATCCAAAGTAATAAAAAATATTGAGTTGTTTCTCTCTTTCATGGTGGTATTCTGTTGCTTGAAATGCTATGTTATCTTATCTTTGTTGCTTCTGAAGTACCCCAATTTTAAACCTTGACCTAGAAATGTACATATAATGTTATCATCATTAATATTTAAAATTTAAATATTCTTTTGTGAGGGAGGAAAAATATAATTTTGTGGATAAAAAGATTGTATGAGAAATAAAAAGAGATTAACATGGTTTCTGCCCCATGTTGATTTATGACTAAAATTACTGATTTCCATCTTGACAGGTGGTGCTGTTGACCATAGTGACAGAATGGATCTACAGAAAACTAAAGCTTTTAGTGCAAACTATACTGGTCGGAACAGCCATCTGACTGCTTTGATTAAGAATGAGCCATCTTTCCTATCTAAATGAAAAGAAGAAAAAAAAGAAAGAAATAGCTATTAGACCTAATAGATCAGATCACATGATTGGAACTGTCTGATATTTAATTGACCTAATCTGTTTTTAATAAATTAAACTCAAAATGCTCTGTATACTCTGTTGAAGATTCTTTTGCAGTGGCATCATTGGATTCTCCATCTGACAGGTCTTCTTATGCAGGTCCTGGTACAGAGGAATATGTGCCTTTCAGTGAAGCAAACCATTCAGTAATGGAATATCGAAGTCATGAAGTTGACTTTGACGAGGAGGATCTAGACATTCCATGGAGTGAACTTATATTGAAGGACAACATTGGGACAGGTACTATATTTAAAACCTCGTGCATGATGTATTATATACTAAAAAATCCCTGATGCTGCTCAAGCATTCTGTGTCTTAGCAAAAATATATCATGATACAATAAAATAATAGCAATAATACCTGTTTTTCAGGTTCATTTGGAACTGTCCTTCGTGCTGACTGGCGTGGTTCCGTAAGCATTTATTTTCTTTGAAGTCTTATTCATCCTTCCACATTTTAAGGATATTCTTATTCATGTTGAAGCTGATTTTGTCATTCATTATAATTGTTATTTTTTATATAATTGACTAGTGTCTCTCTGTATATTTTTTTATTAAGTAATTTAGTTAGGAAATTCATGAAAATTGGTGTTTCTCCTTCGATATTTTTTGTCTTCTTTTTTATGAGCATATGATTAGAACAGTTATCTGAAGTACTGAAATGAAACTAAAACACAGAAATAATAGGAAGACTGTTTTATTAATTGAAACTAAAAGGGAAGTACAGAAAATGGGGAGTGAAGACTGAAGACAGAAATATAAGAGCAAGATTTTCCTAGCAAGGAGAAGACCCCCTGGCCCAGCCTCAAAACGGAAACCCAAAATGCAATTCAGATACCCCCTCCCTAAACATGATTTCCTCTATTTATCAGATTTCAGATCTGATTTCTCTCACCTATAACTAACTTTCTCTCTTAGTGTTTGGGCAGCTTTCATAGCAATCGGGCCCAATCTCCTATCAGCTTAACTACTCTGCTTTTTCAAGAAGAAGTTTTATAGAGGAGCAAAGCAAAGTGCTAATTACTAATTGAATTTTGTCCAGAAAAAGTAGAAAGATCTACATACCAATATAAATATATGATAATTATTTAGTAAAAAATATATGTTTTCATGCTGTTATCTCTTCATTGGGTGGGTCTATGGTGTACAATCCCATTAAATCCTTAGTGTGTAACCTTTTAGGATGTCGCTGTGAAGATTCTTAAGGTGCAAGGTTTTGATGCTGAACGATTTGAAGAATTTCTAAAGGAGGTATGCCTTAGTACTATTGTGAATAACTTATATCTGTGTTCCTTTTTATGTTTCTAGATGATGGTGGGAATGGGTTTTACATTAGATTTTTGTACATGAATTTTTCGCCCTCGCTGACTGCACTTCAGTATCCCTTTCATAGGTCTCACTCATGAAGCGCCTACGGCATCCAAACATTGTACTTTTAATGGGTGCAGTCATTCAACCCCCCAAGTTATCCATAGTAACAGAATATTTATCAAGGTGCAATAATTTTCTGAAACAATGATCTTTGTACTGTTCCTGACTTGTGTGTTTAGTTTTAAGTGATTTAGGCTAAAATTGATGATCTTAAACAAATAGTCTTCTTTATATTGCAGAGGCAGCTTGTATGAACTTCTACAGGTGCCAGGTGTTGGATTATCACTTAGTGAGAGGCGTCGGTTAAGTATGGCTTATGATGTGGTATAACTTTAATGATTAGAAGAGAACTGCTAGTCTTCCAGTTTGTATGTCTTTTTTGCCATAAACGAGAAGATAATACTTTCTTAAAGACTTCGAGAGATGTTTTATATGTTTGTCTAGGCAAATGGAATGAATTATCTTCACCAAAGGAGACCTCCCATTGTTCATAGAGATTTGAAGTCTCCAAATCTTTTGGTGGATGATACATACACTGTGAAGGTAACTGTTGTAGACAACTTATCTTTTGCCTGTTCATCTGATTGATCTGATGCTTTAAGCCACTAAAGCTACTAATATTAGGTTATTAGTCTTATTTTTTATGCGTTTTGGGCATCATATTGGCATAAATAGGAACATTATGTTAGGGGTATTGAATAACATTATCTATTTCTAATACAACTTTCAGCAGTCTGTCTCTCATCCTTCTCTTTACTTAAACCCTACAATTCCTCATTGTTTTATACCTTTTAGAATCCTGCTTTGAGATGAAATATTAAAAAAAGTTGTTTGTGGAAGTTTCTGAAACATGATTTTTCGATGAAAAAGAGGGGATTTCGGATCAACTAAGACATTGAGAGGCCTGTAACTAATCATGGGCCTAAGCTTCCTTTTGAATTGATATGCTCTAATTAACATAAATTCTTGATAAGGTTATGTTTAGGCCTCATGGAATTGGGACCTCATTCTTCTTAAGATCTATAAAGCTTAGGACATTTTGGGAGGAATTCTGAGTGTTAATTACATAAAATTCAAATATTTGTTGAATAAAGGAATCAAATACTTGCTCTCAGAGGAAAGGAATGGAAGCGCTTGAAAGAGAAAAAGGAATCGAATACTTGCTCTCATAGTTACCAAATTTGCGCATACCAATTCGGGAGTTCCAGATTGTGGCACTTCTGTGATCTGGAACATTGTGGAATGCGACCCAGATTACCGTAGATGGTTCCCAGATTGCAGTAATTTTGTGATCTAGAACGCTGTGGAAACCCTGATTGCCATAGGCAGCGAACCAAGTGCTTACCATGGCTGGAGATGCATAGTTGCAGAGAGAAAAGAGGAAAGGAATGGAAGCGCTTGAAAGAAAAAGAAACCTAATGGACATAAATGTTTTGTTGTGCAGAACAGACTAAAATTGAATATGTGGTACATTGAAAAACAATTTATAAATTTAATTGGTAAACCATAATGCGACAAAGAAGTCTACCCCAAGCTTACCTTATTTTTCGTAAGTGACATTCCCATTCCTGTTTCTGTACGGCATACCTAAACTTAAGGTAGCTGTGACACTATCACTAGTATACAGACATAATCGTAATTATGGTGATGCTGCTTTACCAACCTGCATTCATTCTTCCATCCCTTTTGTTTATCTGCCTGCCAGATGAGTTTGACTCAATTTTTTTAACTATATTTATTTACTGTGAACGTTTATGGATACATGAAATTACAGATGGTGGGATATTGTTCATTTTGGTTTATAATTTTTGCTTTGTCAGGTTTGTGACTTTGGCCTTTCACGTACAAAGGCAAATACTTTTCTTTCATCTAAAACAGCAGCCGGGACTGTAAGTTTTATTCATTAACTGAAAAGCGTTAATCTGTTTCATTCCTTTAACTTTTATTTTGTAAAATAATTCTTTGATGGTTACATTCTAAATTAATTATTTCCCCTTCTTAACATGATCAGCCTGAATGGATGGCAACCGGAAGTCATCCGAGGTGAACCATCAAATGAAAAATGTGATGTGTTCAGCTTTGGTGTGATATTGTGGGAACTAGTGACCCTGCACCAACCATGGAGACAATTAAATCCTTCACAGGTTAGAACTTCATTCAAGATTCCATGTGTGGCATTTATTCATTCATGTTTCACAAAACATACTGATAATAAAATTGCCTCAACTTACCTGAAAAAAAAAACGACAACCTTTCAACACACTCTAATTAATAAAATTCATTATGAAGGACATTTATATTCCATTTATTAATGATTAATGATTTTCCTGGTTTTAGGTGAGTTATCCACTTTGATAATCCCCTTGAGATTTGATTGAGCATCTTTGATTATTTATAAAATAATACTAGCTGCAACCCTTGTCTTCTAAACATTATATTATCCCTGTAGAATTAGACAGAAAGAAAAGATCTAGGTAGAGAACCGTGCCTTTGATGAATATAAATAAGTGAGTTGTCCCTTATCTTGTCTGTCATATTATTAATTTATTATTAAGTATATGGGCTTTGTATAGCCTGCAGAAACAATGTAATGCAACTGTTTACAATAAATAAATAAATAAAAATCAAAAAGACAACTGATTTGAACATGCAGAAGTAGATTTCAAAAGAGTAGTAATGGAATTTGGAGAGTTGACAATTACTTAATATGTTAAGTATATAATATAACTATGAAGTTGAGTATTTTTGTACACAAGTACAATTTTATTTAATTTGTTTTACCCATGTTGAAAATTTAGGGTTTAGACAAGTAAAAGAAAAATGAAAGAATGACGGCGGATAATAGAAGACTGAATATGATTAATCTGAGAATATGTTATGCCTTAATATGATAACCTAATGCACCTATTTGTACTACTAATCAGGTCAATTACTACTATTACCACTAGTATAAGCCCAAACTTAAGCCCTCTACTAATAACCCTTATAGATTATAACAACCCATTTCCTGAATTTTTAATAAAATTATCGTATCCTCATTGTATGATACTGGATATGATACTTGTACTACCCATGCAGCATAGACTGTAACCCAATCACTTGGGTATGCTTGCTGTTTCCATGTAGCTTTCTTTGGCCTAGTGCTCCTTTGATGTATTTGAGGATTTGAGTGACAGCATCTCAGATTCTTAATATCTATCGTGCGGGCTTGGAGGAACTTACTAACTGTACTAATAGAAAAATAGTCATATGGTTGAGTAATAGTGATTAGTGAGTAGGTTCAGTTTCCAATAAGAACAAATCTTCAATACCACCCTAGGTCTAGTACTAGTAGTGACTTGCCATCTTAAAATGGGTCTGCAATAGATCCACAATTCAAAGGCCAGTTTCATCCAATATGTCTAGTCTAGTGCATTCTTCCTCTGAAATCACACCAGCTAGACTGAGCAACCTCAATTCCCATAAAATATTTAAACTGAACCAACTCCATGGTCTGGCTAATGGTATATGGTCATGATTGCTGCCTCTCTGATCCTAAAATAATATTAATAGTGGGTCCTAGAAAAATGGTATGATATTTAGTGGTCTGTTTTCTCAAACGCAGTTTAAAAATATGGAAAGGCTGTTAGTTTGAAGCATTATAAATTGGCTCCATCTACTTGCTCAATTTATACTATTGCTGGATGGTTAATACATGAATATTCAAGTCTCCTAATCTGCACTTACTCATCCAGAATCTGTCATTAAGAACCCAAATTGGTGGCCTTCAATTATAGGGTTCAATACTGTCCTAAATACTCGTTAACATAGACACAGATGGGATAGCCTTCAAGAATCCACGTGCCTCATTTATTCTGGGATAAGGAACTTTATGGCCAGTCCATGGTGTTTGACTCTTTGTTCCCCATGTTCTATATGATTGGATAACCTTTTGTTTATTAGGATTTATTGAAAATTAAGGGCCCGTTTACTTTAATTTCAGTTTCTTGTTTTTACTTTCTGTTTTCATTAATAATTGCAAAAATATCATCTTGTTTTCATTCTGTTTCTTGTTTTAAATATTTTTTTTACAGAAAACAGTGAAAACAATAAAATATCGTTTTCACTGTTTCCTATACTAATATTTGAAAAAAAGAAATAGAATGAAAACAAGGTAACACTTTTGCAATTATTAATGAAAAAAGGAAACTAGAAAGAAAAAGTAAAAAAAAAAAGGAACAGGCCCTAAGTTTTTGATAGATCCTAATGGTGTCATTGATCCGTGAAGCCAACCCCATGTTTTGGGACAAGGCTTGGTTTGTTGTTAAAATGGTTTTCCGTTGGGAGAAATACAGCTAAAAGTTTCAATTGAGCTACAATTAACAGAATGAGTGGTTAACAATTTTCAAGGAGTGGTTAATCGGTTAACAACATATTGACTTGATTAAGCACTTCTTTAATAAAATTATTCCCTAACTGATTTTTTTTTTTTTTTACCAATTCCTAGGATCAACCAAGTATATACTTGATTAACCTTGTTTGATAAATTATTCATGAACAAAATATTTTTACCAATTCCTAAATTGTAATACGCCCAATTAAAAAATAATCTATGCACTAGTGACAGCACTGACAGGTATCCAAAGGCATTTTTTGAATGGTCAAGGCTGTATATTAGCTCCTCTAATTGGCCATTTATTTTCACTTACCTGTCTGTGCATGCATCATGTTTCCTATTATGCATCAACTGGCTTCTGATTTGACAAATTAGAATGCCATTAGTGCAGGTTGTAGCAGCTGTTGGTTTTATGGGCAAAAGGCTGAAATTCCAAGCGATGTGAATCCTCGAGTGGCTACCTTGATTGAGCTCTGCTGGGCTACGTAAGTAGACGAAAATATATAATTTCAAGTCCAAAGATTCTTACACTTTTTTTGTAATTTCTTGTCAGTGTTGAATCTGAAATTATAGTATGTTACTCAAGAGCATCATTCTAATTACAATCTATTGGTGCTGTAGTGAACCCTGGAAACGACCTTCGTTCTCCTATGTAATGAAATGTTTGCAGCCAAAATAATTGCCGATGTTGAAGGGTGAACAGGTTCGTCCAAGGTAATCAAACTTGTATACTGACATAGATACAGCATATTGAACAAGAAAACAAAAAGAGGATTAATTGTTTATTCAGGTTCGTCTTAATTTCAATATATGAATTGCAGCATTCTTTCTATAAATCTCAAGTTCAAAATCATTAATGAGTTGACAAAGGAATTAAACCATTCGTGGACTTACTGGGACTCAAATTCTTAAAATGCTTGTCTGTAACTTAGGCTTGTTGACGTGGAAAAGAAGCATATGATGCCAGAAAAGCAAAGCCTAACATGTTGGACCTAGAGGAAACCGTTCATGACAGCTAGTTATGTGACTTTGATTAACAAATCGCCATGCACTAGGTTCCTTTTGGGTCCAACATATTGGTTTTGTGATAAACCACGAATTAAACATGAGAATAATAGAGGGAGTAAAAGAGCCGTGGGCAGCTAGTGTGACCATTTACTGCTAGTGGGAGCTTAGGGGGATTGGAGAAAATAAAAGAGGGAAGCAATTACAGCTTTAAGTGGGACAGTTGCGACACCAATTACAAAATAGTGAGAGTGGAGTTTAATTTTAAAATAAAGCAAATGAATGGACATGTTTAGTGGAGAGAATAAATAGGGAAGAGTGAGAAGAGAAGAGAGAGAGAGAGTAGAGAGAGAGAGAGAGAAGGGGGGGGGGGGGGGCGGGGGGCTTTAGGCCCATTGGGCAGAGACTGCACTTAGCTCTTAAGCTTCTTTAATTTATTCTCTTCTACTCTCCTGCAGTTCTCTGAGTCATTCACCCTAGGGGTAAGTGACACGACGTGGGGAGAGCTGAAGATGTCTGGGCACTTAGCAGAAAAGTGGTTAACAACATGGACTAACCTGCTGATATAACTAGCTCCTTCTGGATCCTTAGTGGGTTGCTTGTTTTGACGATTGAGGAATTCGGGTCTCTTCATTAAAATGAAAAAACTGGAAAATAGTCCCGATTAAAAAGGGTCAGAGCAAGCCATGATCATTTGATACAAATCCTTGAAAAAGACATTTCTAAAAATGGTTTACTGAAGTTTTGGTTATATCCCAAATGTGGTTGCTTGATCTCATGTAGCGTGATGGCCCGGGGGGACCTTGGGGGATAAGTTTCGTGGTTCCTTGTATTAAAATGAAACACGCTTGAGTAGCAATTGTAGCTTGCCTATTTTCATTTAGATTAATTGGGTTGAGCTTGAGAAAATTACAAGCCTGTGATTCACTTTTAATGACAAAAAAGACTGGAGGACCAACTGCATAATCACCTCCACTACTCCAGAAACTTTGACAACGGCAGTGCTTCTATCCATTTAGGGTATACTTGGCTAAAAAGCTTACAATCTAATGGCAATCAATCTGTGCAAAACAGGGGGAGTGCCCACATTAAGAAAGAACACAGAAATTTTTCAGGAACTCGTTATTGTTAATAATCAGGCTAGTCCTCTAGTTGTGGGTAAGGGTGTTTATAATTGTCTGTACTAGAAAATCCTATAAAATAAATTATTAACCCCACTGAGATGGTAAATATCCCTAACCAAGCAATAGATAAAGTTCCTAAATGTCATGAGTAAAACTCCCTAAGTGAAAAACCCCAAAACACATTGAAATCCTCTAATTTCTACACTGAAATCCATTGAAAAACCATCCACCACTCTGCATAAGTCTAGGCTAAAATTTCATACCTGATATATGTGATTTTTTTTCATGATAAATTGATGTTTGAGATCAAGGCATGGCATATGCAGATTGTGCTGATTATGTATATCTTCTGTTTTACAGGACCTTTGCTCAAGAACTAACTGAACTAGGTTCTGCTGTATGACATAGCACCTTCATAATACTATTGGCCTTCACGACATGAATAATGAGTTGGATTTCGGTTTGAGGTTTTGATTTATGATCATAAGTCATTCTGTATTTTTTCAAAATGCTATTTTTTAATCATTGTTATCACAGTGGGAATGAGTTATGTAGATATACACGCAGAACAATTGTAACTTTTCATCCTCAACTCTGCCCTCTATTTTGGTTTGCATCCCCCTACTGTCTCAATTCCTGGAGTCAGAACACTTTGCACTTGACAAGGTCGACCGTGTTATTAGTTGAGACAATGACTATAGATTGCTAGTTTGTGAATCAAACTTCATTTTGTGGGCTTGTACTTGGTGACAAAACATAAACCCACCTTTCAATCTCTTTTTTCATCATCATCAATGACATCCAAAAGTTTGTTACAAGGAAGTTGGAACGTGAATTTGTGGAAAACTCTCCTCTGAAGGCAAATATTGTTCTTACCACCTATGCCAACCTCAATACATCCAATGAAGTTCAGTAGATTTGGATCTCGCCTCGTTCATGCTTATGGTCCCTTATTGGTATCTTAGGAGAGTTTTTATTTTATTTGTAATTTGGGTTTTTTTGTCATTAAAAATACAAACACTTTTTTTTTCTTTATATATTTTTTGACAAATTACAAAGAAAAGCACATTTGGGAACTACTTTCTTCTAATACTCAGGATTCATAATCCTAACCGATAAAAGGGTCGACTTTAGCAGAAATATTACAGACCCTTTGGTTTTGTAGTGCATAATGACATAATCACATAAACTTTTCTTGACAAAAATAATCATGTCTTATTTGGAACTTGGAGTAGAGGAAGGAATTAGGGGTGAGAATTGTGCATGTTATGATCCTCTTGAATCATCTCGGTTGATTAAGTTGGAGATATGAATTGTGAGAGTGCGGATTCAAACGTAATGCCTTTTGCTTATTTCTCATTTCCTTTTCTTCTCTCTTCCCTTCTTATGTATGGCTTTCTATGAGCCTCACCAAAAAAAAAAAAAAAAAGCACATATTATAATATATTAGTGATATAGGCTTCATTCAGATTACGGAGTAGTCAAATTATTATCTGAAATTGTATTACCATTTTCAATTCAATTAAAGTTCAAGTTTGTGAATGATTTTAAATTTTATGTTGGGGTCGAATAATTTGAGACAAGCAAGTATAGTTTTGAGTTCAATGCTTCTAAGTTCTTTCGTTGTTAATGAGTTTGATGCCAAATTTATTGTTTACTTCAGGACCACCAAAAAGATACCAATTTAATTGTTTGGATATTGAATCTTTATTTTTTTAAAGAAAAAAATGTAATTCTAAGAAAATCAATATATAAAG
The DNA here is from genome assembly GCA_035048595.1 of Echinosophora koreensis. Taxonomy (NCBI): domain Eukaryota; kingdom Viridiplantae; phylum Streptophyta; class Magnoliopsida; order Fabales; family Fabaceae; genus Echinosophora; species Echinosophora koreensis. The sequence continues at coordinate 2,266,136 of JAPCYP010000078.1, forward strand.
TAATTTGAACTTGAATACTTAAATATATAAATAATAAATTAAAATGTATTTTAAATATAGAAGTAATTAACAAATGATTTATTTTCCAAAAAAGTATATATATATATATATATGCAGGAAAAAAAAAGATAAGATTATGTACTTTATTTTTTAACCTAAAGTCATCTACAAATCATTGTGAACATTTACAAATAACCCACTAATTTAGGGATTGATTGACAAAGGTATAAGATTTGAGACACACCAATTTTTTTTTCATGGTTCACCAAAATATCAATAAGAAAACTTGCAGAAAAAACGATAAAATGTATACAAATTACAGTAAGCTTAATCCTCATATGAAACAAAGTAAGGTCCCATTTGGATAAAGAGCTTATTTAAACACTTATACAAGAAAGCCTTATGTGAAAAGCTTTTATGTCATCAACTCCTTTTAAATCAAGTTGTTTTGATACATACTTGAAGAAACGTTTTTAAAATTTATAATTATCCTGTAAAATAGCTTCTCGCATGAACCACTTTTCAAGAAGCTCAAAAAAATGACTTCATAAAATAAGCTAAAAATAGCTTTTAAAGGGTTAATAAATTACTTATTTAAGCTTATTCAAACAATATATTTTTCACATAAAACACTTATGGTAGTAGAGAAACTCTAATAAGCTGTAAGTTATAGTATCCAAATGTGTCATAAGCCTACCTTGTTTGCTAAATAGGTCTTGCCCATGTTAGCCAAAAAGAGGCTAGGTTGTAGACTCCCAACAAGAAGTCGCCTAGCCTATTCAAATCACTAGCAGCAATTCCAGTGCTATTATCTCGGAGAGTATGTATATAAGTACAAGGACATACTTCTCCCCAGCCTTGCATAGCCCTGGGTGTGATCATCCAATTCACAAGCAATTACTTCTTTACACAATCATTTACTATTTCCGAAATAAGTGATTACTGACTAAGAGGTTTGAGTACTGTTTTTCTTGTTTTGCAGTTCCTCAACTAATTTGGATAACATAAACTAAAAGTTTCATTCATACAGAACACCAAAATCCTAGTTTTATCATTATCTGGAGAAGAAAAGGACATACAGAGGTTAAAAAAAAAGGGGGCAGAACCACAAGAATAATGGCAATATTATTACATATGTGAACTTCATTGTATGACCTCATATATGAACTTCATTGCATGACCTGCATTCCTTATCGTTATAAAATCACCTTACTTTCTCAAAATGGTCCACAAAAACAGAATTGGAAAAGCAATTTCAATAGATGGAAGCAATCTGGATTCTGGCAGGTGCTTCATTTCATTCAAAGGGTGTTTTGGTGACAGCCATAGCCCATCCAACATTTAAAAACCATTCATACAAAACACCTAAAATCCCCCTTTTATATCATTATCTGAAAAAAAGAACCACAGAAATAATGGCAACATAGGAAACAACATGAAAATTTATTCTATCAAATCACATAATTGGGGAAACAACATAAAATCACAATTGAGAAGGAAAATATAAAATAATTACAAATAATTCTCCATATATATAGACTGGATTCTATCAAATCACATAATTGGGAAACAACATCATCAAATAACAATTATAAACCCCAATTACATTTTTTTAGGGGGGCATGTGACAAATCAAAAATTGCATTACCCAAGAATGAATCCTCAGAGAAGGGTAATGAGAATGAAAATGAGAAGAGCAGCAATGAAAGAGTACTTGAGGGCAGCAAGAAGAATAGCAAAAGAGATAAACAGAAGCTGCCAGAGAACTTGAACACTTGCCCATGTGAGTAGACCTGTTAACCCAAGTGCAAGGACATTATCAGGGTCAGGGTCAAAAAGGGTACTCCAGTTGAAACTAAAAATGGGTCTTTTTTGTTTGCTTGAATTATTGTTGTTGTTAACATCTTCTTCTCCATTGGAACCATTGGTGGGTTGTTGTTGATCTTGTTTATTCCCCTTTTCCCTCAGTTCACTGTTGTTGCTGTTGTTGTTGGATGCAAAGACCAAAAGGGGTTGTGGATTTGGGGAGATGAAAGGTTGGGGCTTGAGGGAAAAGGAAGAAGTAGAAGAAGAAAATGGGAACGAATTTGAAGGAAGTGAGAGTGAGGGTCTCAAGAGGGATGTGATTGTGAACCCTACCATCTCATGCTATTTGGTATTCTCAGACAGATTAGTGAAAATTAAAAAGAAAAGAAAGAAGAAGAATCAAGGAATTGCCAAAAAGAAAATGAAATTTATTTAGAATAAAGACGCAAAGTGGTCCTTTAAATTTTTCGAGTAAGCCAGTTTAGTCCCTAAAAGAAATAAAATGACAATGTAAGGATCAGATTGTCCCCCGTTTTAAAATTTCAGGGACCAAATTGTCCTTTTTATTTTTTAGAGACCAAACTGGACTACTCGAAAAATTTGAGGGACCACTTTGGGTCTTTACTTATTTATTTATTAATCGAATATACAAAACATTTTACTAAGAAGGAGAAAAAATTTTGATACGGAGCGACCACAGTGGGAGTCGAACCCACGACCTTTTGATCCGAAGTCAAACGCGCTAATCCACTGCGCTATGCGGTCCTTGCTGTACTGTATGGTTTATATATTAAATAAGCATCTTGCATCCTGAATCTGTATGTGCTTGTTAAAATATAGTTATTATACTTATACAAATTTGATGTTCAAAGACCACTTCATATATTGTAAGGTGGATTTTTATCGAAATTTTAAAATTTAACATAAGAATATGTAGGGATTTTTTAGGATAAAGTATGTAGAAGTATCATTTTCTGTCACAATATCATTATATTAATATTTTTATTCTATAATCTTTAAGGCAATAAAAAAACACAGGAAATTCTGATTCATTTAACTATTAAGTTTACCACTAATAAATTAAGCTAGTAAAAATGAAATTTGATTAATTTAATATATTGAACCATAGTCGATTTTTCTTAAGCTCCTTTGACATAGGGTGCATATAGATTTATGATCAGAAGGTTGCCTTGAAACCAGAAACAGCAAATGCAATCCCAGGAATATGATTGAACAGCCATAGAACCAAGCTCCTGCTTTTTTTCTTAAAGAAAAAACATTATTTATTGAAGGAATCAAATCTTGCAAAATAAAAATTTTATGGCAATCGATAGATTTGAGAAAAAGACTTATATTGAATCCCATCAAGAAACTCATGAGTCACCACGTACTCAAAATGATGATAATTGAGCAAAGGTTTCACACCATCGTAAGTACGTGTGTGATTCGTGAATTGGTCGATACTCAGCTTAATTCTTCCTAAACACCCTTCAATTTCGTGAAATGCTGACTAACAAAGATATTACCTTGTGTAAAACTCATGAGATCCTTCTTCGATTGAAAAATCTTGGGACCATTTTTTTGCTGAGGAAACTTTTCTTGCAAATTTAAACCAAATCTCAGGTTCTGAATTGGAATATATAGATCACACTAGCAGCCATGTCTCTGGCAATGGAATTCAACAACCAAGAACCATGTTATTATTATTACGCCAAGCAGCAAGTTTTAAATTGCGGTCATATTTACAGTTGTGTTGTGTTGTGTTGCGGATATTATAGGAAAATGTGGTCGATACGGTTGCGATACAGTTTCGACGACCGTCAAAACCAACATGTCGGTTCAGATTTCGATTTTCGACCTAAATTTGAAACCTTGTCGAGCAGCAAGAAGAAGGTTATGTAGCATCATCATGTTGGGGGATCGATTGATTGAACCATGGGCAAAACCGTATTGTTCTTGGCAAGCAATGCCAAACTTTTGTTTATCTCACAGAATGATCATGCCATCCCATCAATCCATCCTAGTCCTCCATTTCCCTATCAAGGTCCCACCATTCTCCAAGTGTCCGTACAAATGTATAATAAGCCGTCCAGCTCACATAGCTTTCCTATTTAGGCAAGGACAATGCCCTCTTTCCCTCCAATGACCTCAATTGGCACACTTTCCACCTTCCTTTTGAAATGTTCAACCTAATAATCATGCATGGCATCAATCAAAAATGTTATTCTAACAACCATTTGGGACAACTATACGGTGACAACCGTATATATGAACAGTAACTCTATTCAGAATAAGTTTATAAGTAGGTTAAAATTATAAAAATACCACTGCATAATAAAATTGTTTCATGAGTTATCCCATATGAGTTGTTAGAATAACATAACTCTTCGGCATCAATGCACCCACCTTTTTGCTAGAAAACATAAGAGAAATTAACTACTGATTAGTATTATGAAAAGCTCAGATGGATTATTATATAAAAAAAAATGTTATTTTCATGTGACATCAGCAATATTTTCAGTCACGTGGTCATGTCTACCATTCACATGTTGCTTTTCTTTTTCCATGTTTCCTAGCCTTGCTCAGATGCCGGCAGTGTCAATGTGCAAGGCGGCAATATCCTCAAGGACAGAGCATGACCTACAACACTTTGATCATTGACGTTGTCGAAGTCCAATTGGGTAAAGCACAAGATCAACATCTCGGATATGTAATTACAGCTATGTTATTTGAACACAATATTTGGATATTATATGTATCACTGTATATATTTATCTTTATCTCTCATTTATTTTTTTCTTCTTATATATACACATTCCAAGAATATATAAAAAATACAAAGGGACACCATATGATGTCCCATTTTTTGTGTTCAAACAACATTTGCCAAGTAATTAATCACTAATGATCAGTTATGACTTCTGACAATCAATTAAAGATGATGAGAAATACATGACATTATTTATATAAATATAACAAAATTATTTTTTGTTATTCTCACGTTCAAAGTATTCCTCCCAAATACGTTCTGCTAAAAGTCCGCTTGAAGTTGTTGATAAATTTGTCTTTATTAACGAAGATGCTCTCTCCTTTGTTGGGTATATTGTTGTTGAGACCAAAATTAATTTGAGGAGTACTAGAAACACACTTTTTAACACACTCTTTTCAACATACTATATCCTGTTGGTTAAAATTCATGTGGGTCCCAATATTTTGAAAGTGGGTCCCACTTGAATTTTATAGGATCCACATGAATTTCAACCAATAGGAGAGTGTGTTAGAGAGTATGTTGCTAGCATTTCTCAATTAATTTTGGTCGCAGAGTCAATTTTTGACACACATGATCTAGCCATGCAAAATGTCATCTGGATTGAAATCATGAAACGATATCGAGGACATGATATCAAAATGAAAAGCCAGAAGAGGCTTAATAACTTCAGCAAGCCTTGAGAGAATCAGCAGTCCTTTTCGACGGATATGCAAGAAGCATCATCGAAAGGAGGAAAGGAGAAATGCTAAACCCAGCGTAGAAGGAAATGCCACTTAGGGCAGTTAGGTTAAAATGAGCCTGCCATGCAAAAATGTAGAGACGTGGGGGAGTTGGCGGTTACACCTCAAGGAATGCTCAAAGCCACGATACAGATAGTGAAGTAATGAATGTTAGATCTTAGTCATAGGTTAATAAACCCATTTGTCAACAGGACAGGTGGCAATAGATTAGGAATTAGGAAGTTCTTCCTTTTATCTATAAATAGTGCTTATTCTGATATATAAACGGTCGGATACTTTGATCTCACTTCCATAGATCCTCACACTCATAACAGGATTAAACCGATGAACATCACGTGTGCCTTCCACATTTATTTTTCCAGCAAACTTTAATTTAAAGCAAACGTTCTTCTTCTTCCTCCTTCAGCTCTCATTTACGTTTTTGACACTTTACATTTCCTGCAAAATTTAAATGATTTCTTCTTTAGTTCACACACCCTTTAATTTTCAACATTGTTTATGTTTTAAGCAGTTTAATTCATGCATTATTTTACATTTCCTGCACATTTAAGTTTCAAAGCACTTTCATGATTTCAAGCACACTTTTGGAATTCCTGCACTTTATTTTCAAAGCACCTTTGAGCTTCTGCACTTTCAAGTTCATGCAATTTTACTTTTCAGCGCCTTTTAATCTTTCTCACACTGCTTTTAAGTTTTCATTTATGTTTTTGTCGAACTTACCATTCTTGTGCTTTTAATTTACCACACTTTTCGAGTACCAATTGGCTCACAGTCGAAACGTAGTTTTGACAAACCTCACGCAAGATTACCAAAGAAATGAGAGAGTATGGGATCACCTGATAAACATTCATTTGTTGTTAATCGCCTATCGGAAATGAGGAAATTAATTTTCACCTATCCAGATGAGGACCATTAGATACATTGAGACGTCATTGTCTGCATGATCATAAGAATAATCAAAATTACCACCATATGTGTGTTGTTTCTGTTCAACAATAATTATGCTATGCAATATGATGCATGCATATATTATATGCTTGATTTTATCCATGTGGCAAGTATGCGCCAAGCCACGTACAATTGCAAATTGAGATTGCAGCACTCCAAACACCCGCTCGACTTCCTTTCTTGCTTGTTCTGGTTGGGCGAATACTTTTCTCTTTTCTCCTTGCAGCATTAGGATGGTCTTGACAACCATGCTCATACCATCTGCTAGATAATACTCCATATTATATGGGGTTCTATTCACCATATATTGCACTGTGGGAGCCTACCCATCCAAAACATCATTAAACACATTGGATTGTTTTATTACGTTAACATCATTGTTTGATCCTGCAGTGTCACAAAATGCATTCCAAATTCATAAGTCTCTTGACGCCATGCTTCAAACATGATCGTGAATTTGGCATGATCATCTTGACAAGACTGGCATTTCCATGCAACCACACACTTTTCTATTCCTAGTGTGTACAATCAATGATACCTAACATTCTTGAAAAGCCACGTTTCACATTTCTTTCGTATTTCTCTCACATCAGACAATTCTTAAAATCTTCTATTTTCTCACCATTTTGTTTATATTCATATTCTTTCTTTTCATTTATTTCTGAAACCAAACATAACATTAAGCTATGATAAGCTCTCGAATAATGAAGATGTTGCATATTATTGTGGGTCTTGTTAACCAGTATTCTAAGGATACTAGAATCCAGAAAAAGTAAGAGTTTATAAAAAACAAAATATACAACTTTCAAAACTAATAAATATATCACCTTCCTGTAAAATTTTGTTATTCTTAAATTCTAAATCCGTGTCTGGTTTGCATTCTATTATTATTATTATTATTAGAAGGTGGGAAGTGTGATCACTTATGATGCTAAAGCTAGACATTTTAATAAAATGATTACTTATCGAAAAAAAATATATTATTATTAGTATTATAAAAATAATAAGCAAAATGAGAAACGAAAAGGTGAAATCTCATCTGTACATAAGTCACTCAATCAGTGCAGGCACAGTATTTTAATTATCGTGTAATGCCCTGCCATTTTCATCTTTCCATCAGATATAGGTCATAGCATTAACCATCTTTTTATCTTTCTATATGACACAGGCAGAGGTAGAAGAGTCTAACTTTTAAGAGGTGCGGTAGACTCGGATCCTGTTTCCCTTTTTTTACACAAATTCAACGTCGCTAAAAACGAAAAAGGATCAATCTGTAAACAAACTCACAGCACATAGGTTAATAGGATAATATGGCAAAATATCTATAAATGTGACAAAATCAAAATGATCAGAATACACATACCTCCGAATCTGTAACATTGACACCCAAGTCTTGATTTACTTAAAATATAATAAATATATAAAAGAAAATAAAATTTTCACAAATAGGGTAAACGGGTAAGTCTAGTAGAGCATGACAGGGTTTTGTATCTGATAGATTGCAGGTTTAAGCTCCCATTAGTTTCTTTGGACGAAGGTAAATATAAATTCCTTTGTAAATGTTCGTAGAACTCGACATTTTCCCTATCTTTAACCGTGACATCATCTCCTTACCCAAAATTTTCTCATAAAAAAAAAAGGAAAAGAAATTATAATACCATGTGCTTACAAAAATTTCGTATAATTTATTTTTCAAAATAAATAGCATTAGTTAAAAGAAAGCTTACAAAACGTTCACAGCCACCTTTGAAACAACTTACGCCATTTTTGCAACTTCCTGTGTTTTAACTAAAAGGTTCAGCCTAATTAATTTATAACTGGATTTTTGAAGTATGTTATGATTCTTTGTTATGTATATAAAAAAAACTTTATTAAAAGAGATTAAAACTCATTTAAATAATTTTGTTATCTCAAAAGAAATCATTCTTCCACCAAAATTACATTTGGGTACACCGAAAACAACTTATTTATAAACAAAAACAACTTCATATAATAGTGTATAATTATGAGTCTATTTGTAGTCAAAAAGGCATTTGTAGGTACTGATCATGACTAACGTGTGTGTATATATTCAACACGTGTGTCGATATCATATTAACATTACATCATACACTTGTTAGCTTAAAAAATACGTTTATACATATTTAATGTTGAATCAAAATAGCAATTATAAACAATGCAATGCCTGCTTAAATATTCCCTTACTAAGATAAATTCTAAGCAAACAATGCCTGCTTCCTCTCCTTAGCCTTTTTCTTATTTTCTATAAGCACTTTTTTTTCATTCTCTTTGCTCTCCTATTCCTATCTCTTTTCTCTCTGCTTGCTAGTGAAGATGGAAGATCTCCAGCAACTCATAACAGCAAGAACCCATTTATGCTGCAACCCACATCCCCCAGAGCCACTACTATTACAGCACTGTACAAGTGCTGTTGCTGCTGCTCCTCCATCCAATAGTTATGACCCCATCATGGCTGGGGACAGTTTTTATTCTCGTGGGATCCCTCAGTTTGTTCATGACTATTCCTCTAGCACAATTAATCCAACAACAAACGCTACTACTGTTGCTTCTGATCATGATGCTACTGCATTCTGTAGCTTAGAGACTGCAGCTACAGAAAAGGGGTGGTTTGGATTTGATGCTGGAAACAACAGGTGGCCTAGACAGGAGACTCTTTCCCTTCTAGAGATCAGATCTCGTCTTGATTCCAGGTTTAGAGAGACTAATCAGAAAGGACCCTTGTGGAATGAGATTTCTAGGTATGTATGTTGAAGTTGAACTCAACTAAATTTGGAAACAACCCACTTTTTCATATTGCGATTGCGGGTGTGATTTCATTGCGTTTATTAAAATAACGAACAATTGTAGAAAAATACGATCAATATACGATTACAATTATGATTGTATTTTGATTTCGAAGATCTTCAAAACCTAAACATTGCGATCACAATTGTGATTGCGGATCTTTAGGTTCTCATACTTAAATTGATGATGGTTGAGTAGGGAACTTTATTAGTGACTAGTACTTAGGACTGCGGAACATGAGTGTCTTCTTTTCTTTTCTTTGATGTTTTAACATGCTTTTTGGTCAATTTCTTTTTGCACTTGACAGTGACAGGCCATTGCAGCTAACTGTGAGATCCATGTTCTTTTTGTTATCCAAGAAATTTTCCACTGACCCGATGTGTATATAGTTGCAATAGTTTTCCGTGATGAAATCATTATCCGTGCAAGGATTTCTCACCCTGAACAAAGCCTGTCTTTGTTTTCTAGTCCTATAACCCTACTTTGCTCGCCTAGGGCTATGAGAACTATGTTAATCCAAATTCAGATATATAATAGATATAGCTTCTGACATGCATCTTTATTGAAAAGAGTATGTTTCGATTATTTTAATCCTTTAGCAAAAAATAAGATTAGAACGCTCAATGGAGAAACCAGCTGGAGAGTGGATTTATATTATGTTCTAGAGATGATTTGAAAAGGAAAATCTTATGTGCTATTTATATTATACTCTATTACTATTAAATTATAATTGGTACGGCAATGACGTACACGTTGTTTTTACCAATGTTATCCATCAGTGTGTTAACAATTTATGTTGAACTTACACCTACTCAGCTACTCTAGTGGGTTAATATTATTGCTACTGATGTTTATTTTGATTATGTGTTGAGTGAAATCCTGTTAGCACATTTTCTTTTATACATCTGGATTTCCTGGTGTAATGAAATTACACATTTACATGTAGTAAATAATCTAAACTATTGATTTGAGATCGGGTGGCTCATGTTACCCCTTCACTAAACTAACTTAAAAATATATATTCTATTAAGTTGTAAGTGTGTCACACGGTTACAGCAGTGAATTCGTTTCCCTTTTTAATACCTTATTTTTAATATATATGTTTTAAATTTTATATGAGATACATATAAATTATATGAATTTGTCTATGTAGTATGCATGGTTTTAAATTGCGGACTGCATCACGTGATGCGGCCGCAACATCTCGGTAGCGGTGACCATCAAAACCGCATTGAATCGTGATTGCGGACCGTATCGGTTGTAATACGGCCGTATCGGACCGCAATAACAGCAATGCAACCGTGATCGCAACCGCAATTTAAAACCTTGGTAGCATGTCCTATTTCACCCCCAAAATTTTATCTAACTATAATAGCTGTGTGATATACGTGTTTAGGATAATGGTGGAGGAATACGGGTACCAAAGAAGTGGAAAGAAATGCAAAGAGAAGTTCGAGAATTTGTATAAGTATTACAAGAAGACCAAGGAAGCTAAAACTGGTAAACAAGATGGAAATCACTACAGATTCTTCCACCAGCTTGAAGCAATATATGGAGAAACAAACACTACTCATGCCTCAACTTCTCAAACCCATCATGCTAGAAACACTAGTGTTGCTCATCAAACTCCAAGCTCCACAAACAACCAAAACAGTGATGTTTTCAGTTTGTCAAAGTCCTCTGAATTTGAGGCATCCTCATCAGAAAACAATGAGGAGGATCTTTCAGCCATTGCAATGATGATTAAGCAATCAAGGGACAAACAGAAAGGGGTAGTAGACAAGAGACAAGATAAAGGAAGAAGGGTGAGAAGAAAAAGTTGGAGAGCTGAAGTTGAAGAGGTTGTGGAGTCCCATATGAGGAAAATCATAGAAGCTCAAGATGCTTGGATGAAGAGGGTGTTGAGTGTTGTTGAACAAAGAGAGAGAGAAAGGGTGTCTAAGGAGGAAGAAAGAAAGAAAAAAGAGTCAATTAGGTTTGATCAAGAAGTATATGATGAACTATGGGCTAAAGAGAGAGCTTGGGTTGAAGCAAGAGATGCTGCATTGATGGAGGTTGTGAAGAAACATATTGGTAGAGAATTTGAAGCATTGCCATTAGCTGAAGTTATTGTTGAAGAACCACAAAATAATAAGAACAAAAGCCAAGCAAATGATGCTAAAGAAAAAGAATGTTCTTGTGAAGCTGCTGATGATCATAGCAGAAGATGGACTGAAATGGAGATTTCTATTTTGATACATCTCAGGACTGGTTTTGAACAGCGACTGATCCCAGAAAATGGGTACTTGGAGAATGGTGTATGGGATGATATAGCAGCAAAAATGGTGTGTTTGGGTTTTGATAGGAGTGCCACTGAGTGCAAGAAATTATGGGATGAGATCAACATCTCTCTCAGCAGGACAGTTGAGTGTGGTGCATAAACAAGGCCCTTTTAGTGATTGGTATTTTAAGTAGGATGACCTTTCACATTCAAGTTCTAATGCAGGAAACATATATATATATATATATATATTATGAAAGCTGCTTTTGTGTTCTGAGAACTGAAGAGGAAACTTGTAGGAGAAACGAGGGCATGAGAGGGTTTGGAACTAGCAACTTTGGCTTAATCAAAAGTCACAGGGTGGAAGTCTGGGCGAATTGGTTATTTAACTTGTCACCAGTAGCAGATATAGGTTTGTTTAATTTCCTTAGCTTTTAAGATATTTCTGACCAGGGATTTGGGAGGTGCACCATCCACTATATCATCTATGTGACAAATTTTGGACCAATCAAAAGGTCATATGGATCGATCAAAATTTCAAACTTAACTCATGTATTTGTATTGTAGACCAATAATATAAATACAGTATATTGTATTATAATATATATACTGTTTGTATTTGCATTTTTTGCCCATAATTTTTTTTATATATCCAACAAAAAAATTTATTGTTTTTTGAAAAAATTTTTGATTATTCTGGAAAATCCCTCGGATCCGCCGTCCAAAAAAATTGTGGTGGTTTCCTGTGCTGGACAGAGGCTATTTTAAGTTGTAACTTGTGTTAAATTGTTAATTACTTTTATCCGAACCCTACCCGTCGGGTACCCACAAAAAATACCCACCATGGGTAGGGTAAAAACCCGCTTTATGGGTATGGGTACGGGCACGGGTAATTACCCGCAAATCTGAGAGGGTATGGGGGCGGGTACTGGTACCTTGAAGCAATGGGAGACTTGCTCAATTGAGGCTATTAGAAATATGGCTTCAAAAATGAATGACAAATTTGAAAAATATTGGTATGTTATTCATAGAATTATGGGAATTGCCATTGTTTTGGATCCAAGATATAAATTGAAGTTGTTGGAGTACTTCTTTTCGTTGCTTTATGGATATGCATCTTCAATTGAAATTAACAACATCAAGAAATTATGCTTCTCATTGTTTGAAGATTATCAAGCTAAGACTAATGGGATGGTTGAAAGTCCAACTGAAAAGTTAAATGACAAGGATTCAAATTTGGATAATCTTACTTGTAACAATTTTCTTAGTGGTTATGACTCCTTTGCAAATGATACCAATGACATACAATCAAAGTCTGAGTTGGATCAATACTTGGAAGAGAAGGTATTGCCTAGGAGTGCTACATTTGATATACTTGGATGGTGAAAAACAAATGAGATCAAGTTTCCAACATTACAAAAGATTGCTAAGGATATTTTGGCCATCCCAATTTCTTCTGTTGCTTTTGAATCTGCTTTTAGCACAGGAGCTAGATTGTTGACTCCTCATTGTTCTAGGCTTCATGAGAATACTTTGGAGGCGCTTATGTGTGCATAAAGCTGGATAAAACATGATAAGGAAGGTAATAAATGTTGCATTAATATATTTGTTTAATGAAATTTGTGTTTAGTCTAACCATTAATTTTGTTTTTTGTTCTAGTTTCTGTTGGTATAACTTTGACCAAAGCAATATTTACACATGAAAGACAAACGTTTACAGTCTTTTCAAGACTCTGATTCAGAAGATGAGGTAAGATAATCTAATAATTTGTTACTAATTGTTGCTTTACAAGTTTATAATGTATAACTAATATAAGATATGATTTTTATTATACAGGTTTTGGAGAACATGGCAACATCGACTCAGAAATTACAACTTGATAAATTTATTGTTTTGGAGGCTTATTGTTATTTACTTATTTTGGATATTTTACATATTTTTATTTGGTATAATACGCTGGTTTGTAATGTTTGACGACTACATTCGAAACATCGTTAGATGGTTTTTAAATTAAGTTATGATCATTTTGTTATTTATTTTTTTCTTTGTTGAAATGCAGGTAATGAGTGCGGGTGTGGGTACTTAGGTACCCAGAGGGTACGGGTAAGGGTACTGAGGTTGCTACCCACGAGGGTACGGGTAATTTTTTTAAACGCGGGTATGGGGACGGGTACTATAGTATCCTACCCAAACCCTACCCATTGCCATCCCTATGCACCATCCACTGTATCATCTATGTGACAAATTTTGGACCAATCAAAAGGTCATATGGTTCGGTCAAAATTTCAAATTTAACTCATATATTTTTATTGTAGACCAATAATATAAATACAGTATATTGTATTATAATATATATACTGTTTGTATTTGCATTTTTTGCCCATAATTTTTTTTATATATCCAACAAAAAAAAATTATTGTTTTTTGAAAAAAAAAATTGATTATTCTGGAAAATCCCCTGGATCCGCCGTCCAAAAAAAATTGTGGTGGTTTAAGTTGCAACTTGTGTTAAATTGTTAATTACTTTTTTCTTAGTCTAAAAAAAATTGTGTTATTCGGATAACTTTTTTTTTACTGAATTTTTTTTATAAAAAAATTTGGGTATTTAAGTAAATACGAAAACGCTATGTATTTTTTGCAAATACATAATTCAGTTTGACTCTTTGACCAGTTGAAAAGTCAAAAGTAATAGGTATCACATTGATTGGTCTAACTATTATCATGTGGGTGGTGCACCTTAGCCCAAACCTTCTGACCAGGCATATTGTACATATATATATATATATATATATATATATATATATATATATATATATATATACCTCATGCTGACTCATGCTTCTGCAGAAACCACTGACATTCTTGTTTAATTTTATACATCGCATCAAATGCTTGAGCTGAGTAATTAGTTAGGAATATTGGGAGTTCTCGTTTTGTTTATTATGTGTTTATGTATCTATGGAAGATTATAGCTACTAAGATAGAGAAATTGATCTTAAAATTAATGAAGTATTAGTATCTAAATGATTTTAGGAGATGACACAACTAGAGAGATGAAACTGTAACAAGAAGATGACAAAATTAGAGGATTAAGAATAATTATATAATTTTATGATTGAGGTACGTTAAACAAATGTTTGGTGGATTGGAGGTAGACGTACCTCACCACACTTGGTGGAGTGAGGTGAACTCCATCTCACTCTATCACAAATGACACAAAAGCCTGTTTATATACATTCTTATACCACTTGATAAGTACTGTGTAGAGTTCTTCTAGATGTCCTTTAGGTTTTACTTTATTTTCTACAAACTCCAACTATAGCTTGTGGCACTACTAGAAATTTACTCATTTCCTGTTGATTTTCCTGCTGATATATATTGACTTAAAATTCCAAGGAAATGAATTTCGTGCAAATTTCCATGTAGATAAAATTCATAGGAAATACCTTTATGGATACGTAATTTACTCTTCTTCTATGAGAGCAAGGAGTTCTGGCAGCCTCGCCTCTACATTCCCGAAACAATTGTATCATTAATGTATTGGAGAGGATTCAAGACAATTATAGAAGAGTTTGATGAATTTTTTTGATAGACCAATGTTAGTAAGTTAAAAGCTATATTAGTTTTCTCCTTTACAAGGGTTTGAACCCTGGACCTCCTGCTTCTTGACACTTTATACCCTTAGCTCAAATCAGTTGAGCTATCCAACCCCCCAAAGTTGGTTGAATTAATTTTTGTTCTTAGAAATTGTTATGAATTATCTTATGAGCAAAATTTATAGTGATAGCTATTTGTATATGCTCATTAATTATGCACACTATTATGTTTTGCTCCATAATGTCTTCTCTTTCACAATATATAATTAATCAATAATTTCATCAAGTTGTGAAAAGTGTACAATATCATTCACCTAACTATAATTAAGAAGTTAAAAACGTGAACAACAAATTATATAAGCAACAACAATTGTATGACTAACTTAGAAGTTTTAAGGCAATGTCATGCATAGCAATAAAGGGAAAGATGACATTAGAGAAAAGGTTGGATTCATGTTTACATGTTGTGCAGCCTATAACCAACTCCATTAACAGACATTATTGTAGTGAATTGCATTATTTTGGCAGCTAAAGATATTCTCTTCATGATCAATTGAATAGCAACAATGTTTCTTCATACAATTTTATACTCTGGATCAATATTCATTGCAATGTTGATAAACTTTTTATCCAAATTGCTGCAGAGAGGGTTTTGTTTGTAATATGGGAGGGAAGACAATGCTTCCTCAAGAAAACGCCATTAAAGAAGGGAAGCGTTGTCAAAAGTAGCACCTGTAATAGAGTTTCCTTGAGAAAACACTATTAAATGTTACCCACATCACATTTGATAGCGTCTACTCTAGGAAACGTTGTTAAAATTAGCCCTGTCAGCATGAGTTGATTATTTTTCCACCTGATGATTTAAAAAGCATTGATTATTTTACTATGAAGTTTGAAGAATAGAACTTTATAAATTTTTCTCGATAGTGTATTTTTAATGAATCGGTAAAACTTTGAATTTGAGGCATATTGGTTTGTTCTTTCGTAAACTAACATTGCAGAAACCGCAAAGTGCTTTTCATTGAAAACAAAACATGTATTACAATCAAGGTAGACAATGCAAAACATGCAACAGGAACTGGTACTACAATATTTTTTATATCACTATTAACAAAAGTATCATGATTTTGAGAATTAGAATCAGAGTTAGCTTGAAAAACAAATAGATATGAAGCAAAGCTTGGGAATTGTCATGGAAAACCATAAACTCGGAGAAATTAAATATTCCAAGTGAATACAGAGTTATAAAATTTATTGACAACAAGTGCTTGTTGAATCTTACAATTCCATTTGAAATTACACGATTAGAAAATATCATTTCTAGTTGTCCTTTAATCATGAAAATTTAAAATTACAAAATCTAATTTCTAGTTGTCCTGAAATGGGAACTCCAAAATTGAAAAACTCAAAGGCAACTCTTTCCTTTTAACTCTAAGCAAGTAATCTATAATCTCATTTCTAGTTATTCTTTGATTGAAAAATTGAAATATTTGTTAACAGCACGTTGTCCCTTTTAATTCACTATTAACACCGCATCTCTGAAGTTCTTCCAATCTGATATGAACTTCATGTGTTCTAAAATTTCAATCGCTCTTGCCAATAAGAGGAGAGGATGGAATGTGAGGATAGAGCAGTCCTTTTGGAAGAAGTCCAACTGGTTCTTCCTTGATGTCCATTTCCACCACCAGTTTTCCAAAGGAAAGGATGGTGCACGAAGCTATCACCACTACTGCCCAAGCAAATCGCTCAGGTGAAGATGGAGCACAAAACCACGTTTTGGACATTATTTGTACCCACATCCTCTATTTTGGACTTTATTATCACTCACATTCTGAATTTTATTGAGCTGATTTTCTTCCATCTTTACCAGACAAGAAAGGGAACTCCAAAAATGAACAAAATGACTAATTGAGAATGAGTTGTTAAAAAGTTGGAGTGTGAAAGATAAGTACACACTACAAAAAAAAAAAAGTCGAAATAGCGACCAAATACATCCGTCGTCATTGGCGACCGAAATAGCGACTGAAACATCAAATTCCTGATAAGGTTAAATTATCATAACTAGCGACCGATTCCAATGGTAGCAACGACATCGGTCGCCAAATCGGTCGCTACACAATTTAATTTAAAAGTCAAAGTTGTTGACTAATTTTGTGACCAAAATGGTGACCAGTTTACTTACAACAGTAATATTGGAGATTCAAAGCGACCCAATTGAAATTCGGTTGCTAAGAAACACATTATGAAATAATAATGGAGCCCGTTTGCGACCGAAATCTGCGACCGAATTTGAAACACATGATTTAGCGACCGATCAGTGACCGAAAATTTTGGTCACTAAATTTAAAATCCCTCAATCGCGAGTCCCTTCCCCTTTCTTCCCCATTTCTCTCATTTCTTCTCTTTTCTCCTCCCTACCACCACCCAACGTCCTTGCCCCAGCCACCATTCTCGCCGCCATTACCACCACCGCAACCCCCCTCTCTCTATCTCTGTAACCCCTCCTCCTCCCTCACCATTTGACCTCCCTCCCTCACCACAGCCACCATTAGCCTTCCCTCCTACGGCCACTAGGCGCGCACCTCCGACCACCACACGTACGGTAAGTTCCTCTCATTCCTTCCTTTCTCTTCTCTTCACTCCCTCTCGTTTCTTCTTCCCTTGCTCTGTACAGAAACCTCCCACCACCGAGGCACTCTGGCCACCGTAACGACCCCAGAAACCTCTCTACCACCGCAAGGTAATCTCTCTTCTCCTCTCTTCTCTATTTTGGTTTTCTTTTTTGTATAATTTCTTTTAATTATTTTAGGGTAGTTGTATAGAAATTGTCTGTGTTGTGTGTGTTGTATGCTCTGTGTGTGTGTGTTGTGTGTGTGTGTGTTCTGTTTTTGTGTGTATTTAGGGTTATGTGTGTTCTGTTTTGTGTTGTGTGTTGTGTGCTGTGTGTGTTGTGTTGTGCTCTGTGTGTGTGTTGTGCTATGTTTGTTGTGTGTTTGTGTGTGTTGTGCTATGTGTGCGAATTTGAACACATGACACTCAACATTTTTTGCCTTTTTTTTTTGTTCTTGATCTAGTGCTGAATTCTTACCTATGTTGCACAATAGGGTTCTTGTTTTGTTTTTGATTAGTTGAGGTTGTGTCCTTACGTCCCCTCTCCATCTCCACAGGTAAGCACCCATTGTAGATAGGAATTTTTCTAACATTGTATTAACTTGAATACAATTAGGGTGGCTCTAGGATATTAAATTGTTGTCATAATAGTTCATAGGATCTTCATTATCTAAGCATTTTTTGTATTATTATTTCAGTTTTTTTTCTCTTTGTTGTATCTGGCTCTCTGTTTCCTCTCTCAGGTAAGTTCTTTCAATACTCTCTCTTAAGCTTGTGCATTGTGTAAAGGATTGAACTGCTAGTGTCTCTTTTTTTTTTTTTTTCGACAAATTGAATTAAATTACACAAGTGTTGTATGTATAATGTGTTATGTGTTGTTTGTTAGTGGAGAGCTGAGCTCAATAGGATGTGATCCTGTCTGAAAGGCAGGATGCTGGTTGTGTGCTGATAATTTAGAAATTATGCATGTGTTTGCCAGATATGTGTTGTTTGTTAGTGGAGACCTGAGCTCAATAAGATGATATCATGTCCGAAGGGTAGGATGCTGGTTGTGTGCTGATAATTTAGAAGTTATGCATGTGTTTTCTCTTTATGTGTTACTTGTTAGTGGAGAGTGGAGCTCAATAGGATTTGTGATATATACATGGTTTATGCTACAATATTTAATCTTAGTTAGTTTTGAATTACGCTACAATACATATAAGCTCAACTATTTTGTAATATTTTTAGGTTAATGGTTTTATTTTTTGTTAGAGTTAAATATTAATTTACAAAAGCCTTAGTTTCCTGTTTGATATTCAATATTAATGAACATGCATGGTCATTGTATTGAATCTTGAATTGTCCAAGTAGGATATTTTGGGGAAAAAAACCTTTTTCACACTCATATAATAGCCATTTCCAAGTTCACATGCCTTATATACTTGATGAAATCTCGGTCTGATGCATTTTCTTTTGTTCTCCGGGTACATACTTGATCGTGGTGGATCTCATCGTGCTCCAGTCGTGTAGTTTGAGACTGATGAGAAATGCTACCGAAATTTCGTTAAGTATAAGGCATTTGAATAAGGGAATAACTATTATTAACCGAGTGTGGTAAATGTTTCTTCTCGAATGGAATAGGTTCGTACGTTGTCATAAGAAGGAGATTGATGAAGATCTTGGAATGCACCATAACAATATAAATGTCGCTATAGGTTGCTCTGTCTATTTAATTGGCAGCGATGGAGATTCCGGAGAATCGGAAATGGATGTATCGTAAGTTGGATCAGAATAAACGACTTAGGGAAGAGTTTAGAGTTAGAGTGGATGAGTTTATAGAGTTTATTGTTAACAAGAGAGATTTATAAGGCGGGGCGATGATCATTTGAGGTGTCCTTGCTCAAGATGCAAGTGTAAAGCTTTCAAATGCGTGGATGGAGTGGTGGCCGATCTTTATGAGAAGGGGTTCATGCCTGATTACTATTGGTGTAGCAACCATGGTGAGTCCTTGCCCGATTTTAACCCTGCGGTGTTCAAAGGTTCGTACTATGGAAGTGGTGAGCGGAGGGAAGAATTGAATCCATAGGAGCAAATGATAATGGATCATGCTGGACCCTCAGTTAGTGTTGCACTAGAAGAAGATGGGGGAGAAGATGATGGAATGGGTTCCCAATACACAGAGGAGAATCCGAATTCGAAAGCTCAAAAATTCTTTGACATGCTGAGTGCTGCAAGATCTTCGTTGTGGGAAGGATGTCGGGAGTACACGGAGTTGTCGATATGTATGGAATACTTGAGTATCAAATCCGATTACAATATGCAAGAAGGATGTTTTAATCGCCTCGCCATGTGTATGTCCAAGGCGTTGCCGAAAGACAACCAGATGCCTACTAGTTTTTATCATACTAAGAAGTCTATGGAGAATTTGGGCCTGGGGTGTTTGAAAATTGATTGTTGCCCGAATGGAAGTATGTTGTACTACAAGGATGATCAACGGAGAGCATAACATGTTGCCGAATTTGTGGAGCGGATCGGTACAAGACAACCACTAGGAGGGGCAGTGAGAAGAAAACCGCTCTAAAAAAGATGTGGTACTTTCCGCTTGTCCCAAGACTTACAAGATTGTACTCTTCAATGGCCACCGCATCTCACATGAGGTGGCATAGTGAGCATCAGAGGGAGCATGATGTCTTGTGTCATCCATCAGATGGAGAAGCTTGGAAGCATTTTGATAGGATGCACATGTCATTTTCGCAGGACCCTCGGAACGTCCGATGGGATTATGTATGGATGGATATAATCCTTTCGGCCAATCGGGAAAAGCTTATTCATGTTGGCCGGTTATCTCGACTCCGTACAATCTTCCCCTGGGATGTGCATGAAGCGGGAGTTTATGTTCCTAACAGTCATAATTCCGGGTCCATCTAATCCAAAAGGGAAGATTGATGTGTACTTGCAGTCGCTGATAGATGAGTTGACAACGTTGTGGAATGATGGTGTGTTGACTTATGACGTGTCTTTGAGGCAGAATTTCATGATGAAAGCAGCTTTGATGTGGACGATCAATGACTTTTCGGCCTATGAGATGACGTCGGATTGGATGACCGCGGGGAAGCTTGGTTGCCTAATATGTCTGGAGCGATCGAAGCATTCACGCTTAAAACAGTCGAAAGATCTCATATTTTGATTGTCATCGTCAATTCCTTCCACAAGATCATCCTTATAGGAGGAACAAAAATGCTTTCAAGAAACGTTGTACGGAGACTACACCCCCTCCCCCGTGTTTTTCTGGTCCCAATGTATGGCAGAGAGTAGAAAATTTACCGCTCGTCCATGAATCGCAAGGAGAACATATTCCTGATTGCATAATTGGACTAAACAAAGTATATTTTGGAGGTTTCCGTATTGGAGAACGCACCTACTCCATCACAACATCGATGTCATGCATACTAAGAGGAATGTGTTTATGAATGTGTTTGACACTGTGATGGACATCAAGGGGATGACAAAGGATACAAATAAAGTCCGATTGGATTTGGCGGAACTTTGTAATCGGAAGGAGCTTGAGTTGCAAGATGGTGGTGGTGGTATACTTATCAAACCGAAGGCAAGTTATACACTAAGCAAACCACAGAAAGTAGTTGTCTGTAAGTGGGTTAAAGAACTGAGGTTTCCTGATGGGTATGCTTCCAATCTGGGTAGATGTGCGGACATTAAGGAAGCAAAGTTACATGGAATGAAGAGTCATGGTTGTCACGTATTCATGCAACGGTTGCTTCCCATTTTGTTCGACTCATTACCGAAACCAATTTGGAACCCACTAGTTGAGCTTAGCCACTTTTTCAGGGAGCTGACTTCGACAACACTAAATGTGAAACAATTAAGGGATATGGAAGAGAATATACCCGTATTGTTATGTAAGTTGGAACAAATCTTCCCGTCGAATTTCTTTGATTCAATGGAACACCTTCCAATTCATCTACCTTACGAAGCAAGAATTGGTGGTCCAGTCCAATACCGCCTGATGTATCCATTTGAGAGGTATACAACATCAAATATTTTAAGTTATATTATACTCGCAAGTCGTTGTTGAGCTTTCCTTAAATGTTTTAATTATTTGTATGCATCCTTCTTACGATTAGAGGTTCCATTTGTGAAGCCTACTTAGTAGAGGAGATATCCACCTTTGCCTCTTATTATTATCCGGATGAAATTGACACGAGAAGGACTAAAATGCCTCGGAATGTTAATTCGGGTGAAGGTTGTTCAACTAGTCCTCCTATATCAATATTCAACTATCTGGACAGATTTAGTGACAAATCAAAAGGATATTTCTTGGAGCAGCATGACATTAATGCTGCTCATTTGTACATCCTTCAAAATTGTAAAAAGGTGCTGCCATATTTAGAGTAAATGTCTACATTGTGTTTCATAAGTTTAATTGTCATTTATGGTTATCGTTATTAATCGCCCTGCTTTTAACCTCACATGTGTAGGATGTATGTCAGTTTTCTAAGGGAGATCCAACATGACATTTCAGAAGCTCAGATTGATCGAGAAATTACTTCTCACTTTCCTGTGTGGTTCAGTAAATATGTAGGATCAGTGTCTTCATTTGTTGCAATACTTCTTCTCTCCTTAAATATATATGGTTTATAAGTTCGATTATTAAAATTTGCAGGTACTTAATCCAGTAAATAATGTTCAAAATCCATTGTTGACTAATTTGGCATGGTGGGCTAAAAGATGGGTTACATCATGGAATACTTACATTGTAAATGGATATAAATTTAAAACAAAATGATGGAGTGAAGGAATGCAGTCATGTAATTATGGTGTTTGTGTGCGAGCCAGTGATGGTTAATTAGAGGATGATTTTTATGGGATTCTAACTGAAATTCTTGAATTTGAGTATACCAGTTTCCCCATTATGAAGTTAGTTCTCTTCAAGTGTGATTGGTTTGATCCTACTCTTAACGTAGGGACAAAAATAGATAAAAAAAAAAGTATGGCATTGTTAAAGTTATGCAAGCTCGTAGGTATAATAAGGCGTACGACCCATTCATTGTTGCATAACAAGCAGAACAGGTTTATTACACGCCATATCCCGAAGGACATCAAGGTTGGTTGGGTATCATTAAGATAAAGGCTCGCAGTACAATTACTGATAACATAATCAACCAGTTTGAAAAAGAAGATCCTTACCAAGATGATGAGTTTTCAGGGTCCCACATATTGTCGGATTTTATGCCCAACATAATTGTTAATTCTCTGGCGGACGTTTCTGGCGATAGGGAAGAAGTTGAAAGAGAGTTAATGGGTCAATTTGAGTTGGACGAATCTAGCGAATGCACATTCCAATCAAGTTAGACTGAGAGTGGGGGTGAATTTAGTGATATAGATTCTACTTAGGTAATTTATGTAATATTCATTGTGTTATGCTTATTCATTTTTTAAATTTTTGATTAATTAGTTAATATTTATACTGTGACGTAATAATTTTATAATTTTTTAAACAGAAGGCAGATTCCTCTAGAGGCAGAGGGCAGCGTGGTGGTCGTGGTAGAGGTCGTGCTGGGAGAGATCCTCCTTCCACCGACTCACCGACTACTGATCTGGTCACGCTTGTTAGTACATCTGTGGACGGGCCTCAAGGTAATGGATCAGCACCCATTACGCCAGCCTCAGATGTCGGGACACAGGCAGGACCATCATCATCCACACCCGTGCCACGACCATCATCATCAGCGGCGCAGGAGAGCCGTGATTCATCTGACCGGAGGATTCTTCTTATCCTCAGGGGGTAAAGAGTAAGCTAATTTAATTTTTTATATATATAAATATCATTATTTTCCATATTAGTTTTTTAATTATTCATAACAATAATGGTTCAATTTTCCTGCAGCTTTCTGCCCGCGAAGGGTCCTTCTGATTCGATCTCCAAAATCATAAAGCAGAAGTTTCATGGTGCATGGCCTACCTGGAAGAGTATCCCTGGCGGCCATAGGAACCAGCTGTTTAAAGAATTTAAGGTAATAATTTATTATATTAATTAAATTTAAATTACTTTTCCTATTAATTTAATTTTAATATATATAAGAAATGTCTAACAAGTGCTTGTTGCAGAAAGAGTATCGTTGGGATCCACGTTTGGAGAACATCATCAGGGCCGGTTTTGAGCATAAAAGTTCATTGGCTATGAAGGACGCAATGAACAAGCTCATAAAAGGGAAGGATAAGGGGAACCGGCTGGATCCTGAGATCAGGAAGCGCCTGGAACAGTACTAGGCTACTAAGAAGTTCCAGGAGAAGGCCGCCCCAGCTTGGCGCAATCGAGCTGCTGATGGTGGCGCATGTGCCTACACCGGCGGCTCTAAATCAGCCGCCGCTCACTACGACGTCCTGGTAATACTTTAAACTTGATTATTTTAGTGTACAATTTAATTAGTTTTCATTTTTTTTTATTGTTATTCTGAGTTTAACTTCTTTTTTTTTTTTGGTGTATATGCAGACTGCACAGAAATGGCGACCCCCCACCGCTATGGAGTTGGTGGAGAGGACAAAGAAGTTAAAGTCGGGGGAATGGGTCAACGACAAGGCCGTAACTATGCGGTAAGTAAAAAACCATTTTAGTTAAAACTAGTAATTTATATTAATATTTGTTAATTTGTTAATATTGATTATAAGTGTAACTAAATCTCTTCAACTGTAATTTGTAGGTAAACTTTAACGACAAGAAGGACGATGTCACGGGCCTCATAGGATGAGGCTTTGACGGGTGAGGGCCCCCACTCTCCTGCCTCCGTTGACGACAATACCATATATTTGGAGGTCATCGGGGGCAAGAACAAGAAGGGGCACGTGTATGGCCTCGGACACTTGGACAACGAGTTTATTGCTTCATCGTCCGGCACGCCTGCTCCTTCCTATACGGATACCGTCCCTCCAGAGTAGTTCAACCAGATGCAGGACATCATCACCCAGCTGAACGCAGAGCTTATGGAGAAGAGGGAGAGGAAGCGGGTGATGGCGGAGCAGATTGCTCATTTGACGCCGACACACCAGCAGCTGATGCAGATGACGATGGGCAGAGCCAGACACTACGATTGGTGTTAGAGCATATGAGGATCCGGTCTCCAGTTGCTTAGGGTGCTGCTCCTCCAGTTGTGCCCCCTACTGCTCCACCAGTTTCGCCGCCTGTTGCTACTGATGATTCTCTTCCAAAGGACGAGGATATGGCAGACGCCGGTAGCACAGACGGTGAGAAAGGTTGGTCGCCTCCGCCTCCGCATCATGACTGACGTTCATTTGGATTTATTCATTTTCTAGAGTTTACAGATTTTTCTTGTATGGCATTTATATTTATTTTTATGATAATGTGATTAATATTATATCTGGTTTTTTAAAAGTAATTTATTTAAAAAAGTTATCTTAACGTTAAAAAAACAAAAAATATTAATAATTAATAATCAATTCAAAATAAAACAAGAAAACAGAAAATTAGTATTAGCGACCGAAATAGCAACAAAAAAATTCGTCGCTAGGTGTAAACCAAATTTCATTATAAAAAATCTATTAAATTAAATATTATTTAGCGACCGAAGTTGCGACCAAAAATCAGTCACCATTTTTGGTTACCTAGTGCATGCGACCAACCCACATTGCGACCGATTTAAATAATGTAGCAACCGAAAAATCGGTCTCTATTTTATGACTAAAATGTAAGTTCGGTCGCTAAAAGGGTTTCTGCTACGCCCATATTTCGATTTCTGGATAACGACCTAATTATGATGTTTAGCAACCGAAGAATTCGGTCGCTAAACAGCGTTTTTTTTTTTTTTTGTAGTGACACAGGATGAATTATTTATTGGCGATCGTTTGGTCAAATAATTTAAATAAATGTCATTAATAGTGTTGAAACAAAAAATTGATGAATTGAGAAAATCATGTATTGAATATCCAGTTTTCTATATAGAGAATATTGTTCATTTAACGTTGTATCTTGTTGTTAATTGACTGTTTCAATTTACCTTCATATCATTTTGTTCATGGAATGTTTCAACTAACGTGCATTAGGGGAAGATAATGTCTCCTCAAGCAAACGATACTATATTTACTCCATTAATAGCGCTTGTTTGACAAAATGATATTTAAGCAGTCACACCACGTGCTTCTGATAGGCCTAGATACCGTACAAGGAAAGGCGGACTTGCAACAAATGTCTTAGGCGTTTGTACTAGGGATATGGGATTTATATACATACTAACAAGGTGGTAAGGACCAGCTTCAGACTTTAGAATATTACGTGATGTGATAATCAGGCAAAATGGATTGGTTGTTCCAATTGGTATGACAAAATTAAACTTTTAATTTATGTTAATGTGATTACGAATAATGAATTACTGTAAATATTTTTATACTATCTTGTCGATGGTGGATACACTAATGGGGAAGGCTTTCTTGCCCCATATAGAGGTAAACGATATCATTTGCAAGAGTGGAGCACCAGTCGACATGCACCTCAAAATCGTGAAGAGTTATTTAATTATAGGCATGCTCGAGCAAGGAATGTTATAGAGAGATGTTTTGGCTTCTTGAATAAGTGATGGACAATATTAAGAAGCCCATCATTTTATCCCATTAGAATACAATGTCGAATGATCCTTGCTTGTTCTTTGTTGCACAACTTCATCCACATAAACATGGCAATGGATCCAGAAGAATTTGCTCCATTTGCAGCAGATGAGGTAACTGTAGGGGAAGAGCCAATCAATGTAGTTAGAACTATTGAACCTAGCAACCAATGGATGAGGAAATTTGTAAGAGGATGAAAAATAAGATTTCTGGAATTGTTATAAATGCTAGGCAAGTTGTTAATAAGATGAAAAGGTGGTCAACGTACAAAGCTTAATGATGTTGTTGACATGATGAGCACTAGTGGGTTTGGATGGGACGACACAAAAAAGTGTGTCACTTGTGATTTGGAGGTATTTAACTTGAAGTATGTAGAATGCATTAATTTCTTATCAATATTTTTATTCATTTGATAAGTATGTTTTTTTCTTGCAGAAACATCCTAAAGTTGGAAACCATGTCAATAAAGAGTTTAAAGAGTTTGAGAAGTTGCAAGGAATTATTGGCAAAGATCATGCAAATGGCTGTCGAGCTGAGGGTTGTGTAGATACAATGGAAAATGAAATTAGTGGGAACCAAGTTGGTGATGATGATGAGTGGCTACACCAACGTGATAATTCACCTGCTTCTATTGGAAATATTCTACCGAGCCACCTTCTAAATGACCACGCCTTGCTCAATTAGCCACTAGATTTCTTGAGAGTTTTGATAGTAAAATGGATGTGATGGCAAATGATTTTGCAAAAGTTGTAGCCAAGCTTTCAGATCCTTCGAAGCTGGATCCTTCAAAAAGATACTTGGTTGAAGAGGTTAAGAAATTATGATTAACTGAAGAAGAGGAAATTGACTTGGTTATAAAGTTTTCTCACAATCAACAATACGAAAAGTTCTTTTGAGAGTTTGAAGGCTCCCAAAGAATGTCTTTTGTGAGGAAGGTTATGAGAATGTGACAATGGATGAAATTTTGATGATGATATTTAGATGGGTTATTAGATGGATAAGATTTTGATGATGATATAATGGATTATAATTTGTGTTAACTAGGAGTTTATTTTGAATGTTATCAACAATAGACTTGTCTCTGGTCTACAAGTTTATCAAGCCTACATTTTGGAGTATATTAATAATATTAATGTATGGACCCGTGCCATGCACGGGGAATATGCTAATTTTTTAAGATTTCATCAAAAAATATGGAACTATTAATTTATGAATTTGTTTTAATTTTTTTTTTGTAGGAAAGTATATTCCAAAAATTGTTAAAAAATAAATTTGTTTAAATCGTCAATCACAAAGTGTAATAGATATTGACATAATAATTATTCTATCATATTACTTTTTTTTTTCTCTTTCGAAAATATTTGATTTATTTCTCCTTTTTTCTCGTCAAAGTTAATCATTTTCAAGAAAAAATATTTTTCAATCAAATTATTTTTAATATTTAACATTTCTCCCAATTCCTTGGTATTCCGGCTACTTCTCTCAACATCAATATTATAGTGCTTTTTTTTTCAAAGTAAAATTATAAATTAGAACTAATTATTTCTTGTTCCACTACCTTGGTATGATCATTCTTTGAACATTTAATATTATATATTTGTTTTCAAAGCTGCAATTACATTTCAAGCTAATTAATAACTTCTTGATGTAATTTATTTTAATATTAATGTTAAACTTTTCCCAATATCTCGGTAATCCTACAAAATTTTTTATTCTCTTAAAAATCCATTTGATTTATTTCTCTTCTTTTCCCGTGCAAGTTAACAACTTGTAGAAAATATATTTACCTACGATATGATATTTTTCTTCTCTCTTGAAAAAACTATATCATTTATGTCTCTTTTTTTCACCGTTCAAATTAAATATTTTTAGAAAATATAATTATTTATCATATGAAAAAAAATGTTTCTGAAAATTATTTTGATTTATTTATCTATTTTCCCATGAAAGTTAACCTATTTTAGTAGCTATATTTATCTATTATATTGTTTTTTCTTCTTTTTTGAAAATCTATATGATTTGTTTCTTATCTTTTTCCCGATCGAGGTAATCATTTTTATAAAATGTATTTATATATCATATTATTATTTTTCCTTAACACTTCCAATATTTTTTATTTATTTCTCTCATTTCCTAGTGCAAGCTAACAATTTTTAGAAAATATATTTATTTATCATATTATTTTTTCTTCTCTTTTCAATGTGTATTTAATTTATTTCTCCTCCTTTTCCTATGCAAGTTAATAATATTTACAAAAATTAATTATTTATCATGTTATTATTTTTATTTTCTCTTAAAAAGTTATTTAATTTATTTCTCATCCCCCCCTATAATTTAAACATTTTTATAAAATCTATTCATCTATGATATTTTTCTATTCTGTTTTTTGAAATTTATTAAATTTATTTCTCCTCTTTTATCGGTGTGAATTAATAATTTTTAGAAAATGTATTTATCTATCATATTTTTCTCTCCTAAAAATATATTTAATTTATTTATCTATCATATTTAAAGGGAGAAAGACTTAAATCTCATCACAATTTGATATCAATACTGGATATATCATTTTAAATCATATAAATTTAAATCAATTTGTAATCTTTCATTCCAACCCCCATTCCATATTATTTAAATTTAAATCTGGAACAATAATCGTTTAGTCATTGATTGTAAAATTCTTATAATTATAATTATAATGTCAATATTATTATAATAATTACCTTTTTAATTACCTCCAATAATATGATGAAACCTTTTGTATCTAAATTGATATTAAATTATTTTAAAAAAAATATGATATTTAATTTCTAATCAAAATAAATAACTATATCATTGTAAAAAGATTCTAGACAATAAACATTTATATAAACATAAATACTTTCCTAATAAAATCAATTTAAAAGATGTAAGCCTTTTCAGAAAATAAATTTAATTAAAAACATATCATTTTTATATATAATGAAATTTACTAAGGTGAGCTGAAACTTTCATCTCCAAAAGACATGTCCATGCGATATGATTTTCATTAATAACTGTTATTTATACCCTTGTGGAAGGGGATATTTTATAGCAGAATAAATTGCCGCATTTCCTTTAATGAAATTCATATTTATTATGATTTAGTTTGTCAAGACTTTTAATACTACACATCCGAATTCACAACTTGCATAATGTTTTATGTCTGATTGTCTCTATCTTTGATTGGAATTTGACATTTAGTGTACTTTTTAATGATGATAGGAATTAAATCAGCATGCAATTAACTCATAAGGCATTCAGATATCTTAGCATCAATGTTGATTCTTCGTACATTTTCCATATTGAAAACGTCATCTCCTAAGCCATTGTAGTATATTTTTTTTTATTTTTTTTTTTGGTGAAAGAAAAATTTAGGGTGAGGAGATAGTGCCCCAGTCCAAGGCAGGGAAAACCTTCGGGATCTATGAGCACTTACAAAGGGATTTACATTTACCTCACCCCAAGGGGACTAGTGGGGGCTTGAACCTGCAACCTGTCAGATACAAGATCCTGTCATGCTCCACTAGACCAACCCCTTGGGGTTAAGCCATTGTAGTATGATCCTAAGCCGTTAATGTTTCTTTTATTTTTTATATCCCTGTTGGTTAGTTGGAGGATGAATAAAATATACTTATTTTAGTATTATTATATAACAAGAGTTTAATTGATATACACTGTCAGTGTGAAGGTTTTTTATATTGTTAACCATTCATAGGTTGCCACATCATTGAAAATCTTTGACTGTTATCTTAATCATCTTAAAAGTAATCTATGTCGTGATCTGTGACTGGTTAACAGTGTAAAAAACTTTACACTAACAATATACAATAAACTCATATAATAATGTATAGCTTTTTTAAGAGAAATATTAGTAATGTATAGCTATTTTATTAAAAAACAATATTTCTGATTGAAAAAAGTAAAATATAATTTTTATGTTGTACATTGATTATTCCCTTTTTTGCTTTCAATTGCTTTAGATCTGATTTTCATTAATACTTTTTTATTTCAAGTTTGAATTTGTGGTTTCATTTTGGATCAGTAATTAAAGAATATTATAATTCATATGATCAACATTAAAACATCCCATAATTTTTTATTCTTTGTAATTTTTTCAACAAATTTCAAAATCTTGTGTTAAATAATAAAATTGAAAATGTCATCTCTTTATTTAATCAATTGAAAACGCTATCACAAACTTATAATTCGAAGTCTTGTTTTAAATATTCATGTATCAAATAATTGAATTGATATACTTGCATGTGATCAAATATTAGAATTAATGTTTTTAATGATCAAATATTAAAATTACCGAGACTAATCAAATATTAGAATTAATGCTTTTAATGATTATTTTCCTATCAAATATCAGTATTAAGTTTCATTCCATTTACCTTATTTTTTAAATTTCGATGCCTGTATGTATAACATTGAATAGTATGTGATTTTTAAACCTCAAAATATTACCCTTGATGCATTGATGATATTGACTCTTTTTCAAGATAAAAAATGAGGAGAGATGAAAAGAAGATAGGAAAGGGGAAAAAAAAAAAAGCAGTAGATCTAGAACCTTCTTCACGTTGCCTTATGAAACCAAAAAATAAAAGAAAACGGAATATCAAAATGAAAAGTTGTGAACCACACGAAGACAATGGAATTGGGAAACAAAGAAAGGTATGGTAAAAGAGTAATCGCACCTGAAAAATATCATCAATGGTTCTCCGTCAAAATGTGCAGCGAAATCATTCAAAAAAAATTCAATGTCAATCACACTAGTGCAGAAAAGGGATTTCATATCGGTTTTTTTTGGCTTTTCACATCGGTTTTCAAAGTGATGTTGAAAAGGCCGATGTGGTTTATTGCCACTTTTCACATCGGTTTTAAAACCGATGTAAAAAATTCTGTTTTTGCAAGACAATAAATTCTGTTCAGCACTTTCCACATCGGTTTCTTAAAAAACCGATGTGGTAACCCCACTTTCCACATCGGTTATTTTAAAAACCGATGTGGAAACTTAGTTGTCCAATAAAACCTTCCGTCACTACTATCAGGAGCATTTGTTTTTGCAAATTGTAGAAAATCTTCCACTCCATTCTCATACTCATCACTTGTCCGTCTAGCATTCATCCAACCTCGATCCATGACTAAAACATTAACTTCATACTTAGTCCAACATCTTCATCAACTACTTCTTATGACAGGGTATGGCCCTATCCCATTCGAGAAGAAACTTTTTCAACATTCGGTTAACAGTTAGTCCTTAACTCTCATGCTCATACTCGACGAAATTTCGGCAGCATTTCCCTTCGGTCTCCGATGTACACGACTTGAACACGATGACATCCACCACGATAAAGTATGCACCCGGACAACGTCAACACAACAGACCTATTTCCCAACATTCCCGAAAGACTCGACCAGCTCTGATACCACTAATGTGACACCCTAACTTGGATCATCACATGGTTACCCGTTGCGGAAAATAAACTTTATTTCGCTGGTTGCTTTCGGAAAATATTAATTTCTTAAGTTATTAACATTCCTCAAAATGGTGATAAAATTTTTTCCTTTTCTTTTCCTTTTGACAACCACAACTACAACGTAAACATGATCATATAAGAATATGCATATAAATATAACACACTTCCATACTGCATCATAATGGTTTATACAACCCGTCCTTAATAAGTATAGGTCCTTCGAAACAAAACATAAGGTAATTAAAACCCTAAGCTGGTCGTAACTAACAGACACTATGAAAGTAGTAAATAGCATCCGCATACTCTAAACTAAATAGCCTTCTTCTTCTTGTAGAAGTCATATCCCTTGAGTGGTTCCTCTGAACTCCACAATATACATCATAGTACAGCAAACAACAATGCAAGGGGGAGAAACCAATATATGGATTAATCTCGATAACTACATGCGCGACTCAAAGGAAAGCATATAAACATATATATTTCCATACAACATCAGTTCTTAAATAAACAAGTAGTCATCATTGGGTTTCATACCCGATCATTGTCATTGAAAAACCATGCATGTACACTTCAATAATCGTCGTCTATCTTTTACCTAATCTCCGGAGATCACCCAACGTCGTATGAATGAGTTGATCAGACTCGATTTTTCCATAGCCCATTGTCCAACACAAGGCACAATGAGAACGTCGTGTATGGTTACCATAGCCCATTGTCCAACACTAGGCACAATGAGAACGTTGTGTATGGTTATCATTGACCACCAAGGTACAATGATACGTCGAGACATGAATATCGCCATGATACCATGATTAACAGATACGTCGAGACATGAATATCATCAAGATACCATGATTAACTTCGTAGGCACGTCTGCCGATAATGCATGTAAATCATTTTGTTTTCGTCGTTTTTCTTCGTGTTAGATCTTTCCTTTGTCAAAGCTCAAAAGCTTACGACCATCGTAGTTTTTAATGTCTTCAAATCTTCATCATTAACACAGGACACAAAGTCTGAGTGCTCAATCACGAAACCCTAGACCGGTGCCCCAATCTTAGGTTCGTGGTAATAGAAAACAACATTAGTCTTTTAACATCGTTTATTACTCCACAAAGTAGACACAATATCCATAGGACATCAAGTCCTTAACGTCGTAAGAACACTAGTACCCCGACGTCTCGGTTACTAAGTTCCATTTCATCGTTTACATCCTTTTCGTTCTGTGAAAAACAAATCTAAAACCAACCCCCACAACTTATCCAAGTTGCCGGAAATACCGTCGTTGAGTAAATTTGATTCTGCAAAATCATTTCAACTAACACTTGAAACCTTTTTCTGAAAATATTATGATTCAAAAAGAGAGTCACTTGAGGCTCAAAACTAGGGGTGTAAGTGGACCGGGTAAACCCGACCAACCCGACCAACCCAAACCGAACCAACTCATAAAAAACCGAAGGTGGTTGGTTCGGGTAAAAAATCGAACCGAACCAATGAAAACCGACCTTCTTTGGTTCGGGTAGTGGTTTTTATTTTCCAAAACCGATGATCCAATGACCCGACCCGAACATATGTAATTCCCCCAAAAAATTAACCTACATTACTTCCCTAACGAAAGTTACTAAGCATTCTGCCTCCCTCAGTTCACGACAACTTCTCCGCCTCCCTCACTTGGTCACTCTCATGTGACAGAGCCAGCCACCAAGGGCTTCGCCGCCGTCGGCCCGCCGCTCACAGCCCAGCCGTGACTCAGTAGCTCCTCTCTCCACTGTTGTGCACACATCTGACCCCTAATCGTGTTTGTGGCCACTGATTCATGCTCTCCGCCAGCGTGTTCGTCCCCACCGCTGAGTCCTCCATCGGCGCGACTAGCTCCGCTGAGTCCACCCTCGTTCACTACTTCGTCCACAATCGAGGCCGCACAGAACACGAAGATGAAGATGAATCAAAGACGAAGATGAAGATGAAGAAGAGATGAAGATGATGCAAGGATGAGGATGAAGCAGGGACGAAGATGAGACAGAGAGTTGAAGATGGGGCAAAGATGAAGATGACGCATAACGAAGTCGTAGCAGCGGCGGAGTGGTCAGGTCGAGGGAATAAAAGGGGGACTTAGGTCATTGTAATGTTTACAGCAATTTTCTTTTTGTTTTTTTGTTTTCATTTTTTAATAGGGGACCCGAGCATCCAATCCGAACCAAACCGAACTTAATCGGTTTGGTTTGGTTCGGGTTTTATTGTGAAAAATAAAGAAAACCGAACCAAACCGAACCGATCAATTTTGATCGGTTCGGATTTTTTTTTGGGTCTAAAACCGAACCAAACCGACCCGTTACACCCCTACTCAAAACTCAATTTAAAACACATACAGCCGTTTTAGAAACAGTTGTCGTCGATACTTTTCCAAATTACCGTCGTTAAACATTTTCTTTTAAAGACATTTTTAAGTATTTTAAGGTAAAACTTAGCTTTTGCCGCTTAAACAATTTTCTAAATTCACAGTTAAGTTAATTTCACAGATTAATTTCACAAAATAACTTTTTATAATATTGCGGAATATCTTATGTAAAAATTAGCAGTAGTAAAATATTTTCACGGTTTCGTCCTCACCGTGACTCATAAATTGTTTTTACACTAATAAATCATTAAAATAATAATATTTTCAAATAATTCTTATTTTCTCAAATAATTATTTAAACCATTTTATCCTCCAATGTTTCTCAATTAACTGTTGAATATTCCTCGTAAAGTCTTTTTAGAGCTTTTACCTCGTTTAATTAATTGGGCACTGACCACTGTCAGGCTTCTCAAACAACATCCTATCAACATCATTATAACAATGAATCCAGACAGATCATGCATCACAACAATATGACTGCAGATAATTAATTAATAACAGATAATCAATTAAAAGCAGAAGATAAACACAGATAAATAACACACTTTAATCAAACACCACAACCATACAGACCAACACAGATAGCATATAGCCATCGGAAAAAATCCCTCAAGCAATCCCCCCTTGCTTCTTGAAGAACTAAGTTTCCGATTTCCTTTCTCGAACGGATGTCAACTCCGGTGTCACGTCTTACGTACGATCAACACACTTTTTCCTTCAACAAAACACAATCATCCAATTACAAACAAGCAAAACAAAATCATCTATGCACCTATATAGGTCACGGCCTCCTAAGGATTTGGTGACTATAATTCCCAAAAAAATTGATTAAGTATTTGGATTAATGATCCTTAATACTTTAAACATAGAATTAGTGACTAATCCTCAAAGATTGAATCAAAAACTTCCTAACTCTCAAAGACCTAGATTCGGCCATGATGAGTTCATAGAGTTAGGGATTTTTGCTTGATCAACTAACTTGGATTCAATAAGGACATATGTTAACAAGATGATAAACAAGATTACTTATGAAAGACATGAACAAAATCTTCCTAGTTCTCTAAGACTCAAATTCGGCCAAGACATGAAAATAGAGAAAGAAATATTATTTTGACATAAACACTTGGATTCATCATGAATACATACTAGAAAGATGAGATATATGGTCACTTTCTAAAAATTGAACAAAAGTTCCTCCACCCACTTTTCATAGAATTCGGTTTTGACAAATTAAATGGGGAGGAAAGC
This sequence comes from Echinosophora koreensis, assembly GCA_035048595.1. NCBI lineage: Eukaryota > Viridiplantae > Streptophyta > Magnoliopsida > Fabales > Fabaceae > Echinosophora > Echinosophora koreensis. The sequence goes on from JAPCYP010000078.1 coordinate 2,301,429, forward strand.
TTTGTTTGCAACCAACTCTTGGATTAGGATAGTAGAGATGATAATAGGAACATAGAAATTGGTTTCACATTTTTAGGATTTTTCTATGATTTTCTATGAATTATCAAAGTTTCTAGATCTAAGAATTTGAAAAGATGATTAAGGCTTGAAATGGAAAACTTATTGAAGAACATATAGCTAAATGATGATGAGGATCATGGATTACCTCTTGGAATTGAATAAAAGTGCAAGAATCACTAACTTGCTTCACAAATGGAGCTTTCTTGTGTTAGAGAGAAATGGAAGAATGGAGAGAAATGGAGATGATGGAATGTGTGAGAATGAGCTAGAATGCTCTTGACTCTTCAAGAGTTTATGAGCAAAGGATGGGCTTGGGCTTGGGCAATTGGGCTTGAAGAAATCTAAGTCCATTTACTTGAATTTTCAAGCATAAAATGCTTAAGACATAAAGAATAACATAGGAAAGTTTAAGAGTAGAAATGGCTTCATGGAGAACAACATCTTGACCATGGTGTTGGGCCTCAAAACCGCAGCCCATTATGGTTTGGAAGCATGAAAATTGATTGGGGAAGATCATGACAACTAGTTTAGGGACCAAAATGCAATTTAGAGAAAGTGTAAGGACCAAAATGCAATTAACCTAAAAATAGTCATCATAACCATGTGCATAATAAATGCATTCACATGGGTGAGTCATCTTATATGACTTATTGATATTATTCCTTAGAGGCTCCCGAAAATCCTGTATTCAGCTCCGTCGTTTACCCGATTAAGATGTCGCCCGAATAAAATATAATATTTCACTTTTTAGTGAAATATTTCAAAATAACCAAAAACGTTGGAAATTAAATAAAAACCTTAATTGTTTCGTTCACGAGTCAAAATTAGGTCTTCTGATCAGTATAAATATACTGTCAGTGAAATTCACAGACCGGGTTTCGCCTGACTTTTCAACCTAAATTTTAATCGTAACTCTCTACCGTTAAGTAGAGTATAAATAAGGTTTCAGTTTAATTAAATAAATTTTCTAAGTCTCAGATAAAAATATAAACATAATTATATAAATTTCTGATATTAGAAAACAGAAAAACTCGGGGTTTTACACTGTACCTTAAGCACGTACACGTGTGCTCATTAATATTGCATCTCAAACGAGAAACTAAGGCTTTACTAATTAATTAACACTAAAAAGTAATAAAACACTCCAATCCCCAAGTTAAAGCAAACAAAAACCAAACTAGAAAAATAGAGATGAGAAAGCTTACCGGGTGTGAGAAGAAACACAACAAGTGTGGAAACGAAATCCTAAGTTTCAAATAATCAAGAAACCCTGAAAGAGAAAGAGAAATTAAGAAGCTAAAACTAATTGCACAAATATACTCTTGTCTCTAGCACATTATCACAAACACAATACATGCATTCACAAACAAAGGGCGATAGCTCTTTAAAAAGTTTTCTAAAAGAAACTGAACAGCAAACTATATAGACATTACACAATTAATGGAACAAATCCTTCATATGATCATTTATTCTTAAACAGCCCATCCTACCCTATGGTTTGCAAATCTGATGGACTTCACTTCTATTTGGGGAAAAAATATTCTAAAACCTACCAGAGACATGAAGAGATATTTCACTAAAGCAAATCAAAAAATGGAGCAATCTAACAAAAGTAAGAGCATAAATTATTCTAAATGGAAAAAAAAAGTAACACAAACATTTAGTTTCTTCAAAGCACAATTGAACTTTCCTAGATGTACCATTATCATTATATGATATGAAATAATTCAATATGACAACCAAAATAACCCAATAGAAAAAACATTATAAAGATAAATCTACCATACCCGTTTGTAATTTAAGCTATGCCCATGGAGTATCACTTGCTTGACATGCTACAAATCCTAAACATTAAGAAAAATGAAGTAAATAAAATGAAAATAAACTAGTGAAAAGAAATAACAAAGGAACATACACAGGCACATGCAAACACATTGAAAAACACAAAAGTTATATGATACAGATTCATATTTAATGCATATGCTCTTAATATATAAAACTGAAACCAAAATTTAATTTTTAAGCAACAACTGACTTAAAGCAAATGCCTAACCTCATTGTAAGTTGTTCTTCCCTTGCTTTCCACCTTCTCACACACTAGAGACAACCAACAATAAATGAGAAACAAAACCAGTAAGATAAGTGTCAGCATGACCTCCACAGAAATAATGTAGGATAAGGATCTAAACACCACTGCGGAAAAACCATTACTAACCAAAGTTAAGGTTCAAAGTAAATATTGTACCTTGCAAGGAATGAGGGAAAGATAGGTAACAGCTGAAGGGAAAGCCTGAACCACAAATGTGACCACTAACCAGTACCACAGCAAGCCCTTTGCACAGCCCTGAAATGAGAAAATTTAGTCAAAAAATCGAAATGGGTTTAAGAAGCTCCCATTGTACTTTCCCAATGCTCAGATTCCTTAGAAACATGGTATAAGAGGTGCATTACCTGAGATGACTAAGCGGCGGAGCAAGCAGCGGAGCAAGTGGAGCAAGCGTCGGACAATGGGCTTCGAGGCTACAGGAAGCGGCGGAGCAAGCGGAGGCTACAGGGTCACGACACGAGCTGCGGAGCAAGCGGAGGGGCTTCGAGGCTGATGTGACAGCGGAGAACGCGACGGAGCTAGCAAGAACAGAGGTGTGAGGGTGTGAGGGTTACAGAGCGCGCATGCAACAGAGAAAATATTGGGTTTTAGAGTGGTAGCGCGCAAGAAAGGGAATTGGAGGGATGAATAAAAGAAAACAATGAAAATACACATCGGTTATATACAAAACCGATGTGTTATACTGATTTTCCACATCGGTTAACAACAAAAACCGATGTTAAAAATGTTGCTGCTTAAAAAAATTCAATTTTTTTGTTCAATCTTCCATATCGGTTATAATAAAACCGATGTGTAATCTTATGGCTGATTAAAATTTTTTGGTTTTTGTTTCCCTTTTCCACATCGGTTATCATAAAATCGATGTCTAAAATTGATGTTTTTCACTATTCCACATCGGTTATACTAAAACCGATGTCTAATCTTATGTCTTATAAAAAAAATTGTTTTTTGTTTCACTTTTCCAGATTGGTTTTTATTTATAAAAACCGATGTTAAATATTTTATCACATCGGTTTTTATTATAACCGATGTTAAAATATTTCAGTTTAATTTCAAAAATGCCACCGCCTCCTTTTTCACATCGGTTTTGTTAAAACTGATGTTAAAACCTCGATGCTAAATGCCTATTTTGCACTAGTGTCATTTCCATTTTTAACATAGATAAAGAAATAAGAAATTTTTTAACATAGATAAAGAAATAAGAAAAGAAAAAATGACAGATGTACCTTAGACAGAGAAGACGGTTACAGAGTGGTGGTAGCCTCTGGTGGTGATCTAAAAAATGCAAGCGCTCTGTCTTCATGATTTCGTAGATATGCGAAAAGTTCAAAGGAGAGAGATGAAAGATGACATGTGAATAAAATGTTGAATGAGAAAAAATAATAGAGAGAGACAAATATGAAGGGTGCAGAAAATGGGCTCAACATAGACCAGGCATGCGTGAATTTGATCCAATATTTCAATATTTATAGAAGTTGAGATTTCAAAAAAAAAAAAAAAACAGATTTGATTCATTTGTGATTTGATCCAAAAAAATTAAATTTAAATAATGGCTAATATGTCCAGCAAATCAAATTAATATTGATAGGGGTAATAAGTATCAAAATCAAAATGTGATCCATGTAGCAGGTAATTAATGAGCCGGAATTCTGTGTACTGTGAGAGTGACACATGTCCTGTTTCACTTGAGACTCTGTCATAGGCCGCCACGTGTAAAACTTTATGTATGTAGGGTTCATGAAACATTCTACTTTGTATAGATTATAGATTATAGTTACTCTTTTTTAGTTTATGTGTCTATTTGGCCTTTTGGTTATTAGGCCAATGATAAATTAAAATTACTTTATTTATGCATTTCGTTTATTTATTTTGAATTATTTTTATTTTACAATAGGGTAATTATAAGATATAGTTAAAAATATTACAATGTAATTGATGAATTGTAAATTATTTATAACGATAAGTATAAAATAATTCTTAAAATTATATCACTTTATTAATAAATTATAAATAATATTAAAGAATGATAATAAATTTTATGTTAAATAATAGAATAATTTAAAAAGTTTTAAAATCTCGTTCTGTGTTCTTTCCTAGTGCAAACCAAATATTGGACAGTACAAAGGATATTATCGTAAAGTTTACATTATTTTGTCCAGTACATAAGCATATCAAACAGGTAATGGTGGCCCTGAGCATGATTTGGTGGTGCGATTGCACAGGGCCCCATTTTTTAGGAGACACCAATTTTTTTTTACTTAGTATATATGTATTAATATATATATTAAAAAAAAATTATATAGCTAAATACTTGAGGGCCCAATTGTTTTTTAAAATTCAGGCCCAAAACTTGATAAGCCTTGTATTAATGTTATTACTAAATTCTAAAAAAAAAAATTTGAAACTCTGTGTGTGACCACTCTCATTCTCCCTCTTCCGTTCGAATTAGAAAGTAGAAACCCTTTGTTTTGTCGCTTCCTCTGCGTGATTGACTGACCGCGTCTCTCATCTACCGACTGTCATTGGGAAAGTGTATATAGTGTATATGTAGTTAAAACTCATGTAAATAGTGTATAAGCAGTTAAAACTCAAGCTTCAGGCATAAGAGAAGCTTTACTTCAACTAGTTAAACAAGATAATGATTCAAAAATTAAGAGTGAAGCTGAATCTTTAGCAAATCATGAAATTGAGAACTTTGAGTTTTTACTAGCTATGGTTATTTGGTATGAGTTGTTATCCGCTGTTAATCAAGTTAGCAAATGTTTGCAAAAAAAAAAAGACATGCGCATTGATGTGGCTATAGAACTAGTAAAACAATTCATTAAGTACTTGGAAAAATTTAAAGAATCTAGATTTGCAAATGTTATTGTTAGTGCTGAAATAATTGCAAATGAAATGGAGATTGATTGTGTGTTTGTTCAAAAACATCAAACTCATAGTAAGAAATACAATTATGAAAATCCCTCTGAATGCACACAATCAAATGTTGAGTCTGCTGAAGAGTCTTTTAGAATTCACTATTATTTATATATCGTGGATCAAGCAATTGGCTTACTTAATAGAAGATTTGAACAATATAGCACATATGAGGAGATTTTTGGGTTTTTCTTTAGACTTGAAATTATGTTGCTAAAATCTTGAAATTTATCTAAAACATGGTGATTCTTATGGACAAATTATCAATGATTTTCCTGCAAAAAATGGAAGGAGAACTGCAGAGATTAATAGGGCATCAACTTCTTTCTTCAGCCCTTGTGATCCCTCTACAATTAATGGCTAGTTTTTTTTGCATCTCTTTGTTTGAGAATTTGAGTTTGGGCAACCCCAAAAGTTAGCTTACAAGGTAAGGGATGTCCCTTACTTATAAGCACTCTTCAGCCCATACCACTATCCAATGTGGGACTCCAACACTTTTTGCTCTTTTGAGATATATATATATATATATATATATATATATATATATATATATATATATATATATATATATATATATATATATATATTCAACTTATAAAAAAAGGGCATCAATTTCTCAGTCCGCACATGACACCTAAAATCTCAGGGACGACCCTACAAACAAGTTACAGAAGAAAATTACTTGTGTTGCGCATCAACTACCAAATAGCATATAGTCAAAAAAGTTGTCATGTAACTCAGTTACTTTTCCAGTACTATTCTATTTGTCCCGTCTTTTTTAGTGAATCAAACGTATCATATAGAATAGCAAAAAAAAAAAAAAAAAAAAAATGACAACGTCATATAGAATGGGTATTTGTTGATAATTCAAATTTTCATCCACATTCTGGTAACTCATCATACATTTAATTTTTTATTTTATAAAATTATAATTAATTAATAAAGAATGTAAATAACAAGTACCGATAACATATGCAACTCGAGTTTCAATTTTTTTTTTTTTTACTGGGAGATTCAATTTGATTGAGTTATATTCAAAATTAAGCATGACTTCTCCATGCCTTAAAATTTAATTCCAAACGGGTTTGGGTAAATTTATAATTAATTCGTTATGTTTGACGGTTGAATATCAAGTTTATAGTAACTAACTTTTCATGATTAAATGCATCTTAAATGGCCTTTGCCCTTTGCATATGAATTTGGTTTGAACATGACATTGATCCATTTCGAGGATATTTTGAAGGAAGTTTAATGTGTAAAACTGGGTTAGTTGGCAGCCTCTTCGCATTTCAATACTAGAAACTCTTCGATTACCTGCAAATTTACTTACGGATTTTGCTCTTGTGGAAATCTGTCCCTATATAATATCTTTGTGGGTAATTTTTTCCTGCGAATCCTAAAATTTGTAACAGTTTTTGTGTTATTATCTCTTTCTCTTCCGACTGAAGTTTCAATAAGGCAAGAGAAACATTCTGGTAGCATCGCACATTGCCATTTTCTCTTGGATCCAGAACTGTCATGTTCGACCCAAATTGTGTTGGGCCATAAAGTTAGTGACTTTACTACCGAGATTCCGAGAAGGAGAGAGATGCTAGTTGTAATGGTTCCCTAGGTCTTTTTTTTTTTTTATTAATGCTCCCCCTAGTTTTTCTTTCTATTATTATTAAAAGATATCCTTTAATCCTTATCATGAATGATTTGTCAAATAATTGTTTATTGTTCTTTTCATAACAAATTTTTAAAGTTTATAAAATGTGTCTAACAAATATTAAATGTTTCAACAACAACAAACAAGATTTGGTTGAACATAATGATATGCGAGCTATGCTTCAGTAAAAGTGTTGTGAATCTCACCAAGATGTTCACCAGAATTCAATAATGCCTCACTGTTTTGTTCAAGAACAGAATTGACACATACACGAAAAACAGAAAGTATAGAAGGGAAGAAGAAGAAAGAACACTAAAGAATTTATCGTGGTTCAGAGCTGCAAATCACAGCTCCTACATCCACACTGCTGTAGAGAGTTTCAATCCACTATGCAAAGAATATGGTACAAGAATTTACAAGAGTAATCCCACCCTATCACTTGCACTCCCTCACTTTACAAACAATATGATTCACTCTATCTACCTACACCTCTGTGTACTGACTTATATGTATATGGTTGCTATACATAACAAGCTATGACTTTACATGCTAACTGATTTTCCCTCCAAAAGTAGTTACAATTAGTTATCTCCAACTAATATTCTTAACTAACTCAACTAGGCAACAAAACAGTTACAACACACAGCTTCTAAATACAGCATATTCTATCTAAATCTATTTGATGATTCATCACAGATTCAACAAAAAGAAATTAAAGTTTGATTTTAGATAAGAAAATTGACGAGAGGCTCTACTAACCAGTCCATGACAATACTTAACAAAAGTTTATCTCGTAATATTTAACCCAAAACTTTAATAAAAAAAGTTAATACTTTACAAGTGTATAAAGTTATCATCAGTACATGAACAACATAAAGAGGCACTGCATATTTGAAAAGAAAACTTTTTTTTAACATAAGAGATGAGATATCCATATAAATATAAATATTATTAAATTAATATGTGTGTGAGTTTCGAAATATCTCATACTATATAGTGAAATAGACATACCATCTGTATGAGTGTAAGTACTACCTAAATATGGATTTGTAGTTGAAAGCACACATAAAATATGAGCAATGTTATTCTAACATCTGCTTTTTGACATCTATTGGACATCTACGGTACTGTAGCGCTACTGTAGCGCTACAGTACCTTATCTTTTTTTTTTCTTTATTCTTTTTTTTTCAAATTTTGACTTTTTAAAAATAAATAAAAAATTTAGCTTTTTTGAATACTGATATTTTTGGTTAATTACATGTAAATAAATAGTTAATTCAGTTCATTATATGGTTAATGGGTCATTCTAAAGCTTACAATTATTTTCCACAACCATGTAAATATTTGGTTAATCCTTTGAAAATGGATGGTTAATTCAGTTATGTAAATGGTTAATTCAGCATCTTGACACTTCCAAATTTTTAAACATCACTTAAAAATATTTGGTTAATCCTTTGAAAATGGATGGTTAATTCAGCTATATAAATGGTTAATTCAGCATCCTGACACTTCCAAGTTTTTAAACATCACTTAAAAATATTTGGTTAATCCTTTGAAAATGGATGGTTAATTCAGTTATATAAATGGTTAATTCAGCATCCTGATACTTCCAAGTTTTTAAACATCCAAGTTTTTAAATGGTTATATAACTGAATTAACCATTTATATAACTGAATTAACCATCCATTTTCAAAGGATTAACCAAATATTTTTAAGTGATGTTTAAAAACTTAGAAATATCAGGATGCTGAATTAACCATTTATATAACTAAATTAACCATCCACTTTCAAAGGATTAACCAAATATTTACATGGTTGTGGAAAATAATTGTAAGCTTTAGAATGACCCATTAACCATATAATGAACTGAATTAACCATTTATTTACACGTAATTAACCAAAAATGTCAGTATTCAAAAAAGCTAAATTTTTTATTTATTTTTAAAAAGTCAAAATTTGTAAAAAAAAAAAAAAAAAAAAGACCGTAGTTGTTCGGTAGTTGTCGCAAGTGAGGAGTCAGAAAAACATTTCTGTAAAATATCTTATGGAAGCACCGTCTAGCAACTAGCAAGAATAATATTTAACAGATACATCATTTATACATTATAATCATATTATGTTTATTTACTCAAAAGTATTTTGGACGTAGTGGAAATGAATAGTGGCCTCATGTGACCTTTGTGCAATATTGTTCAAATCCTGAAGTCGACACTTTGAGAGAGCTTTACTTAATCATCACTACGACCTGAGGGTTAGCTCACAATTTTGCTTGTAGGATACTCGATCAAAGGTTAAAAAAAATAAAAAATTATTTACTTAATTTTCATTATTTGATTATTATCCAACCCACTTCAATTTTTAGCTTTTTTACACTTTTAATGTGTAAGAGTTGATCACTGATCACTTATCTGTAATAAAGCATGGTGTTCCAAACATTATTTCTGTAACAATCTGGGCTTCAAATCCGAGGCTGCAAAAGAAAAAGCCCTGTGAGTTGACCTTCACACATAAGCCATGACTAGCAACTACTCATATCAGTTGTCAGCAAATTTTGACTTCTATTCTTTGTGTTTAATATGATGTTCTGTAATCCCTTGGAGCTGCGGGATGCGCCATTTGTTTCTCCTCCTTAGTCATAAATTTTCCTTCACCTCTTTCACCTATAAACATATATTGTCAACCAATTTAGTTGATTCCATTAATTACCAGCCAGCACAACAAGCCATGTCATACCCTCTTTACAGTTCGGAATGAAGATCTGCTATAAGAACACCTTTCCTGGACCATACTCTCTTTTCATCAATACTATCTTGAGGTAGGTGGTATGATATTTGGACAACAATTTTATTGTCCAACACCGTAGTTTTATACTATACACCATTTGTTTATTATTTATTCTTTCTCCATCATCCAATTCATTAGTTGAAAATATCAGTCATTGCTACGGTGTCGTTTGTTGTCAAAATATCATTTCACTACTATTTTACCATACCAACATCTATTAATCCATTAATAACATTATATGAAATTTTAACTAATGTAGCGAAATGATATTGATGATAAGAGAATATGATATATGAAAATGGGACAACAGATTTTAATCTTACAATTTCCTTGTACCATGCTAAAGTAATTAGCAGTTAGTACAAGCAAAACCACCTCTTGTATAACACTTGAAAGTGCTTTAATTAAACCTCACCTGCAATCTTATGTTTCCTTCTATTTTAATAGCTGCTTACAGATGTGTCCCCCACTGACTAAACTCTTGTCTAAGAATTGAAATGGCTACCTTCTCTTCACTCTTTTTTACTTCTCTTTCCTCTTACTACCATCTCATCTTCACAATCCTAGCATTCCTCATTTCAGCCCTAACTTTCTTGCTCACACAGAAAACCAAATCCAAAAAGCTCAATCTTCCTCCAGGACCACCGGGGTGGCCTATTGTTGGAAACCTCTTCCAATTTGCACAATCTGGGAAACCTTTCTTTGAGTATGTCAATGATCTCAGACAAAAATATGGTTCAATCTTTTACCTCAAAATGGGGACAAGAACAATGATCATAATCAGTGATGAAAAGCTAATACATGAGGCACTGATTGAAAAGGGTGCAACTTTTGCTAGCAGGCCTAGAGAGAACCCAACAAGGAACATCTTCAGTGAAAACAAATTCACTGTGAATGCTGCAACATATGGTCCAGTTTGGCGCTCACTAAGGAAAAACATGGTGCAGAACATGTTAAGCTCTAGCAAACTCAAGGAATTCCGTGGTGTGAGACACAATGCAATGAACAAACTCATCAACAGGCTCAGGGATGAAGCAGAAGCAAACAATGGAGTTGTTTGGGTGCTCAAAGATGCAAGGTTTGCTGTGTTTTGCATACTTGTGTTTATGTGTTTTGGGCTTGAAATGGATGAGGAAACAGTGGAGAGAATGGATCAGATGATGAAATGTGTTCTTGTTACTTTGGACCCAAGAATTGATGACTATCTCCCAATTCTAAGTCCTTTTTTCTCAAAGCAAAGAAAAAGAGCTTTGGAAGTTAGAAAGGAGCAAATTGAGTTCATAGTCCCTTTCATTGAACAAAGAAGGAAAGCAATTCAAAACCCAGGTTCAGATCACACTGCCACATCTTTTTCCTACCTAGACACACTCTTTAATCTCAAAGTTGAAGGGAGAAATTCAGCACCTTCAAATGCTGAATTGGTGACCCTTTGCTCTGAGTTCCTCAATGGTGGCACAGATACAACAGCTACTGCAGTTGAATGGGGGATAGCACAACTCATTGCCAACCCTGACATTCAGACCAAACTGTTTGAGGAGATTAAGGAAACTGTTGGAGACAGGAAAGTTGATGAAAAGGATATTGAGAAAATGCCTTATTTGCATGCTGTGGTGAAGGAGCTTTTAAGGAAGCATCCTCCCACATATTTTTCACTCACTCATGCAGTGACTGAACCAACCACTTTGGCAGGTTTTGACATACCAACTGATGCAAATGTGGAGATATTCTTGCCACCTATTGGGCAGGACCCCAGGATGTGGTCGAACCCGGATAAATTTGACCCGGACCGGTTCATCACCGGCCGCGAGGACGCTGACATGACCGGAGTCACCGGAGTGAGGATGATGCCATTTGGTGTAGGAAGGAGGATATGCCCTGGTTTGGCTATGGCCAGTCTGCATGTTCATCTTATGCTGGCTAGGATGGTGCAAGAGTTTGAGTGGAGTGCATACCCAGAAGGTAAAAAGTTGGATTTCACTGGGAAGAGTGAGTTCACTGTGGTGATGAAGGAATCTTTAAGAGCAACCATAAAGCCAAGATCAGCATAAAGAGTAGAGTTGTGAAAATTGATATAGTATATGTTCTTTGTATTATTATGATTGTGGTTTTATACAACTATATTTGGATTTGCATCCCATTGTAACCGTAATTAATTGGAGTTGATTGTTAAAGATATTTGACTTGGAGACTCCAATGAAGAATATATGTCATAAAATGGATCTATATTGGATCTTTAAAGTTTCTATCATTTGTATGAAGCAACAACAACACTTGTATTGAAGCAATTACGAGTTGAGACAGGGTTGTCCTCAATTTATGGATTTTTCATACAGCCAACCATCTTGTGGTAACGTTTACGACGCAGAGATATGAACAATAGTTGAAAATGATCATATCATGAATCATCAGAGAATTCGTGCACTCAGTTACATATATTGTGGGATAAGAAAATTATTTGTTTCTACCAAATTAGTGTTTCTAAAGAGTTTTACAAAACAATTATAAGTGAAAAAAAATGGAATTAATTTTGACGTACATTGGGAATTTATCCATTTAATTTAGAGTGCAACAAGAAGTCTTTACCAATTGAGCTTAGTAGAGTGCAACAAGTCAAGAATCCACGTACACAAGCAAGCTGCTAGCTCCAATGAGAAATTCTTAATTGATGAGCAAGATATTTTATTATTCTTAATCATTAAATTTGAAATAATATTTAATAGATTTAATTGTAATATATTGTCAATATAAAAGTTATTCACAACATTAACCACGGATTTAATTCCTCTAAAGTGGGTTTGTCTCTAAAGTGAGCAAGCAAAATGTGTATTACCCTTAATTTAAAAGTGCATAAACATATCCTTGCCATCACTTTTAGATACAAACTTTAGAAGAGAGCTAAACCCATCAATCAATTGTGGATTACTATATCATTAAAAATATGAGTATTGTTAACTAATGCCTTAAGAGTAACTCTAATGGGAGTTGGTTAACTAGTCCTTGTTGTCTTGCACCACTAGAGTAAGATGATGTAGCATCCACATGTAAGGACTACAGTTGCTTCTATAAACAATTGGGTCTTATATAAGGACCCAATATAAAAGATAATTTTTATTAGAGTTGTGGGGTCACGTGAGAGGCCCTTTTAGTGAACTTTTTAGAGTTGTACCATTTGAGTGAAGAATTGCTTAAAGTAGTAAAAAGTAGTTGTGTAAAATGGTAGGCTCATAAAAAATGAGTACTTAAGCAACTCCAATGAGTTTCATCATTGAATATATTCTAGAGGCACCTGTCAAAGAATCCCAAAAAAGTAAATTTTTATGGAAAAACAAAATTTACTACTTCGCAAAATAATAAATACATCGCATTCCAATAAAAACGTGATTTTATTGAGATATTCGTTAACATTCTTCAATATATTTAACTTTTATAAGGGTTTTGCTAACTAATGCCTTTAGGGCACTGGTTAAGGAATCCAAAATTAGCAAGAGTTTATGGGAAAACTAAATACACAACTCTTAAGCTTAATAAATACACACTTTCCCCATGAAATCTTACTATTATTGGGCACTGCTGGTTAGCATTCTCCCTTTTATAATAGTTATACCTACTTGAAAATCGTGTATAATTGGTTGACATGTATAAAATTTTACACTAACAGTGCATTAAAATTAAACTCTATTTTATAAAAGGTTAAAAATGTAATAAAAAAAATATTACTAATTAGTAATTCATTAATTTTATAAGATAAATGTTAACCGGTATCCTAAGAATAATGGTTAAAGAATCAATAAAGATAAATTTGTATTGAAAATTATGCATTTACGATCCAGGTAAGTGTTGTCTGTAGTTTTCCAACATAGACACCCCTTTTTGATTTCTTAAAGAGTGTTCCAGGTGACGTTTGGTACATGGAATGTTTTATTCTCAGGTAAATTACATTCTTAAGAATATGATTCCTAACAATGGTTTTTTCCCACCCTCACATGACAATGAGATTTTCCACTTTCATTCACAAATTTTATTCTCAGGCCCATCTTTTATGTCTGAGAATGATTTTTTATCCCTTGTATCAAACATAAAAAACTTTTATTCTCATATCACTTTTTCAAGAAGACCTAGGACATTGGTTAAGAAATCCATGTATAGAAATTTTTTATTGAACATCACAGGTTTTCAAATTTAAATGTGTTGAATACATTATTTTCCAATAAAAAGGTTTCTATATTTAATTCCTTAACCATTATCCTTAAGATATTAGTTACTCACTCCGTTCCTTGTCTTTGGTGTTTTAAGTTGATTAGTTAATCTCATTGAATCTTGTAAAAAATTAGGTTTGTTTCCTAAATTACCCTTCATCTAAAACTTTAATCTTCATTAAATGAATCATTGGAATTTGTATTAAATGAAGGGTATTTTGGGAATAATGTCATTAAATGAGTCATTGAAAAACAAAATTTGCTTTTATATTGGACCAAAAACTTTGGGACTTTTTTGCTTATAAAAGAGATCGGAGGGAGTGCCCTTATTTCTATCATTAATTATTTACAAATTCCAATGCATTTACTAATCTAAATAAATACTCCATACTCCACTATGCCAATTGCATGAGCCACTTTTGTTTTGAAACATGTAACATTTATGACTGAATTTAAATATGTATGGTTTTGTGTATTTTCAAGGCAAATCAAAGATAAAAAGATACATGAAAAAAAAAATTGGTCAATTATACCTTGGATTTATAAAACATTCATTATTTTGAAACAAAGATAAATAGCTAAAAATATCAAAGATAAAAAATGGAGGGACTAACATTTGCCTTTCAAGAATACGTAAGGATACTGGTTAGCAAAACAAACAATCAATAAGCATTCCTCGGAAGAGAAGAAAAATTTGTCTGTAAATTAATCATCTAACTACATTTGTCTTTCAACATTAGAAAATCTAAACCATTGCTCCCTCCGATCCACAATATAAGCAAAAATTTCTAAATTTTTTTGTCCAAAATATAAGCAAATTTCAACTACTTTCTTCTCATTTAATGAAGTTATTCTCAAAATACCCTTCATTTAATACAAATTTTATTTTCCAATGACTACTTTTATTCTCAATAACACAAGCTTAATAAATAAGAGGAAGGGTAATTTAGGTAACAAACTTAATTTTTTATTCTCAATGACTCTTTTAAATGAGATCAACTAACTATCTTAATTGTGTATCCTATTTAATTTTTGCTTATAATAGAGACCGGAATGAGTATTAGTTAGTATTGTCATGGTTTTCATTACTACCATTTAATATCATTGCTATCACCTTTAAGACTACCACCGACAATAAACTAAAACTATTTGGCGCTGCCATATTTCGTTGTCACCACGATCACTGTCATTGTCCATAAACTTGTACCATCACGCCCTTTGAATTAATCAGCATCTTCGTTTAGAATCTTAATAATATCATTGTTATAATTACTACCACCTACTTAGTTCTAATTAAATTTACCTGTAAGAAACTTAACAGATAACACTTTTACTGTGAAATCATATGAGTTGGGTTTCCTTTTCCCTTTCCAATTGCCTTAATTTCACTATACTCTTAGAAATCTTTTCAATCTGAAGCAAATAATAAATAAGCAGAGAGGAATGACAGTTTTTCTTTCTTGTTTTCCCTTTCTTTTACTTGCAAAACTGATGAGCATATATAGCAACTGTCACCAATGATGACACATATCAGTAAATAAATGCTAGGCACGGGAACAATCTTTTTCCCATGAATGTGTGGACCACTTGTACCTGCAAAAAGTATGAAGCCAGTTCATTGCATTGTTAACTAATAATAATAATTAATAAATTGATTTTTTTAACCCCTACAACTTTAAACATATTGAGAAATTAAATATAAAAGATGTACTTATTCAATTAATTGAAAGTTTAAAAATTATTCTTTTCAATATAATATTTCTACTTTTTAATTTCTTAACATTTATAAGGTTGCTCAACCACATGTTAGAAAAATTGTTAATAAATTATGGTTATTTAAAATGAGTCATACCAACCAGTGTCCTTAGGATTCAAGGATGAGTTAAAGAAATTAAAAAAAAAACAAGAATTCATTATAAAAATAATTTTATTACTTTTCAAAATATCAATAAAATGCATAAAGTACGGGGGGTGAGGTAGTTCAAGTGGTAAGAACTAAGGGTTTAAGGTGTTGATGATGTTGGATGTCCAAGGTTCAAACTTTGACAAAGGAGAAAAATTAACAATTAACATACTAAAATTTCCTTATAAAAAAAAAATACATAAAGTCTCAATGATAAATTCCATTTTTTAGATTCTTAAGGAGTGCCCTTCACACTCTCCATTCAAAATATTATTGTTCAACTAAAATGGGGTAGCTTAAGTTGTAAGCAAGCTAAGCAAGTTTGAATCCGGTAGTTGAGGAAACATGTGATATCAAGGATTCAAAAAATATCATGGATACAAAGTCGAGGAAAAGGATTTGTGAAGAAAATGACTCCAATATTTATGATTAGTCACATCCCCTTTTAAGAATATGATGAAGGAACTCAATAATGTGTTTTTTTTCCACAGAACTCAATAATGTAAAAGATTCGAGTCCCACAAATATTTGTGCGAGGAACAACTTCAATATCGGAGATTCGTCAACATACCCTTTTAATGTTGCATCGAATCGACCTTACAAGTAAAAAATACAGGTAAATCCACCTAAACACTAATAAAATTTGTTTTAAAAAATTAATAAAATATTATGAGTATTGATACCCATCAAAATATTTACATTGCATAATAATCATAACAAATATAGTTGTATGATATTCTAGACTTTATATATCTTAGTGGGTTGGATTGGAAAACCTGCAAACTAAGGCTTTGTTTGTTGGAGTAGAAAATAACAAGAGAGAAAACAAGAAGAGAGAAAAGGAGGAGAAAATACACTTTTCTCTTGTTTGGTGGAGGAGAGAAATAGGGAAGAGGGAAGAAAATTGGTGGGACCTACCTCAAATTTTTTTCTCTCCCCAAGTGAGAAGAAAATGGAAGAGGGAGAGAGTGTTTCATATAAAATGACTTTTGTACCCTTTTTTTTTGTTCTTATTCAATTATTTAATAAATTTAAATAAATTGAATTAAATTAATCATTTAATTAATTAAATTAAATTGAAATAAATAAAATAATTATATTAAACTAATAAATTTTATTTAAAATAACTTAAATCAGTTAAATTAATTTAAATTATTTGATTAGTTAAAATAACTTAAATCAATTAAATTTAAATATTTTATATTGATTTTTTAATTAAGGATATTTTTGTCTTTTTAAAAAAAACTACTTTTCTCTCTTCTTATTTTCTATCCAACCAAACAAAGGGGAGAGAGAGAAAACACCTCTTTCTCCTTTATTTCTCTCCCGTTTCTCTTACACCAAACAACACATAAAATCTACTCTATTTCTCATCATTTTCTCTCTTCTCATACTCTTTCTCACCTCTTTCTCTCTTCTCCTTTTCTTCTCACAACCAAACAAAGCCTAAGAGTTGGTTTCGCTCTTGTTAGTCCTGTATGACGAGTTTTTTATTATCTATTAACATGTGTGAGCTAGCCAGACCATTTTTTTTTTTAAAATTTGAAAAATACTTCAAAACAGTTACTTACAGATTTTTTTTTTTTGATCATGAGTTACTTACAGAATTTAAAGTTATGTATGACTAAAAAAGGGCAGCACGCCCTCACGTGTCCAAGCACGACCGTGCTAGGGTCTAAGTACGACCGTGCTAAACCCCCTGGACAGTAATGAAATTAAAGGACTTAAGGGGTTTTAAACCCCATTTCCCTATGATGATAAGTTGAGATAACTAATCAAAGATAAAGATTAGACAACCTGGTCATTAATTATATAAGATAATTAGATAATCAAATGTTAAGTCGGTATCCGTTGGGTTACCGCACGTTGATAAGTTGAAGTCTTGGGTGCTTATAGACCCAAGCACGTTGAGTTGAACCTTGGTGCTTATTGGCCAAGGGAGCCTTGACCCCACGGTTTGGGTCTAAGGTTACGTTGAGTTTAATGTTGAAAGTCTTGGGAGCTTCATGGCCCAAGCAAGGAGGTGGTTGAGATTGTTTATTGTTGTGCCATTTGCATAAAGCATTGGAGTAGTTGATGGGGGAAGTTCGACAAAGGGGAGATCGCCCGAGAGTACGGTGATCTGGCCATCCACGGTAGGTCACCCAAGGTTTGGTGACCGAGGCCCCCCGTGATGAGGCATCCATGATTTGATGCGTTGGCTATCCATGGGGTTCACCCAAGGTTTGGTGAACTGCCGGTGTTGGTGCTTTTATGGCCAATACGGATATGTAACTCCAAAGTCATTCATCCTGAGTTAGTTTGGATCCACATGCATAGTTGGAGTAGCGGAGTAGTTGATGCATTGCATAGCATAGCATACTTGGTTGTTATGATACTGTTGGAAGTTGATGTATGCCTATGTGTATGTTTACCTTGCGTACTATTCCCCTGTCGTTTATATGATTACATAAATCTTACTCCCTGTATTGTTTGTGTTTGGCCTGATTGGCATTTGCAGAGGATGATGAGCAGCCCGGAGAGGAGTGACTCTGAGGAGTCGCCACTCATAGTAGGGTTGTTTTAAGTTTAGATAGTTTGTTTCCAGTTGTATTCCGAGGATTTATTTCCGGAACGGTTATAGCAGCTCTGAATTG
This sequence comes from Echinosophora koreensis, assembly GCA_035048595.1. Lineage (NCBI taxonomy): Eukaryota > Viridiplantae > Streptophyta > Magnoliopsida > Fabales > Fabaceae > Echinosophora > Echinosophora koreensis. The sequence continues at coordinate 2,319,679 of JAPCYP010000078.1, forward strand.
TGACATCGGGGTTGGGTTGTTTATTTGATGATGTTTTTACTTGATTAAACTTACTTTTATTTTCCACGTTGTAAACGAGTTCATGTGGGACTTTTCTACCCATGGACAATTGTTTTATTTAATTCAGTTAAATGCATGTTTTTCTTATTAATTGTTTTATATTTAAATGCCTTATAACATGCGGGGTAGAAGGGTGTCACATTGCTCTGAATGACACTAACATAGCTCTGATTCCTAAATGTGAGAACCCATCTAATATGAAGGAGTTGCGGCCTATATCTTTATGTAAGGGCTTATATAAAATTATTTCCAAGGTGCTTGCTAACCGTTTGAAGAAGGTATTGCCAACTTGTCTATTGCACATCTCTTGGTGATGTTGTCTGGGCACATCTTATATAGGTATGATTCATCCCAGAGGTATTGTTTTGCTTGGTGTGAGAATCTCGTCCTTTGTTGAGCATTCATGTCTGGGGGAATCACACCACTAGCCAGTAAATTTACCATGTTTGCATACCAGGGTGCTGCATCAATCTGCATTGACAGCAGTTGCTTTATATCTACATTGACAACAATCTATTTTACACATTTTTTTTTTCAATGTATATTCAATAATAAAATAGTGAATCTTTTCGCCCACTGTGTAATCAAACATGATGGATTTTCAGTACTTTTAGCATGTCCTAGAAAGTTTCTACTTGAATGGTTCTGCATCAACATACTCATTGTAACAGGAGGTAATAACTACAAGCTAAGCTAAGGAAAATGCAAAAAATAAATCTATTGAATATCACCAAGTTCATTCATCATTTTTCTTCTATGATATTCATTCATCAGATATCTACACAACAGAAAACAAGCCTAATCAGCTATGCAACTGAATCTAATAACAAATGCAAAACTGGATTGGTGACTAGTGTAGTGACTCATCATAGAAGAAAAATACTTCTAGACCCTTCTTTGTTTAATAGGCTTATTTTGCACTTGGATCTACTGTCATGCAGATTTGGGCCATAACAGATATTATAATTGACCACCCCCGCAGGTGTTGTAATATTTCATTGTATCTAAAATAAATTTTCGTTCAGCTAGAACAGCTTTGGTGTTGGGCTGTTGGCCTATATTCTATTAGAACCAACAAAGTTATCCGGGATAAATTGGAAATTTCCTAGAAATTCTGTGAATTTGTTCACCTCTTGCTACGGAATCAAGCTTGAAAGCAAATGGCATAAAATATCTGGGGAACGAAAGGGGATAGACATTAGTAATCATTAGCATCTTGATTGCAATTTTCATGTAGGACTTATATTTAAAAGGTTTAATTACTCTGCGGGTCCCTATACATTTTGGGAATTTTCAAATAGGTCCCTATGCTTTTAAAATTTGTAATTAGGTCCCTGAACTATTATTTCTTTTGTAAATAGGTCCCTATACTAAAAAAATTTGTAATTGGGTCCTCGAACTTTTATAAAGTTTTCAATTGGGTCCCTGAACTAAAAAGGTTTTTAATTGGGTCCTTGAACTTATATAAAATTTTCAATGGAGTCCCTGGGGTAGGGTTCCGTGAAGAGGCCTTTAAGTCTGCTGATGTTAAACGTTACCTGGAATTCCCCCAAATTTGTATTTAGGGTTGCAGGAGACCAAAATGTTGAGTCAGGAAACCAAAACTTGACCTGTGATTGCTTTTCCTCCATCTGAACAAATAGTTCATTCCTTCCCCGATTTATGTTTTACGCTTGTATATCCCTTCCTTGAAATAATTTCGTCCAAAATAGTTTCTTCACTTGCAACTTACTACATCTCACTTCATCTTGTTACATCTTGCTACATTTTATTGTGACAATATCTCAAGGTTCATCTTCCACCCAAACTACTCTTACATAGCCAGCTTGGATGAAATCAGTTATATTCTATCCAATTCAACATATCACTAACGAATTTATAATTTAGGGACCCCATTGAAAATTTTATATAAGTTCAGGGACCCAATTAAAAACTTTTTTAGTTCAGGGACCCAATTGAAAACTTTATAAAAGTTTGAGGACCCAATTACAAATTTTTTTAGTATAGGGACCTAATTACAAATGAAATAATAGTTCAGGGACCTAATTACAAATTTTAAAAGTATAGGGACCTATTTAAAAATTCCCAAAAAGTATAGGGACCTACAGAATAATTAAACCTATTTAAAATTGATTATTACTTTTTTGTCATCAATTATAAACTCACCAAATCAGTCATCACATCACTATGCCACTATATTTATTTAAACTAACGTAATATAATAGCCAATCAAAGATTCGGAATAGCAACCCAACGTTGCTGGCGTGGTGGTCCGGCACCTCGTCCCTTAACCAAGTGGTCATGTGTTCGATCCTTGGGAACGAAACGGCAACGCGAGGTAGCATTTTATCCTTAATTGGCTAACCCGGTGCGGAGTGGTTGGTCACTTGCCACCATTTTATTTATCCAAAAAAAAGATTCGGAATAGCACTTAAGAGTACACCTATAAGCTTTATATAGCTAGAACTAGAGGTGGGAATAAGTCAGACCGCCTGATAGGGGCCTATGACCTGGCTTGGCCTAACCTGTTTAGCAAAAATGTCAGGTTCAAGCTTTTTAAAAAGCCTTTTTATTTAAAAATGCAAGGCCCAGGCCTATTAAAAAGCCTGTCAGGCCGGCCTGTTTATATAGATATATATCTAATATATCTATACTAATATCTATACTAATATATATTGTATTTGTATGTGATTCATTTCTCTTTTGATCAATTTTAAGTAATTCATTTTTTTAGTAGGCCAATTTTATTAAACGGGCCAATTATAAATAGGTCAGATATAGAACTTGACCTTTTTAATGGCCTATAAGCCAATTTAGAGATAGGCCAAACGGTCTATTTAAAGGCCTTAATACGAAATAGACTTTTAAAAAGGCTAATAGGCCAGGCTTTTAAAAAGGTCAGACCATACCTTTAACTGGTAATAGGCTAGGCTTAGGCTTTCTATGTTTTAAACAGGCCCTATTTAAACAAAGTCTGGCCTGCCCTAACCTATTCTCACCCCTAGCTAGAACCTCACATCCTACTGTATTGGTTGTAGATTCCTCATACACCTCCATTTCAGCCTCCTCTCCATTACATTTTGAATATGACATTTTTGGTGCGTATCATTACTTTCAGACCTCTCCATTCACTCTTTTTTCATACATAGTTTATAGTAGTTGTTTTAAATAACTAAGGCAAATATTATTGAAATAGTTGTATCGATTTGTACACATGCATAAAAGTAGAGGTGGCAAAAAGGGCTAGCCGCCCATGACAGGCTAGCCCGTTGAGGATTCGGACTTTATCGGGCCGGGGCAAAATAGCCCAACTGTAACTTAGGCTAGAAAAAAAGGTGTCCGAGCCCGGTCCTATGCAGGCTACGGGCTTGTTCGGGCCGGTCCGATTCTATGTTCATGATTGCATTTTTGCTCTGTATAGTGACTCCATTAATGTTGCATGCTTGTGAAAGGGACTGGACAAGAGCTTCGCTGATGATATAGCGAGACAAAATTGGAGCATTGGCTGATAGTACTAGGCAAGCACAATCCACACTAATGCTCATCAAAGACCTTAATGAATCACAACACGTATTTGATGGTATTACACTATTATTGGTGCTTCCTGTAACGAAGCTGGCGCATTGAATGAAGCTAGCAAATATATTGTAATTTTTTTTTTTTGAAGCAAGCAAATATATTGTATTAATCAATTGAGACTAAACTCTAGCAAATATATTATATATTGTATTAAACAATCCAAACTGAAGTTGGCGCATGGAATTGTGCAGCGTGTATTAATCTGCCCATTAACCAACATGGTGTGACACTATTGGTAGATAATCGGGTCCCTTAAGCATTTGGTCAGGGGTTCGATTCCTGACTTACGTGTATGGAAGATCATCTATTGAAAAATATCAACCCCTAAAATGGATCTCAGTATCTCGATGGATTATCTTTGACTTCCGACCGGAGGATACCCGGGTTCATCCAAAAATCTGCCCATTAACCAAATGTACTGTAGCAAATATAAGTGTGTGACCTGAGTAAGTGCTTTTGCCAAAATTTTTTTTAATTTTCATATGATTTATTGTTTTTATAAAAATAAAATAAATAAAATTAAAATATATTAAGTTAAGCGAGCTGCCCGAGCCCGGCCAGGCTAGCCCGTTTCGGGTTCGGGTTCCTTTGGGCTTGGCCAAAAAGGTCCGGCATTAACTTTGGCTCAAATTTAACAGCCCAAACCTATGATTTTTCAGGCTTATTCGGGATAGCCCAACCAGGCTGGCCCATTTTGCCTGCTCTACATAAAAGTGAGTTCTGTCCACCCCAATAACTAATTGGAGCAACTTACCCTGATCACTTTCTAGGCTTAGTTTTAAAACTGCAAAACCCCTTTCTATTTCTGAACAATCGAGAAATGTCAATGGTTGTTGGAGAAACCTTTACTACTTATGCTTATATATACATAATAAAATGGGCAAGCTTGGTGTTGTGAAGTGGAGGGGTTACTACTAACCAAATTAACAATCCTAATAATAATCCTCTTGATTTTTCCAAAAAATGGAAATATTTAAATACTTTTTAATCTTCAGCTCTTCAGCCTTTGCGTTTTTTTTTTGTTTCCCAAGGTATTCTCCACGCGCAACTATGGTGACTAATGTAACCCCCCCCCCCCCCCCCCCCCAAGGGCATTACTTTGAAAACACGTGCGAAAATAAATCAAAAAGTAATTTGCTGTTTGTTTTCGGAAAAATTGTTTTCTTTTAAGTTAGAAAACTGGGGTATAAAGATTTTCTTCTGCGGATAGCTCTGAAAAAAAAAAAAAAAAACCAAGATGCCTACATTTAAACAATAAAATCATATTCATAACAAAGTCGCTACGACATACAACTTCTCTCAAAAGTTTCAATTTTCCAAAAAAAGAAAATTAAACCAAAGACTAATGTATAATACCACATTTACCGACCTTTCAAATATATAATACAACCAAGACTCCTAAGCTAGTCTCTTCTACAAGACATTTATTGAAAGACCCATGTGGTCACTCCACGATCAAATACTTCCTCAAACCTCTAGATCTAAGTCTCTGAGTGACTTAGGAAAACTCTTCTGCGCCATCTGTACTAGAGTACCGAGGTACAACAGCGAAACCAGAAGAAACCTGATATATTTGTAAGGGTGAGACACCAATATATGGATTTAAACACGATAACCACATGCGTGACATACAAAACATCATATAGACATATAGAATCATATATCATAATTTCTCAGAAATAGACAAGTATTTTATCAATGGGTTTCATACCCGAACAGTCATCATCATTTAAAAAAAATATGCATGACACTTCAATATTCAGGCTCTAACTTAATCTCATGAGATCCCATCATCATTCTATGAGTTGATCAGACTCAATTGCCAGGTGTATTAGGCACAAAGTGATTAGCCAAGTATATTAGGCACAACATGATTACCATAGCACAATGTCCAGTCCTAGATGCGGTGACCAATGCTTATGGATTCCAAAACACACTGTCCAACCCAAGGCACAGTGAGATGGATTTCATTGTCCATCAAGGCACAATGCTGCAACGTGATGTGAATACCCCACCTTTCATGGTATCACTCCAAACAACGTGTGGCACGTCTGTCAAATCATGTATGAAAAACAATTTGTTCTCAACGTTTTCTTTGTGTTCATTATTTCTTTGTCGAAGCTCAAAGGCTAACGACTATTCATAAATATTTAACTTTTAAGATTTTTCAACATAAACACGGGACACGAAGTCCGAGTGCTCAGTCACAACGCCTTAAACCGATGCACCAGCCTTAGGCTTGTGGTCATAGAAAACAACATTCACCTTTAACAACGTCCATCACAACGTGATTAGGACATCAAGTCCACAACAACGTGATTAGGACACCAAGTCCACAACAACGTGACATGGATCCAAGATCTACGTGTTTATTACAGAACACTAGTATTCCGCCATCTCGTATACTAGATTCATATTTCAACATGTTTATTCTTTTTCGTTCAGTGAAACACAAATACAAAACGAAACCTCCGCAACTTATCCAAGCTTGCCGGAATATTTTTGTTGAATAAAAGTGTTTCACATAAAATCCTTTTTCATTGAAATTCATTTATAAATGCTAAGTTATAGAGAAATCATCCATTTCTTTCGAAATTCTTTCTTTATCCGAAACAATGTTATAACTTTATAAAAAGATCTCTTTTAAAAGTTCATTTCCAATCAAATACTACAAAACATTTATCTCAAAGGTTTTCTTCAATAAATATATTTCTAAAATTGTTTTCATTTAAACTAAAATTATTTGTAAGCAAAACTGATTTTCCTCTAGCTTTAAAATATTTTAACTCTTAGTTCTTAAAATGATTTTCCACCTCATTCTTGAAAATGATAACATACTAAAAGGTATTTCTTTCTCAATTCCCTCCTTATTCTTCTTCTTTCATCAAAAGAAATTGACACCTAAATTTCTTAAAATAACTTTTCATCTACATTTTTTTTTTTTTGGAAAAGATAACGTACTGAAATATTTTTATGATTTCATCCTTGTAATTATCCATTACTTTCTCAAAAAGAAATCATCAACTAAATATTATCATTGTCAATATTCCTCATAAGGCTTTTTAAGGCTTTTATCTCAATAATTGATTAAGCACTGACCACTGTCAGGCTTTTTAGACAACAATCAACAATAGTACAATTTCACATCAACTTCATAACAAATAATATAGTTTATGACATATATCAGAACTATAACACATATCTGTAAATAAATCATCAGCTCAGATATTTAAACAGATAATTTAACCACCTCAGGTAAAGTCAAACAACCACATCAAGACACAAAACAAACTTCACAGATCACATACTAACAACATATAGTTATCGGGAAAAATCCCTCAGGTAAACTCCCCTTACTTGATTCCAAAGCAGAAAAGTTCCTCGTTTCTTGTTGCGTACAACGATCTTCCTCAACTCGCTTCGTAACGGAAGTCCAAAGGTTTAACACATAACACAAGTTAAAACCACCAAAAACATCTAGTCTTCTCTAGACATTGGTTTCGGCTATGAAGATAAAATAGGGTTTGAGATATCCAACTTTCACTAACTCATAGATTAATGATCCTTAAGTATTAAAGATTCATAATCAATGATCATTAGACAAATATTGAACAAAAACTCCTCTAAGCCACAAGCTTAGGGTTTCGGCCAAGACACATAAAATAGGTTAGAGGTTTTCAAACTTCTCAAGCTTTTAGATTTGATAAATAAATAAAAAAAGTACTAAAGAGCTTAAATCAATGATCATATTTCAAAAATTGAAACAAAACGTTCTTGCTCCCTAACTACATAGGTTCGGCCTCTTTAGGAAAATAGGGAAGGAAGATTTTGCTTGATGCATGCTCTTAGATTATGATTATAGAGATCATTGTGAGTCCATAGAAATTAGTTTCAAGTCAAACGGATTTTTCTAATAATTTCTAGATATTTTATAAGTTTATAGATCTAAGAATATCAAATGGATAAACATGGCATAACTCAACAAATAAATGAAGGAAAGAACTTAGATGAGTAAGAGAATAAAGTATTACCCTTGAAACTTGAAGAGAATGAGTGAAACAATGAACTCTTTGAAGAAAAAAATCAACGGAGTTTTTGAAGTAAGTAAAGTATGGTTATGTGAGAATGTGAAGAAAGTGAGAATGGAAAGAAATGATGGGTTTATATAGGGGAGGGGGTTGAAACCGTGTAGGGACGAGAAAGAGGAAGAACATGGGCTCCAAGTTTTGCTTAGGGGTTGTTTGGTTGGAAAAGTGAATTAATGACTTTTGGAATAAAATATAGTAGATTTCAAAAAGTGTAATGATGACTTCCTTTGATGTGACATTAGACTTCAATCATCAAGTCACTCTAATCTCCATCAAGTCACTTTGGTCATCTCAGCTCTCCATCCTGCTCCGTTGTTTACCCGGTTGAAGTTTCCGATCGTAATTTTTGAAGATTTCACCCGGATAAAATATTATATTTTATTCCCGAACGTAAATTTTCAAAAATAACCAAGATCATTGGATACACGACAAAACACTAACCATTTCGTTCACAGGTCAAAATTTGGTTTTCGGCTTAGTAAACTTTTACTGTCAGTGAAAACGCAGACCGGTTTTCGTCTGAATTTTCAACCAAAAAATTAACTGTAACTCTCTATGGTAAGGTAGAGCATGACTATGATTTTGGTTAAACCAAAATCATTTTCTGGATTTTAAGAAAAATAACTCATATATATATACTGTTGTTGAAAAGCTGAAAAATCGGGGTGTTACAACAAATACCTCAAGTCGGATAGGACCACAAGGGCGGCAAAGCTCTCCCTCAAGAGTTTTAACGCTACTGCATTCTCAGGGCCAGGATTCGAACTCAAGACCTCTGGTTAAGATGGAAGAGACCTGTGTCATCTCATCCAACCACTCTTGGGTTTCAGCCTTTGCATTTAATACAATACTTTCTATTTAAATAATTAAAATAAGGATATATAACATTAAAGCTAGATATTTTCCCAATGCGGATTTCTTAAATGCAAAGCTTGGTGTAAACCCAAGCTATTCTTGGCGTAGTATTTGGTATTCCCGAGTTCTGGTTAAAGAAGGGTTAAAATGGAGCATTGGTGATGGGTCCAAGATCAACGTGTTTTCTGATCCTTGGCTGAGAGGAAATGATAATTTGTTGTTCATTGGTCCTATTGAGCAGGAGAAGGTGCATTTAAGGGTCAGGGATATTCTGCTTACACATGAAAAACGTTAGAATGAGGGGGTTAATCAAAAATATTTTACATCCAACCCATGCAGAAGCTGTTCTCAATGTACGCTTATTGGACTCAGTCCGAGTTGCTTATTTGTGTGGTGGCCTAACAAGAGAGGAACTTACTCAGTTAAGTCCGCATATAATTTGTGCATGGAGAGAGTGGTGGACTTGGTTCACTTGCATATAGATGGGGGATTGGCGTGCTATCTAGGAGCAGGATGTTCCTCCTAAGATCAAAAATTTTTTGTGGAGATTGTGTAGTAACGTTCTACCAACTCGGTCCAGCCTCCAAGCTAGTGGAGTTCAATGCCCACCGACTTTTTGTTTTTGCTCCAGGGATATTGAAAACTCATGGCACTGTTAACATGTGCGTTAAGCATGAAATGCTGGGAAAAGGTGCAGCTGTGGGGGGTCATATTGCCTCTACTTTCTGAAGTCGATAGCTTCCCTCAACTGTGCTTTCGGGTCTTCAAGTTGCTGTGCAATCACAGAAGGAGGGTGTTCAGCTGGGTTTTATGGAGTATTTGGAAAGCCCGCAACACTAGACTGTGGGAGGAGAGGGTTGAGTCTCATGAGCAGGTGGTTTGTAGAGCCTTACAAGCCATGGATGAGTGGCATGTGTACACGGTCAAAGGAGTGCAGCTCAGTCCTCTGAATACCGTGATGCCCAGTGGTGCTTGGAAGAAACCAGAGGCCAGGATGCTAAAATGCAATTCGGATGCCGCTTTCTTTAGAGAGCAAAATATCACCTCTGTAACACCCTATTTTTCGGAATTTATTTAATTATGTTGGATTCATCGGTTGAGGGCATAGTGGGATTTTTTGGCTAAAAGTCCCTTTCTAATACATGAGCACGCCCGTGCTCATTAGCCAGCACCACCGTGCTTAAAGTCAGAAGCGTGTTTCTGATTTTAAGTTGAGCATGACCGTGCTCAACAAGGAGCACGCCCGTGCTCAATGCGTGGACCGCGTCTCGGTGACGCTAAGTGGAGCACGACCGTGCTTAAGTCCGAACGTTATATACGTGAGCAGAATCGAGGGTTAACGTCATAACCCTATTCGTGACGGCTGCTACTACTCTGTTGCGGCTAGAACTCATCCGTTCTGTATTTTTCCCTTTTTCCAGCGTTATAGTAGGACTTTGAAAGTCGGTTGAGAAGCTGATTGGTCCGTGGTAGTCTAGAGGTAATGGTTCCCTTTTCCCTATTGGTTTCCTTTTCAGCGTTATGATTGGGAAATTAATGTTGGTGTGTTTCTTTTGTTTAAGGCGTAGTTGAGGTTGAACCTTTTTGAGAGGAGGAACCAGATTGTTTTTCGGTGTTTTGGGAGAGCTACCTTCAATCCAGGTATGGGGAGAATGGTAGTATGATCCTAGGCTCGGGGTTAGAGTAGAGTAAAGGGGTCCCCATGGCCCCGGTTTTGTTGTATGATTGACTATTTCTGTATGCATGATTGGTTGGTTGTTCTGATAACATGCTAGTATTAATAATATGTATGCCTATGTGCATGATGTGGTTGTGTTGATGTGGTTGTGTTTATGTTATTGTAATGGCTATGAACATGATATATTGTTAGTTGATGCCACTGTTGGGATGATGTGATGATGCTACTGAGTTTGATCCTTAAAAATGTTTTGATAACTGACTTAGGGTGGATAATGGACTAAAACTTGGAAATTGGTTAAAATACAGTCCCTGTTCCTGCCCAGAACAGCACTGTCGTGCGATGAGCAAGACCGTGCTGAACAGGGAGCACGGGTTGAATTCTGGGTAAATGGCCGCGCTGTTCAGCACGACCGTGCAGGACAAAGAGCACGACCGTGCTCAATAAGAAACACGACCGTGCTTCACTTAAAGGGGAGCACGCCCTCACGTGTTTAAGCACGACCGTGCTAGGTTATAAGCACGACCGTGCTCAACCCACCTAAGGAATTAAGGGGTTTCAAACCCCACTTCCCTGTGATGATAAACGATTAGACAACTTGGCTAATGTCTACTTAAGATAATTAAAGATGATGAGATGGTGAGGTGTTGAGTTTGATAAGTCGGTACCCATTGGGTACCGCAAGCTGATGAGCTGTGCCTTGGTGCTTTTTGGCCAAGGAAGCCTTGACCCCGCGGTTCGGGTCTAAGGGCTCGTTTGGTAGTGAGGATAGGATAGGGACGGATAGGATAAGAGAGCAGGATAGGAGTAGGATAGGATATGAGCATGATAAGCTGTTATCCTATCCGACGTTTGGTGTCCACTAGATAACCAACTAGATAGCATTGTAATTTTAGTATGAATTTTAAAATTTTCGTTTTTGTTCTGAATGTTTTCATATTTTATTAGATTTAAGTTTTTTTTATAATTTTCATTTTTCAAGTTTATATAAAAAGACAAAATTATTCTTGTGATAAAATTACATATAATATTTTAAAATTTTAAAATATTGTTTAACTTAAATTAATCTTTTATAATTTTAAATATTCTTTTTTAGTTTTTACTTTACATATAGTTAAATTATTAGAATATTTTTTTATTTATTTTTTAGTTTTTTTACAATAATATACATTAATAAAATTAGTAAAATTAGCCTTGTGACAAAATAAAAATAATTTTAAAATTAATTATTAATATTTTTATTATTTTGTTTTATTATACATTTTTGTAACCATATTATATTTTTATTATAATTTAATTATTTTATATATAAAATATTTTTATACTTTATTATACTTTAAATCACCTTATCATATCCTGTTGAGTTCTAACCCAGCTCCCCCTTAGGATAAAATTTTAACTAGATGGACTACATAGGATAGGTGACAGGATAGACTTATTCTATCCTGCTGGCTCACCAAACAACAGTTTCAGACAGGATATGATAACTTATCATATCATGTCTCTCTTATCCTGACCACCAAACGAGCCCTAAAGGTTGTTGTTGTGTACCTTGGTGGCCGAGAGTTTGCCCCAGGTACTGCGGTTGATTCCGCTTAAGCCCTCAGGTAGATTCCGCGAGGCAAGTTGTTGCGGTCGATTCCGCTGTTATTTTCGGTTGATTCCGTTGGAGTTATGGAGTTGATGATGCCGTTGTTGTTATGTTGCATACGCATTGCATTGGAGATGTTGTTTAGGGATGTTCGACATAGGGGAGGTCGTCCTAGAGTACGGCGATCTGGCCATCCACGATTGGAGTAGATTCTCCTAGCGCCCCCGTGATGATGCATTAGTTGGTTTGATGCATTGGCTATCTAAGGAGTAGATTCTCCGGCGTTGAGTAGATTCTCAATGTGGATATTTAACTCCGAAGTCGTTCATCCCGAGTTTAGTGGATCCACATGCATTGATGGTTTAGCGGAGTAGGACTGCATTGCACTGCATAGCATAACAACGATGATGATGTTGATGTTTGATATGATGTTGTTATGCTTGCTGTTTACTTTACTGTCTATCTCCTTGCTAATATGTTTATACGATTCTTACTCCCTATATCTGTTTGTTGCTTGTGTTTGGCCTGATTGGCACATTGCAGAGGATGACGAGCAGCCCGGAGAGGAGTGACTCTGAGGAGCCGCCACTCATAGTAGGGCTAGTTTATGCTATCGTAGTTGTTAGTTTCAGTTGTAATTCCGTGGATTTTATTCCGGAACGGTTATACCAGCTCTGTATGTGACATCGGGGTTGGGACACAGTTATTGGTTTGTTATGTTTTTACTGTTTAAAACTTATTTTATTTCCGCGTTGTAACCGGTTCATGTGGGACTTTTCTACCCATGGACAAATATTTTATTCCTTTCAGTAAAATGCATGTTTCCTTTTTAATTGCTTTATTATTAACTGGCTTATAACATGCGGGGTAGAAGGGTGTCACAACCTCCCTTGCCATGTGGATCAGGGACGAATCTGGTGCTTTCGTGCTTGCTAGGAGTGAATGGTCTAGTCCTCTCTTGATGGTTCCTGAAGGCGAAGTTTTGGGTCTCGTTGTCGCTATTAAGTGGGTTCGTGAACTTGGCCTTACAATGTAACTTTTGAACTTGACGGCAAAATTGTCGTGGACAACATTCAGAGCAATGTGGAAGATGTGTCGGAGTTTGGTTGCACAATTGATCGCTGTAAGACCCTGTTGAAGTCTAATCCAACCTTTAGAGTTGGTTTTTTTAGGAGACAAGGCAATATAGCTACTCATAATCTTGCTAGGGCTACTATTTCTTATCCTAGTCTCCATATTTTTTATGATATTCCTGCTTGTATTGGTAACACTAGTGTATAGACTCGTGCCATGCACGGGGAATATGATAATTTTTTAGGATTTAAAAAAATATGTAATTGTTGATTTCATGTTTTTGGTTTAGTTTTTTTTTGTGAAAAATTATATACCAAAAAATTGTTAACAAATTATTTGTCTATCATATTATTTTATTCTTATCTCTTGAAAATCTATTTGATTTCCTTTCTCCTATTTTCTGTGCAAGATAAACATTTTTAGAAAATATGTTTACATATCATATTATTATTTTCTTCTATCTTGAAAATCTATTTAATTTATTTCTCTTCTTTTCCCATGCAATTATATATATATATATATATATATATATTTAATATATCATATTCTTCTTCTTCTTCAGTGTCTGGTGTTGCCAGGTGGCAATTTACATGTCAAATTGAAAGATAATAATTCTATCATCTCTTAGATAATAATAGTTTCCTGCTCCTTGTTTTGATCCTTGTTGCTCCCATTGCAAAATCAGAACCCTAAACGTTTTTTTATTGCCACCTTGAACGTAATGTTTGTCAACCAATTTAGAAACGTCCTCCGAGACAACATGTGTCATGTTGCTCTTGAGAGATATGAAGAACAAAAAAAAATTGGTTTTCTAAAAGGTTAATAACAATCACACAAATATTACGAAAAAAGTAATAACAATTATGGATTATTAGACTACCCGTGTAAATAGAGTCAATCATTTCTACACAGGATTTATTGATGTCAAAATGATGTCTGCATCAATGCCGTGGAACTTGATTGTAGAAGGTTTGATACTTATGAGAAGTAAACATGAGTTATAATTACTGATTTAATTGTGTCAAACTTTATTTTTATTAGTTATTTCTGAATCTTAATACAATTGTTGATTCTTAAATCTTAGTAAGTTATATTACATGCATTCGAGAAAGAATTAAATCACGTACCAACTATAGCTAATAGCAATAAATTTATTGACATATTAGTTGCTTTCAAAAATGAATTTCCATTATCACGTTTAATAGCCGGGAAAATATGATTGTATGCCAATTTTGAAAAATAAATTAATCGATGCTTTCAACTGTATATAACTTTTTTTTTGGGTAAAGACTGTATATAACTTTTTTTTGTGGATAGACTGTATATAACGTTTAATTCTAGGGGGAAAAAATGATTTTGTGCCCATTTTTTAGAAAATATTGTTAATTGATTTGTGTCCTTGAATTTAATTCCTAACTACGAATTAAATGTTATTTTTCTTAGAGGTTGACACATGGAAGATATTTCAATGATATTATTCATAAATGTATACAGTACATAATTTTTTATATTGATCATTTACATATAGATATTAATTTTTAAAATAAAATAAAAAAATTCTCAAATTAAAAAATCTTCAATAAATTAATAAATCAATTAGGTGAGAAGATAATTGATAAGGAATAATGATTTGCCTAAAAATTATTAAGATTTTAAATTTTGAACTTGTTAGGAGAGGTTGAAAAATGAACATATGAATTTGATTTGATTTTCTATCTTATAATTAAATCTGAATTAATAATTAGGTAAAAGTAAATTCAAATGTACTTAGATAATAAAGAATCTCTAATAAATTAATTACGAAGATAATAATTGATTAAGAGTTATCTTAATGTTGAAATCAATAAAACAATGAATTACAAATAGGTGCTTAAATTATAATTATAACAAAGTACTATATTTCTACTTAATTAGGTGAGAGGATAATAAATACTAAAGAAATAACAATTTGTCTGGAATTATTAACACTTTAAAATTTAAATTTACACGAAGAAGGCAAAAAACAATCTTAAGATTTTTTACATTCAATTTTTTGTCATATAATTAAATCTAAATTAATTAGTAAAAAATAAATATGCATAGATAAAATAGAACTGGAACAATTAGTAGGGTGAGAAGATAATAAGAAAGAAAATATTATTTTGTCTAAAAATTATTCATATTTTCAATTTAAAACTTTCAAGGAAAAGATTAAAAAAAAATATGAATTTAAATTGGTTTTCGATCACATAACTAAATTAAAATCAATTAGGTAAAAAAAATCTAAATTATATTAAACAAAATAAAATCTTCAAAAAAATTATTTGGTGAGAAGATACTGACTAAGAAAGAAATATATTTATACTGAATTATTATAACAATTCAAATAAAATATATTCGAGAAATTAATTATGTGAGAAGAAAATAAATAAGAAAAGAACAATGATTTGCCAAAAGTTATTAACATTTTAAATTTAAAATTTGTAAGGAGAAAAAAAAAATCATATATATTTGAAATTTTTTTTATCATATACTTAAATCAAAGTTATTATTTGACTTCAATCATATAATGGAACATTTTATTTATAAAAATATATTCAATTTATAATTAAAATAAATAAACCCATCAAGATTTTATATAAGCATATAATAGTGATAATAGTAATAATAATATATTCAAAAAAAAAAGAACTCTTTAAAAAAATTCTTAAATATTTTTTTATAATATATTTGATATGAAGATGTATGAAAATTGTTTATCTAAATTTATAGAAAATAAGTTTTTAATATTTTGAAATTTATAATTGTTGACATGAGTTTGTTGAAATGTATTTTAAAAATCCTATTTTGAATATTAATTTTAATATTAATCAAAGAGTGACTTTCAATGCGATCTCCAAATTAAAATTATTTAAATTTAAATATGGAATGATAATAATTTACTTAATGACATTTATTATAAATTTTTCTACTTTTAATTAAATTTATTATAATATTTATAATTATAATGTATTCCCTCCCATGTAGGTTGCGACACCCTATTCCCAGGGTATCACATTTAAGTAACTTGTTGCGGAAATACACTCAATAGAATATTGCTGGTTGCTTTCGGAAAATAATATCTTCTAATTACTTATCCTTATTCAAAAATGGTGATAAAATTTTTCTTTTTCTTTTACTCCACATACAATCAAACACTATCAACATAATATACAACTATATATCATATATAGTTAGCATAAGAATTTTACACTTAGACCTTCACATAACAGGTCATCTCCCAAAGTTATAACATAAGAAAATAAAGACGTAATTATTACGTAGCGGTAATCTGGAATCTCAACTTAAAAGAATGACTCTCAATAGCCAACTTCCAAACTAAGAAAGTACCACTACTTCACAAGATACCAAAAGTCCTATAGCTGGTCAGCACTAGTACTCACGGTTGGGAAGACCACCCTGGTTTTCCCTTCCTATCGGGATATCCGGTGAGGATACCTCTACTTCCGGAACTATGGAAGTATCAGAACTTAACAGTTCCTGATCTGCAAGAAAACTAGTAAATAACCAGAGAGGTGGTAAAGGTATCTCCACGGTCAACCTCTGATACGTACGTGATGTAAGTCCTAAATTTGTACCTTCAATGATCCAAACTGGTCCTGTGTAAGTGGCACTCCGAGCTCCAGTATTGATCACCCAAGCCTCATTATTGTCGGCATTCACACAGGTCAAGGATATGATCCTTGAGTACGACGGACTCGTCTCCTCGGAGTTCATCTATACTCAAATATATTTTTCACACAGTAGAGGAAACAACAAACAAATATGCAAGGGTGAGATACCAATATATGAATTTTGATAAGACAACCGCATGCGCGGCACACAAAACAACATATAACAGATATTCACAGTATATAAAGAAACTATCCAAACAATAGAATAATTTTATCAAAAAGGGTTTCATACCCGACAGTCATCGTCATTTTATAAAAATACATAACACTTCAATATTTAGGCTCTAATTTGATACCTAATCTCCGGAGATCCCACAACTTTCTGTTTTGTTTTGAGCAGATCAAGCTCGCACATGGCCCATTGTTAAAACGAAATAAAACAATGTCCAAGAGAACACATAACACACTGGTAACACTCCTGTACACCAAGGTTATTGTCCAAAAATGTAACTCATTGGTCCACACAGAACACAATGGTCACTGCGATCAATGGAGTTTATTGTTCATAACCTATTGCACCTCAATAGTTATCGCATAAAGTTGGACACTCAGTCCAATAAAAATACATTGGGTCACACAGAAACCCAATGATCAAATGGAAACATAGTCCATAAAAGATACAATGATCCACTCAGGACTCAATGATCATAACACATGACACGTCTGCCAAAAATGCATGAGAAAAACTTTTATTCTCATTTCGTTTTCTTTGTCATAATAATCTTCCCTTGTCGAAGCCCAAAGCTTACGACCATGCTTAATTTTATATTAAGACTTTTCGCTTTAAATAAACACAGGACACACAATCCAAATGTTTTAAACTCAACACAGGACACACAGTTCGAGTGCTCAATCGCAAAGCCCTAAACTGATGCACCAGTCTTAGACTCGCGGATATGGAACTCATATTTTCCACATCAAATTTAG
This sequence comes from Echinosophora koreensis, assembly GCA_035048595.1. Classification (NCBI taxonomy): domain Eukaryota; kingdom Viridiplantae; phylum Streptophyta; class Magnoliopsida; order Fabales; family Fabaceae; genus Echinosophora; species Echinosophora koreensis. The sequence continues at coordinate 2,337,244 of JAPCYP010000078.1, forward strand.
GACACACAGTCCACAAAACCATTGCAGGACACTCAGTCCAATGACACAGATCCCTGATCTACATGTCGACAGAACACCAGAACCCCGACGTCTCGGTTCCTAGGTTCGTTTATCCTTTTTAAAACATTTCGCTCAGTGAAAAACAAATACAAAAACCAAACCTCTGAAAACTTATCCAAGTTTAACAGAATAATTTCATTGAATAAAATTCTCATACAGAAATCCTTTTCTATTAAAACGTTGATAAAACATGAAAATCATTGATAAATTATTTTCCTTCCAATTACTTTATTTCTGGAAATCGTTCTCAATAAACATCAACTTCTAAAAAGTCATTTCTAAATAAAATTTATAATAATAAAATAAAACCTTTTTCTCAAAAAGTTTCATAAAAATCTTTTTATAACCTAAATGACTTTTCTGTCATAAGTAATTGTTCTGATGACTATATTACGTTATTTTCGTAACTTAATCACTTTAAATAACATTTTATAATAAAATTTAATTTATTTTTGAAAAACTAGCGCCTGTCAAAAATTTCACAGTTTCGCCCTTACTGTCACTTTATTGACACATTTTCCACAAAAATATTATGAAAATAATATTTTTCCATCTTTTTCTCAAATTCTCGTAACTTAATCACTCTGATTAATTATCCAAGCTTATCAAGCTTTTATCCTCAAATTAAATTAAACACTGACCAATGTCAGGTTTCTCAATTCATCACTCAACAGCAGATAATATCACCACAATATAGCATGGCATACATTCAAGTCATGGCATGCATCACAATTATAATTTAACAATTCAATTATAATCATGTAAATCAACATATCACAAAAATCAACATATCACAAAAAATCAAGTAATCATATAATCACTTAAACAATCAACGATTCAAAAATCACAGAAAATAATCAAAGATAATTCACAGACGACTCAACAAAATAGCATACGATTATCTTAAACTCCTCAGGCTGTCTCCACTTACCTCTTGAAGTTACAGATTTCCTCAGTAAATTTATTCTCGGAATCCTGATTCCTTCACGAAACTCACAACGACAAACAATACTTGTCCTTCACAACAAATTAAATCCAAATCAACAAATGAAACAACAAAAATCAATCTAATCCCTATGGCTAAGTTTCGGCCTTCATAAGTTAACTAGGCTAGGGATGTCAAAATTTCACAATCTTTTGGATCAATGATCATTAGTCATTAGAAAGACTAAAACAATAGTCATGAATCAAAAATTAAAATAAAAACTTCCTAACACCAAAAGTTAGGATTTCGACCATTATCAACAAATTAGGCTAGGAATTTGATTTGGTTCTTAATCTCTTGGATTCAATAATCATAGGTATTAGGGAGATGAAATCAAATGTTAAATCATAGAAATTGAAACATACTCATTTAGTCTCTCTAAGACCTAGATTCGGCCCACTATGGAAGAATAAGAAAGAAATTTTCTCTTGATTCATGCTCTTGGATCATGAATATAGAGATCATAGTGAGTTCATAGAAATTGGTTTCAAATCAAATGGATTTTTCTACAATTTTCTAGAGACTTTTGAAGAAAACTTCATGAAATTGAATGATGATGATTCATGGCATAAACTTGTAAAATAAATGAAGGATAAGACAACATGATCATGATAGATGAGGTTTTACCTCTTGTTGATTGAAGAAATGAAGAGAGTGATCAAATCAAGCTTAATTAGAAATGGAAGCTTTTGGGACAGCTTTGAGAGTGTGGTGGTTTTATGAGTGTATCTCACAATCCACTCACCTAAAAATTACAAACTTTGGCTTGATGGAAAGGTAAGAAGAAGAGGAAAAACTTTGATCTTGAAGGTTTGGTTTGATACAGATCGAAACATGGGATAAAAGGGCCTTCTTTCTGATGTTCTAATGTGGTGCTGTGGATTTCGAGCTGTTTTGGTAATTTGGGCATATCTCTCAAAATACTCATCCGTTTTTTATGAAATTTGGCTCGCTGGAAATAAGAGAGAAAGAGGAACAACTTTCATGTAAAAAGTTTTTCGAGTTTCAGAACATAAAAAGGTCAGAACTTAGATGAACTTTCTGGTGCGTAAGGAGAGTTTGTCTTAGTGCTCTTGGTGTTCTTGATGAATGATGAAGAGAAAATGGTTTTGGGAGGAGGATGATGGCTGGCGCACAAACAAGGGAGAATAGGAGAATGAACAAAAGGGTTCTTATATTAAATGTAATTAAAAGATGATGTATGGTAGAAAATAAGCCATGTAGCCTTATAAATTTTGTGGTTGAAATGAAAATGAATACTTGGCTACAAATGGAGAAGGGTGGGCAGCCTTAGGGCCTTAAAAATGATGTGGATGAGGGTGTTTAGGTTGTGTGGTTGCCTCCTATACCACATATTAGGGAGAAGATATTTTGTGTTGCAAATCATGGTTAGTTAACCTCGGTTAGTTTTAACCAGACGTAGGTTAGGTTAACGTTCAAAATATCTAGATATTTTCTTTGTCTGATTGAGTAAATTATCACCATGATGATTCATTCCTCTTGAGTCATCATAGATGACTTGTCGGTCTGTTTCCCGATATATCTCTATGCAAACGTATCCGATTCCTGATTAGGGTTTTTGAGAGAAATGAGTTGTGGTTCATGAAGATGATATAAGTGAGTTGAAAAATTGCCTAAGTGTAGGAAAAAGGGGTAGAGCCGTGTAGGGGAAGGTAAAATGGTCCCAAAATTTCAATGGCAAGTCTTGTAATTTCCATAGGAGACCAAGGATAAAATAGTCATTTCCTTACAAAAATATCTAAAGGCATTTATGAGCCATTATGACCATTATGATACGGATAGGATCGTCATAAATGCTCGTCATTAGTCACATCAGTCATCTTAGCTCCGTTGCTGACTCTTTTAGTTCATCTGACACAGATTTCCTACAGACATTTCAATGTTTTCGCCCGCGACAAATATTTCATTTTTTTTGCTAAAATTTTCAAAACTTCCAATATGGAAGCAAATACGATAAAAATATTTTTCATCTCGTTGACAATTTAAAATTAGGTTTTCTGAGCAGCAAACTTTTACTGTCAGTGAAAAACGTAGACCAGGCTCTGTCTGAATTTTCAACCCAAAATTTCATCGTAACCTTATGATATCAAATATATCATGGAAATGACATTGGTTTATCCAAAATCATTTTTCTAAGTCTCGGATAAAATATAAACATATATATTTATTACCGATATTAAAAAGCAGTGAAAATCGGGGTGTTACATAGGTAAGAAAAGAAATCAAGTGGCCCATTGTCTAGTAAAGTATGCCACAGTCCATAGATAACCTCAACCAAACTTGGATTCAGGAATCTTCCCTTGTGACTTTTAAGGTAGGATAAAAGTCAAAGATTTTTAATCAATTGTCAATATTTGAATGGTTGATAGTGTAAACGATCTTTACACTATCAGTGCGTGCTAATTAAATCCATATGAATATTTATGATTCAAAATATTCATCTTTGTGTAATATATATTTTCCTTTTATAATCCACAAATTAATCAAAATATTCATGTTTGAAGCATGAAGTTTTTATTTATAAACTGTATATTATTCACTTTATATATAAATATTAATGTTAAAAAAATTAATTTACTTTTATCCAGTCTTTGTGACTTGTGTTAAAAATATGACACAAATGATATATGGTTACTTTCATGGCATCTATTCATTAACTTGATAATGTAATCCCCATAACAAAATTAACAAATGAGTTTCATATTGTGTATTATTAGTGGAATAAAACTTTTACTAACACACTTTTTCACGATAAATGAGTAGACGATGATAAACACAATCAATGTTGACCAAATTGATATCAAATTAAAATATAAAAAAATAAAGAAAAATATAAGTTTTTCACAAAATATTCAAAATTATTACTATATAAAATAGTATTGAGGCAGTACAATAAATAAATTTGAATAGATAAAATCATAATATCATCACTAAGGATATGAAAGATAAAATATAAGCTCACAAGTTGAAAATGGGTGATGTCATCATGATATGATCATTGTTGAAAGACCATGTGCATCATTCTTCTCCCAAAATCAAAAGTCTGGCTTTGCAGTTCAATTCTATTCTCATACACTTGGCTCAACACTTCAACTGATGTATTCATATACTCTTAATGTCTCTATATAAGTTGGTCTTTTGATCCCATAGATTTAAATTGCTTAGGATATGAGATAAAAAAAAATGTACCCAATAAGACAAAAGATCAATCAGATGAAAATAAATTATAATAAAAAATGTAAAAAAAAATGTTAGCTTTCTATAAAACTCAAAATCAAAAAATACCGTTATATCACAATGTTCATTCTCCAAAAAAAAAAAAATAGTGATAAAATTAGATGGAGAAAATATGAATGAAAAACTAATAACCATCTTAATGTGATCAAAATTAAAAGAAAAATAAAATAAAGACATAAGAAGTATTGCGAATGAAAAAGCCTTGAATGAAGAAACAAAAAAATCAAAATAAAGATGAGTATCTGAAAAATATGGAAAAAAAAAATTCAATTTTAATCCAAAATCCCAGAAACAGAAAGAGATTGAATAAAAGATGAATGCATCTCATAAGATAGAAATTTAGGACTGTGTAGAATGCTTATAATATATAATGGAATACTTGAATCTTAAAAAATTTAGATGAATCATACCTCTCAGAAAAATGGAATGATTCCAATGCCACACAAATAGTTCTACCACTGGTTAGCTGATACAACATCATATTTTCATCCCTTGTTTCATGCTATAGACGACACACAGGAAATTGCTGACGTGGTAATGATGAGAAAATGACATGTGGAGAACATACATTCTGCTTTGTATATATAATAGATTCTGAAAATTTATTGACTTTAAATTTTAACATTCAAATATGAGGTGTAACATAAATTCTTGTTTAATGTCGGGAAATTATTTCCTTTTGAAGGCAAAATGAAATTTGAATTTGAAAACATTCCTTGTTGAGAGAATGACATATGGAGAACCACATATGGAGAACATACATTCTATAGACGACACACAGGAAATTGTTGAGGTGGTAATCATATGGAGAACATACATTCTACTTCGTATATATAATAGATAGATTATTGCTAATGAAATGAAATAACTTGGTTGTAAAAAAAAAGATCTTCATTATAACGCACTAACGCAGGTGACAGGACAGCTCCATAAAAAAGTTATAGTGAACTTCTCAGCATAAATATCTGTAGTCACAATAATCTGAATATGAAAAAACAGAAGGAAAAAAGGCCTTAAATTACAATATGTGCCGAAATATTTCATCTTTTTCTAGTCTCTGTTTTATTTCACAGTTTCTCCTTGATTTCTGTTAGCACTGGACACAAATATTGCAGATGCGCCGGCATAAGGGAGAAAACGATTTTGTTAAGATGTCTACTCTAAAGGAGAAAATTGATCCTCAATTTACAGAATTTACTCTCCCATTCCTATTCCTATCCTAAAAAAGCCAAGTGGGCAACAGCCAAAGATGCCAATCAAAGCACATAAAAAACAAGTGCTAATTATATAACAAATGAGTGATTGGCCATTGCATCCAGGCTAGCCAAACAAGAACTTGAACACGTCACTCAAGGAAATAATCCCTTCCACACGCTTACTGCCAGCCTCGACAATCACAAGTCTCCTCACCCCTGTAAAGTGAACAAATCGACAGTATAGCTTGAGGACCTGAACTTTATGTGATAAACTTTTATTGTTACTAATTAAGGAACTCAACATTATTTAACAAAAAAAAATATTTTCATAAATAAAAATGTTCAAAAGAAAAAAATAATTTATAATATAAACAAAACACATGGCATATATGCCTTGAAATTTTTTCCAGTTAATAAATATTATTAAAATATATTTTTTTAGATTTGAGATAATTGGTGATCACAACAAAGTTGGGGTGGTCCTATAATATTTTTCTCTTTTTCCTCCTTCCCTTTTTTTAAAGAAAGTGGAGGGAGCTTCTTAATAATGATAATAATGATGATGATACCAGGATTAGCCAACCGCTCCATAACTTCATGCAATGAATCAGACTTCAAACACATATGACACCTCTGGCCATTGTAAAGCCCATATGGAGAATTTGCATCTTGTCCCAAAAGCAATGCCTACAACCATTATTTAGATTCAGCTTTTGCTAAGAAACAAAACCGAATAAATGTACTATCAATCTCTGAAGCAATCACATAGTAATTACCTGATGGATGCTAATTTCATCAAGAGATATCCGAGCATAAGCTTTATCTTTAGCCAATGCAGTAATATCACTGAGAAGAAAATAACAGGCCACATATCATATATGCTCGTGGAAACCTTTCAATGTATAAATACAAGAATCACACACATGGACAAAAAGAGGAAAAGAAAAAGAGATACTACCTTTTTGAATATATGTCAAGCAATGAATCATTATCATCCACAATTGGTATTGAGCTAACATCAGCTGCAAAGGGAAAGCATATTCACTTAGGGGATATCAAAAGCTAGACAACAATCGATATGAAAGTATTCTGATTTTAGCAACACTGCATACTAAATCACGAATTACTAAGGGCCTGTTTGCTTTGTTTCCAGTTTTCTGTTTTCAGAAATAATTACAAAACTACACCTTATTTTCATTATGTTTCCTGTTTTCATAAATTTGTACAAGAAACAGTGAAAACAGAAAAAAAAAAAAAAAAAAAAAAAAAAAAAAAAAGAAGTTGTTTTCGGTGTTTCCTGTACAAATTTCTGAAAACAGGAAACAGAATGAAAACAATGTGACAGTTTTGTAATTATTTCTGAAAACAGGAAATGAAAACAGAAAACTGGAAACAAAGCAAACATGCCCCAAGTTTTCAGTTCCCATGGCAAGGTCCAAAATTATTCACCAAAACTTACCCCTCTTGCCAGAAACCAAAAAAAAAAAAAGTATTGGTGATATGGTGTACCACTCTGCATACCGCACAGATGAAACTTTACAAGTGACTTGACCTCTTCAGATTTGAGTCCCACCATGCAATATTTGTCAAACTAACTGATTGTTCTATTGGCTCAGTGCACAAATGAATGGTGTACCATTTGAACACAAGAATCTCTCCTTCAATTTCATGTTCCCTTTCTTAACTGATATACATATTTTACACACAAAAAAGTCTTTGAAAGAATCCCCCGACACCTTAATGAGAAAATCGTGGAGAAAAAATAACAGTACTCAACAACAAACCAGAACAAACATCTTGACAACTTTAAAACAGTAAATGATCACCTTGGACAAACATCGACAAAGCAGCACTAAGAGAAGCATTTGGCCTTAGCATTGCAAGCGGCAGTCCATTTGGTTCCCCAACTTTAGGCACCCATGTTCCCAAAGGTATTGAACCGATTGGTAGTTGAAGAATGGGCAACGAACCAGAGGAGTGTTTAAAATGCCTGCATATACCTGAAAATTAGGTCCATATATTAGCTACAACTTCCAACTTCCAAAACCATTTATCTATAGCCAATAGATCTAGAAGCTTACATTTTAGTATTCCTGACAGGGAAGCAAGATGTAGCAATTGAGGAAATGAACCATCCTCCGAAGAAGAATGGATGATAGGAACGGTTGACACCTTGTTTTGCAAAGCTTTCAAAGCAACATCATTTAGATATTCATGGGGCCCAGCCTGAAAATTAAATATAAAAACAGCAAGAAGTCAATCATAAAAGATTCAAGAGTTCACCTCCAGTCGTTTTCGATGGAGAGGGGGAATCATAATCAGAATGAAGTACAAGGAAAAATTCAACGTTACAACATAATGTTAAATCATCATAAAGCATATGAAAGCAGAAGGAGCCATAAAGATTTATTTATAATAAAAGAAATAATAAACAATATAGGGGAAAGGAATAATGGATAATTAGGAGAAAGAATGGAGCAGATTCATGACGCAATTGGTAGGACAAAATCACATGGCAAGCTACTGCTCGGAATTTAGAGATAAATACAACGGGACGATGGTATATCCTAGATTTTGGGCCTAACTCAACCCCACAAAACAGGCTTGTAAGGTGAGGATTGCCCAAGCCTTATAAGCACTACAAATACCATATCTCTAGGCGATGTAGGACTAAACACACCCCTCAAACCCAACACAATGAAGGTGCTAGGAGCTGCAATGAAGGCAGCTCAAAGTTGCCGCAATTAAGGTGACTAGGGGCAGGACCACAATTAAGGCGGCTTTCCAACACACACCCTCACGCCTAGGGCAATAGGCTTGGAGCGTGGACAATATGGGTAGCCCAATAACGGATCTAAGATAGGCTCTAATACCATCTTAGATTTTGGGCCTAACTCAACCCCACAAAACCGGCTTGTAAGGTGAGGATTGCCCAAGCTTTATAAGCACTACAAAGGTCATATCTCTAGGCGATATGGGACTAAACACACCCCTCAAACCCAACGCAATGAAGGTGCTAGGGGCTGCAATGAAGGCAGCTCAAAGTTGCCGCAATTAAGGCGACTAGGGGCGGGACCGCAATTAAGGCGGCTTTCCAACAGTATATGTCTAAATCGTTTACTAAAAAGTAGGTGTTTTATAGAGAATGAAAGTAGGTGTTTTATAGAGAATGATGAAGAAGAAACACCTCATAGACCCTACAGAAGACTCGAAAAGAACAAAAATAAACAGCCTCAAACATTCATTCACTGCCTGATTGGGTAATGTTTTATTCAGGGATAAAAGCACTTTGAGAGGGGGTTGGGATTCACCTCTGAAAAAAGCACTAGAAAATCTGATTGAGCCAATTTCTAAAACTGAATTTCGAAATAGAAAAAAAAAAAAAAAAGACTCTTTACAGTAAATGAGTAAATCACTTTTTGGCTTTACCAAAAAGCTTATCCAAACACTAAAACAACTTCCAATGAAGGGTCAAATCCTGATAGAGGAAGATTGCAAAGCGATACTTAAGTCTCCTACAGCTAGCAACAAAAGATTCCATAGCACAAGGCACCACAACAGGAGTAAGCATAAAAATAAAACCGAAAGTAGTTTATAGTACTGCAATGTAAAAAAGGAAATTTTTCGGTACAAACAACCTGCTCATAGCCTCAACACCATCTAGATATTAACAAAAATATAAACAGATAAATGCAATCTAAGAAAGAAATAGGCATAATTATGGGTCAATTTGAGGCTCAAACTCAAACTGGACTAACATTCACCAAATATACTGCAAAGCACACGTATCTCCCTTATACACTACATATATTTTAGACAGGCAAAATCGAACTTGTGGTTCTAAACTCTAGTCTGATTTCTAAAGTAAGATGATGTCTTGCTAATTTTTACTCACACATACATGCATACACACACACAGTTTGGTTTGCTTGACATTGTTTGGCTAGAATGCCCCAGCCCATGCAACAAATTGTACATTTTTTCCTGGTAAATCAAAAACCAAAAGAACCGATGCATTTTTTAAAATAAAACAAACCAGTAGTAAATACATTTTACCTAACTGTCATTTCAAGGTATTCATGTTATCTAGAACTTAATACTCATCAATCATGTTCCAAATGCATTCGGCATTCCTGAATATGATCAGAGTTTACAACCCTGAAGGCCTGAACCCTCAACTTGTATAAAAAGATGACAATCTTGCAAACACATGACATTGGATGAAAAACTACGATATATGAAAATTTTGCCACAACTGCTCAGGAGCACTTACATGAACAAAACGCCAAGGATTTGATCCCCCGTTACTTTCAAGTGTTCTGCGTGGCTGAAATTTTCTCTCTTTCCAGGCTGCTATAGTATGAGTCTCGAGTTGTTCTTCAGACAAATTTGTTCCATGATTCCCCAACTGAAATTATGCTTGTTAAACAAGTAATGAATTTACAGAAATACGCACCATGCATTCTGCTATAAGAGTAGGCTAGGATCATAGATACCAAAGTGTAGCAATGAGAAATCATGACAACATTATGTTATCGAGCACAGATAAACCATACATACAGAAGAACTAGAAGATATTTAACCAAAAGATCAAAGCGTCAAAGAGATTCCAGAATGCACATATTTCAAGGCTCTTTCCCTTAAAAATTTCTATTTTATTTTTGATAAAATTTCCCTTTTTAAAATATATTATATATGCCCAAATTATCTTATATGAGATCCATAAATGTATTATTAGCCTAAAATGATGATAACTGGATTGACTAGTGACAGCAAAAATACATATAAAATTAGAATCATTAATTGTTGTAAATATGTAATATGTAATTAGTAGCTTTTTGTATTAGGCCCATTAGTCAGGCCCATTAGTTAGGCTATATATTCAGATTAGTGATTGTACTCTTAACATAATCAATAATATTGAGAATACTTTTACACATGGTATCAAGAGCTCCCGATCTTGGGGGTCTTGCTTCCGCGGAAAAACCCTAGCCGCCTTCATTGCGGCCCCTCTTAGCTGCCTTCATTGCAGCGTTTGGCACTATCATTGTGCCCTTTTCAATCGCAGGTGTTATCACCAATTACTGCTCATCAGTACTGTTCACGCATTTACTGTTCACGGACCACTGTTCACGTGGTACTGTTCATCACGCCGCTGTCACTGTTCACCGACCACTGTTTGTTACTGTTCATCGCCGCTTTTGTTACTGTTCATCGGTGAGACGGAATTTGGATCTTAGGGAGGAAAATCCGAAAGATCCAATACTTACAAGCAGAGAAATCAATGAGTTGAATGATTTCTGATGCAAAATGAGTAAATAAATGCTGAGATAATATTCTGAGTTGTAGGGAGAAGAAGAGTTTGTTTGAAATGATGATTGATTCTTTCATTCAAGCTGCAGCATGCTAAATAGCAGCTGATTGTTACACTCAAGAGAGAGGAAATCATAACAAACTTCCCCAATACAAGGACACCTCAGCAATACATTTGCTGACTCAAATACTTCTAGATCATTCCTAACAGAAGATAAAAACAAGCAAATGGCAAGGAAAATAAACATATAATGGAAATGAAACATAGGATAAACTTGGAATTAATATTACAGCATAATAATGCTGTAACAATACCCTCCCCTTCAAGCACATCCTTGTCCTTAAGGCTGAAAGGGAAGAAACTTCTTGAAAGGATCATGGTGAAACTCCCAAGAGACATGCTCAGGAGGTAAATCCCTCCTAGTGACCAAACCCTTAGAAGTAGTATCCATCCTCTCTTAATCATTTTCCTATGCAAAATAGCCACATGTTCAACTCGTTTAAAAACTGACTGAGATCTACTAGATGGAAGGTGGGTAGTAGCAGAATTAACTTCTTGGTATAGCTTCAGCTGTGACACATGGAAAATGTTGTGAATCTCAGAATTGGGAAAATAAGTAGTGGAGTTGATCATCGAGGTTCCTTGTTTACTTAATAGGCATTCCATTACCCCAAGCTTCTGTTCCAATTTTAATTTATCAGAGTTTAGCAAAGACAACCCCAAGTCCAAGGTATATTTAAGATGCTTTTCCGCCATGGTATCACTTTCAAGTGACAAAATGTAATTCTTCAAGTAGGCCCTATAGATTGGTACAATGCCTTCGACCAAATGCTGGCCTACATTTTTCCTCAATATCTCATCACAGATTACCCAATTAGATTGCTCTTTGTGCCTTTCACAGTGGCTTCCACTGAATTCCCACAGTATAGTTAAAAGTCCAACTCTGATATTGGAATTTGAAATCAACTGTGACGTCTCTTTTTCTTCAAGGTAAGAATTCTCACTACGATCAATAGTTCCGGAGCAATAGTCTCTCATTGGTTTTGCCTTCGGCTGTCTACCCTTAGACTCAATTTGATTATTGGCATGTGAAAGAGTATCAACAAGTGCCCCAGAAGTTGCAGAATCATCAAAAGACACAAATTTCTGCTAAAGCCGTCTCAGAACTTGACTGAAATTGATGATTGTCCTGGGAAAATTTAGAGGAACAATTTGGGGCCCGTGCTTCAGTGTTATAAAATCTTATGATGAATGTGGTGAAGATCCAGAACAGAGTTTGCATAAGCTTAGAAAGAAAGAACCAAGGATAACCCGAGAAAAGATCTCTCTTTCGATGAAAAACATCCCAGTATATTCTATTAGGAAGAGTCCCCACAAACTTAACCAAACTCTCACTATCACAACACAAACCAAACCAGTTCTTAGAGTTACTCTTCCACCCATCATTTGTCAACTGGGAAATAAAACCCATAAATTTGCTATGCTCAAGAGTGGACAAAGACACAAAACCACAACACTCATAGAACCAATCAACAAGCAAATCCAAGGCATAATCCATATAAACTTCTACATACCAAGGGTTGTGAGAGAGATAAATCATGACAGAAGCATAAGCTTCTTGGAAGTGCTCCTCACCTCTAAAAAATAGATAAACCATCTGTGATATAAAACCAACTCTAATGTCATCAACTCTAAGCAACCCCTCAAGAGCAAATGGAGCAGGATAAGGCACCAAAGAAAAATTGGCTGACTGTAATAAATTGGCACTTTCGGTGAGACCCTTCGTGATGGTCACCGACAGATGTGGCCTGAGTGATGGTGCCGGAACGACGCCCCTGTCTGGTGGTTCTGGTGGCGGAGAAGGCGTGTGCTCCTTCATGCTGCTCGGAGGCCGGATAAACTGCCTTCTTGAAGACCTATCTCGCTTCGCAGAAGGAACAGAGCTCGACAAGCATTTGATGTTTGGCATTAACGGCGACGACGCTGCGGGGAACAAGGCACCGCTAGCAATTTCGCAACAAGGAAATGAAATTTCAGAGTGAGCCAGTGCCGCCATGGGCGGTGGAGCCATCTCCACTTGTTCATCAACAATTTCAGGGGCTGGATCTGCAATGGGTTTGTCTTCAATCTGCGATTCCTTTGTGCCGCCGTCACCGGTCATTGACAGATCGAAGAGAAATGGAGATGAATCACTGGAGAATGGGATTTTGGCCGGAGCTGTGGATGAAGCTGTGATTGGGAAGCCAAGTTTAAGTTGCTGACCTTCATCTTCCTGTTCCCCTGTGTAATCCTTCAACCCATCCATTCTTGTGAAACGAATTTCTGGAACCCTTGTTACATTGTGGTTCTGGGTTGAGCTTGGTGTTTTCTGGTTACAAATGGATGAACCCCCTTGCTGATGATGACCCCATCGTGCTCTGACCAAAGCTTTGATCTCATCTAAGCTTGTCACGAGTTGATCGAGCTTGGTCAGAGTTTCTTTGTTGTATTTTGTGATCTTCCATGACAGTCGCTCCATCGCTTCAAGTTCTGTTTGATCGTAAATTTTATCCTCCATGAGTAAGTATCAGGTAGCACCAGGTTGATGCTTTGATACCAATTGAGACGGAATTTGGATCTTAGGGAGGAAAATCCGAAAGATCCAATACTCACAAGCAGAGAAATCAATGAGTTGAATGATTTCTGATGCAACATGAGTAAATAAATGCTGAGATAATATTCTGAGTTGTAGGGAGAAGAAGAGTTTGTTTGAAATGATGATTGATTCTTTCATTCAAGCTGCAGCATGCTAAATAGCAGCTGATTGTTACACACACTCAAGAGAGAGGAAATCATAACAAACTTCCCCAATACAAGGACACCTCAGCAGTACATTTGCTGACTCAAATACTTCTAGATCATTCCTAACAGAAGATAAAAACAAGCAAATGGCAAGGAAAATAAACATATAATGGAAATGAAACATAGGATAAACTTGGAATTAATATTACAGCATAATAATGCTGTAACAATCGGCGCCGCTGTTACTGTTTGCTAATCACTGTTCACGCGGTACTGTTCATCGCTGCCACTGTTCACGCGGATGCTGTTCATCGCGAATACTGTTCGCGTCGGCACTGTTCATTGCTGTCGCTGTCCGCACGTGCACTGTTCATCAGATTGTTTTTTCTCCGCTTCTATGGCAGAAACTGAAGCGAAAATCTGTCAGATTGACTTGGATCGTTTGCGGACCCTTCTTGACTCTATCAGTAAGCCTTCTGGTTCTTGTTCTCTGGCAATGACTGGTAAGAGTTTTTGCTCCCGCTCCTTTACTGCCTCTGGTACTATCCCCAAGGATGCTTGGATTCTTGACTCTGGTGCCACTGATCATATGACCTTCCATTCCAAATTGTTCTCCTTTTATACCTCACCTTCTAGTATTCAATCTATTACTGTTGCTGATGGTTCTCATACCCGTGTGGTGGGTTCTGGAAATATTGAATTTCAATCTTCTTTAAAACTGGAAAATGTGCTTCATGTTCCCAAACTTTCCAATAACTTGATCTCTATTCATAAACTTACTCGAGACCAAAACTGTGCAGTAACTTTTTTCCCTTCTCATTGTGTTTTTCAGGATCTTGCCACGGGGAGGACAATTGGAGTTGCTAAGGAACAGGGAGGGTATTACTATTTGTCTGATGAAATAAATGGTCAGAAGGTGCTGTCTTCTTGCTTCCAGTCCGAGTCTCACTCTCCTCCATCACAGGTCTGGCTTCAGCACAAGCGTCTTGGACATCCTCCATTTTCTCTTATTAAATCTATGTTTCCGTCTTTGTTTTTACAACAATTTGTTGAGTCTTTTAAGTGTGATGTCTGTCAGTTTGCTAAACACCATCGTGTTTCTTTTCCTTCTAGTTTTAATAAAAGTGCTGAACCATTTGATCTTATACATTCTGATGTTTGGGGACCTGCCCCTATTTCCAATATTTCTGGTGCGAGACGGTTTGTTTCCTTTATTGATGATTGTACTCGAGTAACTTGGATTTTCTTGATGAAGGATAAATCAGAAGTACCTCAGCTTTTTGTTCATTTTTATCATATGGTCCAGACACAATTTGGGAAAGGCATTAAAAGATTACGTTCTGACAATGGGAAAGAGTATGCCAATCATAGTCTTTCAAGCTTTAATAGTAAACAGGGCATCATCCATGAATTTACATGTGTTGACACCCCGCAATAAAATGGGGTTGCAGAAAGAAAAAATCGCCACTTACTGGAAGTTGCTCGAGCCCTTCTCTTCCAAATGTCAGTCCCAAAGTCATATTGGGGAGAAGCATTATTGACTGCTACCTATCTGATTAATCGAATACCATCTCGTGTTCTAGGTAATGTTAGCCCTGTTCAGTTTATGCTCTCACACTTTCCTTCTGTTCATATCATGCAGAGTCTTGAGTCTCGGGTATTTGGTTGTGTTGCCTTTGTTCATGTTCATAAGCAGCATCGAACTAAGTTGGATTCTCGTGCAGTCAGATGTGTCTTTCTGGGTTATGCACCTAACAAAAAAGGGTACAAGTGCTATCATCCTTCTAGTCGTAAGTATTTTGTCTCTATGGATGTCACCTTTCATGAACATGTGTCGTTCTTCACTCGCCCTCAGCTTCAGGGGGAGAGTAATAATTTGGAATCTGAGTCTGAGTTTCTCATCCTTGGTCCTTGTCTTCCCAAGTCACCTACTGCTCAGTTACATGTTCCTCGGTTACCTGTTCCTGAATCACCTGCTTCTGAGCCACCTGTTTCTGAGTCACCTCCTTCGGAGTCTCCTGTTTATGGTTTTGTTCATGTTCCTCCTTTGGAAACTGTTTTGCAGGAATCAGCACCTTTAGCACCAGTAAAGAACAAAGCTAGTGAGCCAATATTGGTCTATCAGAGGAGACAAAAACCCAACCTGGTCCAGAAACAACTTCAACTGTCCGAACCGGAGGTAAGTATTGAAAACAATTTCCCCACTTCTGATTCCCATATTTCTGATACACTTGATCCTAATCCGGATGACTTACCAATTGCTTTGAGAAAAGGGAAAAGGTCGTGTGCCAAGGACCCTATTTCTCAATTTGTCTCCTCTAAACATCTTTCCCTGCAGCATCAGAGTTTTATTACAGCTGTTGACTCTGTGAGAATCCCAGCATCTGTCCAAGAGGCACTAAAGGATGTAAATTGGGTCCAAGCTATGGAAGAGGAGATGAAGGCACTTGAAAGGAATGGAACGTGGGAAATTGTTGAGAGGCCAGGGGGCAAGAAACTAGTTGGTTGCAGGTGGATCTATACAGTCAAGCACAAGTCAGATGGCACTCTTGATCGATACAAGGCAAGATTAGTGGCAAAGGGATATACTCAGACCTATGGCATTGATTATGAGGAGACGTTTGCTCCAGTTGCAAAGATGAACACTATTCGTATTTTACTTTCTCTTGCTGCCCATTCTGGGTGGGAATTACACCAGTTTGATGTCAAAAATGCTTTCTTGCATGGAGACTTAGAGGAGGAGGTGTACATGGAGATTCCCCCAGGATTTGGTCCCACAAGTGGAACAAACAAAGTGTGCAGATTGAGGAAGGCTTTATATGGGCTGAAACAGTCTCCCCGAGTATGGTTTGGAAGATTTACAAAAGCAATGGTGTGTCTGGGCTACAAGCAAAGCCAAGGAGATCATACACTTTTCTTCAAGCATTCACCGGGAGGAAAAGTGACTGTACTTCTTGTTTATGTGGATGATATTATTATTACAGGAGATGATCCGGTTGAGAGACAACTGCTCAAGAAAAAATTATCTGCAGAGTTTGAGATGAAGGACCTTGGGAAACTTAAGTATTTCTTGGGGATTGAAGTGGCCTACTCAAAACAAGGCATTTTCATTTCTCAAAGGAAATATGTTCTTGATCTTTTGCAGGAAACAGGCAAACTTAGATGTAAACCTGCAAGTGTTCCTATCGAGCAAAATCATAGAATGAGCACCGAAGAGGAGAGTGACAAGGTTGACAAGGTCCGATATCAGAGACTAGTGGGGAAGTTGATTTACTTAGCACACACTAGACCAGATTTAGCATATGCAGTCAGTGTTGTGAGTCAGTTCATGCATGATCCAAGGGTGAGACACTTACAGGCTGTAGATCGTATTCTGCAGTATCTCAAAGCCACTCCAGGGAGAGGACTTTTGTTCAAAAGAGGTGGAAGCTTGACTATGGAGGCTTATACTGATGCAGATTATGCAGGTTCGGTGAGTGATAGAAGGTCCACATCAGGCTATTGCACATTCTTGTGTGGGAACCTTGTCGCTTGGAGAAGTAAGAAGCAAAATGTAGTGGCTAGATCAAGTGCAGAAGCAGAGTTTAAAGCCATGGCACAAGGAATCTGTGAGCTATTGTGGATGAAAATTGTGCTTGATGACTTGAAGATAAAGTATGAGGGTCCTATGAAGTTGTTTTGTGACAATAAATCGGCTATCAGTATTGCTCATAATCCTGCTCAACATGACAGGACAAAACACATTGAGATAGACTGACACTCCATCAAGGAGAAGTTGGATAGTGGATTAATAACAACAGCCTACATTCCCTCTGGGCACCAACTAGCAGATGTGTTAACAAAGGGCTTGCCAACAGAAAGATTCGGTCAACTTACTTGCAAGCTGGGAATGATTGATATCCATTCACCAGCTTGAGGGGGAGTATTGTAAATATGTAATATGTAATTAGTAGCTTTTTGTATTAGGCCCATTAGTCAGGCCCATTAGTTAGGCTATATATTCAGATTAATGATTGTACTCTTAACACAATCAATACTATTGAGAATACTTTTACACATTAATGCTTGGAAAATTCTGGAAATCAAGTATCGTTATCATCCTTGTAATTTCTTTGAACTTCACATAGATTTAAGCCTCGATTAAGCTACCATATATTAAATTTTCATGTTCGACATTTTAAGTTTTCAATTTTTATCAATTCTTGACCAGTTGTTAAGTAGGTTAAAATGTGACTTCTACCAAAAACTGTCACGGGAGAGTTGCATAAACATTTTATTCCACACAAACCTCTTTCAATATTAGAATGAAGTCCATTGCACTAAGCACTCCGACAAACTGGCTCCTACCAAAATCCCAAAGAGGAGCCATAGAGACGCCCTGAAAGCAGATTATGTTACAATACAAACATAGAAGGTAAAAAATCAGCCATGCAGATGGATATACATTCCATGAGTATGGATGTGTGATCTCATTTAAAGAGAAAAACTACCTGTTAATAGATGGTGTAAAAGGGGGTAAAAATACCTGTTCATAAAGAACATGGAATGCTTGCTTAACGGGTAAATTTATATCCAAGGCAATGACCTGCAATTATAATAAACCAAAACAAGAAAAATGAGCTTACACCAAATAAGTCTCAAATTCTGGCACAAAAAAAATTTTGATAAGGGAGAAGTATTCAAACCTTCCCTGACTCAGGAAGCAACTCATAAGCAGTATGTGTAGATAAAAATACAGATATACGGTGGCGAGAGACCTCCAGATCAGACTCTGGAATCCTTGGATTAGCTTCCTGGTAAATGTCTAAAGTCAAGTAGCTTCTTCTGTAGCATAAAGTTTAAGACTACAAGGATTATGGAGTGACATCTAAACACCATATGTAATGAGACAAGGATATAGAAGAAAAAGGAAGATATTTGATTTCTCAAAGTAAAAAAGAAGATTACAAGATTCAATTACAAAAAACAACAAAGAAATTCGTCGAGAGTAGGGCTTTCCAATCCCTTTGTACTTATCTTACAAAGACTCCCTAAAAAGACCAGGGAAAACAACAAAAAAAGGCTGAAAAAATGATTCTGTCCGATATTAGACTTAAGGTCTGGGAAGAGTTATTTAAAATTCTAGCATTTCTCCCAAACCAAATACAAAAAAAGTAGCAACGTATCATAGATAGTAAACCACCATAGAGCCTTTCCCTTCTTAGTTATATCAAAGCACCTGAAGGCTGAAACTAATCAAAATAAATTGTTTCAAAAAAATGGGGAAGATGAGAATGTCCACAAAAATGCTCTATTATCGAAATCCATTACGGAAACAGCCAAACATAATAGGCCTTGCAAGTGAGTGAATTAATCCAGCAGGAATCAATTTGCCACTTTTGATTTTATTTTTTTTATTTTTTTACATATGCTACTGCGGTACAAGGATCAAAGCGAAGAAACCACTTATAGGTCATCATTATTTCTTCTAACTAGCCGAAAAATTCACCTTGCAATAAACTGACTTCAGTAATTTATTGAACTGGGATTTACAATCACATATATTGTTTTGTGAGTGCATTCATAATTCCTACAAATTTCCAGGTGAGGAAAGCGTTAGTTTTCTTTTTGGGAAGGGAGGCACACTGCTACATCCTCAGCAGAGCATTTGTGATAATCATTAGCAATTTATAACTTTAAAACCTCACTTATTTGTTGGACCATAGGATGAGCCCAAAAACCCATGGAGATCTGCATCTGATGGGCTAAGAGAAGAACCACATAAATGGGTTTGACACCACATCTTCACCTGAAATCTCTTAAGACATTAGGTCTCTGAGTCATTTCCACTTGTGTAGTCTTCAACTTATCAATTCCTTTCCAACGTGGGATTTTATCACCCACATCTTAGTATCTTACACTTGAAATTTTCAACAATCACTCCTCAAGTGTGAGTCCTTCACATACGGCCACCCTACCCTCGAGTGGAAGCCTTTCAAGTATGTGACAGTATCACAAGAGCCAAGCCCGCATCTCTTCCAAATCAGGCTGCACATGCTCTTCTTCATAATTGTAACATAACTGTCCATCACCTACAACGGAACATGTCACCTAGCCTCCACATTGCCAGAGAGACTTCCTACACAAGGGATCCACCAACTACCATCTTTTCTCCAATAATCATCTCAGCCGAACCATCGGCTTTGATATCACTTGTTGGGATTAGGGAGCCCAAACATGGTAATTTTCACCTTTAAACATTGGAGGTGCTAAAGTTGAGAAGGAAGTTTCAGATTGCATTGTGTATAGTAGGCCCTTAACTTTCACGTGGTCCCTTGAGAATAAAAGCTTTGATACTGATATTATAGAAGTTAAAATGGGTTAAAAGAGGGGCAAAATTGTACAGTCAATGTCTAATAGACCTATTTTTGTCTAGTATAAAATAAGACTATAGTAACTCAAAAATTAGCAAGAATGGGGGCGAAGACCCATGCTCGCCCCTTACTCCGTCCATGCATCCAAGCGCTAAAATATATGCAACAGCACAAGGGACAAAAGTGGGAAGGGAGAAGAAACTTACCACATGCCCAAAGACATCGTTATCAACCTCCATGTGGGATCTACCAGGTGTTTCAGCACTTAAGATGGTAGGTAAAATATCCGGTTCTCTCACTAAATAAATAGTATTCACCACTCCATAGTTCCCACTTACATATGGCTGCTGCTCATCATGCCGCCACTCACCATCCACATTAAATTTGTACTGCACGTATTTGGAAACGATATCATTCTTGTCAGTATGGATCAGTATGCTTATTTCAATATTTTCCAAAGATATCAGATATTATTGCAACAGGTGGAATATATTCCACATATCAACATTACATAAAAGAATGTGAAAGGCTAGAAAGTAAAATACATCATATTATAAATTTAATATCACATAAAATCTACTTAATAACATAAATATCTTTGTAACATCATAAGTCATAACGGAAAGCCTTATCAAAAGTTAACATAAATGAATCTAGATATGCTAAAAATGTGAGCATATAAGTGAGAACCCAACATACCCAAAGTCCTTAATTTAGTTACCCAAATTTTTAGACCTCCCAAATTAAGGAAATTTGTTCCCAAAAAAGACAGGATACTAATAGACTGATGAAAAATGAGTCATATAACACTAAAAATTCAGCAGAACTTACCAAAAAGTATCCTATAGTATTTTATTCATGTTTTATTCACGATAGAATAACTATTCCTCGGTGCTTTTTCCTAACAAGGAATTTTAATGATTGGTATCCAAATCTCACCTCACCCTTACCACATGGGCTTAGCTCAAGTGGTAACTGTCACTTGAAATTAACAATCTTCTTTTCTCATATCATTATATAGAATAAAGGGGGGGAGGTGGACAAGCAATATGAAGAGATACAAAAATCAGTATAATTAAAATTGCTCCTCCTAATCTAAAAATAAAGCTGGGTGATATCTGTGGGAAGTTATTTTGATGGATGGACTAAAGTAAAAAGAAAGTTTATAAGGGCTTTCGGTTTTAAGAATTGGAAAAATATGCAAGTCTAAACGAGATGTTGTGAAGTTTGACAGGGTGGCAACTCCAGCAATGACATGCTTCAAATTCATACATAAAAGGTATAAATAAAGGGTGGCCTAATCTACAATCTAGGTTATACTCAGGAAATGAAACATAAAGAATCACATGGTACCATGGAATACATCTTTAGTCTAACCTATCATCTTTAGTCCCCTTGCATGACTTCCTCCATAGTGAAGATGATCCAAACTACCCCAAATGTTTTCTCATTTCAAACCCAGCCATTAGCATTTACTTCTTCATCCCGATAACTCCAAAGGGAACCAGAGCCATACAATTCTTATTCCTCATACGAGGCCACACCGATTCTATCCCATCAATATGGTCATAAACAAAGAAGAGGAGCCCTGGTGCAACAATTAGAGTTGTCACCAGGTGACATGGAGGTCAAGGGTTCAAGTCATGTAAACAGCCTCTGACACAGGCAAGATAAGGCTGCCTACTATAGACCCACAATGTGGGTCTGACCCTTCTCTGGACCTGCACATAGTACAAACGTAGTAGCACCAGTTTGCCCTTTAATATAGTCATAAAGTGATACAAACTCCTAATGGAAGTTAAAAATTATCACAAATTTCCTTATTGTTTCTGCAATTATAAATGAAGTCTTAATCACACCTAAAGAAGTTTAAGGCAATTATTTACAAGCACTTTCCTCCTTTATAGTTTCCTTTTTACCCTGGCAACATGGGCAAACAAAACACAATGTTCTCGTCCCCCTGCTCTGATGGTCGAGTAGAAGGCGCATTCAGACCTAACAGTCACTGGCCACATATGACCACATTATATAAAAGTTTCAATCATACTCTAAGATTAGTTCCTTAGGTTTTCCAAATCCATAGAGGCCAAACAACCTGATGATATCCTGGCGCCAAGTTGCAAATAACTTGAAATACAGAAGGGCATCCCTCCATGGGAAACATAGGTATGTGTTCAGACCATCTGTGCATACACAAGTTATAGCATTAGTAAATTAATTCTAACATATAAAAAAACTATAAAACTCGTAAAATACAAAGGCAATCCCATCTATATCATGTTCAGTAACAAAGAACTAAGATCCGAATTCGATAATTCGAGTTCCTACCTCGTGAAAGAACCACTTAGAAATACCCTTCTTCCCCCATAAGGCCAAACAAACCGCTTTGGAATCAAAATGGGTCCTGAAACTCCACTTCCCTCATATCCTGTATCAGCTACCGAGGCAAACATTTCCGCAGAAATTCAACACCAACCATTCAAATTCCAAAGTAAACTCTCCAACTCAAACAACCAATAAAATCCACAAATCTCAACAATCAGAACAACTTAACATCACTCTCTGCCACGGGAATCCTCCACACAACAGAGCAGAGGACCCCACCTTATGACTCAAACATGCAGTGTACCTTCACAATCATCATATACACAACCTCTCACACACCCAACTGCAAAAATTAAATTTTTTTTGACACCCACTAAAATCAAACTCTGTGATCAACAATTCAGCACCTGAAAAAAAAAATTCAACCAACGAAAATTACAGGGACGTCAAAAAAATTTAAAGTAATTCAACAGTTTCCACCATTGAGTGGATACAATTTTCAGAGGCATAACGCAATTTGGGTGTAATCTATCAAAAAAAAAATGCGAACTTTACCGCGAGATTCGAAGCAGAAAACCTGAAATGAAATGGAGTTGAATAGAAGAGGATTTAGGTCAAAAGCAATAGAGAGAAAATGAGAGAAATTAAAGAGAAAGAGAAATTGGCATTTTAGAGAGGGAAATGCATTGTGTGTTTCATTTCACAGAGAGAATGGAATGAGAATGAGAATGGAAAGTTGGAAGAAGCGCAGACAGAAAAACGAGAGGAAGCATTTATTATAAAATTAAAAATTAAAATAAATTAATAAAAATGGGAAGCAGCAAGAAATACAAAATGAGCGGAGAATAAAGGGAGAAAGAAAGTGACGGAAACAAATGGCAAAATAAATACAATGGGAAGTAATAATGATGTGGTGGTTGGAAATGGATTTTCAACTGTTAATTTTTAGGTTAAAATAATGTTTTAGTCCCTATATGTGTCATTTATTTTTAAATTAGTCTATATATAAAAAATATTTTTATATTAGTCCCTACAAGTGCAATCACTACCAAATAAGTCCCTGACGTTTAACGCCGTTAACGACCGTTAATGACGATCATTAAGTTGATCCCTACATGTGTCACTCATTTTTAAATTGGTCCCTACATGTGTTACTCATTTTTAAATTGGTCCCTACATGTGTCACTCATTTTTAAACAAATGTTGGTGCCCCGGATTGATCCTTATATGTGTCACTCATTTTTAAATTGATCCCTATATGTGTCACGTATTTTTAAATTAGTTTCTACATGTTTCACTCATTTTTAAATTGGAAGATTCCTTCTCTCACCTCCTCCATCTTCTCTCTCCCTCTTTCAACTCTTCCTTTCCCCAAATTACCCCCGATTGTGCCTTAGCAGCCGTAATCTTCCGATTGGCCCACACTACCACCAACGGCGAGGTTTCGCGGCGATTCGGGATCACTCCAGCCTAGGCGTGCCGCGCGTTCTTCGTGGTTTGCAAAGCTGTTACTGAAAAATTGGGGCATTTGTTCGAGCTTCATATCGATTCTGGGAGAGTTGTTATGGAGAGCACAACAGCTTGCAGGCAAGCCTGTTGGAATCTTCAACAGCACTGGATTACACTCACTCAGTTGGTTCATCATCGAATGATATTTGTTCCGATCAGATATGAAAGTTGGTTAAAATTCCAACTGAGTGATTCTAGTAGGCTTGTCTGCAAGCTGTTGTATTTCATATCCACTCTGTGAGTGTAATCTGGTGCTGTAGAAGATTTCAGTAGGCTTGCCTGCAAGCTGTTGTGCTCTCCATAACAACCCTCACAGAATCGGTGCGAAGCTCGAACAAATGGCCCAATTTTTCACTAACGGCTTTGCAAACCATGAAGAACGCACGGCACGCCTCGGTTGGAGCGATCCCGAATCACCGCGAAACCTCGCCGTAGGGACTAATTTAAAAATGAGTGACACATGTAGGGACTAATTTAAAAATGAATGACACATTTAGGGACCAATTTAAAAATGAGTGACACATATAAGGACCAATCGGGGGCACCAGCATTTGTTTAAAAATGAGTGACACATGTAGGGACCAATTTAAAAATGAGTGACACATGTAGGGACCAACTTAATGATCGTCATTAACAGCAGTTAAACGGCAGGGACCTATTTGGTAACGGTTGCACGTATAGGGACTAATATAAAAATATTTTTTGTATAGGGACTAATTTAAAAATGAGTGACACGTATAGGGACTAAAACATTATTTTAACCTAATTTTTATTTTCTTTTTCTTTTACATTCACTAAATGCAGTAGGTCGAAATGGGAAGATGAAAATCGGATTACTCACATTTCAAGTTTACTTTTTAAATTCGATTCATCTCGTTGTTAAAATATGAAGCATTCGATTTTCATCCAATTGTTCTAACCTATCAAAGCAATTAATGTAGGAAAATTTCATTACAACAATCCGAGTCTGCAATGGTATCATTGGATTGGATCTCTTTTTTCCCTATGTTATAAGAAAAAAAGACATTGTCTCTTTCTGAAAGAAGAAGAGTATCCAAATCCGTATGGTAGTCACTACAAGAAAAAATTGGTATTACCGACGGTCAAAGATGGCCTTTGGCCGTCGCAAACAACAGAAATCCGTCGCAAAATGAGGGTTTCCGACGGATTTACGACAGCTCTGGATCCGTAGCTAATACAGTCGTCGCAAATTGTTTCCGGCAGTTTTTTAAGTGGTCATCGCAATTTCCGACAGACAAGGTCGTCGCAAAACTTTGTCCATTACCGACGGCTTGGCCATCGCAAAATGTTGCTCAATACAGACGGCTTGGCCGTCGCAAAACTTATCCCTGTACCGACGGCTTGGCTGCCGCAAACATTAAATAAATAATTAAATTATTTTATTTTTAATTAATTGATTAATTATTTAAAATTTAAATTAAGTTAAATTTTAATTAATTATTTAATATTTAATATAAAATTCATAATTTATTATAAACTTTATTTATTTATTTGTTAATTATAATATGATAAATCAATAATAATTTTAAATGATAAATAAATAATAATTTTAAATGATAAATAAAATTCATAACTAAAAACAAAATATTTTGACAAAGAGTTCGTACATCATACAAAATGAAATCTAATCCTAAAAAAGTAATAATCCTCTCTATAGCCCTGCAACAAATCCTCAAAGGATGGCTCCCCCTCATCCCCATGCTGATGACCCTCAAGCTGGGACGGGGGTGGCTGGGGTGACGGCGACTGCGACTGAGGGGTGCTGTGAAGGTGCTGGTCCTGCTGCGATTGTGGTTGAGCCAGTGGGTCCTAAACGCATTAAGAGCTCTCTCTCTCTCTCTGTGTGTAGCTGTCATCATTTGCATCTGTTCCATAATCCGACGCTCACGCTCGGCCATCTGCGTCAACAACTGCTGATGTCTCTCCTCATGAGCTGTCAATCTCTGCCGCATCTTGACCATCTCCGCAGACTCCTGAGACTGGCATACCCTCCTGGACGATGCTCGACTCTTCTCAGTGAAGACGCTGGAGCACTCGCGTCGATAGTTGCTGGCGAGGTCTCCTATACCGTATATGTGACCCTTCTTATTGCCGGCAGCAAGCTCGACCCATGTCTGCAACTCCACTCGGGTCTCCGCCTCTAGGTCAAGTGTGGTGATAGGGGAAGATGAGGCTGCCTGAGACCGAACCTGAGATAACGTAGCCTCATACTCCACCTATTATTAGCAATAACGCACACCAACACACGATATTACCATAATTCTTTAATATATAAAATAAAAATAATTACCAATAAAGAGACATGTAAATCATCTTAGTGCGTCTAAAGCGCTCATCTACAAACTCATTAGTACCCTTCCTAGTATGAGTCCGAGCATGCAGCTCATTCGACTTGACGCTATGACCAAGCTTCTTTGCCTGCACTAAAAAAAACTTGTTATAACTAATAATGACAAATAATGTTTCACATTCTAACTATAAAGACATATGTAAATGAATTCACAAAATATGATATTTTAAGTTACAAGACGTTTAGCATGCTCTTGCTGATTGATGCAGCCGCCAGTGCGTAGGCTCCCACCTTTCTCCGAGGCCCTGTTGAGCTTTGCCTGGGCGGATAATTTTCTGGAATTCAGGTGTAGCCCGGTAAGCATATAGCTCATCGGAAATAGACCTTCGCAAATTGGACCGATTATTGTAGTGAGTAAAGCAACACAAGAGATCTAAAACTAGTAAAAAAAAAAAAAAACTAAAAATGACAAAATTTAAGTTGAAAACTACAAACCAAAAGTATATAGTAATTTTGTGTAATATTTTTTATAGTATTTATTCGGAAAACATATTTAAAATAAATTTTATATTATTAAATCGTTTTGAAAGATAATCTTATTTAATTATAAAAATAAGATATTTCTTTCATTTTATACTATTAAATCTGTACCACATCAATTATAACGTTAAAAATGTAGATAATATTGAAGATATTAATTGTCCATTTACCCAGAGGTGGGAATAGGTGACAAGCTTCTAGTCTAATCTATTTAACAAAAAGGTCAGATTTTAAATTAAAAAAAACATATATTTATAAAAGTCAGTCTACCCACGTACACCTCTACACACATAAGCATGCATGCACATTGATAGGTTTAATAAAAGTATTTAAGTTGATGTGTCTAATTAATTATATTTCATTAACAACTTGAGTTTATATAAATTTGCTTTAGTGAGAGATATTGACAAAAAAATTTGGAAGGCGGGTAGCAAATTAAGAAAAGAAAGGAAAGAAAGAAAAACGAGATTCATCTTTACTACAAAATCTCACAATAACACATGAGTATTTTCAAAATGCTCTAATCAATTCAAACTTACTTTAGACAAAAAGTATTTTCAATCAACATCTATATACAAGTATTGGGGATTTATGATACACTTGAAGCAATAAGTTTCTACAAATAAAAATCTAAGAATTTTAGTACATAAATAAATATGTTAATTCATTTAGAGAAAGAAATAAAGTACATGTTTGGTTTATAGTTGAGAAACTACAAACAAATGTTTGGGATAAAGTATTTATAAAATTCAATTGGGGCAAACATATTTTTAGACCTCAAAAGAAAGTTTGCAACGATAAATCAAATATAGCCAAAGAATACTCAATTTGACTACAAAGGAGTAATTAAGTAAAGCCAATATAACAAGTTGACAGAAAAAACATTTATTGAATTGAATTGAAACGTGGTTGGGATGAGAGATCCCACTAAAGGTGGCCAGCCAGATTCCCCAACGGAATGAAGTCGGTTGATACTTCGCACATATGTCATGGTAACAAAAAAAAAAGATTTATTAAATTCAAAATAGCATTTTTAAAACAAACATTATAACGTATAAAAAAAGAAGGACAATAGTTATCAATGATATTACGTAATAGTTATAAATGCCATTACATAAGTAGTTGCGGGAAGTACGGGCTAAACGACAATTGAACTTTAATCAACGTAGTTATATTTTTGCTTAATGAAGTTTTGGTCCCTGAAAAAATAGGTTATTTTAGTTTTAGTCCCTATCTTTTTTTTTTTCTTTTTTGCTTTGCTTTTGGTCACTCTAACTTTTTTTATTTCGAAATAAGTCTCTATCGTCAACTGTTACCGAAATAGACAACTATAAACACGAGAAGGGGGGTTGAATTGTGTTTATCAGACTTTGGATATAAGTTAAAAACTTTTTCTCACACAGAAGCTAGGGACAGACAAGTGTTTTAATAAAGCACAGACAAGTGACTTGTCTGATGGTTTTTCACAGAAAACACACAAGCATGAAAGATTAAAACTTGTTTAATATTTACACTTGAACCCCGTTAGTTAGTTAGTTAACAGATAAGATAAACACAATAACTAAAGGATCCGTTTGATTCGCCTTTCAGTACAATACAGGACATAACAAAGAGAACAGCACAGAACAACTAGTTGAGTCACAGCACAAAAAGTTATGATGTATGATATTTGCTAATCGATGTACAGCGCAAATAATTTTGTACCAAAATAACATGTGTTTACTAAAATATCCTTTCATTAAAATAATGTTTTTTATTTGTATTTTTCCCCAATTCTTTTCACCTTCTTCATCACCCCCCAACTAACCAACTTTTCTTTCCACAGTTAAGTACCCAGAGTCTTCCTCTCCTCCATTGTAGCACCATTTAAGCTATCCAGAATATCCTTTCTTCATTTTCTCACCCACCCACCCAACATTTCTTTCCATTTCAAGCAACAAGAAAGAGAGGTCCAAGATTAGTACAATACGACGCACAGAGAAGGTCAATCCACAGTGGCGGTGCGTGACTGAAACTACAGTGGCGATGCGGCGGATCTTCTACGTGTGGAGAACGGTGGAGCGGCGGAGTTGTGGAGCATATCTAGATTGGAGAACGACATATCTGTGTGTAGAGGACGGCGGAACGACGGAGCAGAAATGTGCATCGAAGATGAATGTCGGCTCCGAGGCGGTGGCTATGGACTGGACTGTCACGGTGGTTCTGGACTAAAACATTGGGAGCTGGGTTACTGGGGAAGACGTGGTGAGTATGAGAGGGGGATGGGAAGGACAATTTCGACATTTTATTTGCTTGTACATTGGACAAAAATTTGTCCCCAAGTAAAGTAAGTAACAAGTATTTGCATTTTTGTTCTGTCCTTTGGTCCCTTTTTTGTACTATCCCACACCTATTTTTAAAAATCAAACACAGGACAAGTGATGTTGTGCTGTGCTGTCCCTTGATTTATTGCAAATCAAACGGGCCCAAAGAGATAAGGATAGAGAAAGACACAATTATTTTATCCTGGTTCACCCCTTAACAACTAGGGCTACGTCTAGTCCTTGGTAGCACCAAGTTTTCTCCACTATAATTGATCAAGTTACAGACACCGAGTATTCTTTGCACACCTAGCCTCTCTAGGCTTCAAGACAAGTATTATTTGCACACCTAGCCTCTTCAGGCTCACTCAGGTTTGATTGAGAAGGGTTTGCAAGTCTTTAACTAACACTCAAAAGAGTGAATTAAATGTGAAGTATAGAAAGACTGCATAATAACTTCAAATGATTGAAGAATACAGATTCAAAGAATGAAAAAATAAATGCGCGGAGTAATGGCTCATTGAATGTTGTGTTCTCTATATCTTCATCTTCAATGACTTCTCTATTTATAGGCTTCAATCATTTTGAATCTATTAGAGATATTCCTTCTATTTTTTGGATTTGAGTTGAGCTCCATTAAATGCAATAGAGTCGTTCTGGGCAACCATTTAATGTATAGGAACGTTGGTTGTGCTCTAACAGAGAAGGGCAATGCTTTATGCTTTGTGCAGCAGCCAAAACAGAGTTGTTCAGGTTGCTTTTGTACTTTACTGAGCACATTTCTCTTTTTGTACTACTTCGGATGTACTAGGGAATAAAGCATATTGGAAGCACTCATTTTTCTGAGTTCCAAGGTTGCTTGAGTGTTTGACCTTCTGAAGTTCTTGATCCTCGTGAGACAAAGCTTCAATAACCTCTGACTGAGTGGACAGCTCTTAAAAGTTCCTCTGTCCTTGCGTGTTCCACATCGAAGGACCAGAGATGGGTGAGAGCTTCATTAGACAAGTTGACCAAAAGTCAACAATCCATTTGAGTCAGCAGAAAAATTGACTTTACTCATTAGACGAGTGTTCTCCACGTTTGACCAAGATAGTCTTAGGGCAGACAAGTGATAAAAATACTTGAAAAGATAATCTGCGCACTAGGTAGACAGGTCAGCAACCAATATGGAGTTCAATTAACTCATTGATAAATGTTTAGTTTTCATCAAAACTAGGGCAAATGCACATCAGACATTTAGAGACTTAATAATCTCCCCCCTTTTTTATGATGACAAACATTTAGATGATTTAATGAACCTATACAGACAGGTTAATATTTTTGGATTAGAAGATGTATGCAGACAGGTATTAAAACACTGTTTGAAGACTTCTGCATGAAACATCAGAGTATTGAAAGACAATTGATTTATCAAAGCTTACTTTGTCAAATTTGGATTAATTAGAGTTATCAGAGCAGTAGAGATCACCAAGGTTCATTTAAGATCTTAGAGACAGGTTTAAAGTTCATGATCTGCTAAGACAAGTTAAGGTTCATGCTATCAATCTTTATCATTTTTCTTCCCCTTTTGGCATCAGCAAAAAGGAAACATAGGAGGCAGAAAAACAAAACAATAAATACAAGATATAAAAGATAAAGTTTTATTAATAATCATCAGCTTGTACAAGGCAAGTTTTGAGTTACAAAACCTATTGAGGCCTACTTAAAAGAAAAAACAGAGATTCTACTCTAGCTTCTAAAAAAATCCTAGCACGCCTTTCTTCATCCAGTTTCCTAAGGGTAGCATCCAGCTAGGTCTGTTGAGAAGCAAAAGCATCTTGCAGCTGATTGAAGCTTCTGATGTCCACATACTCAGGTCTTGCAACTTCTGAGGTGACAACAGTTGATAGATCGGACTTGTCTGAGTGCCAAGGCAAGGCTAACACAGGAGGTGAACTGGGTATAAAGAAGGGTGTAAAGATCCTTGGGAAGGTAGAGAGTGAAGAAAAAGGGTAGAAAAGCAATTTTGAACAAAGGTCTGATTTTAACAAAATCTACCTCAAGTGGAGAGAAAATTGAGGATAGAAGTTCAAACAAAGACAGATAGGTGATGGTAATAGGCTTAGGAGCGGAAGCAGTTTAGCAACAACAGAAGGGGGTAAAGGTAGCAAAGTATCTATATACGCAAAGAAAGATTCTGGACCAATAAGAAGCATGAAAAAGTATCTAGAAGGTGTGGGTAGCATTCCTACAGAAGGGGAGTAGCATCTACCAGAAGTAGGGTGAATGAAAACAATAATAGGGGTAGAAAAGAAAATTTCCCTACGAGAACTAGTAAAGCGAGGTGGAGGTGGAGGAATGATAGACAGGTTAGAAAAGCTTGCAGGCATGAGACTGTGCAAGTCAGATACAAACAAACTTGATGAATTGCCAGCTTGTTCTCTAGGGGTATCATCCCTATGAATAATATTGTACTGACAAACATCAAACACTATAGTGTATGTGGAAGTTTGGGTAGTGTGGGCAGAGACAGGTGAAGAGTCATGTGCAAGGGGGTTGACAGAAAGGGTTGGAGGAGAGGAGACCGGGGGGGGGGGGGGGGGGGGGGGTATGAGGATACCTTGATGAACAGGTGATGATGGTGAGGGAGGTCATGATGAGGGAAGAACAACTTGGTTTTCTGACATCCTCAGCTTTTTCCTTGGCTTAGGTGGATGTAAAGGATCCACCAAGGAATATACAACTGTCTGTGCTCCAATAGACAGGTCTTGTTTGTTCAGTTGCAGCAGCAACTTCCACTTCAGTAGAAGGGGCCACAGCAGCAGGTGCAGGGTAGCCTGACCTTTATTTTTTGGGTATTAATACCAGGCAAAGAACCTTCTTATCCTTGGGCTCCTCTAAGGGTCTTGTCATCTGCTCCCCTGGGTAGGTACTTCCTCTCTATTGGGTGCAAACATGACTTGTCTGTCCTTAGTAGAGGTCTTCACCAGCCTTCTTCTCTTGTCTGTCTTAACAGACTCAACTTCAGATGCCTCAGCCTCTTTAGCCTTCCTCTTAGGAGAGAGTTTCCTCCTTCTGAATCTTAGAGGCTTAACACTCAGCAGTTTCTGAAGATGCAGAGGGCTTCTCGAACTCAGGTCTTTGGTCTTGTCTGACCACTTTCCTAGCAGACTTCCATATGCCTTCTGAGATGGGAATTACCTCAGACTCATATGTTGATTCAGCTGTCTGCTTCTTATCAGCAGCTTCATCCTTCTTCTCTTCCGAATCCTTGAGGGGCCAACCAGAGGAATTCCTGGGATTTTCATCATAGACAGGGTCTTCTTGTTTATAGGTAGAGTCTTGTCTGACCACTTTCCCAGCAGACTTCGATATGCCTTCTGAGATGGGAATTACCTCAGACTCATATGTTGATTCAGCTGTCTGCTTCTTATCAGCAGCTTCATCCTTCTTCTCTTCCGAATCCTTGAGGGGCCAACCAGAGGAATTCCTGGGATTTTCATCATAGACAGGGTCTTCTTGTTTATAGGTAGAGTCATGTGTATGAACTCTCCATCTCCAGGAACAAAGAGTCTGTTCCTAAATAGTCTTGTCAACAGCATACCATAAGGAAAGATTTGCATGGATGGCCTCTTGATCGTGAACTCAAGATGAGTGAATATGAAGTCATTCAGATCAATTTTAATCCTGTGGATCAGGTGATACAAGACAAACTTGTCCATTTTTGAGACATTGTCTCTGGACCCTTTCCTAGGCATCACACACTTACTACAAAAAAACATCTCTATAGCGACCCAAAAAATCGGTTGCTAATCCATGAAATTCGGTCGCTATTAGTGTTAGCGACCGATCCTCAGTGGTCTCGAAAACCCTAGTCGCTAATTAAATAGCGACCGCTTTTTCACACCGGTCGCTAATAGCAATCGAATATTCGGCTGCTATTGTAGTGGCTGGCGCTTTGGTCACGTTAGCGGCTAGTATTCAATTACCCTAGCCAAAATTGTGACACCCTTCTACCCAACATGTTATAAAGCACTTATGGTAAAAGCAATTAAAAGAAAAACATGCAATTACTGAATAAAAATAAAACAGGTGCCCATGGGTAGAAAAGTCCCACATGAACCAGTTCACAACCGCGGAAAATACAAATCAAGTTTAAAACAAATAAGCATAAAGAAAATAATAACAAACATCCCAACCCGATGTCACAACAGAGCTGGTACAACCGTTCCGTACATCACGGAAAAACAACTAGACAAACTAACTAGCAAAACGAAAGGCCCTAACTATGAGTGGCGGCTCCTCAGAGTCACTCCTCTCCGGGCTGCTCGTCATCCTCTGCAAAATGCCGATCAGGCCAAACACAAACAATAACAGGGAGTAAGATTCATGTAAACATATACAGCATAGGAATAGTACGCAAGGTAAACATACAACATAGGCATACATCAACATCCAACAGTACTATATCAATCAAGTATGCTATGCTGTGCAATGCATCAACTACTCCACTACTCCAACTATGCATGTGGATCCAAACTAACTCAGGATGAACGACTTTGGAGTTACATATCCGTATTGGCCATAAAAGCACCAACACCGGTAGTTCACCAAACCTTGGGTGAACCCCATGGATAGCCAACACATCAAACCGTGGATGCCTCATCACGGGGGGCCTAGGTCACCAAACCTTGGGTGACCTACCGTGGATGGCCAGATCACCGTACTCTCGGGAGATCTCCCCTATGTCGAACCTCCCCCATCAACAACTCCAATGCTCTATGCAAATGGCACAACAACAAACAATCTCAATCACCTCCTTGCTTGGGCCATGAAGCTCCCAAGACTTCAACATCAACATCCAACGTAACCTTAGACCCAAACCACGGGGTCAAGGCTCCCTTGGCCAATAAGCACCAAGGTTCAACTCAACGTGCTTGGGTCAATAAACACCCAAGACTTCAACTCATCAACATGCAGTAACCCAACGGATACCGACTTATCTCTTTATTATCTTAACCATCTTAGATAATTATTAACCAGGTTGTCTAATCTTTCTCTTTGATTAGCTATCTCAACTTATCAGCATTGGGGAATGGGGTTTAAAACCCCTTAAGTCCTTTAATTGTATTTCTGTCCAGGAGGGGTCAGCACGGTGGTGCTTAAACCCCAGCACGGTCGTGCTTGGACACGTGAGGGCGTGCTGCCCTTTTAAGTGAAGCACGGTCGTGCTTCACACTCAGCACGGTCATGCTCAGAAGCACGGTCGTGCTGTTTGACCTGCACGGCCGTGCTGAACAGCGCGACCATTTTCCAGAATTCAAATGGGAGCACGGTCGTGCTCCCTGTTCAGCATGGTCGTGCTCATCGCGTGACAGTGCTGTTCTGGGCAGGGTTTCCACACAGAATTCCAACCAATTATGTTAGGGATTAATTCCCTTAACTTAACACGTTTTTACACCTAAAATAATCAATTAACATGTTTTATCAACCAACCCATCATCGTAGCAATCCAACAGCAACAACATAATTAAATCATAACATCACCCAATGATAACACCAATCATCATATCATATCATATTAATACCCAACATGTCCATAACATACATAAAACAACACAATCAACCAAATATAGCATGTTATTGACAGAAACAGAATTTAACATGTAAATACATCATACAATGACACCGGGGTCATGGGGACCCCCTTTACCTTACACTAACTCACTGCCTAATGATTACAATCCCTTCTCCCCATACCTGGATTGAAGGTAGCTCCATCAATTGCTAAACGGCAAACTGAATCCTTCCCTCCGAGCAGCTCACAACTCTAAGCCTTGGAACAAACATAAACAAAAGATCAGTTTCCGATTCTAAACGAGAAAAGGAAACACAAAAGGAAAGACCTTACCTCTATATACGTCAAGCACAGAAGAAACAGGGCTTCCCAAGGATCTTCAATACTCAAGAAACTGAATAAGTTTGTTGGAAAAAAAGGGAAGAAGCACACTCAGCCGCAATGGAGGCTGCTGTCACTGGAAAGGTAGGGTTTCACGTCAACCCTCGGTTTCTGTGCCAAACGTATATAGCATGTGCTTGAGCACGGTCGTGCTCACCCTTGAGCAGGGTCGTGCTCAACTTAGCGTCAGCGAGACGCGATCAGCACAATGAGCACGGGCGTGCTCAACTTAAAATCAGAAACACGCTTCTGACTCTAAGTACGGGCGTGCTGGCTAATGAGCACGGGCGTGCTCATGTACCAGAAAGGGACTTTTAAGCAAAAATCCCACTTAACCCTTAACCAACACTTTTAAAATAATAAAGCTAGCTTTATAAAAACATTTTATGAAAAACAGGGTGTTACAAAAATAGCGACCGATAAGTTAGTGGCTAATTCGGTCGCTGGTTTTCAATGACCCTAGCCATAATAGCGACCGATACCGTAGTGGCTAATTCGGTCGCTAAAGTTATGAATTTATATATATTTTTTAAATGATATACTATACTTTTTTTTTGCTATTAATATAATATTATATTAATCATGGAAATTAATTTATTAATGTTTTAATATTATAATTAACCCTAATAATAATATTTAAACAAAAATTAAATTGCATTTAAATAAAATTGTTACACAAATAAATAAAAGTACTTTCACCTAAATAAATAAAAGTACTATACCATCCATGCAAGCAAAAATTCATGACATAAAGAAACATCCACAAAAAGTACTAATAGTCAACGAAAATTTAACAGTACAATCAAAATAGTCAAGATCATGACGGAGGTAGGTCGTCGTCCTGCTGTGCATCAGCGTCGGCATCCTCCTTGTCGTCCTTTGCAGCAGGCAGTGGTGGTGGTGGTGGTACAGGCAGCTGAAGATGCAGGTGAGACAAGATGTATCCAGCAGTACCTTGATAAGCTTCCAGCTTATCTAGTTTTACAGCTAGAAAGGAAAAGGTTCCGATGCCAATTGAGCGATTTAACCTCACTAAACACCCAAATTTGGCTTCTTTTGTCCCTAAGCAAGTTTTTGAG
Organism: Echinosophora koreensis; assembly: GCA_035048595.1. Lineage (NCBI taxonomy): Eukaryota > Viridiplantae > Streptophyta > Magnoliopsida > Fabales > Fabaceae > Echinosophora > Echinosophora koreensis. The sequence goes on from JAPCYP010000078.1 coordinate 2,373,193, forward strand.
TTTCCTAAGTAGTTTTAAGGATATTTTAGTTAATTTTGAGTCAATAAAGCATTAATTGCCATTTTTGTATTCCATGTTAAAAGTGAAGCTCGAGGAAGCTCGGAAAAAATGAAGAAAACAAGCAAAAGAGTAAAATTGGCCGTTCGCCTCGTGAACAGAAGCTAGCCTTACGAGCCAGAGGAGCAGATTAAGCAGGAACAGGCAGCCATTCAGCCTCGCCTCGCGAGGCAGTGTTCGCCTCGTTAGCCAGACTCAGGGAATTGAAGACCATTCTGTCTCGCCTCGCGAAGGATCCAAATTTGAATTGACGCCAACTTAAGATTCGACTCGCGACTCCCTGCTCTCCCCACGAGCGCGCGCAAATCCCAAATATTATAAATAGCTTGTTTTAGGTCAGAGAGGAGAAGCTTTGAATTGTGATTGTAATCCTAGTTTGCTTAGAGTTGTGTAGTGAGTTTTATTTCAGTTTCTTTGAGGATGAATGCTTTCAATACTTTGATCATTCTTTTCAACTCTATGAGGAACTAATCCTCTATTCTAAGGGAACGATGAAGCCACCTTTGATGGCATAGTTTATCCAACCAATAATTTCTTATCCCCTTGTCTCTTTTCTTGTTTCTTAATTCTGATTTGTTTGTGGTAATTATATGCACGCATGGTTAACTAGTCTAGTGCGATGATACTGACAGGCAATTCGTACTTAGGACATGAATTAAGAACACCGTTTGAATATTACTAGGGATAGAATAGGAAAGTTGCAATCACTATAAGGAACCAAGAAATTAAAGAATCTAATTGTGAGTTGAATATATTGGCAGATTGACAACTTGCAATCGTAGATATTTCCTTTTGAAAATCGGCAGTGACATTAGGATAATTGAGGGTTCCTGGTTGACAAAGAAATTAAATTGAAGATAGGGAAAAAGAGATAAATGCTTGGGTAACTTGCTTGATAGGGTAGGTGGATTTGTGACCTTAGAGCCTTAGTCATTAATTAATTCTCGTTGTTATCTGTTAGCGCAATTTAGATAATTGATCTTGTTATCTTTGCTTATCTGATTTTCTCTCTCTTCTCAACCGCTTGTTATTCATTTAGTCAAACGATTTGAATCACCTCGATAAATTGGTTAAATTGGTCTTCCAATCCTTGTGTTCGACCTCGGTATTTACTTACCGTGTCTTATTACATGCAACGAAATGGTACACTTGCCGGATCGTCAACAAGTTTTTAGCGCCGTTGCCGAGGATTGGAACAACCAATTTTCCTAATTTTCAGGAAATTCAATTCTCTTGATTGAGCAATTTTTAATTTTATTTTTCTGCAAATTTATTTATTTTTACCAGTGTTATCAAACTCGGACCGGACCTGCCGGTCGGACCGGTTCGGCCGGGAACCGGACCCATGGCCGGTCCAGTTATCGTATCAGACCGTATGAGCTCTGAACCAGTGCTGACATCATCGAACCAAGGTCGAACCGGATCAAACCCGCTGAACCGGTATTGGTTGAATTGCCGAGTTGACAGGCTGTCACACACGTGTGCACGCGGTCCAACGCTGTCCACCCACGCCCATGAGCGCCTGACCAGCAAATTCGAAATTCAGTGCAAATTTCCAAAACTTGCAAGCGGGGAGGATCGAACCTTGGTGCCCGAGGTTAAATGCATGGAGCTACATCGCTGGGCCACGGAAGTCAGCTGCTACATTGTTTGCAAATATTATATATATATATATACATAACTTCACAATAAAATTTATATATTTAATATATACCGGTTCAGCCCGTTCAACCATTGACTCACTGGTTCAACCAGTAACCCATTAACCCGGTGCCATGACCGAGTCGATGGCCAGTCCGATTTTAATAACATTGATTTTTACTTCTTTGATCCCGCTTGGTCTTGCCTTGTTTTTGTGTATGCGAGGTACCCTTTCACAGGAACACTTGCTATACGTTCTAGAGATCACCAAGACCAAGAAGAGGTACAGGAAGGAACTTAGAGAGAGTGAAAGGCTTGAAGCGAACCAACTCATCAATCTTGAAGGGATGGCAGAAGGAGATCCTCCACCCTACAAGCCTCTTTATGAGTACAATCTTCCTCACTTGGATGATTGTGCTTCGAGTGTTGTTAGGCCTCCCATCACGACCAATTCTTTTGAAATGAGGGAAGGTGCTCTGCGTGGGGTACAAAACAATCAATTTGATGGAAGTGCATACCAAGATCCTCACAGGCATATTACTCACTTCTTGGAGATTTCCGATATGTTCAAAACTCCAGGAGTTGCAGGTGACGCCTTTCGTTTGCGACTATTCCTTTTCTCTCTTCGGGATAGAGCACGTGATTGGTTAGACTTGCACTTGGATCGTGCTAGAATCACTACTTGGGAACAAATGGCTCAGAAGTTCCTCACTAGATTTTTCCCTCCTCAGAAAGCGGCACAGTTGAAAATAGTCGTCACTTCCTTCAAGCAACATGATGATGAGTCCTACGATGAAGCTTGGGAAAGGTATAATGTACTTTTGAGATGATGCCCTTCATCCTACTTTGACTTGGTAACAAAGGTACAACACTTCTTTAATGGGTTGAAGGGTCGCGATCAAATGAACTGTGACGCCGCAGCTAGCGGTTCTTTCTCTTACAAATCAGCAGAGGACGGTTGGGCTTTATTAGAGAAGATGTCCAGGAATGATTATAACCGCAGTACGGGCACTTCTAATGCTTCCTGAATCAGTACCGCATCACTAGAGGCTATTCTTGAACAGAACACACTCTTGAAGAAGCAATGTGAGGGACTGTCTAGCAAGATGAAGGTTAATGCAGTACAAGAAGGCTTGCCTCCGGGGTGTGATTTTTGTAATGGTGATCGTGATAATGAGAGTTGTCCCATAAATTTTTCACAAGAACATGTGGACTCGTGTCACAACTTTTATGACACAGTGCCACAGAACAACTATCAGAGGAATAGGCAGAATGACTATAATTAGAATCGGGGGTACATTAGGAGAGACCATCCAGGTTTCACTTGAAGCAACACTAGTGGTGGTCTAGCCAGGCAACAACAACAGAATCAGAGGCCAAACTATGGAATTCAACAGCACAACACCCAACAGGCTCTCCCTCAACCTACTCAATTGCAAATCACAGATGGTGGGAAGCAGACTTGGGAAGTGGCCTTTGAGAAATTAGCCAGTCATACTAGCACGGCCATTGAGAAGCTGACAGTGCACATTGATACCTCCATTGAGAAGCTAGCAACTCACACAGGGTTGGCAATCCAACTCTTGGAAACTCAAGTATCTCAGCTAGCCAAACAAATGAATAAGCGTCTTCCAGGCACTTTTCTGGGCAACGCAGAGAACAACCCCAAGGCCCAATGCAATGCTACATCCACTAGAAGTGGTAAGGTGTTGGAACCAAAGGGGAATCCCTTGAAGGACAATAAAGTTGAAACTCCAGAACAACCACAAGAGGAGAAGGAGCAAGCTAAGGAAGATGAGGTGGCTAGTGAAAAGGTGTCGGAGCAAGGGGTAAGGTTGAAATTAATAGATGAAGAATTCCGAAAGAAGAAGTGGGTTGAGCCCCAAGACCTTCGTCCCTTCATGAAGGTACCATATCCAGAGAGATTGAAGAAACTTGGGCAAGACAAGCAATTTTCTAAGTTCCTTGATATCTTCCATAAGCTTCAAATCGACATTCCTTTTGCGGAAGCCTTGGAACAAATGTCATCCTATGCTAAGTTCATGAAGGAGCTTCTCTCCAAGAAGCGGAAGATAGTGGATGAGGAAACGTTTACTTTGACCGAGGAGTGTAGTGCAATTCTCCAAAGGAAACTACCTCCAAAGTTGAAGGATCCGGGCTCTTTTAGTATACCATGCACCATTGGAGAGATGACTATTGGGAATGCACTATGTGATCTAGGGGCGAGCATCAACTTAATGCCCCTATCCATGATGAAGAGGCTTGGCATTAAAGAGGTCAAGGGCACAATGATGTCACTCCAACTTACGGACCGATCAATCAAATACCCTTATGAGGTGGTAGGAGATTTGCTAGTAAAGGTGGGCAAGTTAATTTTTCCTGTGGATTTTGTGGTTCTTGACATGGATGAAGATGCCAATATTCCTCTCATATTGGGTAGACCATTCTTGGCTACCGGGCGAGCATTGATTGATGTGCAACTAGGTAAGCTCACACTTCGGGTTAAGATGAAAATGAGGAATTTGATGTCTTTGAAGCTATGAAGCATCCAGTGGAGAAGGCTAAATGCTATAGTATCGATGTGGTGAAGCCTCTTGTCAAACCAACTCCTACACATGAAGCAAATGGTTCAACACTAGGTAAGGTGTTGGTAAAATCCCACACTTTTGAGGATGGCATGGAAAAGGATGAGCCGGCGCACTTGGGGCATAAAGATGAGTTGCCTAGAGCTATTAAGGATGACCTAAGCAAGTTGGAGGAGAAGCCACAAGAGCATCATGAGTCATTCACTGAAAGAGCCGGAGCAAAAAGGATACTAGATTCAATCAAACTCAATGAAATTCGCTTGAGAGCTTATGAGAAAGATCGAGGCAAAAAGGGGTCACCCAAGGTTCGGATTGATGATCCATTTGTCACGAGAAAGAAGTCATTTCTAGACCAAGTGAAGTCTTATTGGCAAGTGAAGGTTAGGAAGAAAACAACTCCTCTTCATGATGCTTTTAAGAAAGGATACAAAGAGCCCGGGGAGACATCTGATGATAATGACCAAAGGTTGAAACTGCTTTTTATGGAAGAAGGAGTTGGAGGCCATCTTGATGAGTTCGCAGTGACTTAGCCCTTTGGGGCTACGACCGTTAGGCTCGGGACGTTAAACAAGCGCTTCTTGGGAGGCAACCCAAGGGTTATATCCTTTGTTACTTTTAAAAAGAGTCATAAAAATACAAAGTGTCTTCATATAGGGTCCTTAGTTAGAAAATTGCATTAGAAAAGCATGTAGGACTTAGATTGCATAGAAAACAGGGGCATAATTCACTGTCTGACTCGCCTCGCAAGCATGAATTAGCCTCCCGAGACAGAGACCCCAATTCTGGGAAGTCTCTGTCTCCCCCCGCGAGAGGCTGTTAGCCCCGCGAAACAAAGGGACAAAAAACAGAGGTCCTCTGTTTCGCCCCGTGAAGTCACCCTCGCCTCGCGAAAGGGATGTTTCCCTAAAATAATAATAATAATAATAATAATAATAATAATAATAATAATAACAATAACAAAAAATGATTTGTTTTGATGCCTCGGTTCGTCTGGTTTGCTAATCCTGGGGACCATGATCCTCAACCAGGAGGGGGCGAGTCCAAGGCAAAGATTTGATGATTTTCAGGTGGATGAAACTCCAAAGGAGGAGGCCACAAAGACTAGTGAGCCGGAAGAAGAGGAAGAGAATGAAGAAAGGATGAGCATCAACGAAAGTTTGGGGGTCCTTTCGGACCCCACGAGATAACAATTTCTAAACCTTACTCTTTTTCTTTTCCTATTTCTTCTCTTTTTGCTAATTGGTCATGTACATAAATAAGTTGATAGGGTAGTGTTGGTAAGTTTTATGGATTGAATTGAATGAAACTTTGGTTGAATGTATGAGTTTTTTTAAAAAAAAAAAGTTTTGATGAACCCCTCTCGACATTTTTCAAGTCTAAATCCCCTTGTGAAATTGAAAAAATGAGCTTAGATTAGTTGTTGTGATGCATGATTTACAATAAGTTTGGGGTGAAGGGGTGCATGCTTATGAATTGTATCTCGGTCAAACATGTTGCAAAAATGTCCAGGTGAGAATTTGAGCCTCCATCATTGTTCTTAAGCATGCACCCCTTCATCATTGTTCTCATCATTGTTGAAAAGAATTGAAAATATGCCAAAAAGGGCAAAGTGAAAAAATAAACTTATATATAAAAAGGAAAAAGGTTGTAGCCACCTAGAGCAAGAAAGAAGTGAAAGTATGAGAGTGATCTATTGTTGTAATTTCTCATTTCATGCTCTCATAAATCCTAGTGACTAAGCCTCGATCCTTTGCATATCCTACCTCGAGCCAGGCCCTATTACAACCTTGAAAAGACCTTTTGATGATGCATGTATATTTTTGTGGGAACATTGTTGAGGTGAAAATCAAATCTATGGAAAGTGCACTTAATGGTGAAATGAGTGAAAAATGCTTGACCTTTGATAAATTGAGCGGAAGAGTGATTTACTAAATGTCCTTGTGAGGAAGGCAAGTGTTTGAATTTGGTGATCTTCCTTTGCTTGTATTACTAGATCCTTGACTTTGAAGTAATGATTGCATTCATGATAACCCTCTGTTTGTTCAAAGTAGATGCATAGGGGATTACTATAATGAATTTTAAGTTTTAGTTTGCTTGGGGATAAGCAAAGTTTAAGTTTGGGGTATTTTGATAAGCCTACAGCTTATCTAGTTTTACAACTAGAAAGGAAAAGGTTATGATGCCAATTGAGTGATTTAACCTCGCTAAACACCCAAATTCGGCTTCTTTTGTCCCTAGGCAAGGTTTTGAGTCTCTTAAGTAGTTTTTAGGATATTTTAGTTAATTTTGAGTCAATAAAGCATTAATTGCTATTTTTTTATTCCAGATTAAAAGTGAAGCTCGAGGAAGCTAGGAAAAATGAAGAAAACAAGCAAAAAGACAAAATTGGCCATTCGCCTCGCAAACAGAAGCTAGCCTCACGAGCCAGAGGTGCAGTTAAGCAGGAACAGGCAGCCATTAGCCTCGCCTCGCGAGGCAGTGTTCGCCTCGCGAGCCAGGCTTAGGGAATTGAAGACCATTCTATCTCGCCTCACGAGCATTGGCTCGCCTCGCGAAGGATCCAAATTTGAACTGGCACCAACTTAAGATTCGCCTCGCGAATCCCTGCTCCCCCCACGAGCGCGCGCAGATCCCAAGTATTATAAATAGCTTATTTTAGGTCAGAGAGGAGAAGCTTTGAAATGTGATTGTAATCCTAGTTTGATTAGAGCTGTGTAGTGAGTTTTATTTCAGTTTCTTTGAGGATGAATGCTTTCAAAACTTTGATCGTTCTTTTCGTCTCTATGAGGATCTAATCCTCTATTCTAAGGGAACGATGAAGCCACCTTTGATTGCATAGTTTATCCAAGTAACATTTTCTTATCCCCTTGTCTCTTTTCTTGTTTCTTAATTCTGATTTGTTTGTGTTAATTATATGCGGGCATGGATAACTAGTCTAGTGCGATGATACTGGCAGGCAATTCGTACTTAGGACTTGAATTAAGAACACTGTTTGAATATTACTAGAGATAGAATAGGAAAGCGGTGTAATCACTATAGGGAACCAAGAAATTAAAGAATCTAATTGTGAGTTGAATATATTGGCAGATTGACAACTTGCAATCGTAGATATTTCCTTTTGAAAATCGGCAGTGACATTAGGATAATTGAGGGTTCCTGGTTGACAAAGAAATTAAATTGAACATAGGGACAAGGAGATAAATGCTTGGGTAACTTGCTTGATAGGGTAGGTGGATTTGTGACCTTAGAGCCTTAGTCATTAATTAATTCTCGTTGTTATCTGTTGGCGCAATTTAGATAATTGATCTTGTTATCTTTGCTTATCTGATTTTCTCTCTCTTCTCAACCGCTTGTTATTCACTTAGTCAAACGATTTGAATTACCTCGATAAATTGGTTAAATTGGTCTTCCAATCCTTGTGCTCGACCTTGGTATTTACTTACCGTGTTTTATTACTTGCAACAAAACGATACACTTGCCGGATCGTCAACATACCTCTGAGCTTATCAATCTTGGCCTCCAAGGTCTTCTGCCTAGCATCCTTCTCGGCGAGCTCCTCAGTCAGTCGTGTAATATGATGCTGTATCTGCTTTACGACCTCCGGAGGAACGTCGCTCACCATGCTAGTGTCTCCAGAAGAACGGGACGACATAGCCACATAATGACTGCCCAACTGCCCAAGCCCATACACGTGCCCCTTCTTATTTTTACCTCCAACAACCTCGAAAAATATGGCATTCGAATCAATAGAGGCTAGTGAGTGCTGCTCCTGGCTAGAAGAACCACCCTCCCATGAGGCACGTGCATGGGCATCCACCAAGGCGTGATCATATTTTTCCTACAAAATAAAATTGATTATAATAGTATTAACAATTATTAACAAAAAATAAGTCGAACGTAATTAAACTGATTAATTTTGTAAGTAAGGTTTCCTTTTTATACTCACAGAAATGTTTTTTGCCTTATCGTTCACCCACTCTCCTGACTTCAGCTTCTTTGTTTTTTCCAGGAGCTCATAAGCAGTACGGGGTCGGGCAAACTGCTGAGTCTTCAAATTAAAATAAATTAGCACAACATGAGTCACAATAAAATAATTAAATAGAAAATAAATTAAAATAAACTACAGTATGTACCATCCTCTCATAATGATTTCCTGCCTCGACCGACCCTCCGGTGTAGGCTGATGCTCCACTATCCTTTGCCCTATTCTGTTTGGCGATGACACTTCTCTTTTGAAAATCCTCACTGGCCCAATGTTGTTGTAGTCTTTGTAGCACTTCAGGTTCCATCCACTTCCCCTTATCTGTCCCTTTCCTCAACTTGTGCATTGCATTTTTCATAATGCAAGCACCCCTATGATCAAAACCCTTCCTGATCGCATTCTCATAACACGGGTCCCAAGTAAACACTTTCTGCATGGGTTACGTACATACTAGACAATAACAACATATATAATAATTCAAAATATTTATAATGCAAAGTATAAACTAAATGTGTGCAAGTAACTAAATTTTAATTTACCCTAAACTCTCTGTACCACAAGTCCCTCACGTCATCATCTACTGAAGTCCATGTGGGCCATGAAAACTCGAACTTCTCCTTGATGATCTTCGATATCTCATCAGTAGTTTCCTTTTGAGGATTCAACCTAAGATTGGAAAAACCATCATGCAATTAAGTTTTTAAACAATGTCATAAAATGAAAAAATTTAAGTAAAAAGCGTACTCTAAGTCGTCGGGGCCTGGCTTGATAAACTCCTCGGTAAAGCTCTATCTGTGGCCTCTGACCGTGACGATGATGGTGGTGGTGGTGGTGGTGGTGGTGGTGGTGGTGGTGGTCAGGGGTAGTGGTAACCAATGCAACACTCGGAATCGTCTGTCCCATCGTAATGTACGACAAATGCACGTCAGATGAAGGTGTGTGGGTCGTAGGAGATGATCTCCCAGCACGACCTCTCCCACGAGAAGAACGACATGCTCGCCCTCCAGTACGGCCACTTCTACCACCCTAGTCGAGTCTGCCATCTGTTTCAATGAATTTGTTACATATCATATTTAAGTAACTTAAAGAAAACAATGTATATATATATATATATATATATATATATATATATATATATATATATATATATAATGCAATGTAGATCAATTCAAAATAAACAATCAATATAAAAAAATTTGTATACATGAGTTACCTAATTAGATGAATCTGTATCACTGAAATCACTCCCACTCTCTTTCTCCCTTGATATATATGTATCCTCGTCTGATTCATCCAAGTCAGACTGATCCAATAACACCGTATCAATTTCCTCCCCGCCGCCCCTAACATCGACAAGACATTCGTCGATGATATCAGCATCTATATTTCATAACACTTGAAGCCCTGCAATAATATCATCTGGGTATGGAGCCTCTGTTTCAGCCTGACTGACTGTATTATCTGAGATTGTACTGCGAGCCTTTGTCTTGATGACACCCAACCAACCATGATGACCCTCAGGGTATGGCGTGTAATAAACCTGTTCGGCCTGTTGTGCAAATATGAACGGGTCATACGTCTTAGTATATCTTCACGATTGCCTTAATTCGACAATTCCATACTTATTATCTACTTTTGTCCCTATATCTGGAGTATCATCAAACTAGTCACACTTGAAGAGAACTATCTTCAACGAGGGCAAACCGGTATACTCCATTTCAACAACTTCAGTTAAAACTCCATAAAAGTCACTTTCTAATTGACCAGTTGTACCACGTACACACACACCATAGTTGCATGATAGCATGCCTTCACTCCATTGTTGTGTACGAAATTTGTAACCATTCACAGTGTATGTGTGAAATGGGGTAACTTTTCTCTTAGGCCCCCACGCCAGATTAAGCAATAGTGGTTCTTCAACATTATTTGTTGTATTCAGAACCTAATACATTACAAATGATTATAACATATATAAGACATTAATTACAGGACATGTATTGTATATAATTAATAACAAGTGTTAACCTACATATTCTTTGAACCACGTGGGAAACCGTTTGGTATTCTCCTGGTTTATTCGATCCTCTGGAATGTCTGGGTGGAGTTCCTTTAGAAATTCAGAATACATACTACAGGACAAAAACTAGATACTTTAGTACAACATTGTTAATTATTGAATAAGGTGTTAAAAACTAGTATGAATGTTACTTACTTTAAATATGGCTCAACCTTGTCACAGTTTTGTAGAATGTACAAGTGGGTTGCGCCAATGTCACGCTTCTTTATGAAATAGGATTTTGATTTGCCACCAGGTATGCTCAGGTAATTGAAACATGATATTGGAGGACTAGATGAAGAAGTTTCACCTGCATCTACATTACGTGGCATTCTAGTCCTTCTTGTTTCCATTTCAGGTGGATAGTAATAAGTGGCAAAGGTAGAAGTCTCCTCCACCAAATAGGCTTTACAAATGGAACCCTCTACCTTAGACTTGTTCTTGACTTTGCTTTTGGGGGAGTGCAAGAACCTAAGCAGGAAGAATTTTGGAATAAATGAGGACAACAATCGATAGAATAAATAAGGGAATAAATGAGGTGAATTAGTTATTTATCTCTCAAAGGGATACATCCAACGATATTGGACAGGTCCACCAACTCTTGCTTCGTACAGGAGATAAATTGGAAGATGCTCCATTGAATCAAAGAAGCTAGGCGGGAATATCCGCTCTAACTTACATAGCAACACAGGTATATTGTTTTCCATGGCCCGTAATTGTTCCAGATTTAGTGTTGTGGACGCCAACTCCCTAAAAAAGTGGCTAAGCTCAACAAGTGGCTTCCAAATAGGTTTTGGTAATGAGTCAAACGCAATAGGAAGCAAACGCTGCATGAATACGTGACAGTCATGGCTTTTCATTCCATGTAACTTTCCTTCCCTAACGTCGACGCATCTGCCCAAATTTGAGGCATATCCATTAGGAAACTTTAGTTCTTTAACCCATTTGCAAATAGCTACTTTCTGTGGTTTGCTCAGAGCATAACTTGCCTCGACATTAAAAGCCTGCCACCATCACGATCTTTCATCTCAAGCTCCTTGCGGTTACATATTTCTGCTAAGTCCAACCGAGCTTTATTAGTATCCTTTGTCCTCCCTTTGATGTCCATAACAGTGTCAAACACATTCATAAACATGTTCCTCTCAGTGTGCATGACATCGATGTTATGACGGAGTAGGTGTGTTTTCCAATAAGGCAAACTCCAAAATATACTTTGCTTAGTCCAGTTATGCTCAACACCATAGCCTGGATTCTGTCCTCCTTACGATTCATGGATAGGCGATAATTGGCTCACTCTTCACCATATATTTGGACCAGATAAACGTGGAGGAGGGGGTGAGTTCTCAGGAAGGAATTGGCGGTGACAGTCAAAATAACATGTCTTTCGACTGTGCTTAAGTGTAAACGCCTTTGATCGCTCCATACATATTGGGCACGCAAGCTTCCCCGTAGTCATCCAACCCGACAGCATCCCATAAGTCGGAAAGTCATTTATCATCCACATCAACGCGACCTTCATCATGAAATTATGCCTTAAATCAACATCATAATTCAAAACACCATCATTCACAAAAATGTCAACTCTTCAATGAGCGGCTACAAGTACACATCAATCTTGGATTTCGGATTAGACAGACCTGGAATTAAAAACGGCAGGAACATAAACTCCATCTTCATGCACATACCAGGGGGAAGATTGTACGGAGTTACTGTAACATCCCTGGCTGCTCTGTGGATTGACGACTGACTCCACAGACCAACATGGGTCTTTTCAGCATGCTTTGTCCTCACTCACACGCTTCCTGGGAAAACTTCCCAGGAGGTCACCCATCCTAGAATCGCTCCAAGTCAAGCACGCTTAACTGTGGAGTTCTTAAGTGATGAGCTACCGAAAAGAAGATGCATCTTGTTTTCGGTAGCCCATCACTTAAGAATTCCACAGTTAAGCATGCTTGACTTGGAGCAATTATGGGATGGGTGACCTCCTGGGAAGTTTTCCCAGGAAGCGTGTGAGTGAGGACAAAGCACGCTGAAAAGACCCGAGTTGGTCTGTGGGGTCAGTCGTCAATCCATAGAGCAACCAGAGATGTTACAAATGGTATCAGAGCGGTACCTCTCCCAATACGGTGTGGTTTGGGGACGAACCAAGCGGAAGCTGGTGGGCATGTAACACCCGGGTACCGACGAAGGCGGGGAGTGGTCGCCGGTGCAAGAAGGCACGGACAAGGAGCGGCTCCTAGCAGGCTTCTAGGCGGAGGGACACATGAATGAACCGATTACACACCCGAATGAGAGGGATCCTGAGACTGTGTAGGTATGGGACTATATAGTTGAGGAAGGCTTATATGCATTGATTGGTACTACCTATACTAATAAGATGCATCTTCTTTTCGGTAGCCCATCACTTAAGAATTCCACAGTTAAGCGTGCTTGACTTGGAGCAATTATGGGATGGGTGACCTCTTGGGAAGTTTTCCCAGGAAGCGTGTGAGTGAGGACAAAGCACGCTGAAAAGACCCGAGTTGGTCAGTGGGGTCAGTCGTCAATCCATAGAACAGCCAGAGATGTTACAGTTACTATAACTAGCCAACATGAGTAAGATTTTCCATAGTGACCAAAAGGATTGAATCCATCAGTATATAACCCTCACCTAATGTTCCGGGGGTCTCTGGAAAATGTTGGATGAAACCTATCAAAATGTTTCCAAGCTTCTTCATCAGAAGGATGGCACAAGACCCCTTCCTGCCTCTGATTCTCATGGTGCCACCTCATGTGGGGTGCAGTTGCCATCGAAAAGTACAATCTTTGCAGCCTTGGAATGAGCGGAAAGTACCACAATCTTTTTAAGGCCATCTTATTTTCAATCCCCCTTTTAGTGGTTGTCTTATATCAATCCGCACCATAAATTTTGCAACATGTTATGCTCTTGTCTGCCTCATCTTTATAATATAGCATGCACTCATTCGGACAACAATCAATTTTCAAACAACCCAAGCCCAAGTTCTTCACCGACTTCTTAGCAAGATAAAGATTCTGAGGCATACGACTATCAATCAGATATGTCTCTCCTATAAACTGCACCATTCAATTAAAATTTCCTTCCGACATGTTGAAGTCGGATTTCATGCTCAGAAGTGACAAGGCGGCCGACAATTCGGAGTCTTGATCACATCCTTCAAACAGTTTAGCTTGAGAAGCAGCCAACATACTAAAGAACTTTTCTGCTTCGGGATTTGGATTTTCCTCTAACTGTTGTGGCTCCATCATATAATCATGTTCCAATGCCTGGTCTATAGAGGCCCCAACATGATCCATGATCAGATGCTCATATGCATTCAGTTCTTCCCTGCGGTCACCAGTTCCATAATATGACTCTTCGACAATCGGCTCGGGAAACGGGGGCAATTCGTCGCCGTGGTTGGTCCACCTATAATAATTTGCCATGAACCCCTTGTTGTAAAGATCTATCATTACCTCATGCACAAACTTGAAAACTCTACACTTGCACTTTAAGCAAGGACACCTCATCTTCTCTTCGCCATTCCTTTTGAACTTCTCTTGACTAGTCACGTACTCTAGGAACACATTAACTCCAGCTCTAAATTCTACCGTTAGATGTTTGTTGCGATCCAACCTCTTATACATCCACAACCGATTCTCGGGAATATCCATTATTGTTATCTGACAGAGAAAGAATAGTCGTCCCACAACAATCAACTCCTCTAATTGTTACATGGTATGAACCTATCCCATTTGAGAAAAGCCTCTTCGATACTCGATCGGTGAATAGTTATTCCCATATTCAAATGCCTTATACTTGATAAAATTTCGGCAGCATTCCCCTTCGGTCTCTAAGTACACGACTTGACCGCGGTTTGATCCACCGCAATTAAGTATGCACCCAGAGAACAAAAGGAAATGCATCAGACCAAAATTTCATCAAGTATATAAGGCATGTGAAAGAGGAAATGACTATAAACACGAGAATCGAAAAGGTTTTTCTCAAACTGTCCCACTTGAACAATTCAAGATCCAATATAATGAACGGTACCTTTCCAAAGTACACATGCTCATTACTATTGCATCTCAAACGGGAAACTAAGGCTTTTCTAACTCATTAACCATTATAGAAGATACAAATTTAACACTATAAGTTAGTAACGACATATAAAATTGGCAAACAAGTATGAAATTAACACATCCATCCTATTGAGCTCAGCTCTCCACTAACAAATAGAATATAAAGTTTCCAAGCATATGCATCATTTCTATTCTACCAGCACACAACCAGCATCCTATTGAGCTCAGCTCTCCACTAACAAACAACATATAAAGTTTGCAACCACATGCATATCGTTTCTAATCTACCAGCACACAACCAGCATCCTATTGAGCTCAGCTCTCCACTAATAAACAATAGATCAATTCACATAACTTATATTATAATTATTTGACCAACCAACAGAAGCTATTTCAATTCAAAGTCTTTATACACCACCAGCAACAACAAGGAAAAAGAGAGAGTACTATTTGACCAACCTCAACTCCAAGCAAATAGTGAAAAAGGTGACGACTAGAGCTGTTTCCAGAGATTGAGGAATGCTGCCACCATATCAATTTGAATAAGCAAAGCATATGTAGAAAATAGTACATAAGCAAAGCATATTCAGAAAATTGTACATATTCATTGACTAATTGTATTATTGAAAATTGAACCTGTTGTCAGAATCTATATATAAAATGCAACGTCACATAACTCATTGTGTCCAAGGTAAAATCATGATACATTTTAGATTAGATTAAAAGTAAATATACTCTTACTTGCTCACTTATAAACTCAATTTAAATGAGTTTTCAACTCATTTGGACAGGAGGACACTCAGCTTAATAGGATTATCTTCCCTCTCCCTATAGACCCCATTTGCTTTATGAACACATGAACATGATTAAAAGGGGAGATAAGTAGGTGTAGAAAAAGTTAGCTTCCTTGGCACAAATCATTTGGATCATTAGATGATCCCATAATGGTACATCCTTTTGTAAATGGCGCCACATGGAATTCTTATTTAAAATTCTTTGAAATTGATAGGCGATTTCACATTAATAAATGGTCTTATTGGGTCGAAATTGTAAAAGCAGACACGGATTGTTCTTCAGTTTTCAGTCCAAAGAAACGTGATTTGACTAAGTCACAAGGTCTCTCAGCCAAGTTGAACCAAAACAATGCCCCCTAATGTGCTATTATTTTTTGCACCACTTAGCGCAGAGAATAAATGAAAATGTGGTATGGTGCTGTATACAATGATCAGTTAAAAAAAAAAGCAAAGTATATGAATTGGTCTTCAGTGCAGAGAATCAATAAAATAACTTAGCCAACACTTATTTCTACAAATTATTTGAAATTTTATTAGAAACAAGATGAATCAAACTAATAAAGTAGAAGTTTATCCCAAGTGCCTATCTGCCTTAGTTGTATTTAGTCTTTGTTTCATGATTAGTTGTATTAGGTGCGTGTATCAGATAAGGCTTATTGGGTAAACTGTTTTCTGTTTTAGATTAGTTAGGCAAGTTTGTTATTTCAACTTTGCTTCTCTTGGTTCAGGCTTGCTATATATAGCAGCCTTTTCTTCTCTTGTAAATTGATCAAGCTATCCATTCAATAAAGTTAGTTTTCATTCAGTAATTCAATATGGTATCTCAGAGCGACGATTCTGGTGATGAGAAGAAGTCACCGGGGAAGAAACCCCATACCTCCGGCGGCAAAAATCACACGAATCCACCTCCAAATCCGGCGTATTTCTTAAGCTACTCCGACAACCCAGGAATTCCCCTAGTTGCATCAGCCCTCAATGGCGATAATTATCGCACTTGGGCAAGATCCATGAAGACGGCCCTAAGAGCGAAAACGAAACTAGGGTTCATCAATGGCACAATCAAGAAACCCGATGAAGATTCAGCTAATTATCACAGCTGGGACAAGGCAGACTCTATGGTTTTGGCTTGGATTCTCAACTCAGTAGATCCCAAGCTACACGCTAGCACTTCACATGCGACCACTGCGAAGGAAATGTGGGAGGATCTTGAGGAGCGATTCGCTCAAACCAACGCTCCAAGAATCCATCAATTATGGCGTACTCTGTGTTTGCTTCAGCAAGATTCAGAAATAAACATCAAAGATTACTATACACAGTTCAAAGGATATCTTGACGAGCTGAGTGAACTTCAGCCTCTCCCAGAATGTTCTTGTGGAGCATCAAGATTGTTGATGAAAAGGGAGGAGGAGAATCGTGTACATTTGTTCCTTGGGGGGCTAAACAATGAGCAATTTGCTCATGTTAAGGCCACAATTCTTAACACTGATCCTCTGCCATCTCTGAGGACTGTCTTTAATCAAGTGTCAAGAGAGGAATCTCGATGCTTAGCAGAAAAGGAAATGAATGGCAAGACTGAGACAGCTGCTGCCTTTTACTCTAACAACAACAGACACAAACCGTGAGGGTTCAAGGCCAAAGTGTGATCACTGTGGCAAGATTGGTCACATTAAAGCAAAATGTTTTGAATTGGTTGGCTACCCTTCAAGCTGGGATAAAAACAGAAGTCAAAGAAATTCCAACAAGCCAGGGCAGAATTCAGCTAACCTTGCCCTTGTTGATGATAAGCAAGGACAAGATGTTGTAGAACAGAGAACAACAGGGCATGCTTTTCATGGCACCTTGATGGACCATGAGAACATGGCTGGTAAAGTAGGCAGTCTTAGAGGTCAATCTTGGGTATTAGATAGTGGTGCATCACACCACATGACCCACTTGCTTGCTCTTTTAGAGGAAGTTAAAAGAATTGACAAGCCCTTTAGGATAGTGGTGCCCACTGGTGACACTGTCTTGGTAGAAAAGATGGGCAATATCCATCTTAACAAAAATATGAAATTGCTTAATGTGCTATATGTTCCTAATTTTAACTGTAATCTGATTTCTGTGCATAAACTTACTCAAGATATGAAATGTGTAATTACTTACAATGCTAATTCTTGTGTTATTCAGGACCAGGCATTGAAGAAGAGGATTGGATTAGGTGAACTCCATGATGGAGTGTATGTCATTAAGATGGATGCTGTAGGAACCTCTCTATCTGTGATGGAAAAGGACCTAACCACTTTATGGCATGCAAGAATGGGGCACCCATCGAATCAGGCTTTACAGTACATTTCTCCTTTACTTAGATGCAATTTAGATTTCAATAAAATGCTATGTTGTGATATTTGCCATAGAGCAAAGCAATGTAGACTTAGTTTTAGTCAAAGCATGAATAAAGCTGAAGAACCTTTTTCTTTAATTCATTGTGATCTTTGGGGCAAGTATCATACTGCCTCTAGTAATGGATCTCATTTCTTTCTTACAATAGTTGATGATTATACTAGAGGAACTTGGGTGTACTTATTGAAAGATAAAAGTGAAACATACAATAGTCTCATAGTCTTTCACAACATGGTCAAAACTCAATTTAACAAGAAAATTAAAAGAGTTAGAAGTGATAATGGGACTGAGTTCCTCAATTCCAATCTTAGAGCTTTCTTTCAACAAGAAGGCATTATGCATGAAACATCCTGTGTAGCTACACCTCAACAAAATGGGAGAGTGGAAAGGAAGCATAGGCACATACTTAATGTGGCTAGAGCCTTGAGATTTCAAGGGAATCTTCCTTTGAAATACTGGGGAGAATGTGTCTTGGCTGCCACCTACATCATAAATAGAACTCCAACCATTGCTAATAAAGGAATCACACCATATGAAATGCTTTTTAATAAGGCACCATCATATGATCATTTAAAGGTTTTTGGATGCTTGTGTTATGTGAGGAATGCTTCTAAGCATAGAGATAAATTTGACCCTAGAGCAGAAAAGTGTGTATTTATGGGATATGCTATAGGGCAAAAGGGATGGAAAGTTTATAGCATAAAGACTAAGGAATTTTATGTGTCAAGGGATGTCATCTTCTATGAAGATGTGTTTCCCTTTGCCATAAATATAGGTAATAATGAAACTAATGTCTTTAACAATACTAATTCCTCACTACAGAATTTAGTTGGAGAAAATGAGGTTATTGACCAAAACTCAAGTCAAGAAGAGAGAGATCAAGGTCTCTTTAAAAATCCTACTGATGAGCAGGACCTCATAGACACAGAAACAGAAGCACAGAGTAAGGGGGAGCTGCAGACAGAAATCCATCATTCTGTTTTGCCTATAACTAGAACTAGACAACCTCCTTCCTATTTGAAGGACTATTTCTGTCATTCTGCAGTAAAGAATCCCACCAATAGATCTCTAGAAAATATTCCTAACTCCAACATTAAATACCCCATTTCCAAATCACTTAACTACACTCATTTCTCAGACAATTATGTTGCTTACCTAGCTGCTTTAGATAATCAGAAAGAACCAAGAACATATGTTGAGGCTGCTCAGAAAAAGGAGTGGCAAGAAGCAATGATTCAAGAAATACATGCCTTAGAAGAAAATAAAACCTGGGACATTGTGACTCTTCCAAAAGGGAAGAAGGCAGTAGGTTGCAAATGGGTTTATAAGCTAAAATATAAGCCAACTGGAGACATAGATAAGCACAAGGCTAGGCTTGTTGCAAAGGGTTATACTCAAGTAGAAGGAGAGGATTTCAATGAGACTTTTGCCCCAGTGGCAAAGATGACCACAATAAGATGTCTTCTATCAGTTTCTGTAGCCAGGGACTGGAAGCTTTATCAAATGGATGTAAGCAATGCTTTCCTCCATGGAGAGCTAGATGAAGAAGTCTATATGGAACCACCATTGGGCTATCATATGCCCGGGAAAGGAATGGTTTGTAGACTTAGGAAATCTATCTATGGCTTGAAACAAGCCTCAAGAAATTGGTATGCTAAGTTATCACAGTTCCTTATATCTTATGGTTTCACTGAGTCCCAAGCAGATCATAGTCTTTTTACATATATGCATCATGATGTCTTTCTTGCAGTTTTGGTCTATGTAGATGACTTAATCATAGTTGGAAACAATGAAAATGCATGCAATGATTTTAAAGGACATCTAAATAAATGCTTTCATATGAAAGACTTAGGAAATCTAAAATACTTCCTAGGCATAGAACTTGCCCGAGGGAAGGATGGCTTGTTTCTAAACCAGAGAAAATACACCCTTGATATCTTAAATGAATGTGGCATGTTAGCTTGTAAGCCTGCAGCTTTTCCCCTTGAACAGAACCAGAAATTGATATTGGATCAAGGAAAAATGTATCCTGATCCATCCCAATACAGAAGGCTTGTAGGGAGGCTGATATACCTCACTTTTACTAGACCTGATCTGACTTTTTGTGTTCATGTTTTGAGTCAATTTATGCAGAATCCAAGGGAAGCACATTGGAATGCAGGACTAAGGATCCTCAGGTATCTGAAAGCCACTCCAGGGCATGGAATCATTCTACCTAAAGACAACAATTTACAACTATCTGCATACTCAGATTCAGACTGGGCAGCTTGTCCATTAACTAGAAGGTCCATCACAGGTTATTTAATGAAGCTAGGAACTGCTCCCATCTCATGGAAAACAAAGAAACAACAAACAGTTTCTAGATCTTCTAGTGAGGCCGAATATCGAGCCATAGCTCATGCAACCACTGAAATCATATGGCTGCACAATCTTCTGCAGGATTTACAAGTTCAATGTAGACTACCTATTCCCCTTTATTGTGACAACCAAGCAGCCCTACACTTAGCTGCCAATCCGGTCTATCATGAAAGAACAAAACACATCGAAGTGGATTGCCACTTCATTAGAGAATTCCTACAAAAAGGGCTCATCAAACCAGAATATATTTCAACCAAGTCTCAGCTTGCAGACATTTTTACTAAAGCACTTGGAGCCAAGCAATTTCAAGTTTTATCCAACAAGATTGGTGTTGTGACACTACATCTTGAGGGGGAGTAATAAAGTAGAAGTTTATCCCAAGTGCCTATCTGCCTTAGTTGTATTTAGTCTTTGTTTCATGATTAGTTGTATTAGGTGCGTGTATCAGATAAGGCTTATTGGGTAAACTGTTTTCTGTTTTAGATTAGTTAGGCAAGTTTGTTATTTCAACTTTGCTTCTCTTGGTTCAGGCTTGCTATATATAGCAGCCTTTGCTTCTCTTGTAAATTGATCAAGCTATCCATTCAATAAAGTTAGTTTTCATTCAGTAATTCAATACAAACTTATCATAGTGAGGACATATTCTAGCATGATAAATGGACATATTCTAGCACTGGAAATTTTGTACCCAACAGTCAAATAGATAATGGACATAAAGAGCAAAGGAAAAAATGAACCTTTACATAATCTGATACACGATTAGTCCCTAAAAACTAAATCATGTACCAAGTTAGCCCCTTAAAATATAATTAGTGACCCAAGTTAGTTCCTAACCCAAAGTGCAGGATAAATGAAAACACAGTGCTTTGTTGTTGTTCATGAATGAATAGATGATGATTTTATTGCTTTTGATGAAACCCATTTTACATGTTTTAATATTGAGGAAAAAAAATGAGAAGACATTCATATAGAATATGTTGTTATTGAGCAAATGAGAAACAAAGAATGAATGGAGAGACTTCTATGGAGATGCCTTAACTGCCTGAAAGGGAGGCAGAGACACTGTGCGTGGTGGCCCTCAGCGGTGGTCTTTCTAACGCGACCTGAAACAGAGAGGGACGAGAGTGAGAGAGAGAAATAGAGAAAGAGAGGGACGTGAGTGACAAAGAGAAAGAGATAAGGAGAGGGACGCTTACCACGGTGGCGGTTGACGGAGGGCGTGAGCGGAGTTGGTGGCCGGAGTTCCGAGAGAGAAGGAGAGGGTTCGGGTTAGGGAAAGGGAAAGGGTGAGGTTCTGGACGAAATGACGAACAAAGGGGAAAATTTCAGGTTTTAGGGATTTTAAGTTTTAGCGACCGAAATTTTCGGTCGCTAAAATGGTCGCTAAGAATAAAAAAAAAGGTGGTCGCTAGATTGGTCGCTATTTGACAACTAAAATTTTCATGTTCACGTTTTAGCGACCGAAATGACATCGGTCGCTAAAAGGTTCCAAAAAAACCAATTTCATCTAAAAGGTGGTCACTAATTCGGTCGCTAAATAGTTAACTGGATTGACTTTCAAACTTTTACTTTTAGCGACCGGTCGTAATTGCGACCACTAAATCGGTCGCTAATTCGGTGACTAAAAAACTTTTTTTCCCGTGGTACTCGCTAAACGGTCGCAATATCGGTCGCAAATAGCGACTGTGTCATCGCGGTCGCTATTTTCGGTCGCTAAACCAGACTTTTTTTTGTAGTGACTCTTGCAGCAACCTCAGACATGTTATTCAACAATGTTATGCATGTTCAGATTGTCTCTAATATATTTAAAAATAAAATTATTAATATATAAATATCACCTAAAATATCACAAAATACAAATTACAATTTTTTGGTAGTAGACTAACTAATATATAAATTTATCAGTGAATGGAATGAACTACATACAAATATATATAGTTCTAATGGGTAAGTAATTGTAAACTAAAATTATATATATAAATATATATGCAAATAATTACTGAGATGGACTAACTAATAGTCTTATGAGTGGGTAAACTAAAAAATAATTATAGCATAAAAAAAATTGTTTTTTCAAAGAAAAAAAGAAAAGCGGGTTGGCGCCAACCCGTCCTGTCCTTTCCTGCCCTGCCACCAACCCGCTTTATTGGTGGGTTAGGCGGGACTAGTCAAAACGGGCTAGTGGGTTGGGGACCTCAACCCAACCCATTTTGCCACCTCTATCGATGTATAAAATAATTTTAAAAATATTAATATTAATTACTATAATATTATGATTTAGATAAACAATCTAATTAAATAGTTTAATTACTATAAACTGTTAGTGTAAATATTTTTTACACTATCAACTAATTATAAATTGCAAAAATTGTTTTTTGACTCTTATCCTAATCACATTAAAAATTATCCATATTATGATTGGTGATTGGTTGATAGTGTAAAAAAACTTTACACTGATAGTGCATATCAATTAAATTCTTAAAGGGATACTTATTTAATAATTTTTATATTAATTTAAAAAGATTTTATTTTCATAAATTTTCTAAAAAAATTATTAAAATAAACTTAAAAAAATCTAATATAAATATCATAATTTATTTTAATAAACTATTTTTATAAATAAAAATCTAATAAGCTCCTTCTTCTTGGAATCCCACCCAATATAGGATAATCATAATTTATTTATTATTAGGTTAAAGTAATGTTTTAGTCCCTATACGTGACACTGATTTTCAATTTGGTCCCTATATATAAAAAGTTATCAATTTGGTCCCTATACGTAAAAAGTTATCAATTTGATCCCTATACGTGACACTGGTTTTCAATTTGGTCCTCACCGCTAATTGGTCCCGATATAAAAGGACCAAATTACAAATTATTGTCACATGTAGAGACCAATTCAACAAAAAAAATTTGAAATCGGTCCCTACATGTGACAATTATTTTCAATTTGATCCCTACATGTGATAATAATTTGCAATTTGGTCACTCTTATATAGGAACCAATTAGCGGTGAGGATCAAATTGAAAACCAGTGTCACGTATAGGGACCAAATTGATAATCAATGTCACGTATAGGGACCAAATTGAAAATCAGTGTCACGTATATGGACTAAATTGATAACTTTTTACGTATAGGGACCAAATTGAAAATCAGTGTCACGTATAGGGACCAAAACATTACTTTAACCTTTATTATTTTTATTTTATAAAACCAGCGTTTGCTCCCAGACGTAGGTCGGTATTAGCAGTGTTCCGAAGGTGCAATCACAATTTCACATAGAAGGTCTTCACACAGAGAAGCCGCATAATTGAAACCTTTGCTTTGTGCCTGAAAGGAGGAGGAGGAGGAGGAGGAGGAGGAGGAGGAGGAGGAGGAAGAAGAGAGAGGTACGTTACAGTGATGATTATTATTCTTATTTCCTCACTCACCCTCACATCATATTTGGATGACAATTTTACCCGTACCCGCGGATAATCCGTGACGGGTACCAGAACCCTCGTCCCTTCCGTCGCCGTCACGACCCCACCACCGTCCCCATTCTGGCCGCGCGCAACCCAAGCTCCCTTCCGTCGCCGTGCCGATACGGACCAGTGAAGACCCACCGGGACCAGCTCTAGGGTTTGAAAACATTCCCCTTTTTCCTTCCTCTTTTGTTTGTTGCCTTCCTTTCAATTTGAAATCTCGATATGCAGTTGATATGGAATCGCATCCATTGATCTCTTTTCTTTCATATGCCTTCGTTTTGATTTTAATAATTTGTATTGTTATGCGTTATTCTCTTGAATTTGAAGCCCTATCTATCGCTTCAATTTTACAGGTCATGCAGTGATTAATTGAAATAGAATTATGCTTTATGCACAGCTTGCAATTTAAATGAAGAATTCACTACTTTTATGTTTTAAAAATAAAATAAAAGAGGAATCTTGTAACTTGTTGCTTATCCAGAGAAAGATCATAGAACTCGACCAGTGGGTAATAGGTCTCTAAACTCCAACCTCTTTTTAACACTTTAGTAATTTTAATTATTATGATTTTAAATTTGTAATTATTATTTAAAATTAATTAACATAATAAGAGAAAGGTGAATTGATATGCATTGTGCCAAGAGATAGTAGTTAAGTACTACACTACTCCTGCTGCTGTGGCATGCATGAAATGGCTTGGCTGGATGAACTCTAAGTGAGATCTTCGTTAACTGTACTCTGTGATAGTATTTTCCTAGCACGCTTGACAACTATACTCCTTAGTTTTTGTTGAAAAAAACCTCTTTATATGATCTCTAGCTAGTAGTTACAGAACTCTACAGGCATTATGAATGCTAGAGGTTCATTTGCCCACAACTTGTTCTTCAACTCTCATCCAACATCAAATCTCAAATTCCTAAATCCTAATGATATATGTCTTAGTATAAAAGAGTTCATAATCACTGTTATTCTGTTAATGGTTCCACAAATAAAATCTTAATGACACTTGATAGTCATCACTTTTAGATATATCATATACATAATAAACTGCATACATTATGCAGTTTTTTTTTTTATAATTGTTTAAGTAATTAGTGCATATTTTTAAAGGAAACAAGATTTTTGACAAATACCCATGGGTACCCACGATACCCTCTAAATACCCGCCCAGCAGGTACCCGTGCGGGTGGCGGGCTGGGATGGGCATGGATTTATCCATTGTGGGCCGGGGGGGAGGGTGCTACCGTGCCCACCCGGCCCTGCTGCCATTTCTACATCATATAAACCCTAATCCCAAAAATCTAATTTAATTGTTTCTGTGTCTGACGCATGCATGATCTTGATTTCTAAACTCTCAAACATTAGGGTTTTTCTGATTTATCAATTTATTGACTTTGATTTTTAATTGATACAAACAGATCAAAAGAAGCAGCATAATAAATGGAAGAAGAAGATGATTATGTTGAGTATGTGCCTGTGGCCAAACGTAGGGCCATGGAAGCTCAGAAAATTCTTCAACGCAAAGGGAATGCCTCTTCTGTCACCATCGATGGTGATTTGGAGAAACAAAGAGTGGTTGAAACTAAACCCAGTCTTCTAGAGAAGGCATCACAGTTGAAACGAGAACAACCTGAGATCAGTGTCACAGAACAGATTGTTCAACAGGAGAAGGAGATGATTGAGAATTTGTCTGATAGAAAAACCCTAATGTCTGTTCGCGAATTAGCAAAAGGAATCACTTACACTGAACCTTTGCCTACAGGGTGGAAACCTCCTTTGCACGTTAGAAGGATGTCGAGAAAAGAATGCGATTTGATTCGAAAGCAGTGGCATATAATAGTTGATGGTGAAGAAATTCCACCCCCAATTAAGAATTTTAAGGATATGAGGTTTCCTGAGCCTCTTTTGAACAAGTTGAAAGCGAAAGGGATTGTGCAACCGACACCAATTCAGGTGCAAGGACTTCCTGTTATCTTATCCGGACGAGATATGATTGGGATCGCGTTCACCGGATCGGGAAAAACTCTTGTCTTTGTGCTTCCTATGATTATGGTGGCAATGCAGGAGGAAATCATGATGCCTATTGTTCCTGGAGAAGGTCCATTTGGATTGGTTATTTGTCCATCGAGGGAACTAGCTAGACAGACTTATGAAGTGGTTGAACAGTTCTTGGTACCTTTGAAGGAAGCTGGATATCCGGAGCTCAGGCCTTTGCTTTGTATTGGTGGAGTGGATATGAGATCACAGCTTGAGATTGTGAAGAAGGGTGTTCACATTGTTGTTGCCACTCCTGGGAGATTGAAGGATATGTTGGCAAAGAAGAAAATGAATCTAGATAACTGCAGATATTTAACGTTAGATGAGGCTGATCGATTGGTTGATTTGGGATTCGAAGATGATATAAGAGAAGTTTTTGATCACTTCAAAGCTCAAAGGCAGACTCTTCTATTTTCTGCCACTATGCCAACCAAGATTCAGAACTTTGCTAGAAGTGCTTTGGTGAAACCTATTATTGTCAATGTCGGACGTGCAGGGGCAGCAAATCTTGATGTTATCCAGGAGGTAGAGTATGTTAAGCAAGAGGCGAAAATAGTTTACCTTCTTGAGTGCTTGCAAAAGACCACACCACCTGTTCTAATATTCTGTGAGAATAAGGCTGATGTCGATGACATTCATGAATATCTTCTCTTGAAAGGAGTGGAAGCGGTGGCTATTCATGGAGGCAAAGATCAGGAAGAGAGAGAGTATGCCATTTCAGCTTTTAAGGCTGGAGAGAAAGATGTGTTGGTTGCAACTGATGTTGCATCCAAAGGTTTGGATTTTCCTGATATTCAGCATGTCATTAACTATGACATGCCAGCTGAAATTGAAAATTATGTCCATCGGATTGGACGAACTGGAAGATGTGGCAAGACTGGTATAGCGACAACATTTATAAACAAGAATCAAAGTGAGACAACATTACTTGATTTGAAGCACCTCTTGCAAGAAGCAAAACAAAGGATTCCCCCAGTTTTGGCCGAGCTGAATGATCCAATGGAAGATAATGAGGCAATCACGGATATAAGTGGGGTCAAGGGATGTGCATTTTGTGGTGGGCTTGGTCATCGCATCCGTGATTGTCCCAAATTAGAACATCAGAAGAGCGTGGTGATTGCAAATAATAGAAAGGATTATTTTGGATCTGGAGGTTACAGAGGGGAAATTTGAAAGGCACCAGTCCATTGCGTGCGATTTTTCTTTGTACACTGCTGGGTTATGTATTGTATCTGCAACTTTTTAGTTTATGCTATGAAATGTGATGAATTTTGTAACACTTTTACTAGTAATTTTGTATGGTTGACTTGTTCTAGTGTAGATTATGATTTTGTCTACTGAAATGTGGATTCATTTTCACCTTTTGTGCAGTCTAGGATGATTCACCTGTTTGAGAATGAGCTTAAGTATCTTTTGAACTGATCGGAATAAGGCCTTAGTGTATATGATAGGGGAGGATTATGTCTATGTATTTATTAGTTAATATTAAGGCTTATTCTTGCCCAATTAGGATTCTATGTGCTTTTTTAGTTTCAAATATGGCTCTGCCAGTGATTGATGCCAAACTGCATTGCAGAATAATACCACCTTGCAGCCATTGGTCCAAATTTTGGTTTGCTTAATGGTGAACGTTTGTTTGTATCAATCAGGAAGAACTTGTACTGGAAGCCTACACAAGCAGTTGTAATACCCACTTTCCACCTTCCAATGTGCAGCTTTAAGGTGAAAGATAGGAGGGCTTGAATAAGGAATGTACTGTACCCAATTGATTCACTCAACTACTAAATAAATTTCAATGTATTTTTTACCCTCGCCACCTTTATATATATATATATATTAGAAGCCTTTTTTATATTAATAATGAAAGGAACCCCACCTATGTGCCTCCCAGAGCAGCAGGAAGGGGCATGCATTTTATACTCGTAAGTGTTTTTTTTTTTTTTTTTTTAAAAGAATTCCATTTGATTTGACTTTAAATTATGACAAGCACTTGATTTTAGAAAGGCAAGAAATAGTTTTCAGCCTAGTGAGGCTCTTGCCTTTGTAAAGAAGTTGGCCCTGGCTCCACGTGAAGCCGAGCATGGAAGCATTGCTTCATTAAGAATAAGGCAACTGCTTTTGCTTATCGAAAGGCAGTGTTTGAGCAATATGATGAGACTTATGCCCAGGCATTTGGTTTGCAGCCATCGCGCCCTTCTCAACCTCGGGATAATACACTCGAACAGCCTGCAAGGAAGCCTTCTAGAGGTATATACTCTTCCTCAACTTCCTCCTAGAAGTTTGAGACTCTTTGTATTTTAGGAAAAAGGTTGCATAGGTGAAGCTTTTATTAGACAATAGCATGTGTTGATATTTAAATTAATATGGTTATTCCAGTAATTGGGTGCATTATGGTAGGAATGGAACATATATGACACCAAATAAATACAATGCTTATTTTCGTGTTTATTTGTATGTCGAGACATATGTCTTCCCACAGGACCATATTGTATTGCAGTACCTGCATTTATGGGTTGTTTGTGTCACTGTTGACAATGAAATGGATGACTAAATCTTTGTAGATCTATGGCTATGAACTATAGCAGTGGAGTAATCAAGAATATACAAGCCTTGGGACATTAAACATGTCCTTAGATCTTTAAGTTGGATTCTGAAGTGAATATATGAGTTTAGCCATTCTTTGATTCTGTAAAGTGTGTTTTTGTTTTGTCTGGTTGATATTGTGGGGATTGGGGGTCAACATTTTAATATGACAATCAAGTGAGTCATTCTTATATCAACATTTCTTATGCATAATTTCATTTAATCTAATTACTTGTATAAGCTTACAATCTAACTAAATCATATGATCATTATGGTTCTTGATAGGCATCATCATTAGAAGGTTGGGAAGAAAGTTGAGGTGGATGAGTGAACATACAGGACAAAGATAAGTTTAGAATGAATGTATTTAGAAGAAAGTTAGATTAGCTCCTATTGATGAGAAGATGACAGAAACTCTCCTAAGGCTATGCTAGTATGATCATGTGAGAAGACGACCTGAGTCTTTAGTGGGAAAATGGATCAAATGGTAGATAGTTTGATTAAAAGGGGTAGAGAAAGGCAGAAGAGAACTTTTGGAGAAACCATTATACAAGACCTTATTCTAAAAGGTTTTATTGATTTTTTTTTTTTTTTATAGAGCCTATAGCGCCAATTGATCCATGTAGCCAACCCCTCTTAGTTGGTTAATCTTGGTCGTTGTTGTTGTACTTAATTGCTTTGATGCAAATGTTTTGAGTTCATAGTCTTGTTAATGTGATTAACTTTGTATCTTTGCAAAAGTTTACATGAAAGGTGAAGCTTTGTATATAACATAGTGTACCCGAGCTGTTTGCATTTTATTAGTTTAAATGTCTAAGCTCTTGTAAATTGTAATCAATCCCCTCACTTATATAAGGATGTTAATTTAATGGTTTCTTTGTTCTGTTCCCAGCTCCTTTGAGTGGTCCACTGGTGATAGCCTAAGCTTTGGGTGGTCGGAAGAACACTTCCAAATCTGTTAAAGTTAAGGACAATATGCAAAAAGACAGGTATCTGTTTAAGCGGCGAGCTGATCCAAGTAACTCTTTCCAGTTAGCATCCAGGGAGGAAACGCCTGATGCAACTGGGCGTTATGTATTTCAGAAGAGGGCGCCAGCAGTGCCTCGTAATTTTGAGAAGCATGAAGATACAGGGTTTATTAGCCATGATGGTGCAACTTCAACTTCAGATGCCAAAGAAGCTTTAGTGGGTCGGGCTCAACCAGATGGCAGTGGGCTTGCATCCCAAGCCATTTCCTCAGATGCAAAGCCTCGTCTTGACAAGGGGAAGGATTCTTCTGAAGAAATGACCCGTAGCTCGGAACTGGATGATGTTTCAAGTAAAAGCTTGGGTAGGTCTGATTTGTCTGGGGAGTCGTCATTGCTAAGCACAGTTGATGAGACGTCTCAGCCGCCCCATCTCGAGAGCAAAATTTCTGTTGACATTAAACATGATGGGAATGCAAAGCTGTCAGGGCCAGATTTTAAGCAGACAGAGCAGGGCTTTTTGACTACTGCTAATGGATGAAATGACATGCATCAATTTAAGTGTGAAAATAATGTACATAGCTCACCAGTTGAAGCAAAGGATCATGAAATTAGTGCAGAGAAGAAGATTAAAGGTCATAAGTGACCTGCAGATGTCTTGACCTCTTAAGACTTGTGCTACTGTCGAGGGAAAGAAGAAAAAAGAATTAAATTTACAACCTATTTCAGGCCATCTGGAGAAGCATTCTACTTCTGGAAAACCTGTTCACCTTTCAGGAAAACCCGTGTCAACTGGTTTGGCTCCTAGAGGGGATTTTCGAGTTGCCGCCCATGGATACCATAGGAGATGTTAATTTTGAATTGCCAGAACTTTTGGGTGATTTACAAGCTCTCGCTTTGGATCCTTTTCATGGTGTTGAAAGGAATACCCCTGCAGTTGTTGGGCACTTCTTTTTGCGGTTCAGATCTCTTGTTTACCAAAAAAGCTTGTCTTTATTGCCACCAACAGAGAACGAGGCTCCTGAAGTTGGTGTTTCTAAATCTCCTTTGAGTGTCAGGGCATCTGACAGTCCTGATGATTATGTCAGAGCTTTGCCAGTTGTAAAACCTGCAAAACACCTTGTTTGGCCTGATGATCCTACAAAATCTGGGCGGAAAAGGCCCCCCTCTGACCGTCAAGAGGATGAAGAAAATCAAGGATTTAAAGGCGCTAGCTGCAGAGAAGGCGGCGGCGGCAAGTCAGAAGACTTCAGAAGCCAGGGTAGGAGAGGGAAAATAATCCATGTCCCAGGCTCTACCCAAGTTAGTGAAACCAGGAAAGTGGAGCGTCCAGCTGAGGCAGTTGAGCCCACCATGCTGGTGATCAAGTTTCCTCCCAAAACATCACTTCCATCTGTAGCAGAGCTGAAGGCAAGGTTTTCTTGCATAAGGCTGATGCACACGCTGCATATAAATACTCCCTCCGGTCCTTATTATAAGAGGCAAATGACTATTTTTTTTTTGTTCAAAATATAAGAGATATGCATGTATTTTGACAAATATTAAATGCTCATTTCCAAGTTTACCCTTATTTATAATAGGGTTTATATTTACGAGACAGTGCAACTTTCAATAGAAGTAGGACTATTCATTAAGATTAGAAGGGGTAATTTTGTAAATTTATATGAATATTAATTACAAATAGTTAATTTCAATGCATTTTCTTGAACTGTGTGTTTTAGGGTTTTGCCTCTTATATATAGGATCAAAGGGAGTATTCTGTAGCAAACCCAGCCTTACAATTTGGCAATGTGGGCGTGAGGTGCTTCCTTCGGGAATCTGAGGATTCTGCACCTGAAGCCTCCGAAGCTGGCAGGGCATGAAACACCTCGGGTCAAGGATCCTGCAGTGGCTCCTCGCCAGCCATCAGTACCATCACAGCAAATGATCCAGCTCAAATCTTGCCTCAAGAAATCTAATGGTGATGAGTCAGGCCAGACAATTGGTAATGGAGGTAGTAGTTGTAGTAGAAAAGGAAAACCACGTGTAAAATTCTTGTTAGGTGGGGAAGAAACTAGTAAGGGGAGAACAACAATTAATGGTGGGTAATAGAAACAACTTCAACAATGCTATACTTTTGCTGATGGTGGTGCAATTGATTTTAATAGTAAGAATGTTCAGAAGGTCACTTCTCAACCACCGTTTCCAATACCCCATGGTACTAAAACCCCACAGCATAATTTGCATAATTCTCAATTGGCAATGACACCGAGAAACACTCCCAATTTTATTAACACCACTACAACAGCTACTACAACCACAGTTAATATATATCACAGCAGATGATAAGCCTTTTGACGAGATGCAACAATGTTATGACTAACCTTACGGGTTTATGAGGCTATGTGCCTTACCTTCCACTTTGATAAAAATGGCACCATAATCAACGTTACACCATGGCCATATCATCCTCTACAAGAAATTTCGGGCGAGTTGGAATGTGGATGACTTGCTCCAAGAAATGCGAGAAAAATACAATCTTGGAAGTAGGGGTATAACAGGTCGGTTTGGTTCGATTTTAGATGAGAAAAAAATCCGAACCTACCAAAAATAGTTCGGTTCGGTTTGGTTTTGATATTTTTTTCTTACAAAACCCGAACCAAACCGAACCAATCAAGAATGAGTTGTTTCGGTTTGGTTCGGTTCGAACCCGAAAATTATTTAAAATATAAAAAAAATACATATAATAAATATTAAACTATTAATATATATATAAATATTAATATATAATAAATATTAAATATTAAATATTAAAATATATATGTAAATATTAAAATATAGTAATTGGTTCGGTTTGGTTTGGTTCCAAAATCCTTGAACCCGATAACCGAACCAATCACCATCGGGTTTGGTTCGATTCGGTTCAGACCCGAACATAAAAAAAAATCGGAACTAATTTAATTGGTTTGGTTTGTTGTTGGGTTCATCGGGTCATTGGTTCGGGTCTTACACCCCTACTTGAAAGAGTACGCGGGGGGTCATTTTGTGGTCGAGAACAATCCGAGAGTGGTTTATTTATTTGAAGTTTTTTTTTTTTTTTTTGGCTCCAAAATGTAAATGCACTCTCTTGTTAGCCATTTTTTTTTTTTTACTTTAAATTACCTTAAGGGGTAGGGGGTATTTTTTTTTTTTTTTTTAAGGAAAATGTCAGTGTTAATATTAGTATTTTGTTAGTGGGTGGAGTTTGAACCCTTAACTTTCTTATCACTTTTTAACTCTCCAACCCTAACTACCTTAACCACCTTATAACTCCATGTTGGAAGTGGCATGGGGTGAAGGAAAGGTTGAATAGCATGTGTGCGTTCTATCTTGGTGTGTGTTCTAACTGACGTTTCTTTTTCAAGAAAATTCTTTTGAATGATTTATATTTACAACATAATAAGACAAACAAATATTGTCATGCGGTAATTGTTTCATTAATATTCTTATAGTTAAAAAAAACATATTTGCTTAAGTTTTCTTTTATTACTTTTTGTTTTAAGTAATCATAAAATACCACCACCAAATAAGATTGTCATTCAATTATTAGAAAAATGAAATAAAGTATTGGTTTTTTTCCCCATGTTTTTAATACATTGTTGTAAGTATATATTTGATTATGTTTTGATGATTGACAAACACTAACTATAAGCATGCAGGATAAATAGAAAATATAATTTACAAGCATGCATGTACTCAAAGGTTAACAAAGCAAGGGATAAATATGCTAAGAGTATCAAGTTTTCAAGCATTAAGACCTCAAGCGAGATTGGGTAATATAATAGGTCTTAGATATCTTATAAGAATATGATGACTAAAATTCACTTTGGCTCGTTATATCAATTTAACTAAAACACTACACTTTTGGATAATTTTTTTTTATCAAGTATTAGACTAGCAAAATATTTTTCAATCTGATTTTTTCATAAAAAAATAAGTTCTTCAAAGCATATTATATTAAATTTTTAATCTATTGAAATATAATTTCGGTGCACCATATTCTTCAATTATCAATTTGAATTGGATAATAATATATATTGCTTATATCAATTCATTAAATTTCAAAAGCTTCGGTCATTCTAATATATATAATATGCATATATATATATAGGGATGGCAATTTCCACCCATTCGTGGGGATCCCCACGGGAATGTCTCGAATGGGGCCCCGCGGGCAGGGAATTTTTCCCTGCGGGGACGGGGATGGGGGACAAAATCCCCTCGTAGCCAATTCGAGGATGAGGACGGGGGCGGGGACCATACCCCCCACCCCACGGGTCCCCGCCCCTTGGAAAATACATATTTACCCTAAATAAATATACATGTATTATATTATATCTATTAAAATATTATACCTCACATGTTGGAGTGTTGGAAAAGATATGGAAAAAAATTTGATATTATAGTTTTGAAATTTTTTGTAATGTTTATTTAAATATTATGTTTGTATTATTTGAGTTTGAACTTGTTATAACTTTAAATTTAATACTTATGAAGGCTTTTTTTAATTTTATTGAATATTAATTTATGATTTTGTAATTTTTTAATAAATGTTCGAGGTCTCCATGGGGACTGCGAGGATCCGTGGGGACGGGGGCAGGAGAGGAAAACCCCCCACGGTGGGGATCGGGGGCGGGGACGGGGGGAGAGCCCGCTCCCTGTCCCTGTCCCTGTCCCCGCCCCGCCCCATTGACATCCCTATATGTATACAAGGCAATCAGTTACTATTATGACCATATTTTTGTTCAACCAATTCGTGGTTTTATTGCAAAAATATATTGCCATTATTGCATTTCGAAATATGAGAGCAAATCACGTATCAGTGCATTATATATTGGCTTGAAATATATGAGTGCAAATCATTTGTTTTCTCCTCACATGAAAACGTGTTCTAAATTTTTTTTAATTGAAAAAATAATAATAAATTGATCAATCATGTCAATTAATTGGCAACGGTGAAATTGTGCTCAACGACTAAATTTTATCTTCAGCTCTTTGCCTTTTAATAACACAACGTTTTGATTTTCGATATATATAAGGAGGGCTTTTGGAACACAAAAAATAAGAGAAGAACATAAAACAAAAATTATTCATATTATCTGAAATTATTTGAGCCAAATTATGTTATTATCATCATACTCATAGTGCTTCAATTTATATCATCTGTACTATTTAGAGCGCTTCAGTTTCTTCTACTTCTTGTATCAACTCAGAAATAGGGTGTGGTATTCCTAGGTTGAGGGTGATGTATTCATCTGTTTTAAGGTGAGGTATCCTTCAGTTGTAAAAAGTGTGACATCCTTTGGTGTGTGATTTTAGGCTCAGAAGCGCGGGTGAGGTATTCCGAAGGCGCGACGAAGAGTGTTCTTACACGTGGTGGGTGAGGTATCACATGAGGCGTGGTTAGAGTGCTCTGTTGTGTACAAAGGTTGCAAGCACCAGTTTATAAGCTTGTTTATTAGTGGAAGAAAAATCCCACAAGTGGAGTGGGGACTGGACGTAGGTCACAAGTGGTTAGTGGCAGAACCAGGTTAAATCAGTATGCAAGTGTTCTCTTCCATATCTTCATATTGTTTAATTCATATTATTTCTTACATATTCATAATTTGTTTATTTTTTTTTGTGTGATTTAATATTTTATATTGAGAAAATAATTTTTAATAAATTAAATTAGAAAATTTTATAAACCTAATTCACCCCCTCTTGGGTTATGGTTGTCACGACCAACAAGTGGTATCAGAGCTTCGGCTTTGGTTAGAAGCTTAACAACTTATAGTAAAAGATCATTTTTCCCGGCAACCTTAGAAGCTTGCTTTAATTTTTTTTTTTTTTTAAAATGAGTTTTTGTGATTTTAATAAACCATCATATTTTGATGGTGTGGATTTTGTTTATTGGAGAGCTAGAATATAAATTTTTATGAAAGCAATAGATTTTGATTTGTGGGATATTGTACTAAATGGTTTTATTTCAAAACCCAAATCCCAATGGAATGAATTTGATAAAAATTGTTTTTCCTTAAATATTAAAGCAATGCAAATTTTGAGAAATAGCTTGAATTATCAAGCATATGCTAAAATTAAGGATTGCTCTTGTGCAAATGATATAATGACTATACTTCATGCTACTTATCTTGCTAACAATGATTTTGTGAATGAAAATGCAAATAAAAAGAAGCAAGAAGAGCAAAAGTCATTGAGGGAAACATGTCTCGAACAATGCCCTCAAGAAGATGCCCAATGTGATGGAAGAAGAACAACTCTTCTTGACAATGATAATGTTCCAGTTGAAGAAGAAAAGGAACATCCTCTTGAAGCATTGATGAACAAAAATG
Organism: Echinosophora koreensis; assembly: GCA_035048595.1. Taxonomy (NCBI): domain Eukaryota; kingdom Viridiplantae; phylum Streptophyta; class Magnoliopsida; order Fabales; family Fabaceae; genus Echinosophora; species Echinosophora koreensis. Next base: position 2,408,528 of record JAPCYP010000078.1, read on the forward strand.
AGGAGAAAGATCATTCCTTTAAAGAGTCAACAACTCACATGGTTCAAAAGGACTTTCAGGTAAATAATGCTAATGTTGATAGTCCTTCGTATGATAGATTACAAAATGCATATGATGACGTGTATGATGGCTTGGTTAATTTAGAAAAGAAAAACCTGAATTCCTTGGCAAAGATATCATCCATTGAAATTGAAATTGAGAACTTGAAAGATGAATATGCTTTTCTTAATAAGGAAAATTCTTTAAATTGTGAAACCTCAACTACTTGTGAAAATTGTATTGTTAAAAATCAAGTTGAGGTTTTTCTTCTAAATATAATAAAGTTGACAAATCTACTTGTTCTAATTTCGTGAATGCTAGTAACAAGGGAAGTAATGCTATTTTGCATGGAAAATCGAACAATGCTTTCGATAATAATATTTTGAAATGTCAACAATCTAAAAACCCAAAGTTTTTCTATAATGATCTCAAAAAGACCAAGCCTTCATCTATAATCTGCAATTATTGTAATCATAAAGGTCATATTTCTCATATGTGTCATTATAGGAAAAATTATTATGTGAGAAATAAATGGGTATGGGTTCCTAAGAAATGCTCATTCACTAACCCTCAAGGACCGAATTTGAAATGGGTATCAAAAAGTCCAAATACCATCTCTAATGTGCAGGAAAGATTGCAAAAAGATGAACGATTTGGTCAAAAGAAAAGACTTCATCAAGGAAGACGCTTCCCAAAATCGAGATTGCAATTATTGACAAAAGAAACAAAAGTCCCTTGATGAAAGATTTTCACAAGAACAATATGAAATTTGCAAAGGTCAATCTTCACAAGAAGAAACAATGGGTAAAAGAGGACAATATTGTGAATTCAAGAATCAAGGTAACAAAATCCTTACCTTTTATAAATGAGAAAATAAAATGTGTTTATTGTACAAACTTAAATTTGAATGTTGCAAACATGATTAGACCATCTCTAGTTAAATCACACTGCTTAGAAATATCTCGCTAGCAACTGTCCATGTGTCTATGTTATGTAAAGCATGATTGTTAGCTGCACATATATCCAATGAAAAATCTATAAGACTGTTTTCTAAAAACTGTTTTTAAAAGCGAGATCAATTTTAATACTAATTAATTGATTAATTCATGACCTTAAAGAAATTTTCAAACATAATTTGCCTCATGAATTAATTTCCCCACAACTATCAAATTGAAAATCTATAAGATTGTGGTTAAAATGTTATTTTTGGTATATACTATACCTAAATATTTTCTTGCCAAATTACCTTAAGATTTTAAGCTGCGATATATTTAAAATTTGCTTACAGATAAATCCTTAAAAATTGCATAATATCATAAGAGTGGCTTAGGATCGTCACTTAATGCGTATTTATTAGAAGGATCAATATCTGAAATTCACATCTTAATTGCTAAAGATTTGATTCTGACTTTCTCTTGAATTATTATTTTGATATTGCTTTTTGGAATATATTAAAGAGTTAATTTTGAATATCTCCTGGGATTGCATGATGATAGTCGAATACATGTGTTCTACCCTTCTTCAACTCTTTTTTTTTCTCTCTAAAATGAAAAGTATATTTACAAAATTATTTTTGAAAGGGGGAGAAATAATTGCACCCTATAGGGGGAGTGTGAGACTGTAGGAGTGCATGTCTAAGGGGGAGAATTTAAAATGAAAACCTTTTGTTACTTGATGGCATTACAAGGGGATAATTCTATATTTCAACTGCGCTGCAACTCTGAATGATATGCTTCAGAATATAAATTATATATTGTCTATCATAAAGGGAAAAACTAAGTTGGAATTTATCCTCAAACCCTCTTGCAAATAAATTTCATTATATGGTTAATGGGGAGGAATACATAGAAAGAGGGGAATATGTTAAAAAGAAATTATATAATGAGGGGGAGAATAAATAGGATAAATAATGCAATATGGTTACCTTACTTATTGTGTACAGAAATGCATGTAATTTCTCTTGATTATGTTTTGATGGTACTGTTTTTTGCTCTCTTGAAATATTACATATTACATATCTTATATCTCTCCACTATATTTTCCTTTTTGATAATGTCAAATGGGGGAGGAATAAGTAAATATATTTTACTAACGCTTTCTTTGAGTTTTTGAAAAGGAATATCCTATCCATGCATACCTGGTGCAAGTATACTATGATAAACACATTACTCAGGTAAGAAAGGTAAGGTTTGTCATCATAAAAAAGGGAGAGTATGTAAGTATATATTTGATTATGTTTTGATGATTAACAAACACTAACCATAAGCATGCAGGATAAAAAGAAAATATAATTTACAAGCATGCAGGTATTCAAAGGTTAACAAAGCAAGAGATAAATATGCTAAGAGTATCAAGTTTTCAAGCATCAAGACCTCAAGCAAGATTGGGTAATATAATAGGTCTTAGATATCTTGTAAGAGTATGATGACTAAAATTCACTTTGGCTCGTTATACATCAATTTAACTAAAACACTACACTTTTGGATAAATTTTTTTTTTATCAAGTATTAGACTAGCAAAATATTTTTCAATCTGATTTTTTCATAAAAAATAAGTTCTTCAAAGTATATTATATTAAATTTTTAATCTATTGAAATATACTTTCGGTGCACCATATTCTTCAATTATCAATTTGAATTGGATAATACTATATATTACTTATATCAATTCATTAAATTTCAAAAGCTTCAATCATTCTAATATATATATACATATGCATATGTATACAAGGCAATCAGTTACTATTATGACCAGATTTTTGTTCAACCAATTCGTGGTTTCATTGCAAAAATATATTGCCATTATTGCATTTCGAAATATGAGAGCAAATCACGTATCAGTGCATTATATATTGGCTTGAAATATATGAGTGCAAATCATTTGTTTTCTCCTCACATGAAAAACGTGTTCTAATTTTTTTTTTAATTGAAAAAATAATAATAAATTGATCAATCATGTCAATTAATTGGCAACGGTGAAATTGTGCTCAACGGCTAATTTTTATCTTCAGCTCTTTGCCTTTTAACAACACAACGTTTTGATTTTCGATATATATAAGGAGGGCTTTTGGAACACAAAAAAATAAGAGAAGAACATTGAACAAAAATTATTCATATTGTCTGAAATTATTTGAGCCAAATTGTGTTATTATCATCATACTCATGGTGCTTCAATTTGCATTATCTGTACTATCTAGAGTGCTTCAGTTTCTTCTACTTTTTGTATCAACTCAGAAATAGTGTGTGGTATCCCTAGGTTGAGGGTGAGGTATCCCTCTGTTTGAAGGTGAGGTATCCTTCAGTTGTAAAATGTGTGACATCCTTTGGTGTGTGACTTTAGGCTCAGAAGCGCGGGTGAGATATCCCGGAGGCGCGAGGGAGAGTGCTAGAGTTTGAGGCTCTTATATGTGATGGGTGAGGTATCACATGAGGCGTGGTTAGAGTGCTCTGTTGTGTACAAAGGTTGCAAGCACCAGTTTATAAGCTTGTTTATTAGTGGAAGAAAATCCCAAAAGTGGAGTGGGGACTGAACGTAGGTCACAAGTGGTTAGTGGCCGAACCAGGATAAAATCAGTGTACAAGTATTCTCTTCCCTATCTTCATATTGTTTAATTCATTTCTCACATATTCATAATTTGTTTATTTTTTATTGTGTGATTTAATATTTTATATTGAGAAAATAATTCTTGATAAATTAAATTAGAAAATTTTATAAACCCAATTCACCTCCCTCTTGGGTTATGATTGTCACGACCAACAATTGTTACTGTTAGTATAAAGTTTTTTATACCATCAAATAATCATATAATTGTATTTTTTAATTTTTATATAGTTATTGTGATAATTAAATATTTTTATTTTTAGTGATGTGATAGTGTATAATTATATGATTGTGTAAAAAAAACATTTATACTGAATGTATATTTGGATAAAATCTTGATTCCACTATTGATGTATAGTAAAATAAAGCAAGTTATTGTATCTGTTTTGTTTTTATGATAATTTTCTTCTATGCTTGTCTTCAAAACACCCTTCACAAACAATAAGGCTAGAGTCTATGGAGCTTGGTTGGGATTTAGTTTCATCTGAGTTCCAATGGACTTCTATGGTTAAGGCTAGAGTCTTTAGGAATAATGTTCCAATTACTCATCATGTCAACTCTTCAATTTGGGCTGGAATCAAGCTTCAGATCAGTACAATCTTAAATAATGTAAGTTGGCAAATTGGGAATGGTTGCAGCATAAATTTTTGGTGTTATAGATTTCTCAATGATCCTATTGTTGATCTTTTAAATATCCCTCCTCACATGCATAATCTTTTAAAGGCTTCTGTCAGAGATTTCATCAAAGATGGTTGTTGGTCAATCCCTGATATCATTTCCAGCAAGTATCCAAGGCTTCTAAATGAGTTGCAGCAATGTGCAATTCCTCTAAAACCAACTAGTGATGCATTGGTTTGGTCTGCAAATGATTCGGGTAGTCTGAATCTGAAGGATGCATATAGTTTTCTGCAGGATCAGTTTCAACCTGTTGCATGGGGTAAATTAATATGGTGTTCTAATATTCCTCCATCTAAGTCCTTTCTTGTTTGGAGACTAATATAATACATAACAAAGTTCTTACTGATGATAGATTATGGTCTAGAGGCTGCAATATGGTTTCTATGTGTAGCATGTGTTGTGCAGATTATGAGACCTTTGAACATCTCTTTCTCAGATGCAGATTTGCTACTGCTCTTTGGGACTGGTTGGGATCAAAGCTATCTATGGTTGTTGATACATCATCTATCCTTGCTGTTCTCAATGTGTGTAACAGGAAAATGAGCTCCTAAGCAAAGGATGTCATTTTAGCTTCAATTATAAACACTTTCGGGATAATTTGGCACTGCAAAAACAAAATAAGATTTGATGATAAGGTGATTCCTTTAGAGGCAGCAATCAATCTGGCTGTAGCAAACACAGCTTTCTCGGGTAATCATTCCTCTGATTCATCTTCAGTTGCTATTGATGAATTTGTTGTTCTAAAGGGGTTTTCAGTAACCCGCAAGCCTAGTAAAGCTCATATTATCAGGCAAGTAATTGGCTCCCTCCTTTGTGCAATTGGATTAAGGTTAATACCGATGGTGCTGCAAAAGGGAGCCCTGGTTTAGCAGGAAGTGGTGGTATTTTTAGAGACAAGAGTGCAGCCACTATTGGTTGTTTTGCTTACTATTAGGAACCCACAAAATAGGAAATGAATATACTGAATATGTTTTGTATTAATGGAAGAATTAGGCCTGGTATCAAGATGATATCAATACCTGGATTACAAATGAGGGAATAGAAATCCAGAAAAGAAGGTACAGTAACCTAAGGCATTCAAAAGTGCCCTTTTCTCTCCCAAAGTTCCAAGTTCCAAAATCTAGCCTATCCTTCTACTACCCTCCCTTCGTTTCTTATATCTCACTTTACATCAGCTCATGCCCATGCATGCTTTTCCCGCTCTTACTCTGCCAGCTGGCAGAGTTAGTTACAACATTTCCCTCCCCTTTCTTGCACTCATCAAGTGCCTTGCCTCTCACACATTTCTTCACATACACTCGGGTAACCTTATTGGGCCTAGGAGCCTGATAGTTAGCTGGGTTCGCATCAATTTTTCCCCCTTCGAAATTCACTTTGTCCTCAAGGTGGACAAGAGAGTGGCTTCTTGCGCACACCTTTCCGGGGTCCCACTATTTGAAACAAAATGTTGTAGCTGTCAGGAACAGAGAAGGAAGTCCACCAGGGTCCCATTGATCAATATCGCTTTCCTCCCATAGCTTCTGTAGCTCTTCATCAATGAATTAAAACACTTAGTCATGCACAGGGACAATGGCAGCATTTTCCCCTTGGCCACACACATTATGAACCAACATATCCACTATTAAAACAACAACCAGAACTTTAGTGGAAGCTCCAAGAACACTTGTAATTATATTATCTCCTAAGGCCCCAACAGCACCCTTCAACTTTTCACCTGTAGCAAGTTGGCAAGTGATAAAATTTCCCTTTTCTTCATTGAGTTGGGCTTGGTTCACTTCCTCAATTCCATTGCAACTCTTTCCTCTATCATACACAAACTTAAGCTAGCCATGAAATGTCTCCAACCCAGGAAGCAGAGTCTTGCCTATCTTCATTCTTGGTAGGCAAATGTCGCAAAGACAATTAAAACTCAACCACATAGCCACACTAGGTATTGTCTCATAATTGCAGTAAGAACATCGGGCATATGTAGGTTCACAAAATGCAACAGCAACATACCAGCGAAGAAAGTTTGCCACTTCAATATTATGTAATGAACGCTGGACAAAGAGATGAGATAAGCCAAATTTGTTGGAGTGCTCAAGCCGAAGATCTTGAACTGGTTGAAGTAAATAACACAGATGCTCTTGAAGACTTACTCCTTCCTGAACACTAGCAGCATAGGTACGGACCTCTTCATTTCCAAAGACACGAGATAAAAGCATTCTGTCAGTCAATAATGGTCTATCCTTCAATTTTCCAGTCTTGGCAATCTCAAGAGACCTTTGGTTCCCTTGTCTAAAGGAAATTGGCTTACTCTGGGCTCATCAATTTGAATAACAATTAGAGCTACAGGTGCACCACTGAATGCACGAGGTTGTTTATTAGAAACTATTTCGTGGATGCTAATTTTTTTTCCTTATAGTATCTGCTAGGGGCAACCCACGATTTGCATCACTTGGAAGGGGAACTAATTCGTAGATCCCATTACTGTCTTCACAATGTTGGCCCTGATTCTTAGAGTCTAGAAAATAGAGGCCCGTATTAAGAAGGTATGGTTTCTGTCCATCTAATTGGGTTGGGCCCATTAACTCATTAAACTGACCTCTTTTGTGTAATTTCACCTCCTTTCTCATCAGTCTCTTATTTGCCATTTGGATCTCAACTCTTTGGGCCTGGTCCAATTGGCCAAAAGTCTGACCCACTTTCTCAACTGCTGCCCTAGTCCCCTTTCCTCTCTCACATGCGTTGATTATCTCATCAAACAGCTTGACGACGACTGCGATGAATGAACTACCAAAAAAAGGGTGTTTAGCGACCGAAGACACTGAAATTCAGTCGCTAAATTGGTTAGCGACCAAATTAGCGACCGAACAGTGATGGTTACTAAAACCCTAGTCGCTAACCTGTTTAGCGACCGATTTCAAAATCGGTCGCTATTAACGACCGAAAAATTCGATCGCTAAATCATAAAATTCGATCGCTATTTGGTCACCAATACCTGTTATGTGACCGATTTTAGCGACCAAAAATTCGGTCGCTGATTCGGTCGCTCAATTGGTCACTAATTCAAACAAAATCAGTCACTAAATTGGTCCCCAAAACTTGTTCTAGAGACCAATTTAGCGACTGATTTCTTTAAAAAAAACATATAACAAACCAAATGTTTTGAAATAAATGAAAAATAACTTTTTTTAAGCTCTCACATTATTGTTATTTATAAACAAGAACTTCCATAAAAATCAATTAAATATCAACAAGGAAGAAAATGTCAGAAATAATTCTGAGTATATAAATACATTCAATATGAAAGCATACACTTGTCTTATTTTATCTCAAGTGAAAAGGGATATGTTCATGTCTTCAGCTTCAAGGTTGATTCAAGACACTTGGGGCATGACAGATCGCATGGTGCATCAGAGTCTAATTAATCCTGCTAATCCATTACCATCTTCTTCTCTTTCATTTATTAAAGGTTTGTCTACTTGTCCAGTGTAACCATATAAATCATGTGCATTGTTCAGAAACTACAAAGCAACAAGACGAGCATTTGTTCCTTTAACATTACTGTCTCATTTAATCTGGAAATTCAAAATTCAATCATAATAAGTTATTGACTCTGGTTGCTTTTACAGGTGTGCTACCTGAGTATTTTAGCTCAGAGTGGTTAGTGGCTCAGTTTCGGTTGCAAGAAGGTTGGCAAAATATTGTTGCCTTTTGTCATGAAAAAACACAATTGTAATACTGAGCATGGATGGTAGGTATTTCAGTTGGACCTTCTTTTAGTTTGGCATTCCTTTTTTTTTTTTTTGCAGGTCAACCCTGACCCATGGCCAGCCCAAGTTAAAGTTGTTTAAATCCTACCCGTACAGTTAAACCTATTACAATAAAATGTTAATTGTGATAAATTTGAGTTTCATAAATGAAGTTAAGGGTTTTGTTAAATTAAGTTTAGGAGATGATTTGGATTATCCCAAGTCCTAACTTGACTTACGGTAACACTTTTATTTTAATTTATATTTTTTGTAATTAAGCATAAGTAATAAGATTTCTTGACGAAAATTAATAGTATTTTACTGATATAATATACTTTTATTATATTCTTCAATTTTAAATATATATTATAAATATATCTTACTGTTACTTTTTTAGATGGTTTAATTATGCATAATGTTTAAACTTATACATTATGGGTGCGTTTGATTAGCAAAAAAGTAAGGGACTGATCAGAACAGTAGTAGTTGTCCCATGTTTGATTTATAAAATGGTCAGGGTACAGGACAAAAAGTAAGATGAGGAACAATACAAAAACCCAAATTCTTGTTATCCACCAAACTAGGGGACAATTTTTGTACTATGGACAAACTACCTAGAAGACAAAAACACCCTTCAATATTTAACAACTAGTACTTGTATCCGTGCGATGCACGGGACATGAATAATAATATTTATATTTATAATTTATATTTTTAAGTTTAAAATATATGCATAGTAAACAGAATATCTGTATTAGTTGTATTTGATGTAAGAAATATTTAAAATTTTATTTATTGGATAGTTATTAATTAAATATCAGAACATATGCATATAGTGTTGAAAAGTTGAATCATATATCTAATGACACCTTACATTTCATAAATTTTGTGTTTAGTTATTTGGTTTGTACTGGGTATTTTCTATTTATCAATGTGTAGTATAATGGTGTGTATGATGAAAAGGATGGGCCTATGCGTGTTTTGGTGAAATTCAATAGTTGTTGTCGTGTCGTTTCAATGTCCATGGGTTAAGGGACCCTAAGTACTCCATATAATTCCAAGTAAAATTGTGGTTGTTTTATTAAAAAAGTGAACATATCATTTAATATAATTTGTGTCCTATAGTTAAATATGCATGGATAATTTAGAGAGGTATATAAAAAAAAAATTACTTAAATTCAACAATTTTTTTTTTTCCTATTTGGGATACCTCAACTTTCAAAGACTTCCTTCTTCCACAAAAAAAAAAATCAGTAATTCCTTGTTGCCAAAATTCTTTAGAAAAAATTGAAAACATCAAAGCATATGCATACAATGTTGAAAAGTTGAATCATCTAATGACACCTTACATTTCATAAATTTTGTGTTTAGTTATTTGGTTCGTATTGTGTATTTTCTATTTATCAATGTGTAGTATTATAGTGTGTATGATGGAAAGGATTGGCCTTTCCATGTTTTGGTGAAATTCAATAGTTGTTGCCGTGTCGTTTCAATGTACATGGCTTAGGGTACCTGAGTACTCCATATAATTCCATTTTTGTTTTAAAAAAAAAAAACTGTGGTACTTTTATTAAAAAGGTGAACATATCATCTAATATAATTTGAGTCCTATAGTTAAATATGCATGGATAATTTAGAGAGGTACATTAAAAAAAAGTGCTTAAATTCAACTATTTTTTCTATTTGGGAGACCTTAACTTTCAAAGACTTCATTTTTCCACTAAACCAAAAAAAAAATAAAAAATCAAGTCTTCAATACTCCAAACGTTAAAACTTCACGCATGAATCACAAGTCACCGCAGAGGAAAAAAAATACAGAGAATAAATTAGTCCATGTCAACAGTAGGCTCTCTTTAATTTAGTTGACATTAAAAAAGGGGATTGGTCTATTGTTTATCATATATTTACCTAAATAAATAAACAATAATTACTCTTCAAATTTTCTCGTTCAGTCATGTTTTTAATAAAAGCGTGTGAAGATTACTTCAATACATTGGTATAACAATGCATGTTTTTATTGATCCATCAAACCCATTCATTGTCAACACCATTCAAACTCTGGAATTTAAATTATGCAATTTAACATTATTTGAATTGAAATGTGTCCAAATGGTACCGTAAATTTTGGCCAAAAACCATCAATAAAAAACAAACTAAAAACCTCATGAAATCATGGTCCAAATTTGATATTTTAACTATGTTAGTCAATCAAGTGGCTCCTTTTTTACCTCCAAAAGTTTTTGAATCTTGAAGCTTGAGGACTGACCTATATATCCATCATGTTTTTCATAACACTCTATGGTATTAGCACATCTCTTTCGAGCTGCCTTATTGGTAAGAGTCTGTTCCATACCATCTTCCTGCACATTGGCATTGTAAAATCTATTAAGGGTAGGTTTCAATAAATAACTTCTTTATGACCAAAATAGTGTTTAGTTAGGTTAAAAAATTACCACCACAATTGTCTCTTGCTGAGATAGATTGTCATTAACAGTAGAGTTTCCTTCCTTAGTACGAAGCTAAGCACATTAATTTGGTAACATGAACAACACTAAATTTTTTACAAAAAGATATTTCAATTCTAATATTCTTTAAATGACTACATTCATATTGTCATCCACGTTTGTAGAATTTGTGTTCCTTAAATCTGCATTGTCATCCTCATCACACACCTACATTTTTGGAATGATGTTGTTAGTTAGAGAAAAATTATAGTGTATAAACCCTAATTGGAGAAGCATCGCAAAAAATAACCTTAATGGATTGTTGCTTCTTAAATTCTTCAATCAAGTCCTTGTCATCCGTCATCCTTTTGACAGTATAACTTTGCCATTTTTTATGAATATCTCCTTCCTTGATCTCAACCTTGAACAACATTTCTTTTTCTAGTATGGAGTTAAATTCTTTTGGATAATTTTCAGTAAGATTGCCCTGTAAAATAAAAGTACAATTGAAATAAATTAATTTGTTGACTATGTTTTTTAAAATACTATAAATTGCTACCCAAGCATTTTAGTTTGACCTTATCAATTGAGCTGAGCATTTTTGGTGCAGGCTTTCCAAAGTAGTCAGTCATTACGTTATCAAACAGCACAAATGTAGCTGATCCGGTATCATCAAGCACTTGAATTTCTAACTTGTACCTAGAGATTGAATTATAAAAATATTGTCCAGATATTTTTCAATGGCAAAAGTGTAGAAAGTAATCATCAATAAATACCTCAGAGTTGCTGGAATGTCGTCGCCATATTTCTTACAGTTGAAGTGGTCACCTTTAACTTCAACCTTCTTCTTACACCTGTCGCATGATTGGTAGTTCGAGCCCCAATCTGTCACTATTTCAATAGGCTTGCCCAGCACAACATGGAAACACACCTGAATGATGGCAAAGTATGGTTGATAATTTTGTTATAAAACATTTAAGGGATGACAATTGTTACATAAGTATAAAACATTATTTTAATTGACACACCTCCATAGTCTCATAGAGGTCTGAAATTGACTTGCTTGGTGTCTGGAGGAAGTCATCGGTCAAAGACAAAGTAGAACTCCCAGACATTTGGCTTACCGCTTGGGTTAGAGTAAGGTTGTCGCTTCCCAATCTGTTAGCAGGTGACATTTTTTTTAATTGCAGCTAGGCGTAAAACATTCACACACAGTTAAATTGGAGAAATAAGATGTTAGTAGAGTAATCTGTCTCTTTGTAGTCACAATCCTCTTTCAGTCTGTGATTTATCAATAATTTAGTTTCATTGTATGCATTCGAGATACCTGTTTGACCTGAGGTTATCAATTATGCAATAAAGGGTTAGTAAACATTAGAGACAATATGTAAAGGTATAACATGAAATACTTTTATCATTCTTCTCGAGGTATTGATGTATCTTCTGAGCATAATCTTCCCAAAGTGTACAGGTTAGCTTGTTGCTTCTGTCATAAACCATTAGAAAATTTTTATTATAACTTTAAAGTGAACTATGAAATGTTGTCTTCAATGTAAAATATATGATATGTTAACCGTGTATCTTACTCCAAGTCTTGAAGAACGATCTCTTTAAGCTTCTTTTTCTTTCCTCTTATGACAACTTCTTGCATCTTGTCCTCCTCAACCACATGTCCAATGACATCTGTTAATATGTAGTTGGTAAAGTTATTGAAACATGGTAAATACATACATCCTAGAAGTACCATCACAACATATATATAATACAATTTATGTAATGTATATAATACAATTACTTACCAATCAAGAGGCTCTCATCCATACCATTTGAAATCTGACTAAAAGTTTCAAAGCTGAAGTAGTGTGTAGGGATATCATTTGCCTCAGTTTTTTCACATTTTGTATTGGCCACAAAAATAAGCTTATACTTATGGCTTGTTGCCCTTAGCTTGTGATCATTTTTTGAGACTGAGAAACATTGAATGTGTAACACCTCGATTTTTCTGCTTTCTAATATCAGACAATTATATAAATATGTTTATATTTTTTTTCTGAGATTTAGAAAATTATTTTAATTAATCCGAAACCATAGTTACACTCTACTTGACCGTAGAGAGTCACGATAAAAATTTAGGTTGAAAATTCAGGCGAAACCCGATCTGCGAATTTCAATGACAGTATACTTATACTGCTCAGAAGACCTAATTTTAACTCGTGAACGAAAAACTTAAGGTTTTTATTTAATTTCCTACGATTTTGGTTATTTTGAAATATTTCACTAAAAAGTGAAATATTATATTTTATCCGGGCGTTGTATTTATCGGGTAAACGGCGGAACAGATTACGGGATTTCCGGGAACCGCTAATGGATAATATCCATGAGTCACAAATGACAAGGCCATGTGGATGATGTCATGGATGGAGTCACTAGTCATGATGACAATTTCTAGGGAAATTGCTTTAGGTCCTTAGACTTTTTCTATTTTGCATTTTGGTCCCTAAACTAGTTTCTAGAATCTTCCAAGTGAATTGAATCAAATTTTGGCTCATCCAAATCAAGTTTGGGCTGCAGTTTTTGGGCCCAATATTATGGTAATGAATTCATTTTGCATGAGGCAAATTTCTACTCTTAAGTTTCCAAGACAAAGTATTAAGTCTTAAGCATTTTTCAAGCTTAAAATCAAGTGGGCTCAAGTGAATTTACTCAAGCCCAATGCGCAAGGCCCATGGCTTGCTCATAAACTTGATGAGTCAAGTAGCTTCATGATTCTTCTCATACTTTCTCACATATTCTCACACTTTCTCAAAAGCTCTCAAGTGTTCTACTTTGTTCTTATTTTTCTCTCACACAAAGAAGCCAAGTTTGTGAAGGAGCTACAAGATTTCTTGCCAATTTTCATAAACCAATAGGTGATTCTTCATCCTCACAACCTTCTAAGTATTGTTTCTTCAAATCATTTTCTTGATTTGAAGCTTTCTTGATCATGTTCATCTTTGTGTTCTTAACTTTGAAAATTCATAACTAATTATAGAAAAATCCCATGATGTTGAAACCAATTCCTATGTTCTTGATATCATGTATACTATCCAAATCCAAGAGCATGTAGTAATCAAAAAGTTCCTTCCTAATAAACTAGCTATGGCCGAACCTAGGAGGATGGGTTTGGTAGGAGTTTTGTTCATATGTTGTCATGTATGATCATGTAGTTCATGTGACATGCATGTCTATATACTCTAATCCATGTTAGTTAATCAAAATGAAAATTCTTACTCTATGTCTCTTGATGGCCGAACCCTAGGGGGGAGAGATTTGATGGGTTTTATTCAAGGTTTTCATCCATGATCTTGATAAACATCCTATTAGTATGTATGCTTAATAAATCCAAGTTGATTTATCAAACCAAAATCCCTAGCCCTAAAATCATGTCATGGCCGAAACTAGGTGTTGGTGAGTTAGGAATTTTTAATTCTTAACCTAGTTGTTTAGTTACTAATCTATGATCTTAGATGGTTAAGGATCATTAATCCATAACTTAATCATGATTAGGAATTTTTAGTCACAAAGACCCTTGAGGCCGTGACCATGTAGGAAGAATTTTGATGGTTTTAATTGTTTGATTAGTGATGGTTTGGTTATGGTTGTTGAAGGTTGAGTGATTGTGTTGTTGTGCGTGAAACCGGATCGACGACGAAGTTCTAATCGGAAGTTAAGTTCTTCAAGAGGTAAGGGGAGAATACCTGAGGAGTTTTTCCTATAATCATGTGTTATCAAGTGTTGTCTGTAATTATTTATCTGTTGGTGTTTGTTTAATTCTGTTTAAGTTCTGTTATTTTGATCTGTGTTAGTTGTTTGCATTTAATTGTTTATCTGCAATTATATTATTATGCTGTGATGCATGATCTGTTTGGAAATATTTCTGTGATGATGTTGTTGGTTGTTGTTTGAAAAGTCTGACAGTGGTCAGTGCTCAATTAAATTAATTGGATAAAAGCTTGAATACGCTGCATAAAATTATATTCAATGTTTTATGGGAAATGTTGGAATATAATGTTTATGGAAAATATTATTTGGGAAAGATAAGGAATTTTCGAAAATATCATTATTTTAATGATTTACCACTGTAAAAGTGAACTATGAGTCATAGTGAGGGCGAAACCGTGAAATTATTTTTCTACTACTAATTTTTACGTAAGAAATTCCGTAATATTATAAAAAGTCATTTTATGAAATTAATGGTGGAAAATAATTTAATTATGATTTTAGAAAATTGTTTGAGTGGAAAAAGCTAAGTTTTGGCTTAATGGCTTTAAAAGTGCTAATTGACGGCAATTTGGAAAAGTATCGACGGCAAGTATTTCTAAAGCGGCAGTACCTATTTTAACCAAGTTTGAGCCTCAAGTGACTCTCCTTTCTTAAAACTAAATTTTTAGTAACCGATGATGTTATAAAGGAATTTTCAATTAGAAATGATTTTCTATAAATGAATTTTTATTCAACGAGGTTATTCCGTCAACTTAGATAAGTTGCGGAGATTTTGTTTTGCATTGTGTTTCACAAACAAAGGACGGTGTTCGCGTTGAAAAATAAACCTAGTATCTGAGACGTCGTGATACCAGTGTTCTATAATAAAACACGAAGATCTTTGATCCGTGTGACGGTTAGAATTTTAAGACGGTGAAAATGTTGAGACGATGAGAATTTTAAGACGTTGAAGACGGTGAATAGTCGTAAGCTATTTTGAGCTTCGACAAGAATATAGTGAACGAAAATAAAATGACGAGGACAAAATGTTTTACATTTGCATTTACGGCAGACGTGCCTGACGTTGTTTAACGTGAGACCTTAATGGAAAAGGTATCATGTGACGGTGTATCATTATACTTGAATGTATAATGAGACGATGTATGTGTATCATTATACTTGAATGTATAATGAGACTATGTATATATCATTGTACTTGGATGGACAATGAGACGATGTATTATCATTGTGCTTAAATAGACAATGAGACGATGTATATGTATCATTGTGCTTGAGTTGCCAATGAGACGATGTACATATCATTGTGCTTAAATGGACAATGAGACGATGTATTATTGTTGTGCTTAGCTAGCCAATGAGACGATGTATCGAGTTTGATCAACTCATTTTGAAGACGTTGGGATCTCCGGAGATTAGGTGTGAATGTTAGACGATGAATGTTGAAGTGTCATGCATATTTTTAAAATGACGATGATCGGGTATGAGACCCAGTGATAAACTACTTGTTTAGTTATGAGAATCTTATGTTATTATGGTTATGCATGACTATGTGCTACTTGAATATGTGGTGCATGTGATTATCGTTATAAACTCATATATTGGCATCTCACCCTTACAAATATATCAGGTTTTCGGGTTGACTTTTGTGTCTACATGAAAGTAGATGGTGCAGAAAAGTTCTTAGCCTCACTCGGGAACATGAGTTCCGATACTTGAAGAGGTGTTTGAGTGTGGGAATGACCGCAGGGTCTTTCCAGTAGATGTCTTGTAAGGCAACCAGCTTAGGAATCTTGGTTGGGTGGTGTGTCGAAATGGTCAGTAACTTTGGTGTTACACTTTAGTCTTAGGTTTAATTTTCTGTTTTGGAAATTGAAACTTAATTATTAAAAGTTGTATGCCTTGGCGGCTTTATTCTGAATATGATTATCTCTTTGTGTGGTGATGTACAATATGAGTTTACTGTAAACGAAAATTTTTACCCCCAGTTTTTGGACTCATTAAAAAAAAATTCTAGAGGTTATTTTCTGAAAGCAACCAGCGATTAATAATTTATTTTCCGCTTTTTGGGTAACTATGTGATGACCCCAGGTTAGGGTGTCGCAGAATGTGATACGAACCTCCTTCCTCAACCAATTTCTCGAATGTTGTGATTAAACTTCTTTTCACAGTAGCTTGTATCTTTGTCAGCTGAAATTGAATCTATTCTTTTACACATAAATTTGACAAAGTATTATACCAAAAGATATAATGGAAATTAAATATAAGATGTTATAATTTTTTGGTAGGAAATATTATAGTGAGAAAGTTAACAGAATATAATTGTTTTAGCGGATGTGGTATTAGTTGTAGAATGCTAGAATTTAGTATTAATTAACTGGTCGAAAATCCTTTAAATAATATTAGTAAGAGAATTTTGTTTCCACAAAAGGAATTAATGGAAATAAATTTGTTAATTATATTTGTTATTTATATTTATTAATGAGAGGATTAAATAATTTAAAAAAATTAACATATAAAATGGATTAGATATCATAGAGAAGTAGTTATAGTTGTATAGGGCCAAGTTTCGTGATAGTAGGCAACATTGGAAGGGGAGGAGTAATATATACTAAATACAGTCTAAGGTTCACACGAAAACTAAAATCTAATCTTTTACCTTTGCATCCAGCAACAACAACTCCATAGAGCTTGTTTGTAGCGGATTCTTGAAATCTGGAATCTTCTAAATACTCATCACTTGTACCTTTATGATCCAGTTAGTCCTTCCAATGTGAATTTTATCAAGCGATGTAATCTCTGGTTCCTTCCTTCACTTGCACAAAAGTTTTTATGCAACATATACCCAAAAAAAGTGCATTCCATATTTATATGTTTGAAAGTCAAGACATTAAAATTTAAATTTAAAATAATAATACATAAGAGTAATATTTTTTTTTTAAATGTAGCAATTTTAAAAAAATTGTAATATATAAGGTGTAGACAAACTTGAAGATTTCATAACTGAGAACGATGTAAACATCGCAGGCTGATACGCGCAGACAAAAAAAAGTGTTAGTCGGGACACATGTAAAACCACTCAAATTCATTATGTAATTATGGAAACATAATCAAATATAGGAATGGGCATTATTACCTTGTCTCTTGCAGAAAAGAAGAAGAGGTCTGTTATGGTGAAAAGAAGAATAGGAATGGGTTTCAGATTAGAAAAGAGTGTGTCAAATAATACCTATACAGTTATCATACTTTTATAGCTATTTATCCATTTATAAAATTAAAGCTACTTATATTTATTAATAAAACATTAGTTGTATTTTAATGGTTAAACATAACTAATATGTAACAGTTTTATAAAATGAGGTTTCCTGGAAGTCTTACGACAACTATTAATGCTTTTGGGAGTAAAACCCACACATACCTGATTTTATAGGCAATTCAATGTTCATCAAATAGTAACAGTTCATAATATGAAACCTGCAACAAATAGTTTTTCTAAGCTATTCAATATCCATCAAAGCCATTTGATTTAACTCCAACTCCAATTTAAAAAAACAAAAGAAACTCCAAGTGATGTTACAAAAATACCCTTTAAGTGAAAAAATGACAAAAGAAACTATTAATGCTTTTGGGAGTAAAACCCACACATACCTGATTTTATAGGCAATTCAATGTTCATCAAACATGAATTTTACGGTAAAAAAAAATAAACACATGAATTTTCTAGCACAATTTCATATTTCATTATTTTTTTATTATCATTTCAAGAAATTAATTTTGTCTCTCAGATTTATTTATTTTTATTTAATTATTTTGCTATACAATAGATTTTCTCACTAAGTTTTATTTTTTATTATTATTATTTTAAATAGTGAGTTTTTTCTCTCATATTCATCTTTTGTCATTTTATTATTATGTCAAACAATATTATTATTTTTTTAATTTCATCATTATCATTTTATTATTTTATATTTTATATATTCACTTTTTTACTTTAGGGACCCAATTGGAAATTTTATTTAAGTTCAGGGACCCAATTATAAGTTTTTTAGTTCAGGGACCCAATGAAAATTTTATATAAGTTCAGGGACCTAATTAGAAATTTTTTTAGTTTAGGGACCTAATTAAAAACTCCCAAATAGTTCAGGGACCAACTCAATAATTAAACCTTAATTTTATTAACTCCACTCTCAAAGCAAGTTCCAATAAAACCATTACCAGAAAAGGAGAAAAATACTTCATAGCCTATTTAAGTCCCAAATACTCAAAAGGCCTCATGATCTTCCTCTAGCCTGAGAGAAACTCCAATTAAATTCCTCGTTTCCCCAGAGTTGGGCACACAAAAAATCATTCACTTCTAACACCTTTGTTTCCTGAATTGCTAAAAGTTCTAACCCCTCCGCTTTAACAAATTCTCTCATTTTTCTTTTTTATCCCTGCACTCAGACCTCCTATATTAATGGATCTCACTATCATTTAGAACCATCCTTAACACCTGAGTTTTGAATCCCTAGTCTCTCTCTCTCTCTCTCTCTCTCTCTCTCTCTCTCTCTCTCTCTCTCTCTCTCTCTCTGCCATTTCTCTAAATTTCCCAACAATATTATCTACATTCCCATCATAAGTGACCCCCATTTGCGATCCTAATTCCCAAATTTTCCCAGGTACATGGGATTGATTTGGGTCCTCTGATAACAAGGAACTCCTAGCTTAATTAAGTCATTACAATTTTTATTAGTGAATCAGAAATAGAAATACCTGGAAAGACTGGATTCTGTCTTGGGCTCTGACCTTTTTCTGATATTTTCACCAAAGCCCTTTTTCCAAGCTTCTGCATACCTCCTTTCTTTGTCTTACTTGTTTCACCTATACAGTGGACTGAGTTCATTAGTCCCTTAGAGAGGCTATCTTCTTTAGATATTGTGACCCCCTCCATTTTCTTCCCCCCGCCTTTGAGACTAGCCTTTTCACCTCTGACTCTACTTCTTCCCTGAACTACCAAATCCCCTCCTTCTTTTGTTCCTTGTGACTTTCCACAAGCATTCTTATTAGAGAAAGAACTAAAGTCAAATGAGGGTATGAATTTTTCACACTCAAATGAGGTTGAGGAGGCTTAAAGAACTTCCATTCATTTATCTAAGGAGGCGTTTGTGGCTAGAACCATGCTTACTTTTATTTAGCTCAGAGCACGAGGATGATATAAATTGACAGTAATTTGGAACAAGTTTTCTATTATTTTTCACTATTTCACATAAATAATATCTTTTATTACCATCACATCTTTTTTTTTAAGCAAAAAAGACATGCAAACGCATCACAATAGAGAGAGATCCCAACTAGGTTGGAACCTCAAACCCTAAATTTTAATTATTAATACTAAAGTTAATTATAAATTAGGCAAGATAGGTGGATTAATCATATACGTTTTTTTTTTCACATCGGTCCTATAAGTTTTATTTTATTTTTTCAAATTGGTTCTACACGCTACGTTCTGTTTCTACGTTAGTCCTTTTCGTCAATTTCAACCTTATATAGTCAAATCAAAAGCCACATGTCAGACTAACGTGATAGCCACATCAAGTCAAAACTGACGGTGTTAGGTCGAAATTGACGGAAAAGACTAACGTGGAAATGAAACATAACATGTAGGACCAATTTAAAAAAATAAAAATTATAGGACCGATGTGAAAAATAAAAAAGCGTATAGGACTAATCTACCTATTTGCCTATATTATTACCATCACATCTATTATTAATTTAGTTCCAATTTAATACTATTTAAAAAAAATGGAAACGCGCAACGCGTGGGTCATAATCTAGTTCAATTCCTTAAATTTTAGCAATTTAACAAGAGCATTAAGAATGCAATAACTCAAAAACGCTAATTCGATAGTGTTCTTATTCCTAAGGAAACACGCACAGCTCAACAGCAAACTTAATTCCAATTTTCCAATTGCAACTTCAAAGTGTAGATAAATGAGATAACAAATAACAAACTCTTAAACTCAGATAACCATAAAATCCAGATTAAAACCCGATATCGAAACAAGTCATATAGGCAAATTCATCTACCTCTAACAAAAGGAAATTAAGCTGACATAATAGTAAAGAGAAAACCAATCAAAGAAGATGAAGGTAAGTAGTCCAGCTTGAGTATCTGCTTCCCAGCTTCAAGCCCAGCCTCTGTGTGGTCTCCTGGCTCTGACGTCTCCAATGATCAATGTCTCAAAACCATTGACGAACTGATGCTTTTATATTTTTTTTTCCAGAATTCATAACGCCACGCTTTTGGATTGCCTTCTAGGATGCTAAAACGTTGAAGGAGCCAATGCTTAAGTGTTCCCCTCTGCTTCACAAAACGACCAAAAACTCTTAAAATTCCTATTTTTCTAAAATAACAAAAGAAAACTAAAAAAAAAATTTAATCATAAAAATACTAAAATAAAATATCAATATAAACTAAAAAATAACAAAAAACTTCACTAGAAATTAACTATAAATTAAGATTCGTCAATTTTTCTAAAAGAAACACATTCCCAAAAACATACCTAAAAGTTACACTCCACCCCCTTGACCTTGTTGACCATTAGCTAAGTTAACAGATTCCAATGAAACATTCTTTTTAACCTTAGTAGCTTTGAAATAACTAGATAGAGTGGTTAACCAAATTAAAATTTAAAATAAAAATACAAATTTTTGTTAGTAAGTTAACCTAGCCGTTTGGTGGCTCAAAAAATAATTTATATAGGGGATTAAAATTTATTATTATTTTTATTATTATTATTATTATAAATTAAATGAAATTTAAAATAATCATAACCACCTTAGGTAACACCCTCCAGAACGTTAATTCTATACTACTCGTTTTTTTATGATCCCATGTATACCTTAGAAATAATTCTCCACATGCATGTTTTTATCTCTTTTCTACTCAAATTACAAACTAGAAAACAAAATAACATTCTAAAATACGATGAAAAATTATTGAAACAGATACAAGTCACTGAAAATACACCAGGATGCCAACCGAGATTTATTAAAAAGTCATCACCCACCACAGCCCATCGAACCAGTTTTGCCTAGGAACAAAAAACAAGAATAGGTCTTCACTAAGAAGACATAATGACATGCACAAATACAATATACATCAAATAAAAGTAGCCTTCGAAAAAATCCAATGGAATAGTTACAGAAAAAACAATATACAACAATTAACACCCATAGAGCACATAGCACACCAAACATAAATAAAGTTATTAATAGTTCATAACAACCATGGTCCTACTAAAATTAGACCATCAAAATGCAAATGACACAAACTTGTATATGAAATTATAAAGTACCATGATAAGGAATAAATGTTTTTGTTGTAGCCAAAATACTAATTGTAACACTCCGTTTTTCATATAAAGTCTTTAAACGATGTTATATGTTTTATATATGTTACAAAGGGCTAAGTGGAATTTCAAAGCGGGAAATTCCTTTCTGATGCATGAGCACTACCGTACTCATGTATCAGCATGCCCGTGCTTAGGCGTGTGTCTTGTGGCTGCCTGAGCCACAAGCACGGCCGTGCTTAGGGGGAGTAGGCTGTGTCGAAAAACGGGCCCTAGTGACGTGAAAATTGCCTGCCTGTGCTTAAACGAGCACGAACCAGTGCTCGAGTTAAGCAAGACCATGCTTAGTGGGAGCACAGCCGGGCTCAGTGTCAGAGTTTATAAAAATGAGAGTTCCGTGAGGGTTGCGACCCAAACCCTCATATTGGCCCTTTAGGCAACCCTAGTGTGACAAAAACTTCTCCCTTTTTCCTTCCCTTGAACCCTTTGAAGTTCTTGGTGTTCTTGAGTCCGTTTGGGAGAGAAGTTAAGCGCGTTAGTGCCATTAAGGTAACGTGTTCTTCCCTCTATTAATCTCTTATTCATTGTTGCTTGAATCTGAGATTAATATTTGCCCTTTTTTGTTGGCCAAGGCTTGAGGAACTCGTCGAGCCGCTAGAGGGAACGAGGATAGTTTGCTTGCGTTGTCGCAGTGGGAATCTTCATACCAGGTATGAGGAGAAGGGATAGTATGAACACGTAGGCATTGGGGGTAGCGTAAGATGAAGGATTAACACATGACGCTATTGTTTGCTATTTACTATCCTGATTATGATTATACATGTTTAATTGTTATTGGTATGCTTAGTTATGAATTGTATTTGAGGATGCCATGTTTGGATTGATGATGCCATGAATGATGTTTTTGGTTTGATTATGCTATTCATGATTATGGATGAATGTTGATGATGGTATTGTCATAAATGAATGACTTGGTTGTTGGTTGATGTTGTGAGATGATGACGATGTTAATAAGACATTAAAAGACGATAATAATGATGTTTAAGAATTAAGGGATAAATTCTCAATTGTTCATAAGACTTGAACCGTAGTATAGAGAAGTGAGATTATTGCTCAAAGGTTTAGTCTAAGCCCCAAGATTGATTCTTGAGCATTTTAGGTACTTTAAGAATATGTTTGGGAAAGATTATTTTCTCTGGTTTCAGCTGTTTTTTAGCTTAAAAGCTGTTTCATAGATAATCTATTATGTTTGGCATTTTACTTAAATTTATAAAAAAGCTTTTTTTAGGGGAAAAAAAGTTGTTTTATGCCATCTAGTTTTTTCTAGCTTAAGATTATTGTGATTTGATTATTTTTCATTCTCAAAACTCTCTTCCCTGTTTACCCCTATAAAACTACCTTCTAAACAAATATTATTAAATTATACAAATAACTCCATACCCTTTTTCGTAATTTATTATATAAAAGTGATTTTTTTTGCACCATCCAAACGAAATAGATTATCTTAAAACCGCTTTTCAGCAAACAGTCCCAAACAAAAACAGATTCTGATTATAATCGATTATCACAATAATCGATTATACAAAAATTGATTATCAGCATAATCTTTTTTTTTCCAGCTTTCCCAAACACACTCTAATAATAAAGCTGGAATTAAAGGATTAATTCCCCAGTAAGTACAAGACATGAAGATTAATTAAGAGTAATGAAACTGATGTTGATGGTTAGTAAAAGCCAATAGGATTGATCTTTGAATGCCCTAGGAAGCCTAGCAAGGGTTCCCAACCCTTCTGCCTAGAAACAGAACGGTCATGCTCCAGTAAGCATGGTCGTGCTCAAAAGTCAGCACGACTGTGCTTGAATTAAAAGTCAGCACGCCCGTGCTGGGGGAAACACGATCGTGATCCCCTGTGCAGAACAGAACGCAAAAGACAGAAACAAGGGTGTTTCGTCCCTAAACGTTCCCAACGATGATAATAAGACACCCAACGAAGCAAAGACAAGTTAGATAATCCAATGAAGACTTAATAAGTGTAATTAAACACAAACATAAAGATGGTTAAGTCGTTAATGATGTTTACCGCACGTTGTTGTACCTTGGTGCCAAATGGCCAAGGGGGCCTTGATGCTTCAAGGTGTTGTTAACGTTGAACCTTGGTGCCTAGTGGCCAAGGGGACCTCGATGCCAAGTGGTCGAGGTGTTGATAGTGATAAAACTTGGGTAGGCTACTGGCCCAAGTGGAGGTGGTGATTGTTGATTGTGTGTAGTTGTTCCTCATGCATTCATGCATTGGAGATGTTAGTGAGGGATATTCAACACAGGGGAGGTCGTCCGGGAGTAAGGCGATCTGGCGCATCCGAGAGTAAGGTGCGTCGACTATCCAAAAGGTTCACCCATGTTTTGGTGAACTGCCGGCATTGGTGCTTAATGGCCAATGTGGATATGTAACTCCGAAGTTGACTTCCTGAGGTAGATTGGATCCATATGCATAATAGAGTAGTGGAGTAGTGTTGCACTGCATAGCATATATTGATGTTATTGTTATGGATGATGTAAATGTGTTATGTATATTGACTTGTGATAATATGTTATTGTTATGATGTATGCTCATCTTGCTAACTGCTTCCATGCAGTTATGTTTATATACATGTTTCTTACTCCCTATCTTTTGTTGTTTGTCTTGCATGTACCTTTTTGTTATGGAGAAGACGGTGAGCAGCTTGTTGAGGAGTGACTCTGAGGAGCCACTACTCGTAGTTAGGATTTATCTTTAGTTTTAGTTTGTTATCCGCGATGTTTCTGGATTTTGGTTATACCAGCTCTGTAATATGATATCGGGGTTGTTTATGTTTTTCATGTTATGTTTTTATTTCCGCGTTGTTTATGTTTTGTTACAATGTGGTACTTTCTACCTATGGTTTTCATTTTATAATAAATGATATGCATGTTTTTATATTTATATCTTTTTAATTTATGCTTTATAAATATATGCGGGGTAGAGGGTGTCACACTACTAGTTTTAGGACATCATAACTCAGTTTAACAATTAAAATTGAAAAAAAAAACACAAACAACAACTAGCCAGAAAAGCATCAAATTCTGATCTATCATACTTTCCACACGAGCTTACTATTATGGTACCTCCAGCTTGTCTTGGTCTAGCTTGACTAGGTCCAACTTGGCTCGATCCAAGAATACCTTCAATAGTTGTTTGGCTTCTAGCCCTCTGTTCCATTATTTAAAGGGAAAAAATAGAAAAGCAGGTTAAAAGTCATCTAAAAACAAAGCAAATGCATGTGCTAAAATAAACATAGTGGTGAGTTAGAAAATGTATCAACGTTTTGGTGGTATTTGGTTTTACTACTTTAGCTACTCTTTTTCATACCTTCCACACAAGCTTATTAGTTTGGTACCTCCAGCTTGTCTTGGTCTAGCTTGACTAGGTCTAGCTTGGCTCGATCCAAGAATACCTTCAACAGTTGTTTGGCTTCTAGCCCTCTGTTCCATTATTTAAAGGGAAAAAAAGAAAAAGAAAAGTAGGTTAAAAGTATCTAAAAACAGAGCAAATACATGTGCTAAAATAAGCACAGTGGTGAGTTAGAAAATGAATCAACTTTTTGGTGGTATTTGGTTATACTACTTCAGCTACTCTTTTCCTTTAATTTCTTATGTAGTTACAACAATTGACTCTGATGTAGGTTGCTCACCATGATTGAAGAAACCAAACCTTAACAAAACATTGTGTTGATCTGAAACTTATTAAAATTTAAATTATTTTTATTTTAAATTTTAATTTTGTTAACCACTCTATCTGCTAGTTATTTCAAGGATATAGTAAGATTAAAAAGATTCTGTTGGAATCTATTAACTTAGTTTACAATTAACAAGATCAATGAGATGAAGTGTAATTTTTATAGATAAGTTTGGGGTTGTGTATCATTTAGTAAAACCTCAAAGGGATGATATGTAATTTAGTTGGTGTTTGGAACCACTTTTAACATCCTCATAATCACTTTTTTGGGATGAAGAAGCTACTCACAATAGCTTCTATCAAAATCACTTGTACTTCCTATTGACCAAATTTCCAAACACATTATTATTCTTAAAATAAGCTATTTTTTCTGCAATAGCTTTTTTTTTTTTTAAAAAGTGTCTGTCTAGTTTCTCCTTACAGGAGTAAAGAAGCCAAAAAATCTAGGCCAATTATTGAAGCTTTAATACAAAAGGCTTGCAGGATGGGTTGCATGCTAAGACTAAACAAAAGGATAAAGAGTTTACAAGTTAGAATTCTCTCTAAGATAGGGTTGAAAAGATTAAAAAAAAAAAAAAAAAAAAACTTATGGGTTGCTAGGTGGATTACTCGTTAAGACCTAGATAAAAGGAAAAAGAACTTATAAGTTGGATTGACGATTGAAGCTTGAACAAAAGGTAGTTTAAAGGAACAATGGAAGATGGGTTGATGACTTGATGTGGCAGTTCCACATCCCTCGCTTCACGTTTTATAAATAAAATGTCACAAGATTAAAATTTGCATTCTACAAAAAATTATCCATTAATTTAAGTGTGCAAAACTTACTCCTAGAGTCAATATGGTATTGGTTTAAAAAACTTGGATGAACCTATTGGGACTCCAATATCTCTATTCATAATCCTTAATTTTAAATAATTACATTCTCCATATTTGTAACACCCCGATTTTCAATGGTTTCTAATATCGGTATATAAATATGTAAATATTTATATTTTTATCTGAGGCTTAGAAAATGATTTTGGATAAATCAAAATCATGTTTGTACTCTACTTTATCGTAGAGAATTACGGTTAAAATTTTGGTTGAAAATTTAGACGAGACCCGGTCTATGTTTTCACTGATAGTAAAAGTTTACTGATCATAAAACCTAATTTTGACTCGTGAACGAAATGATTAGGTTTTATATTGTTATTCCAACGACTTTAGTTTTTTTGATATTTTTCACTTAAAAGTGAAATAATATATATTATTCGGGCGATATATTAAATCGGGGGAATGACGGAGCTGAAAATGGGATTTTCCGGGACTCGCTAATGGATGAGAACCATGAGTCACTCATGATGACTCAAGGTGGGGAGTCACCATGGTGAGTCAAGGTGGGAGTCACCATGGTGATGATTACATTAGGGTTGAATTTACCAAATTGTCCTTAAATCTTAATTAAATCACAAATTAGCCCATAAGTGAAATTAGTAATTTGTCCTTAAATGAATTAATTCTAACCCTAAATGCCCTTGAAACCCACGGCCCTACCTTTCATAACCTCCATACTTAGTCATTTTTGTGTTTCTTACTTCATCTTCTTCATTTCACTTAAAATTTCTCAAGAACTCCATTAGCAATTGTTGGCCGAAACTAAGCTCAAAGGGCGTTATGGGTTTTGCTTCCATTTTTGTGAAGTAACACTTGATTTAGTCTTTCTAATACTCGTAGTTGTTGAATCTAGAAGCTTGAGAAATTTTAAAATCTCTAGTCTATTTTTCTAATGAAGGCCGAAACCTAGCTCTTGTTTGAGTTAGATGATTTTGTTTTTAATTTTTGAGTTATGATCATTGATCTTGTCATTCTAATACTTAAGGATCATTAATCTAAGAATTTGTGAAATTTTGAAATCTCTAGCCTAATTAATTAGTCATGGCCGAACCCTAGCCATAAGATTTATGTGTTGTAATTGTTTGATGTTGATTAATTTGGTTGTGGTTTGATGAAGGATAAGTGTTTTTGGTGTGATCGTTGTACATTGTACTGCGGAATTAGAACTTTGTTCAAGAAAAGAAAGTTTGAGAAACTCCAAAGAGGTAAGGGGAGTTTACCTGAGGGATTTTCCCGATAGCTATATGTTATCCGTGAGTGGTCTGTATAATTTAATTTAGTTGTTGTGGTTGTTCAAGTTCATGTTATCTAGTTGTTTTATTTAGCTTTAATTTTTCTGTTTTAATTATCTGCTTTTAATAATTTATCTGTGTGATATGTTTTATAGCTTTGAGGCATGCTATAATTGTGATGTGGAAATTTTACTGTTATTGATTTGTTGATTGAAAAGCTTGACAGTGGTCAGTGCTAAATTAATTATTGAGATAAAACCCTCAAAAAGCTTTAAGAGGAATATTTAAAATTAATTTGGTGAAAAAAATTTTAGAAATAGTTTAAAATAAGGTTATTTAATGATTTATCGACGTAACAGTGATCTGTGTGAGTAATAGTGAGGACGTAACCGTAAAAATTTTTAAGTGACGTTGATTTTTATAAAAGAAATTCTAAAATAAAGTAAAAAGTTATTACAAAAAGTTTATTTTCAA
This sequence comes from Echinosophora koreensis, assembly GCA_035048595.1. Lineage (NCBI taxonomy): Eukaryota > Viridiplantae > Streptophyta > Magnoliopsida > Fabales > Fabaceae > Echinosophora > Echinosophora koreensis. The sequence goes on from JAPCYP010000078.1 coordinate 2,436,444, forward strand.
AAATAATTTAATTTTCATGTTGAGAAAATTATTTTATTTTAAAAGGGTCAATTTTGACTTTAAATGATTTTAAATACCAAACGACGTGTAATTTCGAAAAGAATTAGGGAAGATTTTAGAAAAACTGTGTTATTTATTTGAAAACAGAAATTTATTCTTAAAATTGACTTCTTTTTCAAGAAAATAAGGTTTTCTGGGAAATAATTTTAAATAAGGAAAATGATTTTTCCTACGATTTTTTGAAGGTTGATAAATGAATTTCAAAACGGCAAAAGATTTTATGTAAAAGAGTTTTACTCAGCCGAGTTATTTCCAACAACTTGGATGAGTTGTGGAAGTTTTGTTTTGGATTTGTGTTTCACAGAACAAAAATAATTTTAAAGAACCTAGTATCTGAGACATCGGGATTCTAGTGTTCTATAATGTAAGTGGTGGACGGTGTGTCGTAAAGTTGAAGTTGTGGACTGTATGTCACATAAAAGTTGTGTTGATTTTTGTGCGCTATAATCTACGAATCTAAGACTGGTGCAATGATCTAGAACTTCGTGATTTGCACATTCAGACTTTGTGTCCTATTGTTGAAATTGAAAGATAAACTTAAATGTTTAAAAGTTGAGATGGTCGTGAGCCTTTGAGCTTCGACAAAGAAATAATGAACAAAAAGAAAAGCGACGTAGAATAAAATGTTTTACATGCATTATACGGCAGACGTGCCTACGGTGTTAATCTGGGTATCTTGATGGACAAGGTATTCAAGACTGTGTATCATTGTGCCTTGATGGACAATGAAACCATAAACGGTGATCACTGTGCCTAGTTTTGGACAGTGCTATGGTTAATACGGTGTGCCTTATTTGGCAATCGAGCTTGATCAGCTCATTTATGTGACGTTGGGATCTCCGGAGATTAAGTATAAACTTTAGATGTTGGAATATTGAGGTGTCATGCATTATTTTAATGACGATGATTGTCGGATATGAAATCCCTTGATAAATTATTTTGTTTATGTTTGGAAATTTCATACATTGTATATATCTGTGTATATGCTATTTATTTGGTGTCGCGCATGTAGTTATCGTGTTTAAATCCATATATTTGTATCTCACCCTTGCATATATCTGTTTTTTCTGGTTTTGCTGTTGTACCTTAGTACACGAGTACAGATGGTGCAGAGGAGTCCCTAGCTTCACTTGGGGATATTATTCTAGATCCTTGGAGAAGTTAGTGATAAGGGTGAGAATTGTGGAGGTCTTTCCAGTAGATATCTTGTAGAGTGACCACCAGCTTAGGATTTTCTTTGGATTGTGTGTTTTTGAGAAAGTCTGTGTATGTGTTTTGAAAACCTTTATATGGTTTGCAATTCTGTTGTGAATAATGAAGTATTTTCAGGAGAAACCTGTACGTTATAGAAGATTTTGATTATGAATAAAATCAGTCTATATGTGTTGATGAGTATAAGATAGTTCTTACTACTGTGATGTGCGCATCATTTTTCGAAGTATTAAAAAGTTTTTTTTTTTTACACCCAAGTTCTTTGACTTAAAGTAAAAGAATTTCCGAAAGCAACCAACCAATTCCTTTTTAATTTATTTCCGCATGTGTTTACGAGGTAATGCCCAAGGGGGTGTTATAATATTCATCCTCATTAATGTTTTTGCTTTTAGAGGATTATTTTAGAGACTGAGATACTTTTGGTTCTTTATCTTTTGGTGAAAATTCGTTTTGATCCTTTATCTTTCAAACGTTACACAAAATGGTCCTTTCTGTCATTTCCCTTCCATCTGTTGACGAAAATTGCCAATGTGGCAATAGCTAACACTATTTACTCATCCTACGTGGCAGGTTAACTTAAACTACATCATTTCCCAACTATTAAAAATGGGTCTGTTATCTTATTTTGTTTTACAATTAAAGAAAGGAAAAACTTAAGCGAGACGTTGCTTGGTGGGAAAACTCAAAGGTCACGTTGCAAAGGGAGGGAAAGAGGAAAAACTTGTCCATTGCAGAGGAGAGGAAGAAGACAGAGATTGGATCTGTCCATTTCATTTTGTCATCAGTAAAGGTACGTTCGCATATTTTTTTTCTCTCATTATTTTGTTTTTCTGTCTGATTGCTTGTGGTTGCTGTTATGGGGTTTTGTGTAGGTAATGGCGGGGAAGGGAGATTTTTATGTTTGTGGGTTTTATTTTGTTTGGCAAAAGGGCACTTTGACTATTTTCTTGTTGGGTTTACCCTATACTTGCGCGAAAACGAAGATGAATCCATGGAGGTTGCTGAGAGATGAAGAACTCTAATTTGGAGAATTGGGGGAGAAGGAGTCCTTTTAATTTGGGAGATGATAGATCCCAACTGTAACAAAAAGAGACTCATGCCACGTTATGTTTTTGCCATGTCATGCGCCAATGAGGGGAGTTAACAGCCACGTCACACGATACTAACAGAGTTTGGAAGGGAGATGACAGAAAAGACCATTTTATGTAACGTTTGAAAGATAAATGACCAAAATGAATCTTTTAAAAGATAAAGGACAAAAACAAATTTCACCAAAAGATAAAGGACCAAAAGTATGTTTTAGCTTATATTTTATTTATATTATTATTAATTTGCACTCTAAATTAGTTATATACAATTAATATAATTACCATCCTTGTTTGAAGTATCGATAGTCTAAACTAACTATAATTAACAAGGGATTTGGATTCTATACTGTTTTGAAAGAACATGATATATTCATCAAAAAGAAAAGAAAAAAGAACATCATATGATCCTACTGAAAGCGTAACTAATGTGTTATACAACCATACATGGTGAGTGGGTATGGGAAAAAAAAAATATGTCTCTCTCTCCAACAGGACCATAACCAGTTCTGCTAGACTAAGAGAGGATCCATTTCCAACTTGAAATTGTAATATTAACTAATATCTGGTCCCGTGCATCTGCACGGGTTATATATGAACAATTTTTTGTTGTCTTTATATTATATATATAATATTATTATATTATTATCTGATTATATTATATTATATTATTACATTATATAATTATAAGGTATAATATAAGATATAAGATATATTATATAAACTAATATTATATATAAGGCAATAAGGAATCAAATAGAACTCTTCAAGTGACACACCAAATAGCTTAAGTCTATGTTTTCCAAACTATAAATATTCTTCCCATTGGACTAATTTACATAATGAAAAGTTTCAACAAACAATCTGATTCTACAATAATTGCCTAATAGTAACTGCATAATTATGATTGTACAAAAACGCTAAAGCTAGAAAGCAAGATGATGTTTACATTAAAAGTGTATTTTTAGGACCAAAGCATTCCAAAGTCATTCTTCCACCTCTATGTTTGAATAGTCTTCTGAAGCCAACTTTTGAAACTGCATCTTCACCTACAGACCCAAGAAAGTCACCAAAATGAGAATTGAAAAAATAATGATATGATCAAACATATGTGCAATGGCTTGCCCACCTTCGAGTACAAAATTTATCAACATCAAACACTGAAAAGAATATGCATTTTCAATACAATAAGCTCGACAAACATGTTATTGACAAAAGTTGGAAACTTGGGTGAGTAATGAAAAGATTCAACAAAAATGTATCTTCTTTACAAATAGGATGTGCAAAGCACATTCATGCATGCATACATATTATGTTTTCATATAAAGTTCTAAAATAATATAGAGTAAGGTCTCCTTGAATCAGTTCATAAGCCCAAGGTCAAGCAACCTAGCTAAAAATAAATGACATACTTCCACCCATAGATTCATGCTGAGCTTCAACTCCATCAACTTTCCTAAGAGGAGGAAATTTGACGCCATGAATTCCTAAAACATGATGCAAGCGCAGAATCAAATTATTTGTTATAAGAACATTTTCCCTTGGACCCTTACTTAGGTTACTTTTTTAATACTGGTAGAGGATTATCAGCCGCTTTCAAACCCAAGCAAGCACACTTGGATAGCTGATTATTACACATTCCAAATCATACTAACCAGCTGTCAATATCCTAATACAATTATTCAATCAAGCAGAAATTTATACTAAAATATAGATAAAAACAGATTTAGTTTGATAGACTCAAAATGTTTCATAGAAATCACACACAGGCCTCATCTGCTCCACTACTTTTCCAATCAGTGTAAATTTATTTGTTTATATAACTTTTTGTCAGCAATTCCTTCTCAGCTCTCACCTTCTCGTTCGATTTTCTGAGTGCAACAATTATCCTATCCAAGCCAACAAAACAAAGTCACGGTAGAGCACAAAAGAATCACCCAAATCATATATGTGTTGCTTTATAAATTTTAAAACTATTCATAGTCACAAAATTCAAATATAAAATATATGCTTTTATCTTTCATAATCATTACCATGACATAAGTCTTCATCCATCAAAGAAAGGACAAAGTAGAGATAGGCCTTAAATAAAATAATATTTAGGAAAAGTCAAGAAAAAAGATAGGAAAATGAACCCACCAGCTGTTGCCAAATGCAATACATAATACACAATTATGTATAATCCCTTACAATTGTACTAAAAAAATAATTAAAAAATCTTAACTGCAACATCACCCGAAAACTCACTTTCCACAAAATATGCCAACTGCACATCACCGTTCTGTGAGGCAACCTATCAAACAACATACATAAAGCTAAAAGAAAGGATTTGGCAGGGAGGGTTGTTCAATGCATCCACTCTAAAGGAGAGATCTAAGTTCAAAAGCTATAACAAAGATCAAATGGAATGGCAAGCTTCTAAAGCCTTCTAACAGTGAAATGAAAACATTTTATACCTGTAGATCAGAGATCTGACCGCTGAAATTCTTAAAATCTTTAGATTGCCATTTATCACTTCCACATATGTGAGAGAAGCAAACTGAATATTATTGGGAATCAGATATATAATTGAAGGAATGGGGTACAAAGTCACAGTTTTCCACTCTGAAGTCATCTTTGGCAAAGATGACTTTTGACATTCCTTCCATATGATAAACCCACCAACCAATGTGATTAAAAATCAAAACTTTTTTGCTAATAAATAAAACGGTTAGCACTAATTTATCTTAAAAACCTCAGCTAGAAATGGGACAGTGGCATAATCATACTTATACTCTCCATTACTTTGAGAGAAGGTAGTTAATATTCCCTGCCACATGAAATTATCAAAACCAATTCACAACATCTATTCATTTTTTATTGCTGGTGTTCTTAGTTGCTCAAACTTTCAACGGCCAAGTCACACAGGCCTTCTTGTTCCAGTCTTTCAAAAATCCAGTAATCCACCCTTAGACTTTGAAGTTGAAATCCTCTTTTTGCATTTTTATTCCAATGCTTCAGAGAAGGAAATTTCATCAACAATTTCATTTACAATTAACCAACAAGTATTTCCAGAATGCTTGAAGATATAATGATACAACTCATGAGATTGGCAACCTGATCAATGGCAAACCTTTGGAGTCTTCTTCCTGAGCAGTCTTCTGAGAATTGAGTTCTTAATCCCTATCAAGAACATAAATGCAACAAAAAGTGATGTGCTCTGCCATAAAAAACAAACACAACATAGTTTCATGTTTACAGCATATCCAATATGTAGGGTAAAATTTTACCATGCTTGCAGCATATCCTATAACCACAATAGGAATCAATGGTTGCAATGATTTGGAATCAAATCGATACAATCACAAATGTTAGGCAAACAGCAGAGGCAGTTGGTTATGGTGCGGTTAGGTAAGCTCCTTTTACCATTAATGGTTTCATGTTTATCTAATTAGTGCAACTATAACAATTGCGGAAGGCATCTAAATTAAACTAAAAGAAATCTACTCTGACGTTTTTTTGCCTATGCTTTCAGACTCCCAACCAGGTGGTATATTTCTATGCCATGGTTATGTAGATTGGTTTTGCTTTGACTTTTTTTTTTTTAATAAATGGTTTTGCTTTGACTTGATTAAACCTTTCCCTTGCTTTTAGCTTATATCGATGATCAGAATGCTCTATGAATTGTTATTCCCATATATTAGCACCAATAAAAAATCAGAGAGATAAAATCAAGGCATAGGGGTGTCAAATACCTAGCAATATGAAGTGCAAATCTGACAGCTGTACCTGATATCAATTGCAAAAAAATACACCGAGTAAGAAGTATATCATAGGCTTCTGAATATCTGTTCAAATGAAAAAGCTAGAGGCTTTGAACAACAAAAAAATGGAGGATGTGATTTACTTACTTGTATCTTCAAAAATTCTTCCTTACTTATGTCAGCCACCACCAACAGACCAAAAGCTTGTACCTTATAACAATGAAGAAAAATACAGAAAAAGGTAGCAACAGATATGAGAACCGGGTGGTTCTATAATCCAACAAAAAATAGAAAGATAAAGATAAATTACCCATAAGCCTTTTGGAACCCAATGAGGTCAAGAAGGTTGTAAGAGAAGATCATGATGTTTGCGTAGCAGAGAAATGGAGGACGACGAGAGGGAGGGAGGGAGGGAATATCGTAGTGAGAGGAAGAGATTTGCGTAAATCTTCTTCAATCTTCGTGGGAACACTGAAGGGAGAGGAAGAACAACTCGTTCAGTAGCACTACTGTACTGCTTCAGTAATGCAGTTTTTTTTTTTTTTAATTTTGACTTTTTTTATAAAAAATAAAAAATATATTTCTAAAAAAACTCATTAACCAGATAATGAACTGAATTAACCAGATATTTATACCTGATTTACAAGATATTTGCACATACTTAAAAAAAATATTTATTTTTTCAAAAGAAAGTCAAAATTTGAAGAAGAAAAAAATGTGATTGCCCCGTATAGTTGTGAAACCCAACGTAAGAAAAACATTTCTGAAAATGAAAATGTGATTATTGAGTGGTACCTGCTTGCATATTGCATTGGAAATAGCTATAAGTTTAAAATTTGAATATGAATTTTAAAAGCGGCATAGGAATTCCAAAACAGGCTTTAAGCATTGACTCAGCCCATTCCAAAAGGTCCCCAATACACAGAACGTTACTTTTGAAGCTTTCTCTATGAATGACCAATTATGGCAAATTATGTTGAGGTTATTCTGCAAGCCTCCTACCAGAGGTTGACACGTGGAAAAAATTCCCCAACAATGACCACTAATTATATATAATATAGTCAATTTTAAAAATAACGTTATGATATCGAGCTTTAGAAAATCACTTTTGCTATTTTCATTATTTATTCTTATTTCAATACAATTTTACAAATAAAACCGATCCATAAAACCCCATACTAACATACCTTAAGTAAGTGAATCCCTACAAACACCCACGACATACACAGATTAAGAAATAAGTATTCATGCTATAGTAACAATAGGGTATTGTTATTTTCACATCACTAGTTATACATCATTTCTATATCTTTCTTTATAGAGAAAATAAAGATACAAAGAGGGTGTGTGTTGAAAGTTGAAACATGTATTTTTCTTGTTTTATTATCCATAAAAGAAGTAGTGTCCGAACAGTGTAAGGAAAATTATGTGCAAATAAGTTAACGTTGTTGAGTGACAATTTGTTTGTTTCCGCTATCTCTTTGCTTCCTCATATGTTTCTCTCATTCTCTTTGCAGCCATTTCATTGGCTGATTGAGTAACGGAAATGTTATCTTCAATGGCATTTGTTTGTTCTTCTAGCTCTCTCTTTCTTTTCTCCAAATGGGGCAACTTTTTGCACGATTCATTTTCTCTTCTCTCGAATTCCCCAAAACTGTTCTTCATACCTTCAAGACGACCTTGTAATTTATCAGCTTTTTAACAGGTCTGCAGTGGTCAATTCAATTTTCCTACTTGCATCCTCATAATCCCTACTCCAATGAGTGAATTCTCTTGAAAGTTCCGATATAACTAGCCTCCAGTGTAGTCTATCTCTAGCATGGAAAATTTGCAATAGGCCAAATGCCATATTTCCATAGAAGGAATTAGCATGAACAATTATCAATTTTGGTTCATCATTTGTGTATGATTTGAGGAATGACATCACTTGACAAGCTAATCTTCTGTTATTTACTAAATTATCAAGGCACCTATTACAAGCACACACAAATAACCACAGCAGGAAAAAAAGCAAGTATTTAACAGAATAAAGAAGACAACCTTGGACACTGATGGTATCACTTGTGGAAGATGGAACCATCGAATTTGAGTCCCAATTCACATAGTTCAAAGAAGGTTGTTGCCATCATGGACCCAGAGAATGCCACTCACTACCATCATTGTTCACCAATAAACTCTGCCTATTTCTAAATCATTATTGGAATCATACAAATCATGGCTCCTTTGGAGAACTAGGCCTCGAAAATCGGATATTCTTCTTTCTGTTTTCTTGCTCATATACATAAACTCCACTCCGTTTTATCAATCCTCCCTCTTCTAGGTTCATGCATAAAAGCTCAACTTGATTCCACTGATCCTTTAAAAGTAGTTTCTGGAGTTCACCCTTAGGAAGTTCGCGTTGTAGATCAAATAGAAATATATGATCTATGACCAGTGTTGATGCCCACAGATAAAGCATCTTATCAATGCCATTGATGCGCAAAGATAACTTGAGGTGGAATAAGCAATCTTTGTCATCCAAAACTCCAACCACAACACACACAGCTAGAGCTGGGAATTCTCCTCGAACCCAAATACACATTGATTCTCCATCACTATAGTGGCGGAACCATTCTGGGACTCTTTGGCCTGGAAGAATGAATTCCCTTCTCCCAACTACGTCGAATGCCTGCCAAGCACACATTATCAAAATGCATGATGAGTTGTAAGCAGCATTATTTCTTATAGAAAGAGTGAGACATGACACAAGAGACAGAGAGAGAAACCTGATTCAATAGCATGTCTGAAGACAAAGAAGTCAAGGATGTGCAGTGTGCAGCGTTGAATGTTTCAAGGTTTGGTGGCAACCCCTCAATTATTCGAAGCTGCTCACAGTATTCCACAGAAAGGTCCCTCAGAAGGTGACATTCTTTGATGCATGCTGGAAGGATAGTTAAACTGTTGAAACTCAGGTCTAACTTTGCCAAATTGGGATGACATACAGAAAGACATACAGAAATAGATTCATCTGACAGGTTGCACTTGGAGAAGCTGAGAAGTTGCGTTTCTGATGACACTGCTGAGCTCACTTCTTCAGCTTTGCACTTGCTAAACTTTTTAAACTCTCTACATAAGTCAGCCCTTAGCCACCAAAGTTTTGGCAACATAAGTACGCTTGTTGGTAATTGCTTCAGACGTTTGCACCCCGACAATTCCAACCATCGAAGACCAGTAAGATTGCAAATTGAATATGGCAGTTCTTCAATGGCAGTCCCTGACAAAGAAAGTTTTGTAGTCTTTTCCATTTTTTCTAATACTTCTGGGAAACTTTGAAGACTTGAGCAATCTTTGAAACTGAGGCGTTCAAGAGATGTCAACTTGATGCCATGTGGGAGAGTCCTGAGGTTGGTGCATCGTTCAGCACTCAGGAATCTAAGTTTACTCAAAAATCCAACAGAATCATGAATTTCAATTAAGCACGGACAATCATCAAGACTCAACATTTTCAAGTTTGGAACTCCAGATAGGTCTGGCACTTGCGTTAAAAACTTGCTATTGAGGAGATACATTTTACTTAAACACTCGAAATTCTGCACACACACAAAAAAGGGTAAGGTGGCAAATTACTTTTAAAGTAAATTTATTTTTTGATAATGGCAAGGAAACAAAGGACAACAGTTATCCATGCCTTGGTGAATGGTTTGAGCAGTTCACAGCTATTGTTGTTGAGGTTGAGACAGACAAGATTTGTTGGATGAAAATCAGGAGGTAAAAACTTCCATTGATAATGGCTCCAATCCAACACTCTTAAACTATTTGGGAGATTTGTAGGGGGTCTAGTAAAGCATGCATTTCTGATGATAAGCACTCTGAGGTTTTTCATCTTCTTGAATGCTTTTCCACTCCATTGTACTTTTTTACCTTTGGGTAAGTCCAAAATTATGCCTTCAATTTTATTGGTTCCCTAATAAATTTAAAAGCATTAGTTCACCACATAATAAAAATGCCAGAAACTTGAAGATCCATATATTAAACTTTTGGTTAGAATGCAATTTTCATTCTCCATGTTTTTTAATTTGGCAATATCGGTCCCTCCATTTTATTTGGGCGATTTTAGTCCTACTATTTTTTAAATCAAGCAAAAATATCCCTACATCAGTTATCATCCAAAATCTAACAAAAATAGCTCAGATAGCACACAATTTCCAGTGTGGAATCCTACGTGCATAGAACATTTTTCAATAATATCCTATGTAAAAAGAATAATCAAATATTTATTTTAAAATAATCAAAATTAATTCATTGTCTTCTTCACAGCGAGACCACCGTACCATGAAAGGAGTGGACCTAGGATTTCCACTTTCAATTTGCAAATGATTCACGAACATTAAAATAGGGACACTTGTTTTTTTTTAATCTATTTTTGAAATATGTGTATACAAAGAAGATAAAATGTAGAGATAAAAATAAACATATATAGTGTCCAAAATTTGAAATTCAAATAACAAAGCTCTTTCCAAATTAACAGCAGGTAAGAGGCAGAGGACACCTTGACAAAAATGAAACCAAAAAAAAAAAAAAGTAACTTGAACCAATAGTCATATCTAGCCTATTATTTAAAACATTAATATAATATTTAATTTTTTTGTGTGCCACATGAGGTTGACAGAGGGGTAACATGTTGGAAACATGTACCACCTAAGTTATTTCCGTTAGGTTTTGGATGATAAGTTGACAGATAGACCGTATTTGCTTGATTTGAAAAATGGGAGGATTGAAATCGCCAAAAAGAAAATGGAGGGACCAATATTGCCAAATTGAAAAACATGAAGGACAAAAAGCACAATTTAGTCTAAGCTTTTAGAGAAAATTACACGGATCACTCCTGAGGTTTGACTTAAGTACACCCCACATTCCTATTGTCTCAAAAGTTACACACACCTCCGCCATAGGGAAGGTCAATGCAATTTCAATCATCACCCTACATGGATTCAAGTGTAATGATGACATAAACTTCAAGAGAGGCTAACATAATTTGTGAAACAAGAGGATGCTTGATGAAACTAAATCAAACCAAGATCAATGTAATACTGCCTAAAGTTTAATATCAATACCAAGTAATAAGTCATAGTTACAAGAACAATGCATATTGCTCTTACCGTGTTTTCTTGTAGAACGCAAAGAATGTCCTCATGAAACCATAATCTATTGCGACCACCAGGCTCATTAGGGGATGCTTGTTGAATGATTTCTTTACCCATGTCCTGTACCAAGTCATGCATTGTCAGACGACCATATTCAATCCTTATGAGGGATCTATCAATCAACACTCCAATGGCATATTCTGATGTGATACCACGAACACTTCGCAGCATATCTTTGACGTCTTCCAATAATTCACCTTTGAAAAAACAAGCCACATCAAGAAATATTTCCTTTTGAATATCTTCCCGAGTATCGTAGCTTAACTTAAGGACTGTGAAAATTTTTCTGTCAGGGGCTATTTCATATCCTTCCAATGCAGAATTCCATTCATCTATTCCTTTACCACAAAAGTTGGAGCCAATTACTTCCAAAGCCAACGGAAGGCCAGAGCAATAACTTACTACGCGTTCTGAAATTTCCAAGTAACTTGAATGGACTTGTTCTTCTCTAAAAGCATTCCAACTAAACAACCGTAAAGCTTCCTTATCGTTTAGTTTTTGTACTTCATACATTCTTTCAACTCCATGCCTTGCTAGCAAATGTTTATCCCTAGTTGTTATTATGATTCTGCTTCCACTACCAAACCAATCATAACCTCCAGCTAGTGCTTGTAACTGCTGCAGTTGGTCAACATCGTCAAGAACTAAAAGAACCTTCTTTCGATGGAGCCTATGCCTTATTATTGACACCCCTTTATTGACATCTCCCAATTTGATATCCTTCTCTCCTACTAATTCAGATAATAGTGTCTCTTGAAGGTGTAATAGGCCATGCTTGTCAGAGATTGTTCCAACATTAAGAAAACATAAACCTTCAAATTGATCACCAATCAAGTTATATACAGCTCGTGCCATTGTTGTTTTTCCTATTCCTCCAATTCCATGAATTCCCACCATGCTGACTATGTTTATTGACCCGACATCTAGAAGCAATTTTACATTTAGCACCCGAGAGTCAAGTCCAACAGGATAATCGGTAACATGTAGTAGAGTTTGATTAATTTTACTAGATACTTCTTTAATGATCCTACCAATAAACTCATATTCATATTCATTCCTGCTCAACAACAAAAATTCAAACGAAAACGTATTAATGTCATTATTTCATTCAAATTTAAAAGCCTCAGAGATGGTAAATTGTAAAAGGTAGTTGTTAAATGAAGTATCTCAAAATCAGTTACAAGTTAGTTATGGAATCAGTTTTAGTTAGTTGATGGCCACAACTGTCTTTAACTGTTTCAGAGCTGATTGGGGTGATCTTAAGGCTGAATTGTGATTGGTTCTTAGTTTCTATATAAGCATGCAGGTAGAACTTGTACTTCATGTAATTCTGATTTTGATAGAACAGAGAGGCGATACAGAGAGATCAAGGAAGAGAGAAAAATGGAGTGTAAACGGCTTGGGTATTTTTCTGCTATATACTACAGTGCAGTGAGAGAAAAGAAAGCCGACAGATATAGGCAGATAAGCTGCTGAACCACATAAATATGGTTTATTTTTGTTCTGCTGGGTTGTTGTGTTTTGCTTAATTGGTTTGCAGCTTAAAACTCTTACAGTAGTGAACCGTTCAAAAAAATAAAACCAAATTATCAACAAAATAATGTAAGGAAACATAACAAGTGAAAGAATTGTGAATTACCCGGGTTTGAATGGCCAGCCTGACAAGTTAGCTGCTTCAAACAAAGCCGACTTCCATTCTTGCAATTTCTCTTTGGTGTATCTTTTCTCATGTTTAGCCAATGCTTCTCCATAGCTCCCTTTCTTATGCCGAACTTGTGATGGCTCAACATCATAAAATATTGGCAAAACAGACTGACCTTCTTCCTTTAAGCATTGAAGGATGAGCACAAGTTCATCCAAACAGTATGCTGACGAGGCATAATTTTCAGAGAAAACAACAATGGCGATCCTAGATTCTTTGATGGCTTTAGAAAGAGATGGAGTAATTTCTTCTCCTCTTTGAAGGCCTTGTTCATCAATGAAAGTGTTGATTCCCCTCTGACGCAGTGCATTATAGAGGTTGCCAGTAAAACCAGTGCGTGTATCTGAACCTCTAAAATTGAGGAAGACATCATAAGTCCATGTATGATGTCGTCGTTGTATCATTATAGCTAGTAACTAAAATTGACAATCTATGACACTAAAGATGTAAGAGCTTCACAATGATAGAACACCAAGAAATACTAGCAGCAAGAGGTCGAGATTTTGATACACTGTGTAAACTATGAACAAATTACGACACTGTGTAAACTATGAACAAATAATGACACTTAAATAAAACAAACGAAGAAACTTCCAGGTTGCTTCCATATACAATGTGAAAAAAAAAAAAAAAAAAAATGTGCCTCAGAAAGTAACTTGGAAGTTTCAGGTTCTGTCTCTTTATTGGACCAATTTGAACTCTCCATTTTGACACATGAGTAATCAGTTAAGTTAGTTTTAAGTTGATTTTGAACTGGTCAACAAGCTGTTTGTTGATCAACCGTATGCTCATTTCTTTGTATTTACACAGAAGGTTGTATTTGCAAATACAATTTTTTATTAGAAATTATCATCGTCTCTTTTGTTGTTTCTTTATCTGCATATTCAATTTTTTTTTTTTTTTAAAAAAAAGAAAGAAAATGTTCTGTTGTGATCAGAGATGGGAGAAGACTCACCGTCACCACCACATGCCACCGCCGCGCCCAGCGCCTCCCAAGCCAAACGTCGTCACCGCCGTCACTCCGAGCCGGCGGCATCCTTCCCTGTTCTGTTCTTGTTCATGAAATCCATCTCCCCATCTCCCGAACCCCTCAGTTTGTATGCCATGGCCACACGCTGTCACTCCGGGTCGGCACGCTTGGTCGTTAATGATGATGACAGGGGATGATGAAGATGACAATGGATGACAGGGGGTTAGCTAGGGATTCGGTGAAATGAAATTCCATTCAAAAAGTTAAAAATAATTTTTTATTTAAAATTATATTGTAATATTATGCAAATACAAATTGTACAATACCCTCTGTGCAAATACTCAAAATCTTATACATAGCCGACCATGTTTGACTTGGTCAAATATTAAAAATAAAAAAACTGAAGCTACGTCACAATTTTATTGGTCCACAACTAATATACATTTATGGTGCAGAGTTGAAAACAGCACAAAGTTGTTTTCAGTGTTTTATATATAAAGATCTTAAAATAAAAAATAAAATTAAAATAAGGTGACAAATTTGCAAATATTTTTTAAAACAAAAAATTGAAAACATAACAAACAGACCTGCAGACTCAATTATAAATTTTTAAAATATAGGAACCTATTTAAAATTTCCTAAATAGTTCAGGGATCAACCAAGTAATAATGCATTCAATATATATAGATATGAGTAAACACCCTATTGGTCCCTGAAATTGTAAAGTAGTATCAACTTGATCTTTTAAATTATCGAAATTCCAAAAGCGTCCCTGAATGATAAGTTAGTATCAATTTGGTCCCTCATTTCACTCACTTAATATCAATTAAGTCCCTGATACTACTAACATAAAATTAACTTAGCCCCGATTTTGATGGGGAAACCCCCTTTTGACTGGGTTCGGGTTCGGGGAAAACCCACTTTCCATAGTCGGGGGCGGGGCGGGGAAAGTACTTAATTACCCCAAATTATAAGTTAGGTTTTATCATCTTTCAATTCCCTCATTCCCCTCATTCGTCGTTTTGCACTTCTCAGACCAGCCATCACCTACTTTTTCTTCTCACCTAACGTTCTCCACGTCTCAGCCTCCTCCCACCATCTCCATTCCACCGCCTCGTCTCACCCTTCATTCGTGGCGGCGTCCACCTAATCATTTGTCTCACTCGCAAAGAAGAAGGACCACCGCCAACCACTCACTTACTACCATATCTGTTCTCTGTGTGTAACACCCCGATTTTTCTGCTTTCTAAGATCGGTATAAATATAAATTAACATTTATATTTTTATTTGAAACTTAGAAAATGATTTTGGATAAACCGAAGTCATATTTATACTCTAATTTATCGTAGAGAATTATGGTTAAATTTTGGGTTGAAAATTCAGACGGAACTCGGTCTGCGTTTTCACTGACAGTAAGATTTTACTGATCAGAAAACCTAATTTTGACCCGAGAACGAAATCGATAGATTTTATATCCCATTTCCAACTATAGTGGTTATTTTTAAAATTTTCAAAATAAATAAGTTATTTTACCTTATTCGGGCTTAAAAACCTAAATCGGGTAATCGACGGAGTCGAGAACAGATGTGCAAAGACAAAACCCGACATCAGATGAGGAGACATCTTTCCACCTAGGGTGGTGAGTCATAGCGGTGACTCACCTAGCATTTAATTTATGTAATGATGGGTTTAAGTGTGAAAAGACCAAAATACCCCTAACTTAACCTATCCTAGCTAAACATTAACCATGGTTAAGGCAAGACAAATTCAAATTGGCTGCTTCCTCCTTTTTGTGGTTACAAATCAGCCACACCATCTACAAATCCTCACCACTCAATTTTCATGATTACCTTATCCATGAAAAGACCATTATGTCCTTAATTCCTTTTTAAATGACAATTTGGTCCCTCAGCAAGATTACTCTTTTGTCCCTAAATTTTTACCACTTGGACTCCTTTATCCCTCCATTCCCACGGCCCAAATCATCAAATGAGGCCCTCTCACTCTTATTTCATCAACTTCATCTTCTTCCTCACAATTTCTCTCATTTTCTCTAAGTTCCATAACCAAAATTTGTGAAGCAACTAGTAGATTCCTTGCTCTTTTTCTAATTCCAAGAGGTATACCTTACTTCTCATCATCAATAAGCTATATGTTCTTCATTTATTTTCATGATTCAAGGCCATGATCATCATTTGAAATTCTTAGATCTAGAATCTTCAAAAATATCTAGAAAATTGTAGAAAAATCTTTTTGACATGAAATCAATTTCTATGAACTCTCTATGATGCCTATATTCATTATCTAGCAGCATGAAACCAAAAGAAATTTCCTCCCTATTTTTATATTGAAGGCCGAAACCCTAGCTAGATTTTGGTGTGAATGGGTTTTGATTCAATTTTAATTGTAACACCCTATTTTTTACTGTTTTAAATAACAGAAATACATATGAATATGTTTAAATGTTTAATTAAATTTTAGAAAATTATTTTAAATAAACGGAGTTTATCACTCTATTCTACTTGATCGTAGAAAGTTGTGATTAAAATTTAGGTTGAAAAGTCAGGCGAATCCCGGCCTGCGAATTTCACTGACAGTATATTAATACTGATCAGAAGACCTAATTTTAATTCGTGAACGAAACAATTAAGGTTTTTATTTTATTTCCTACAATAGTGCAAGTTTAGAATTATTTCACAAAACGTGAAATAATATAAGTTTTACGGACGTTATGGTCAATCGGGTAAACGACGGAGCCGATTACGGGCGTTTTGAGACTCGATAAGTGGACAAAACCTATATGCCCTTAGGAATAGGTCATCCAGGTGAGAGGTTTAATGTGGCTTAGGGTTAGGTATGCAATTTTTTTTAGAATTGCATTTTTGTCCCTAAACTTTCCATTATTTGCATTTTGGTCCCTAAACCAATTTCTTTGATACACTAAGTGAAGTGGGCCAAATTCTTGCCATTCAAACCCATTAAGGGCTGCCCACAAAAGTCTTAATTTCATGTCCAAGAATTCATTTCCATGAAGGAATTCTAGTCTTGAATTTCATATGTCTTCATTTTGCCATAAGTTGGTTTAAGTGAAAAATAATTTGGGCTTGGGATTTTTGGGCCAAAAAGTGGCGCAAGGCCCATGGAGAGGAAGGCTTGCTCTACAAATTCTAGAGGCAACTTGAGCATTCTAGCTTATTCTACAATCTTCCTAACTATTCATCATCTTCTATCTTTCTCTCTTTTCTCTCAAACTCCATAAGCTAGATTTGTGAAGGAGCTTGGTGATTCCTTGCCCATTTTCATATTCCAAGAGGTGATTCATGTTCCTCATCCTCTCTAAACTCTTATTCCTTCATTTCATTTCTTGTTTTACCTACTTTTTCATATGATTCCTCTTTGTTATTCTTAACTTTGAAA
Organism: Echinosophora koreensis; assembly: GCA_035048595.1. Lineage (NCBI taxonomy): Eukaryota > Viridiplantae > Streptophyta > Magnoliopsida > Fabales > Fabaceae > Echinosophora > Echinosophora koreensis. Next base: position 2,453,816 of record JAPCYP010000078.1, read on the forward strand.
AATCATAGTAAATCATAGAAAAATCCTAAAAATGTGAAACCACTTTCTATGTTCTTATTATTCTCTCTACTATCATGATCTAAGAGATTGTTTCAAACAAATTTTTCCTTCCCTAGTTTCTAGCCTAGGCCGAACCATGACAAAATCTAGGTGTAGGAACTTAATTTCTTTTGATGAAAGTAATTATGCTAATCATCTATTGAACATGTATTAATGATGAATCTAGGTTTTTATGTCAAACTAACATTCCTAGCCCTAATCTTGAGTCTTGGCCGAAATTAGGGTTTTGTGAAATTAAAAGATTATGTTCTAATCTTTGTTGTTAAACAAGCATTACAAAGACTTAAGGATTTTGGATCATTGATCCAAGACTTGAGCAAAGTTACATTTTTTTGTCACTAAACCTAGTCTAGGCCGTGACCAACTAGGAGTGATTAAGAAAATTTGATTCTTAATTTTTGTTGATTAGTCATTAATCCATTGTCTTAAGTGATTAGGATCATTAATCCAATGACTTAGGCAATTCTAGAAATTTTAGCCACTAAACCTAAGAGAGGCCGTGACCAATTATAAGGGATTAGGAGGATTTTAATTGTTTGAGTAGTAATTGTTTGATTACATTGTTGAAGGTTAAGCTTAAGCCGAGGTGTACGTGAGTTTTTGACTTCCGACGACGTAATTCGACTAACCGAGAAATCTTTGAGAGGTAAGAGGGGATTACCTAAGGGGTTTATTCAATGGCTACATGCCTATTTGTGTTGTCTGTAATTAATTATTGGTGGTTGTTTACGTGTTTCAGTCGTTTATTTTTATCTGTGTTGGTTATCTATTTGGTTATCTGTTTATAATTGTTTAATTGCAATTATTTATTTAATGCTTTGATGCATGATCTACCTGAAAATATTATTGTGATATTGTGGTGGATGTTGTTTGAGAAGCCTGATAGTGGTCAGTGCCCAATTAACTAATCAGATAAAAGCTTTGAAAAGCTTCGTAAATTATATTCAATGTTTTAACGGTAAAATATTGGAATATAATATTAATGGAAAATATTTATTTGGGAAAAATAAAGAGTTTTGGAAAAGATCATTATTTTAATGATTTATCGCTGTAAGAGTGATTAATGAGTCACAGTGAGGACGAAGCCGTGAAAATATTTTTGTACTGCTGATTTTTACGTAATAAAGTCCGGAATATTATAAAAAGTTATTTTATGAAATTAATTTTCGAAAATAACTTAATAATGATTTTAGAAAAATATTTAAGTGAAATAGGCTAAAATTTGGCTAAAATGGCTAATTTGACGGCAACTTGGAAAAATACCGACGGCAAGAAATCCTAAAGCAGCAGTACGTAGTTTAAACAACTTTGAGCCTCAAGTGACCATCTTTTATAAAAAGTTAAAGTTTTAACTTACGGTTTTATTTCCCATTTGAAATGATTTTCCGAAAAACAAGTTGAACTCAACTGTGTTAAAAAGGTATTGAACTTAGTAACCGAGACATCGGGATACTAAGGTTCTTGTTGTGTTATGGACTTGGGGTCCTTTGGACTTTGAGGTCCTGTAGACTTGGTGTCTACTGTAGACTTGGTGTCTACTGAGTTAAAAACATTTAAGATGTTTTCTATTACCACGAACCCAGGGCTGGTGCATCGGTCTAGGGGTGTCGTGATTGAGCACTCGGACTTTGAGGTCCTGTGTTGTTAATAAAGTTTTAAAGATATTTAAAACTATGGTTAGTCGTAAGCCATTTTGAGCTTCGGCAAAAGGAGATTGAACACAAAGAAAAATGTCAAGAACAAAGTGTTTTGTTGCATGCATTTGGCAGACGTGCCTGGTTTATGTGTGAGTACCTTGCGGCGTCAAGTCTCATGCTACGATTTTCTTCATTGGGCCAGGGTTGGACAATGAAACCCCATTTACGTGGTTATCACTGTGCCTCGAGTTTGGACAGTGTGCAATGGGTTTGGCTGCGTGCCAGTGTGCCTAGTGTGGCAATTGAGCTTGATCAACTCACTACGGTTGGGATATCTCATGAGATTAGGTGCAAAGTTAGACGATGTTTTGAAGTGTTCATGCATAATTTTTCAATTGATGATGTGTGGGGTATGAAACCCAGTGATAAACTATTAGCTTGATATGAATGCTTATAACATGTATATGTGTATGTGTTATCTGTGGTGTCATGCATGGAGTTATCGAGTTAAATCCAGATGATTGGTTTTCTCACTCTTGCATGTTTTATTTTTGGTTCCTCTACTTGTGCATATATGATTTCGTCTGAGATCAGATGGACCCGGATATGCTGTAACAGCCTGATTTTCATTATACTGTTTAACCAATAAAAAAAAAAAGTAATTATATTTTAATATGAAGTTTAGAAAATGTTTTTAATAAAATAAAAATCATATTCTTGATCTATCTTATGATAATAGCTCACAATAAAATTTTCGGCTGAAAATTCAGACGAAAGCCGGTCTGCATTTTCTCTACCAGTATAATTTTACTGAGCCGGAAACATAATTTTGACTCGTGAACGAGATGGTTAGTGTTTTTAGGATGATTTGTGTGGGTATGGAGATTTTCATAAAATCTCGTTCGGGGCCAAATTCTAAGTATTACCCTGGCGAAATCGTCGGGAAATACGATCGGGGAAGTCATCTGATACGCGATGGAGCAGAGCACAAAGGCAAGGAAAGGACTAGAAGAGACATGATGTGATGGCAAATAGTAACCACCATCACTCACTTTTTCAAAATCTTACTTTTTCAACCAATTTCTCTCTCCAACCATACCTCCCCACCATACCTCCCATACCTCTAAACTTCCTCAACAAGCCTTAAGACCAAACTTGCTCTCCAAGCACCTCCCTTCCTCACAAATTTCGTGCTTCTCTCCCCTCTATCTATATAAACTCACTTCATCTTCATTTACTCACTTTTTCTTCTCCAAAACTCCATTAACACTTACACTTTTCATTTCTTCTTCTTCCTTCTACTAAAGCTCTAATTTTTTTACTTAGCTTTTGCACTTGGTTCCTTCATCAAATTTGTTCATCTTGTTGAGGGTAATACTCCTATGTAGTTTATTTTCAAGTTCTTGTCTTTATTTTCATAGTTATGCTTTATGTTTTCTTTAACCTTTCAAACTTCTAAAATCTCTTAAAAATGGTAGAAAACTCCGTTTGAGTTGAAACCACTTTCTATAGTCTTGTATTAACCTCTATTTTCACATACTATGAGCTTGTGTCAAACAAAAATTTCTACCTCTTCTCTCCAAGGATGGCCGAAACCTAACAAAAGTGGCCTAGGAGGTTTTGTTTCAACTTTTGCTTGTATGAACTTGTATTTGAGTTTCATTTCCAAGATGATCATGACAAAGGCTCCTTTATACTAAAGGGTGTTATGTCTAAGTGATTGGAAAGTTTAAAGCTTTTTACACATTTTTCATGTAAAGGCCAAAACTTTAAGAGTTTAAGGTAAAAATGTTTAGTTGTTTTTCCAAAATGATCATGGATTAAGGCTCCTTGATGTATAAGGATGCTAAATCCAAGAGATTGGAAAGTTTGAAGATTTCTAACCTTTATTTCATACCAAGGCCGAAACTTTAATAGTTTTTGGCAAAAATGGTAAGTTTTATTTTCTTCCAAAATGATTATAGATTTGAGCTCCTTAATATCAAAGGATGCTATGTCTAAAAGATTGGATGATTTAAAGATTTCTAGTTTAAAAATCCTATGATGGCCGAAACCTAAGGTTTATGGACCTAGGATGTTTTGTTTTCATTTTCCGAAATGATCATGGTTTCAAGCTCCTTACTATGTATGGATGCTAGCCTAGAGAGATTGGAAAGTTTAGAAATTTTTAGCCAATTCATTTATGTTGGCCGAAACTTGCACTAAATAGAATAAAATGTTTTTGATTTGGTTTGTGAAAACTAGTACTTGATTCCTACTCCTTAATACTCTAAGATCATTGATCTAAGAGATTGTGTCGATTTGAAAACCCTAGCCTATTTTTGTCATACAAGGCCGAGTCTAGGCTTTCAAAAATAAGGATGAGTTTGTTTGATTTAGTTATTTTATGTCGTGTGGTTGAAGGTGGTGTTAACACATATCGATCGGATAACGAGGAGCTGCGGGCTCAAACCTTCGGTGATCACTCAGGTGGGGGAAAGAACCAACCTATCGTCGGAATCGATAAGTAGTAAATTATCTAGTAATTATGTAGGGCGACCTAAACCCTACTAGTAGTCGAATAATCGACAAGACCAAAATCACTTTAAATTGCTTTTGAAACACCCATAGTGATTCGGGGATTGTAGGTTTATCGATATTAGGTTGATATTTATTAACTGTTGATGGATGATCTGTTTTTATTATTTATACTGAATTGGTTGTATGCCATGTTTATGTTTGGAATATCTTGAATTGTTCTATATGATGCATGATCTGTTTGGTGTACTGTATGCTTAGTGGATAAGTGATGATATATGTGATGTTTAAGAGATGAGTTGTTTTGGGTGCGAGGATCATAATGACTGTTAGAGGTGCCTAACCTAAATAATTTGTGATAATGAGGTATTTTGACTTAGAGCTTGTGTTGAGGTTTTGATCTGAGGTGAAGGCACTAGGTTACGACTATAAGAGTCTATGAGGTTCATGAGTTGGGTTGTTTCTACAACCGAAGTCCTTGTGGGACCGTCCAAGGGTAAACTTAACAAGTGCAGCTATGAGCGTCATTGCTTTGCATGAGCACCTCCGGGAGTGGTTGAGGTGTGCGCCGGGATCATCGTGCAGCTATAGTGTCACGCTTAGCGTGAGCGTTCTTACCATGGTTGAGGTGTGCACCGGGATCATCGTGCAACTATAGTGTCATGCTTAGCATGAGTACCCACGATCGGGGTATGCACCGGGAGCTTCGTGCCACTAGGAGTGTCATTGCGCAGCATTGAGCATCTCAACATGACTAAGGATGTGCACCGGGATTGGGACGTGTCACTTGGACGATCGATCAAGAATCACTATTGTGATAAGGAATTCCGTAACCGCCTTGACATCAAGGTTTAGTTTTTGAGTGAGGGTAGAGGTGAATATAAGAACTTTAATGAAGGATGGATGACTTTGATTGATGTTGTGTCTGTGATAATTACTGTTTAGTTTACTATGAATCTTTTCCGCTTTTGATGATAGCATGTTTCTTATCCCCTGTACTTTTCTTTGCTTTGTTCTATCTTTTATGGTTCGTGTTCAAAGATCCTGTTGATGAGCCGAACGAGGAGGAGCTGGACGGAACTCCTTACGAGCCGGATGCCGGAGGACGAGCTGTGACCCATGATGAGTAGGGTCTAGTCCTAGTTATGGCCAGTGCGTCCGTGTCACGACGCTTTATCTTTTCCGCTTTTACGTTTTGTATAACTTGTACACCTGTTAGGGCTCCTATTGTCGGGATGCCCTAAAACAGTGTTTTGTTTAACTCTGATTGCACTTACATATGTTTAATGTGGTCATGTTTTCTTATTCCTATTCTACATGAATATGTTTACTTAATAATTTAAGTTTTAATTCCGCCGTATTTTCATGTTAAGTTTAAGAATAAGAACATAATAATCAAGTTTATTTCCAAATAAAACACCGAGGCACAGCGGGGTGTCTCATATGCCACTGGCACATTCGAGACTTCGTTCGATTAGGTTTGATCGAGCCCATTATGGTGGTGCCTGGGAGATAAACCCTGGGGCACTCAGCGCCACCTATTATGGCCCTACTCGAGAGATAGTTGGCACCGTAGAGGCAGGACCGCAGCAGAGGTTGCACGTTGTGGAAACGATTGAGGTATCTCTACCTACAGTTTCTGGCCGAGCATGGATTACTCATTGTTCCACCTCAGCCCATTCAGCCTCAGCCTCTTCAGATGGTAGCACCGGCAGTACCTCCTGTTGAGGTGGCGGAGGAGATCGAGATGGAGGAGGATCCTTATGAGTACCTTGAGGACGATCTGGAGTTTCACCCTCCTGCAGTTAGTGATGATGACTCTTCTGACGATGGAGAGGGAGCAGAGGTATCTTCACCGGATACACCTGCTGGGGGTGGGGGTGATCATCCTGATCTCCCCAATGGTTTTCATTAGCTTGACCAGCTATAGGTGTAGTTTTGGGGTAGCGAGTCTTGTCAGTTTTTGATCTGGCTACTGAGAGCCATGAGTTTTTGGTGTGGTTCTGGACTGCTCGTTACTGTTGTGTATATGTCTTTACTTTCTTTACCTAGTTTGATGGAGAATAGCCTATACTGATGAGGACTCCTTTGTAATCTCCTACTAGTGATGTTGTATGTTTGTAATTGTCGATGCATATACGTATAGATATAGTTGTTTATGTTATGGATGTTTTTAAAAAAAAATTTATCACCATTTTCACGATAAAACGTTTACTAAAAAGTTTATTTTCCGAAAGTAACCAGCAAGTAATAAATGTAAATTTTCCGCATTTGGGTAACTATGTGATGACCCCAGAAAGGGTGTCGCATTAATCATGTGACACTTGATTTCATCTCTATACTATCTATGCTTGTTGAATCCAAGAGATATAAATCAAATAAAATTTCTAGCCTATTTTTCTTGTGGAGGCCGAACCCTAGCTCATATGAGTTAGAAGGTTTTTGTTCTAAGGTTTGATTGATGACAATGGTTTTAGTCTTTCTAGCACTTAAGGATCATTAATCCAAGAGTTTGTGAAATTTTGAAAACCCTAGCGTAATTATTTTGAGAAGGCCGAACCATAGTCTTAGGAATTAGATGGTTTTGTTGTTGATTTGTGCGATTTTGTTAATTTTGGTTGTGTTTTGTGTGAAGGGTTAAACTGTGTTTAATTGTTCTGAGTTTCGTGGAGGAAACCAGAAACGAATCGGAGAATCTTTTCGAGAAAGAAATTTGGAAACATCAAGAGGTAAGGGGGGTACCTGAGGGATTTTTCCGATAGCTATATGCTATCAGTATGTGATCTGTATAATTTATTTGAGTGTGTTTGTGGTGTTTTAAATTATCTTGAGTAGTTAAATTATCTACTGTTAATTATCTACTTTTAATTGATTATCTGCAGTTAATTATTATAGTATTTTAATGCATGTTATAAACTATGTTATCTGCTATAGTATTGACATGAAATTATTATTGACGTTGATTGTTGATTGAAAAGCCTGATAGTGGTCAGTGCTAAATTAATTACAAAGATAAAAGGGTTAAAAAGCTTTATAAGAAATATCGAATTTTTAATTGGTGGAATATAGAAATATAATATTATTTAATTATTTGATTGGTTAAAAATGTGGAATAGTTGAAAATACTAATATTTTAATGATTTATCATCATAAGAGTGATCTATGAGTCGCAGTGAGGACTTAACCATGAAAATATTTTAGTACTGCTAATGTTTACGTAAGAAATTACAAGATAATAGAAAAGGTTATTATAAAAAGTTAAGTTTCAAAAATAATTTAATTATGATGTTGAGAAAAATATTTTAATAGAAAAGTCAAATTTTGACTTAAAAAGTTTGTAAAATGCCAAACGACGGATAATTTCGAATATATTTACGGAAAGCATTAAAAAAAAAAACACAGCAATATTTGTTAGAACCGAGAATTAGACTCAAATCAATATTTTTCTCAGAACTAAAGTTTCAAACAAAGATTTTCAGAAGAAAATGAGTTTTTGGGTGATTTAATGATTTTATAAATGAATTTCCAACGAAAAAAGATTTTCTGTAAATTAGTTTTACACAATGGTATTATTTCCGACAACTTGGATAAGTTGAGGAGATTTTGTTTTTTTATTTGTGTTTCACAGAACGAAAATAATTTTAAAGTTGAAAAGCGAACCTAGTAGCCGAGACGTCGGGATTCTAGTGTTCTATTATAAGTTGTGGACATTATGTCCTAAAGTTGAAGTTATGGATTATTTTATCCTATAAAAGTTGGATAAGTTTCGTGCTTTATAATCTACGAATCTAAGGCTGAATGCATCGGTCTAGACCTTTGTGATTTGCACATCCGGACTTCGAGTCCTATTGTTGAAATTAAAAGACGAATTTAAATGTTTAAAAGTTGAGTTGGTCACGAGCATTTGAGCTTCGATAAGGAAAGAATGAACATAAAGAAAAGTGATGAGAAACAAAATGTTTTACATTTGCATTTGTGACAGACGTGCCTGACGTTGTGTGGTGAGACCTTGATGGATAAGGTATCATGTGACGTTGTACATTGTGCCTTGATGGAATATCGTATATGTATATATCACACCTTATTATGTCAAGAATCATATCGTTGCCTTGCTAATTTCCTTAGGAATGTTTTGAATATATAGTTTAACCATTCACAAAGTACACAAAAAAGGGAAAAACGACGCCACCAATTTGTGTGCCATGTGTGTAGCACAACACTAATCTATGTATAAAACCAAATATCTTCAAGTTTTGCCTTTCAGACGTCTCTGGTTTCCTCCAGGTTCATAATTAAAGTCACCAATTCATCATTTGCTCTTTTAACTAGTACCTTCACGGGCACTTCGACTTTGTCCGGCATTGTTTCAATTAACTGCCATAATTATACATCTCCGTCAGTGTACACAATAAGCACACAACATTATAATGAAAAATTCAAGTGTCATTTGACAAACGAAGGAAATTACAAATACAATTGCAGCAGCAACAACAGGGTAATTCATTCCGAACAACTCAAGATTCTCCAGACAAATAACACAAGTTTTTAGTTCATTTCACATTCTTTATTTAATTTATTTTTCTAAATATTCTTTCATTTAAATTTTTATTCTCAATTTTGACTTTTTACTTTAGCACAAAGTTTAGTTAAAGTGTTAAGCAAACCTTAAAACTCAAGCCAAAACACGTTAAATAAAGGGCTCCAAAGAGACATCAAATTATAGTCCAATTATTTAGACTTCCAATTCATCTTATCTCAATATCAAAATTAGAATAAGTAATAAATAAAAATAGGGTCTTGCTTACTAGTGTCTTAAGGGTATTGGTTAAGGAATCCAATAAAAGCAAATTTTCATTGAAAAATTAAAGATAACATTTCTCAAAATTTTAAATAATGATTTTTTTTTTATTCTTTAACCAATGTCCTTAGAGCACGAGTTAACATTCTCCATAAAAATATGGATAATATGTCAATACCTCTTTCATGCTTTCCACAGGCTTCCCATCAAATTCAATGACAACATCGCCAGGACGGAACCCAACTCGATCACAAGGGGTCTTACAATTACAAGTTACCTAGTCAAAAAGATAGAAGTTCCCTAGTGACAAATGTGTAGTTTTAAGTATTCTAATGCTAACCGTGTAATTTACAGTATCTCTTATTCAGCCACTGTCTATAAATATTCAATTCAGTTCATCAGACAAACATTATTATAGCCATGTATAATATATTGAGATAATAACACAATCAAGAAAAGAAATAAAGAATGCTCAAATGATGCAATGCCCAAAGCTGTTCATTTACTATAGACTTTCACAAGATTAAAAATTAGTCCTAAATCTCAGGTTGTTAATCATGAATGTGGAATGTTGTTCATCAAGCCCCACTAATCCTTGTCCTTTCCCATGGCCAAAAGAAAAATTAAATATTCTCTCCGTTTTCTATTTTTCTTATTCCTTATCAAGCTTCTCAATGCAAGATTTCGAATGTGTGAACCTCTTTCCACACCCTTGGCAGCCTGCTCTCACTTATCCTCTTCCTAAACTTTTTTAGTGGGACCTTCACCAGACCTGTGATATAGCCTATTTTCTTAGGCTAGCTATTAGCAGTAACTGTTATGATTAAGAGAATGTTACTCTCCTGAAGAATATCAAATGACGTTTATTCAGTGAATAAGTACAAGTATGAATTTGACATGAAAACATTGAAGTCCACAATTATTTATAGAAGATTTATATCATATTTTAAAAATGGGAAATTTTGTAAAAGAATTTGCAATAATCTGGCTTTCTTCTTAGAATGTAAAACATTCTGAATGTCAAATATAACACAAATCATAAGCTGAAATATCATATAGTAACTAACATCATCCTGCTTTTTGATGGATATTATTTATGCAATAAAATAGTATGCATAAACCATAAAACATACCGAGTTTTCTTGAAGTGCTTTATAATTTTACACACAGAGTCAATTGGTACAGAAAAACTCAACCCTTCAGCCACTCTATAGAAGTTCATGCCAACAACTTCTCCATCAAAGTTGACAAGAGGCCCTCCAGAATTTCCCTATAACAGCAAAGCAGATAAATACATACAAACAGATTTAAAAATCACACAAGCTATGATTTGAATCTGTTCGCTACATGCAAACTAATGAGCATCCAAAGCCATTAAGGGAGCCAAACTAATGAGAAGTGGAAAAAAGGAATGATGTAATATACAAAAGTTCTCAAATGATTTGCAAGAAGCAATACTTTAATAAGAGATCACACTTACACATTCAAGTTAAGAATAGTAAGTACGAATCATTCAGCCAAGAAAGAAGCTACAACTAAATACGCAACTATCATGTCACCCCTATACACTACGCAAAAAATTATAGTACTTGCTTGCAATTAACTGATGTGCTCGTGCATAAGGATCGACAAAGACTCTCATTTCTATTTGTTTGCGGAGGCAATTTAAACTAATTGAACTACAATTCCAGAATGTCCTATTTTTTTCAGCTTGAACCATTGAATTTCAGTCCATAGACTTCATATGCTACCTTTACCCAAGTCATATGTTAAGTCACCCCCTACTTTGTGACATCAAATGTATAGACAAAGAACTGAAACACCTTCAACAGAAATCTACAGAAAAATAAAGTGCCTTATCACTCTAGGTTGAAATTGTCTGCATATCAATGCACTTGAAACATGTCTCAGAAAGCCATACTAAAACATTGTTACAAGTATATGTTTGAGAGATATGCCCTAGCATCTATCACAAACCTTCCCTTTGGATGAAGGCCTTGCGCATTGAGAACCTAAGCACAACATGAGCAGACGTCAAGATTGTACCATCACTGTTGATGATTGTTCCATAGCCCTGACTCCTTCCGATAGGAATAACTAAAAAAACTGCATGGTTGATGCATAATCTTCAGGGTAAACTTAAAGGCAGATCAAAATTCAAATGTTAAGGTCAAAACATCTCAAAGTGGATACCTAGTGGAAGCACAATATTATTAACAACAGTAGGAGCAACTTTAGCATTCACATTTGCAATAGTATCTCTGCCAAGACAACTACATGACTTTGACCCATCGTGAATTGCCTCAGAAGCACCCTTAGTCATGTCAGATGAAGGAACTAGACTAACTCTATAAGAATAGAGCTGAAGTAATCCTACATTTTTTTCCGGCTATAAATGTAGTACAAATATCAATACATACATACACGTATATAGAGAGTGAGGGAGGGAACAGTTCCTCTCACACTTTTCTCTCTTATCTTATGGTCATGTAGGTGAGTGCCATAGACACAAAATCGAAATCGTTGTTGGATAAAAGCAAAATCAATGGTTGAGGATGGTTTAAGTGGGAAAAAAAAACAGACGACTTACACATGTATAGACAGATCACTCCACACAATGTGGCAAAACTTGTGCATTGGTGGTCCCTTTTGAGTTTATTTCGTTTTTTCAATTTGGTCTCGTAAGTGTGTTTGGGTCAAATAGGTCCCTTGAGTTTTCTTTCGTTAACAATGTTGGTCTTAAGTCACTTTATGTCAATTTCCGTTAGTGACAGCCCTACATGGCATTAACTATCTTAGGTGGTGATGGCTAGACATACAAACTGAAAAGAGTAAGATAGTTGAACACCCAAATGGGACACCCATTTGAGACACCTGGTTAATGATATATAAATATTTGGTTAATTTAATTCATTATATGATTAATCACGTTAATGGACTTATTTACCATAATCATGTAAATATTTGGTTAATCACATGTAAATATCTGGTTAATTCAGTTCTTTATATGATTAATGGGTCATCATGAATTAACCAAATATTTGCACATGATTAACCATATAATAAACTGAATTAACCAAATATTTATACATGATTAACCAGGTGTCCCAAATGGAGGTCCCATTTGAGTGTTCACCTATCATTACTCAACTGAAAAATACCGATAATTCAAATAAAAATAAAATTAATAAATAAAAAAGTAAATTATTAAAAGAGGAAAAGCTTCTTGTTTCTTCTCCACTTAGTAGGTTCGATGAACCAATGAACAATGATGTTCCTGATATTTATGTATGTGTGCCCAGAACTAAATATTCAACATGGCAAAGCAGTGGTTGATAGGAAGCATTACTTAAAATTCAGTTGAAGTTCCAAAGAGGAAAAATTACAAGTGAATTAATTGAAACAAACTATAGTACAGATTGATTTTTACACCTATCTTCTCCACATTTATTACTCAAGAGAGAAGGCAATTTACCTTTTCTTCTTGACAGGAATGGCAACCCTCTAACCCTTCAAGGTTCTGCAATTGTTCTTGGGGGGGCGCTACCTCTGCAAGGAAGCCTCTGAATATATGAGAGAGAGAGACACACACACACACAAACACTATATCAAAATCAAAATAAAGAGTAGGAGTGTAGGACAGACCAGATAAGCTGGGAAAAAGCAAATTTTTGAACACATTCACATGGACACCATATGCATGGGGAGTGTGTTTTTTAGGTATTGAGTGTTGATTTTGAGAGAATAAAATAATATATAAGTGTAAAAAAGTATAAATATATAGTGTTGAGTGTTGATTTTAAGTGTACAAATTTCATAACTTTATTGTGAGTGTATCGAAAAATAAAGTAACTTTTCTAGCAAACCCTTTATTTAATTCATATATATATTCTCTCTGTTAGTCAGGGGGAGAATTCAATTTTCAAGTTACAATTTAGCATTTTACACTTCAAAAGCAGTTTGAATAAAGTGATTTCCAATCTGGATTACGCATTCGCAAGTCCCAATCATAAGCATGAATCGACGATTATATAGAATAAAATCATAAGATGGCTATGCGCTCACTGAAATTAGGGTTGTTATTGGAGCACAAGAGCGTTGGATCAACAACAGTAAATGCCACCGACCCAACGAGAGCTTCTGTTAAAATGTCGAAGCCTATTCTGCCACAGATTTCAACTCCCAATAAGACAAAGGAAACGAAGCGAAATTCATGCACATTTTAGGGGAAAATAATAAATACATAAAAAGATGCTGAAAACATCTATACCAGGAAATGGTTCGTGTCGATAGATAAGTCTTCACCCAATCCGGATTCCCTCCAGCGACGACCCGTCCAGTGCCCCTGCAGACAAGATCTGGACCATCCGTCCAGATCGGACGGTCCAGATTAAATGGGCTTATAAAATTAAAAAAAAAGCAAAAATGTTAAGAATCTGAAAAAAACCCAAAACCTTTCCCTTCTGCAACCCACCCCTCATCGCAACCCATAACCCTTCCCATTCCCGCAACCCACCCCTCATCAAACCACCTCCGTCGCACCGCTCAACGGGAGCCGCCGGCGCCGCCCACAACCATTGTACCGATTCTCCCCCTGAAGCCCGGTTCTCCCCCTGAAGCGCCTCTAACCGACCCCTCATCGCAACCCACCCCCTTTAGCCGGTACGCCAAACAGGAGTCGCCGGCGCCGCCCACAACCGCCAGCCCCCTTCCTTTATCTCCTCCTAAAGCGCCTCTCGGAATCCTGCGCAGGCTCCCATCTTCATCAAACTGATGTTTCTTGTTGAATGTTCTGTTACATTTTGATGAAATGCCTATTTGAGATCCAATGCTGTTAACACTGAACACTCCAGGAGGAAGATAGTTACAGCAATGGGTGTTGTTTTGAAAATGTATGGCTCAAATTGAACATGTAATGTTTTATGCTTTGCAATTAAGGTCCCTGGTGTTTAGTTCAGAGTTGGCTCTCAAGCAATTTTTTGTGTTGGTGTTTTTGAGTTATTTGAATAAAGTTCTTTGCATTATTGTTGCACTCATTGAATGCAGAACTGTAACAAAGGTCCTTAGAAGCACCACCTGAGCTTAATCAAACAAAAAGTGCATAGAAATCTCACTAGACTTGGATCTAAATCAATGGGTTCTACCAAGAAGTCTACTGCATCATCCAATCATACTTGCAATGGCGAGGATGGGATGCAATTGATACCCTTTGGGGAATTTGTTCAAGTGAAGACAAAGACAAGACAATCATATGGATGTGTATATGCATTGAGAATAATCTTCAAGACTATATTATATACATTGTTGCTTTGTAGTCAAATGTAAACCAAATGTAAATATTATGTACATTGTTGATTTCCACTATGATGTAAATAAAATTATACTTATATACATTGTTGCTTTCTAGTGCAAAGTTGGTTGTAAACCCTTTGTTGTAGGCCAGCATCATCTGCTAGGGTCAATTTGTTGGCATTGAACCTCTGAAAGTTTTCGTTGCGATGACAACATATGAATTGTTTCAGGTAGTTGTAAGATTGGTTATGTTTCCTCCACAAATCATGCACCAATAATTTTCCACCCATACTCTTTAGTCCTAATCTTGCTTCACAGTCTGTTTTGGTCTCTGGTCTCGAGTTCACTACTTTATAATCCCGTTTGTCCTGCCTTCCGCAAGCCTTCTTTACAACAAACAAACCTACAAGAAGAGAATGAGCCATCTTTTTTCGTATGCATCCATTGGTTCCTCACTCAAATCCAACCTCTGCCACCATAATCAACCCAGAAGTTCCAAGCATCCTCATAACTGTCAAAAACCATACCCACTTTTGGTTTCCAATCTTCTTGCATCTTCTTGCTTCCAAACTTAATAAAGACAACAACAATTCATCATATAAAATCAGTTATAGATAAATAAAAAAAATTAAAATGAAATGCGCATGCTATAACTGTCCGTAAAAAGGAGGCAAAGATAACATTGCTGGCCAAAGAACTCCTCATAAAGCTAACGGGCATGAATGTTGAAATTGTGAAACCAATAAAAAAAAAACCAGAGAAAGCATTTATGAATGCAAGTTTGGTTTAAGGAAAAAGAGTTATTATAATGTTGAAAATTGTGAAACCAATGAAACAAACTCAATAAAGCATTTATGAATGCAAGTTTGGTTTAAGGAAAAAGAGTGATTATATGTAGTATGTAATGAAGAAGCAATAGGAAACCCAAAAGGAAACAAAAACCACATGAAAAGCTGAAGCCTTACCGGAATCAGGAGCTGTGGCTGATTGGTGGTGGACGGCGCGATGGCTGACGGGGTTGAGGGGCGGTGGTGCTTGAGGAGGAGAAGAACCAATAGAGAGATTTGGGAAGGGGCTTGATCGGCGCTTGCGGAGGAGAGAGTTGGCTCAGGAAGGGGGCGGCCGGCGAGGTTCGTGGTGGCGCCGTCGTAGGTGGTGTCAAGGGGGGGAAACGGATTGTCTACCGTTGTGGCGGGAAAGGCACCATGCCTTTCCCTTCTTCCTGGCCGTCGGATCAATCCGACGGTCCAGAAGGTGCCATGTGTCCACTTGTTTTTTGTTTTTTTAAAACCTAATAAACTTGTGAAATATACATCCCAGACCCACCATTTCTGCACTGCGACCCTGTCCCGCGTGACCCGGAGCGCCGTGCACCGCCAGCTGCCGGTGCCGCCCTCTGCCTCGCCGCCAGCACCCGGCGCCGTCCTCCGCTTCACCGCTCCGGCTGCCGTAAGTTGACAAAACAGAAAAAAAACAAAAAAAAAAAACCAAGTTTTGAATAAAAGCCATCTGAACTTCATGTTAATGGTAGATACACCTATTCAGTAGAAGATCCATATATGATATCTTATCATCTTATCAGTTAGTTAGCAATTTTGTAGCGTAACAACATGAAATCCTCTGTTTCTTAGGTTTATCAGTTTTTATATCAAAGCATAAAATGTGTATATAATGATAGCCATGTAAACTTATTCTGTGTGCATTGAAGATAGCTATATTGCCTTTATTTTCAACTTTTAAATCCTACGTCAGTACTTGTCAAACTAAAAAAATAAAAAAATAAAAAAACAAAGAACAAAAAGACTAGTTGAAATTTCGTATATGCTTGTTAGAGCCTTTCCTGATACCACTTTCCACTATCAATTAGATAGCTATGTGCATTGAAAACTTTTTTAAAAAAATATTTGTTATCATTTTTTATGTTAGAAATAGAATAAATGAATATCTTGTTTAATTCTTCTATGCACTTGTCAGGTTTCTTTATTTGGGGAGTTTGATCAAACATGACATCTTCAAATGTTGATTGGAAGCCAACGATTGGTATGGAATTGACAATAGCGAGGCAGCTTATCAATTTTGGCTCGTATATAGTGCACGTGTTGGCTTTGGAGTTAGAAAACGTTACGCTAACAAGAGGAAAAAAGACGGAACTATATCATCGTGTAGGTTTACTTGTTGTAAGGAAGGGGTACGAAAGAAAGACAAAAGAGATGCTTCTGTTAGCAAACCAAGATCCGTGACTAGAACTGATTGCAAAGCAAGGATTTCACTTGTAGTAAAAAATGGAAAGCTTGTCATCCATGAATTTGTAGAGGAACATAACCACCCTCTACAACTTCCAAAGACAACACACATGCTTGCGTCACACAGAAAGATAACTGAAGTTCAAGCATATGAGATTGAGCTGGCTGATGACTCTGGATTAAGGCAAAAGTCAACATTTCAACTTATGAGCACACAAGCAGGGCATAGAGCTAATCTTGGATATACACGGTTGGATGTAAAAAATTACCTCAATGCAAGAAGACAAAGCAGTATGGTGTACGGCGAGGCTGGATGTCTTTCGCAATATTTTCAGCGGCAATTGTTGGAGAATCCATCTTTCTTTCATGCATACCAGATGGATATAGAAGAACAAATCACAAATGTGTTTTGGTGTGATGCAAATATGGTGTTGGATTATGGGTATTTTGGTGACGTTATGTCATTGGATACTACATATTGTACCAACCGTGCCAATAGGCCACTTGCTCTGTTTTCTGGTTTCAACCACTATAGGGGTTCAGTAATTTTTGGGGCAGCACTATTGTATGATGAGACAATTGAATCATTTAAATGGTTGTTTGAGACTTTTTTACAAGCACACAACCAAAAGAAACCGAAGACTATCTTTACTGACCAAGATCAAGCAATGGCCAGAGCACTTGCTGAAGTGATGCCTGAGACTCGCCATGGTTTATGCACCTGGCACTTGTTGCAGAACGGAATTAAGCACCTTGGAAACTTGATGAAGGGAGGAAGTTATTTTTTAAGAGATTTCAAGAAATGCATGTATGACTTTGACATTGAAGCAGATTTTGAGACATCTTGGACTGACTTGATCAACCACTATGATGTACTAGAAAATAACTGGATCAAATCAGTTTATGCTATAAAATAAAAATGGGCTTCGTGTTACATGAACAAAGCATTCACACTTGGCATGCGAAGTACCCAATTAAGTGAAAGCTTGAATTCTCACTTCAAATCTTGTATGAAACCGAATGTGGATATTATCCAATTCTTCAAACACTTTGAACGAGTTGTTGAGGAGAAGAGAGGAAACGAACTAACTTGTCAGTATGAGTCCTTGCATAAGCTTGCAATGTTAAGGAATGAGTTGTCACCAACACTAATACAAATGGCAAAAGTGTACACACACACACACACACACACACTATATTTAAGTTGTTTCAGAATGAGTTTAAGTTATTCTTAGCTTTATGCATATCAGAGAGAAACGAGTCTGACTCATTATGTCAATATGTCATCACTATGGTCAACCATGACGGATCTTGGAAAGTATCATTTGATCGTGGGTCAACCTCCATATCTTGTAGTTGTAGAAAGTTTGAGACATTTGGCATACTTTGTTCACATGCTCTAAAAGTTTTTGAAGCAAATGATGTTAAGGCCATTCCCGATAAGTATATTTTAAGAAGGTGGACAAAAGAAGCCCGTTACGGTGTTGTGCATGATGTGAGGGGAAAGGAGATTGAAGGAGATCCAAAACTATCTAGCACACAGAGATTTAGACAAGTTGTCTCTAAATTCATTAGATTGGCAGCCGATCTGTCGACTTGTGAAGAATACCACAATATTGTAGATAACAGTGTAGATGCCATGTGTAAGCAAATATTGGAACTTCGCTTACAAGCTGGAAACAGTGGCAATCATAACAGTGGTAACCCGACATCTGTGAGTTATGATGCTATGCAACCGAAGGGATTCAAGCAACGACCTGGCTTAAAGAGACATAAGCGTTTGAAGAGTTGGCCTGAGAAGCAGTCCGGTAAGAGAAAAGGAGCCCTACCTAGAGGACAACCACACAATCAAGCATCTCAGGTATACAATTTTAATTTGACATTCACTTTTTTAATTTTAGATTTACTATCACTGTTTTAATTTTACATAGTCCTTTTAGGACAAAGAGTCAACAAGCCATATGCCCGATGGAGTATCTTGTTCGGCACCTAGAGGACAACCACACAATCAAGCATCTCAGGTATATAATTTTAATTTGACATTCACTTGTTTTAGTTTTACATGTACTATCACTTGTTTTAATTTTTACATAATCCTTTTAGTGCAAAGAGTCAACAAGTCATATGCCCGATGGAGTATCTTGTTCGGCACCTCCAACTTATGAACTCCCTCAAACACAAGAGGATCAATTTAGTTTCACTGTATTTTTTATAGTAATGTCACATGTCGTTAATAATAAAAAGGGATTCTCCTTACCTTCCTACTTGTCATGGTGTTGATTAATTTGTTTTATTATGTAGGCACCCCTTAATGATATAGACATTGCAAGAGGAGGTATCATGCCTTCATTCCCAGATTCGATTCAAGGATCATTCTAATCCAAAAACATAATTTATCATCAAAGCCAAATCATTGCAAAACTTTGAGTAAAAATCTCCAATCCAAAGTATCAAATGCCTTTTTTTATGTCAATTTTAATTGCCACATTTCAACCAAAAGCCTTCTTATCAAGCATGTTAATTGCTTCCGAAGCTACACATATACAGTCCTCTATTTGTCTTCCATTGATAAACCCCCTTTGATTATTAGACACAATCTTAGGGGCCACTTGAGCTAATCTATCTGCCATTACCTTGGAGATGATCTCAAATTTAAAGTTAGCCAGAGTTATTGGCCTAAACTGCTCTATTCTATCAGCTCCTTGCTCTTTAGGGATAAGCACAACCATATTTGAATTAAAGTTAGGAAGCATCCAACCTAAATTGAAAAATTGCATAACTGCATTATGACATCCATAGCAATAATGTCCCAATAATGTTGGAAAAAGAAACCTCCAAAACCATCCGGGCCAAGGGCTCCATTTCCATTCATGGAGAAGACAACATTCTTCACCTCCTCTATGCTAGGCAGCTTTGTTAACAGATGATTATCCTCTGTAGAAACTAAATTGGGGATTACATCTTCTATTAGACCATTATCAACATATGAGTTTTCAGAAGCAAAAAAGTCTTCATAAAACTTCACCACATGATGCTCAATATCCTCTGCCTTAGTTAACAATCCGTCCTCAGTTTTCAACAAGGATATCTGTTTAGTTACACACCTGATCCTAGCTTATGAAAGTACTTAGTGTTTCTATCACCATGCAAGTTCCAATTCAATCTTGACTTCTCCAACCAGAATTCTTCTTGATAGTGAAGAGCTTGTGGTAATTCAGCTTGAGCTTCCTTTTCTTTCAACATCAGATCATCTGTGCAGCCTCTAGAATCCACTTCTTCTTGAATTTCATTAACTTTTACCTCTGCTGAGTTGACTCTCAAGTTGACATCACCAAAACAGTTCCTATTCTAACCTTTAACTTCACATTCCTGAGCTTCTGAGAAAGAATGTACATGGGACAGCCTTGAACAGGAGTATTCCAAGCTTCTGAGATTATCTTTTGACAGTCCGGGTGGCTAGCCCACATTTTCATGAATTTAAAGTATGATATATGGATGCTGACCTCCTTTTTCATATTTAACAGCAAAGGAAAGTGGTCAGATTGGCTTCTTGTCAATGTGCAGCAAGAAATAGCAGACCGGAAAGAAATTCAAGCTTCATTAACAACTGACATGTCCAACCTCTTCTCAGTGTATGCACTACCTCTTCTCCCATTAGACTAGGTAAATTGAGAGCTTCTAGTCACTAGGTGAATCAGCTTATTGAGTCTGTCCAGGTTCTGAAATCCTCAGCTGCAATTCTGGAAGGAGAGCCTTTGCCTCTATATTCATGTGCTCCCAACAGCACATTAAAATCTCTAATGAAGCACCAAGTACCAATATGAGATTGTTGCAAAGAGTTAAGCTCTGACCACAAACTCCTTCTCACGATATAGTCATTACTAGCATAGATAGCAGCCACCATAACCTCTTTACTGTCTATTTCAACAGCAAGTGAAATATACTGATTAGAAACAGGAATGATCTTTGGATCCAAGTTCTTATTACAAGCACACCAGATAATTATCTCTGGTGTTAACAGCAACCATTTTCAAATTGAGCTTACTCCAAAAATTATCAGGAAACCTATCAATTTCAATCCAAGGTTCTGCAATGAATACAAAATCAGGTTTGTTAATTCTGCACAACCTTTTAAGAACTAGTCTGGTGTCTTTGTTACCAACACCTCTTGCATTCCAAAATAGAATATTCATTAAGCTAGATTCCTAGGACCACCCCTATTCCGGCCTCTTCCATTCCCAGCTGTACTATCTTGTTGAGCCTTTTTCCTCATCCTCTTCTTTTAAGACTTGGAGACCACTTCAGTGAACATCTTCCTGCCTAGTTGACTGAATATCAACTAAGTATTTATTAGCATGTGCTCCAACAGGAACCTGAGTTTCTTCAATCTCTAGCTCCTCTTCTTCATCTTCTGCTTGAGCACTCCACAACCTGCCCACAATCCTCAAATCATGCTGAGCCTTAGCATTGCTGATTTGATTAACTGGAGTGACATTAGGAGTATCTAAAAATCTGCCTGATACAGTACTACTACCAGATCCCTGTATATTGCCATAAGTTCCCAAAGAGTCTACCACAGACTCTGCATTGGTCTCATCTACTATGTGATTATCACATTGAATACTCTCCAATGGAGCTCTAATTCCTACGCCAGCATTAGAATTCTCCCATGCTTCATTATTAATCGGAGATCTCAAGAGGTCAATAGGATCGTTCAAGGCTTGGAAGTGCCTATATTTCTCAATCTCTCTTTCATCAACAAATCCTAAAAGCGGATTAGGATCATTCAAACCATTTCCCAGCAGAAGATTGATGCCTCTTCTTGAGGTGGATCCCTCTTCCTCAATGTCTACTATTTCAACCTGAGGTTGTTCCCCTCTATCATGATCTGCTTTCCTTTATTGTTCCCTCCATCAGCAGGCTGTATTTTTTCAGTTACAGTGACAGCAGCAGCATCTTTATTCCCTGAATTTTGATTCAGTCTATCATCTTTGTTGTTATCTGCATCTGTTTTCCCATCAACATTTATGTTATTTCTTTCATTGACCACAGTCTTTCTAGGAACATATTGCATCGCAGGTTTTATGTTGCCAATTATGCCAGTAGACTTCACAACCTTCTTTTCAAGCGCCTTCAAATCATTGGAATTAGCAAATATCTTTCTACAGTTTTCAACAGCCTGTCCAATGACCTGACAATTTGTACAGAAAAAGGAAGATTTTCGAATTCAATACCTACGTGAAAAGTAAAATCATCCCTTTCCACTAATAATGTGACACCCTTTTACCCCGCATGTTAAAAGCCATTTAATTTAAAAACAATTAAAGGAAAACATGCAATTATTGAATAAAATAAACAATTGTCCATGGGTAGAAAAGTCCCACATGAACTGTTTACAACGCGGAAAAAGAAATAAGTTTTCAACAGTAAAAACATAACAAACCAATAATTATAACCCAACCCCAATGTCACATACAGAGCTGGTATAACCGTTCCGGAATAAAATCCACGGAATTACAACTGAAACTAACATCTACGATAACATAAACTAGCCCTACAATGAGTGGCGGCTCCTCAGAGTCACTCCTCTCCGAGCTGCTTGTCATTCTCTGCAATGTGCCAATCAGGCCAAACACAAACAAACATGGGGAGTAAGTTCATGTAATCATATACAGCAAGGGAGTAGGAAGTAAAGTAAACAACGACATAAAACAACTAGCATAATCACATCTCAACAACGTCATCATCATCATAACAACCATGTGTTATGCAGTGCAATGCAACCCTACTCCGCTAAACCATTAATGCATGTGGATCCACTAAACTCGGGATGAACGACTTCGGAGTTAAATATCCACATTGAGAATCTACTCAATGCCGGAGAATCTACTCCTTAGATAGCCAACGCATCAAACCAACGAATGCCTCATCACGGGGGCGCTAGGAGAATCTACTCCAACCGTGGATGGCCAGATCGCCGTACTCTAGGACGACCTCCACTATGCCGAACATCCCTAAACAACATCTCTGATGCAATGCGTATGCAACACAACAACAACGGCATCACCACCTCCATAACTCCAACGGAATCAACCGAAAATAACAGCGGAATCGACCATAACAACTTGCCTCGCAGAATCTACCTGAGGACTTAAGCGAAATCAACCGCGGTACCTGGGGCAAACTCTTGGCCACCAAGGTACGTAACAACAACACCTTAGACCCAAACCGCGGGGTCAAGGCTTCTTTGGCCAAATAGCACCAAGGCACAGCTCATCAGCTTGCGGTACTCAATGGGCACCGACTTATCAAACTCAACACCTCACCATCTCATCATCTTTAATTATCTTTAGTAGCATTAGCCAAATTGTCTAATCAACTTATCATTAACCAACTCATCATTATTGGGGAATGGGGTTTGAAACCCCTTAAGTTCTTTAATTCTGGTTCTGTCCAGGAAGATTGAGCACGGTCGTGCTCATAACCCAGCACGGTCATGCTTAAGCACGTGATGGGCGTGCTCCCCTTTTAGTGAAGCACGGTCGTGCTTCTTATTGAGCACGGTCGTACTCTTTGTCCTGCACGGCCGTGCTGAACAACGCGGCCATTTACCCAGAATTCAACTGGGAGCACGGTCGTGCTCCCTGTTCAGCACGGTCGTGCTCATCGCACGACAGTGCTGTTCTGGGCAGGAACAGAGACTGAAACTTAACCAATTTCAAGTATTTAATCCGTTAATCAACCTAAACCAATTATCAACATGTTTTAAGGATTAAACACATCAACATTCTCATCACCAATCCAACATTGGTATCAACCCAATAATATCATCATGTTCATAATCATCAGAACCACATAAACTCAACTAACATTATGAACATAGGCATACATATTATCAACACTAGCATGTTATCAGAACAACCAACCAATCATGCATACATAAATAGTCGATTTTTACTCTACTCTAACCCCGAGCCTATGATCACACTACCCTTCTCCCCATACCTGGATTGAAGGTATCTCCCTAACGGCGTCCTAACAGCAACCGGTTCCTCCCCTAAGACGGCTCGACCTCAACAATACCTTGGATCAATAGAAACACCAACAAGATTAGTTTCCAAATCACAAAAATGAAAAGGAAACTAATAGGGAAGAGGGAACCTTTACCTATAGACTGCCACAGACCAACAATCGTCCCAACCGGCTTCCAAAACTCCTCAATAGCACTGAGAGGAGAGGAAATAAGGAAAAGATGAGTTCTGGCCGCAACAAGGTAGCAGCAGCCGTCACAATTAGGGTTATGACGTTAACCCTCGATTCTGCTCACGTATATAACGTTCAGACCTAAGCACGGTCGTGCTCTACCTTGAGCACGGTCGTGCTCCACTTAGCGTCACGAGACGCGGTCCACATATGGAATTTAATTTTCGAATGTGTAAAATGGCCTTTCGTAAAATTTTACACATCCAGAATTTAATTTTCGGACGTGTAAAATTTTACACATATGGAATTTAATTTTCGAATGTGTAAAATGGCCTTTCGTAAAATTTTACACATCCAGAATTTAATTTCCAGATGTGTAAAATGTCCATTATCACGATGTAAAATATCCATTATAAGAAGGGTAATTTAGGGATAAAAAATTTTGAAAAAGGGATACAAGGTTTATGAAGAAGGAGAAAGATTAGATATAGTATTTTAGATACTGTTGGTGCTATTCTCCTATTATATATTAATTAACAGGCATAATTTTTTTTTACCCCACTACTCACTAAAACTAACTTACCACCAGAAGCGAACGTATCATCATTCACCAGGTTATCGATAGATATTGCTAGAATTGAGTTCCTGAATTAGAAGGGGAGAAGATAGCAAATGAGAGAATAAGGGAGAGTGGGTAAGAGAGAGAATTACCGAATTTCTGCTTGCTTTTCTCATTCCATCAACAGCATAATAAAGCACTATAATGTAACTAACTTTCCTAATAATTAGGATCAGAGGATAAGTGTCATCTTCACCCATTTAGATTTATTGTAATGAGAATGCTAGCGAGTGTCCTCAGGAAACTGTTTGAGGAATCAATAAAAAAAAATTGTATGAAAAAAATGATGTATTTAATATTTTGAAAATTGGTACACTTAATTTCCTAATATAGAATTTCCTTTTGTAAGTTTCTTAACTAATGTCCATATGACACTCGTTAACAGGACCCTAATTTTAAAACATGAACTTATAACTGACTATTTTGTTTGCTCTCTTCTGCAGGTCGCTAAAATAGCTAAATTAACATGGGTTGCTCAAAGTTCTCCAAGTGGGCTGACCTTTTCATAACTCGTTTGGGGGATTTATATTTGGCACCTGAATTTTTGCTCCACACACCTTGTAAGATTTTTTTTAACTTTTTTTATTTCAAAAATGCCCTTCACCCACGATAAAATGTACTGGCCAGAATTTGTTTTCTGAAATCCATCCAAAAATTAATCTCCAAACGTGTAAAATGGCCTTCCGGAAATTAAAATCTGGATGTGTAAAATGACAATCCATATGTTTTTGGAGTTACCAGAATTTCATTTCCGGATGTGTAAAATTTTACACATCCGAAATTTAATTTTCGGACGTTTAAAATTTTACATATCCGGCGTTTAATTTTCGGATGTGTAAAATGGCCTTTAATAAAATTTTACACATCCAGAATTTAATTTTCGGACGTGTAAAATTTTACACATATGGAATTTAATTTTCGAATGTGTAAAATGGCCTTTCGTAAAATTTTACACATCCAGAATTTAATTTTCGGACGTGTAAAATTTTACACATATGTAATTTAATTTTCGAATGTGTAAAATGGCCTTTCGTAAAATTTTACACATCCAGAATTTAATTTCCAGATGTGTAAAATGTCCATTATCACGATGTAAAATATCCATTATAAGAAGGGTAATTTAGGGATAAAAAATTTTGAAAAAGGGATACAAGGTTTATGAAGAAGGAGAAAGATTAGATATAGTATTTTAGATACTGTTGGTGCTATTCTCCTATTATATATTAATTAACAGGCATAATTTTTTTTTACCCCACTACTCACTAAAACTAACTTCCCACCATTACCTCTATTAAGTTTTTTTTTTTTTTTTTTAACTCCCCCCCCCCCCCCCCCCCCCCACCCCCCACCCCCCACCCACACACACACACACACACACCCACCTTGTAACACTCCTGATTTTCGCATAATGGTATATGTTACCATGGATGCCTAGCTGTTATTATTATTGTTATTATATTAATAAGATTATTGTTATTATTACTAATGACGATAGTATTATTATTAATATAATTGATAATGTAATTGTTTCTACTGTTACAGTATTTTTATACATATACATAATTATTACATATGATAATATGTATATTAATATATGATATTTGTATTAATATGAGACTGTGTCTATTAATGTGTGATCTTGTATGAATATATGATTTTGTATGTGATTCTATATGTTAATATATAATATATGATTTTATTAATAATATGTGATCTTATGTATTAATAAGTGATTCTGAATGATAGTACGAGATATCGTGTGATTTAGTATTTAAATCGAGATAGTGTAACTCTTAGACTTTAGTTCCTAAATCAATCAGACTTAATAGGAGTCTTTATTAAGATAGGAGAACCCTTTCCTTACTTATCTCTTAAGATCCTATCATAATCTTCTAAGGATCCTATCTAGAAATAATCACCATAGCTATCTCTAAATTCCCATCGCAATTTTGACCATGTTATAGTCCGATTTAGGATTCAATCGTGAAACATGAATTTGTATATCTTTTTCTAAGCTTTCTAATGCCAAGAACGCTTCAATCGAATACTCGTAGTACAAGATATGTGCAAAATACGATCTGTACACAGTTTGAGCTGAAGTAGAAGATCGTTACACCCCAACTCTTTTTTTAAAACCCCCAGACATGAATTAAACCCCAAATCATCATTTGTTAACCTATGAAATCTGTCTCTCTTCATCTCTTAAGTTTTCCCTATGACAGGCAGGATGAGTTTAACGATGTTAGGTGAAAATGGATGGAAAGGACCAACGTTATATGATGTTGACAAATTAAAGAACCAAAATGAACATTTAAAATTAAGGGATCAAGTTGAACATAATAAATAAATTAAGTGACTAAAGAGTAATTTAGCCTAAGTTTTATGTACCGATTTATAAATTCAAATGTTGTAATAATATACCTAATTAACATGTAATAAATTTTCAGTCCTAACCTTATATCATCTACATAAAGATATAATGGTTATAAATTAGTGGCTCACTTAGTGTGCCCCATTTGGAAGTGCGACCATAAAACATCACTATATTTTAAATTTACAAGGACATGTACATAAAAAAATAGAATTATTGATTTTGATCCATGTAATTTGATAAATATGTGATTTTAGTCCCCTATAGTTTTAATTGCTCAAATCAAGTCCCTTAATTTCAAAATCAAACAAATCTAATCATGCCATTAATTAACCTATCATTCAATACATAATAAAGATTATTGATCTGGCTAACCCTTTGCCACATAACATTACTGTAGGATTAGTTTTATTTAATTAGTCGAAGAAACACTAAAACTAAACCTTAAAGCTACAGAACGCTAAAAAGGAACGTACGTGCAAAGCTCGTTTGCAAAATTACAAGGACCAAAATCCCCCATTTGTCAAACTACAGGGACTTGATCTGAGCAATTGAAATTATAGGGACTTGATTTGTTCGATTTGAAATTAGAGGGACTTGATATGAGAAATTGAAACTACAAGGACCAAAATCACCCTTTTGTGAAACTACAGAGACCAAAACTGTAATTAAGCTTAAAAAATAATGATATAGTTTGTTGAGAT
This sequence comes from Echinosophora koreensis, assembly GCA_035048595.1. Lineage (NCBI taxonomy): Eukaryota > Viridiplantae > Streptophyta > Magnoliopsida > Fabales > Fabaceae > Echinosophora > Echinosophora koreensis. The sequence continues at coordinate 2,481,260 of JAPCYP010000078.1, forward strand.
AGCTATTTGACTAAAACACAAAGGGATTATATATATTTTTGTCCATGGACACTACATGAAAATGCTAAATTTCCGATGGCTTTTTACCGAGGCCGTCGACTCCGTCTGTAGTGAAGATGTTTCCGACAACATTGGTCGTCGATAACTCCGAATGCATAAAGGCTAAAGTATTATCGACGAAAAGCCCGTCGGTAGGGTTACTAACGGTGAATCCGCTGAAACGTGTGGCTTGAATTCAGAAAATTTTGGTGCGAGTTTTCTGACAGAAAATCCATCGGTAAGTTTGTACTATGTGTACCGACGTATATTCCATCGGAAATTCGATATTGGTTACCAACGGATCATCTGTCGATAAGCGTGCTTTTTGAATTACCGACCAAAAAGGTTGTCAGTAATTTTAGTTGCCGTTAGTGTCGCTCATTAAACCCCCAACCTCGCACCTCATCCCCTCATTTTCCCTTTCTCTCTTCTTCTCTCATTTCTCTCTTTTCTTAGTGAAACCCATTGCCCCCTTTCTCTTTGAGACCACCCCCGCGCACCACCAGAGGAGCGCCCCCACCAAACCTGCTCCCTTGCTCGGCCCTCCTGTAACACCCCCATTTTCCATATAAGTGCTTTTGTGTATGCCTTGTTTGTTAGGGAAGTTTAGAGTGGGCTAAGTGGAGTTTTTAAGTTAAAAATCCCTTCCTGATGCATGAGCACGCCCATGCTCATGTGTCAGCACGACCGTGCTTGAGCACGTGCCTTATGGCTGTCTAGGCCACAAGCACAGCCACAAGCACGGTCGTGCTTAATAGGGAGCACGACCGTGCTCCGGTGCAAGCGCGTCTCGTTGACGCTAAGTCAAGCACGACCGTGCTTAAGGGGGTGCAAGGCCGTGCACGATGCAGAATCTTTATATAGACGGTGAGCAGCTAGGGTTACGAGTGAAACCCTCAAAATTGGTACTTTAGGCAATCCTAAGTGTGACGGCAGCCTCTCTCATTCTTCCCCTTTGAACCCAATCCTTGTTTGGTGTTCTGTTCGTAGTTGAGAGAGTACAATCACGCACTAGTGCCAATTAGCAAAGGTAATGGTCTTTCCCTCTCTGTTTCCTTTTCTGTTTCATGAATTGGGAACCAATGGGTTAATCTTGTTTGTGTTGACCAAGGCTTGGGATCATTCGTCGAGCCGTTCGAGGGAACCAGTCTAGGAGCGTCTTCGGTTTAACGGGAATTCTTCATACCAGGTATGGGGAGAAGGAATAGTATGAGTATGTAGGCTCAGGGGTAGCGTAAGACGAAGGGTTACCCATGACCCTATTGTATGATAACATGTTTATATGCCTTTATGCCTATTTGTTTTATGATGTTAATTGTTGTGATGATGATATTGGCATGACTGTTATTAATTGATTAATGTTGTTATGAATGTTCTTATTATTGAATGTTGACTGTTATGAACATGTTAAATGTGATGATGCCATGATTATTATGATATTATGATGATTGTGTAATGTTGATTGATGTTGTGAACGCATTACCGTTAAAACGTTAAATCTGTTAATAATGCTAAGGGATGGTTGTTCCCCTTGTTCATAAGACTGAATGTTAGTAATGAGTGAGATTATGCCAACGTTTTAGTCAAACCTTAGGGATTGATTATGAGTGATTAGGAACAATTAATGATTTGAGATTAAAGGAGTAATTCCCCTTAATTTATAAGACATGGATAATTAATCAAGACTAATGAAACTGATGACCAATGGATTAGTAAAAGTCAATAGAATTGAATCTGTGAATTGTCCCCAAGGATTTGGCAAAGGATTCTGATCATTTCTGCCTAGATCAGTACGGCCACGCTCCATTGAGCACGGCCGTGCTTAATAGGGAGCACGCCCGTGCTCCATTTCAAAATCTAGAATAGGGCGCACTTTTGAGCACGCAGCTTAACAGGCAGTAGGATCGTGCTTGCTTGGGGAGCTCAGCACGCCCGTGCTCACCTGTGCAGAATAGAAACCAGAATAGTGCAGAAGCAGGGGTTTTCACCCCAAGTGCCTTAAAAGACTTAATAAAATACCAACGAAACGTGAAGATCAAAGACAGGTGATAAGATGTTGTACCTTGGTAGCCTAGTGGCCAAGGGGGCCTTGATGCATGATGGTCAATGTGGTAATCTCTAGTGCTTAATGGCTAGAGTGTTAATGATGATATGGTACCTTAGTAGCCTAGTGGCCAAGGGGGCCTTGACGCTTGATGGTCAAGGTGGTAATCTCTAGTGCAGAACGACTAGAGTGTTTCATAAATAAATACGAAAAGATAAACGTTAATCCTCGATAGCCGAGTGGTCGAGGTGTTGATGGTGTTAAGCCTTGGTAGCCTAGTGGCCCAAGCGGAGGTGGTGGTTGTGCTTGTATGTTATGTTGAGCATACATTCACGCATCAGAGATGTTAGTGGAGGATGTTAAACATAGGGGAGGTCGCCCGAGTTATGGTGATCTTGTCATCCACGGCCATTCAAGTGAATCATGTACACCCGTGTGGCGCATCCGAGAGTAAGGTGCATCGGCTCTCCTAGGGGTCCATCCGAGGTTTAGTGGATTGCCCCGGTGTTGGTGCTTATTGGCCAATGTGGAGATGTAACTCCGAAGTTGACTTTCTGAGATAGATGGATCCAAGTGCATAATGGAGTAGTGGAGCAGAGTTGCATTGCATAACATACACGTTTGTATGATGATGTTATTATGTTATGTTACTGTTATTGTTATAACATACTTGTTTGTTGTATGCTCGTCTTGCTAACTGCTTCCTTGCCATTATATTCATATACATGTTTCTTACTCCCTATCTCTATGTTTCGGTTGTGGCATGTATCTTTTATGCAGAGGATGGCGAGCAGCCAGTTGAGGAGTGACTCCGAGGAGCCGCGACTCTTTAGTTAGGATTTCCAGTTTCAGTAGTTTGTTTAGTTAGTTGTTTTCAGTTTGTATCCGAGGATTTATTCTGGATTGGTTATACCAGCTCTGTAATGTAACATCGGGTTGGGTTTTCTTTTACGTTTTGTTATGTTTTATTTTCCGCGTTTGAGACTTGATACAATGTGGTATCCTCTCCGTTGATGGTTTAAATTTTTAATAAATGATGCATGTTTTATTTTAATTATCTTATCTTTTAATTCTTTAAACTTATGCGGGGTAGAGGGTATCACACCTCCCACTCACTCCTCCCTACTCTCTGTCTTTCTCTCCCCTCCCCCTTTTTGCATATCTCTACCTCGACCGCCACCACCGAAGGAGCCACCACCACCACCACGCACAGAGGTTTGTCTCTCCACTGAAATATATATTTTTTTTTGGTATTTTTCCATATGTTTTCTCCACTGAGATTACATGCACCCACTGCAGAGGAGCCACCACTCTCTCCGGCCACTGGAACTGCCACCGCCACCACCGCTGCAGAGAAGCCACCACTGTCAGTAGGGACCTACACGGCCAGGCGCCCTCTACTACTTCAGACGTCCCTGGGCAGCATCGAGATGGCCAGACGTCGACTTAGCCACCACCGGATGATCATCGACGCCGACTGATGGTTTTCACTCCCCACAGCAAGACGATGATGGCTATTACAGTGATTAGGATAATTACATTAGATGTAGGATTTTGGTAGTTGTAGGATTTTGTACGAATTTTTTTATATTGTACTAATTTTTATATTAATTATATATTGAATTTTTATTATATTTGATTTTATTTATTTTAATGTCGGTAAATCGCATTTTTTGTAGTTGGAGAGGCTTATAGTACGCCTGACCTAGGGAAGGGAGAGAGGGGACAAGGGAATGACAAAGGGGAGAAGTGCATTGCAGGGTTTGAACCCGTGCATTCACAATTTATGTCTCACAGCTTAATCAAATGAGTTGACATAAGAGGATAATTTTGCTTTTCTCTCTCTTTTTTTTTTTTTTTGGTCTTTGAGCTGTATACCCATACCCAAAGCCACGAAACTAACCATTGGATCGAGAGTGGTGATTAAGTAAAGCCCCCCAAAGTAGTGACTCCATGACTCAAATCCCTGACCTTATTGATGAAGTTCTCCTGAGGACACAATCCGTAATGACATTTCATTAATTTCTCAATATATAGTTCCCCTGACCGTTTGTGATCTTTCTCCTCTACCACACCACATGAGCATCCATTCTTTTATAATAATAGAGATTTATGATGCATAATCTTGGGCCCATTGCATACACACCTCGGGTTCCAATTGTGTTATTTGGGTCCTCAAATATCACGATTATGCAATTTTGATCCCCCAGTTATCATGATTGTGCAATTTTTAATGCTAGTAGCCTATATGTAGCACACGTGAGATTGATTTGGGACTGATCTTCATAAATGTCCTTTGCATAGAAACATTGGATCACTATATTCACGTGATATACACATGGCCATTAAGTGTATGAGGTGTCAATAATGTCGCACAAGAATGTCATGTAAATTGCCAAGCTGGCCTCATTAAGTGTCAAACCAGTCTCACATGTGCCATGTAGGCAACTAGCATCAAAAATTGCATAATCGTGATATCTGGAGGATCAAAATTGCACAATCGTGATATCTGAGATACTCAATTAGCACAATTGGATTCTGTTGGACTAAAATTACACAACTAATATCTGGGAGCCCAATTGTCACAATTGAAACCACGGGACCAAAATTACATAATTGTAATATCTCGAGGACCAAAAGTGCATTTGTAATGTTTCTTTTGGGCTTTTTTTGCCTAGTTACCTTACCCAATAAACAAGAATAACCAGAAACAATTATGACTTGCACGTCAAAATAATTACATCATTCTTACACCTTGTTTGAAAACTGGAAAATAGACTATATAGGTAGAACTTTTTTTTAATTATTAATAAAAGAAAAGTAGTATAAGATAATAGGATAAACTCTTTAAAGTTTGATTCTAAAAATGAGTTTGTCGAAAAAGGTGTATCCACCACAAAGTTTGAAATTTCAATACACTATTAAATCAAGGGCGAATACACCCTTCCTTTCTCACTTTAGAAGAGCATTTTTCAAAAAAATGTGTCTACACTTCATTTAATTCAAAAACTTATCCGAAATAACAATAATTAAGCTCTTGAGGTGTTCACCAGTACGCTAGAAGCTGAGAGAAAGAGAAAGGAATCTTTCTAAAAGCTTCACATTATCCATCATTTTAGAGATAAAACTAATAAATCGAGACAAACCTAATGATAGAAAAGGAGTTATACTACAGCAGTCTATAGCATTCAAAGGAAACAGCAACTGTGAATGTATCAATTACAGGCAACGAGACGAGAGAATAAAGAGAATTATCTTCAAGGTACATGACAACAAAACATCACTTTAACACCTACTGCGAAGTTATTAGCAATCTAATGGAATTATATACACACATGTATCTTTAATGGTCACCATGAAATGAAAACTGATACGCAGGAGGAACCCCAACTGTGCTACTTGAATAGGGTCTTGAAAGCCCTTCACCATATGACATAGGCGGTGTTGCATTTTGATGACAAGAAGAGATGGGATGTGTGGTGGGATTCAAGTATTTACCAGAAGAGAATAGACCTCTATCCACGAATGGAACAGAAGGAACCCTTTTAGTATCAAATCTTGATCCGGTTTCTGTGTATCGGGTGGCAAAAGATTGATTGTTGGCAGAGGAACTCAACATTGTGCCAGAGTAAGGATTGGTGCCAAACTGACCACCAGAAATTCGAGAAATGTCTCTACCAGGATAAAAGTTCGAACTAAATCCAGAACTCGAATCATGAAAATTGAATCTAGCAGTTTCTTCATCGAAAAAATCTGTCGGTAACCTGAACAGACTGGAACATCTAACAACAGGAATCTCAAATTTGTCCTCAGTTTTACTGACAAGAGCAGAAGTTTTAATGGCTTTACCATTGTACCCTCTGTCTACTAGAGGCAACTTATTGATCTCTTGTTGTAAGCATAGCTTAGCTTGTTTAAGTGATACAAGTACAGCACTGAGTTCACGAGATTGATCACGAGAAACTAATTCATATAGGTCATTGTTGTTCCTTCCATCATCTTTTCGGGGCAAACCACTGCGAACATCAGTTGGAAAGGAATCTGTTGGCTTCAAATCAGGGAAGTCATGCCTATGTGGACCGTGATGGTGCTGATCTGTAGGCGGAGAATGACAGTTTTCTTGGCTCTCCATTTGGCTCCCCTTCAATAGAGAATGTGAATTTTTAGCTTGTTTAAGTGATTCAAGTACACCACTGAATTCACGAGATCGATCATGATAAACTAATTCATATAGGTGATTGTTGTTCCTTCCAGCATCTTTCTGGGGCAAACCACTGTAAACATCAGTTGGAAATGAATCTGTTGGCTTCAAATCAGGGAAGTCATGCCTACGTGGACCGTGATGGTGCTGATCTGTAGGCTGAGAATGACAGTTTTCTTGGCTCTCCTTTTGGTTCCCCTTCAATAGAGAATGTGAATTTTCTTGACCAAGGAAACCAGGAGTGCTAGCAGGTTTGCTATTCTGATTGTTGTAACCTGTATCATCAAATGATTTTGGCATATTATCTCTGGGCTTAGCTTCGAGCATTTCTTCAGGTAAGCAAACACCTCTGGGTTCTGATCCATCCTCTTGAGCACTTGAAATGACCACCTTAGCAGACCATGGAGCCTGGGCCTTGCTCTCATCTCTTTCCTCAGTGATATCAGAGTGGTTCCCCAAATCACACGATTCCTGCATAATTTATGACCCAAAATTAAATTTTTAAACTTCAGATCATTTAAATTTGAAGAGAAAAGCAATAGAGACTCTATTTTGAATCATAAAATCATTTGATATATAATAGTTAAACTTTTCTCATCACTTATCACTTGATTTTAATAGGAAAATACAAACGAGATATAAATTCATATTAATAGCAAAACACTTTAATCAAGAAAATAATGTAACTATTCTAGTTCATCTCAGTGCAAGCTCATATTGTTCATCTCAATGCAACTACTATTGTTGACATAATACAAAAGCTAACTTCCAATCATGCTGCCTTTGACTAGCACTATATGTTGCATCTAGCCATCTTCTCTCTCCATCCCTCAAAACCAAACTCATGCAATAATGAACTAAATCCTTTGGCATGCATGCAATGAAGAAACTAAAACCTTGTCAAAAACTAAAAAAATTCGTGCAACTTGACATGGAATAAGATTCTTTCTCTACTTTCTTTATATGACTCAACTTAGTAAACCCCAAATTTTTTATAAACAAAAGCATTAACAAAACAGTTTAAGAGCTGATTAATATAAGTATAGAACACAAAGTAATAGATTCAACAGAGGCATTCTGAATTATCTTCCTTCAAATTCCAAAAATTCCAAATTTCCGAATGTCTTGACTCTTGACTAGACACACATACTGTACAAAAGCGGGATCAAGATCTTTAAAAAAAAGGTTTCCAGAAGCTAGCAGTCCAAGAAGCCGAACTTCAGTTATCAATGTGGGAAGATGCATGATAGCTTTGACTCTGGAGAATTAGCTTCTTTCAAGCACAATCGTATAGATTAGAAACTAAGAACAGAACTCAAAATCTGTACCAACCTCTTACAAAAAAGATATTAACCATTAGTTGTCAAAAGTTACCTATACTTTAGACATATTCACCTGTACTTTATTACTTACTTTATCAGTTCAACAGATTGTTCTTGGTTTCTTTTCCGATAGTGAAAGGAATTACTTTCAGTTTCACCCTCAAAACAGGCACGTTTAAATCTTCAAAGAATGTGTTACCACGAATATACTTCCTGAACTAACTCCATATCCAAATAATCTTCCACATGTATCCATTCACAGAAATTAGAACCTTCTATATTGATTTCGTCCATAATTTAATATGAAGCAGAGACACTGTTAGGCCTTAGCAAAAAGATAGTTAGTAGTTAGAAGTCAGTTAAGGAGGTCAAAATTGTAACAAACTTTTAGTTGTTAGCTGAGTTAGTTTGGGTATGTTAGTAGTTGTTAATAGGAGCGATATAATCCCTATAAATAAGCCAAGTTGTTAGCTGAGTTAGTTTGGGTCTATTAGTAGTTGTTAACAGGAGGGATATAATCCCTATAAATAAGCCCTCTAATGATTAAGAGAGGCAGCTATTGAATATTGTGTTTTGACTGGGTTTTCCTAGTGTGAAAGGAGAGTGCTCCTTTGGGATATACTTGTATACCGTGTTATTTGTTACTGTTTTTCATTTGTTCATCAATAAAGAAGTATATTCTTTCTTTTTTCTTTCTACTATCTTTTTGTATCACTATTGTTAGGACTGGTTTTCCTATATCTGAAAAGAGGCTCCTAACAATTGGTCCCGCCTGCTGGATCTTCGAGGAAGAGCCAATGGATATGGAGGATATGTGGGCCAAGAAGGTGGAGTTGCCGGATTTTACGGGGACAGACCCTGTTGGGTGGATCGCTAGAGCTGAAAAGTTCTTTGAGAAGTAAGGAATTCTGCCAACAGATAAACTGCAATGGGCATTAATGAGCATGGAGGATATAGCCAAGTTTTGGTTCTATTCTTGGAGCCAAGAGGACCCAGATCAAAGTTGGGAGTCATTTTCCATGGCTTTGATCAGAAGATTTGGAGCACAGATGGAGCAATCGGTGGAGAAGGTGATGTCGAAAAAGCAAGAAACAAAACCAGAATCTTGTTTGCATTTGGAGAAGGTCGAAGAAGAGCAAGAAACTGAGGAAGAATCAGATTGGTCATCAGAAAACATGCAAAAAGTTCAAGAAACAGCAGTTGAACCCGATACAAAGCCTAAAACAGAGGATGACCAAGTGGCAGAGTTGCTTGGGGTTGAGAGGACGATGGAAGAACTTCTAGAAAAGGCTTATTTCAGTGAAAAAGAAACCACAGAAGGCATGGTTGTATCTTTTGTGAATAAAATTGACATTGTACATCAACATTTGTTGATGACATGATGCATTGGAACAAAGAATGTGCTTTCGTGTAGCACTGACAAAGCAGCAAAGACACTGTTTTTTGGCCAAAAATGCCACCAAAAACAGAACATTTGACCCAGGAGGAAATTTCTATGTTTCATGCATAGTTTGGTCATCAAGCTTCAAGCTATGGGTTCCTTCAACCTTGAGGACAAGGTTGTTTCGGATGAGGGTGGTATTGTTAGGCCTTAGCTAAAAGATAGTTAGTAGTTAGAAGTCAGTTAATGGGGTCAAACTTGTAACAAACTTTAGTTGTTAGCTGAGTTAGTTTGGGTCTGTTGGTAGTTGTTAATAGGAGGGATATAATCCCTATAAATAAGCAAAGTTGTTAGCTGTGTTAGTTTGGGTCTATTAGTAGTTGTTAATAGGAAGGATATAATCCCTATAAATAAACCCTCTAATGATTAAGAGAGGCAGCTATTGAATATTGTGTTTTGACTGGGTTTTCCTAGTGTGAAAGGAGAGTGCTCCTTTGGGGGTATACTTGTATACCTTGTTCTTTGTTACTGTTTTTCATTTGTTCATCAATAAAGAAGTATATTCTTTCTTTCTTCTTTCTAATATCTTTCTGTATCACTATTGTTAGGACTGTTTTTCCTATATCTGAAAAGAGGTTCCTAACAGACACAAACACAAGCACCAGAAACGAACACAGACGCGAGCACACAGACACCAGCAATGCCCAAAATATAAGACACTGCAACACGACAATATATATATATATGTGTGTGTGTGTGTGTGTGTGTGTGTGTGTGTTGGAAAAGTCGCCTTAATTGCGGCTTGCAGCCTCTAGCATCTTCATCATGCTGTATGTGAGGGGTGTGTTCAGTCCCACAGCGTCTAGAGATATAGCCTATGTTGTACTTATAAGGCTTGGCATTCCTCACCTTACAAGCCGGTTTTGTGGAGTTGAGTTAGGCCTAAGCCCAAATTCTAAATGGTATAAAAGCCTATCCTAGATCCATTGTTTGGCCACCCGCATCGTCCACGCTCATGGTGCATAGCCCTGGGCCTGAGGGAGTGTGTTGGAAAAGCCACCTTAATTGTGGCAACTTTGGGCTGCCTTCATTGCAGCCTCAAGCACCTTCATTGTGCTGGGAGTGAGGGGTGTGTTCAGTCCCACAACGTCTAGAGATACGGCCTACTTGTGCTTATAAGGTTTGGCAATCCTCACCTCACAAGCTGGTTTTGTGGGGTTGAGTTAGGCTCAAGCCCAAATTCTAAGAATATATATATATATATATTGTTTGTGTGTGTGTGTGTTTGTGATTGTGGGGTTGACTTAGGCCCAAGCCGAAATTCTAAGAATATATATATATATATATATATATATATATATGTTGTTTGTTTGTGTGTATGTGTGTGATGCGAATACAGTGAAAACTCACCAACAATCTGAAGAAAGAAGATGGAAGAGGAAAAAATATAGGTGAAGAAAGACATGGGAATAAGATGATTAACAGGGGGAGGGACACATCAGAGAGAAGCATATATGAGATGCTTCTAACTCTTTCATTTACTTTATTATTTTTAATGTTTTAATTTACTTTATGTTTTAAAAAAAAGAATTATCTTTTAAAATTTTGGTGACCAGCTGTGTTCTTTAGGTGTCCAGCCATATAGAAGTGTCTGTTATGTTTCTTAGTCGTGTCTGACATGTGTTCGAGCCAGCAAAAATTAATTTTTAAATCGGACACCTGACAAGGAGTGTTGGACACAATGTCGTACGAATGCCGCATTTGTGTCGGTGTTGGATGCGTGGCCGACATCGGGCACCCCAACAGCCAACAATGTCGGTGCTTCCTACTAAAGTTGATAGCTTGACAACCTTATTAATAATATTCGCATGCCGCATTTGGTAGGTTTAAGGGATCAGGTCCACAATCACCTTCTGAATCTTCATCCAGGATTACTCAATTTCAATGACAGAAAAGGTAGGGTAGGAAACAATCAATCTTATATCTTGATTTCATGTCTCTACCTATAGTCAGCTATCACAGTATCACTTCTAAATTCTAATACATCCCCATTTTTAATATGTCCACAAAGCAGAATTAAACTCAGACACAGCTTCTTGTTAACACAGTTCAGATCTTATAACTTTAGAATTACGAATAAGTTGTTTTCTTCTATGCACGTCTAACTCCTTAGTCTTACAAACATCTCTTTCCAATACCATTGACATGCTGCATAAAGGAAGAGGGAGCGGCAAGAATAGTTCAGATAATAGCAAACCAAACACCAAACTGAAACAGTAACATAAGATGCCAGATTTAAGATCCCAAGAGAACTCTTGACTGCTGTGTCTAACGAAAGAAGCAATATCTTAAATAGTTAAATTACAATCAATTAAAATCAGGCTACATGTACCCTAAAAGCACATTTATAGTACATACAAACCAAACATCAAATTTTTCAAGAAAAGCACTTAGAATATAAATTAAATATGTTATAGTGAGCATACCGGTGTACTGCTGTTATTGTCTCTAAATTTCTCTTCCCATTCTCTTTGAGCCTTCTCCATAGCTTCATACCGGTCAATAAGTCGGGCCTGGTGTTCAAGAGCCCTTTCCATGTTCTCTCTTTCTCCATCTACATCATGATTTTCGCTAGCTAGCATTAATGCTGACTCATCCTGTTCCTGAATTTTACATTCCCTTCTCATAATGTTGGGCTCACCATTGGAGCCGGCAAGAAATCCTTCAGAAGAGGACCCAGATTCATTCCATTGACAATTAACGTTGACAAACTTATCTCTGGACTCCTCCTCTACTGACCTGGGAAAGTAGAAGACTAATTATTAGATTAACAAGCAACCACAAGGATAAGTGTTCAAAGAGAAATATAAATAAAAACTGCATTCTGATAAGAACTGATAGTAACAGTAAAAAATAGCAAGAACACTAAGAAGCCAAGCTCCAATTATGGGGGTAGGAATAGAAACTGTAAGGACAGAAGTCCAGTAAAAAAGAAAGAAAGAAGAAAACAAGAGAAGCTAAGTGTTGTCTCTGCCAAATGGCCTGAACCACCCAGAATCCTTTCAAAGTTCCAGAATCCCCCCATTAGCCCCCATCACTTCCCTATTTATCCTCTCCACTAACTGCCTATACATTCACCTATTTATTCTCTTCATTTCCCCACTAGATGTAATTGCTGCCGTGCCCACTACCTGTAATTGTTGCCCTCTTTATTTTCTCCACTCCCACAGACAGTAAGTGCTCCCACTAGCTATCCTTATTTACTCTTATTATTCACATGCTAATTGTGGGCCTATCAATAAGGCCTCCCTCGAGGGGGACAGGGACGAGTTTCACCTTGTCCTCGAGGTGGAGGTGGTCCCATTAAGCTTGAGAACCAGGTAATGCTTGAAGCGAATGAACTCCCACCAGGATCCCATTGACCCTTACCATCTCACACAACACAAGACAGCAAGGAATTAAAGTACCATTGCCCATTCACGTCGGGTTCACCACTGGCATACAACAGGTTAACTCAAATCCATCTTTATTGTTGATATTGGTCCATGGCCTAAGATTCACTATAGTGGTTGCATGAGTTTGTGAAAGTAGAGGGTTATGTATTCCTTTTGATATGGGTCAATTTCTACCTCATTTTGGGATTGAACCATTAGTTTAGAAACTGTACCCAATTTTGTAATTCCAGTACTGCCCCTTCCTCCTCCCCTCATTCATGCAGCTTGAGCTTCCTCTCTGCATCTTCCCAACACACTGCCATGGAATGGAAAGCATCTCACCTCCTCTGCGAAAGAAGACTGTCAGTGTGGCCATCATCATTGCCCCCATCTTGTCGCGCACACCCACCACATAGTAGCAGATGTAGTAGCATTCATGACTCCCACCATTACTGCCTTTACCTTTGGAGTTCGGAGTTGTGCTCCCTATTCCTAGTTACCACCTCTATCCTCTCCATCAACACTGACACCATCTCTGCCATCTGCTAATTAATGGCCTGGAAGGAAACCTGAACGTCCTCCATCCCCCACTTCAGTGTTTCCATTCTGTTCTCGAATCTCCATGTCCGTCAGCACCATCCAGAGGCTCCCTTAAATCCAGCGCTCTGATGCCAAATTATAAGAATTAATAATAACAGTAAAAAAAAAGAAAAAAAGAAGCAAGAACACAAAGGAGCCAAGCTCCAATTAGTGGTAGGAGATAGATTATAGATACTGTAAGGACAGAAGTTCAGTAAAAAAAAGAAAGAAAAAAGAAAGAAAGAAACAGAGAAGCAGTTTATTGCGTGTATGGGTAGTTCAAGCATAGCTATTTCGCTTTCAAGATTTTATTATAAAGCAAAAAAAGGGTATAACCTAAGTACTCTGGAGGTCCATCTACCAGCCTTTACAACTGTAATTATCTAAACATTCTGACAGTGACAAAAAGCAGATGAATAGACACAGATAGAAAGATACAGAATATGAACAGAGATCCTCCAGCCCTCAAAATGGCAAGGATCAGATTTTAGAACATATGATCAACCAAACTATGGTATGGTATCATGTGGAACAACCATTCTACCTAAAAGCATAGGCAAGGTTGATAACACAATCTTAGCTCCTTTGTGGGTTATCCGATTCTGACTTCACATGCCAACTCGAACTGATGAGATCGTATCGGATCGTAGGGCAAGCTTGTGTAATCGGTGAAATCAGCCGATTTGTTCAATCTGATGGAGCCAACATTTAAGTGGAGGAGGCATGGAGCAACACAGTTTTTAGAAAGAAAGAAAAACCCAATCCCACCCAAACAAATTTGACCTCACCTGAACATCCTGTTCGAGTTCATTCTCTCGCCCCAAACCCTAGTGTGACGATCTGTGCTTGCTACAACTTCGATTTGTGGGTGGTTCAACTGGGTCCTTCCTTGGGTTCGATTGTGGCTAGGGGAATAACAGCTAGAGATGGCTGCTAATACCCTATAGGCTGAGGAGCATAGAGAGGAGTCCTTCTGAGGAGGGGCTCGCGTCTGATTAGTATGTTGATGATGAGGCAATGGATTACCAAGGCAATGATCAGTGGCTGGTCTGAGAGGATGACCAGCCACACTGATTCGGGTTCTGGCCGATGGTTGTGGCTGAAATCTTCTCTCCATCGATCTGTTTCTGTTTCAATCTAGGTGAGTGCTGCTCAAGTCACCAGCTGTGCGCTATGTCCTTTTAGGGTTAGTGCTTGCTGGTAGTGGGTTTGGAGCTGGGATCTTATGTGGGCTAGGATGGTAGTGGGCCAGGCTGGTGTTAGTGCAGCTAGTGGGGCTGGTGGTGAAATGTATCCATATATACGTATCATATATCATATAGATGACAAAAAACATAAATACACACACATTAGGTAGGTAGGATCTTATAATAGGTGCTACGAGTGCACGTTTGTTTATCTTTACCTACAATCCTAGGTAGGATTTCAATTTTGACAACCTTCATCATAAGCGGTTAGCTGAAGAGTGAAGAGTTATACATACACACACATTAGGTAGGTAGGATCTTATGATAGGTGCTACGAGTGCACGTTTGTTTATCTTTACCTACAATCCTAGGTAGGATTTCAATTTTGACAACCTTCATAAGCGGTTAGCTGAAGAGTGAAGAGTTATACATAACTCCAACTTGTAGCATAGCATGGCCCTTTAACGCAAAAAAAGAAAAGAAATAAAGAAAAACCAAAAAAGAAATTGGTTCTCATGAAGCATTGACAAATCAAAGGTCAACTACCACCACCTGTTGAAATTTGATTCAGTAGAGAACATACGAGGCAGAAAAGATCAAAAACTATATTGACCGCTTGATAAAACATAATCTAATACCATATCAAGAACCACCTAACCTTGTCGCAAAGTTTGTTAAGTAGAATCTCAATAAAGACTTTTGATGATTGTCTGGAGACTCTGGACAGTTATCATTGTCTTCCTCTTTCTTCTTCGTTTGTGGTATTCTAGAAAATAAATTATAAGAGAGAATCCTAACGCCCTGCTGTCATTGCTATCCACATATCAAATTTTTAGTGACCACATCTCCCATTTTTATTAATCACCAGGCCCACGATTTAATCCATTGTTACCTTTATTTAGTTTACTTATTCCACATCTTAAATGAATAACCATATTTCCAGCCTCTAGACTAGACTTCAAGTACTCGGAAAATATCCTATATCCTATATTAGACAAAAGAGATGGAACCAAGTTAAACACTAGAAATGAATAAATTTGGTATAAATCTTAAAATGCAATAATCAGCTTTCATACATAGATAGACGAGGAAGAAGAGCATTGTCATAGGTGAAATCTGTAAAAAATGGTAAGCAAATAATTTTATGAAAGAAAAATATAACATATATACTTACCTGGTTTCTCTATGTTTTAACCGGCGACATGACTTTCCTAGGCAATGCTTTGGAGAAGAACTGATTGACGAAAAACTGTTTCGTCTTCACCTTAGAAGTCTTGTACTTTTCAAGAGAACGGGAAGAATCAAGACGTCCTTTCCAGGACAAGCTTTTACTAGCTGCAGGCGAAGAATCCACATTAGACCTCTCACCACCTTTTGCAGACGCAGAATCATTTCTTACACCAGAATCACAAGGAATTTCAAGGTCTGAGCTGAAATCACTTTCTTCAAATACATCATTTATCCCTTGATTCTCCAAAATGGCAAGAACATCTACTGTTGCCTTCTCAGCCATCTTTCTCTGAAGAGTCACCACCCTCAGCTGCTCCTCTAATTCCATAACCTGATTGCCATATTTAGGAAACAATTCAAAGATATATATATATATATATATATATATAGGATTGTAAGAAAGATCAAACAAGCCTGACTTAACGAAGTAGTAAAACTAAACATACCTTTTTTTCCAGTTCATCAGCTCTCTGTCTAGCACTTCTTGAGACAGACCTTTCAGAGAGCAACCTTGCCCGCAAGAATTCAATAGTCATTGCAGTGGAATCCTCCATGCTGGAAGTTTTCCTAAGTGACAGACACATATAATTAATATAGTTCAACGTAAGAAATTAAATACCTAAGCTTACATAAGTGATGAAAAACTCTGGAATAAATATTATTTGTTGTCTTCTCAAACTACCTTTCTTTCCTTTCCTCTCACTATCTTACCTTCCCCCAACCAAAGGAAAATAACAAGGCAACTCAAAAAACAAAACGGAAACGAGCAGTTCAAAAATATAGAAACCCACATTCCCCACCCAAAACAAGACACTTACTTTTAGTATTTCTTCCTTAAGAAAATGATAAAGCACATTAAATAATCATGTAATGGCCCTAAAATATGGAACCCACATGTTCAAAAATCTTGACTCAACAGGAAGGATAAGTCAGTTGATCCTGCAGTTACCACACTAATTTGAGCAATTGGTCCCCTGCCCCCACTCCGCCCCCCGGGCGCCCGGTCTATGGGAGGGGCATTCTCACCCATTAATTAGTAAGATAATTAAACAGAAGACAAAAGCCAGCAAAAGTAGACTCCTACTAGGTCCTAGTCAACAAAACCAAAGGATGAATGGATTATTATTCTCAAACATAAAGCTTATATGTTTATCTGGAGATGTCTCATAGTTAAATTCAAGAAACTCCAATTGATCATTGAATCTACATTCTATATTTTATACTTGATATGAAAATCTGTCTGATCTGTACTCTGAACCAAGCCAATTAGTAGTATTGGGTTCAATTGATTCCCAACATAAATAATAATTCTAGTTATGGTATACGGTATAGCAAACCAAATACCTTCTAATTTTCTCACACTCCCTCAGAAATCATTCACAGTTGAACTTGAATTTAAGGTAAGATAATCATACCACAAAGATTCTAACATGAAAACAAAAGCACCAACACTCAAAAGGGGAAGTATTTAATTTGCTCATCACTAAATTATTAATTATTAACTCCATCTCTCCGGAAGCAATCCCGGAGTAATTATTCTTAAAGAACTACAATGATTTTTTTTATAAAAAAAAAAAAAAGAATTTAACACTGAAACTAGCATAATAAGCATGATAAACACTTATATCAAAAGTAAAAAAAAAAGGGGGGAATGAAAAAAATTGTATCACATAGAATAAAATCCATACCTCTGATCTTGCGGATCCAGCACAGAGTTTTGCATCACCATTAATAAGCTTCAACTATCAACTTCCAACTTCAAATTCAGCTGCTCCATCAAAGATAAATAAATCAACAAAATAAAAAAAAAAATCCAGATTATGGTAACGTTATAATCAAACACACAGTGAATGGAACAGAAACCAGTTGTCATACACAGAAAAGAAGGCAATTATGATAGGCAGAAAAGAAAAGGAAAATGGGTGTACCACGGAAGGGAAGGTGCCATGAACCCTAAAGGGAAGAGATTTTTGGTGTTACAGTGTTGCAGAGAATGGAGAAGTGGAGAAGTAATAAAACACACAATGTTTGGGTCCGCTGAGAACCAATACAGGAACCTTCTTTTTGCCCCCAAATATGGTCCGAATGAGATAAATTTATATTTTCCTTCTATTTTATTTTTTTATTTTTATTTTACTTTCTTGGTTTTGTACTTTGGTATTTGTTTATTTTGTTGTTATTGTTTATTATTACTTAGGATTAGTTTTTTTTTTTTTGTTGGAACCAAATTACTTAGGATTAGTTATTGTTGCGTGATTATTACACGTCCACACATGGCAGGCTCCGGATACTTAACTCGTTATCATCAACTGAGTGTAACTGTAAAGTCTAAACCAACGTGAGTCTGTCCCTCAAAAAAAAAAAAAAAAAACAATGTGAGTCTGCAGATTTTCATTCAAGCATGGGGCAAGTCTTTAATCCTCACTACTAAGAGTTGAGTTTGCATACTCCAAGGGTATAATGGGTTTTTCCTATAAAATAAAAAAAAAATCATCTCTTCTCTATCGTTTCTCTTCGAACTTCCTCCTGTTCTCCATCACCGCCGTCGACCTCGATTCCGATGGTGACATGCGATGGTGACGGTGACGCAGCGGGATCAATGGGTGGTAGAGTCGCAAGTGTTTCAAATATACCAACTCTTCGCCACCATTCCTCCCAACGCCCAATCCATCATGCTTGAACTTCAACGCGATAAGCACATCAACTTCCTTACCAAAGCTCTTCGCCATCTCGCAGATCAGGGACGGCGTGAGTGTGACGTGCGACGATGAAGCAGATCTGGTTCGTGCGGCGGTTCTGCACGGGAGCTCGCGGCAGTTGTTGCCACCCATTTGGGCCACACCATGGGTCTCTGGTTTTTGTGTGATTTTTTTTTAAAATATATATATATATTTAAAAACCAAATATTGTTAGATCAATGGTATTTCTCAAAGTTTGAAGTTTTCTTTTTCTAATTGTTATTGTCAGTGGGTAATTGTTAGATCTTCGATTGACAACTGAGTTTGTTTCGTATCTCCATTTCATGCCATTGTTCTCCTCATCAATCTTCATCTATTTTTCTGGGTTTGAATATAAAAATATATTCTTTGTGTTTTAATATTTGAAACCCATTCCATTTGTGTGGAAGAAATGTTTCTTCGTTGGTTGGAGATGAAGCTGCTGGGGAAGAGAGGCGAAGTGGCAGGGTTTTGCAAAGAGGAACAGGCGAAGGAAAGATAGGTCGGAACACTGTAGCGTCAATGTACCCATTTTACCCTTTTAAATCTGAGCCATTAGTTTATTTTAATAATATATCAATGGTCATAAAAATGGAGGATGCAACCTCAACTTTTGTTGGTGTGGATTGAAGACGATGCCCTTATTCTTATTCAGCAAACAATAATAAATTTATTCAACGGTAGTTTTTAATGCTTCATGGGTGTACCACATGATTCAATACTTCATGCTAGCCTCCACCGAAGTATCTCTTCTTTTTAGATCAAAATTTTGAATGAACACCCAAATTAGTCCCTGACAAGTTTTAGGGATCCACTTTTAGTCCCTGAAAAAAAAAATTAACCATTTAGTCCCTCAAATTTTCAAACGTGGGATACATTAGTCCCTAGATTTAGTTCTACGTCCACTTACTTGTCTACGTGCAGGGATGGCAATTTTCTCCTGTAAATAGGGATCCCCGCGGGGACTACCCTGTTTGGGGCCCTGTGGGCTGGGATTTTTTCCCCGCGGGGATGGGGATGGGGGAGAAAATCCCCCCGAAGCCGATATGGGGATGGGGACGGGGAGCATACCCCCCGCCCCGTGGGGACCCCGTCCCCGAGAACCTTAAAAAAATACCTTTATCCATTGACACCAGGTGTAAGTCTTTTGACTTACACCAAATCTCAATCGTCAATATTAATTAATCTAACGTCTGAAAATAATTCAATAAAAAGTTATTATAACTTACTAAAGTGACTCAAGTGACTTGACTACCCATTCTTTCCTTCTGTCCAACACGTAACAGAGCCCCTTGTGAACACTACCTGCGCAAACCTCTTCTCTCTCCATCTTCTTTCTGTCAACAGTGCCGCCACACGCTTCTCGCCGTCGAACGGTGCTTCCGGGCTACTTCCTACTGTTGAACGGTGTCGCCGCCGCGCACTTCTTGCCATTGAACGCCGCCGCCTAACTTATTTATATAGCTTTACCGCGCGCTTCTTCCAGTTGAAAGCCGCCACCGTCGTCGTGCGCTTCTTGCTGTTGAACGGTGCCGCCGCGCGCTTCTGTTCATTGAACGCCACCGTGCCGCACGCTTCTGTTCATTGAACGCCGACGCCACCGTAATATGCATAAATGGTTGACCATGAGCAAGCACAACAATGAAATCACTTTACATCATTAAATAGTATTTTAAAAAAATCATCAAACTTGCACGATATCTCTAAATTTGTAAGGAAAAACCGTGACTAAAACCAGGAATATTCTTATATGATGAAATCATGGAAGTTTAGGATGCTTGGCAACATGAAATCTCATATAATGATGAAATCCGTTAATTGCTGGCTTCATCGATGGTTCCTCTGTTTGTGGTCTCATGGCTAACAGAGTCGTGAAAGAGATCACTAACAGAGAAGAAAGGTCTACTAATTGAGAAAGGAGGGGCAAGAAGAAAGGGCTGGTAATGTGGCTGCTCCGGCGAGGTGCGCTTCCCCAGCAGCGTGGCGGACTCTGCGAAGTGGCTAACAGAGAAGAAGATAGAGGGACTTGGGGGATGGTGAGTGGTGAGAGAAAGAAAGGTGAATGCTTCACAAAAGTTGGGCACGTGACTTTTTTATGTTTTATTTTAATTTTTTTTTTGAAATGTTTTCATCCATTAGATTAACTAAGTTTAATGGTATAGATCTGGTGTAGGTGTAAGTCTTTTGACTTACACCAAATCTCGATCGTTAAATTTAATTGATCTAATGGCTGAAAATATTCCAACCAAAAAACTAGAAAAAATAAAAAAACTCACGTGCTGCTAAAACAAAAAGAGAATTAATGTTTTTTATTTTTTTGCTTCCTACCCTGTCACTATGTGACACCCTTCTACCCCGCATGTTATAAGGCATTTAATATAAAATAATTAAAATAAAAACATGCATTCAATGGATAAAAATAAATAATTGTCTATGGGTAGAAAAGCCCCACATAAACCAATTTACAAACGCGGAAATAAACCAAGTTTAAAACAAATAAACTAATAAAATAATAACAAATGTCCCAACCCGATGTCACAACAGAGCTGGTATAACTGTTCCGTACATCATGGAAAAACAGACTCAGCAAAACGAACTAAACAAAGCGAAAGGCCCTAACTATGAGCGTGACTCCTCAAAGTCACTCCTCTCCGGGCTGCTCGTCATCCTTTGCAAATTGTTAATCAGGCCAAACAAACAAACAGAAAGAGGGAAGTAAGAATCATGTAAACAAATATGACATGGAGATAGGAAGCAAGGTAAACAATCAGCATGACAGCATCATAAGTATACATACATCATCATATACATATATAACTCATCACACATCAACATCATCATCATCAGTATGCTATGCAGTGCAATGCAACACTACTCCACTACTCCAACTATGCATGTGGATCCAACTAACTCAAGATGAACGACTTTAGAGTTACATATCTGTATTGGCCATAGAAGCACCAACACCTGTAGTTCACCAAACCTTGGGTGAACCCCATGGATAGCCAACGCATCAAACCGTAGATGCCTCATCACGGGGGGCCTCGATCACCAAACCATCGGGTGACCTACCGTGGATGGCCGGATCACCGTACTCTGGGGCGATCTCCCCTATGTCGAACCTCCCTCATCAACCAACAACTCCAATGCTCTATGCAAATGGCACAACAACAAACAATCTCAACCACCTCCTTGCTCGGGCCATGAAGCTCTCAAGACTTCATCATCAACATCAACATCAACGTAGCCTTAGACCCAAACCGTGGGGTCAAGGCTCCCTTGGCCAACAAGCACCAAGGTTCAACTCAACATGCTTGGGCCAATAAGCACCCAGGACTTCAATATCAACAACGCCTTAGGCCCAAACCGTGGGGTCAAGGCCCCCTTGGCCAATAAGCCCCAAGGTACAACCTATCAATGTGTGGTAACCCAACGGATACCGACTTAACATCTTGTTATTTTAATCATTGTAGATAATTATAAACCAGATTGTCTAATCTTCATCTTTGATTAGCTATGTCAACTTATCATCATTGGGGAAATGGGGTTTGAAACCCCTTAAAGTCCTTTAATTTTGTTTTTGTCCAGAAGGGGCGAGCACGGTCGTGCTTAAACCCGAGCACGGGCGTGCTCAACACGTGACGGGCGTCCTGCCGCTTAAGTGGAGCACGGTCGTGCTCAGCTGCACGGTCGTGCTCCTCTGCTGTACAGCCGTGCTTAATGCGCGGCCATTTCCAGAGTTCAAACTGGGAGCACGGTCGTGCTCCCTATTCAGCACGGCCGTGTTTAATGCACGACAGTACTGTTCTTGGCAGAGTCTCAAATCAGATTCTAACCAAATATTTTAGGGATTAATTCCCTTAAACTTAACACGTTTTTACACCTAAATAACCAATTAACATATTTTATCAACGTTAATATCCTCATAACAATCATTGCAATAACCACTCAACCAATCTAGTCAACAACAACAATGATCACATCAACATGTTCATGCTAAATCAACACAGACATAAAATACATTTTATGACATAACAACCAATCAGAACATATATTCACATCAACATAGCCATTTAGGATATTAATCATATATCATACATGACAAACCGAGGTCATGGGAAACCCCTTTACCTTACACTACCCCCACTGCCTAATGAATACACTACCCTTCTCCCTATACCTGGATTGAAGGTCGCTCCAACGTAGGCTCCTAAAGCAACTGGTCACAGTTCCCAAAGCGGCTCAACTCAACACAAACCTTAGCCAAATCGAAACACAGACCCATTAGTTTTCTATTAAAAAAAATCATGAAAGGAAAACACAAAGGAAGGGAACGTTACTTCTAGACTGCCACAGACCAAACTAGCTTCCCAAAAGGTTTCCAAAACTCCATTGTAGCAATGGATAAAGAGGAATTAGGGAGAAAAGCACAGGTAGCCGCAATATGATGGCTGCTGCTACCAAAAATAGGGTTTCACGTAAAACCCTCGGTCTCTGCTCAAAAATATATAGCCTGGACCTGAGCACGGTCGTGCTCACCCTTGAGCACGGTCGTGCTCAACTTAGAGTCACCGAGACGCGGTCAGCATATTGAGCATGGGTGTGCTCACTGTTGAGCACAAGCGTGCTGGCTAATGAGCACGGGCGTGCTCATGTACCAGAAAGGGACTTTTAAGCCAAAATCCCACTTAGCCCTTAACCAAAACAGCTTAACTTAACAAAACCAACTTTAACAGCCAACAAGATTTAAAGAAAATCACTTATGAAAAAGCAGGGTGTTACAACCGCCACATTCTTTGTTAGGGATTTCAAAAATTCAAAAAGAGCATTAAGGATTTGGAAGAGCACGACGTCTGACCATGCCATGCCATCGTCTAAGCACGCCACGACTCGCCAGAGCATGCCACGTTGTCGCCAGAGCACGCCATACCGCTGCTGACATGACTTTCTTTCTGTTCAACAGCACCGCTGCGTGACGTCGCCTCTGCCGCCCAGTCTTGAACACCTAGGTTTCTTTCGATTCAACAGCACCGTGATTTATAACAAGAGCCTGATATTTAACTTATTGTTTCAGTGAACGCATCCTCATAACTCAGTAAAGAATCTCATAACATCCTTAAACCCCACGCGCCTACTCCAGTTTTGTTAGAAATCCCCGTGGATGAAAGCAAGAAATGAATTATCGAAAAAATAAAAGCACGAAAGGAGAAGAAAAAGAGACACGTGACATTTTAAAAGAAATTAAAAAAATATTATTGGGATATTTTGAACCATTGGATCAATTAATTTGAATGATCCAGATTTGGTGTAAGTGTTATGACTTACACCTGGTGTCAATCGATCCTATATATATATATATATATAAGAGTGTCATTTTTATGTGAGAGTGAGAGGGGTTAATTTCAACCTTTGGATTAAAATTAAGGGCTAAGATTAAATTACTTAAATTAAAAAGTCACGTGCTTCCGTGTTTTTTCCTCCGTCTCACTCTCGTTTCTTTTATCCTTCTTTCTTACCCGTTTCTTCTTTCTCCATTATTCTTTCTTCTTTCATTTCAGTCACCGACGTTTGAAAAAATAAAAAGCTGAAAGCTGCTTCAATCTTTGAGACCAGCATCTTTCATAAATTAAACCTATGAATCCGAAGATGAAGTCCCAAAATATTTAAGAACCCAACTGGTAATGGTAAAGAAAATAAAAGCTGGGATTTTTCTCTATAGTTGTTCAAAAGAGATCGAAGGGCTTTCATTCTCTTTTATCTTATATTTGAAAGAACTTGATTCTATAGGCTAAACAAAGAATCGTTTCTAGTTTTTTAGTGACCTCAGTTACCTTGCATCATGTTTCTTGTTACCCACTTACTTGTGGCTGTTGAATCTTACAATGATCTCTTGTGATGATGGGCCTTTGTAATCAATTTTGCTTTTCTAATAAAATCAATCATGCAATTTCTCTTGGTCACTACTTTTCGGGATAGAGTTTGTTCAATATGATTAGAATGCCACTTTGATATAACCACTGATATAATATAATGCATTTTCAATAAAGAATAAAGATTAAAGATCTTCGCATTTTTCCTCATTCGCCCAATTGTTGGTATGGGGTGTATGAATTATGATAACAATTTCTTCTGCAAACGTTGATTCTTATCCTCCACCGTCCTTCACCGATGACCAACTCCACATCATAAGGTAATCTATAGTACTCCTAGACTCTCCATAATAGTTATCCCTCATAAGTGTTATTTGTATTATCTTCTATAATATTAAGAACGTAAGTTTATCCTCTGCTCTTAGGAAGACATGTTGCTCTACGGATTGAAGCAGTTTTAGTTTTTTATTGCTTTTGGCGATACAGTTTTATTTTTCAGATGGCTGTGGCCAAAACGAAAAGGATGGAGGACCAAGGATAAAGAAACGAGAGTGAGACTGGGGAGTAAAAGAAAGCACGTGACTTTTTAATTTAAGTGATTTAATCTGCACCATTAAATTTAATCCAATGGTTGAAATATAACCCTCTCACTCTCACATAAAAAACCCCCTTCCTCACTAGATATGACCCCTATATATATATATATATATATAATATTTTTGTAATTTCATATATATATTATATATATAATTCTATTAAATTAATAAACGAAACTTAAAATATATCTCATCTAAAATAAGAAGTTGCAGCCTCAAACACAACGACCAAAAGTGCTACTTTATTAAATTAAATTTCTTTACATATTTTCTATAAATTCTTGAAATTAAATGTGGACTGAGGGTTTTGGAATCCAAAAAGCGAGTGTAGAAAAAAGAATCAAAGTCTTCGATAATGCTTACAACAATAAGGTAGGTTTGAGTGAATTTAATGCAATATAAAGGAAGATTCTAATGAAGTAAATATAGGTATTGGCAATGAGGAATTTATGGTTTGAATATGGACCAATTGCCCTTTTGGGGTCCCATGGGGATCCGCGGGGACCCGTGGGGAGGCGGGGAATGGGGACGGGGGAGAAATACTCCCCGAAACGGGGAACAAGGATGGGGATGGGGAGGAAAATAGGGGACGGTGATGGGGAGCAGGAGGGTACTACCCGCCCCTGTCCTGCCCCATCGACATCCCTACCTATGTGTCCCATTAATTATCCTACTTGGCCCGTTAGCGATCCTGCCTGGCTTATAACGAATTTCTCAGTAGAAAACGAATAAAAAGTAAAAAGTGCACCGTTTTAAAATTCAAATCCTTGAAAATTATGCATTTTTTTTTCACTTTTCATTAATTTTTCAAGGCGAAAATTCGTCACAAGCCACATAGGAACACTAACGAGCTAAGTATGATGGTTAATTGTAGCACCCTCGTTGGACATTACATGACTAACTCAATTTTCGTAAAAATTTATTAGATAAAAAGAAATGCTGGTTTTCTTTCGAAAATAACTCGTGAAATTCTCTATAAGTCATGAAAGTGGGGGTAAAAATTTTTTTTTGGATATAAACAAACATCATCCCGGTAAAACAACATTCCACCAAACTTAATAAAAATCACATTTACTCAAAAGATAAATAAATTCCTTGTCATAATTTAAAATATCCGTAAATGAAATGTCATAAACATAACAGTAATCCAAGAAAGACTCTTAGAACCATAATACAGAAAATTATGACCTTCTCCAAATAAAACTTGACTCGATAAACTAAGCTGGTCGTATTATGAGACTCTGACTGGAAAAGACCCCATGGTTATTCCAGTAAATCAACCTTCTTGAAAAGTCGGGACCAATCCCTTCGAGTGGGGCAGAGAACCCCTCTGCATCATCTGTACACTAAAAATAGTATACCACAAAATAGAAACCAAACAGAAATAATGCAAATGTGAGATACTGGCATATGAGTTTTATCACAGCAGCCACATACGCGACTCACAAACAATAGCATATGACAACAACAAAAATGTAACATAACATCACAAATATTTTAACAGGGATTCATACCCGACAACTAAATGCATTTTATAAAACATTTCATGTCACTTCAATATTCACTATCTATTTCATAATTCTCCGGAGATCCTAACTTCCTTCATCGAGCATGATAGGATCGCGATAATGCCTATAACATAATTGTTTCGCGTTGGGTCGGCTTATCAATTTAGGTCTGATCCCCAATTATTTTAGGGTATTGCATCTCACCTAAATAATACAGAATAGTTCCTGATTGAGTAAATTATGTGCAGGGTAACCGATTTCCACTACCCGAGATTGCAAGGCCCCGAGTATCCCGTGGAGTTCGAGCCTGAATGTCGCTAAAGACCAAAAAACTAAAGAATATATCTTTGGTCCGTAACTATTCAGTTTGTCAGTTTACCCTGTGTGAAACTGTAGCTCGATACACAACGGCACATCTGCCTAACTATGTGTAACACCTCGATTTTTTCTGCTCATCTGTAAATTATGTTTATGTGCGTAATTAAGATTTTATTTTTATAAATAGTGATAATTATTTTGATAAGACCAAATTAAATCATCTTTCTTTATTTTATATTAGTAATGTACAGTTGAATTTTCGGTAGAAAATTCTTGACGTTTACGGTATGAGTTTTCGCTGTCAGTTAAGCTCTATGACCCGAAAATAATTTTAAAAATACGAAAATTTAATTTTTTTATTTTTCTAACCCAGTTATAATTATTTTAACGGTTTTAGAAATTATTTATTTTTATATGAATTTTTTTGGTGAAATTTACGAATAAAACATACGATCGATTTTTACCGTTACGTAACAATCGGTACCGGAACGAACCCGAAATAATTGATTTTCCCAGATTTTGGAAAGATTTTATTTGATGTGAATAGTGACTTAGGTCACTATTCAACAATAATTATGTCAAATGTAATAATTATTTTACATTTCCTAGAAACCTAATATATTTAAAATATGAATTTATTAATGTTAAAAAATTAAAAATTTTGCAGCAAATTTAGAGAGGGTTGCGCCCCCTCTCCCCTATAAATACCCCCTCCTTTCTCATTCATTCATCTCTTTTTCCATTTCCTAGCCAAACTCTTGCCAATTTTTTCTTGAAAACTTTTTCAACTTCTACCTTAGTTTTGGAAGCTTGGAGGCTATTTGCTACTCTTACAATCATCTTTTGATCATCATCATCTTCAGTTTGAGGGTATATATCCTTAACTCTTGCTCTTTTTTTCAAGTTCCTTTTGTAATTTTTGCATGTTCATGGTTTTTGTTGAAAATCTTTTAATGCATGTTTATAAACTCAACTTATTTAAGCTTACCATCATTCTTGCAATCCTTGCAACCTTTGCATGTTGAAAAAAAAAAAAGATCTTCCCATGACCATTTTGAGGGGTGGCCGAAACCCTCATGGAGGAAGGTTGATGATTTTATTAAGATTTTCACATGCATGTTGGTTATTTAGTGTTTATGCTATGTAGTTATGATTTTTAACTTATGATTTTCAAAGAAAGAAATTCTTTCACATGCAAATCAGTTTTATCAAGCTCCAAATTGTCTTCATTTTTTTCATTTTATGAATTGCATGTAATGATAAGTTCATCCAACCCTATGATCATAAGGTGACCGAAAAACACCTAGAGGGAAAAAGGGGTGAACTTGGTTGAAAAATCACACATGCAAGGCTTCAAACATATTGGTTATGTTTTTTTCAAATAATGTGTTTTGTTAATAAAATATTGTGCTTCCTCAACAAGATTTCATGGCTAAGACTCTAAAATTTTAGAGTTAATGAAGCCTAGCTTTTAATCATTTAGAAGGATGCATGTTAAATAAATTGTGTTCTTTGCAAGATTAATTTTATATGGTGTTTGAAAAATTTTAAAAGTTCCTAACCTTATTTTTTTAGTAGGCCGAAACTCACTTGATGAGTTGATGAGGCTTGATTAATTATTTTTGAAGTAAATAATGCTTAACACACTATAGTATTTACATGCATGAAATTTAATTGATGAAAAAGTAATGTTTTTACACTATTTTATGATAAGGCCGAAACCTATGGTTAATAAGGCCAAGGATTTAAAATTTTATTTTTAAGGTTTTGAACCTATGTTTGGTATTTTAATACTAGTAGAAGTTATTTACAAAAGCTTGTAAATATTTAAAATTTCTAACTTAATTTTCATGGCATGGCCGAAACATGCATGAAAATAATAGGGTGAGTTGTAAAAATTTTAACCTAAGTTAAATATGTATTTTGTTTAGATTTGAACTTGTGACGGTCGTGGGATCGTTTCAGTTTAAGTGGTCAATTGAAGCTTTCGAACGTTGGAATTGAGGTAAGGGGAGATAGCTTGATGGAGGATATAATTGTGGTAACTATATACTTGTGTGTTTGGATTGTTTGATTTTGTTGATGATGTGTAGAAAGGATAAATTGTTATGTGCTTATGTGTTTAATTTTATAACGTTGTGTGAAAGTTGTTGTTACTTTGATTTATAATATGTTGGATTAAAATGTATACTTGAATATATTATGTTGTTATGTTGTGAGTTGTTAAATGTGTGTTGAATGTTGCATGGTAGCCTAACCATTGGTTAGAGCCCAACCCTTAAAGTAAAGATAAAAGCCTCAATAAAACATATATCTAATTAAAAAGAAAAATGTTTTCAAGTTGAAAATTTTTGGGAAGTCAGATATTTATTAATCTTTGGTGAAAAGTTTTAGAATTTAGAAATAAAGATTTTCCTTACAAAGATGAGAAAGATTTATTTTAGAAAATTGTTAGGTAAGTTTTCTGTAAAAACTTAAATTTTCGAAGACTAGTTATAGTGGAAATATTTAATTATTGGATATGAACCAAAAAGATTTTAGTCCTCGATGTGTTTTTACATTAAAAATTTTCTTCACAAGCCTTTATTTTAGGGGGAAAAAAAAAGAGAACCTTTATTTGCTTTTAGAACATAAGGATTTTTATTATATATGATTTCAAAATGAATTTCAAAAAGAAAACGTTGTTCGAAAAAGATTTTTATTGAAACAAAAATATCCGAA